>OZ010788.1:199767891-201101224 GCA_963932465.1 Maratus speciosus | reverse complement strand
TCTGCTCTGGGTATCAAGGTCTCCTTTCTACCCTCCGTCTGTCGATTTCGGATCTTCGGAACGTCTTACGTCTCTTACATGGCGTCGGATTGCCTTGGCTCTGGAATCCCTGCTGGATTTGCCGAAGACTCTGGTCTGGGGATCAAGGTCTCCTTTCTAACTTGCGGCCTGGTTGCGGCACTTCCTGTTTTTTGACGAACTGTGATAGATTATATTCACCAGTTCTTAATCCTCTTTAGCTGCCACCACTGTAGGGACTTAGATATCATTGGACAAGAGTCTATGGTAGCGTAAGTTACTAAAATCTAAGTCCTTTATTTAGAACAATTTCTCGATTAAATATGAATATTTACAAGTTAAACAATATTTGTTTGGGTTCTCGTCATTATAACAGGATAAAAAGTTCCATCAACGGGCTGCTTCCACAGATATAGTGCTTCAATCGGAGAGAAGACTGATCGGACGACCATCTATCTCATCTCCTCGCTTCGCTCATTCACCACTAGGTCCAGCAAGACCTCCTCACCAGCGTCCTCGCTCTCCCACTTCTCAACTCCTTCTTCCTTCCTCCCGCGTTGCCACCTCGCCTCTCTCGAAGGCTGAAACTCCCGGTCCTAGGGAAAAGTAGTCTTTTTCCCTCTTAGCCGTTGCCACCGCCTATTTCTCGAAGGCTGAAGCTCGCCGCTCTAGGAGAAATGGTCTTTTCTCCCCTTACCCGTTGCCACCGCTCATTTACTGGACGGCTGAAGCTCCTGCTTTCTCTGTGATTCCACGGAATGTTCAACTCGCGCCGGAACGAAATTGCACTGTCTTCTCCATTTATATTTCTAGCCTTGATAGCACCATGGCTTTGTTCAGAAATGACCGATGAGATTTAGCGTGGGAAAGTTTAGAAGATCCTTTCAGAGGAATCTTCTCTCGAATAATAGTTCGTGAATAAATAGTCTTTAGGGGTAATTAGTAAAGTTCTTACACCCTGAAACGGGCAGATTACTTAGGTCTAGGATTTTAAATGTGGATATTTTTAAATCTATTAAAAACAGGCAGCTTATTTAGGTAGGATGTTTAAAATGGGTAAATTTTTAAACATATGAAAGGGTCATTCCATATCACGTGTGGGACAGCTTTTCTACATATTACTGCTGTTTTCACAATGCTATTGCATTCCCAAATTGAAACAACTAAACGAATATGAAAATTGAGGGTTTTCTGTTATTTTAATGTATAGTTTATATTTTAACAAATGATAAATTAATAGTTATAGGTATTTATGTAAGTGTCATGTGCACGACATTTTGTCCGTTTTTCATGGAATGGACCTTCAGTACCTTCTTTACCTTATTAGACAGTGAAGTTTTATTAAAATGTCTGGAAATATAGTAAAATTTTCATTATCTATGCTTGACGCTTGGTTTTTCTTTCTAATCCATATTCCATGTATAGAAGTGTTAAAAATCGGAAAAATGCTATACAGTAAAATCTTCTAAGATAGAATTGCATAGAAAAGAAAAAAAATGCATTATAGACAAGTTCCCTTCTTAGCAAGTGTAAATGTATCATGTATACTTTTCTTACTTATTAGTATATTAATTTTGCATGGATCAACACGTTTTTCAGTTTAAAACAAGGTTCCGTCAGAGGTAGGTTCCTTTTCACACATTTTACTGTATTTTTAATTTAGTTATATTTTAATATGCGTAGAAACCTACTATTCTTTAAAAATAATAAATTTTCATGTTTAAGTGTAGAATAATGACGATTAAAAAATGTATGCGTTTTTTGCAAAAACTTTTGTGCCAGGCTTAATTTAACTGACCTTGAAATGGACCAGGCCACGCTGAGACAATGATTTTCATACGGGCTGGCTCATAACTAGAACTGAAAATTTTGGGCCGTGAAAACTAGGAATGAAACCAGGCCCGGCTGTGTACAGAAAAATTAAGTTAGGCCTGGCCTGGCCCGGTCCGGCCCGAATGCCGTGAATGAAAATCGGCCCGAGGCCGGCCCGTGCAGTTCTCTAGAATGGACATAATTTTGAATGGCTGCAGTGACCGACACATTTTTACCAGTGCAACTGTGAATGCTGAAATATACAGAGATGAGTTAGTTACATGTTTAAGGGGTCATTAAGAGACCTTTAAACTTTCAAAAAATCAGTTTCGGTTTTTGTTTTATTCTGAATTTTCTGACATTTCTGATGCAAAAAAACCCATTCAAATATCAGCATTATATCTTGAGCTATAATCATTTATAGACGGTGATAATTCAAGGCCCGTAGATATTAAAACTTTAAAACGCGTTTTTTCAGATTAGTAAATTTGGAGTTAGCGAGCACAGTTACTTTCAAACTATGTAAGCTACAGCTTTAAAAAATTAACCAAATATGCATTTATTTATAGTCTACATGCTAAAATAAAAAAATAAATAAATAAATAAAAAATCACATATTTTGGTTATTTATTTTTTTGCACTGGAAAAATTAGAAAATAGCATTTTGGAAAAATTTCAATTTTTCTTATTTTGTGCTAAAATTAAATTTTAAACAAAACTTTTTGTGTATATTTTGGTTTAATTTAGAAGTAGGTGTGTTATGATTGTATTTTGTTCAAAAATTGTTTTCTATATGCATAATTTAGAGTTTTATCATGCGCGCAGCACTCAATGATTTTAATTCACGCATTAGTGAGAGGATTTTTAGTTTAAAATTTAAATATTAATTTTGCATATACAAAATTTATTTTTCTGGATAATATAGTTTAGGCAGAAATGAAAAAACAAAAACGATCTTAATTGCATATTATTTGTGTTTTGGTATTTTGAAAAAGACGGTGTTTTTGATCGTTTCGAGAAACTCATAAAGGTACTGTGCCCCTTAACCCTTGAAGGGCGCCGGTATATTTTATATATACCACTTAATTTGAATTTCCAAATACCACATTGGCACCAGAATTTTAAAACTGAATTTTACTGTATATTATACACTCAAGGAAACGCTTTTACTTACTTTCATATAAATTTGTTCGTATAACCTGGTGTCAACCAATTACTTTAACATTTTAGTAACAGAAGTGCTTTGCCCCTGAAAGGGTTAACCTTTTAGAGCGCAGCTTTGCATATATATGCAAACAACACTGTTTTGAATTTAATAGATTTTTTTAATTGCATATACCTAATTCACACCAGAAAATTAAAATAGCAATATTTGCTTTAATTAAAAAAAAAACAGACATTCCGTATTTAAATAAAGCGAAATTAACCATTGAAATTTCCTGGTGTGAAGTCAGAAGATTCTTTGAACTACGTAATTTCTAGAACGTATTATATTATGGGAATTAAAGGGTTAAAGGTTAAGTTTTATAAAATAAATAATTGTACAAAATATGGTATTTGTAGACATACTTATTAAAGTATTTACTAATTTGCATTATTTTAGCGTAATACAGCCACACGGCAGTAGTTTTTACTTATATTGCAGATGTTCAACAGAAGACAAAACTGACGTATTATATGAAAAATGCATCGCTGATTTTTTTTCATTATTTTTCCTATGTAATAAACCTTTCAGAGAATCATATAGGGGAGACGGGGGCACATGTGAACAGTTCGCATAAATAGAGCTTTTCCTCATCACTGGATTAATTTCTATAAACAAAAACTACTCAATATAGTAAACAGAATTTTCTTTTACACATGGTAATTTTTTAAAAATCACTTGTATAGTTTCCTCTTACATTTTTTAATAGTTTTATAAATTCAAAAAATTGTTCACATGTGCCCCATCAGCGGGGTAGTTATGAACACTCGTGGGGCACTTGTGAACACAAGGAAAAAATATCCTTTGACATATTAGTTATATTACCTGTAAAATTCGCCATAAAGAAAAGAATATATAGACATGTATATTTCTCTAGTTTCTGGGTGATATGTTTAAGCAAAAGATTATAAAATGAAAATAAGTAGATTTGGGGGTGGGGGTAGATGATTTATTAAGTATTGTTGCAATAAAATAAAAAAATAAAGAAGCAATTTTAAAAAAGAAATTAAAACTTTAAAATTTTGCTTAGGGAAATTTTAGGGCGGGGGGGGGGGGTTTATTTAGATACTATTTATCGGAAATATGTCGAAATTCGAAAGATTGTCACTCCTGTATTTGCCTTATTTACCTGTAAATTATAGATAAAGAAGGGTTTTTTAATGATTAAAAAAAAAAAAATCTTGACTATAACCCACCCCCAACTTCTTTTGCTTATGAAAAGGTGGGGGGGGGGGGTTACAATTGGGATTTTACGGTAGTAATCAGTTTAAAAATTTTACTTTCTTAAAATATTACTGGTATCTATCTCCATTCAAAGCATCATATACATAACTGTTTTAGAGATGGAAGTAAGCCATTATTGCAAGTTTAGAACAAATGTAATAGAAAAATTGTCAAAGTTGTTCAGGCTAATACTTTTGTATTAACAATGCATTAAAAATATTGTTGTAAATCGTTTAGTAAAATAATACATAACACTTATTGCATTTTAGAAAACATTAAATTTATTTAAAGTACAGTTGAACGTAAACGCGCTTGTTGCTCTTTATGTACTGGCTGAAAGATGTATTTGTGGAAGTTTCAATACAAAATAAACTTTGTGTGAGGAAAATATCTTCTATTTCAGGAAAATTATGGATAATGGATCTGACATTACTTCTTATGAAGTTAATTGAAAGGAACAGAATCACAGAATGATTATCGGGACACTTATGAACTGTTCATATCTGCCCCAACTAGTCTGTTCACAAGTGCCCCACATGGCTGCTAGAGTTAAATTGATAAATCATTAACATTTCTAAATTTTAGAAGAAATAAAACTGTATTAAAAATATTTATTAGTATTCATAGTATATGTTAAAATACGCAAATTCAAATAAATGAATAAATAAATGAAGTTATTCGCTTATCAACATGGAACAAAGATTTTACTTTTGAGATCTATAAACAGTGTTTTGGCTACAGAGGGCAAACAAAATATCAAAGAGCTTCAAAAAATTTTTACCATATGTTTACAGGTGCTATCATCTTTAGTAATTTTTTTCAAATAAAAAACTTACAATAACTATTGAAAAATTGCGTTGTTCACATGTGCCCCCATCTCCCCTATATTTTTTTCGAAACAAAATAAAAAGATCGCGCATTTAAGGGTTAACGTACACATTACAATGTGTGTACAATGTGGAATAATACACACCAATCTCCTACAAGAATTATTTTAATAGCTAAACCTGTTTATTTGTCATTGAACTTAAAAAGCTTTCAGTGCATTTTAGGGCATCCTGCAAGTAGATAATGATTTTCACTGCTGCTTAAAAAAGTGAAAAAAAAAAAAAAATACTACTTTATTAAACCGTTCTGTTGGAATAATATTATAAGATCTCTCAGTCTGCATTTTGAAGGCGCCCGAACAATCTCTCTAGGGGATTCTTAAAATCGATATAAAAACCTAATATCCAGATCTAACTCAGGTCCCTTGAGACATCTACAGATGTAGTCTCACAAAATTATCTTCTGGTGGGTGTCCACTGCATCAAATGCAGAATAAAATGTTGTTGCGCATAAGGGGGGGGGGGGGGGGTGATAAGACGAGAAATAAGACCCACCCATCCATCATATTGTTCAGGGATCCTCTGGGATTTGTCTGCTGCAGATAAGAGGTATCCCTAGAGATAATGTGAAGACAACGCCTCGTAAAACAGAAGCCGATATTACACGAACTCCATTGTCGACCACACGTGTAAGTAAGTAAGGTTTCTAGTTTTTCAGAATATGTGCACGATCATTTCACTTCAGTTCTAGCTTTACAGTTCTAAACATTTTTAGGGCAGAAACTGGGTATTAAAAAAGTATTTTTTTCGGATTCAGTGCTTGATTTTTCTAACGTATTTTTTAAAAATATATATATATTTAACCCATTTTATTTTGCTTGATTTATAACCTAAACCATTGGATCCGTAGTTGTGTTTCACGGAACACAGGAGAACAACTTAATTTCTAAATAGGGTGAGGGTGGGGGGAGGGCTATCGAAAACAATTATTATTATTATTATTATTATTAGTGAATTTCTTGTGCCTCTGATAAGGGCTCATATAATTGACAAGTATAGTAGAAAAAAAAAGACCACCCTTACTAATTTTACTGCGCATAACTGTATAAATATACCACCCTATATATATAAAATCCTAATGAAACGAATTTATGAAACGGATATATGAAACGGCTGAAATGAAACGAATTTATGTAACGATTCTTTGAAACGACTGATTAAACAACTGATTATGTTTTACGGCGATTTCTCCTAAAATATGGAATACTTTGCGATGAAATTAACACCAAAAATCAGTATTGATCCACTCAGCTCAAAACTGGTATTAGAATTTTTAAATTCGAATTAGTTTTCGAAATATTAATTTTTTTCTGATTTTAAATACATTTTTCTAATGATGGCAACTCAAATTTTAATCATAACAGATATTTTTTTTTCATATATCATAAAAGGTTATTATTTTAAACTAATTTGGCGACCAGTTTGGCCTGACTTAAATGTATGCTAAGAAATGTATCATGCTACTTTTATTCATAATTCAATTTACTTGAACAATCTTTCGCCAAACCGAAAGATTCTGATAGAGAAATCAATTCTGACGGTATTTTTATGTTAGTGAGACGCAGGTGATACTTCGCTAAACATTTTTCCCGTCGCATTATTTTATATTTCATTAACACTTTGTAATTCAACAACCTCGATTTGAAAAATTCTTACACAGGTATTAAAATGCATCATTTTAAGCATGGAAAAAAAATCAGAACAGAAAAATAAAATTTTATTTGGAAAAATGTGTTTGTTGAATATCTGCAACATCTTGCCAAATGGTACAAAAACTGTAAATATTTAAAATTTTAATTTGCACGAAAATTTTTGAAACAATTGTTAGTTTTGTTGTCGCAAAGTCCCACACCACATTTCTCATAAACAGTTTGATTAAAGTTTTTACAATCAGGGTATTTACAACGTATGCTTTTTTCTGCCTAATATGGCCAGTGCCCAATTTCGTCTAGGCGCACTTGTTTTGGTGGAATATGTTGAATAGGCGCTCTATGCTTTTTCTGTTGAATTATATTTTCTACGAGACCTTCCCCCTTTTTGCTAGCTTTGGACCTGAAGTTAATTTTACAGACTGGGGGGGGGGGGGGGGATCCCTAACTTACCCTATAGCAATTAAATAATATACAACAGACTAATGTTTCTCCTTTTCAGTAATTATGCTCTTCTGAAAGAAATGCAACTTAAATAACCATTAGAAGATATTTTCGATGCTCTTTTGATATTTTTAAAAAATCCAATAAAAGAGAAGGTATGGCGCGTTGTTGCAGATCTGCAACAAACAAAAGTTTACGTTTTTCTTATACATATTATAAATTTCCTAGCTCGAAAATGGTCTTTAAATAAAGAATTAAAATTCACCTTTGAAAACAATATACTTGTAGACATCTGGAGACTTTTTTAACTCCTGTATTTCAAACCTTAATTCAGTAAAAATCACGTGTAGCTGATCAAGCAATAAATCAAACTTTGGCGCGAAAAAAAAAAAAAAAAAAAAAAAAAAAAATGAGTATCGACATTTGTTGCAGATTTAATGTAATAATTATGTTAATAGTAGTGTAATAGAATAACAAAATCGTCTTTTGAAATTTACTGTTGAAATAACAATGACGTTTTGGGTATGTTGCAGATCTACAACACGGTGATACAAAGGGTTAATTTCATTTAAAATATAATACTTTCATTCATTTTATTTAAAATATACAACTTTCATTTAAAATTGATGGCTTTCACTTCTTTCTTTGTTTTAAAAATAAAACGAAAAGAAAAAAAAATTAGGAACAGATGTTATCTACGCACCGATGATCCTAATTCGCGCCAAAATGGCATTATTGTGATTGACATGGTAATCCGGCTATTGTTGTTTATTTAATAATAAATGTTTATTTACTTTTATTTCTTTTTAAAAAATATATAAATTATTTTGTTCTATAGTTATTAATTATTTTTTTTTTATATTTCCTTTAGAAAATAAATAAAAAGTACGGTACTACTTACAAAGGAACCACTTTTGGTGTTGCCACACCTAGCATCGAGACCTGGTGCATTTTGTAACACTATACATAAAAGTTAGAGAACCGATAAAATTTCTCTGTTAAAATCATATTTTGTATGCTTTTTTATACTTTTAATTTTTTATTATTACATTTTTATTTGTTTATTTCACGCCAAAAGTGAGTTAAGTCGCCAAAAAGGCCGCTACAATTTTTCCGCCCGCTTTATCCAAAGAGTAAATATACAATACACATTACTAGTATATCAGATTGCGATTTTTTTTTTAGAATTGATAGCATAAGAAACAAATATTAGGTTTTTATTTCTTTTTCTATGCAGACGATAAATATATAAGTAATAAATATAATTCTATAAAAGCTTCGAAGATCATTGAAAACTATTTTTTTAGTGAAATAGAAAATAAGCAAGCTATTTCTTTTGAAATCGAATGGAATAAAGTTTCGAATGTTTAAAATGAAATGTTGCTGTATTAAATGGTCCTTTGGTAAAAGTAATCATAAAGTAAATTAATAGTTTTACCCAATTTAGAAAAATTAGTGTGGCTAAATGTGTCGGACTTTGCAATTTCTAGCTATTACAAATTCAGCTATGACATTTGGCTAGGGTTGCCGAAAAGCTCCACTTTTGAAAATGAACGCCAACTGTTTCCCCACCAAAAATATGAATATAATGCTGCAATTTTTCAAAATCAAATTCGTGGGTTTTTGAAGGAATTTTCGAACTTTTTTCAATATTTTATACTTATTATTAACTAATTTTTATTTTTAAATTTTTTTCTTTAAAAAAATACAATGTTACTAGTCCGATAAGTGGTCTCGAAAATTACATTTTCAGAAAGTTATGCTGCTGTAAAATCAAGAAATATTATTTTAACAGAAAAATTTTATCGATTCTCAAACTTCATAATATAGGGCTTTAAAATGCACCAGGTCTCAAAGCTAGGTGCGAGCAACACCAAAAGTGGTTCCCTTGTTAGTTATTCCGTCGACCAATTTCGCCAAATTATACAAATTGACATAATTTTTATTTTAAATAACGAAAGAACAAATAAATTAGTATAACATTAACAAATATACAAATAAAACGTCGAAATAAAAATCACTTGATGCCGTAAACACGTGTAACTTGCTTAAAGTCAAGTGAATGTGACATTTACGATCAACCATTATTGGCATTTAATCTTATAGTTTGGCGATAGATTTTTGGTCGACGGTATAACTAAGTAATACCGAATATTCTAAGGTAAATAAATAAATAAAATTATAAATTTTAGAGTTGAAATGATTAAAAATTAAAATATATTAATTGCATCGCTGTAAATAAAACATATCTAAAATAAAACATATCTATTTTTGACACTTTGGCAAACATGTATTTTTGCCAGGACGGTTTTTACCACCTTTGGCAAAAACGTGCCAACCCTAGTATTTCTGTATGAGAGAGAGTCTCATTAACAGAACTGGTCTCAAAGGGAACAAAACAAAAGTTGAAAAAGAATGGAATTATAACAATCAACAAATTCAAATATATACAGCAACTTTAAATTATATTGCTAATATATATGTTACGGTCAATTTGATAAATTCGGCTATTATTAATATTAACCGGTTATTAATAATAATAACCGCGTCTTTTGGTAAATTTGATAAATGTTGCATATTAATCATATTTACCTGTTATTATTAATAATTACCAATGTAGTTCGGTCAATATAATTAATTAAGCTTAGTAAGGAATACGTATTTTACTGGAACATGTATTATCATAACCGTATGAAGCTAATAACAAAAATAATTGTTGAGAGACAATAATACTCAACCAATAATACCAAGAATTCTTTGCGACCATGGCAACTTTTATGTAGTTTAATTCGAAAAAAAAAAATTGATTTTTTAGTCAAAATGGAAAGCTTACGACCCCATATTGGCGCGATTTTTTTCTGACGCCAATGTCATATACGGAACGGGCGCTTAACTGGCGCCAAAGTATCGTTATTTTGCTTGATATGGTAAGCCGGATGTTGTTGTTTATGTTGTTGATGAGTTCCCAAATTGGCGTCGGAAAAAAATCGCGCCAATATAACATCTGTGCCAAACTTTCATATGAAAAGCGAAGAATTCAGACCGTATTTGTTTATGACAGTTGATGACTTGAACTATTATAATATAGATGGAATGATGGCGATAGAATAATATTTGGCGACTTACCACCTGTGCCTGGCTAACATTAAAGTACCAAAATGGCACCTATAGTATAAAAAGCGAAGTGGTCCGTCCGAAACTGTTGATGATAGTCACATGATTTAGGCTATTGTTATAGAGATTGTTTCAAAATACCGGGAAACAAAGACTCTGTATACTTAATTCATTTTATTTTAGCTTCTTTTCAAAGGTTTAACTGATCCTCTTTAATCAAAATCGAAAACAACTATTGGATGTCTTAACAGTAACTGATTCGCCTTTAAATTTTTGCAATCAAAGGGAATTGAATGGAAACCCGTTTACAGGGAGATCTGCACAGCTTTTTTCAGTATAATTCAATCTTCTTTAATATTTTAAAAACCCATCAGATTAGCGTGTTTTTAGATTCTGCGGTGTCTGAACGGGGTTGGCGAGCGTAGCTTGCGGGGGGTAGAGTCCCCTAGTATATATATATATATATATATAAACTCGGTTTATGGCGTCAGATGCCACCATCCGAAGAATCTACAAGAGTCTTTTTCCATTTTTTCCGGTCTAGGGTCCATTCCTTTTCCAGACCTCTATCCCTCATTGCCTTTGAAATATCATCCATCCAGTTCTTTCGTAGTCTTCCCCGTTTCTTTTTTTTGTTTGTTTGTTTCATAATTGAATGTGATTTTGGGTAGTCTTTCATCATTCATTCTGTTGACATGACCATACCAGATTAATTGCTTTTTTTTAATATCATCTAATATGGTTCCCGTTATTTTCATCATTTCCTTGATTCTGTCATTTCTTATTCTTTCTATTCTTGATATCCTGCATGATCTACTTAGGGCGTCCATTTCTACTGCCGCTAATCTCTTTCTTTCTGTCTCCATAATTCTCCATCTTTCTGCTCCATATAACAATATGCTCTTTACAATAGAGTTGTATATATTATAACTTCGATTACAATTAACTAGAAATAATGCCTACTATTTAATTCTATGCATAAATGATGCTTATGAAGCTGTCTACATGTTAAAACTTGCATCAACTTATTTCTCAATTGTTAACACCCACTTTTGACATTTTATGTGCGTTCTCTAGGTCAATTTATATAGTTTATGCACTTTATTAAAATTTCATCGAGTTATCAAAGAAAAAAAAATTGCTAGGGGTTTATACATAAATTTAGAAAATAAAATTATGTTGTTACGGGAAAAGGATCCTGAACACTCAATTAATCACCGGGAAAATTTTAGAATATTTTAAAATATGAAATAAATAACATGTAAAAGACAATTCTGCGAAAATTTCCCGGTAATTACTAAGATTTATTCTTCTGTGATCAAACGATAAAGGAAGTTATCTCCTTAGTCCTTATACCATCGAAGGTAAACTTTTGCTGCAACTTAAAAAATAATAATAAGAAACAATTGTAAAAGGATATAGCCATGTTTTCGATGAAGCTGATTCTGCTTATGTAAATAATAATGTAAGTCATAGTTCATAAATTTTTAGCTCACAGGCTATCAAAGCCCTGGAGCTAATGTGCCCGCAGGTTCTGTATGTACACGTACAGTCATGGAAAGAAGAAGAAGAAGAAAAAAAAAGTAAACACCTCCTACTAACTCTGCAACTAATTGTAATAGAAGAGAGTTACTGGTACTAAAGGATTGGAAATAAAGTTGATGTATGTAAAATTTGCTTAGAGGACCATCTACAAATCAAAACCAGTCCAAACTTTGTTTTTTTTTTCAATAGCAACACCCAATTTTGACAATGTATTTTAAATGTGCGGTTCAAACATTGCCTAGAAACGAAATTTCTATTCATTTGGATAATAAGTTTTTTAATTATAAATTTTTAAAATTTAGAACTTCTAACGTTAAATAACATTTTCATATTTTTATTAATATCTCCTGAAATTATAACCCTAATGTGATAATTTTATGTGTGGTTATAAAAAACATAAAAGGCCCAAGCATAAATGCATTGAAATTGTAATTTAAAAATTTTTACAATATGAATTATGAAATTAATATTCGAAAAAAAAAATTACTTGCAACCTACAATTTCTTTGATGGATTTATATTTATTATGCCCTGATTTATAGGAATTCTGAATTTCAAATTTTTCTTTCAAGTATTTCAAATGAAAATCAAATTTCAAATTATTTTTGCTTAAAAGGCGCAAAGGCCAACCTTGTGAAAAATATTCCATGCCGGAAATCGAACCCGGGCCATCAGTATAGCGCACTGACGTTCTACCGACTAAACCACATGGAACGACACCCAGCCTGGAAATTCTCACTATTACAGGTTGGCAAGGCTACAAACGCAGCACAAGATGGAATATTTCCGTGAGCCACCAACATGGGGCAAACACAGACACTTAATTAAATCCAGCATCGATTGAATCTATATTAATATTTGGAAATTTTTCCAGAGAGAAGCATTCGCCTTGCATACAATATTTAAAATGAAAATCAAATTTCAAATTATTTTTGCTTAAAAGGCGCAAAGGCCAACCTTGTGAAAAATATTCCATGCCGGGACTCGAACCCGGGCCATCAGTATAGCGCATTGACGTTCTACCGACTAAACCACTTGGAACGATACACAGCTCGGAAAATTTCTCACTATTATATGTTGGCAAGGCTACAAACGCAGCACAAGATGGAATATTTACGGTGAGCCACCGACCTGGGGCTAACACGAATCATAATTAAATTCAGCATCCATAGAAACTATATTAATACATGGAAATTATTCCAGAGAGAAACATTCGCCTTGCATACAATATTTCAAATGAAAATCAAATTTCAAAGTAATTGTTTAAAAGGCGCAAAGGCCAACATAGTGAAAAAGATTCCAAGCCGGGACTCGAACCCGGGCCATCAGTATAGTGAGAAATTTTCCGAGCTGTGTATCGTTCCAAGTGGTTTAGTCGGTAGAACGTCAGTGCGCTATACTGATGGCCCGGGTTCGATTCCCGGCATGGAATATTTTTCACAAGGTTGGCCTTTGCGCCTTTTAAGCAAAAATAATTTGAAATTTGATTTTCATTTGAAATATTGTATGCAAGGCGAATGCTTCGCTCTGGAAAAATTTCCTTATATTTCTTTCAAGTAGTTTTCGAATTATCATTAAACTAGTTGGATGTGCCAATCCCAAAACTTTCTTCTATCTTATACATCTTGATATTTCAAAAACTAGTTAGTTACACATGTTAATACATCAATATTATTAGTTCATTACGATACCAACTTTGATTTTCATCTTAAATTTCTGCTTCAGTCAATTAAATGAACTAAAAACGAGTTAACCGCGATATTTCCGAATTCAAGGAGGACCTGTTGGCCAAAGCCAAAAACATGCATAAAAAATTTGGTTCAATTGTATGAATTATTTTATATACTTTACGATTGTACAATAAAGAAAATGGTACAGACATCGTAATCATAGCGCCCCTTTCCAGCGGAATTTTTCCAAATTCAGGGAGGACTTTCATGCCATGACCAAAAAGAAACACAAAAAATTTGGCTCAATTCTATGCATAACTTCATACACTTTTCGATGGTACAACATTCAAAATGGCACAAAAATCGCTATTACAGCAAGCCCTGCCGGCGATTTTTTTCCAAATTAAGGAAGGACCTGCTTGCCATAGTCAAGAACTTAAAATAAAAATTTGGTTCAATTCTATGCATAACTTCATACACTTTTCGATGGTACAATATGCAAAATCGCTATTACAGCGTCCCTAGCGGTGAATTCTTTCCAAATTCAGGGAGGACCTGCTTGTCATAGCCATAAACTTAAAATAAAAATTTGGTTCGATTCTATGCATAACTTCATGCACTTTTAGATGGTACAATATTTCGCACAAAAATCGCTGTTACAGCGCCCCCTACCGGGGAATGTTTTCCAAATTCAGGGAGGATCTGCTTGCCAAAGCCAAGAACTTAAAAAAATAAAAATTTGGTTCAATGCTATGCATAACTTCATACACTTTTGGATGGTACAATATTCAAAATCGCACAAAAATCGCTGTTACAGCGCCCCCTACCGACGAATTTTTTCCAAATTCAGGGAGGACCTACCTACCATATCCAAAAACTTAAAATAAAAATTTGGTTCAATTCTATTTATAACTTCATATACTTTTGGATGGTACAACATTCAAAATGGCACAAAAATCGCTATTACAGCGCCCCCTACCGGCGAATTTTTTCCAAAATCAGGGAGGATCTGCTTGCCATAGCCAAAAACTTAAAATAACAATTTGGTTCAATTCTATGCATAACTTCATGCACTTTTTGATGGTACAATGGCGACAGACAGACGGACACACGGACAGACGGACACACGGACACACGGACAGACAGACATTTTCTATAAACATGTTTTTGGGATCTATGACCCCTAAAACGTGTAAATCCGTCGAAAACCGGAAGTCGAAAAAAATTTCGATTACAATACTTTCTTCTATTGAAGATAGAAGAAAGTAAAAACGTGAAAACGATGGGCCATCTATGATGTGCAGAAAAGCGTAATTTGAAAAAAATATATTTTACTCATTTTATTGAAATATTTGGCCTGGTAATAGTTGAAATATGTTAAGTGAGTGAAATGGTCATATTGGCAAGAAATAATACATTAATAGAAGTGACATAAACATTCTGTAGCATATCAACAATCGCGTATCGAACTTCAATTTGGATACAGTCCCTAAAATAGGCTCATTATTAAATAATTAATATCTCGGGAACTAATCGTAGGAATTTCATGAAAATTTGGATTTAGACTAATTGAAGAGTGCAGAATGTATGTATAGTGTCAAACTTGGGTATTGTTATTGAAAAAAGCAATGTTTGGGTTCGCTTTGATATGTAGATGGCCCCCTAAGAAAATTTTGTATGCATCATTTCAATGTAGACTTTATTTGCAATCGTTTGGTACTTGTAACTGTCTTCTATGATAATTCGTTGAAGACTTACTAGCGGGTGTTTACTTCCTCCCCCCCCCCCCCGACTGTACATACGTATGTATGAATATAGCGCGATAACTCTTGACAGAAATATCCGATTTGCTTCAAATTTTGGATATAGGTTCATTCTGATAAGACGCGTCTCTGCTTAGTTTTGGGGTTTCATTGGTTAAGTATAAAGTGGGGATCGGGGAGCTAATCCCCTAATTTAGATGTAAATGGGTTTTTCATGCAAACTTATCCAATTTGCTTCAAATTTGGTATACCGGTTTATTCTGATAAGGCACTTCCCTTTTTAGATTTGGAGATACATTTGTTAAGTATAAAGGGGAGGGGTTAATCTTCCCCTTATTTTAGATAACTGGGTTTTTCATGCAGAATTATCCGACTTGCTTCACATTTGGTATACCAGTTTATTCTGATAAGACACTTTCCTGATTAGATTTGGAGGTTCATTGGTTAAGTATAAAGGGGGAAATGAGGGAGCTAATCCTCCATTACTTAATTTATATAAATAGTTTTTTTTTTGTCGATTTCTTTATTTTTTGAGGGGCATTATTCTTTGACATAAGAGTATATTATACAATTAGTGTAACTACCCTATGAGCTCAATGCCATCAATTTTGCTGGGCAGTTTTCTTTTTATTTGAATATGAATTTATTAATATTCTTTATAATATATATAAATGCATAGATTATACTTAGGTCCATTTATTGTAAAGCTTTACAAAAGAAACATTTCAAATGGATGATTTTTGGGAAGATATAAATAGAAGTTTTTGATGTGAATTTAACATTAGCATCATCAAATTTTGAACATTTCTAACCGTATGAAAGTTAACTAGTTGGATGTGCCAATCCCAAAACTTTCTTCTATCTTATACATCTTAATATTTCAAAACCTAGTTACACATGTTAATACTTCAATATTATTAGTTCAATACTATACCAACTTTGATTTTCATCTTAAATTTCTGCTCAAGTCAATTAAACGGACTAAAAACGAGTTAATCTATATCATGATATTTGTTAAAATTATTAATTTTTCATTATTCTGTCGTTATCAGCTGTTTGCGAATAGCCGGCATAGCAGGAAGCGAGTTCCCGCCGCTGCATGAGCCGCCGATGCACAATAGAACTACGAAAAATCAAGAAAAGTATAGAAAAATCGCTAGCATGGAGCCCCTTTACCGCGCAATATTTCCAAATTCAAGGAGAGCCTCTTGGCCAAAGCCAAAAACAAGCACAAACATTTTGGTTCAATTGTATGCATAATTTTATACGCTGTTCGATGGTACGATAATGAAAATGGCACAGAGATCGGAATTATAGCGCCCACTTCTTTCGGAATTTTTTCAAGTTCAGGGAGGACTTGTTTGCCATAGCCAGAAACATGCACAAAAAATTTGGTCCAATTATATGGATAACTTCATACACTTTTCGATGGTACAATAATGAAAATGGTACAGACATCGCAATTATAGTGCCCCCTTCCGGCAGAATTTTTCCAAATTCAGGGAGGACCTTCGTGACATGACCAAAAATAACCACATAAAATTTGGTTCAATTCTATGCATAACTTCATACACTTTTCGGCGGTACAATATTCAAAATGGCACAAAAATTGTACAAAAATCGCTATTACAGCGCCCTCTACGAGCGATTTTTTTACAAATTAAGGGAGGACCTCCTTGCCATAGCCAAGAACTTAAATTTTTTTTTGGTTCAATTCTATGCATAACTTCATACACTTTTCGATGGTGCAATATTCAAAATCGCACAAAAATCGCTATTACAGCGCCCCCTAACGGCGAATTTTTTGCAAATTCATGGAGAACCTGCTTGCCATATCCAAAAACTTAAAATAAAAATTTGGTTTAATTCTATGCATAACTTCATACACTTTTGGACGGTACAATATTCAAAATCGCACAAAAATCGCTATTACAGCGCCCCCTACCGGCGAATTTTTTCCAAATTCAGGGAGGACCTGCTTGGCATAGCCAAAAACTTAAAATAAAAATTTGGTTTAATTCTATGCATAACTTCATACAATTTTGGACGGTACAATATTCAAAATCGCACAAAAATCGCTATTACAGCGCCCCCTACCGGCGAATTTTTTCCAAATTCCGGGAGGACCTGCTTGCCATACCCAAAAACTTATAATAAAATTTTGGTTTAATTCTATACATAACTTCATACACTTTTTGATGGTACAATGGCGACAGACAGACGGACAGACGGACGGACGGACAGACGGACAGACGGACGGACGGACAGACGGACAGACGGACGGACGGACAGACGGACACGCAGACAGACAGACATTTTCTATAAACATGTTTTTTGGAATCTCTGACCCCTAAAACATGCAAATCCGTCGAAAACCGGAAGTCGAAAAAAATTTCGATTACAATACTTTCTTCTATTGAAGATAGAAGAAAGTAAAAATATATATATATAAATAAATAAAATAAAATAAAATATGTATTTTTCTGAGATGATTTTATCCAAGGATCTAAAATAACCTTTCAACCATCAATAAAATTTTCTAACTCTATGATTTAAGAAAAAATGCTTAAATTATATAATTTCTAGGCTAATTTGATTTAAGGAATTCAAACAAAGAGTCAAAAGTGGGATTTATATACTTTTAAATTTTCCATGTGTTCTAATTTTCAGAATATTTTTCCTACTTATTAGTTTTATTTCTTCAAAGACCTTTATTTATAAAAATGGGCATCCATTTTTACTTTCTTCTATCTTCAATAGAAGAAAGTATTGTAATCGAAATTTTTTTCGACTTCTGGTTTTCGACGGATTTACATGTTTTAGGGGGTCAGAGATCACAAAAAACATGTTTATAGAAAATGTCTGTCTGTCCGTGTGTCCGTGTGTCCGTGTGTCTGTCGCCATTGTACCATCAAAAAGTGTATGAAGTTATGCATAGAATTGAACCAAATTTTTATGTTAAGTTTTTGGCTATGCTAAGCAGATCCTCCCTGAATTTGGAAAAAATTCGCCGGTAGGGGCGCTGTTATAGCGATTTTTGTGCGATTTTGAATATTGTACCATCCAAAAGTATGTGAAGTTATGCATAGAATTGAACCAAATTTTTATTTTAAGTTTTTGGATATGGCAGGTAGGTCCTCCCTGAATTTGGAAAATATTCGCCGGTAGGGGGCGCTGTAACAGCGATTTTTGTGCGATTTTGAATATTGTACCATCCAAAAGTATATGAAGTTATGCATAGAATTGAACCAAATTTTTATTTTAAGTTTTTGGATATGGCAGGTAGGTCCTCCCTGAATTTGGAAAAAATTCGCCGGTGAGGGCGCTGTAACATCGATTTTTGTGCGATTTTGAATATTGTACCATCTAAAAGTATATGAAGTTATGCATAGAATTGAACCAAATTTTTATTTTAAGTTTTTGGATATGGCAGGTAGGTCCTCCTTGAATTTGGAAAAAATTCGCCGGTAGAGGGCGCTTTAACAGCGATTTTTGTGCGATTTTGAATATTGTACCATCTAAAAGTATATGAAGTTATGCATAGAATTGAACCAAATTTTTATTTTAAGTTTTTGGATATGGCAGGTAGGTCCTCCTTGAATTTGGAAAAAATTCGCCGGTAGAGGGCGCTTTAACAGCGATTTTTGTGCGATTTTGAATATTGTACCATCGAAAAGTGTATGAAGTTATGCATAGAATTGAACCAAATTTTTATTTTAAGTTTTTGGCTATGGCAGGTAGGTCTACCCTGAATTTAGAAAAAATTCTACGGTAGGGGGCGCTGTCACAGCGATTTTTGTGCGATTTTGAATATTGTACTATCCAAAAGTGTATGAAGTTATGCATAGAATTGAACCAAATTTTTATTTTAAATTTTTGGCCTTTGCAGGCAGATCCTCCCTGAATTTGGAAAACATTCGCCGGTAGGGGGCGCTGTAACAGAGATTTTGAATATTGTACCATCCAAAAGCGTATGAAGTTATGCATAGAATTGAACCAAATTTTTATTTTAAGTTTATGGCTATGACAAGCAGCACCTCCCTGAATTTGGAAAAAATTTACCACTAGGGGGCGCTGTAATAGCGATTTTGCATATTGTACCATCGAAAAGTGTATGAAGTTATGCATAGAATTGAATCAAATTTTTATTTTAAGTTCTTGGCTATGGCAAGCAGGTCCTCCCTGAATTTTAAAAAAATTCGACCGGTAGAGGGCGCTTTAACAGCGATTTTTGTGCGATTTTGAATATATTACTATCGAAAAGTGTATGAAGTTATGCATAGAATTGAACCAAATTTTTATTTTAAGTTTTTGGCTATGGCAGGTAGGTCTTCCCTGAATTTGGAAAAAATTCTACGGTAGGGGGCGCTGTCACAGCGATTTTTGTGCGATTTTGAATATTGTACTATCCAAAAGTGTATGAAGTTATGCATAGGATTGAATCAAATTTTTATTTTACGTTTTTGGCCTTTGCAGGCAGATCCTCCCTGAATTTGGAAAACATTCGCCGGTAGGGGGCGCTGTAACAGAGATTTTGAATATTGTACCATCCAAAAGTGTATGAAGTTATGCATAGAATTGAACCAAATTTTTATTTTAAGTTTATGGCTATGACAAGCAGCACCTCCCTGAATTTGGTAAAAATTTGCCACTAGGGGCGCTGTAATAGCGATTTTGCATATTGTACCATCGAAAAGTGTATGAAGTTATGCATAGAATTGAACCAAATTTTTATTTTAAGTTCTTGGCTATGGCAAGTAGGTCCTTCCTTAATTTGGAAAAAATTTGCGGGTAGGAGACGCTGTAATAGCGATTTTCGTGCCATTTTGAATATTATACCATCGAAAAGTGTATGAAGTTATGCAGAGAATTGAGCCAATTTTTTTGTGTTTCTTTTTGTTCATGGCATGAAGGTCCTCCCTGAATTTGGAAACATTCCGCTGGAAGGGTGCGCTATAATTACGATGTCTGTTCCATTTTCTTTATTGTACAATCGAAAATTGTATAAAATATGCATACAATTGAACCAAATTTTTTGTTCATGTTTTTGGCTTTGGTCAACAGGTCCTCCTTGAATTTGGAAATATCGCGCTGTAATGGGGCTCTGTGATGGCGATTTTTGTATACTTTTCTTGATTTTTCGTAGTTCTATTGTCCATCGGCGGCTCGTGCAAAGGCGGTAACTCACTTCCTTCTAAGCCGGCTATTCACAAACATCTGATAACAACAGAATAAGGAAAAACTATTAATTTTAACAAATATCATGATATAGATTAACTCGTTTTTAGTTCATTTAATTGACTGAAGCAGAAATTTAAGATGAAAATCAAAGTTGGTATAGTAATGAACTAATAATATTGAAGTATTAACATGTGTAACTATTTTTTGAAATATTAACATGTATAAGATAGAAGAAAGTTTTGGGATTGGCACATCCAACTAGTTTAATTCAGCGGATAGATATCTCAGATAATAACAATAATAAACTGGTACAAAACTAAATTTTCATTAAAAATTTACATCAAAGTTTTTAATAATTGCTATAAGTGATAAAAATGAATTTTAAAACGGCTAAAATATCTTTATTTATTTATTTATAATAAATAAATAAAAGTAATAAATATAAAAATTTCTGCATTTAGGCATTCTATCAAAAGAGCTTTTCCTATCTGTACCCAGGAGCAATTAGACAACGAAATAAATAAGATATATGACATCACAAGAAACAATGGCCATAAAGAACATAATAAACAAGTTAATTAAGAGCATGCGGAATATAAAGAAAGGTAATTTCAAATTACAGAATTCCAAGTTATTCTCTTTACAATATTTTCCTCATTTTTTCGAAAGATTGAAATATAAATTAAATAAATACAATATCTCCATTGTTCCAAAACCATCCTCAAAAGCTCGGTCTACAGGCGGAGGTAGATTTCGAAGTTAAATACTAATTTCACCAACAGAAACTAAATCAAGCTTAGAGATAAACCTAGTTTAACAATTTTATCTGGCCGCTTTTGATGAATTTTTAATTTCATTTTTCTGTAAGAGCTGATTTTATCAGAATCATATTAAGGCGGTATTCAAAAAATTATTTTTTCATGCTCAACAATTCGAAATATTCTGAAACATTTTCAGGCTCATTTTTAAAAGTAAAAAAAAAAGAAAGTTGCTGACGTGGGTTTTTGAAAAATTTATAAGCAACCTATGTTTTTATTTTTCGTTCAATTAATTAGAACTTGATTGACAAAGAATTATTTTCTCAGTACGATCATTTTTTTTCCAGCACTATCGGTTCGGGAAATTCGGTTCAAAATGCCCACTTTGACAGTATTTTTTGAAATATATTCTGCCTTTATCAAAACATAGACCAATACAGCACATTATATAGTTTCTGAATAAGAGAACCTGCCAGTCAGATGTGTTTGAGAGCAAAAATGAATTTAAAAATGAGTCAGAAAGTAAGCCGTTTGGATTTGAGCACACCCTTAATACAATAATGTTTTCGTCAACCCCTCTTTTTGTTTATTTTTTTTTTGTAAGAGTTGATCCTATCAAAAACTTGTCAGTTTCAAAGTTGTAGATAATATTCAGATATATGTAGATAATATGTAGATAATATGTAGATAATATGTCGATAATATACCATCCCTTTTTTCCTATACCATCCCTTTTTTTCCCCTTCCGTCCCTTCTTTAACACCCCTTTAAGACAATGTTATACCAAAATTTTGTACTAAAAATACTACATTGTTATTATTTCTTATTTGAATGTCCTGTGGGTACTATGCAAATTCATTATAAGTAAAAATTTAGAAGAAAATAGAAAGTTATAGTGGTAAAATGGTAAGGAAAATTAAACTCGTAAGTTTAACGTAAACCTCAGTTAAATAAAACATTTTTCGCTGTTGACCATTTTTTCTTTATTTTGAATCATTAAGGCATTCGTCTATCAGATTAAAATGTTATTTTAGCAAGTTTAATTTCACCAGATTTTTATTATTGAAAGTCAAAAGATTGTGAGAATGCCCCATATCTTGTGAATTGACGAAGTTATGAATTGTTTTCTTTCTCAAATCCACCCCCCCCCCCTCCCCGCCCTTATTTTTTTCATTTTTCATTTTTCATTTTTTTTTTTTTTTTTTTTCGGTAAGAGTTGGTCTTATCAAAAACTTGTCAATATAAAAGTCGTAGATAATATTAACCCATTAAGGACCAGTATGTTTTACAGGAATTTTATTCTGTTAACACCACTTTTTGTTAGACACTTACTTTTACATAATGAATCACTGAAATGTGATACTTAAATAAGGCAAATTTTACCTCTCTCTTTTACTGGTATCAGAAAACTTTAAAAATCACAAATATAATGTTGCGTAAACGCAACGGCAGTCTTTAATGGGTTAAGAAGATTTATAGAAAGTTTAAGGAAATTTGATATCTTTAAAAATTTTTCAAAAAATGGAATTTTTTTAATTACTCAAGGGTTTATAACATGCATTTATCACAAAACAAAATTCTTTTTTTTGAGAAAAAAAAGGAATTTTACGCGTTATCTTAGAAATTTTCAAAATCTCTACGCTTTCCGTATCAATAAAAATCCCAATATTTTTTTCTTTTCTTTTTTCTTTTTTTTTCCTTTTTCTTTTTTTCTTTTTTTTTTTTTTTTTTTTGTAAAAGTTTGGTTTATATATATGAATAAAAATGTACATCGAATTTTATATACTTAAATATAAAGGTAAAAAAAAAATGAAAAATTTTGAAATTTTCTTACCTTTAAATTCAAATATATAAAATTCGATGCACAGTATTTTTTATATATATAAACCAAACTTTTATAAAAAAATATTGGGGATTTTCATTGATATGGAAAGCGCAGGAGGCATTTTGAAATTTCTAAGATAACGCGTAAAATTCTTTTTTTTCCTCAAAAATAAATTTTGATTTATATTTTTTTTTTGGGGGGGGAGGGAAGTTAAGTCTAAGTTACAATGGCCAAATAATAATACTGCCAAACAGTTTAAATTAAAAAATATATTTACGAGACATTTATTTCATATTTCGAAAGGATTTTTTAAACGTTTATTGCCAGTTCTAAGGCAACGCAAATAATAATATTTTCTTTCTACAACAAAAGTATTTTTATGTGAATAATCAAAAGAAAAAGAAAACTTTAAAATGATAAATTCATTAATATGCGTTAAAAGCAGTAAATCTTAGAAATTACGTCATATTTAAAATGGCAAAATAATAATATTGACATACAGTTAAAAATTAAAAATATTCTTATGCGAGTTATTTATTTTATATTTCGATATTATATTTTTAACTATGTTGCCAATTCTAAGACAACGCAAATAATAATAATTTTCCTAAATAATTAATAATAAATATGAATAATAAATTATTCCTTTCTAAAAACAAAAATATTTTCATATGAATGTTGAAATGAGATAGGAAACTTTGGTGAAAACTATCTGTGATTTAAAAAGATACATTTAAAATGTTTTATTTAAAACAATCTTTTTATATAATTGTAAAAAAAAATACCAGGAGGCAAATACTCTGTTTACTTAATTCATTTTATGATAGCTTATTTTCAACCACTTAACTGATCTTGTTGAATCAAACACGAAAACAGCCATTGGACGTCTTAAAATTTCACAATCATAGGAAAATGAATCGAAACCTGTTTAAAGGGAGATCGCCACTGGTTTTTAAATTATAATTCAATCTTCTGTAATCTTTTTAAAACAGATCAAATTAGCGTATTTTTAGAATCTGAACGAGGGTTGACTAGCGTATCTTGCAGCATTTTACAGAAAAATTAAGAGGGATTTTTAAAGCATAGAGATAATAGAGTAAAGCATTGTTTATACGTCTCCCAACTATTAAATCCTTTCCGGACCGGTGCACAGGGGGGCAAAATCCCGAAAAGCTGGCCAAAAGTCGAAAAATAAAGTTACTATTTAGGGAATTTTGACTATACAGATGGCTAGAATAATGTTTGGAGGGTCGGAATCTACATTTATAAAAAGGTTTTTGTTTTGGCTTGACAACCTGTATCATTTCAAAAGTGACGCTTGGAGGATCATCATCTCAGGTGAACAAAAAGAGCAAAATAATGGTTCTTCTAAACACGTGCTACATTTTCCCATATCATCCGATTTTAATGCTTTAAACAGGATTCACACGATGATAGAGTGTAAATTATTTGCGGGTGTTACAAAAATTTTTATTAAGCACATAAAAATTAATAATTTCATGATTATTTTTGATAAAAATTTTGAAAAAATATCTTATTTTTTTTTGTTTTTAAACATCAAAAAGTTTAAAAGTTCCACAGTGTTCCGAAACGACTTATAATGGAAATAGTAGCCTGAACTATTATCTAATGTATAGTGAAAAACCAGCTGCCATAAACTGCCATTCTGCATTCTGTGCAGGTTTTTGTAACCACAAGTAAAAATGTCACTTTTTTAGTCGCTTCAAAACTCTGGAATTTATTACTTGTCAGAGTAATTGAGCTGGCAAACATTTTTGAAATTTTCAGATTAATCAATTTTGTGATAGATTGTTATGTATTATATTACAAATAAGTATTATAAGCATAAGCATAAAAGAATTTCATAAGCAATATTAGTAAACAAATAAATAAATAAATAAATAAAATAATTATCTATCATCGATCCGATAGAAATACGTTATCTTATCTTTATAGCTAATAATTCTGCTTATTCTAAAGTAATTAGAATAAATATCTTTTTAATTTTAATCTTTGCTAGATCATACTGCTAAACGTGTTTTATTAATGAAAACGGAAATTCTGACTTCCGAGAACATTAGCAGTCTGAAATTGATTTGCAAGTGGGGATGTGATGGCACATCTATGGTTAAAGTATCTTTAAACAAAAATTTAGCGATGATGATGATAGAAAGCAGGTTCAAATACCTTTTTCACTTCTCTAGTGCCACTAGAACTTTTAAGTGTTGCGAATAATTCAGAAATCGTTATCTGGAAAAATTCGAGACCTCCATCTCCTAGATTTTTTTAGGTCCATCAGAATCAAATTTTTCTCGAAAATGCGGAAGCTACTGTCAGTGAAATAGATTATGTTGCAGATCAGGAGAGTAAACTTATTCCTTTTAAAGCAATCATTGATAGAAAATAAGTAGGCGTTAATTAGAAACTAGATTTAAGGATAATTGATTGAAAAAATTTTAATGCCTTTACTAGTAATTTGTCAACTTAACGTTGGTAAATATGTCAGGCAACTTCAAGACAGTTTAATAACCTTGATGACATTCTCAAACTATAAGTGAATGAAGGTGATTTACGATTCGGGATGACCACACGTTACGTTACTATATAAGATGTTTTGAGTGTAGCTTGAATTTGGCATACAAACGGGATATAAAGGAATGGCAAGCGCGCACTCCTGACGAAAAGAAAAAAAAATAAATTGCAAAACAAAATTTACAAAAAGGATTTCGTTTACAATTAGGAGTTCTCGTCGATAAGCCAAAAGCCGGATTTGGAAGCACAAATGATGACAGTACAGCTCGTCGATTCTTTGATAACGCAACTATTTCTGCTTTCATAAAGAGAGTAGACGAAGATTTGGTAAAACGATTCCACGTCATATTAAAAGTGATTTCTTAACATTCATTTGATCAATTTCGTGGATTATTGCTCACAAACAGATTGTAAATTCGTTGAATTGTATTCCTAGTTCTATATGCCAACTTCAGTGCCCAGAATACTTATTCATGGCAAAGAAATAATAGCTTCCTCAATATTACCAATTGGAAAAATGTCGGAAGACTCTCAAGAATCGTGCAACAAATTGATCAAATGGTACCAAGAAGATTTCTCGCTAAAATGCAGTAAGACGAAAACAATGGAAGATGGGGCTTTTATCGGATTTAAATGTCATCAGATCCCATCATTTAAAGATTACATAAATTACCGTAAAAGAAATTAAGATCCTTGTCCTTAGAGACATAACAAGTGCTGTAAAATATTTCGACAACTCTTATTCTGAAGAGTCTACTTATTATACTACAGATGATTCAGAAGACGAATTTCAGAATATCCTTTCGTTTTATTTTAATAATATAAAAATTAAACCTTTTAACATTTTACTTTCCATTAATGTACTTAATTGTGTTTCATAAAAAAAGATTCAACGTGTAATTTCGATTAAACATATCTTAGTTCCTTGAACATTCTTTGTAACGTTTAGTCTCGAAACTTCACAATTTATTTAAATCTAAATATTTTTAGAATTAATACGCCATTTTTTAAATTTTAACTTTTGAATCGTACTTAGCATCCTCAAACGCACCTGTATACGAAATTTCATAGAAATTGAGTAACTTTCAAAGCATTTTAATTTTTAGTCCGCCATATTGGATTCGCCATATTGGATCCGCCATTTTGTTTTTTTGGAATTTTAACTTTAGAATCGGAATCAGCATCCTGAAAAACACCCGTTTACGAAGTTTCGTGCAATTTGAAAAACATTTTCATATTTTGGCCTGCTTTTCGGGATTTTGCCCCACTGTTCGGCGTCTCTTAAATAAATTTTATTCGGTTGATACCACATTTTAAAAAAAGTTACCTTCAATTACATAATTTCTAAAATGCTCTAATTATATAAGGCAAATATTACTTTTCTTTATTACTTTCCAAAAAACAAATTTTCCAAAGAAAGATGATGTTGAGTCAGACTCGACGTTGGACCGCAAAGGGATAAAGAGTAATAGAGTCGGCAAGGAAAAATAGAGTACTTAACCCTTAAATGCGTGATGTTTTATTTTGTTTAGAAAAAATTATATATGATTTTAAGAAAGGTTTATAACACAGAAAAAAAATGACCCCCCCCCCCCCCAAAAAAAAAAAAACCCAAAAAAACAACAAAAAAAAACAGAGATATATTTTTCGAACAAAACGTCAACTTTCGTCTTATGTTGCACATCTGCAGCAGAAGTAAAAATTAATGATACAAATAAAATAGTGAAACAATAGTAATTGTTTTTATAAGTATAATTTCTGAACTCAAAGTACAAATTAATCTATGCAACACATAAGCGAATTCTGAATATCTGAAATCCTTTGTTACTTCCCGCCAAATTGACTAAATCAGCCTAACTGCCATCGATTGGAGGAAATGTGTAATGATCCTTCTGAAAACATAATATAGCAGATATGAAACATAGATTAGTTGAACGAAACTTCACTAGATGTTATAAAAATACATTTTTTTTACATGTTGTAGATATGCTACACGATGCATTTAAGTGTTAATATTGCATGGAACCAATTCCCAAAACATCGTGAATGCGTAAAAGGTAAGATCCGAAACCGCTTCCCTACGTTTCTACTCTAGTTGTGAGAAAACATGTTTTACAGGCACGATAAGACGGATTTTCAAAGACTTTTTTTGCGCATAGAAGATAATAGAGTAAAACATAATTTGTACGTCTGTCAAGAGACTTTAATGAACGATGTTTAAATGAAAAGAACCAAAGTTTTAATTTCAAGGAGTAATAGCCTTTGCAAAAAACAAAGCATTTAATATTGCGTTGAACCAATTCCCAAAACATCGTGAATGCGTAAAAGGTAAGATCCGAAATCGCTTCCCTACATTGCTACTCTAGTTGTGAGAAAACATGTTTTACAGGCACAATAAGACAGAATTCCAGACGTATTTAGCGCATAGAAAATAATACAGTAAAATGCAATTTATGCGTCTCTCAGGAAGCTTTAATTAGTGACGTACAAGTGAAAAGAATTGTGATAAAAATTTGTATTTTAAGGGGTAATAGAGTTTGGAAAAAATAGAGCTCTTAAAATTGCGTTGAACCAATTCCCAAAACATCATGAATTCGTAAAAGGTAAGATCCGAAATCACTTCCCTATGTTGCTACCAGTGGCGTGGCGTGAAAATTTTCGGTGGTCATCGCAATTATTTAAGTTTGTGGTGAAAAATTATTAACTCTAAAATTCAATGGTTGAATGTTCAAAAAAGAAACTTTAAATCTTACCTTCACTTATACATGAACTCCAAATGTTCTGCTAAATCTGGATCGTAGAGTTTTAAAAGCTTATTAAGAGTTTTAAAATATTGCTTGGTCATCGCCGCATCCAGCGATGACCGGACGCCACGCTACTGGTTGCTACGCTAATTGTGGGAAAACATATTTTACAGGCACAATAAGAGGGACTTTCAAAGAGTTTTTGTTGCACATAGAAAATAATAGAGTAAAACATAATTTATACGTCTCTCAGGGGACTTTAATGAGCGACGTATAAGTGAAAAGAATTTTAATCAAAATTTTTATTTCAAGGCATAAAAGAGTTTGAAGAAAATAGAGCACTTAATATTGCACTGAATCAATTCTAAAAACATCGTGAATTCGTAAAAGGTAAGATCAGAAACCGCTTCTCTACGTTACTACACCAATTGTGGGAAAACATATTTTATAGACACAATAAGTTGCATTTTCAAAGATTTTTTTTTTTTTTTTTTTTTCTTGCGCATAGAAAATAATCGAGAAAGACATAATTCTTACGTCTACCAGGAGACTTTAATTAGCGACATATAAGTGAAAAGAATTTTTATAAGATTTTTTATTTCAAGAAGTAATGGAGTTTGTAGACAATAGAGCACTTAATATTGCGTTGAACCAATTCCCAAAACGTCATGAATGCGCAAAAAGTAATATCCGAAACCGCTTCCCTATGTTGCTACACTAATTGTGGAAAAACTTGTTTTACAGGCAAAATAAGAAGGCCTCTCATAGAGTTTTTGCTGCGCATAGAAAATAATATAGTAAAACATAATTTATATGTCTGTCAAAGAACTTTAACGAGAGACGCATAAGTGAAAAGAATTGTAATACAAATTTTTATTCAAGGTGTAATAGAGTTTGCAGAAAATAGAGCACTTAATTTTGCGTTGAACCAATTCCCAAAACATAGTGAATGCGTAAAAGGTAATACCCGAAATTGCGTCTCTACGTAGCTACGCTAACTGTGGGAAAACATGTTTTACAGGCACAATAAGAGGGATTTTCAAAGACTTTTTGTTGAGTATAGAAAATAATAGAGTAAAACATATATATAAACATGTATATGTCTGTCAGGGGATTTTAAAGAGCGACGTATAAATGAAAAGAATTGTAATCAAAATTTTTATTTGAAGGCGTAATAGAGTTTGCAGAAATTAGAGCACTTAATATTGCGTTAAACCAATTCCCAAATCATCGCGAATGCGTAAAGGGTAAGATCCGAAACTGCTTCCCTACCTTGCTACGCTAATTGTGGAAAAACTTGTTTTACAGGTAAAATAAGAAGGCCTTTCATAGAGTTTTTGTTGCGCATAGAAAATAATACAGTAAAACATAATTTATATGTCTGTCAAAGGACTTTAACGAGAGACGCATAAGTGAAAAGAATTGTAATACAAATTTTTATTCAAGGAGTAATAGAGTTTGCTGAAAATAGAGCACTTAATTTTGCGTTGAACCAATTCCCAAAACATCGCGATTGCGTAAAAGGTAAGATTCGAAATCGCGTCCCTACGTAGCTACTCTAGTCGTGGGAAAACATGTTTTACAGGCACAATAAGAGGGATTTTCAAAGTCGCTTTTGTTGAGCATAGAAGATAATAGAGTAAAGCATAGTTCATAGGTCTCTCGGAGAACCTTATTGATCGACGTATAAGTGAAAAGAGATAGAAGAAAATAGAGGAGGATATCGCGTAAAATAAATTCTCAAAAGTCTTATGTGCTTTAACCCTTTATGTCACGAATTATAAAGCAAAAATTTGCTCCTCTTCAGTAATTATCTTCATTAATGTCAGAAGATATCCAAAACAACTTATATAATAACAACTTGAGTTTTAGATAGATTTTTAAATAGAACGGATTTAATAAATCGGTAGTTAGTAGTTTATTTTTGTAAATTATTTACAAGAATAATTAGATTAATTAACGAAAAATGCTGTTATTAAAACCTCACAGTTCTTACAGGACCACAAATAAATGAATTGTGATCCTATCTGCAGTTGAGAAGAGCTTTGAGTTGCAAATTTCGGAAAACATTTTTCAATAGTTAAATCCATGTAAATGGTTGAAAAAATAACCACATTAAAAATATTGAATTTCGACTGTTTTGATGTGCTTACTGAATGCGATCCAGCAAAGTATTTTGTATGAAAATTATCATATACTTTTTTCAGTAGTCGAATTAAGTAAATTTTATATCGAATTTTCTTTAATGGGACTTAAAAGTCCTGTCGGAGCATAAAGATTTAAATGGAAAGTACAAAACTGCTTCCTTAGTAACCCCCACCCTCTACGGTAGATAAAGAAATGTTTATCTATAAGAAATAATGCCATACGTAGCTACACTTATTGAAAGAAAACATGTTGTGCAGGCATAATCAGTGGGCTTTTCATAAACCTTTTTGTTCCATATTGATTACAGAGTTATTTTACATCATTTATGACTTTCTCAATCGTTCTTTATTAACAGTGCTTAAATAAAGAGAGATATAACCGATATATTATCTTCCAGGAGTAATAGATTTTCACTTACAAAATTTCACAAATTATATAAATTAATTATTTAATTTCTTTTTATGGAAAATTTTATAAATTAAACGTTGTTAATATACGTTTAGATTTTTAAGACACTACATAACAAATATATTATATATTTTCTCATTTAAAATACTTTAATATTTATAACAACTTTAACGACAAAATAAAACACACTTTTTTTCGCTTTCCTCTTTTTTGTGACTATCACCAATGACTTTCACCATTCTTTCTAAAATTTCTATTTCTTGTCTTTTAATAATACAAAGTGTTCTACCACGGACTCCCCGGGTTACAAAATATAGGTGAAAACCATATATATATCTTTTTTAGTTGAGAACTCTAATAGATATTTTACATTTAATATATATATATTTAGATTTTTCACTAACAATACCAGCAAATATTTTTATATGAAAAATAGCAATTATGTATTAAAATAAAATTTTGAAATTTATTAAAAGCGATAATCACTTTCTTCTATTTTTACAAGAAGAAAGTATTGGATTCGTGAAAATTTTCGACTTCCGGTTTTCGATGGATTTATATGTTTTAGAAGATCCTGAACACGATTTAATGGTTTTTAGAAAATGTCTGACTGTGAGTCTGTCTGTTATTCTGTCACTCTGTGAGTTTGTATGTGACAAAAAGTTTGTGGGCGCTCTATCTCAAGAACTAATGAACGGAGTTTCACAAAACTTTGGATTCAGTTAGACCTTGATATAAGCTGGTGCTGATTACTTTTGAGTGTAAATCGCAAACAGGTGGCTCTACTGTTCTGCATTTTTCATGATTTCCGCAATCGCTATATCTCAAGAAATAACGAACAGATTTTCACAAAATTTCAGATTAAGTTAGCCCTTATGTTGCATTATTCATGATTATCGCAATAGTTCTATCTCAAGAACTAATGCACAAATTTTCATCAAACTTCAGATTAAGTTAGTCCCTGATATAAATGAGTGATTTTTAGTTTTTGTTGTGTAAATCGCTCAACAGGTGGAGCTGCTATGTTACATTTTTTCACAATTTTCACAATAGCTGCATTTGAAGAACTAATGCGTGAATTTTCATCAAGCTTCAGATTCAGTTATCCCCTGGTATAAATTGGTTCTAATTAGTTTTTTGTGTAAATCGCCCAATAGGTGGCGTTACTATGCAGATCTTTTAAGATTTCCGCAATAACTCTATCTCAAAAACTAATGCACGGATTTTTTCGGAACCGGAAACTTCACGGAAACTTGCACGGAAACTTCAGATTCAATTGGAAGTTGACATAAGTTGTTGATGACTAGATTTTGGTGTAAATCACCTAACCGGTGTCGCTGATATGCTGCTTTTTTCAGGAAGTATTAACATGTACGAGATAGAAGAGAGTTTGGGATTGCCACATCCGACTAGTTTCGTATTGGTCTCATGCCAGGATTTAACAGTCCAAGAAATCGCCAACAATCGCTAGCCTTTTTTTATTCTGATATTTTCATTGGTTTAAACGTGGTTGGATTACCTGTCTTAAATTTGTGTTTTATTTATATTTTGTTATTTTATTTATGGATTTATGAAGTTTTAACTTCACTATGGAATATCAGCTGGAAACAAATGATGAATTATTTTATTAATAATAATTTTAATGTGAAGTTTTAATTAGTTTAAATATTTTAATTCAGACGTTAAAATGTATATCTTAATCATATTTCACTTTAATAAGCTATAAAATTTTGTTACTGTATTCTGAATATGTTGGAAAGTGTTACATAATCTATGCTGGACGCATGATTTTTTGTTCTTGTTAATTTAGATTTATGTTCAAACAGATACAAATAGAACACGATGTGAGCGCGAAGTTAGCTCATGGGTTTGTATTGTTGTCATGTTAGCAGAAAATATGAGACGGGGACGTCCATATCTTATTATTTTTTTTTTCAGCGTACAGATTGTTTTCAAAGAAATATTTATTTATTTTTATTTATCTTTTATTGGAAAATGCTTTAAGCTTTTCTTAAATTTTTAACACAGAAAAAATTATTCTTTTTGAAGTCTAGAAACGTGTAGAGGCAGATGTTTTAATTAAACTTCAAATGAAATCAATTCGTAAAGTTAAAATAGAACCATTAAACTTAATTTCTTGTTTGTAGTAGGAGTCTGGAACTTGATTAAAAATTAATATTAGAAACTGATTAATTTTATTTCCAAAAACTGCTCTTAATATTTATTTCCAAATCTTCCATACACCATGTTTGGTTGCAGATTACTTTTTATGCACATATAGCAGGTTCAGATTGACAGAATTTTTGTTTATTCTATTGGGTTACAGCCTACAAACATCGAGAAATCAATGCAGACGTTCAGGGTTCGAATCCAAGTAGTATGGGTGTAAAGATTTTACAGGATTGTACGTAAATTAGAATTCGGACCACTTATCGGTCAAATAATTGGACAACTAGTGATCTTTCTTTCTTTTTTTTTTAATGGTCAATAATGTTAAACCTTCAGCGTTGAGAAAAATGTCAAAAAAATAATTATGTGTTATAAAAAGTGTTTGATATAGAATTTATCTTTTTTTATATAACCCTTGAGGTCGTCAATCACATTCCAAATTAAATAAAAAGATAACGAAACCGCGCTAATATTATCTTACCCATGCAAAATTTTCATATATCTTTTTCTGCCCGGAAGCTGTTTGTTTTAACAGTTTCTAAGAATAACAGTCGAAATTTCCATAACCGAAAGTTCGATAAAACCCAGCATTACGCTTAAGCTGTATCTCATGACCTCTCCTGTTAGGCATACGGGCGAAACAAGATAGCTATAAAAATGCAAATAGTGAAGGGATGAGTTTTCTACCTTTCTCTCCGATCTTTAAAACAATAGGGGAAGTACGCGCTTCCACCGCAATGACACGTTGAAGAGTCATCCGTCACAGACACGTCGAGATTTTTTGACTTCGTTGGTGGGCCGACCATCTTTTTAGTGAGTAGATTCACAGTGTTGGGGGGTTATTTGGTGTTGGCGAGATCTTTGGTGGTATGGTAAATTGAATCCAGATATTCAAGAGGACTTGTATACTCCTGCAGTTGCTCGAGTGATGGATTACTTGTTGTGGCTACCAGCGCTCTGAAGGTCAAAGTCATTGTTTTTAAGTTAGTAATATCTGTCGTGGGATCTCTCTGCGTTCGTATAGATGTATAAAAACGTAACAGACACGAGATTTTTGTCTTTTCTGAGGGGATTGTCCTGTGTTCTAATTGCACATAATCGATAATATCTGTCGTACATACCTCAAACATTTTACGCCAGAAAAAAAAAAAAAAAAAAAAAAAAATGGTTTTGAGGTGCTTAAATTCCTTGTTTTTGTAGAACATATTATGAGCTGGGTTGAATTTCAAGAAGTCTAGGCATATGTTTAGAGAGTACGTCTCGAATGGTGGATTTTTAACGTGCGTTTATATGATGACCATGTATAGCAGCTATGTTACAAAGTAATGATAATTGCCTTTTCCGCTAAGATTTTGGATGGCTAATTTAGAACATTCAGAACATGGATGTCTAACTTTTTGACTTCCTCGGGTCGCAATCTGTATCGTACATGAAGGGTAATCAAGGTATCAAGGGTAAAACATTGTCTCGGGCTCTACATGCATTGTAATAAAAACAATGTTAACTGTTATGCAGGAATGACGTTTAATTTCTTTATAAGGGTCGATTTTTTAGCATTTTTTATGGAATAGGAATGAAAATTTTAGCTGCGGGTGTTTTCCATGTTATTTATTATTATTTGAAAAACATTCAAAAATTTTCTAATTAAAAACTGATGAAGTGACGGGGTTGAGGGATCGGATGCCCTAGAGCCAGCGCCGTGCACTTTTAATCGGGCGAGATCCGATAGATCGCCAGAGTCGTCTGCGATCAATTTTCTTTGAGGATTAGTAAAGTGGATAAGATTGTCTGGAGCTTCAAGCGCTTTGCAGTCATAAAAACAAACATTCTACACTCAATCTTAATTATTAAAAATATTTTATTGTTGAATTACCACTATAATTAAAAAAAGAATAATAACTTCGCATCGACTTAGGGATATTAATTGTTAACTGATAACGATTTGTTTCCTTTTGTTAAATATTTTATTTTGTACCGACTTATTAGATCAATACACATTTCATATTCACTTTAATTGTAGCACATTACTGCTTCTCTTTCAAATCAATATTAGATGATCTTATTTACTAGTACTTATAAAATAATTTACAAAATCACCAGTGCAAAATAAAACTAATTCAATTCTAAAACACTTTTTGTGATTACACTTTTCAAAAGAAAATTATTATCTATATAAATTAATTATATATATTTAAAACATACCTGGATTCAATAAATGTTTGTCTGAAGATTTAGGCGTGTGTGTTTGTGTGTGTGTGTGTGTGGGGGGGGGGGGGGGTGGAATCTAACGTAAATAATTTTCAACACTTTTATTTGAGAAAACGACTTGATCTATGGGCATGAGGATTTCTGGTAGAAGGTAGGAATGAAAGATAATTGTCGAAACGTCAGTGAAGGCTTACTATGGAGACTCGAAATTTTTTTGAATTTTGTTAGTCTTTTTCCAGTCTGTTTGTCAGTCTGACTTTTCCGCGATAACTTCCGTAAAAAGCATCCGATTAGCTTGCAATTAAATAGGCACGTTGGTGAGGTACCCGGATTTAGTTGTATAGTTTTTGGTTATATTTGATTCATTCGTTAGGAAAATATAGAACATTTTATTTTGCGCTATAGTACTTTTCTAAACTGTTAAAAACATAAGGTTACTAAGATTTTCTAGGAAGCTGGGTTCCTAGAACTTTTTATGAAAAGCCAATAACAAAAATTCATGCAACATATACACTTTTGCACCGTAAATCAAAAAATCTGTAAGATTACTAAGAATTTTTTAGGAAACTGGGATGCCTAGAACTTTTTATGTAACTGCAACCCTGGTTACAGATAAAATTTTATTAAGTTTAATGTAATTTTTGTAGATTCTTTTGTAAAGCTACGGATTTCTGTAGCTTCTCTGTAACTTTTTCTGTAACTTTACATTTGTAGAGTTACAGTTTTTTTTTATTTACAGTGTATGGCAATTCAGACGATTTTTAAATTTCCATTTGTTGAAAGAAAATAGCGCATTTGACTTATGGATTTGAACGGTAAATTATGGATACCGAAAATTTTAAATAAGGGTCTTAAATTATTACTTGGACTTGGAATAGGAACTGGAACAGAGTGCCTGGAGTCTCTCCATACCTCTAATAGAGCAATGAAATGTGGAGCAATTTATTGTCATAGCCAAAGTCTGGTAAGCAGAATACCAGAAACACGTATAGGGAAAAACCGGTAAGATTATATAAAAAAAGGCCTTTACAGGCGTCATATATCTTAAATACATAAACAGTTACAATAAAAAAATAAATGAATAATAGGTAATGAGAAAGTTAATACGATAAAAAAGAAAAGAAAAGATTATTTTCAAGAATATGTACAAAATTTACAAAAGAATATAAGCGTTCAGGAAGGCAAAGCCCTATCAAAGAAAATAAACTAGGGAATTATCCTGGGTCAATGTTTTTCGGGAGATACGGAGTGTTGCCCTTGGTCTATGCCAACGTACGTTCTCATCATAGGAGCTTAAATTTTGAATAGCAGGATTAGGAATGTTGTGAATATTTTCAAAGAACTTATTGGCTTGGTTTTTAATGGCTGAAGAAATAGGAGGAATTTTAAGATCATGATGAATAGCAGTATTTCTACGATACCATGGAGCATGAGTAATACCACGAAGGGTTTTATTTTGTACCACTTGAATCTTTTGAAGATCGGTCTTTGCCGCTGCGCCCCAGATTTGAGCGCAGTATAGGAGAATGGGACGAAGCACTGTCTTGTAGAGCAGTATTTTATTTCCCAAACCCATCTTATTATTGTACAGGGGACGGGCAAGATCACGTTTAGCATTATAGAACTTCTGAACGCTATAGTCGATTTGCTTTCGCCAAGTGAGAGTACTATCCAAGAATACACCTAGATATTTAACCTCCGTCCGAAACTAATAAAGGAGCCATCAAGATAAAGAGGTGTTGGAGTAGAGCGGTTACGTGTAAAAATGACTGCCTGTGATATGGTAGAGTTAATTTTGATGCGCCATTTAGTAAAGAAAGATTCCAATTTTCGAATGTGTCTTTGGAGATGCTCGTGCATAATACGCCAGTCTTTGTCATGAGCCATCACTGTTGTGTCGTCCGCATAAATAGCCAACAACGTATGGGGAGACGTGGGAATGTCAGACACTGTTAAAAATATTTTTGTAAAACAACAGAAAATTTCTGGCACCAAAAGGTTGCCAGACAATATCTGTTTTAAGAAAATATCTGTTAACGAAAGAATGCGTTATCAGACGACAGAAATACGTAGTCATACAGGCACTTCATGTTGACAATTGACGCTTTTCCCAACAGTCAAATCTGTAGGTCGATTCCTGTTGGCGAGGGGTGTGGGGGTGGGGGGGGGTTCTATTTAACAGAAGAATCGCGTATTATAGGTTAGGTACACGGGAAATTTCTATTTACTGATCGAATTGTTTATATTAATAATAATAAATATTTATAGGGATTTCTCCTCCAAACTTTTACAAAATTAATTTAAATAGCTTATTCGCAATAAAATATTTAAACAGTTGAATTTATATAGATTTGTGAATTAAGTACATTAAAGACTGGAATAAGTGAAAGAAGATATCTTAACCCCCCCCCCCTCCCAGAATAATAAAAAATATATATGTACGATATAAGGTAACTCCCCCCTCCCCCATAAAAATATTTATTAATAAAATAAATACATGTATTGAATGTGATTTGTAATTAAAAGAACTTTAATATTTAGTCATGCAATATTTCTGAAAATTGATTAGGTTAAATCAGTGATGTTGGTTAATTATGTAAATAATATCCTGCCAATTGTTATAATTTTTTCGAGTAGAAAGCTTTGTATATATAAATGTGTAAAAGTTGACAGCTATGAGCAAAGATGAGAAATGAAAAAGAAGAGCCATTAAAATCTATATAAACATCACCATAAAAAAATACGGAAAAAATAATTCATTTCAGTTTAAGTGATAAAATGAGTTTTCATCCTTCTTAACAATTTACAATGTTTTTCCGTATATAGTAAATGATAATCAACTAAATAAGAAAAAATATTACAATATAATTTGAATTAAAATGTTAAACAAAATTGAACTTCCTGATTCTCTAAAATGAATGATTAATGCTTAAATAGTAATTATTTTCAAAATAATTCACACAGTTGTAACTCAAAATTTATTTCATTAAATGGAGTGAATATAATTTACAAATTTTAACTTAACCACCACATTTATTCTAAGATTGTACTTAAAAAAAAAAAAAAAAAAAAAAAAAAAAAAAAACATTCCTTCAGAATCAACATATGGAACGATTAAACAAAATATCAATCACTCCATTTTAAACAACATAGTAAATAGTAGGAAATGTGATAAATTGAAACAATAAAATATACGAACAGCGTCAGATCTAATAAATATTATTCTGGTTAATGTTAAACGAAAGTATCAGTTATCTATAACTATAATAATTAATGCACAGCTACTCCGTGTTTATTATTAAAAGTATCACTCCAAAACTAATCACATATGTCAATTGATGACAAAATTAATTTAAAATCTCAATCAAAATCTCTAGAACTAATACATATGAAATAAAATTAAACTCTTAGTCATAAAAAAGTTAAATATATTATAAGTAATCATTCTACAGCTATGTAAAAATTCAAGATTTATAAACTAATCACAAGCTTAAGATTATTAATTTAAATTAAAATAAACAACTGATAAAAAAAAAATCTCTAGTTATTAACAGAATTAGATCAACTAAGTTACTAATGTACTTAAATAATAAAGTATAAAATAATACTAATAATTTAAGTAAATCATACATTATATATAAAAAATAATAATAATAAACAGTATTGCTTAATTAAGACTTTTAGCAAATAGGAAATATTTTTCATACATATTGTTATGTATCGGAAAAACATTGTTACATATTTAAAAGAAAGATGAAAACATACTTTGCTATGTTTGTTTTCTATTATTCGATCAGTAAATCCTAATTATTAAAGAAAACTACTCCATTTTTAGCTGTTCTGATGTGAAAGGTGTGTGTCGCCGGCTCCAATGGTGAAATTGATTCTTAATTTTCTGTTAAAAATTCTTTATATATTATTCTTTTTCAATTAGATGAACGTATTTTATTGAACGTCCTGCGATTTTAAACGCAGTACACAAGAGACAAGAAAGACACAACAAAGATTCAAATTCAAGTTAGAAGAGAAGCAGTTAGCGTGGAATGTATGATAACGAATACTTATTGGTCATTCTAAATGACCTTCTAGACGTCATAGGGGATGAGCTCCCTTTCAAAGCGTTTCTCCTGTCATCCAACAGCTTATATTGTCGCAGTGAAAACTGATGGCAAAGAAAACAGAATTTTTTATTGTTTGACATGAAAATAAGCGATATGAGGATGGAATGACATAAGAAGTCTGTTACGTAATTTTTACTGTCAGAATTCGAAGATTTTTTTTTCTGTTGTTTTAAGATTTTTTTTTTTTACAGTGGAGATATAAGCCTTGTAAAGCCAGGGGCCCAATTTAGAGCCCCGTGGCACTCCCGCATTAATCGGGCGAGGTGTAGAAATGATGTTGGCATAGCGAACACAGAGTGTTCTACCGCGAAGGTACTTAAGAGTGAAGCGCACATGCGCAGTAGGTGCTTTTAACTTCAATAATTTGTAAATGAGACCAGGGATCTAAACATTGACCAACATACTCAGTGATAGTAAGTGAACCAACATACGCAGAATCGTTAAACCCATCATGAATGTATTCGACCACAACTAAGCAGTTGGTGTGCAGTTGAATGCTTGGGCTTAAAGCCAAATTGTTCAGGAATGTCCGGAAGAGAATTTTGAAGGCGTGTAAGAAAAAATATGCTCCGTTACTTTACTTAGGACAGGAAGCAAACTCACCGGTCTGTATCTTAAATTATTACTATTATTTTTAAATTTTGTCAATACATTTATGCGATTTTTTTAAATTAGGTGCATCACTTTTGGTGGAACTTTATTCATGGATTCCTATAATTATCAAACATTTTATCCTTTTACTTACTTGACATGATACATATTTCATTTCTTGCTTTTTTCTTTTATCACTTTCCTAGCAACTGAATTTCATAGCCTATAAAAAAATTTATTCAAATTATTCCGACTGCGAAAGATGAAGCAGAAAGTCTGGTTGAGGGAAATAAAATATTAGTTAATCTTTCGTAATCTTATCTGCAACATAGCTTTGCGTCAAATATGAACGATGTTAGTAACATTACAGTTTTAAATTGATATGGATACTATTAAAAGGCTACCAGAAAAAATACTTTATAACGTCAAATCACACTTTTGATTTTGTCAATTGCAGTGGGCACGAATGATGAATGATTACCCTATGCCTAAAAGTCTCCAAATATGCCTATTTTTGACTAATTTTAGTATGCTATTGCTATCGAGTAGATCAGGATGTATTTAAACTAAATTTAGAACATGCTAAAAGTGAAAAAAATAAAATACGTTTAAAGCCATATAAATAACTTTTAATAAACTGATATCAGAATATGGAAAGAAACGCTTTATAAAATAAAATACAACAGGATAAAATAATTCAAGTTCACTGATGACCCTTTTTATTACAGCACCTGCTTTTATTATACCTGTGATCTCATGATTTTGGTTTTATTTAATCAAATCCATCTTTAAAATTTTTTGAGGAAATATGTTTTTATGAATATATATTGATCTTGATAAAGTCGCCAATTGTCCTTAAGAAACACGTAGAACAGTTTATTAAAAGGTATTTATATGCTTTTAAATGTACTTTTTTTTCTCTTTTAACATGTTATAACTTTAGTTTAATGATAATAAAAGATTTTCTTATGTAATTTTATGGGATCTATTAAGATACGATCTTACGTCTAAGTATTATAGAATGGAGGTCACCAAAACAATTTTTCGGAAACAAAAATTGTAAAAACATTAGATTTCTAAATTGAATATAAATTATATGTAATAGATTAAATTTGCATTTCCATATGATTCTTTCGTATATGAAATTTTATGCAACTCATTCATAAGATGTAAGTGTTTCGGTTATTAAATATTGTTGTTTAGGTTATTAAATATTGCAATTTAGAAAGTTATTAAATATTACTATTTAAAAGGTATTAAATATAGCTATTCAGATATTAGGATAATATAAAATCGTTTTTCAAGCTGTTACTTATGCTAATAAAACCTCAGTGTAAAAAAAGCCCCGAGGTATACTATAATCCTTTACACAAACAATAGAAATTTATCAATGTAAGTTTAATAAGGCTACAGGGGGTTCATGCAAGCAGAGCCCCCCCCCCCCCCCAGAAATGTACTTTTTTGTCTAAAAAATTACCAGAATAAGCAGTTCACCATATTTCCGAATAACATTGCAGAACACCATGTTTAATTTCACGCTTCAAATATCCAAAACGTTTCAAAAATTTTATATGCTTATAAATATTTATGCAATCTAAAAAATTAAATTGAAGATTTTACGATGTTAATATTATGGAAAGTGAGATTAAAAGCCAATGACTTGTAGAGCTGACGTTGAGGCTCCTGATCTGCAGATTTACTAGCAGTCTACCTTCAGAAGTGAAAAGAAAAGAAACAATTCTTTTCGTAAAAATGGAGGGGAAAGGCATAAAGCTAAAAATCTATAAAGACTCCCTCCCTACAAAAATAAATAAATAAATAAATAAATAAATAATTCCTGGCTATAAATTGGAATTTTTAATAGTCATTGTTTAACATTACTTGCTTAAAAAACTGAAACGCAACAAATAACTGAGTACATTTAGTGGTTATGATAAACAATGCTAGTTAATTAAAAAGGTCAAGATAAAATAAATTATACTTGTAATGAAATTCAATGAAAACCATACAAACACAGTTACTAGTCGATGAAATTGCAATGATGCAATCATCAGTTCAATCCAGGGATGAGATTTCCGCTTTTTTGCACACCAGTATATTCTTAGAAAAAATGTTGTCCTTTTAAATCACAAAAATGCTCCGATTAAATAATATAACATTTTCTCTAACAAAATACTGGTGTGCAAAAAGCTGAAATCTTATCCCTAGTTCAATCCCAATCAAAAACAGTTTTTATGTTTGTATCTTCTCTGTAATTTTTTACTTCGTTAAAATATTTTACCCCCCCCCCCCCCCCACCCCTGACTACGTCCATAACTTTGTCTTACTGGTAGCAAAGAACAAAACTTTGACAGAAACTTTGAGACTGAGAGAGGTTTACACAAAGTATGTTTTGTGTTTTTCTTGGAGTCTCCTTTTGAACAAAGAGTAAAGAAATAATAACCAATTAAAAAAGTCCTTCCGGCCAGTGCCGGGAGGAAGAGGTAGCTTTCATATTCCTTCTTTTTAAAAAAGCCAACTTATATTATTCAAACACACGAAGCTCAATTAAGTGGAAACCGAATGTAGGAGATTCAATACTAATTTTTATCAATACTAAATCATTATGAATGAGAATTTCGCAAAATTAGTCAGCTGTATCCAAGCTGCTTTTATTTAAAGTAACTTATATTTGGTTGCCAAATTCGGCGATTTCTGAAAGTGCCTGCCATTTTAAGACAACATGGTGGATGATGCTAACCAGTGAACTTGGTCGAGACCTTAGTAATTGCTGTGCACATGCTCACTCACATCGGAATCGGTTGATATATACGAGTGCTGTCGCAGGCAAAAAATCAGATTTTTCAAAATGTCACCCACGTTAGAAATTGAAACTGCTATATCTGAGCCATTTTTTAAGATAAAGACAAACAAAAAATGCTCCTGAATCCTTATATCAAGGTCAAATACTTAAGAAAGAAACCTTTTTCAATTTCTAATTTTTTTGCATCTCACTTTAAATATATATATTTTTATTTAATGGCCGCCATTTTGAAACAAGATGGCTGATGAAGCTGGCCAGCGAACTTGGTCGAGATATTGATGTATACTATCCACATGCCTTCTTCCATCGAAATAGGCGAATATGTGTGGTATCGCGTGACAAATACAAGATCATTTCAAAGTTTTAGCCATGATAGAAATTCAAAGTGCTATAATTCAACCATTTTTTAAGATATAAACTAAAGAACAAATTTTCAGAAACAAAAAACGGCTCCAGAATCTTTGTATCGAGGCCAAACACATAAAAAAAAATCTTTTTCATTTTCCAATTTTTTAATACCTCATTTTAAATTTTAAATTACATTAAAAAAAAAATCGCAACCCTTTTGAAACAAGATGGCGAATGAAGCTGGCCAACAAACTCGGTCGAGACATTGGTATGTACTATGTACAGACCAAGTTACATTCAAATCGGTTCATAAATACGCCTGTTATCGCGTGACAAAAATCAGGTCGTTTTAAAATGTCAGCCACAATAGAAATTCAAAATGTTATAACTCAGCTATTTTTTTAGATATAGACGAAACAAAACCTGTTCCGGAATCTTTGTATTAAGGTCAAACACATACGAAAAAAATTCTTTTTCATTTTCCAATTTTTTAGTATCTCATTTTAAATTTAAATTTTTTTAAATTTTTTTAAATGGCAGCCATTTTGAAACAAGATGGCGGATGAAGCTGGCCAACGAATTCGGTTGAGTTATTTGTATGTACTATGTACACACAAAGGTACATCCAAATCGGTTCATAAATACGTCTGTTATCACGTGGCAAAAATCGGGACTTTTCAAAATGTCAGCCACGCTAGAAATTCAAAATGCTATAACTCAGCCATTTTTTAAGATATAGACAAAACAAAAACTGCTCCCGAATCTTTTTATCAAGGTCAAACACATAAAAAAATATTTCTTCAATTTTCAATTTTTTGGTACCACATTTCAAATTAAAAATTTTCTTAAAATTTTAAATAGCCGCCATTTTTAAACATGATGGCGGATGAAGCTGGCCAACGAACTCGGTCGAGACATTGGTCTGTACTATGTATAAACGAAGTTACATCCAAATCGGTTCATAAATACGCCTTTTATCGCGTGACAAAATTCAGGACATTTCAAAATGTCAGCTGCGGTAGAAATTCAAAATGCTATAACTCAGCCATTTTTTAAGATATAGACAAAACAAAAACTGCTACGGAATCTTTGTATAAAGGTCAAATACATAAGAAAAAAATATTTTTCCATTTTCAATTTTTTGGTACCACATTTCAAATTTTAAATTTTTCAAAATTTTTTAAATGGCCGCCATTTTGAAACAAAATAGCGGATGAAGCTGGCCAACGAACTCGGTCGAGACATTGGTATGTACTATGTACACACCGAATTACATCCAAATCGGTTCATAAATACGAGAGTTACAGTGTGACATTGGTCAGATATATATATATATATATATATATATATATCAATTTTGAACGGAGGGTGGTTTCGGGGTCTGGGGGTCATGATCGATGAAAATATACCAAAATTTTTTGAAATCGCTTTCCTCCGAACGGCTGCAATAGGTAGCTTTTTGTAAAGAAAGCTACCTAATACACCCCACTGTACAGTGTGACAGGAGCGTGATAATGCAACTGTTGCCCTTTTTCGAAACAAATGACCAGTTTTTACGTAACCTAGGCATATATTATTTGTTTTTTACATTTTTAAGTATAACAATCGCCGTTTAAGTGCATCACGTTTGTTGACTGGAATTTCACCCAACAAAGCGGCGGATTCCGATCAAGCTAAAAACGTTAATACTGACTTAAGTTTTGACTCATAAATGAGGTTAATATGACTAACTAGTCGTACGTATAACCGACAATTACTGTATTTTTTAAGCTCTGGGAAGGAGGGGTTAGCCGCCCCCTTGCTGCACCAGTGTTTTTAATTATGATTTTAAGTTACATTAACTGTAAGCATAGCTTAGGAACATGAAGTAAGTGGTATTAAACATAATATATCCATGCATAGTTCATAGCACATGGCATTATTTTTACTAAGGTATTTCTCTTTTATTAAGTAAAATGGTAAACTTCTCTATATTTCATAGGTTCATTTCTCTATATGTTTTCTAAACAGACTATCGAAAATAAAAAATATCTAAAATCGGCAAAATCCCTACTTTCAGACTCCGCGGATTTGAAAGAGAGCGAGCTGTGGTGCTCCGAGTAAAGCAATGTTCCAAATGCTCTTGGCACCACTAATTTCTTACAGTTTGTTTCGCCATCTTTAATCGCAGATAATTCTGCCGTTAAATAAGGCGAAGAAAATTATTTTAAAATATTGGTATTCAGAGCATTTGTAGCCCCGATTTACGTGGGATACCTGGAAATACTAGTGAGAAGACAAATTTGTTTACATGTCGTTTGGTTTATCCATCACGTTTGTTTAATAGAAATTCTGTTGTACAACGTGTAGTAATTTATCATGAAATTTCGATGATGAATGTTTTAATTTGATATTCAAATCATTTATGTCTGATTTTGACTTTCAATCTAAGAGGCACACATCACAACAGTATAAAAACTCTAATTTTAAGATGCACGGTAAGAAAAGTCATGGCGATACTATCTCCGTAAATCAAACTTCTTGAAAGATTGACACATTCGATAATGTCTATTTCGACTGATAGTGGAAAAGCCTGAAGGCTTAGCACCGTCGAAACTGACAAAACTTTAGATCAGTTCTGTGCGTCAGTTTATAGACGAAGTTATTGACAGAATTTATAAGAGGAAACTTTTAAATGTGACGAGAATTAATCAAAGTGACTTTAATAACACTGTCGTATGTCTAAAAGCATGGTTTTATAGGGCGTCAGCAATTTAGAAGAACCAGGCATGTTCTGAGACTTTTATTTTTATTTTTTTTTTTCGGATATCATCTGTATTACAGTGAAACCCCACAAAGTTGGACACCTAACCGTCGAGAAAAGATAGCCAGTTCCGGAAGGTGTCCGCAACTTATAGAGGTGCTTAAAAAATTTCAGCTTAGTTACAAGAGAGATACATGCTTTTAAACATTAATAACACTTTTAAATAAATAAATAAAAATTAAATAAACATTCACTGTTTAAATAGGCAAAAGATTTTTTTTTATTGAAAATTTAAATAAACGAAACGAGAATAAGTACTAAAAGGATTTTTCACGGATATAATCCGCAGATCAACTAAAGATATTAACACTTACAAGGCAATTACCTAAGGTGAAAGTAGCCGATTTTGATAAGAATGGTACCGTTGGAAAGATGTTGCCGTGAGAAACAAAAAAATCCAATCGAACTACCAGTTCGAAATGAACACCGCAGAAGCTGTAATGCAATTTGCACAAACATTCCATCAACGGATAAATAAATAAATAAGCATTTTTTCCAATGTGACTGTGAGCAACCGGCATGTGTTTGTAATTTTGTTAATATAGACAATGTGTTGCTGTATAATGCAATGAAAGAAATGTACTGTTTGACATGGAATGTTATGAATGTGGACTTATTAACACAGAAAAAGCCGCTATGTCACAAATGTTGCGATTAGTACAGACGGTGTGACAGTAGGCCATATGACAGTAGGCCCATTTATGACAATTGGCTGATCACTTGGTTATTGGTGAAAGAAGATGTCACTGCAAAAGTACTTAAAATATAGGGCTCATCATACCAGGCATATTTGATAAGTGGTTGGGTGTTAGGGGAGATCGGGGGAATGGCGACACCTTAAAGGAATTTCACCTCAAAAAGCGTTTATTTTTTAATAGTAAAAATTCTAAAGCTGAATCATGATCTTTAGTATCTGTATAAATTTAACCGTAATCATAACTGTAAAGTAAGCACGCATAAAAAAATTTCTTTCAACCTCTGTACAGTGGCGGAATTACCTAGCATACTGGGGTTAATTCCGCCACTGTATCGGGGTAATGACGCCACTCTTTAATGACCTAGTAAATGCATAAAATGGATACTAGGAAGCACATAACCTACCGAAAATATTTAGAAAGCAATAATTTAGCAAAATAATGAATAATTACAATGTTCCTTAAGCTAGATTTGTTAATGTGCTACGCTTACAATTTAACTGAAATTGGAAAAGTCACCCTTTGCCATAGTGGTGACATTAACCCCGAGAGGACAATATAGCGGAAATCCTCCAGCAAAGCCGAAAGAAGAACCGAACTTTTTCAACAAATTGCATCAAAATGTCGGGAATGCATGTAGATTACGGGTAATATTATCTTAAGTACCTAATGTTACAATAAAAGTTGTTTACATCTACTCATTTGAAGCTCCAAAATAAGAAGCAACTAGATGAAAACTAAATTTTTCACTAGAACAAACGAACGACGTACAACAAAATCACCCTCACTCCAGGCACTATTTCTATTGTTGGCCGCTATAGTGCAGGCGCATTCACTATCTCAAACTGCCGTTAGTTTTTAAACTAGACGGAGTTGGGGCATAACTCCGAGTGGCGCCGTCCCCCCGGTTTCCCCTACATCTGTTACAAGTTTTGGCTGTTAGTGTAAAACATACTTGTCTCACATATGTGAAGTTTGGTATTTAAATTCGCAGTAATGCCTTTTGGAAAGCATATCGGCGCATTTCTTCATATGCAAGGGCAGAGATTTGGTTGTGAAACAAATGATGTAATTTTACGATAGCTTCCCTTGTATTCAAATCTACTCTACCACATACGTATAAGCCGGTGAGTTTTGGAATATTCGGTTATACGTTTGACTAAAAGTTTGTAGTCATTAAACGTTTCAACATCAAGGGGCCTGAGGTACTTCGTTGTACCTCCAGGTATAATCACGACTTCGACGTTTCCCCAATTTTCTGTGAAGTTCAGCATCTGAATAGTCTGCCCAGTCATCCAAGATGAAGAAGAAGATCTTCTCTTTACATATTGATTTTGTTAATGTTTCGAAACACAATTCAGTCAACTGCTTTGATGTTTTACTTGAAGTGGAGCTGGTTAGTAAGACATTTGGATTAGAACTCCTCGTTTGGATAATGCAGCTGTTGTAGACTGTTTCCGCTCGTGGCCTAAATTTGCTTTGCAGCTCCTGTGGTGTTCATTTTGGACGGGTGATTGATTCCACTAGATTTTTTGCTTTTCACGGCAAGACATTTCTAACGATATCACTCTGATCAAAATCGGCGAGTAGCACCTCAGGTGTTAGAAAAATATAACTTACTAGATCAAGGTATTTATTTGATTTCAACTATTAAAGTAAATTTTTGTGTCTAAACATATTTTTTTAATCGCGAATTATGCGTCAAAAATTACAGAACCTGTTTAATTTTTATTATACCTCTAAAGCAGTTAGAATTTTGTAAATAAATTTCCCTCATAGCATGCATGGTCACAGTGACGTCATTGTGACGTCACTGTAAGTCACTGTGGTCACGTCACATCTGTGACCAAAATGCCACCACTCAGTGATGTCACATTGTGACTGAGATGTGAACTTCTTAGAAAGCTTTAAAAAATTACGAAAATTCTTTAAAACATGTTATTTACTGTAAAATTATATTTTTCTGGCAATTAAGAAAAAATGTGACGTCACTGTTATGTCACTGCTATGTAACGTACGTCACGTCACATATGTGACAAAAAAAACCACTATATTGTAAGTCACAGTGTGACAAAAATATGAACTTCAAAAATCTTTGAAAATGAAGAGAAATATTTTAAGCAGTCACGAGTTATAGCGGCATAAGGAATGAAAATATATTAGTGGATAGCAAATGGTAAATTCTGTCACTAAAGGGGAGAGGGGGGGGGGGGGCATAATAAATAAAGTGCACGATACAAGCATTAATAAACTAAATTTTCAGGCTATATTTTATCCATTTGATATCTAAGACAGTGAATGTATACTTTTTCATGTTTTCAATTTTATCTAGCATTTGGATAATATATTTAGAATTAGGATTATTAAATTTATACACTTTACATATTTAGTTTGCTGGGAGGAAATTTCTTTCTTTCTTTCTTTTTTTACCGACCAGGATTATTCGAAACACTTCTGTGGTTTCAAACTAAAAATTTTCTATTACAGTTAAATCTGCACCTTTTAATGAGCACGTAGAAAGAGTCTTCAGAGTTTAGTCATCTATGCATTTCTTGCTTTAGAATATTTTTATAATTTGTATTCAAGTCATAAATTCTACTTCTTTCAGACTTTTTAAATAAAATTAGCATTTTCCGAAAATAAAAGAAATATACAAAATTTGTGCAAAACAAACTTTACTTTAAAAAAAAAGAAGAAGAAAAAAGGGGGGGGGGTCGTTAATACCATTAAATTTATTTTTACACCTTTTAAAAATTTAAACAATGTTTTATCTAATAAACTCTAATTAAGAATATTATTATTATGATTATTTAGAAAAAAGAAACTTTACAATACATTTAACTTGAATTATTTGGTACGGATAAAAAGAAAAGGTTAAATATATAGGACATGTCTTCAAATACAAAATTTTAATTAACGATACTTTCAGAAAATTACTGCACATTCAAGTTCAATATTTCTTGTATACAAAAACAAATAATCTGTAACAGAACACCTGCTTGAAAATCGTCTGCCCACAGAAAAATAAATATGAGAAGACGCGGGAAATTGTTCACTGTTTTTAGAACATCACCAAGTCTACAACACTTTAAGATAAGGAAATGACCATTTTAGGATACACGGATATTAATGGAACGTATATGTAAGTGTTATTTAATTTAAATATTTTGTTCCTGATTTGTATTTATGAGTTAAATAGTTTTATGTTATATTTGTAAGAGACTGATCTTTATGTCAGAAGCGATATTTTTCAATTCGATAACTGTAAAGAAAAATATCTTAATCTGCCATCGCTTGAAAAAAAAAAAAAAATCTGCGCAGAGACTGATTCAGGCTTAAGTTCATACTGGAATTAATATAAACATTAATTTACTCTTACTTGAGATTGAAAATGTATGGAACGACAATGATTTGGAATTATTTTATCGGCTTCTTACTATTTTTTGATTACTAACACTTATAGTTATTATTATTTTGGGGTTAAATATGATGTTCGATTATCATGAGATTACGAAACTGTTTCAGATTAGAAATTAACATTATACTGGGAAAATATATTTTTACATATTACAGTAGTGAAACATTTGAAAGAATTTTCTTTTAGTGCTAATAATATTTTAAATTATCTTTTTAAATCCTAAATCTTCAAACCAATGTTTTCAGATTTAACATTTGCCAAAATTATGAAATAATAGTAATTCCTTATACCATACGGAAATATTTTTGAGATATTGTTAAATCTAATAGTGCATTTAATTTATTTATTGTATTTTGCTGTTGTTTAATAGTACAATTATAAATACTAATTATTAATTTTAGTGTTTTTCAAATTGGTATATTTATTTTTTTAAATTGTATGTAAGAATTTTTGTGCTTGTGATTTTAATCAAACATTTAATTATAGACATTCTGAATCGGTTATTAAATTTTCTTCTATTGTAAATTCATTTTCTACGTTTATGATACACGTAATTATTGGCACTAAAAAGTAAAATATGATATTTAAGCATTCAAATGAAGTGTTTTTCATGCCTGATAGGAAGTTATAGATTAAACTGCTTTAGTATATATTTTTTAAAAGTTCATATAATACAGGATACATAAGGACATAAGTTGAAAAGTGCTTATGACTTAGGTTTGTCTCTGCGTCTAGCAGTCTGTCCGCACTCTAACTCCCGAAAATATACTCGGATTGCCCTGAAATTTTTGGATGTTATTGACGTTTACTATAGCACGGTACCTATTTGTAATGAAGTTTGTAGCATGCTTTGTTCATTTACAGGGCCAGCCAAAAGTTTTCCGTTACATTACGGCCTATGGAAAAAAATCGTTTCAAATGATTTTTAATGATTTTACGCACGCTTTCAAACATAATAAAATTTATATGCATTTATGAAGGGCACTAAAATGTGCATTCTGTTGACTATGCGATGCACAGAATAGCTATTGTTCATTTACAGGGCTAAAAAGGGAATTCAAATACATAATGATATAGGGGTGGAGGGAATTGTTTGCAGCATACTTTAATTATGTTAATCTATTTCATATATAATGAAATTGATGTATGTCGCTTAGGTTTACATACTATAAATTATTTCATTTATAATACGAATAATACGTATATAGCATTTACAGGGACACTCAAAATATTTCAGATACTATATTGTATCCAAAGTACTGTTCATTAGCGATGTTTGCTGGAAATGTATTTTTAATTATGATATGCGCTTTTATGATTCACTATATTTATGCATAGTATCGTGTATATAAATGCTATAATTCCTATACAAGGCTACACAAAAGTATTCGTAAGGATTACTGGGTATGGGCGCAAATTGCTTAAAGGTGGTTTTTAAATGAGTTATGTTTTTTTTTCGCTGAACTGCATTTAATTTACCAATAAATGTTTGTAGAATATGGATAAAATGATACACAGGGTCACGCAAGGAAATGGATACAAGGCCGTCTATAAATGATAATTTCTGGAAATGTGATTTCAGCAGTTTTAAGAGTGTCTTAGTTTGAATTAAATTTTAACTAAATAGTAGCGTGTAATAAAGATTCTAGGTAAACTACAGGGTTGTACAAAAGTATTCAAGTATCTTTCCTTACATTAGTATAAATTGCTGAAAAAGAATTTCAACCTGTTAGGCGTTTTCTTGCTAAACTAAATTTTCCCATTATATAGTATATATACACTTAAAAAATGGGTACTCAAAATTGAGTAAGAAGTACCCAATTTTAAATGCGTCACATACTCAAAATAGCTCCGATCCAAATGTACTCAAAGTTGAGAAACACATGTATTCATTTTTTATTCCATGGTTGTGATGAAATATGAATCGTTATGCACTCCCCCCCCCCAAAAAAAAAAAACAAAAAACCTAAAATTTAAAGTAAAAATGTACTGACATTTATTTCCCGTTCAAAGTTCTTAACAAGAAATGTTTAATTGATTATTTATTAAGAAAAACAGCAAAATTCTTAGCAAGATACTCAAATCGAATATTTTTATGACAAGAGCATTATTGCCAAGTACTTTTAAATTATTTTTAAAATGCTGTGCATAATTTAATATTTACATTAATAAACATCATTTATGCCGCTATGCCGCTATAAATGAAATGAACCATTACAGGGTACAAAACTATTCGTTTGTTTGGGTTTTATAACATGTGATGTTTCAAAATAGAGAAAGCATAGGTTCATTTTTGATCCAAAAATATTCAATTCGATATGAGTACGTCGGATTACTCATTTTTGAGTACTTCATTTTTTTTTTCAGTGTATCAACCTACAGATCAAATACAGGGCTGTTCAAAAGAATTGGAAAACATATTTGGCTATGGACGGTAACTGTTGAAATCAGTTTTTCAAATGTTTTATGCGTTTTCTGAAATGTTTACTTAGTTATCTTATTTACGTCATTTCCCTAAATTACGATGTCTTGTTAAAGCATTCAGAAAGTGTTGGAAAGTATTTTATAATCTATGCTTAACGCATGATTTTTCTTAATCGTTTTTTTTTTTTCTATTTCCTAGATCAGTCTTTTCCTATAAAACATACCAAATCTATTTAGCTCATATTCACAAAATACAATATACACGGGAATAAAAAATTTAAATAAATATCGCTTATCATGCCGCTCTATAAATAATAGTTGTATTAATATCCGTTAGTCTCCATGTTCATATTTAATAAAGCAATGACTAATAACAACAAATTAAAAAAACTTACACATTCTAAATATCAAGCTTGAACTCAATATCAAGCATAGAACTTAATAAAAAAATATGGCAGTTGATAAGCATTGTTTTTTAAGTGGAAAAATTTAAAATGTTTTAGAAGAATAGGACTCCAAAATAGCGATATTTTGCTAAAAAGTACGGTAAAAAAATAAGGTTTTATATTTACAGCAAAAGTTTATTTTAAAATTCATCGCTGTATTAATACTTAGAAATTTTTCCAGAGAGAATCATTCGCCTTATATACAATATTTCAAATGAAAATCAAATATCAAATTAATTGCTTAAAAGGCGCAAAGGAGTGAAAAAGATTCCATGCCGGGACTCGAACCCGGGCCATCAGTATAGCACACTGACATTCTACCGACTAAACCACATGGAACGACGCCCAGCCTGTAAAATTTCTCACTATTACATGTTGGCAAGGCTACAAACGCAGCACAAGATGGAATATTTATCGTGAGCCACCGACATGGGGTAAACACGAAACTTAATTAAATCCAGCATCGATTGAAACCATATTAATAATTGGAAATTTTTCCAGGGAGAAACATTCGCCTTGCATACAACATTTCAAATTAAAATTGACTTTTAAGCAATTAATTTGAAATTTGATTTTCATTTGAAATATTGTATGCAAAGCGAATGGTTCTCGCTGGAAAAATTTCCAAGTATTAATATAATTTCAATCGATGCTGGATTTAATTAAGTTTCGTGTTTGCATCATGTTGGTGGCTCACGCTAAATATTCCATCTTGTGCTGGGTTTGTAGCCTTGCCAACATGTAATAGTGAGAAATTTTTCAGCCTGGGTATCGTTCCATGTGATTTAGTCGGTAGAATGTCAGTGCACTGTACTGATGGCCCGGGTTCGAGTCCCAGCATGGAATCATTTTCACTATTTGCGTCTTTTAAGCAATTAATTTGAAATTTGATTTTCATTTGAAATCACAGTGTTTATGACAAGTTCGTCACAAATGACACATATTTCACAAATTGGTCACAGTGTGACTTCAAAGCATTGTCGCTTTCGTCACAGGTTCGTCACAAAGTTAATGCCAAAATAGTCACAAATGACACACTTTTCACAAATTTGTCACACCGTGACTTCACAGAGTGGTCACAATGTGACGTCACAAACGACCTCTAAAACGGCCATAACGACCTCGCATTCTAGTCACTATGACGTCACATCGACGTCACGTGACGTCACATCGACGGTCACAAAGTCACAGTGTGACTTCACAACGACGTCGCCGTGACGTCACCATGCCTTACGGGTTGCCTTCAGTTATTTATTCTTTTCTTCAATGTCAACTCACTGTATTATGTACTTTATTAACTTTTTGTTAATTTCGCCTTGTTTGCAATTTTTTTCTTTTATAATTCATTACTTGTTCGTTTTGTTTCTAATTTCTAATTTCTAAATATCTGATAAAGCAGATGGAGTAAACAAATAAAAGTAAAAAACTTCAATTTTCATATTATATTGGGTATTTCGAATTGCAAATTTTTCAATTAGCTAAAAGAAAGATGATTTCCAAGATATGACAGACTAAATTTATTGTCACCGGAAAGATTCATTTTTAGATACGATATGTATGTAATTATTTTTAGCAAAAATAAATTTTAACAGAGGAAATATTTGAATAGCGGAGAAAAAAATGCCTGATGTTTTTAACCTTCCGTCTACCAGACGGGTCCATTGGACCCGACATGTACATTCAAAATATTTATTCAAACCAGAAATTTCTTCAAAACAAACTAAATGTATAAATCAGACAATAATAAGTTAAATAAACAAATTAAATAGTTTTAAGTAAAAATTCTGGTGTAGAATGTTTTTATAAAACTTGAGTAAAATTTCCGGTAGTTCTAGGGTTAATAAGGGGAAAGTGTCCAACTCAGGGCGGTGTTTAGTGTCCAACTTCAAAGTTCGAGACGTGTCCAACTTATAGAGGGTGGGAATAATATTAATCTTATGGATACATTTCGTTACCAGTAAAAGTATCCAGCTTAAGATGGTATCCAACTTATAAGAGTATATAACTGAAGAGATTTCACTGTACAACTTTTTTAATATTCCAGGTGTTCTATAATTTCGTCAACATTTAAAAAATTCATAAGACTGGAAAAAATTGATATAGGTCAATTCCATCGTAACTGACGTAACACTTGATCGTCGAAATTTGTTTACAATACTGTGTAGACAAATTATTAATAAAGCTAGAACAAATTTTTACAATTTAAAATATTTCTTACCAAGGACTTAATACCCAAATACCTGCAAATTATTTCCATCTCTGTTTTAGTCCCAAAAATTGCAATAAAAAATTCTGTAACTGATGTAATAACATAAAATAGACAAAAAACTTTTCTGCCTTCATTGAAGTGTAAAAATTGTCAGAACTATCCCGTTAAAAAAAGTGATTTAATGTTCTCAACAGTACTAAGTAATGACGAATTATAACAATAACTTGTTTAATTAATTTTTGAACAAGAAAAGAGAAAAAATGGCATTTATACATGTAACTGGCATAACATTATGACTTTAGAAAGACAATAATGGTACTTCACTTAGTTTGTAAACAGTAATTTACAATGTTTTTTTATTAGTATTTTATTATAGAACATAAAAATATCAAGCTTCCCAATCATACTCTTAAATTAAACATATTATAAATTTTATTCCCCCCCCCCCCCAAAATGAGAATTTTTTGTGTAATTGCCCTATAATTGAATGCGATTTGTGGACTAATTCTAACGAAACATAACTTTTAGGTTGATTTCTTTAGAAAACGATCTGTAGCAACCACTTCGCTTACTATCTATCTATCTGTCTAATAAAATCTTGCATCACAATAACGTTCGAAATACTAAATCAGTTCGAACGTAATTGGGACAATATATTGGTCGTGCTAGTGTCTTGGATGAGTTCCTTAACCAAATATATAGCTCTTATAGTTTACTTACAGGGCACACAAAAGCACAAAACATGGAAAATTTTTCATCGTGACAACTTGTGAGATATTGAAAAAACTTGAATCTAATTGGAACAGTGTATTGATCTTGTCATTATCGTTGAATGAACTCGTTAATCAGGTATGTAACTCTTAGAATTAATAGTACTGATTTCTTCTATTTTTATGATTTTTAAAAATATTAATGACGTTTTGGGACACACATTATATAGAGGCGGTGGAATATGTCCAATGGGATCAACTGAGACCAGATACATAAAATTTTGCAAATATTATCACAGATAGATATTTGACCAGATTCCGTGATGTAAGCAACAGTGAGCAGCAAATAATTGATACACAGTATTATTGTTTTCATTTTTTTAAATTCATAAAATGGATAAAAATATATTTTTGTTATTTCGAAAACTGAATATGAAAAGACTAAACAATTTTTGAATAGAATTTATATCAAATTAAACTATATGCTTGTCTATAGAATGGTCTAAAGTTTCACCACATTAATCAGTTCAAAATTTTCAAATTTATTTTTGTCGCTTAAAGTACACTTTAGGAATACGAAAATACCATTTTTTAAAATTAAAACTCGATACCGAAATTGAAAGGACAGTTTTGGAGCTATACAAGTGCAGCACACTACAGCGAGTAAACAGTAACGAAAACTTTAAATGTATATTTTTCAGAAAAACACTTTAAAAACAAGTGGGCATTCAAACTCCGTCAATTTTCAATCAATCAACTTGATCTTTTTGAAAATTAACAGTAACATACACTGATGGACAAAACTTAAGGACCGCTGTTGTTTTCAACGATTACAGTTAGAAATAGATCCGCAGCAGCACGCGTAAATTTGCATGAATGCGGGATGTACTCTGCTTTGTGAAACTTATGCAAATTTTGTACTTCCGCTTTTGTCGATCACGTGACAGCAGAGATAAGAGATTTTAGGAAATCGGCGGGTGCTGTGAGTTGTCATTAGATGCAAAAATTGAAGGAGATGGAATGAAGCTAGAACATTGAAATATTGAACAAGTCTTTGTGGCATCATTTAGATGATATTACTCGTGGTAGAATAATCGGAAAGTTGGAAGAAGGACGCAAAATGAGAGATGTTGATGTGAATTTAACATATCGCACAGCATTGTTTCTAGGTTATGGGTGACATTTCAAAAGAGTGGAATATGTACTAGGTGTACGGGAGGAGGTCGTCCTAGCAGTTCGACGTCCCAAGAAGATCGCTATATTGTTATTTCGGCAAAAAGGAACCGATGCAGCACAGCTGGTCAATTAACAAATCAACTTTGTGCTGCCACAGGAACTAAAATATCGTGGAAAACTGTTGTAAGACGTTTGAAAAAGGGTGGACTATACGCCCGAAGACCTGTTGTGTGTGTCCCACTCTCGAGACGCTAACGTAGCGCCCGTTTACAGGGGTGCCGTATGCATCGTAATTGGACTGATGATGACTGGTCTACCGTGCTCTTCTCAGGTGAGAGTAGATTCAGTCTATTGTCTGATTGTAGGCGTAAACTGATATGGCGCGAGGTTGTTAATGCTTACTGTCGCGAAAATATTCTATAAAGAGATCGACATGCGACTTCAAGTATCATGGTGTGGCAGACATCATGTTCAATGGCCGCACGGATCTCTAAGGGCTTGACCAAGGGTCCACGACCAGTAGACGGTTCATTGAAGGCGTCCTGCTTCCATATGTTCGACTTTTTCGTGGTGCTGTTGGCGAAAAGTTTCATTTTATGGACGATAACACAGCTTGACATCGCACACAATCTGTACAAGATTGTCTTGAAGCCGAAGATGTCCATCGCATAGACTGGCCAGCACTTTTCCCTAACCTGAATCCCTTTGAAAATGTATGGGATGTCTCGGGGAGACGTATTGATGCTCGACAATTTCCTCCCACAATCAAGGAACCCCTCATCCGTGCAGTGAAGGAGGAATGGGAATGGGGCAACTTGCCTCAACAGCTACTGAATCATGTTGTTCTGAGTATGCCACGCCGTGTTGAAAGTTGTCTTATGTTACACGGTGGCTACATCCCTTATTGATATGGCACTGACGATTATTAATTGTGAGTATTTTACTTTCTTTGTACAGTCATGTTTTCGGACAATATTCATGTTTCAGAAAAAGAACCACTGGTAATACCCTGTATACATCCTTTCATCAAAATTTTTATATTAAATCCTGTATAACAGTCTGTTAGTACTGCCGTTTGCTTCTTGACCCACACATTCACGTAGATTCTCATTTACGTGTACATTTCTTCTTGGTCGTTAAGTTTTGTCCACCAGTGTATTTTTCTAGTGAAATATGCAGGATTTTTTCGAAATATTTATATCTAAATAATGTAAGTTCTGGTTGAAAAGTCACATTTAATTTTGAATTGATATCATTTTACTAAAAATGCATTTTAAAACGGCTGCAATAGTTTCCAGAGGTTTTTGGACAAAATAAATGTATTTTTTTTCGTATGATTTTTTTGGTCAAATCTACGAGAGTTATTGTATCTATCGCTTGTATTGTATACATTGATTTATGTATTTATTTTCAATTATATGGTGTTATCTAACCGGGTCGGTTGCCCTGGATAGGGCTTTGCTGGAGGTGGAAGGAATTTTCACCTGGTTATTCGGCCTTTGACATTTTTGGTTGGCTACCAAGTGGAGTGATTCTATATCCCGTATCTATCGTTCGATCCTCTTTTTTTTGGAAGCGCTTTCACCTATTAGCATTCAAGCCAACATTCTTTAAAGATATTAACTAAAATGAAAAAAATGCAATTTTCTACTGTAACATACACTGTAAAAAATTATGTACTTTACTCCATAAAACTGGTTGCAGCTTTGCTGCCTTCATTTTATCGAGTAACTTAACCGATATAGTGTTACATTATACAAATGTGTAATATTACACCAGTAGATTTGCTTATTCAGATATTTCGAATTCATACCAGAAGATTGAAGTTTTGCTGTCTTTCAAACGCCTTTTTTTTACCCTCTATTGCCCATAGAAGCATATATGCTACCATCAGTGTTGCCAATTTAGTAGATTTGCTTATTCAGATATTTCGAATTCATACCAAAAGATTGAAATTTTGCTGTCTTATGAAAAACCTTTTTTTTATTACCCTGTATTGCCCACAGAAACATATATGCTACCAACAGTGTTGCCCATTTAGTAGATTTACTTATTCAGATATTTCGAATTCATACCAAGAGATTGAAATTTTGCTGGCTTTCGAAACACCTTTCTTTTACTCTCTATTACCCATAGAAGCATATATGTCATCATCAGTGTTACCAATTTAGTAGATTTGCTTATTCAGATATTTCGAATTCCTACCAAAAGATTGAAATTTTGCTGTCTTTCGTAACGCCCTTTTTTTTACCCTCTGTTGTCCGTAGAAGCATATATGCTACCATCAGTGTTGCCAATTTAGTAGATTTTTTTATTCAGATATTTAGATCATATACCAGAAAGGTGAAATTTTGCTCTCTTAATTTTGATTATTTCTAGAATACATTTTATCATGGGCATTAGAGGGTTAAAAAAATTTCACGAAAAAGCGTTAAATTTCAGAGCGTCAAAAAAGTGTTATACCTTACAAAAAGATTTTATAGCTATTAGAATAATTATCTCGAGACTCGGCAAATTTTTATATTATTTTATATGTTCATTTTCATGGTTTTAGCGAAGTCTTTTGCAAAATTTTCACGATTTTGATGAAAAAAAATACAATACAGTTTTAAAAGTGTACTTACTAAGTCTAAAATCGGTCTACAGAAATTTTTTTACTGTCTCGTGCGACTCGGTCGTTGAAGCTTTTAACTGCATTTACATGATAAAAAAAAAAATTACTACGTAAATACACTTACGTAATAAGTCGTCTATATTTATTTTAATTGAATTAATAACAAGATTAATTCGAGAAAAATTTAATATCAAATATAATATTAAATATTTACCTTCGAAAAGAAGAAAAAGAATTCATATATAAATTAAAATTAGGAACAGATACTTTTTGATATGTTGTCATGAAAAATTAATTTATTATATAAAATATAAATTGCCGCAATTCGATTATATAACAACTTAAAAAAACAACAACATTTTTAATGCGCCATCATGCATTTTAAACGAATAATGTTACTTATGACTGCGTATTAATATCTTTTTAACAGATTGTGCCATTAAAATTTATTAGTTAAAATGTTCACTCTCACGTTTTTTTGAAAGATAATTTTTCTCATTCAATAAAGGAAAAAAAAAAAATCTTAATGAACAAATTCTCTTCTTGATAAATTTTTACACGAAAAGGCTCTCAGTAGTTTATTTTTTTTCTTTCATTTCCGGAACAGAGAAAATACATATTATTTAAATATTGAAGAGGAATAAAAACAAATTCCGCTGTGGATAATGCCAAAAATATATATGTATGCATTTCAAGTCCCACGTGTGACGTTTCTCATTCCGACAGAGAGAACCTTAAGGTATTTTGCTTTGCGCTATTGATGAAGGTTTTAATGCAGTTATACACTTACTACCGTCAATAAAGAGCAAGTGAGATGCAAAGGCCTTCTCCACACCCCTTCTTCTTCTTAAAAGGAAGAAAAAGAAAAATGCTGATTCTCTAAAACTCCATCCCGCTTTTCTAATTAAATCCATTCTCTTGGGACTTGGCGCTGCACATGCGCTGGGTCACCAAAAAGGGGCCGCCCAAACACAGCCCCCCTGGGACGTATCCTTCCGCGGCCCCGTCTTCCCATTAAGCGGCAAAATAGCGCCGAATTTGCCATTCTACTATTTATTGTGTTCATCTATTATTGAAGAAAGAAACTTTGTAAAACGCAAAGACCTTAAAACCTTTTGGGAAACTCCGTAGAGGCATGAAACCAAGAAATATGCAAAGTTTCTCTTCGCACCACCCCCGCCCTTACTTCCTCCTGTACATTCTCCAGGACGTAGGGAACACCAATGGGGCAAAGCCAATGACGAAATTAAAATGCCCCCGTCCTTGCCTTTTCAAGGGGTGCCTAGGGATTATACCCGGGCAAAATTTCTTTTTCCCCAGCCACTCCTTTCCGGATTGATCGCGGTTCTTGTTTTCTCGATTCTGGAAAGACTACTATTCGCAGACATTAGGGCCCAGAGTCTTGTGAAAAGTTTTAATTTACTTTTTAATCCCCCTTTTCGTGGAGAGGCGCCAGCAAAACAAAAATTTTTGCTCGCCCCGGATTAGGGGCAGTTTCGCTCGAATTAAAGAACCGTTGCCATTAAGGAGATCGAAATATATCTGTTTTGGGTGCAATTTGTTTTGAATTGTTCCCTCAGCTTTAATAGGGTTGAAGCAATTAGATTACGGATATAGGGTAATTAAGATGGGGTGCAAATAAGCATAGTGACTGAATATGAAATTCTTAAGTGCCATCTCTCTGTCAGTATGGTTACCTGTACCTGTTATTTTTTTTCGATTATATTTGTAAATGAATAATAATTATTCAAAAGAAATTCAACCATAATATTTATCAAGGAATATTATAAACTATTTTAAACTGTATGAGAAAAAGTTGTCTTTTAGAAATACAACTACTGCTAGACAGGGCGTAAAGTTGGCGTCAACTACGAAGCTCACTGTTCAAAATATTGCCAGACGTAAGGATTTCTCCATGCAGTAGTTTCCTAACAGTAGAGCATTGTTGCCAACTTAACTCATTTTTTTTTCAGTCGACAAAAATACGATTCTACCAGAATTTCTGCACAGTAATTTTTATTTTACTTAATGATGTCATTCCATGATTATAGAAAATAAAAATAACTATGCAGGAAATCTGGTAGAATGGTAGTTTTTTAAATAAACAAAAGGAAAATAAGTGGGCAACACTGCCATAGAAGAATTTGGGCATAAGTTAAGTTTTCCCAAAAATTCTGAAAAAAGATACAAATAGAAAAGTAATGTAATGTCATACATTTGAGTCTGATGCCGATATTGCAATATCAAGAAGTTCATTGTAACATCTTTTGTCATACATCATACTTGTTTTTTCAGATAAGTGTTTTCTCAGATAATTTTTCAACATAAAATCGTATTAATATTAGAACTAAACGTTATCTAATTTTTTTTTTTAAAATAATTTTTAGTTTTGTAAAAATCAACTACTTTGGGATATATATATATACACCCATTTTAAGCAGCTCATCCACAGTAGAGAATAGTTACATGGAATTTTCAAAAGTTTTATTTGACAATAATATATATATATATATATAGAAACTCTATATCTCAAGTTGAAACGACATATTCACCTTAATAAAATAAATAAGCAATATGAATACTTAATTCACAATACATTTCTTTACTAAATAGGTGCAAACATAAATAAGTTTTAAAAACATTTAAAACAATCAAGATATTAAAGCAATGAAGTCAAAAGATGTTAAAACCCCGCGCGCTTTTAACTAAAACAGTAGTCGTCTTCAGGGGAACTGCTACAGCCTGAAAGACAACCGCTGGTTAAATACAGAGGGTGAAACCAAAAATCACAAATAGGAGGATGGGAAGGAAAGGAAATAGAGGAGTTGCTATAGATACCGAAAAAATGGGGGAGGAGAGAGGGAGGGAGGGAAGTGTTATTCTAAACCAAATTCACCAGTTACTCTCAGCATGTACCATATCCATGGTATATTATAGGACAGAACGTCATTACAGGTACTCTTGCCTCTTGACAAAGTTTTAACATCTTAATTGTTTTAAATGCTTTTAAAACTTATGTATGTTTGCATCTATTTAGTAAAAAAATGTATTGTGAATTAAGTATTCACATTGCCTATTTGTTTTTTTTTTTGTTTTTTTTTTGACTTTTTGATAAATTTGCATTGGTATTTCCTCATGACGTATCTAGAAATGAAACTTTTAGTTTCAGATACCTAATCCCCTAGAGCTGCTTTTGATTATTTATCCTATTTGTTTCTAAGAAGTTTCAGCTGTTATTCTGTTGACGTTCTTTTTCTCTAAAATGTTGTCGTTCTCGTAAGACAATTAAAGATATTAACCATTTGGTTATAGGGTCGAGACATATACGTCCCAGCGACATTTTTTTTTAAATTCTATTCGCAGCACTTTTTGAAAAATATTTTGTGCCATAAATTTATACAGTAGTAGACTCCCCCAAATCCGCATAGCTTGGGACCAGAAGTTTTGCGGATTTTAGAATTTTGCGGTTTTCTGGTCGTTGCTTTGTACATTTTTAAAGAGTAATTTGAATGTAATAATGCAATCGAAATTATAATCAGTGCTTACAACATAGTAAAGTATTAAAATAACTAAGTAAAGTAATAAACTAAAGTAATAAAAATTAAGATAATTTAAAAAATGATTAAATTATTAAAAGTAAAGGTTAAGTAAACAATTAACAATGTATAATTAAATGTGCATAATAAAGATAGATACATTTATCTTGAATTATTCAATGAAACTTGCCTCATAAAGGTACCCTGATAATTCATATCAAAATCATAAAACAAGGAAGTTTTATTTGAGATTTAGCCAGCCTTAATAACCAAAAAAGCTTGATTAATACACAAGTATATTTGGTAAAAAGATGGCGATTACCAGTGATATGAGCAATATCTTGAATTTCTTCAGAAATAAAGTTATACTTCCTTCGTGAAAAAACATGAGTTCAGTCATATTAACGAGAATTACATATTAAAATACATACGGAACGATATAAAAATGAAAAAGTTTGGAATTTTGTCCCTGCATCTGAACTGAAAGTTTTATTGTTCACATCTGCAATTATGTGCAAATTTTAGGCGTTTGCGGATTTGAGGGAGTTTACTGTCCTACCTTTACAAAAGAAATCTACAACTAAGAATTCTTATTTTGTAAATTATGGTACGACTGAATATAAAAATATTTTCTCGTTCTGGCCCATAATCAAAAGGTTAATATTAATTACATCTGAGTGGTACTGCATGTAATTTTCAGATAATATTTATTAGCACTATGTAAGTTTTCATTTTTATTGTTTACTATGACCTTGTAATCAAAATTTAACCATTTCTGAAGAAAAACAGAAAACTGCTGATAAGATACACAAAACACAAATCTTTCTCGTTCTCATACATCCACAAGTACTTAAAAACTGTTAAAATCCTGTCCGCTTGCTGCACCCTATCCTTCCAAATGACATCTGAAGCAATCGGAACAATACATCAACGTTACTGGAAAGATCACTTCGCATTCATCACTCGTCGTTGACTAATTGGTGTCACAAGATGGTCGAGTGTGGAGGGACCACTCAACTCGAACATGTGAATGCCATTAGCAATGGGAATTGAAGTCTATGAAAAACAAAAAACATAACAAAATGAAAAACCAAGTTTATCAAGTCTGGATTTAGAATCCATGAATTGAGCAAGCAGTGAACTCTGTTGAAGATCGATCATATAACACAGACTTAATAGCATGTTTTGGATCAAGAGCAAACGGCAATTTATTTTGGAGAGTGACAGTAACGATGGGTCGGCATCGTGTCTTTTTATTAACCTGACTCATTACCGGAACTGAGGTGCTGTATAAAAACAGTTGATTCATTTAAATGTTTAGAACCATCTAAATGTCATCGTGGCAATGAATCATGTGAATATTTTAGTTCTGATTGATCAGCTATTAAAAATAAAGGAACTTATAACTACACTTGTCAGACGCATTGACAAATATGTAAAACTGACTGTAGGAACTACCTCTGGTGTTTTCAGACTTCGGTAATGCGCTTCCATTGCAGCCTGTTCTATTAAATTTGATTTGTTAATAAAATTACTAGCCGCCGTTTTTTGATGAGCAAAAGCCATTTATATAAAAAAAAGATGGATGCATGTGAAATAATTGTGTTAAAACCCTTTGAATTCCTTTTTATCATTTTTGCCCAATTTTTAAACTAACGACTGATTCAGCCATCAGCGACGATAGAATTCCAAATTCCTTTCAGAATTTGTCACACATCTGCAAATCTTTCTATTTCTTTGTCATTTCGTCATTGGAGCAATTAGGAATCGAACCCAGGCCTCCAGGATTACACAACAAAAGTGAAAACCATTTTTTTTAATTGAAAACTCTAATAGATCTTTTACATTTAATACATTTTTTGGACGGCCTGTAGAAAGCCCCAAAAACCATTAGTGTATGAAAAATATAAAATACCTATTCAAATAAAGTTTTGAAATGTATTAAAAGCTATACTTTAGTTTTAGCCACACGTCAGGGATTAATAGACGAAGAGATGGCCAAAGATTTCGCTACTAAAGATTAGTGTTTCTGATAATTTCAATAGATTAAGCGCATTGTTCGATTACGTATCTATTAAATTAGTGCTTTGTTTATACTATTTTTTTTATTTATTGATGAAGTTTCGATTTCGTTATGAAATATTAGCTGGAAACTATTTAGATTATTGTAAGTGCAAACGGGTTCATCTTTCCTAATTGGGCTACATGCGATAGAGATGATAAAAAATAAAATCCCTCTTGAAATAAAAAACCGTAAATTAGGATACTATATTAATTATAATACAATTAATCTAATTAGTAAATCTCAGTTGAAAAATCACAATTTGAAAAGAGATACTGTTTCCAAAACTGTTGCATGTGAAAGTATATTTTATTCCTATTCGACGACGTAAAAATTGAAATTGCGACATGTTTAGAAGTTAAACAATTTGCAGTAAAAACGAAATTTATTGATCAGATGTTGCCACAGTCAATATGAAATCAGTGTTAATCACGGACATATTTTTTTTTTGCTTTATAATATAAATGTGTGTTAATTAGGGTGTGCTCTTTCTTATGTGTCTAAATTTTCAGAACATAATGAACATGAAAAATTTTCTCATTTTAATACCAAGTGTATTATTATCCCATAGAATTTTTACAAATTATATGTATTTTTTTGGTTGCTACATTTTTGATTTTCCGCATATTTAGTTTGTGGAAATACTACTATAGAAAATAAGATAAAAGCCATTTGAATGCAAATATTTTCTTAGATTTTTTTTTTTTCTTTTCTAAAAAGATTTTTCTTTCAAACTTCGTAGAAATCGCCGTCCGAGGTTACTTCTAGCGCAAATGTTCTAGAAATCTATCATGAAATTTACTGTTAAAAAAATATTGGTAATCACTTTGCGGACCAATTGAGAGCCCTGTTATTATTATTTAACTAGATGAGGTTCAAAACTCAGACATTTATAAAATTTTACATATTTTTTGAACTAATAGAAGCAAACAAAAATTTTAAAAAGATCTGAAATCTACATACTTTTTCCTCATTAGATTATGTAATGTTAGTGAATTTATCTGTATTTTTTTAAAAATATTTTGAGTTCTTTAAAATTTACTGAAATATTATCAAAAACACCAGTTTAAAATACACACACTCATATATATATATATATATATATGTTACGGTTAGTTTGATAAATTCGGTTATCATTAATAATAACCGGTTATTATTAATAATAACCCCGTCTTTTGGTAAATTTGATAAATTTTGCATATAAATCATATTTACCGGTTATTATTAATAATTACGAATGAAGTTCGGCCAGTATGATTAACTAACCCTTAAATGCCTGATTTTTCAAAAATCATTGTAATAATGCTTTTCGGCTTTCATTTTTTAAATAAATCATGGGAAAAATACTTAAAAAAAATCATATTTTGTTTTAAGTATAGTTTACGGCTAAAAAACAGTTTGTTACTAATCGACATTACTGGTGTTTAACTGAAAAAGTAATTTGCCTTGATAAAATTCTATAATATTAAACATACAAGAATTTTATGAACAATAATAAGAAATAAATTTCGCTTGCTCACTGCAGGTCAAAATAGAGTATTTCGCAAGCTCCCAAACAAAACAAAAAGAACAAGTAGCAACAATTGAAAAAATAAATCTATCTTTATTCTTAAACAACACAAGTGTTGCCATCTACATGTTGAAAATCGATTTAATAATATTTTCAGAATGTATTTTATTGACAACATTAGGCATTATAGCTTCAATATTATTCTAATAGTATTTTAGAGCCTAAATTGGGTATGTTGCCGAAAAGCAACACCAAGCATTAAGCAGGGTTAAGCTTAGGAATGCGTCCTTTACTGGAACATATACTATCATAACTGAATGAAAATAACAAAAAATAATTGTTAAGAGATAATAGTACTCAATCAAAAGACGTGTCCTATTAATAGGACACCAAAGCTTAAGGGCTAAATATAATTATTTTTATAATTACTGAATCAATTAGGTATAAACACTGAAATTATGAAAGAATAAATAATTCAGCGTACTTTTAGCAGTGCATACTTTTAGCATTGAATATTAAGAAAAATGCAGCATAAGTAGAAAGTTTTAAATTTAGAGTACTATTAAATTAATTTTAACATATAGTAAGTGTATTAAGGGCAGGGTTCGCAAAACCCGGGTTTTTCTGAAAAAACCCAACCCACCTGGGTTTTTTCGGGTTTTTTCATGAAAAACCCAATTTTCCCCGGGGAAAATCGGGTTTTTTCAGAAGTATAATACATGCGTAATTACATCATTGTATACTATATTTTCTATATATTATATATATACGCTATACATAAAAAAATACATTGTACCCTTATATACAATATAATTGTAATGCTATTTTACAAGTTATAAATTGTATAAATTATATGAATTTAAATTAATTAAATGTCAGTGTTTCTCACAAATTAGTTTGAAATATAATAGAAGATATAAAATTGTTAATTTTCTTTAAATCAAATAATGAATAGAATATTAAAATTTAAAATATATTAAGTAGGAAGAAAAAAGGGGTAAACTAGTCGGATGTGCCAATCCCAAAAGTTTCTTCTATTTCATACATGTTAATAATTCAAAATTCACTATCACAGTGCCAAAATTAAATGACAGCTTATGCCCATCACGAGGATTGTAAAATATAGATTTGTTGGATGCATATAACAAGGAGATATAAGTATCACCTGTTGTGTAATTTACAACAAAACCTGATCAGTAACAATTTACGTCAACATCTAACTGAATCTGAAGTTTGATGAAAATCCATGCATTATGAGTTCTTGAGATAAAGCTATTGCAAAAAGAGAGATAAATGCAGCACAACAGCGCCGCTTGGGTGATAATATACTAAAAAATAATCAGCACCAGTTTATATCAAGGTTTAACTGAATCTAAATTTTTATTCAAGTCCATACATTAGTTCTTGGGATAAGAGTTATTGCTGAAATAGCGAAAAATGCAGCATAGCAGCACTAGGCGATATGCACCAAAACTCGATAAGCAACAACTTAACTTGTAACTGAATCTGAAGTTTTATGAAAATCTGTGCATTAGTTCTTGAGATAAAGCTATTGCCAAAATTGAGATAAATGCAGCATAGCAGCGCCACCTGTTGGGCAGTATACACCAAAAACTAATCAGCACCAGTTTACATCAAGGTCTAACTCAGTCTAAAGTTTTGTGAAATTCTGTGCATTAGTTCTCGAGATAGAGCACCCACAAAATTTTTTTCACATACAGACAGTCATTTTCTAAAAACTATCAAATTGTCTTCAGAACCTTTTTAAAACGTATAAATCCATCTTGAACTGAAAGTCGAAATTTTTCACGAATCCAATACTTTCTTCTTGTAAAGATAGAAGAAAGTAAAAATACATATTTTTTATTTCCATGAATATAGTTGATTTGAATTTTTTATATAAAGACATACCATACCTATAATTATGTACTATGTATGTTGCCTGCTAGGTTCTATGTTAGTAAAGTATTTCAATGTGCTGAAATACATTTTTATTTTACTTCAGATGTGTATGTAATGGCTTTTATATATTAATATTTTTTCAAAATTAACTGAAATGACTTAAATTCATTAAATGTGCATGTTGTTTAAATTTTTAAATTATATCTGAAAATTGAAAAAGCCCACTTTATGGGTTTTTCAGTGGGCTTTTTCAAGTGGGCCCATTCTGAAAAAACCCACCGGGTTTTTTCGAACTGGGCCCAGCTTTGCGAACCCTGATTAAGGGAAGTTACTGTCGGAATGAGCGAATTCTTATACCAATAATCTAATAAAATAAAACAAGAAACCTTCCCAAAAATGACAAATTAGACGGCCATAGAAGAAAACACTTATTTTCAATTCGAAAGACGGACTGAGTGTTCAAATACAACATTATTATTTTTATAACAAGCAATAAATTGCAAATATTTTACATTAGAAATACAATATTATTACATTTTTAACAAATTATTTGTTTTGGAAGGAAGGGATATTGTGGCGTTTGGAATTACAAAAGGTAAATTTGATTTTTCATTAAATTTTTAACAAATTATATATTTTGGCAGGAAGAGCTGTTGTGGCATTTGTAGTTACAAAGGGTTTCTGATTTCTTACTATATTTTTAACAAATTATTTATTTTGGCATGAAGAGCTATAGTGGCATTTGAAATTACAAGGATTTTTTGATTTTTTAATTTTGCCGCAATTCGAGTTACAATTACCTTTACAAATGTAATTCTGGGATTCTTGACCACATAGATTGGAATTCCTACGGGCGCATTCTCTTATAGATTTATTTCACTCCCTGGCACTTCACTATCTGAATTTAAAGCTTCCTTGTAGACAGTAAAATCGTTTCTTGTGTACAGTTGATTTAAAATGCCATGTTTTGTACTAAGTTTATATAAGTTTTCCTTTTCTTTACAAATTACAACAGCTAGGATATTTCGGCCATCAGCCCCTCTCCTATCTATCTCTGGTATTCTTCTTGCAACAGTTTTTCCTACATTTGCACTTGGAAATTTTTATTTCGAAGCCGTAACATTTTTTCCCTTTGCTTATTTAGTGACTGTTTAGCAGCGCGTCGAGCTTATTGAATATTCTTCGAGATTTCATCTAGTGAAAAAGAAGATTCTTCCTTGCTTTCTTCAAAATATTCCATTTAACATCACTGAAACCTTTGCTTTCCTTTGCTATTTCAGTATTATGTTATTCCCTTTCAATTTGGCACGACTCTTATTACTGTTTTCGACTGAATCTGAAACAGTTACCTCCAAGTCTTCCTTTAAATTATCCAGTTCCATATTATTTCAAATGAAAATCAAATTTCAAAGGAATTGCTTAAGAGGCGCAAAGGCCAACCTAGTGAAAAAGATTCCATGCCGGGACTCGAACCCGGGCCATCAGTATAATTCACTGACGTTCTACCGACTTAACCACATGGAACGATACCGAGCCTGGAAAATTTCTCACTATTATATGTTGGCAAGGCTACAAACGCAGCACAAGATGAAATAATTATCATGAGCCACCGACCTGGGACGAACACGAAACTTAATTAAATCCAGCATCGATAGAAACTATATTAATACATGGAAATTATTCCAGAGAGAAACTTTCGCCTTGCATACAATATTTTATGCAAGGCGAATGTTTCTCTCTGGAATAATTTCCATGTATTAATCCAGTTCCATGTCCATATTATCATCATTCATTGCGTCTATATCACCATTCTTGGTTAAGATTGCTGTCAGAAGTTTGATATCATTACTAGACTAATTTATTATACAACAATATCTTCTTCACTTGTAATTCCTGAAAAAAATATCGACTGGTAAATGGATTATTATAGTTACATTTTCTTTATAGTTAAATAAAGCTTCATACGGGTTGCGATCTATTCTAGAGTGATGTGCAATTTTTTCTTAAATTGAATGAATTTCATTCCTTCTGACCACTTTGTTTTACTGTTAGTTTTAAACCAATTGGATAACATCTTTTCAATATCTTGGTTTCCTCTTTCAACTGAGTTTTGCAATTGACTGTGTCTTGGTTTTCCATGAAAATTTTGAGTAGATTCCACAAACTTCTTCAATAACTTTATTAGGAAATTTTCCGCCATTGTCACTTTTACTTTGATACGGTGCTCCAAATATTTTGAACGCATCCATTAAGTGATAAGAAACTTCCTCAGCTCGTTTTTAACTTTCTTAACTGAAAAAATTTCGAACTCACAATAAAAATAACATGAAATTGACTCTACTTGGCACACTAAACCATCAAAACTGGCGAAAAATAAATATTAGTGAGCGTCCCGAAAGATGCAGCTGTTTGCATCTAAAATTGACAATCTACTGATATTGTCAAGTTGCTGCCAACAGACAAAAACAAACAAACTTTACGAACTTGTGCGCTTACAAAAGCTGTTACACTACTACACAATAGTAAGGCATTGACACGGAATAAATATACGCATACGTAATGCAAATTTCCAGCTAAACGAGTTGAAATTTATTAAATTAACCAAACTTGATTGGTAATTATTGATAATAACCGGTTAATTTAATAAATTTTCATAAATTATTCATATTAACCGGTTTATTTAGATATTATTTGGCAATTATTAATAATAACCGATTATATTGACCGTAACATATATATATCATCAAATGGAAAAGAAAACAATACGCATTTTTAGGGTTTCGTTCATCTGGCGAAACCCTATTCGTCTCGCTCCTCTGTCTGTCTGTCTGTCTGTCTGTCCGTCTGTCCGTCACAGAGCCCGTTCTCAGAAACTTCACATGTTAGAGATTTGAAATTTTGCATACTTATAGATGACCACCACACATCATACGACAAATCATAAAATTTTGAAAAAGTCGTACATTTAACCCTTTGGGCTCCCACATGTTTATTTTAAACAATTCTTTCTAAGTGAGTCCCTAATTAGGTTGCAGGAATGAAATTTTGCGTACTTATAGATGGACACCTCAGATCAAACGACAAATCATAAAATTTTGAAAAAGTCATTCATTTAACCCTTTGGGCTCCCACATGTGTATTTTAAACAATTCTTTCTATGTGAACCTCTAATTACATTGGAAGCGTGAAATTTTGCATACTTATAGCTGAATACCTCACATCAAAAGACAAATCATAAAATTTTGAAAAAGTCGTACATTTAACCCTTTGGGCTCCCCCATGTGTATTTCAAACAATTCTTTCTATGTGAGTCTCTAATTAGGTTGGAGGAGTGAAATTTTACAAACTTATAGCTGAACACCTCACATCAAACGACAAACTATAAAATTTTGAAAAAGTCGTACATTTAACCCTTTGGGCATTCACATGTGTATTTTAAACAATTCTTTCTAAGTGCGTCCCTAATTAGGTTGCAGGCGTGAAATTTTGCGTACTTATAGATGGACACCTGAGATCAAACAACAAATCATAAAATTTTGAAAAAGTCGTACATTTAACCCTTTGGGCTCCCCCATGTGTATTTCAAACAATTCTTTCTATGTGAGCCTCTAATTAGGTTGGAGGCGTGAAATTTTACAAACTTGTAGCTGAACATCTCACATCAAACGACAAACTATAAAATTTTGAAAAATCGTACATTTAACCCTTTAGGCTCCCACATGTGTATTTTAAACAATTCTTTCTAAGTGAGCCCCTAATTAGGTTGGAGGAGTGAAATATTGCATACTTATAGCTGAATACCTCACATCAAACGACAAATCATAAAATTTTTAAAAAGTTGTATATTTAACCCTTTGGGCCCCCACATGTGTATTCTAAACAATTCTTTTTAAGTGAGCCCCTATTTTGGTTAGAGGTGTGAAATTTTGCATAATTATAGCTGAATACCTCACATCAAACGACAAATCATAAATTTTCAAAAAGTCGTACATTTAACCCTTTGGGCTCACACAAGTGTATTTTAAACAATTCTTTTTAAGTGAGCCCCTATTTACGTTGGAGGTGTGAAATTCTGCATACTTATAGCTGAGCATCACACATCAAACGGCAAATCATAAAATTTTGAAAAAGTCGTACATTTAAGCTTTTGGGTTCCTACATGTGTATTTTAAACAATTCTTTCTAAGTGACACCCTATTTCGTTTGGAGGCGTGAAATTTTGCATACTTATAACTGAACACCATCATGCGACAAATCATAAAAATTTGAAAAAGTCGTACATTTAACCCATTGGGCTCCCACATGCGTGTTTTAAGCAATTCTTCCTAACTGAGACCCTTATTAAATTGGAGATTTGAAATTTTGCATGCTTATTATAGCAGAACACCTGAGGCCAGGCGACAAATTATTAAATCTTGAAAAAGTCTTACGTTTAACCCTTTGAGCTACCACATATGTATTTTAAGCAATTCTTTCTAACAGAGCCCCTAATTAAGTTGGAGACATGAATTTTTGCATACGTATAGCTGAATACCTCAGACCACACAACAAATCATAAAATTTTCAAAAAGGTCTTATATTATTTACTCCTCCGTGCTCTAACGTATATTTTAAGCAATTTTTCTATCCTCCGCCCTTTTCACCCGGGGAGCACTTTTTCAACTTTTGCCGGCACCCCTTTGACCATTCTTTCATATTATGCACCATAGCCTTACATATTTGAGTTCCACTTTTTACCGCCAGGGGCGCCTACTTATCTCGGGTACTATGGGCCCAATCCCTTCGACTAATATATATACGGATAGTATGCAAAACGGAGTTTCGTTCGGATAGAGATTTGTTTAGAATAGAGTGCGCCCCTGGTTGCGAAATGTGGAACTAACAGATTTTTGAAAAGGATAAAGTGTTTTGAAATGAATATTAAACGAAACCCTCTGTGCGATCTGTGATCACACTTACCCACTTGTTTTTTACATGCATATTATCTTCGAACATGTCCAGACAAAAAGCAGCAGCTCTTTTTTCTCCTAAATTATAAATTATAACTCTGATTATTTTGAAAAATTTTAGTTATTAGAATTTTTGACAGCTTCTGAAAATGGGGTATGGTATGCATATATTTGATTTAGAAAGAAAAGACATATCTATATACTGTCCGTAATCTCTAAGTCGTTTTCTGTTATTCCAACCGGTGTATTTGTGCGATATTATTAAGAATATCTCTTAAAATAACTCCACTTTCCGAATATCTTTCTTAAAATTTTTGTTAGGATCTGAAAAATAGCATCCTATTTTATTCCTAGTTCAAACCGTAGAACTAAATATATATATATATATATATATATATATATATATATATATATATATAAAACCATTAATAAAACATTACCGACCATCATCAAAAACCGCATTATTGTGAATGATTGACAATAAAAATGGATGCCACAGACCTATAATATAGAACAGTATGTATAAAATAAAGTACCTTATACTTAATTACAAGAATTAATAAGGAAGAATAAAAAAAGAAGAATATGGATTCCGAAAAAAAATGAAAAACTTATATATTGAATTACGTTTTCAAGAGTACAGAATTCAATGATATAAGCAAATCAGTTGTTTTCTGTGAGAAAAGAGCTTAAAGCTGAATTTTTTTTTCTCCTGTACTCGAACAACCAATAGATCCAAAAGAATTGTCTCAAGATGAAAACAGAACATTATCAAATGGCATGAAATGGAAAAAAACACTACAACCCATTAAATATTTAATTTATAGCAATAGAAATCTTACACAACTTACCGAATAAATTACCAGTAGATTTTCAAAATATATTCCCGCACGTGGAATCCATAAGCATGATAAGATTAAGGTGAATAAAACAGTTAAGTTAACACAGAAATTAAAGCCTATGGATTCAGTTAATTCATTTTAAAATACCGTGATAAATACAATTAATATAATATAAATAGAAAATAATTACATTATTTAAAATACCTAAAAACAATTTTAAATTGTTTAATATCAATTTTACAATATTGCCAATATACAGCGTTAAATACCATCTGGCGTAAAAAATTAAAATTATAACTTTAATAGAAGCTTTAAAAAGACAAAATTTTTGGTGCTGCCATCTATTATTTTATTTTAAAACTATTATTATTATTCAAATGTCACAAAAAGAAGAACCTAATAAAAGCTAAAGAAATAAAAACATATCAACTGCATTACTACACAAATCCTAATATAAAATTATTCAAAAAAATTATTTAAAAAATTTAAATTAATTAAATGTTAATAAAATGCTTTCAATATATTCTATTACCAAACCCATTTAATCTACAATGAGAAAGTAAAAAAAAAAAAAAAAAAAAAAAAAAAAAATTAACATTGATAATATATAGAATATATATGCTATAAAATAAAATAAATTATATATATTAATAATATAAAAAACTTTAATAATTACCATTACATATAAAAAATGAACGGTAAAGAAAATAAATAAATAAATAAATAAAAAATGGATGTTTATAGAAGAGTGTCAGATTCTAAAATTCCCAACATCCTAAAGATCACAAATATAGTGTGTGAATTATCTTCCATTTAGCCATAAAAAAGCTAAAAAAATATGATTGTGACAATCAAACAAATTAAACTGATAATTAATCATGGAATACAAAGTTGAAAATAAAACAATATTAAAAAGTATAGAGGAATAATAATAAAAACTATTTACCCAATTTTAATACATACAGTATAACATTAGTTATAGCAAATAAACTTATATGCATAATAATCACTAAAAAGATGGTATACTATTATTAATTAATATGATATTGTCCTGAGTAGACTAAATTTTAAAACAAGTTAATACTGAATTTGATTAAATAAGTTAAATTTAATATGAATTGAAATAAAAAGAAAAGGTACCAATTGCATATAAAACATCAAATCAACATCCATATAAAATACGTATTAGAAATGTAGTTATAATACAAAAGCCCCCTTTTTTTATAATTAACCATTGCGTATTATCCAGACAACACCACCCTCCTCCGTACTCTAACATCTACCCATCCAACCATCCTATAGATATTTTTTATTATTATTTTACAATTTTTACAATTTAATTTTTTATAAATATTTTTTTATTTTATAAATTTTTTTGTAATTTTGTTTACGCATGTGTTAATTTTTTTTTTTTTTTTTTTTTTTTAAGATCATGTAAGTACTAATTGTATATTAATGAATATATGATTTTTTTTGGAAAACCATGATTTAATGCATCATAAATTAATTTTTTAATATTATTGTTAATTAGATGAGAAGAACATAAACATTTTCTTCTATATAAATGATTAAGTAGTATATTTCGATATACAAAATGATGAAGACAAGATTTAAAATTTGTAAATGTATTAACTTTGAATTTAAATTCTTTACGTTTATCATATAAATCTGTTATTGTTTTGTTGTCTTTTATTGTAATTTTAAGATCTAAGAAGTTAATTGTATTGTTAGATAAGAGGTTTTCCGTTAATTCCAAATTAGTGGGATAATCGACTGGAAATTGAGAAATTTTAGATTGATCAGTGGCAATTAAAATTATGTCATCAATATAACGATATAAATGTAGATTATTATTAGTAAAAGTACGTTCATAGTGATATAAGTATAAGTCTGATAATAAACTGGATGCACAACCACCTTGTGGTATACCGACGTGCTGTAAATATAATATGTTATCTTGCAATATATAATTATTATAGAAAATAAAGTTTATTAATGATTTAAAATATGTGATATCAATATTAGATGGTAATTCCAGTTTTTTATAATACTTTTTAAATAATGCATTTATAATATTATGCATTTCTAATAAGTCTATATTATTAAAAAGATCTTTGAAGTCATATGTCGTTATATTATATACACAATGAAGATTTTTAAAATATTGACCAGTTGATAGCTATTTTTTATACAATGTGTATTATCATTGTTTGTAGTAAGTATATATAATTGATTAAGAATTTTTAATAGAAGTTTATTGGCTTTATTATTATATGTATTGCAACCAATAGTTACAGTCCTAAATTTAATTGGAGTTTTATGAAATTTGGGAATAAGAATTAAATAAGGATAATTAAAGTTAATAGATAGAATATTTAATAGTTTATAATAACTTTGAATTTTACGATTATTTACGATTACATTTTCATTAGTTTTTTTGAAAAGATTTATTAGAAGAAATACAGGTTGTAAGAAGTTGGTGATAATAAGATTTAAATATGATTGCATAATTATTAGGAGATTTGTCTACATATGTAATAACGTAGTTTTTTTGTAATTTAGTAATTTGTTGGAAAAAATGCTTTGTGTTAATAGAAACCAAATCAGAAATATTATTTTTTAAAGCCATAGTTAATTTTTCAATTACTAATATTTTCCATTGATTAAAATATGCAATAGGTTTATTGTAATAGATTGAAATTTTATATATAAAAATATCTATTATATATATATATATATATATATATATATATATATATATACTATGTTACGATCAAAAGAGCGGGTTTCAAAAATTCCAAAATCAAGCTTCATATGCTTCTATATCAATGAGTCAGGTTTTCTCTCAACTGTGGATTTCTCTCTCTTCACGAAAATCCGAGCACTCATTCTCCATCAAATTCTCATTGCAGATCCTCCCACATCGGAAGAGCGGGAAGGTGGTTCTTCGAGTTGCGGGATGCGGGAGTTCAATTAGATGGGTCAGACGTATCATTAACTCTTTCCTCCATCAATTGCGAACCGTTTTACCCCTTACTTGACTCGAAAAGGGCAGTCTTTATTTTTCTAACTTCGATTGAGGCCCATCTGCTTTTCAAAATGGATGAATATGCAGTTATTGGGCGAGCTGTCATTTTGGGGGAAGATATGGCGGGCTATTTATTATTTTTAACGTGATCGTGAGATTAGGTTGAAAAGTTGATAGCGGAGCAAAGCAATAAATACTCAGAGAAGCAGAGGTGAAAGACTGGTGATTTTCCATTTTGTTTCCCAGTTTTATTCGCTATCATTACTGTTTGTTCATGGTCGTCCGGACGTACGAGGTCGGAACAGACAACGGACCATCCCTGGATTTTCAAATTTATTCAGCTATAAATTTCCTTTTCTCTCATGCTTTTTAAAAATACACTATAAAAACATAGCGATTGGAAAATTCACCAGGACAATTGACCATCCCGGATTTTCAAATTTAATTAGCTATAAATTTTCTTTTTCTCTTATGGTTATTAAAGATACGCTATAAAAATATATCGATTGGACAATTGACCATCACTGTATGTTCAAATTTAATTAGCTTTATATTTTCTTTTTCTCTCATGGTTTTTAAAGATACACTATAAAAAACATATCGATTAGACAATTGACAATTGACCAGGACAATTGACCATCCCAGGATTTTCAAATTTAATTAGCTATAAATTTCCTTTTTCCCTCATAGTTTTAAAAAATACACTATAAAAACATATCGATTGGACAATTGACCATCACTGTATTTTCAAATTTAATTATCTTTACATTTTCTTTTTCTCTCATGGTTTTTAAAGATACACTATAAAAAACATATCGATTAGACTATTGACAATTGACCATCCCTGGATTTTCAAATTTAATTAGCTATAAATTTCCTTTTTCCCTCATAGTTTAAAAAAATACACTATAAAAACGTATCGAAAACATATCGATTAGACAATTTACAATTGACCATCCCTGGATTTTCAAATTTAATTAGCTATAAATTTCCTTTTTCCCTCATAGTTTTAAAAAATACACTATAAAAACATATCGATTTCAAGCGATTTAATTAATATAACTTATTACTAAGAGTCACCGAGACAATTATACTAACAAGGGAACCTCACATGGTGCGTACAGATTTTGATAATTTTAAAGTATGTTATAGGGGTTATCCTCCTAATTATTCTGGTGAAAGGTTTTCTTCAAATGGGACTTAGTTTTTGAGAAATTGGGGTCAAAGTTCAGCTTATGTTTCAAGTACCCGTTACTTTAAAGAAGCGTGTGGACTTCGTAGCCTGGAGGTAGCGTGCACGCATACTGTTCAAGATGTTGGCTTGAAGCTTTTTTCTCCTTTAATTAATTTTACATATGACACTCAACAAAATTTATGCAGAATTATGAATTCTGCAGATTTGAGTTTTTGAATTTTTTCTTAATAAATTACATTTATATTTTCGAATTTTTCATGAAAATTTATTTTTTTCGCAATTTTTAAAGTAATATTCTTATTGAAAAAACTCCAAACTAATTTACGCCTGGAAACTTTTTTTTAAATTTATTATTGCTTATACTTTTTTATATTTTAAGCACAATCCTGAAATAATACTTTTTCTTTTTCCTGTTTTTTTAAACTTGATGAAATTTTAAAGGAAAATTTATCTTTTTTTTTTTTTTTTTTTTTTTTTTTTTTTTTTTTTTGCAAAATTTATAAAAAAAATTTTTTCACGTATTTATGAAACGTATTCCTCACACATATTTATCGTATTTCTGATTAGATAATTTCAATTGCATACCTTCAAAAAAGTTATCATATATATTATAAAGTAAGATCAAAAAGTTCCGCTCGAGTGTTTTCAAAAACTACTCGGTGGATTTTTTTGCAAATTATATCATTCGATAAAGAATATTCACGTGGTGGTTTATGAGAAAATATACAGGGATAACTATGATTTTTGGTAATAAATTTCGTATTTTAATGTTATTTTGAAGGAAAGGGTTGCCAGTGATTATATTTTGGCGAAAAGTTTGTTGATTAGAAAATTGAAATGACTATATCCGTTAGACAAACATTTCGCAAATAAATGAAAAAAAAAAAATACTGATATTTAATTTAAAAAGACAACAAAAAAAATGTTTTAATAAGACATAATATTATAAAACAAAAATATTTAATTTAAACATGAAATAAATATTTGTAATACTTAAAATATAATTTATTGCGAAATTTTACAGTTGATACAATATTTGGCGAATTATCCCCTGCCTTACGTTAAAAAAAGAAATCTGAAAATTTGATTAGACTAATTTTGAATTAATAATTTTTTTTTCCTTTTTAGTTCTTTTCTTTTCATTTTTATCTAACTATTTAATTCACATAATGTGATTTATAGGAGAAACAAGCAGATGCAACTGTAAATAATACTGTAATTATTGTGAGTTACATATTATGTGTTTCTTTACGATTTCTATTTTTCGTTTGTCGCCAAATAATGTGATTTTAAGCCAAAAATGCATAAGCGTGACATTAGCTTGAGGATTTGTGGTTGTTCAAGTGAACGAGATCAACATTTTTATATTCGATTATAAATGATATAGATATCAGTTAATAGTTTTAAAATGTAATCAAATATTTAAAATTTTGTTTGAATTTCTGCCACACATACATGTTGTAAAATCCTTTCAGGCTTAGATGCTGGATATTCAAGCGGACGCCATCTTGGATGTTTTGAGATTTCTCGGAGATTTTTTGTTGACGATGTTTTACATTTTATTTTCGTTAAGCCTTTCATGCGCATAAATTGTTGCTGGGAGACATTTACTACTTGGCGGAAAAGGAGTTTTCACGCCAAGAAAAAATCCCAGATGGCTGCCGAGGGAATATATGACATCTGTTCGCAATTTCATACTTTAAAAAAAAATTTCGTCGTAATTACGGAAGCATGTGATTTTTATAGACTCCAATTCAGATCAATGAATATTATCCCTTTTTTTCTTTTTTGAAAATGTTATTGTTTATTTAATATTTCTTTGGCCATAACGCCAATTTCACGTACAGTGAAATTCACAGTTTCAAAATTTAGGACCTGAAAACTATTCTTAGGGAAATTTATGCAATCATGTGTTATTACTATAAAACAATTCAACATTTTAAAATAAAAATTGGGTACTTTTCGGTTAGCCGCGCGCCACTGTTATATATACATGTATATGTATACACAAATGTATGTATATACATCTATATACATATACAAATATGTGGATACACATGTATATATGTGTATAGATATAATATATGTATATATACGCATCTATGTATGTATATATATGTATATATATAACACTGGCGCCCGGTTAACTGGAAAGTACCAATAATTGCTTGCTGAAAAAAAATTGCAAATCTTTTTTAATTCGTTATTTCTTCTTTGTTTTTCTTCATATTCCCCCCTCTGTTGGGTAATATTTTAAAAGATATTAGACTAATCTTCGATATTTAAAAGTACACAAAGTAACGTCTGAATTCCATATTATTATTATTATTATTATTATTATTATTATTGGCACGGAATTCATATACGCTCCAGGGTACCTAATGGGCTCCAAAATGGCGTTATTTTGCCTGACATGGTAACTAACATGGCTATTGTTCTTTATTTAATAAATCGTTTATTTACTCTTATTTCCTTTTTTTACAATTAAATAAATTATTTTCTGTCTATAGTTATTAATTAATTTTTTATTTATTGTTATTTCCTTTTAAAATAATAGAAATTTTTTAAAAATAAGTATACATATATGTAACTGGTATTTGAAAACTATGTTTTCCCCAAACTGTTGTAAAAAAAAAAAAAAAAAAAAAAAAAAAAAAGCACTTCAAACCCGATACGTATATGACATCTGTGTCTAATAGTTAGGCAAGAGTTCCATTTCCTGTTCTGGTTTTTTGGCGAGCTTTTTTTCGGTGATAAATGTTTCATTGTGATTGTTGTGATCTTCAGCATTTTGGGTTGCGTTTTTCTTTGAATGCTACTGGTGGATAAGTAATAATTTTGCATGCATATTTTTTATAATTATTTTTTGAAATTTATAATTTTCTGGATTTTTTTTGTTTAAGCAATATTTTTCTGTGAATGTAAATGTTCTTTAACGTAAAAAATTCTGTATGCAAATATATTTTTCGTGGTGTACTACTTGATTATCGCGTCGACCAATTTCGCCAAACTATTCGCCCACGCCAAATTATACAAATTAACATAAATTTTTATTTCAAATAAGGAAAGAACAAATAAATTAGTAAAACCTTAATAAAAATGCAAGTAAAAAGTCGAGTTAAAATTAATTTGATAACGTAACAAATACGTGTAAGGTGTTTAATGTCAAGTGAATATGACATTTACGATCATCCATTATTGGCATTTAATCTTATATTTTGACGATAGTTTTTTGGTCGATGGGATAATCAAGTAGTAGCTTTTAATTTTATTCAAAAAATTTAGCTTTAAAAATCCACTTTTTTTTTTTTTACTTCACTGTTCGAATAAATATATAAGTAAAATGCTCATCATTGTCTGCAAATAATTCTTTAATTTTTTTATTCTATTTATTCTGCTGGAATAGACAGATGGAAAACAGTAGTAGACCTGCCAGAAGAGGACGTTTATTAAAAAATGTAATGTAACATGTAATGAGATTGAATTTAAGCTACCAGAATCATATATAGCGCGAGTTGAGATGCTGGGAGTTCAACAACAAACAAATGAAAATGAACAATCAGAATGTTCTTAAAAGTTCAAAAAACAATCTCTTCAATCATTGTAATGCTCTCTAATTTAACAGTGTGATGACTAGAGAATACTTTAATTCCTGTTGTCATAACTGTCTCATTTCCGTACCAAACTCTACTTTAAATGTTCAAGTAGTATAATTTAAATGGTCAAGATAGTATAATATACCAATGAAGTTAGCATCGTTTTCAGCAATGCAGAAGGACATTTTAGGTGACGGTCTTTACTGGTTTAAAATAGAAGGTTAAAAATCACAATTTCGTTTGATTTAAGATTCGTTTGGAAAATGGACCAGCGCAGCGGGCATAGTCTGCTAGTCTGCTAGTATATTATAAAGCAGTAAAATCTAAATGTTCCGCTTGAGTGTTTTCAAAAACTATCCGGTGGATTTTTCCCCAAATTGTATCATTCAATAGGAAATATTTCCGGGGTGGTTTATGAGAAAATATACAGGGATAGCTGTGATTTTTGATAATAAATTTCTTATTTTGCTGCTATTTTGAACGAAAAGGTTGCCAGTGATTATCTTTTGGCGAAAGATTTGTTGATTAAAGAATTAAGATGGCTATATCTGTTAGAAAATAGTACAAATACCTCGCGAATAAATGAAAAAAATACTGATATTTAATTTAAAAAGCAACAACGAAAAAAAGTTTTAATAAGACATAATATTATAAAACGAAAATATTTAATTTAAACATGGAATAAATATTTGTAATTCTTAAAGTATAAATTATTGTGAAATTTTACAATTGGTACAATATTTGGCGAATTATTGCTTGCGATAGGTTAAAAAAATGAATCTGAAAATTTGATTTGACAATTTTGAATGCCATTTTTTTTTCTTTTTAGCTCTTTTATCGCTTGCGAAGGGTTAATAAAAACGTGTCTGAAAACTTGATAAAATAAAATCTACGTTACATTCTTTAGTCTTTTTTCTTTTCTTTTTTTTTCTCAATTTAATTATTATTTTTATATAATTCTCCCATCATATGATTTACAGAAAAAACTAGAAGTATTTGTAAAAATGGCTGTATTAGTGAGTTACATGCTATTTATTTATTACCTTCGTCGCCAAACAATACAATTTTCAGCCAAATAAGAAAAGTGTGAAATAAGCTGAGAGAAGAGCATTTCGGAGTACATTTTTGTATTCAAGCGTAAATTATATAAAAAGCAGTTAAAATTATAATTTTGTAGTCAATAATTTAAATTTCAGTGTAAATGTCCTCCATATACACACATATTCTAAAATAATTTACTTTCAAAGATTGAAAATACTTTTTACCATACTATGGAATACCATTACTATGGAAACATGCGTTTTGTTTTCCACAAGCATGTGATTTTTATATCCTCGAACTCAGATCATTACTTATTAATTGAATATTGTGTATTATGTTATTTTTTTAACATGCCGAACATATTGTCGATTTCACTTATAGGAATATTCACTGCTTTAAAAGTTGGGATATAAGAATATTGTTAAGAAGATTTCTGCAATTATACGTTATTACTATAAAAAAAATAAACATTTTGCAATAAATATTGCTTGCTAATTTGTCACTTATTTTTATTTTTTCTGCATAACTTTCTTTTGCTTAACCATTGTTTAAAAAATGTTTTATTGAACATATTGGACTAATCTTACGGAATCGTGTCACCCACCAATTAGCATATTGGATGGCGTATCAAAATTCAAAAGATTAGGCAGATTTTGAAATTAGCGATTACTAAATGGTGGCAAGAGGAATAATGCCCGTGGACTTATTATTTCAGCCTAGATAGGATTAAATTACCTGGAATTTTGATCAGTATAAAGCGAATTGTCCTGACTCACACTCTAGCAGCTAAACACAGCAACAAATTAAGAGTTATTGTCATAATCTGGGTTATTTATACAACAGACGGAAGATTAATTTACTTTTAAATACAAAGGAAATAGCAAGCTTTTTTGTTTGTCCGTGTTATTATGCTCTTTAGAAAAATGCAAAATAAATCTTCGTTTCAGGTATTCACCAAAATGTATATTGCTAAAGTTTTTGTATAAGTAACTTTATTTATCATTGTCAAATCTTAACCCTGGTACACGTGCAACAATATTGTTGCATCAGTTTTAATTTTTGACGTCACTTTGACGTCAATTATGGATGATTATAAAGATTTTATTGGATGCATGAGGTTTATTTTTCTACAAGATTAAGTCATCGAGTTTTTTCCCGGGCTAACGGTTATATGATTTCAGCTGGTCTACAAAATGAAAAAACAGTGAAAATGACGTCATTTTAGATTTATTCAGGCAATTCATCTTTAAAAACACACATTTTTATGTTTCACTTTTCTTTTAAATATGAAAGCTAAACAATCTTCTTTGTCTGCAAATAATTTATTACTTTTTTGACAGTATTTACTATGCTAGAATCCAAAGAGAGAAAACAGTTGTAGCACAATAGGATGTTTATTAAGAAATATAACTAACTTCCAGTGAGATTGTATTTAAGCTACCAGAATCGCATATTGCGCGAGATGAGAGTCCAGGAGATCAAGGACAAACAAACGAAAATAAACCACCGGAGCATTATTCAAGTTCAATGGTAAATCTCTGCAATCATTTTAATGCATCTCTAATTTAATATTGTCAGATGTGAGAACATTTTAATTCCTATTGTTATAACGGCCTCATTTCAATACCAAGAGTGCACAGTGAATAATCATCTAAAAGAACTAACTGCTTCTTAATAGTTAAATTTTGTCCAACGCATAAGGTAATATAATATCGCAATGGCGTTCGCATCTTTTCAGCAACGCGGAAGGACATTCAAGCTAAAGGTCCATTTAAAAAAAAATACAAGTTCGAATTCACCATTTCGCTTAATTCAAGGTTTATTTGGAAATACTGACCAGCGCAGTGGGCATAGCCTGCTAGTAAAATATTAAAGCAGTAATGCTTATATGTAAGTTTTAGAAGTTGTAAAATTTTTTATGTCCTCTAAAAACATTTATCTGTAAAGTTCAAACTCAACATCATTTTTGCACAAATAAAAAATATCTGATTATGTTTAAAAATATTTTTATTTTTTCATTCTAACAAATAAAAACACTGTCTACGTGATGCATAATAATTCAACTGTAAATGCAAAAAAATGTGTGTAAATGGGATACAATTTGCGATAAATATAAAAAGTACATTAAAAAAAATCGTTTACTGGTCTTTTCATGGTAATATCAGAATAAAGAAAATTTTCTGTTTATTGATCTCATTCAGCTCCTTTTGCATACAAATAGAATTGAAGAAATGCTATGTATGAAAAATGAACTTTTAATGTATTTTTTAATATATTTACTACATATCAAGTATTTAAAGAATATAAATTATGTTAATTTTTACAAGTTTTAAAAAGATGAGATTTCTAGATATAAATTAGTTTGAATTTTTGTTGAAAGAAATATTAGTTGAAAATTTTGAGAATAAATATTAATTTTTATGAAAAATTCATAAACGTAAATTTAATTCTTTAAGAAAATATCAAAAAGTTCAAAGCTGCAGAATTTACAATTATGTTTAAAACTTGTAAAGTGAAAAAAATATATAAAAACAATTAAAAAAAGAGCTCCAAAGTGGGATTGAACCCACAATCAATTGGGTAGTAAGCGCGTATGCTACCTCCGTGATACGAAGCCCACACGAGTTATTCAAACTAATGGGTATTTGAAACGTATGCTGACTCCGAATTTCTCACAAACTAAGGCTGATTTGAAGAAAACCTTCCACGAGAATAATTAGGGGTATGACTCCAAAAACATGCTTTAAAAATAATCAAAATATGTGCGCACCATGTTTGGTGGTCCACTTGTAAGAGAAAAAGAAGCTAAATGCCTCTGAATGCCCCATCGAAGACATTTTTTGCTCTAGTTTTTCATTTTAGGGTTATGTTTTTGAAAAATATTCGAATCCGGGATTTGAGGGGAGCAGGTCTCCTCTAATCAAACAGATGATGAACTGTTTTAATTATTCATTTTGAAAAAAAAAAAAAATAAATAAAGGTAGACACTTACTTTTCTATTTTTTATTATTGCTTATTTTTTACATTTCTGTAACAAATAAAATAATTCTAATTAAATAGTAGCAATTATTAAATAATATGCTGCATTGTGCGAGCTATCAACATATTTTTTTTTCGGGGGAGGGGGTGGGGGGGTATGCGAGTGCGGCGTGCTATTCCTTATTTTTAACGTGATCGTGAGATTAGGTTGAGAAGTTGATGGCGGGGCAATACACAAAGGAGCAGAGGTGAAAGACTGCTGATTATCCATTTTGTTTCCCTTTTTCATTGGCTATCATTACTTACAAAATACATATTTCTTTTGTAATTGGGTTCCTGATTTCTTTGACATGCGTTAATTGAAAATGAAGTGTGGTATATTTTTTAGTTGAAAATAAATTGAATTAACAACGAAATAGTTTTTATTAACTAATTTGACAATAAGAAAAGATTTTCAATTTTACTCTTATATTTTTCAGCACATTTCCACTTGTAAATTCAACATGGGTGCACGTTTTTTTCTTTCTTTTAGGTTTTAAGAATTCATTCCCAAGGTGGTCCTAATCAAGCAGATGAGCAGATAAATGATTGGGTAATTTCTTTTTTTACCAATTCATTATCTGCCATAACTCAGGAAAAATATTTCCGATTTGTAATTGATGGTTTGTCTATAATTTGTTTCGAACCATGTTAATTAATTGAATGCCTTATTATGAGTTTTGTGACTTTTAAAAGTCAACATTCTTTCTTTTCTTTTTCTTTAAACCGAAATTTAAAGAATGATTACAAGGTTTGGAGTGATGTTAAGAGGTTTCCATCAGTTCAGGATTGGGCCGCCTAGAAGTGCCTAGGCAAAACATTTTGAGGCCTTCTTTTCCAACTTTCAAAACCAAAGTATAACTTACAATGATTTTAAGTGGATCAATTTAATTGAAAGTTCTTTGAAGGGTCACATGTAACGCATGTAAAGAAACAGTAATGTATATAAAGAAAATTAGAAGAAAAAAATTCTTTATTGTATTAAATGATATAAAAATCATTCAAAGTTATCGATTAAACCCTTTCAGGCCAAAGCACTTCCATTGCTAAAATGTTGAAATGAAGGAATGACACCAGAATCTACTGAAAAATTTATTTGGAAATAAGAAATAACTATATTTCACAAACACAATAAACCGAAAATTTTTTAATAAAAATTCTGTTGCCATTGTGGCATTTGGGAATTAAAAACAAATGTCTTTATAAACGACTACCACCACTGAAAGGGTTAAATTATAAATGTTTATGCAAATAGACAGTGCAACTCTTTGTGGAATATACATACCTAATAATAATTATAGTACAACGCTAATGGAAAAAATTATGCATACTTTATTTAATGAGCTAGACTTAAAATAATAAAGGCTACCTATAATGTACATTTATTAAAGACTATTATTGTTTTCTAATTTTACTCAGACGCTTCTATCATGTACCCAAAAATATTCTGAAAAGATTTCTAAACATTCAAACCGTAAAACTTTAATAAGCATTATATTTCGATTTTAAAAAAATGTGTATGACAGTATTTAAGTATTAAGATGTTTTTTATGTTCATAATGTGAGGAGAAAATCAGATAGATTTGAATTTATCAGAACACGATGACCCTAAAAGTTGTGGGGTCCATTATCAAATAGCCTCGGCTGCCTATTTGGTAATCTGGCACAATTTACAAGTGTGATACCTTCTTCATAAGTTCGAAATTTTCACTTTTTCGCTGAAATATTTATAAACATTTGTAATAAGAAATGTTTTTAGGGGGTAGGATACCTTTAAACCTGCAAAATTTTCGAATATTTTTTTTATACATATTTTGATTCCGTAATCATTTCTGAACAATATGCGAAAAACCGCATGAAAAAATTCCCATTAGTTTACTAATTATGGCTGTTTTATTAAGACTAGGATAGTTAAAATTTGCATAGCGATTATTCAAAACGATGAAATTTGATACTGCGCGCAGTGTTGCTAAAAAACTATGCATGGCAATGAAAAAAACTTTTCGCCACATATTTATTACTGTATTATCTACAACTTAAAACCAGAAAAGGGTAAGATTTATTTTATTTTTTGTTTTTTACTTTGAAAATAATCTTTTTAAAAGTGAAAATTTTTAATTTTTTGTTAATTTTTTAATTTAGTCAATATTTTTTTTTTTACAAATATTCTGGTTTTAGTACGAAGGTAACGGTATTATGTATTTATTTTCACCAAAATTTCCTCTTTATATGCATATTTTCAGATTTGATCATGCACGCAAGATTGTTTTCTCTCATTATATTGTATATTTAAACTTATCATTTCAATATTTATTTATGAATTTATAAGTATATATATATTTTTAAATATAAATATGGGCTTTATATTTAAATGAAGTTTGATTTTTATTTTTGACTTATTACATAAGTTTTGAAGCTTAGAACATAGTGGTATTTTTCCTTTTTTCGACATGTTCAAAGGTATCCTACCCCCTTAAAGAAGAACTAAATACAGAGTGGCCCAAATTGAAATACATATTTTCGAAAGAGATAAAGTAAAAACTGTTCTTCAGAAATACGTGAAATTTGGAGAGTGTCGTAAGGGGAACATATGGAATTTTTCAGAGAGCAAAAAAAATAGTTCCTAAATCCACCAACAGATGGCGTGTAATATATTTGTACTCAGTATATAACAAGAACTACAGTATTTTCAAGCTTAATAAGGAGAAGAATGTTCATTATTATTTATGGTCACTGTTGCTTTTTCTATGGTCACCATTGCTATTTATGGTCACCATTGTTATTTGCAGTGAATGCCGTTTTCCTGATGATATGATTTTCAGTCGTCATTTTCACAGGATAAGATACCCCGTAAGATCCTCTAATTTGAATCTTTGCGAATTTTTACTCTGGCGATGTCTCAAAGAGATGTCTCATTTAATATACCATTTTTCACATAAAACCTCTGTTCTATATTAAAGACAGCATAGTATGCCATGCGCCTAAGATACACTGCAATCAATAATTAAACATTCTATGTTACGATTTTAGTTAGCATCAGATAATTGAAGAGCTAAGTGAAAGAACATGTTAAGTAACAAAAATTACATTTAAAGAAATTTAATGTGAAAGTTTTTATTGTCAATTTTAATGATTTATTTTCTGTTTGATACCATGTGTTTAAAATATTAACAGGTGTGGCACTAAACTCTATCAAAAAAAACTTATTTATATTTAATTTTGAAATATCAAAAGATATGAATATTATTTGCATTATTAAATATCAAAATAATAAATATTCATGAATAATGTCTTAAATCTTCAAGGCTAAATAGAACTTTGGTATTTTAGCTTTACCATGTGATAGAATACCTGATAACACCTTCGTCCAAAAGATAAAATAATTTTTAAGAAAATGTAGCATAACATGTTCTTCCACTGAGCTCTTCAATTGTGGGCCATCATAATGACATGTTTTGTCATCATTAAACGAAAAAATTGTGCAGGTCACGCTGTATATTTTATTACATGTTATAAGTTTACGTATAACAGGGTGTCCCCGAATTCATGGGTTAAACTGTAAGGATTGGTAAAATACACATAAAGGAGCAATTTTGGTTTAACATTATGGGGTCGGAAATGCAAAGTTTCGGCGAAAAACAAGAAATTCGGAGGAAATGAAAACGAGCGTTTCATTGACGCAATAATTACAGTAAGTGCTCACAAGGAACGTCTCCATACTGGGCATACTCAGAATAGTTTTAAAAAAAATACTAATTAAACTACTTATGTATGTAATAAAGGATCAATCAAATTTAGCGGCGGAATTACACTAGAAAGTCTGTAAAAAAATAAAATACTTTCGAGTATTTGGCGCGAAAAGGCGAAAGCGTCACGCTATTTGGCGAGCAATACTTTTCCTCGCCAAAAGCAAACGATTTTAGTGCACCTGAAAATTGATTGTTAATTGGTTTTTAGAATGTGTAAATAGTATTTAATTTAAACTTAAACAATGAGAGAGTTTTATAAATACATTTTTTCGTATTACAACTTTATGTTGCTTGTTATTTAATTTTATTACTTTAAAAACAATTTCATGTATAAAAAATACTTTCATATATTTAAGCGTATTCCAAAATAAAGGCAAGATTCATTTACCAGTTATTCATTTCAAAGAATTCGTCGTTTCCATAGCAACAGAATTGAATCTACAATGCTCCATTGAACTTAATTTTGAGACATTGAAACAATTTTAATTTATTTTAATTTTGTTTTAATTCAGAAAATTTGATATTTAACTTTCATTATAAATATATATATGACAAAACTATAGTTAAATCAATCTAAAACTGACAAAACTAAAGTCATATACATTAAATTTATTTAAACAAGTTCAACATGAAACATTTTTATCTTAAAGAGTATTCGGCATAAAAAAGTATTTTTTGAAATTTCGTTTCATCGCCAACCGATGATAAATCACCAAATAAACGAAATTTTCATTATTTTTTTACGAACATTCTATTGCGGTTCGCGAAAAAAAATTTTAAAAACATATATATCCTCATGAGAACACTCTGTAATTTTTTCAGTTTTTCTGAATATGCCCGTATGGAGACCTTCCTTGTCAGATGTATCACTGTCAGCGTCTAGCAAGTAACTAGCGTACCTTTTCGGAGATTCCAACTGTTTCACGAACATTTGTAGCAACGACTGAAAGTCTTGCAATGAGGTACTTATCAGAGTCAACATGAGACATCTGGAACCTTCGAAACGGTACGAAAATCACTTGCCAGTTATGTGTCGATGTTGGTAGTGGCACATTTCAGCACTTACTGTAATTGTTATGTCAATAAAACGCTTTTCCTCTGCATTTCTTGTTTTTCGCCAAAACTTTTCATTCCCGGCCGCATATTGCTACACCAATAGAGCTACTTTATGTATACTTTACATTCCTTTACAGTTTGGCCCATGAATTTGGGAACATCCTGCATATGTTATATATTTATGTTATATACAGCTCATATTCAAAATATTAAAATAATTGAGAAAAAGTAATAAGAAAAAATTATTTTTCATTTATTTATTTTTGGTACTAAATAAATTCAATTAAATTTCTTATAAATTAAATCTGGAATGTTTAGATAAGATTTTAACATTTACAAAACATAAAATACAGTAGAAGAAATTAGGTATACAACTTTCTGAAACACATCAAAATATTAAAATAAAATTTAGATTGATTCAAAATATTAGAATATTTTATTTTACGCAACAATATTACCTTATGAATAATGAAGTAAATGATATTTAATATTTTGTAGCATCCCCTTTAGCTTTCATAACAGCGTACAACCGATCTTGCATACTATATACAAGGGTGTTTACAAATATTTCTATCAATATTAGCCCAAATAGACTTTATACGTGCCACTAACTCAGTTTTACATGAAGGAGGATTTTCTTGGAGTTTTTTCTTCATTAAACACCATAAATTTTCGATGGGATTAAGATCTGGTGAGTTTGGTGGCCAAGGAAGTACCTTATTGTTGTGTTAGCGGAACCAATTCTTAGTTGACACCGAGGTATACAGTGACACTAAATCTTGTTGAAAGATGAAATCATCTTCAAATAAATCTTCTGATCATGGAATCATGTAATATTCCAAAATGTCTTGATATATCTGACAGTTAACATTTTCGTAGACGATGCATAACTTTCGAGGACCTTCTGCGCTCATGCAACCTTAAAGCATGATACTAGCAGCAAATTTTACGGAACGTTTAAGGCATTCTTTATTAAATGCTTCTTGCTTCATTCTCCGAACTCGAATACCGTGATTACCATGTGAAACACAAAACATACTTTCATCACTAAATAATATATTTTTCCAATCTTCTTCGCTCCATAAACGTCTTGATTTATACTAATTCAGTCTTAAACGCTTTTGTTTTGCAGTCATGAGAGGTTTGTTTTCGGTACACGATATTCAAACTTAAATTTATGGAGACATCTTAATGTTGTCGATGTAGAAACTTCAGCTCCTGCTTCTTTCCTTTTTCGGTGCAAGAATCGTACACTTTTAAAACAGTTTTATTAACTATACGCTTCAGTTTCCTGTCATCTCTAGCAGATGTTTTTGGTTTTGGGCCGTCATTTCGGCGATTATTTTGAAATTTTCCATTTTTTTAATATTGTGTTAATATTTTACTAACGCTTGATTGCGAACAATGTAAGTAATTCGCTATATAACATTGATTTTTACCGTGCCGATACAAATCAACCATACGAAATTTAATAGAATTAGAAATATCACTCACACAACCCATTTTAAGAAGAAAAAGCAAACAAACTGCAAAAAGAATACTGATTTTAAATAAAATCGTCTGAATTTAATCAATGATGCCACCAGTTATGAATTGGAGATAATTAAAGGAGAATTAATGTGAAATATTCTAATATTTTGAACCACTTGAATAAGTAATGTAATATTTTGAATTTTCAAAATAATTTTTTTTCAATTAATCTTTTCAAAAATGATATTAATTTTAAGATAAAATAAGTTTAATCAACAATAAGTTCTTAACAAAAATATCGCTTGCATATTTGCATTAAAAGACATTAAATTTCAAAACGATATTTTCAATTTGTAAAAAAAAAAGTAATTATTCTAATATTTTGAATATGAGCTGCATTTTGTACAAAATTAAAAAGATAAATGTTTCTTGATATAGCAAGCAGATTTATGAATGTGCAATATAACGTCTTCTGAGATTCCGAATTGCACTAAAGTTTCTTCTACTGCCCTTACTTTTGGAAACGTTACTAAGCAGTTTTTACAGTGTATTAATCAGATTTCTTAACCTGATATCAACAAGAAGTACCTGTTTTTCGACAAAAACTAAACAAAATTTCCCCCCGCAAAAGGAAATGTTTAACATTAGAAAGGCCGGAAATTTTACTCATGATAAAAATATTTTACACCAGAATTTTTATTGAAATCTGTTTGACATATTTATTTAACTTTTTTCTTTTTTGTTTCTTTTAGACTTATTTTATTATGAAATTTTAAGTTCGAACCGAAATATATTCATTTGGTACGGGTCAAAATGAACCCTCACGGCCATTTTAGTGTTAACATATTTTAAATCTGTGTATTATACAGATTTAAAGGATAGTAAATTGTAGGTTATCATTACCTGAAAATGAAAACGAGCGTTTCATTGACAAAACAACTACAGTAAGTGCTCAAATGTGCCATTGGCAGCGTCTACCAAGTGATTGGCGTACCTTTTCGCAGATTCCAACTGTTCCAAAGGATAGGTTATATAGATATCCTATATAAGAAATCAGTATAAGAAAATACTGGAAATACTTAACAAGTACAAGTTACATTTTTATGTCATTTTATGTCATTTTATCTAATCTTATTGTTATTATTAAATAATCTATTTAATAATATAGACATCAGAAATTTACATAACGATATTATGTGATACATTATATATATAATGATATGATAAATAATGTAATAAACTTTCTTGACTTAAAATTAATATTTGACACATATAACAAAGATCTGATGTTCCTTTTGATAAAAATATTTTTAAACAGTATAATTCATGCAAAGATAAATCCATTTATAAACTGACACTTAGATATATAATTACTTTTATTAATATTATAATAAAATCTAATGAAAAATGTATAATAAAATCTATTGAAAAAACTTCCTTTATTTTAATAAGGTTAGATATACATATATATCTTGTTATCATTCCAAAGTTTCATAAAACTCCGATAAAATTTCGTAGTGTAACCATTGGCTGTGATGCATATAATAATTCAGCTAGTAATTTATTGATGAATATTCTTGCTCAGATATACAATGTAATTAAAAGCAACAATCAACGCTATTTGAAAAACAATTTTCAGCTTATAAATAAATTACAAAGCATTAATTCTGCAAAACATATAAAAACAATTGATTTTAATGATCTATACACAAAAAGCGACATAAAAATATTCATAAACTGTACTTGTACTTGCTGAAAACTGTGTTTTGTGAAAGCACTAAAATAAATTAGTAAGTTGTTAAAATCCAACGGCTTCGGCCAACTTTTGCGGCCGTGATCAGAGATGTTCAAAGAAAATACTGAAAATACTTTTAGAAAGAATATACTTTTAGTGCTTTCCACACCAAACCGTTTTAACAAGTACAAGTTACATTTTTATGTCATTTTATGTGTATATTAATCAATGGTGTATAATCCAATCTTACTGTCATTATTAAATAATCCATTTAATAATATAGATACCAGAAATTTACATGAAACTATGTGTTAACTTTAAAAGAATACCATATTCAAATAAATTTAAAAGATTACACTTCTGTTAAATTCTTTAAAACATTATTGAACTTTACCTTGCAATATCCATAGTAATAATATTTATAAAATTGTAAAGGAATGGCTCAAGGTGGTACAACTTCAAGTATACTTTCTAACCTTTATACCTATTAGTATGAAAGTTTGAAAGGTATTTATTAGGCAATAACAATGATCATGTTTACTATGGTTATATTGATGATATTTTTATTTTTATTTTAATGATTCTAATATCTCTTCGTCACCTACTCAATATCCTACACAGCTTGCATTAAGTCAAAATAATAACGCTTAATAATAAAATTAATATTTGACACATATAACAAAGATCTGATTTTCTTTTTAATAAAAATATTTTTACACATCATAATTCATGCAAAGATAAATCTGTTTATAAAGTATTTTACTTAATTATATATACAGAATGAAATATTTATGCTTAGATAAGAACAAAAATAAAAATATAAAATTTATTAGTACCGTGATTTTTGGTGCGGCAAAAACATGTCTGTTTCAAATCAAAAATTTTATTTTTAAAATAATGTCAAATATATATCAAACATAAAAAGGTTACATTTTTTAAAATAAAGTTTCTGGCCTGAAAGAGATTTATTAGATCCGCGGCTTATACACCGGAAATTACGTTAATCAAGCTAAAATATATGGTTGTCCCTAATACATGGTAAATTCAATAATTGATTGATTTAAATAATTTAGTGTTCATCTACAAAAAAATTAAAGATTAGAGGAGTTTGGATTCGAGATTTGTAAGGCTTATACAGCAGCGCTAAAAAGTATTTTGACAACATTAAATTCGCTCTTATTTTATTTAATATAAAAATATGAAAGAAAATATATTCCCTATCATTGAGAACAATATGACTGCAGTTATTTAAAGGTATCAAGTTTCAACATGTTTGTTTATATTCGGCGTCACCGAAAAAATATGACTCCTTAGCTCAAAAGTATTTTGACAATCAGTTTAAATTTAAGTGTTGAAGGCGTCAGTTGCTCTATAGCTTCGTGTTGTCTATTAGTGTTTATATTGACTTATTTTGATTATTTTTAAATGCCAAAACGCAAAGAATATTCTAGCGATTTAAAAAAATCCGTTGTAAATGCACTTAAGATAGATTTAAAGATATATTGCGAAAAATCTGTATTGAGTGAATGTGTTCCTCAGATGTGCAACAAACAAAGGGTGGCAATTTGAAAAAAAATGAAATTCGATGTTATCGTCTCATTGGTTAAAGATAATCTCATTGTTTAAATTGGCGTGGATGTCAATTCCAAAGGAGATGATTGTGAAATCCCTTAAAAAATGCGGTATTAACAATGGTATAGTAGGCACTGAGGGCCAGTGGTGTAGTCGTAAAAGAAACAGAGGGTATACGTTCTAAGCAGAGGGTATACGCTCAAGGCAGAGGGTATACCCTAGAGTATTTATACTATAGCTTTCTTGAGAAACAGAGGGTATACGGTGTTCCTTAAAAAAATCCAGAGGGTATACGGCGTATACCCCGTATACCCTCCACTACATCCCTGCTGAGGGCGATTTTATTTGCGAAAGGGATGACGAAAATTCATCTGATCCTGCCTAATTTTTATGACGAAGAAGCAACGGGACGGGCTTTATATAACTTTTTAGGGATTCTGAATTTGAAGGATTCATTTGATGTACCTTAATTTTATGTATAATTAAATTTCTTGTTTAGTATTTCGTTAAAAATGTGATTTTTGTCTGAAATCACATTTGAATTAATTAGGATTGGCTAATACGGGGTCAAAAATTTTACCAATATATTGTCAATCAAAATAGGTGTGGGGGGAGGCCGGGTTATACGCGAGTATATACGGTACTTATTTATTTTACACAATATAGTTTTATAAGGATATGAGGTTTTGAGATCATAAAGGAAATCTAAATCAGGGAATTGATAGGTTAAGGACGATTTCACACAATGAAGTTCTTTGAATGTAAAACGGACTTTCTTATATACATTTTAAGGTAAAAAGTACTTTTATTTTGGGAGCGAGAGTCTACTCTGAAATCCCTGTTGTTTCATAATTTTTACTTTTCCAATTTGGAATATTTGTGCTACTTCTGGAATTTAGTGTATTTACGGTTGTGTTTTACATACGGTGATTTTGTAGGCATAAGCATCTTCTTGTATAAGAGTTCTTATCCTTCCTAATAACGATATTTATATACCTGTAAACCACAAAACATCTGAATCTATTGAGAAGTTAGATAAAATCTCGCGTAAAATATCTACAGACGCAAATGTAATCCAGCTCTATAGTGTAGCGTTGTATATGAGCTTTTAATTTTCATTGACATCAAATAGCATATTAAAAACAAGAGACTTTTATCCTTCCTAATAACGATATTTATACAGATGTCAACCACAAAACGTCTCCATGTATTGCAGAAGTTATATAAAATCTCGCGTAAGTATCTACAGATATAAATTTAATCCAGTTCTGTAGTGCAGCCCTATAAACGATCTTTGAATTTTTATTCACATCAAATAGAACATTAAAATTTAATTAAACTTGAAAACGCATAACACAATTGAAAATGCATATCTGAAGATTTCTATTCGTAGAAAGAAATATATCCATCCTGTTGCGCCACCCTGTATATAAATTTATTCATATTATGGTCACAACAAACACATAGTGTAGCAAATATTAGTTTCGCAAGTACTCAACGTACAGTCATAATTTAATTATTATTTAACTATTAAATGATAAAAATGTATTTCTTTTAATATTACATTGTTTTTATTTATATTTTCTACTTTTTAGTGTTTAACCCTTAATTTACGGAATTATTTATAAAGAAATTGCTCCACCTCAATAATTTTCTTTTTTAATATCTGAAGATATACTGGAATTTTTAAATAATAATAATGTGAAATTTAGATATGTTTTTTTATTAAAACTGATTAAATAAATCGGTAGTTATAACTTTTTTTTTTTTATAAAATATTTACAAAAATAACCAGATTATTCAACCAAAAATACTCTTATGGAAATATCATCATTCTCATAAAAGCAATGCATTTAAATGTATTATGGATGTAAATGGAATGGATCTCTGTAAATGGAAAGGCTTTTATTTTTGAAATGTTTCATATAACTTTTTTTTTTAAAAAGAAAAGCTATACCTATGTAAATGATTAAGAAAATTACCACTTTTTGAAAATATTTATCTTTGATTGTTTCTCTACGCTTTCTAAATTTGATTGAGCAGAGTATTTTATGTGGAAATAAAAATAAATTTTTATTAATAGACAGAGTAAATAAATTTTATATTAAGTTTTCTTCAATACTACTTAAAAGCACCGTCAGTGCATAAAGGGTTAAAATATTTCATTCTTGCAGTTTCATAGCCAGTGGGCATATTTTGGCAAGAGTAGCTTAGCGCATAATTAATTCCATTGTTTTAGTAATTCGTAAACAGTTGTAACTAGTGTTGTAGTCGTAAAAATACACATAGGCTATAGGCAGAGGGTATCCACTAAAGTCATGAACGTCATGCCTGGAGTATACGCTATAGCTTTATTTGAGAAACAGAGGGTATACGGAGCTTCTTAAAAAAATCCAGAAGGTATATGGCGTATACCTGCTTATACCCTCCACAACACCCCCGGTTGTAACCATAAAAGTTACTTGGCGATTTATCACCTGTGGTCGGCTAACGGAAAATGCCTTAAAATTAATTTATTACATTATAATTAGTGTTTAAAATTAGTAAAACGTTGTATTGTTAACGGAAACACATTTGTATAATTCTAGCATACCAGTAACTGAATGAATACTGAGTTCAAAATTCCATCTTTACATACAAAAAACAAGTTAAGTTAAGAATGAATTTTCTTCTTGAAGAAAATTCATTCAAGTCAAGAACTTTTTTCTTGAAGAATGAAAAATCGATTTCAAAATTTCTCTTTTACATGCAAAAACCAAGTTAAGTTAAGAATCAATTTTCTTCTTGAAGAAAATTCATTCAGGTCAAGAACTTTGTTCTTGAAGAATGAAAAATCGCTTTCAAAATTCCATCTTTTCATACAAAGAACAAGTTAAATTAAGAATGAATTTTCTTCTTGGAGAAAATTTATTCAAGTGAAGGACTTTTTTCTTGAAGAATGAAAAATCGATTTCAAAATTCTCTCTTTTCATACAAAAAAGAAGTTAAGTTAAGAATGAATTTTCTTCTTGAAAAAAATTCATTCAAGCCAAGAACTTTCTTCTTGAAGAATGAAAAATCGATTTCAAAATTCCATCTGAACATGCAAAAAACAAGTCGAATTAAGAATGCATTTTCTTTTTGAAGAAAATTCATTCAAATCAAGAACTTTATTCTCGAAGAATGAAAAATCGATTTCAAAATTCCATCTTTACATGCAAAAACCAAATTAAGTTAAGTAAAAGAGTGTAAAAATATTGTCTATTAAGTTAATAAAAATTCCATTAAACTGGTATAGTGTATTAAGGCTCCTTGTCAGTCAGGCTGGAAATTCCCCTCTCTAATACAAAACCTAAGTGCCTGGAAGGCAACCGTATTTTTCAAATTTCTCCTCAGAAAATTAAAAAAACTTTTCTTCTGTTTTCAGTATGCTCTTCTTGAAGAATGTTTTTCTTCTTTTTTATAGGACAAAATACTTTTAAAATGCATTGTTAGTTTTATTTAAAGTGTTAAAATGTTACTTACAACTTGCCTGCTTCACTTAGATTTTAACACTCAAAATATAAAATTAAATATATATTTTAGAAACTCTTAGAAACTCTTAGAAAATCAAAAAGAAAGAAACATTCTTCAAGAAAAGCATACAGAAAACAGAAGGTAATAAACAATTAAATTTAAAAAATCAAAAAACCCGACTGCGTAAAAAGCGAACTAATTAATTATTTCTCATCAATGTGAAACTATTTTTTTTTCAATTCCTACTATTAGCACACACTTTCGCTATATATATCTTGTTCAAATTTTCAATCGTTAATAAAATGTTTATTATTCATCCAATCAATCTCAAATAAACTTTTTAAAACTTGCATTGGATGACACTTGATGAATCCAGTTTTTTTCAAATATTAATTCATTAATTAAATTAAATTAATTAATTTTCAATAATCGAGAGAGCACTCTTCTTGATCAAGGCTTTTTAAGACCGAGAGAGCCCTCTTCTTGATCGAGGCATTTTAAGCGCCACTCTAGAGGAAAGTATTCTCTTATTGACCTAAGTAGAAATTGACTTAAAATATTTTTGTATATTACTTGTTTATATTAGTTACCTATTTTTTTTTTATTTACTTGTATTGATCACTTTTAAGTTCTGTTTAATTGTAAGTTCCTATCTATAAACACTGTTTTGATGAGGTCTATAGATGTCTATAATGGTTAGAGTTGCAGTAAAGTTAGAGATCCTACATACACAACTTCCAGGCTGTATAATATTTTAACGAAGCTTCTGACTGTAAAATAGTCAATGAAACATCGTCTTCATTTTGAAAGACGTATCCAATGATATGTTAATCAATAGGGTGCGTAATTTTTTTTCGTCTCTACCGCTATTTTGAATTTATAAAAGCAAAACCTAGCCTATAACCATCGGGCCGTTAAGACGAATTGATAGAGACCTCATTCATTAAAATCCATTCACCCGTTGTGATGTTTCGAGAGTATAAAGAAATCCACTTACACAGATACGCGTGAAACACGTAACCCTTCTTTTCAGTCGGGTAAAAATGTTAATTTTTCGAGGAGAAATTTGAAAAATACGGAAACATTCCAAGCCCATAGGTTTAGCATTAGAAAAGGGACATTGCGTCCTGACTAATAATAAGCTTTGAGGCAGCCAGTCAGTCAATTTCCGAATAGGGGAATTCGAAAATTGCTTGACTAGCAGCCTTAAACATTTTTATGATTATACGTTCGATTGAACATCACCTGACGTAACTTGCGACAAGGATGAAACATACGATCTCACAATTCCAAAACTTGGTACTATGTAGAATCGAGTACCACATCTCATCTCCGATGCTTGGGAAAAAGAAAGTTGAGCCCTTTTAAAAAACTGTGTCATAAGTTCGTAACATCAAGGCATTTTGTTGAAAGCAAACTCTTTTATATCGTTTTACACAGGGTTGGGTTTAAGCCGTCAAAAACCAGTTTTTGACGTGACATAGGTTTAAACCGCGTTTTAAGCGGTTTTAACCGTCAAAAACACCAATATTTAAATATGGTCAGGACAATAACAACAAAAAAATGCTGTTATAGCAAGATACAACATTGCTTTTATTTAATGATTGTGCACTTTAGTTTTAGCATTTATTTTACTGTAATCAAATATTAAATTATAATTGATTTCTTTGTTTATGACTAAATTGCCAAATTTTTTATATGTATTTTTATTGTGGCTTTTCAGCATACTTGGTTGCATTTCTTATTTAAAAAACAATATATATATATATATATATATATATATATAGACAAACGTTTTGTAATAATAAGCCATTATAACAAACAAAATCAATCATGATAGTTTAATAAAATATTGAAAAAACTGGAATATAATAACTATTAATTAAAAAACAATTTTTAAAGAAATTCCTTAATGGTGTCCATTACTGGCACATCTGCCCTATATACAGTCTTTAACAGAAATATTTTCTCTGCAGCATTTTCTTTTACAAACGCAGAACAATAAAAATAACATTTATTTTACAAATGAAAAAAGAATGAAATGTTAGGATAAAATGATAAAATATGATATTTTAATCCTTTTATCCCAATATTAATTTTTGTTGACTGACAATCACCTCTTACTGATGAAATTATCTTATTTGTGGAATTTCTCCTAAAATTAGGGACAAATGAATAATTCGGCATACCAGTAAGAAAAAGAAAAATGCTTAACTTAGTTTGAAACCTATTCCAAAAGTGAAAGTATCCTAATAACAAAAATAACTGCAAGCAAAATCGAAAATTTAAAAATCGGTCTTTGTAGAGATTGACATTAGTTATCCAATGCAAAAAACATTTAAAAATATTGAAATATTAAACAAAATTTCTATCATAAAATTGACGTTATTGAGTGGGGTTTTCATTTCTACTTTGAAAAAAATCATTTAAAAGTATGAAATTTCGAACAAGATATTAAAAAAAAAAAATTTCTCCTGTAGGATTAACATTAGCAGGCGGGTGTTTTAACTTGAACTTTGGTGAAGGTAGCTCCTTAAACAACCCCATCCATAAGAACATAATAGGGGGAAAGCAAGAAAAATTGGTTTTGTTGCAATAGCAATACTGTTTTGTACTGGAAGGGAATCTTTGAATTTGCTCTATCTTAAGGAAAGTAAATACCCTTATTAGATACCAATTGTGATAGATTACTCTGTGCTTCTAGCCATGAAAAAATCTAAACAATTTATTTATCTCTGCAAAATTTAGATTAAACCTATCTAATTTTAATGATTACAAATAATTAAGGATTTATTAACTGTTCATCTTAAAAGCATACATTAATGATAAACTAAATCATTAAATAACAGTTAGGTAATTTTTATTCACAAATAATAATAAAAAAAATCATACAACAATCAATTTGCAGTTTACCTTATCCTATGCAAATAGGTTTCAAGAATGTATTTCTGCAGTTTATACCCCACAGTTTTAATGTATTTATGCAGTTTTACTTAGAATTTATTGTTTAAAGCCCATCTAACTCTGCTAAATAATTCTTTTGGTATGAATTTTATTAAAACTAGGTTTTTGACACTTTTTGACATTTTTGACAGAAAGGTTTTTGACACGACGGTTTTAACCATGGTTAAAATCGGTTTAAACCGTCGCATGTCAAAAACTTGCCAACCCTGGTTTTACAGGATTGAAAAAAAAATACTCATTTACACTGTTGTTACCAACATGCGCTTTTATAAGAATAATAAAAGTATTTTGAATCGCTAATAAAAATATCTGAAAAACAAACTCTATTTAATAAAACTTCTCTTCATTTCTATTACTTTTATTTTCATTTATTAAGTAAAATGTCAGGTTCAAAATATATTTATTTGACTTGAAAAAATGAAAATGGTTTTGCTCATATAAGCCATTTTGCTATGGCTTATTTGAGCAACCTAATTGCCGAAGACTAACCATAAGGTACTGCACCTAGGCGCTAAAGTAAAATGTATTTGTAAAAACAACAACAACAACAAAAAAACCACAGATTTTTATTTTTAAACGAACGTAAAATTAATATCAGGCTAAGTTGAAATTTATCAAATATATGTTGCATCAGAAAGTACTCGGAATTGTATTTGACAGTTTAATTCTTTTTTGATTATCTTTTTAATACTTTCCAACAAAGTTGAAACGTGTTTATGCATTCGGTTTGTCTGTCCGTGCTATACTCGAATATACTCGGATTTTCATGCAATTGATAAAGATTATTTAGGGTCACCAAAACATGTTTGGTATTGTATATGTATATGAAGTATGTAGGATTAATAGTTCATTTACAGGGGCACTCAAAAGTATTCCATTACATTATGGTCTAAGGAGAAAAATAGTTTGGAGAGTATTTTAATGACATTATGCTATTTCCACTGTGCTGAAACCGATATAAATCACTGAATTTCACTACGGTCACGTTAGAACAGGCCATTCATAGCATTTTTTATTCATTTACAGGGATACACAAAAGAATTCGGTTACAGTACTGCCTTTGAGAAATAATTGCTGGAGCGTGCGGTTTATAATTCGGTATGCGCTTTTAAATTATTTTTTTTTGCAAGTTACTCCCTATATATAATTTTATACCTCATATACCGGGCTGCTCAAAAGCATTCATGTACCATTCTCCTTATTAGGGGAAATTGCTGAAGGGGAATTTTTAACAGAAGTATGTGAATTTCTTAAGTGCACTAAATTTTGGCATGCATGTAGTTAATAGATGCAAATCTATATATTATATACAGCGCTTCTGAAAAAATTCGGATTATTTTCCGATTGTAGGTGGGAACAGCTCAAATTGGGTTTTGAAATGTGTTATGCGTTTCCATATGGTTGAATTAGACGTAATATTTTAATTTTGTTTAAAATGTGCAATTTTGTTGCATTATTCTGAATGTTTTGGAAAGTGTTTCATAATCTATATGCTTGATGCATGATTTTTTCTTTCTTGTTAATACTTTGTATGGATGCATTAATTTTACTTTCCACGTTTTTGATAACGTTCTCGAAAGAAACCTTCAAATTAAGAATTTTTATCAACTCTACCTTCCCCGAATTTTAAGTGCCGTTCTATTAGTACAGAGGGAGCTATTCGGCTGGTTTGAAAAGAAAGCCAATTTTGTTGGCTATGCATATTTCATAAGAGGCGAGATTCGAAGACGGTTGCCCAAAAATGTCTCGCGGCGACAAGATATGACAAATTTTTTCGAGGAGAAACAAAAGAAAAAAAAAAGTTTCTCCCATATTCGTAACTTGTAAGGTTGTCAGTTTTCCTTCAGAGTATTTTTCGCTTTTTTTCCCGAATTTTTAAAGTCGTTAGATAGCTGGCTCGCCTCCTTGCTTAATCTTATCAGATTCTTTGAAATTTGTTTAAAAAAATATAATAATTTTTACTGTTGAATATGAGGAAGTTACTCTGTGGAAGATCTTAAACGGAGATAGGTAGATACGCATTGATTTCTGTTCCTTCCTTTCCCCCTGATAGGGTAAAACATTTTTCTCTTTTTTTGTTTTAATATGATTTAATGTGCATTTTTACTGCATATCGGATTCATTTTTATTTGATGATATAATTTTGTTTAATCCTTCGTCGGGCGAACATATGAATCGCCTGGGTTCAGGCGGAATGCGCCTGACAAAAAACACACACACAAAAAAAATTTAAATTAAAATTATTTTTCAGGGACATAAAAGTCAAAAGATTGCGAGGATGCCCCATATAGAAAATTGTTACTTTTTGACGGTCTAAATTATGAGTTCCCAACCTCTTATTGGCCACGTTCCACCGAAGCATCTGTAAAATCATCGTCACCTTCGCTCCAGATATATCTTATTATTTTAACAGGGAATTTTATTCACATAACGGGGTTCTAGAAGAGGTTTAACAATAAATTATTTCACATTTTTCTACCAACCAAACAGGTATTTTTTCTGTCACAGATATGTTTTTAACATAACTGTATAAATGCAGTAGAACCATACAACATCTTTGCCTTTATGCCAAAAAGATTTCTGCTGTACCTTGTCAACTTACTTCGATGTGAGGCAAAAGTGTTATACATGGTGATTCAAAAAAAGTTTACAAAATGACATGCAAATCAGGCATTCAAAAAGGATAAAAAATCACATTCGAAAATAGGGTCGCAGACCACTTATTTAGTCACAAATAGAGGGTGTTTCATCCTAACTGAACCCTAGTTGACGGTAATAATTTCGGGAAAAAATAAAAACATTGTAATGGAAATGCAAGTATATGTATCTTGTTTTGTGTGAAATAAGATAACATCATAAAAAAGATCCGGAAAAACATGTTACTCAAGCAATCGAAGATACCATATGAATTGATAATCACAGTCCAAAATGTGGGCGTCGAGTGCATACTGCTGGCGCGTATAATGCAAACTTCTACAACTTTTGTTTGTTGTTATCACATTTACAACAAAGATTAGAATGTCTTTGTCTGTTAAATGTTTTATTATAATATACTTCAGTTTTCTGAAAGTTATTACCGCCAACCCAAATATTTAATACTTTTATGCATTTTATAATAGATTTTAAAGAACTAGTGAAACATTTTTTGACATACTAAGAATGTATTATAAGTATCACATTATACAAGGTCAAGCAACATTTCTGGATATTTACTTTTGTCCATTATCAGTAGTCCTCTTAATTTCTTATCATAACACGCGTGTATAGACTGATTTCTAAATTTAATGTATATGTATATATCATATTTATTTACTATGTATGAGGGCTGAAGAAAAGCCATAATAAATTTACTAATTATTCATTTCTTTTTCTGACCCACATATAACATGCATACATTTCATAAGACTTGTCACGTCATTTAGCTATTTAAAATATTTTTTTTTGTTTTAGTTAAATGTGTTTAAGAGAGGGAATTTTAAATAGACCCTTATGTAGTTTCACGTAGCAGAATGAATAAAAACACAGTCTCCTTCAATAAATATTTGAATATAAATAGTTTGAGAAATTATAAAATTTATTAATACCATGAAATAAAAGTTTGGCATATAAAAATCTAAAATTTTTTCTCTATAATTTTGTCGGTTTAATTCCATTTTTAATCTTTAATTAGGACATTTTTGAAAATTCAATAAAAAACTGTATTTTTCTTTTTGAAATTTGTACTTATTACTTTTATTTTTAGTCCACAACATTATTTTTTCAAAATAAGAAAGAGGATAACTGGCAGGGAATGTGTTAGTAACAAATTTTGAATTACTCCCTGTGTGGTATGTATATGCCCCATATTGAAAACCACTGTTCTAAAGGGTCTGTCGCCTTTTATCATTTTCATGTTCAGATAAGAAAAAGTCCTTCCGGCCAGTGCCGGGAGGAAGAGGTAGCTTTCAAATTCCTTATTTTAAAAAAGCCAACTTATATTATTCAAACACACGAAGTTCAATTTAGTGGAAACCGAATATAGGAGATTCAATACTAATTTTTATAATACTAAATCATTATGAATGAGAATTTCGCGAAATTAGTCATCTTTATCCAAGCTGCTTTTATTTAAAGTAACTTATATTTGGCTGAGATGCTGATGTATACTATCCACATACCTTCTTACATGGAAATAGGCGAATACGTGTGTTATCGCGTGACATTTACAAGATCGTTTCAAAATGTTAGCCATACTAGAAATTCAAAGTGCTATAATTTAACCATTTTTTAAGATATAAACAAAAGAACAAATTTTCAGAAACAAAATCTGCTCCGGAATCTTTGTATCAAGGCCAAATACATAAAAAAATCTTTTTCATTTTCCAATTTTTTAATACCTCATTTTAAATTTTAAATTTAATTTTTTTTTAATGGCAACCCTTTTGAAACAAGATGGCGAATGAAGCTGGCCAACGAACTCGGTCGAGACATTGGTATGTACTATGTGCAGACCAAGTAACATCCAAATCGGTTCATAAATACGCCTGTTATCGCGTGACAAAAATCAGGTCGTTTTAAAATGTCAGCCACAATAGAAATTCAAAATGATATAACTCAGCCATTTTTTAGATATAGAGGAAAAAAAAACTGTTCCGGAATCTTTGTATTAAGGTCAAACACATACGAAAAAAATATTTTCCATTTTCCAAATTTTTGGTATCTCATTTTAAATTTTAAATTTTTTAATTTTTTTTAAATGGCCGCCATTTTGAAACAAGATGGCGGATGAAGCTGGCCAACGAACTCGGTCGAGATATTTGTATGTACTATGTACACACCGAGGTACATCCAAATCGGTTCATAAATACGCCTGTTATCACGTGACAAATATCAGGACGTTTCAAAATTTCACCCACGCTAGAAATTCAAAATGCTATAACTCAGCCATTTTTTAAGATATAGACGAAATAAAAACTGCTTCCGAATCTTTGTATCAAGGTCAAATACATAAGAAAAAAATATTTTTCCAGTTTTCCATTTTTTGATACCACATTTGAAATTTAAATTTTTCTTAAAAATTTAAATGGCTGCCATTTTTAAAGAAAATGGCGGATGAAGCTGGCCAACGAACTCGGTCGACACATTGGTATGTACTATGTACAAACGAAGTTACATCCATATCGGTTCATAAATACGCCTTTTATCGCGTGACAAAATTCAGGACGTTTCAAAATGTCAGCCACGCTAGAAATTCAAAATGCTATAACTCCACCATTTTTTAAGATATAGACGAAACAAAAACTGCTCCAGAATCTTTGTATAAAGGTCAAATACGTAAGAAAAAAATATTTTTCCATTTTCAATTTTTTGGTACCACATTTCAAATTTAAAATTTTTTAAAAAATTTTAAATGACCGCCATTTTGAAACAAAATGGCGGATGAAGCTGGCCAACGAACTCGGTCGAGACATTGGTACGTACTATGTACATACCGAATTACATCCAAATCGGTTCATAAATTCGAGAGTTACAGTATGACAAAGGTCAGATATATATATATATATATGGATATATATATATATATATATATATATATATATATATATATATATATATCAACTTTTGAACGGAGGGTGGTTTCGGGGTCTGGGGGTCATGATCGATGAAAATATACCAAAATTTTTTGAAATCGCTTTCCTCCGAACGGCTGCAATAGGTAGCTTTTTGTAATGAAAGCTACCTAAAACTTAGCTAGCAACCAGAAAAATTTTAGAAAGAGCTTTGCTTAGCTTCAGTCAGTTTATTTTATATTTCGATTTTTTTATATAAAAAAAAAAAATTCTGGTAACAATTTGAAAGTTTCCGGTACTTGTCTTTATGAGATTTTAATTTCATTTTTTAGGTAGCTTTCATTACAAAAAGCTACCTATTGCAGCCGTTCGGAGGAAAGCGATTTCAAAAAATTTTGGTATATTTTCATCGATCATGACCCCCAGACCCCGAAACCACCCTCCGTTCAAAAGTTGATATATATATATATATATATATATATATATATATATCCATATATATATATATATATCTGATCTTTGTCATACTGTAACTCTCGTATTTATGAACCGATTTGGATGAAACTCGGTGTGTACATAGTACATACAAATATCTCGACCGAGTTCGTTGGCCAGCTTCATCCGCCATCTTGTTTCAAAATGGCGGCCATTTAAAAAAAATTTAAAAATTTAAAATTTGAAATGTGATACCAAAAAATTTAAAATTGAAAAATATTTTTTTCTTATGTGTTTGACCTTGATACAAAGATTCCGGAGCATTTTTTGTTTTGTCTATATCTTAAAAAATGGCTGAGTTATAGCACTTTGAATTTCCAGCTTGACTGATATCTTGAAACGACCTGATTTTTGTCACACGATAACAGGCGTATTTATGAATCGATTTGGATGTACCTTGGTGTATACATAATACGTACCAATGTCTCGACCTAGTTCGTTGGCCAGATTCATCCGCCATCTTGTTTCAAAATGGCGGCCATTTAAATTTTTTAAAAAATTTTTAAATTGGAAATGTGATACCAAAAAATTGAAAATTGAAAAATATTTTTTTCTTATGTGTTTGACGTTGATACAAAGATTCTGGAGCAGTTTTTGTTTCGTCTATATCTTAAAAAATGGCTGAGTTATAGCACTTTGAATTTCTAGCGGGGCTGACATTTTGAAACGACCTGATTTTTGTCACGCGATAACAGGCGTATTTATGAACCGATTTGGATGTACCTTGGTTTATACATAATACGTACCAATTTCTCGACCGAGTTCGTTCGCCAGCTTCATCCGCAATCTTGTTTCAAAATGGCGGCCATTTAAAATTTTTTTAAAAATTTTAAATTTAAAATGAGGTACCAAAAAAATTGGAAAATGAAAAAGATTTTTTTGTATGTGTTTGACTTTAATACAAAGATTCCGGAACAGTTTTTGTTTCTTCTATATCTAAAAAAATGGCTGAGTTATAGCATTTTGAATTTCTATTGTGGCTGACATTTTGAAACAACCTGATTTTTGTCACGCGATAACAGGCGTATTTATGAACCGATTTGGATGTAACTTGGTGTGTACATAGTACATACCAATGTCTCGACCGAGTTCGTTGGTCAGCTTCATTCGCCATCTTGTTTCAAAAGGACTGCCATTTAAAAAAAAAAATTAAATTTTAAATTTAAAATGAATTATCAAAAAATTGAAAAATGAAAAAGATTTTTTTTATGTGTTTGACCTTGATACAAAGATTCCGGAGCAGTTTTTGTTTAGTATATATCTTAAAAAATGGTTGAATTATAGCACTTTGAATTTCTAGCATGGCTGACATTTTGAAACGATCTGATATTTGTCACGTGATAACACGCGTATTCATTAACCTATTTCGATGTAAGAAGGCATGTGGATAGTATATCGTAATGTCTCGACCAAGTTCGCTGACCAGCTTCATCAGCCATCTTGTTTCAAAATGGAGGCCATTAAATTAAATAAGAAATTATATTTAAAGTAAGGTGCAAAAGAATTAGAAATTGAAAAAGGTTTCTTTCTTAAGTATTTGACCATGACATAAGGATTCCGGAGCATTTTTTTTTTGTCTTTATCTTAGAAAATGGCTCAGATATAGCAGTTTGAATTTCTAATGTGGGTGATATTTTGAAAAATCTGATTTTTTGCCTGCGACAGAACTTGTATATATCAACCGATTCCGATGTGAGTGAGCATGTGCACAGGAATTACTAAGGTCTCGACCAAGTTCACTCGTTAGCCTCATCCACCATGTTGTCTTAAAATGGTAGGAACTTCAAGATATCGCCGCATTTGGCAACCAAATATAAGTTACTTTAAATAAAAGCAGCTTGGATAAAGATGACTAATTTCGCGAAATTCTCATTCATAATGATTTAATATTGATAAAGATTAGGATTGAATCTCCTATAATCGGTTTCCACTAAATTGAGCTTCGTGTGTTTGAATAATATAAGCTTGCTTTTTAAAAATAAGGAATATGAAAGCTACCTCTTCCTCCCGGCACTGGCCGGAAGGACTTTTCTAAAATTATCCCTCTCGCTGCGCAACCCGAGATATTCTCGGGCATGGATTTTTCCGTCTAATTAATACTATTTGGTTATTCCCACCAGTTATTTTTTAGCGAAAATGTTATCGGATTTAATCAGGACATTTTCCCCGATTACGATAGTCAAAAATTTCTGCTTTAAAGAACCAGTGATAAAAGATTAAAAATTCTGTAAAAGACGCTCATCGTGAAGAATTACTTACGCATCGAGAGAGTTAAGAATACACATTGCTTTCACATTCTCTTTCATAACTATATATTTTTTCTGAGCTGCTTTGGCTCAAAGAATTCAAATGAATTATCAAACGTGGGCGTTACCATTTGAAAAATGAAAGTTTGCATAATTCTGAAGATGTAGATGACCCTTATTTCAAAAAAATGTATTAATAGTCTGAAATAAAACATTATTCTAAGTATTATCAGGGATAATGATAAACTATTGCAGGGATTTTATTATAAGAGATCTGCTAATAAAGGTGGGTCTAGTGTTATTTTCGAAGCTGATTAAAAAGAGTGAGCCAAAGATAGGTATACAGTATCTGGGAGGCGTATAATATTTAGTGATTCGATAATGGTTAATTATACATATTAAAATTAAGAATTTAACGTAAATTCCCTGCTTTAATTTCCTAAATTTACGTAATGTGTGACACAAATTGCAGTCTCCATCAATGTCATTAACCAGGTAATTCTCTGGTTAATGAAAATTTATAAAAAACTATTCAGAAAAATCAATTTAAATAAATATTTTAATGGTATAGCCTATTTTTCTTTCTGAGCAAAAGCGGCGTTATCACTAGAAGTGCTGGAAAAGGCTACCATTTACGGCCAAGTCATAATGAGCAAGGCTTGCGCCATAATTCAGAATACAGCTGGCAATGCATATTGAGTTATTGAACAAATTACACAGCACTTCAAGCACCTTCTTAGATGTTAGTTAGGCTGTTGAAAACTTCACCAAAATATTGCCATTATTATTGTATTTATAACTGAATAAGTTGCTGCAACACCTGGTTTCCCACACAAAAATTGTTTGTCTCGACGTGTTTAAACAGCTATAAATGGTTGCACTATTGATATTCAGACATCCTGTATATTTATTACTGCAAAGTAACAAACAGAACTGTAAATATCTGTTTGAGATACTGGGATAGTACATGAAGTCAGATGCTACTGGTCATTAAAGTGAAAGCAGAATGTAAAAAAAAGTGGGATGGGGTTATTGCATTACGTCACAGGAGGTTCTCATTCCGAAAGCCTGAAACAACAGAGAACGGTCCGTTTTCTTTCTATTTTTCTTCTTCGTAACTCATTAGCTTCCTGCTGTTTAAGAAAATAAGGAATGTGTACGGTAGCTGACATATACGCGCCCTTAAACATTCACCGTCTATTCCATGAACTGCTTCTAAAATTGATCGTGAAATGAGTGAGTTCATGATTTTATTGTTGTTTTATTATGAGAGATGACGTACCAATAACTTTTATGCATGGATTATGAACATTATATAGCATTGACATGAGTATTTCATATATTGATGTTTTCAGGGATAATGAATTTTTGACCAAGAAAGCTCGGGAAGACACATAGTTTCACTTAATTTTTTACCACTTTGTTGACCGGCGACTAGTATACTCGCCATTAATTTATCGTTTTTTATTTAAATCTATACTAATAAAAGAAAAGATTGCTCTGTTTGTCTGTGTGGGATGGCAACGGCTTGCGAAATCTACCGCACGCAGAGGTCTGCAAATTTGTATGAAGATAGTGCAAGGCAAGTCCTGACGCACCTGAGTCTTACGGTTTTAATTTTTTGATAATTAGTCGAGAAATTAATTAAAAACTCACCAAAAAAATTCTCTTTTTTTTCCGAATCGGCGGAGGCGTGTTCGCAGATGCCCAGTCCCTTCTTTACCGAGCGCGCAGAAAGGTAGAACCAAACGCTTTATTTTTTACGCTGCAGCGTTCGGGATATGGATAAACGGAAGGCATTTTATTAAAATTCGTAGTTTTACGTCTTAAACGCCGCACTCGATTCGAGAAAATATTGCTGTTAATCTTTAAAAAATATATTTCAAAAAGAGTCGTTTTCGCGATGACTCTTTCTCTATTCGGCAACGTTCTTCCGGGGCTCAATTTTGTAGGTGCCTATTAACACAAAATATGTATTTAAAGCTAAGACCTCCTTCTTTTCGACAGTACAGTTTTGTACAGGTTTGTAAAAATACTAATCTGAACTCTTTTAAAAAATGAACGGTACAAGATTTATTTTAATTAGTAATTTTAATATTGCTTTTGTACATATGTTCTTTTTCGTGGTAAATTATTGCAAATTAGAAAAAAATTAAATCACAACTTTTTAAACAATCCGGAATCTCTTAAATTTATCATTTTAAGTTTGAAGTTAGGACAACATGTATATATATATATTTTCAATAATAAACATGTAATCAATCTTTTTTTTTTTTTTTTTTAATGATTTTTTTCTGCATTTTACAAAATATTTTGCTCACATTTAAAAATGGCCTTGAAAATCCAATTCTTTCTAAATATCATTGAAATCTTTTCTTTTCTTTTTTTTTTTTAATTTAAAACAAAAATAAATAAATGCTGTGCAAAATTACTCTTTTTAAGAGTATAAATAATATTTTAAGTGAAAGGTAAACTTTGAAAACGCGATAAACAGTTCAAACTTAATATAGGAATACTACTATTATTAAGCTAGTAGTAGAACTATTATAGCACTATTAGCATTATACGCAACTATTACTAAAGGGATAAGGGACCTTTAAATTCATTTTTTAGATTTTTTTTTTAAATTTCACATTAAATGCTATTCAAGGGCACACTATATGCATTATGGCATATATTTATCGCACATGAAATTAAAAAAAAAAAAAAAAAAAATGGGAGAGAAAATTAAGGAATTTTTCTTGAATATTTTGAGTGTTATAAGAAACTTTTCAAAATGCTCCATACGTGTTCCATATCCATTAAAATTCGCAATATTTTTTATGCAAGTTTGTTTTATATATACAAATAAGATTGTGCATCGAAATTTATATATTTGAATATGAAGGTAAGGAAAAATTTTTTTTCTAAATTTTATGAAATTTTCAGCTTTTTTGCATCAAATTTCTGCAGTTAACTACCTTTAACGTTTCCAATTATATTTAGTTTCAAAAAACGATGCAGAATTTTATGACATATATAATGACAAACAACTATAAAAAGTATTGGGGATTTTAATTTATATGGAATGTGCACGGGGCATTTTGAAAATTTCTTCACAACGCTTAAAATATTCAAGAAAATTCCCTATCTTTCTCCCCAAAATTATTTTTTAAATTTCTTGTGTGATAAATGGTGCAACTTAAAAAAAAAATCATATTTTCAAAAGTAAATATCTTTTTCAAATATGCTGAATCAAAATTAAAACAATTGAAAAATATATGTTCCAAATTTGAACCCTGTATCTTTAACGGTTCTCGAGCAATAAGAATTTAAATACAAGAAATGTTGAAAAACCTATCATGAAGAGAAATGCATTTTTAGAAGAAGTCGTTTTCACGACAGCCATTGCTTGAAAGCTAGATTTTGAAAACAACCCAAAACGACAAAACATATCTTTTGTTCTAAGTCCCATAGAAACATGATTTAAATGTTATTTTAAGCAGGAAAAAACAGAGGAAGTTTTTCTGAAATAAAATGTTTTTGAAAATTTTGAAGATTTTTTGTGTCCCGGACTCCCCTAAGCGAACATTCGTTTAAATACAAATTAAAATCCTGATGATCATTTTTGCCTGTATTATTTTTACCATCAAAATCCTATTCTGAACTTAAATCGATCTATTTACTTAAGTTAAAATGTTTGTAATCATACATGCCGAATTTCCTCAACAATGTCAACAAATGTGACGGAAAACTAAGTCACAATATGCGCTCAACCGGCCTCGGGCAGTTTTTTCGATCACTGCCACTACACCTGCTCGTGATAGCTGCGTCTTACTGTGCGCCTTGTCTTACAGTTCATACTATTAAAATTTATTACTGGGACATTACTTTATGCACGTCCTGTATATTGCAAGAGTTGAACTTTTGAAAAGTGGCTTGAATTTAAATTTAATCAGGAAATTCCTGTCATTAAATAAATTCAAAATTACTGCAAGAAATTTCTGGCAGATATTTTTAAATAAAAAACGTGGTAAATTGGCAACTGTGTGTTAAGCCGAAAAAATGTTTAACTAAGTTCAAAATAGAACTAGGTTTTAAAAAGTACCTTCTATACCTTCTATACATAGTGTCTACGAGTTCCATGCGCAAACATTAAGAAGCACATTGCAGCAACAAACAATTTTTATGTAGGAAATCAGGTTATAATCCATTTATTCGGTCAAAAATACAGGGTATATCACTGCAATCTGACCATAACTATTAATCGTATCTTTAACAACAACAGCAACAAAAAAGATTGCTAAACAAAATTTTCAGTAGAATTACTTTGCTTCGTATGAAATGCAATGCTGTCACGAAAAGTGCTAGAGGTGTACTGTGGTCAGCCAAATTTTGTGTATTGTCAACTACATTCCGAAACACGAAGCGTTTCTTTCAGGGTTATTTGGATCTGGATGATTACCACTTCTTGTTATATTGTAAAATTTCACCCAATAAAATGTCTGTTGAAAATTTTGACAAAATAACTTTATTATTGGTAAAGATAGGAACAAAAATCAGGGTTTGGAATAGAATGAGACCAACGCGAAGCCTAAGTCATTCCTTAACCTCTTCAGTCCCGATGTACACAAATGTGTACCTCTATCCTTTTCCTTTGAAAACTTTGGTGAAAATTACGTCAGATTTAAAACGACACATTTAAAATGTGTTATTTAAAACAATTTTCTTATAGCGTTTGTTCCGACTAATTCTCTAAACAGCTACTTAGCCAGCGCATGCTCCGTTTGAACTGTACACTTCCGAACTGAAATGAACTAATTTTTTGTTGATGTTAGAATTCTTTAAATGTATTGTGTTAAATGGCGCTTAATACATTTTTTATATTCTTTTTGTTATTAAATGTATGTTTTGTGCCGTATTATTCGTTGAATTAAATCTGCTGACCCTTAGTTGGTACTAGATTGAATTCGAAATGAATATTTAGAATAAGTCGGTTAGAATAGAACAGCGTTGTTAAAAAATACCGAGAGGCAAAAAATCAGTTGATTGAATTCATTTTATATTCAGCTTTTATATTTCAAATGTTTAACTGATCTTATTTAATCAAATATGAAAAAAGCCATTATATGTCTTAACAGCAGGTGATTCGCCCTTAAAATCCCCCAGTACAAAGGAAAATAATGGAAACCCGTTTACAGGAAAATAGCTACTGGTTTTTTAATTATAATTCAATTTTTCGCAATCTTCTGAAAGCCAATAAAATTAGAGTCTTTTTAAAGTCTCCGGAGTCTGAACGGGGTTTGCGATCGTAGGAGGTAGATACCCTAGTATAAGAAATTTCTCTCTTGAAGGTATAAAATTTTCTGCCTATTAATGCCCTAGAATAGAAAAATTACTCTGTAATTCAACACAATAAATAGCCTCTCCTAAAGTTGCTGACGTTATTTTTGGAAAGAAAAAAGCAACTAAATTCAACGCAGTAAAATAGTATGACATATATGACAGTAAAACCCACTCGAATATATAAGGATAGTTCACTTACTGATTGCGTATTTCTAATGTATTTATTTTAATTTTTATTCATCAGAATGGAAAAAAAATGTCTTAACTCTAACATTTGATAACTAATAATAACTTGGTACATGAAAGTTGGTGAAACTTATATTATAGGAGTGGTATAAGAAAAGTACTTTATTAATATATATCTTACTGTTTCTTGATTGAGTTATTTTTTTTCTCTTTAAAATGTATGTGTAATTTATATTTATGGAAATCATTTTTAAATGGTGAAATATTTTTCTTTTCAAGTTATCTAAAATCTGCATAACCTCTGGTCTCAAGTTATGAGGGTTTGGGAATGTATTTTAACTTTATTTATTTAATTTTACTTTATTTTATTTTTTTACTCGCTAGAATTATATCGTAATTCATGTCGTTAGAATCTTTCCGTCTCTACAAATAAAATTAACAGGGGTTCAAATTCGCGAAATTATACTGTCACTGTCTCCGAATTTTGTGCGCAAAATAAACGAGTAAGTAATCTGAATCTACCTCATTATTATTTAGACTAAAATCGATACGTTATTAATGATTAACTTTTCTCCAGAGAAAAGAGTTTGTAAATTTGTTAAAATGGCTTGTTTTCAGCTACTTTAGCTAGTATTTCTTCAATGAATTCAGTGGTGTACTTAAAATAATGAACTTAATACAGTTTTAAAATACGTACAATTATCTTCTGCAACACAACGTAACTATAAAAAAATAATGATCTATTTTTCTGATACATCATGCTATTATTTTCAATATTTCCAGTATTTTTACAGCGATATAACGCAATGAGATATTCACAATACTTCGTACCCGTCTTTTTATTATTATTATTTATTTTTTAACGAGTTTGTCACCAAAAATGCAGCGAAACTCCAACTATACGGAGTTATGTTTTCTGGACATAACAGAAATTCGGATTTTTGGATCAGTAATTACAAAAAGGCTTTGTTGTGGAAAAAAATAATAATAAAATCCCTTTTGGCTAATACAAAATGCGCCTAATGTATTCAACTTAGGTTTACCTTTTAATTATATATTTTTTTACTACAAAAAAAAAAATAAGAAAAATATACGGTAGTTACATATATTTATATGTGTTAGTTCAACATCTACAATAGTACGAGTTGTATTTTTTTTTAATGTGTAAAAAAGTGTCCATGCCTGGATATGAACCCATGATCTTGTTTTAAGCTTAAAGGGTAGAACTGGGAAATTTCAATAGTGGCCAGTGACCAGTAGCACCAGTTTTATAAGTGGCCACTTTCTTTAAACTTTTGGCCACTTTTTTACTTACAACTGCTAAACAGTAAACTTTTGTTAAAGTTTCTATTAGTATTAAGCTAAAATTCAATAAACCTATAAATATATTAATATAAACATAGTACAACCACAAAAAAGTAGAATCCTTGATAAAATGAAAAAAAGAAAAGCAATTTATGAAATTACAACGACCATTTGGAAAACGATTTTTTTTTTAAGACTAAAATTTAAGACATAAAAAATCGCACGGAGTTGATCATACATTACATACGCCATGAATTAAGCATTAATAGTGTTATTACACGTAAAAATTGCAAGCCAAAAATATCGCCTGCGACCCGTCAGATTTCATGAAACTTAAGTATTATCCACCTGAAACTTACGTAAATATCCAAGCATTTCATTGGCTGTTCGGGAAAAGGCTTTTCTATCTTCAGATTTCCAAGAAATCTGACGGCCAATTTTAAATGAAATTTCATTCTTAAACTTCTAAACATCCGACAATATTACTTTTTACACCGTCGGATAGAGAAAAAAATGTACTTTTAAATGCAATTTATTTGAAAGCTGTATCTCAATTTGTTTCTGAGTTATTAATTTTTTTTGTAGTGTTTATTACTTTTTGTCATAGTGGCAACAATAAGTATCCATCGTTGTTGAAATTAAAGGGAAATACAGATTATGTATAGACCAATCAGAAAACGAATAAATTGCGGATTAAACCAATGAAAACCTTCAGATATGCTTTTCATTTCCCATCCTGACGAGAACAATAACCATTTTTCCAAATGGTTAAAAAAAAAAAAAAAAAAAAAAAAAAAAACTCTGTCCTAGTAGAAAAGTGGCCATAAAGTGGTCGGTGACAAAAAAAATTTTAATAGCCACTTTTTCTCATTTAATGGCCCTGTGGCCGATGGCTAATGCTAAATTGCCCTTTACGTTAGGCTGACAACGTTCTACCAACTAAGGCATGCAGTTCAAAACGGGAGGACACGAGTCACCAGGACAACCATTTACAATGGCATCTGGTCTGTCATTTGAAACAGACAACACAATAAATCGCAACTTCAAAAAAAGTTAGATAAGTAATTACACTTCACTATTTTAACAAAATGATTATGATTAGTAAAGGAATTATACGAGTTTTAACTTTTCAAACTTTGTGAAATAGTGTCCAGACTTAGATTTAAATCCGGGACTTTGGAGTAAGCTGTCAATGTTCTACCAACTAAGCTATTCCGGAGAAATCCAGCAAACACATTTCACTCAGACAACTTTTTGACAATGACATCGGGTCTGTTATCTAAAAAAGCTCAACAGAATAAATCGCAGGTAAAGGAATTCCAAAAAAAGTTAGATACATAATTACATTTCATTATTTTAACAAAGTGATTCTGATTGGTAAAGTAATTATACGAGTTGTAACTTTTCCAACTTTGTGAAATAGTGTCCAGACTTAGATTTGAACCCAGGATTTTAGAGTAAGCTGGCAATGTTTACCAACTAAGCTATACTGGACAAATAATGCGAACACAACTCACTCAGATAACTTTATGAGAATGACATCGGGTCTGTGATCTAAAAATGCTCAATAGAATAAATCGCAGATAAAACTTATTCCATTGACGTTGGATACGTAATTACACTTCATTATCTTAGCACAATTATTCTGACTGGTAAAGAAAGGCCGCCCACACTTTTTAACTCTGTTCTAAAACTCGCCTAGTTTCTTTACTAAACAGAATCATTGCATTAAAATAACGAAAAGTTAATGAGTTCCCCTCACGCCGGCCTTTTATACCCTGATTTACAATTATGCAAATATAGACTTCGAAAATTACAATTATATATTTTTTAACGTTGATTTAAATACGAAAAGTTAATTTTAAGAACGAATGAATGCATTCAATACGCGTTTGAATAAGGTTTCATTTTTTTTCTGAAATATTTTTTTTCTTCCTCATATAAATTTAAATATTTGGTAATCCAGGTGACTGAAGTTCGGATAATTGGAATTTTAGAGTAATTTTCAAAATTATTGTTTCGTAAAAGGATAACACAACTATCACGATTATAAAAGTGTAATTAAAAATAATGAATGTCATGTATTGTGTGGTACTTTACTATGATAAATGTTTGAAATCGGTGTTGAAGTTAAAAGATAATAATAACCAGCTACTACAGTCTAGAGATAAATTAGGACTCTTTTTTTTCGAAATCTGACCCCGATGTTTGAAATCCGGGAGCAAAACATTTTATGTCTTCGGAGCCCGAGCACAGTATCAAAATTATGTTGCAGAAAATTGTTAGTAAAATTTTTGAAATTCAATAAATCTTAAAAATTCCAGTGCAAAATTCAACTTAATTAATAATTAAAATTTATAAAAAGTACAAATAAATGTATCATCATTACTTAAAGGTGCGTGTTACACAGTATAAAAATATTCAAAATACATTAAAGCCCTTTAAAATTGAAACGTTTTCAACCGAACTTACTGGATCGTCATCAGCGTGACCTAAAGGTTGTTGTCTCTTTGCGCCTTCTAGATTCGCCCTAGACAGACCATATTCTACTTCAAGAGTGGTACGGAATATAAGGTGGCATGGAAAAGGTAGTCAAAATTTAAAACAAATACAGGTTTTACCTGTTATGTAATAATTCCTTCCAGACTGCGTGGCTATCATATGATAATATATCATTACAGACTATTTCTTTATTAGATATTATAGGCAAGATTAGATAAACTCAATCTATAAAGGTAGATTTCAATAGATCCAAAATTACTACCGTACAAGTAATTACCAAGAAGCTATCATAACAGTGGAAATGCATGAGTTTATATGAATAACAATACGTAAAATGAAAAAAATAAAATAAAAATTAAGAAAAGGCATGCAATGCCCATTCAATTATTGCATTTTTCTGCGTCATGCACATACATTACAATATTGAATGTGCTAATCAGAGAATTAGCTGAAAAAATAAAATGATAATGTAGTAAAAAAAAGTCCTTCCGGCCAGTGCCGGGAGGAAGAGGTAGCTTTCATATTCCTTATTTTAAAAAAGCCAACTTATATCATTCAAACTCAATTTAGTGGAAACCGAATACATAAGATTCAATACTAATTTTTATCAATATAATGAATGAGAATTTCGCGAAATTAGTCAGCTTTATCCAAGCTGCTTTTCTTTAAAGTAACTTATATTTGGCTGCCAAATTCGGCGATTTCTTAAAGTGCCTGCCATTTTAAGACAACATGGTGGATGAGGCTAACCAGTGAACTTGGTCGAGACCTTAGTAATTGCTGTGCACATGCTCGCTCACATCGGAATCGGCTGATATATACGAGTGCTGTCGCATGCAAAAAATCAGATTTTTCAAAATGCCACCCACAATAGAAATTGAAACTGCTATATCTGAGCCATTTTTTAAGGTAAAGACAAACAAAAAATGTTCCTGAATCCTTATATCAAGGTCAAATACTTAAGAAAGAAACCTTTTTCAATTTCTAATTTTTTTGCACCTCACTTTAAATAATATTTTTTTTTAATTTAATGGCCGCCATTTTGAAACAAGATGGCTGATGAATCTGGCCAGCGAACTTGGTCGAGGTATTGATGCATACTATCCACATGCCTTCTTACATCGAAATAGGCGAATACGTGTGTTATCGCGTGACAAATACAAGATCGTTTCAAAATGTTAGCCATGCTAGAAATTCAAAGTGCTAAGATTCAAATATTTTTTAAGATATAAACAAAAGAACAAATTTTCAGAAACAAAAACTGCTCCGGAATCTTTGTATCAAGGCCAAACACATAAAAAAAATCTTTTTCATTTTCCTATTTTTTAATACCTCATTTTAAATTTTAAATTTAATTTATTTTTAAATGGCAACCCTTTTGAAACAAGATGACGAATGAAGCTGGCCAACGAACTCGGTCGAGATATTGGTATGTACTATGTACAGACCAAGTTACATCCAAATCGGTTCATAAATACGCCTGTTATCGCGTGACAAAAATCAGGTCGTTTTAAAAGGTCAGCCACAATAGAAATTCAAAATGCTATTACTTAGCCATTTTTTTAGATATAGACGAAAGAAAAACTGTTCCGGAATCTTTGTATTAAGGTCAAACACATACGAAAAAAATCTTATTCATTTTCCAATTTTTTGGTATCTCATTTTAATTTTTTTTATTTTTTAAATATTTTTAAATGGCCGCCATTTTGAAACAAGATGGCGGATGAAGCTGGCCAACGAACTCGGTCGAGATATTTGTATGTACTATGTACACACCAAGGTACATCCAAATCGGTTCATAAATACGCCTTTTATCGCGTGACAAACTTCAGGACGTTTCAAAATGTCAGCCACGCTAGAAATTCAAAATACTGCAACTCAGCCATTTTTTAAGATATAGACGAAACAAAAACTCCCTCATAGCATGCATGGTCACAGTGACGCCGTTGTGACGTCACTGTGAGTGACTGTGGTCACGTCACATCTGTGACCGAAATGCCACCACTCAGTGATGTCACATTGTGAATGATATGTGAACTTCTTAGAAAACTTTAAAAAATTACAAAAAATCTTCAGAACATGTTGTTACTGTAAAATTTTATTTTTCTAGCAATAAAAAAGAATTGTTATGTCACTGCATGTAACGTAGGTCACGTCACACTCACAAAAAAAAATCCTCCCATATTGTAAGTCACAGTGTGAGAAAAATATGAACTTCAAAAATCTTTGAAAATCAAGAGAAATGTTTTAAAAAGGCCAGAGTTACAGCGGCATAAGGAATGAAAATATATTAGTGGGTAGCAAGTAGTAAATTCAGACACGAAAAGATGGTGGAATGGGGGGCATATAAAGGAAAATGCACGGTACAAGTATCAACAAACTAGATTTTCATACTATATTTTATCAATTTGATATCTAAGAGTGTGAAAGTATACTTTTTTCCTGATTTCAATTTTATCTAGTATTGCAATTTAATATAATTATCCTTCTCTTATTCTTATTATTATAAAAGTGTTTCTCGGAAAAATGGTACGTGTTGGAGCAATTTGGATAACATATTTAGAATTAGGAATATTAAATATATACACTTTACATATTTAGTTAGCAGGAAGGAAAATTTTTAATTTATTTTTACCGACCACTGGTATTCGAAACACTTTTGTGGCTTCAAACTAAAAAATTTCTATTATAGTTAAGGCTGCAGCTTTTAATGAGTATGTAGAAAGAGTCTTCAGAGTTTAGTCATACATACATTTCTTTCTTTATAATTTGCATTCAAGTCATATTTTTTCCTGTTAGTGTACCTATTTTAAGTAACTATTTTTTAAAAAAATTCTACTTCTTTCAGACTTTTAAAATAAAATTAGCATTTTCAGAATAAAAAAATATATATAAAATTTATGCAAAATCCATGATATAATTTATTATTCGTATTTCAAATTTGTTTTTTAGAGATATGACTCTAAAAAAAAGTTATTTTACGAATTGTTTTATTCTACATCAAATTAACATGAAAAGAATGACGACTGACAAAGAAAATGTCTTTATCCTCGATATTTATTTATATCTTTTTATTTTTTAGGAAGATATTTTGTATTTATTATGTGTGAAACAATCTTTACTTAGAAAAAGGGAGGGGGGGGGGGGGGGGTTAAACTGATAAAAAGAAAAGGTAAAATACATTGGAAAATTCTTCAAATACAAAAATTTAAATACAGACAGTCTCATAAAATGATTGCACATATAAGTTCCATATCTGTTTATATAAAAGCAAATAAACTAACACCTGCCCCAAATCGTCTGCAACGATACCGCAGGGTAAACAGAGAACTTTTTGTTCTAACAGATGCGGTAAGTTACTAGGCTAAAATGTAAGCTTTTGCGTATGCTTTTTTTAATGGAAGAAAAAGACGTCGCCATTTTCGGATACACACGGATATTAATAATTAATTTATGGAGCTCAAAAAGTAAGTCTTATTTAATTTAAATTGTTTATTCCTGTTTTGTATATTTGGTGAGATGAGTTAAATAGTTTTATATTATACCTATAGAAAGAGGCTGATCTGGGATTGTTTTTCAGATTAGAAATTAACATTATACTGAATGGGAAATGCCGTTTTACATACTATAGTAGCGAAACTTTTGAAAGACTTTTTTTTCATTGCTAATAATATTTTAAATTATTATTTAAAATCCTAAATCTTCATATGAATGTTTTCAGATTTAACATTTGCCAAAATTATAAAATAATAGGAATTCCTTGTAACATATGGAGAGATTTTTGAGAAATTGTTAAATCTAATAATACATTTAATTCATCTATTGTACTTTGTTGTTGTTTAATAGTACAATTATAAATACTAATTATATAGTGTTTTTCAAATTGGTATATTTATTTTTTTTAATTGTATGTAAGCACGTTTTTGCTGTTCGTGATTTTAATCAAACATTTAATTGTAGACGTTCAGAATCAGTTATTAAATTTTCTTCGATTGTAAACTCATTTTCTACGTTTTCGATACACGTTCGATACTTCGCATTAAAAATAAAATATGACAATTAAGCATTGAAATAAAGTGTTTTTCATGCCTGATAACAAGTTTATACATTAAACTGCTTTACTATACTTTTTAAAATTTGATATTTATAATATTTATAAAAAAATATTTATAATTTATGATATTTATAAAAGTTGATATTGTACTGTTCATTAGCGATAATTGCTGGAAATGCATTTTTAATTATAATATGCGCTTTTATGATTCACTATATTTATACATAGTATATGGTGTATATAAAAGCTATAATTCATATACAAGGCTACACAAAAGTATACGTAAGTGTTAAGGGGTATGGGCGCAAATTGCTTAAAGGTGTTTTTTAGATGAGTTATGGATTTTTATGTTGAACTGCATTGAATTTACTACGAAATGTTTGTAGAATATGGATAAAATGATACACAGGGTCACGCAAGAAAATGGATATATGGCCGTCTATAAATTATAATTTCTGGAAATGTGATTTCAGCAGTTTTAAGAGTATTTTAATTTGAATTAAATTTTAACTAAATAGTGACGTGTAATAAAGATTCTAGGTAAACTACAGGGTTGTACAAAAGTATTCAAGTATGTTTTCATATATTAGTATAAATTGCTGAATGAGAATTTCAACCTGTTATGCGTTTTCTTGCTAAACTAAATTTTCACATTATATACTATTATATATCAACCTACAGATTAAATACAGGGCTATTCAAAAGAATTGGAAAACATATTTGGCTATGGACGGTAACTACTGAAATCAGTTTTTCAAATGTTTTATGCGTTTTCTAAAATATTTACTTAGTTATCTTATTTACGTTATTTCCTTAAATTACGATGTCTAGTTAAAGCATTCAGGAAGCGTTGGAAAGTGCTTTATAATCTATGCTTAACGCATGATTTTTCTTATTGTTTTTTCTATTTCCCAGATCAGTCATTTCGTATAAATCATACCAAATCTATTTAGCTCATATTAACAAAATACAATATACACGGGAATAAAAAATTTAAATAAATATGACTTATCTTATTCTTCTTTAAATAGGAAATGTATTAATATCCGTTAGACTCCATGTTCGTATTTAATAAAATAATAACAAATCACAACACATAAAAACTTACACATTCTTAATATAAATCTTGAACTCAAGATCAAGCTTAGAACTTAATAAAAAAGGATGCCAGTTGATAAGCATTGTTTTTTTCAGTGTAAAAATTAAAAGTATTTTTGAAGAATAGGACTCTAAAATAGCGATACATTGCTAAAAAGTGCGGTCAAAAGATAATATTGTATATTTCAAACAAAACTTTATTTTAAAATTCATCACAGTGTTTATAACAAGAATCATCACAGTATTAATGCTTGGAAATTTTTCCAGAGAGAAACATTCGCCTTGCAAACAATATTTCAAATGGAAATCAAATTTCAAATTGATTGCTTAAAAGGCGCAAAAGCCAACATAGTGAAAAAAATTCCATAGCTGTACTTGAATCCGGGCCATCAGTATAGCGCACTGACATTCTACCGACTAAACCACATGGAACGAGACCCAGCCTGGAAAATGCCTTACTATTACAGGTTGGCAAGGCTACAAACGCAGCACAAGATGGAATATTTATCATGAGCCGCCGACATGGGGTAAACACGAAACTTAATTAAATCCAGCAGCGATTCAAACAATATGAATACTTGGAAATTTTTCCAGAGAGAAACATTCGCCTTGCATACAATATTTCAAATGAAAATCAAATTTCAAATTAAAACTGCATTTTAAGCAATTAATTTGAAATTTGATTTTCATTTGAAATGTTGTATGCAAGGCGAATGGTTCTCTATGGAAAAATTTCCAAGTATTTATATAGTTTGAATCGATGCTGGATTTAATTAAGTTTCGTGTTTACCCGATGTTTGCGGCTCACGATAAATATTCCATCTTGTGCTGCGTTTGTAGCTATGCCAACATGTACTAGTAAGAAATTTTCCAAGCTGGGTCTCGTTCCATGTGGTTTAGTCGGTAGAATGTCAGTGCGCTACACTGATGGCCCGGATTCGAGTCCCGGCTTGGAATCTTTTTCTCTATGTTGGCCTTTGCCCTTTTAAACAATTAATTTGAAATTTGATTTTCATTTGAAATCATCACATTGTTTATGACAAGTTCGTCACAAATGACACATATTTCACAAATTAGTCACAGTGTGACGTCAAAGCATTGTCTCTGTCGTCACAGGTTCGTCACAAAGTTAATGCCAGTCACAAATGACACACTTTTCACAAATTTGTCACACCGTGACTTCACAGAGTGGTCACAATGTGACGTCACAAACGATCTCTAAAACGGCCATAACGACCTCGCATTCTAGCCACTATGACGTCACATCGACGGTCACAAAATCACAGTATGACTTCACAACGACGTCGCCGTGACGTCACCATGCCTTACGGGCTGCTCCGAAATCTTTGTATAAAGGTCAAATACATAAGAAAAAAATATTTTTCCATTTTCAATTTCTTGGTACCACATTTCAAATTTTAAATTTTTTTTAAAAATTTAAATGGCCGCCATTTTTGAACAAAATGGCGGATGAAGCTGGCCAACGAACTCGGTCGAGACATTGGTATGTACTATGTACACACCGAATTACATCGAAATCTGTTCATAAATACGCCTTTTATCGCGTGACAAAATTCAGGACGTTTCAAAATGCCAGCCACGTTAGAAATTCAAAATGCTATAACTCAGCCATTTTTTAAGATATACGAAACAAAAACTGCTCCGGAATCTTTGTATAAAGGTCAAATACATAAGAAAAAAATATTTTTCCATTTTTAATTTTTTGGTACCACATTTCAAATTTTAAATTTTTTTAAAAATTTTAAATGGCCGCCATTTTGAACCAAAGCGACGGATGAAGCTGGCCAACGAACTCGGTCGAGACATTGGTATGTACTATGTACACACCGAATTACATCGAAATCGGTTCATAATTACGAGAGTTAGAGTGTGACATAGGTCAGATATATATATATATATATATATATATATATATATATATATATATATATATATCAACTTTTGAACGGAGGGTGGTTTCGGGGTCTGGGGGTCATGATCGATGAAAATATACTAAAATTTTTTGAAATCGCTTTCCTCCGAACGGCTGCAATAGGTAGCTTTTTGTAATGAAAGCTACCTAAAAGCGTCTCTTAATCACGGTCTCTGATCATTCGTTATTGCATTTTATTCCTAAATTTATACAAATTACAATTTAGAATGTAATATTTTGAGAACTGAGAATTTTTGAGATATCTGATATGTGATTAAAAAAAAAAATCATTCATGTATACTAATAGTAGTATTTCCCATACATTATTTAAATTTTCATTCGCTGCAATACAAAAATTTTTGTCCTTTGAAAATTTAAGTAAATTATTAAATTTAGAAAAAAAAAGGTTTAAAATTAATAAAAAATTCAGTGCATATTGATAATGGTTTTTAACATGGTAATAAGTTTGGCGTATTGGAACTTATCAATGAACCGTGGTTTGGCAGCAATATATTATTCAGCACTGAATTTGTTTGCAGTTAGCCGCTAATCTATACTTATGGATATAACCATTCTTAATGTTTACAATATACATTGTTTATTATTTTTCCTTTTTAACCTGTTGACGAGTGAGTTTCGCGCACTGTATGTGACTAGTAATATTATATATTGGGTATTTCAAAAATATATGTACAGTCGTGGAAAAAAAAAATAAACACCCCCTACTAACTCCTTAACAAATTATCGTAAACGAAAGTTATTGGTACCGAACGATTGGAAATAAAGTCTATGTTAAAATGATGTATATAAAATTTGCTTAAAGGGCCATCTACATATTAAAACGAATCCAAACGTCATATTTTTCAATGGCAATACCTATTTTTAACGAGATATTTTAAATCTTCGGTTCAAAATATGCCTAGACACCAAATTTCAAGTCATTTGAATGATAAGTTTTTTATTTATAAACATTCATAATTTAGTGCTTTTAATGTTAAATTACATTTTTATTTATATCTCCTGAAATTATGCTCCTAATGTGTTAATTTTTTGTGCAACAATAATTCTAATATACCCAAACATAAGTACGCTGAATTTGCAATTATTATAATTTTATGATATGAATTATCAATTATGAAATTAATATTCGAAAAAATTATGAACTGCAACCTACAATTTTTTTGATGGATTTAGATTTAATAAATCCTGCTTTATGGACATCCAACATTTCACGTTTTTCTTCCAAGTAGTTTTCAAATTATTCTTAAAAAACGGCAAAATGATGGTTTAAGGGGCCGTCTATGATAGAAGTGAGTGGATATTTTGAAATTTCTTCTGCTGTCCTGTAATCTAACTGGCTTCATTGACTGCTTGAGTGGTGCTTAAGGTGCCTTGATCACGAAGGGGGCTCTCTCGGTGAACAATCGAGTACCGAACTTTAATTTGGATACAGCCCTTAAAATACGTTCGTTTTAAAATAATTAATTTCTGAGAAACTTATGGTACGAATTGCATAAAAATTTGTTTTTAGGCTGATTGAAGGGTGTATAGTTCATTTATGTTGTCAGAATTGTGTACTGCTATTGAAAAAAACAAAGTTATGGTTCGTTTTAATATGTAAATGCCCCCTAAGCAAATTTTATAAACATCATTTAAAAATAGACTTTATTTCCAATCGTTCGGTACCAATAACTTTCTTCTACAATAATTTGTTGAGGAGTTATTAAGGGGTGTTTACTTTTTTTCCCCCACAACTATACAAACTTTGAGTAGAGACAGACAAATTACAAAAAACAATTTTCGTATAAGGAAGCAGGGTCGCAATTGATTTATTCAGTTGAAAGTACAAGGTGCAAACTGCAACCCGAACACGTATTTTGACATAACTTTAAAAATTATGAAGATTTTTAAATGAAATTTTCAACACATTTAGATTGCTTTGTGCGAAATGCGATACATTCGACCACTTTTTCCGTTATCATTACATTCTATACAAGGGGAGATAAATCCGATTGAAATTTTATTAAAATAACTTCATTATTACATGCTTTCTTAAAACTTACAATTTTCTTTGTATATTTTGTATATGAGACGGTCAAATCTTGTTACTAATTTTTTACCCACTTCCTGTTGACATAAAGCTTTGAACACTTGCGTTTACCGTAAATCTTCCGCTGTCACACCTCCCCCCTCCCATTTTAATTCATGTCACCCTCCTTCCCAAAAAGCTTCGGCTTTTCTTTATTTGATAAATATAGCTCGCTTAATTGGTTCAGATAACAATTCCCTTGTTGCAGAATTAAATTACATTAGATCTATAGCTATCGATCGTGGTTTTGGTTTATTACCCGACTGCCAAGAAGGGTTATGTGTTTCACGCGTATCTGGGTATATGGATTTCTTTATACCCTCGAAATATCCCAACGACTGGATTGATTTTAATGAATGATGTCTCTATCGATTCGTCTTAACCGTTCGATGGTTATAGGCTAGGTTTTCTTTTTATAAATTCAAAATGGCGTCCGTAAAATACAAAATGTCGGTAGAGACGAAAAATAATTTACGCACCCTATTGAGTGGCATATCATTGGATAGGTCTTTCAAAATGAAGACGATGTTTCATTGACTATTTTACAGTCAGAAACTCGGTTTAAATATTACACAACTTGGAAGCTGTGCAGGTAGGTTCTCTAGCTTTACTGCAAATCTAACCCTCATCGACATCTATAAGCCTCATCAAAACTGTGTTTATAGATAGGAACTAATAATTAAACACAACTTAAAAGTCATCAATAAAAGTAAATAAGAAAATAGATAAGTAATAGAAAAAATAGAGAGACATTCATGAACACTGAAAATATTGATGAGAAATAATTAATGATTTCGCTTTTTACGCAGTCGGGTTTTTTTTTTTTTGAATTTTTAAATTTAATTTTTACTTGTCTTATACTAATACTAGTTTAATTTCTCATAGTCTTAATAAATGTGTTAATAATCCTGATTCTTCTGTTACTCCGGTTTCTCTTGCTAACCTTATCATTTTACCATTTCATAATGATATTAGCTTTAAAATAGCTAGTATCTTAAGACGTTACGACTTTAGAGTAATTTTTAAACCAGTTAATAAATTAACTTTTTCACAACTAAAAGATCAAATTCCTCCTCAAAATTATTGTGGTGTTTACAGTATTCAATGTCAATGTGATTTGTCCTATACTGGATAAACTAGGCGAAAACTCATTTACACAGTCAATCTATTTATATAAAATCCAAGTCTCTGTGTGTCCCTCACGATTCCGGTAGGACCACCTCATTGAAATGAGTAATTGTTAAAAAATACTAATGCAGGGTTACCACAGTAGCGCCAAATGTTGGCCAACTTGGCGATAGCTGGCTGATTTGACGAAATTCCCATTTAAAACCATTAATCTTTTATAAAGGAGGTCACCAAAATTTAATTTAAACTCCGCTCTTTTAAGATATTTTTTCAAAATCTATGGGTGGGAATTTAAAGTACACCTTTACATCTTTCTGCCGATGCTACTAATAAAATAACCGCCAATAGACGACGCTGTACTGTATGAGCTCCTAACTGCGCGATTTTAATGTGCTTTAGGTACTTTTCCAGTATAGGTGCCTTGGCGAAAAAGGACATTTGGCAACATATTTTCCGGGAACTTATCCACTGTTTCATTTTATATACACACGTATTTTTTTTCGATATTTATACGATTTATTTAACATAAAAAAGCCGTTTCTCTAATTTTATACAGAAACAGATGTAATTTGTACATAAAAACATGAATAATATACATATAAAATAAACATATATATATATATAAAAAAAAAAAACGCTCATCAAGTTTGTTTTCATAGCTGTTTATATGATTTGACAACAAATCTCAAAATTTTTCCGTTATACGGACACCATGCCAAAATGTATGCTAATGCGCCAATTATTTCAAAATGCTAAAAGATATTTGTAATTTTATGCCAGCAGTTTAATATGAGCTTTATTTTATTGCTTTATTTTATAACAGTTATTTGTTCAATTATTTTAAGTATATATTTGTGATATAATGAAATAGTTCGTAAAAGTCTGGAATTTTCAAATGTTATATTTTTTAAATGCTCACTTTAGTATCGACAATATTTTTTCTTTTATTTTTCAAATACCTGAATTCACCTGATTTTCATTTTGCGCCAACTATTACGCTTGGCGACAATGGTATCCGTATAACGGAAGAGTACTCAAATCTCACTTTCCGATGCCCAAATTACACCAAGCTTTTTTAAAAAAACGCCAAAGCCCCTACAGTGGAAAAGTATCAAACTGTCTATTATTTTGCGCTATCTGTGTTATAGTTTATACTATATGCAAGGTGAGTGGAGCGAAGAGTTTAAACATTAAATATTAAAGTCTCGGCGCAGATGTCATATACGCCCCATGTTGGCGCGATTTTTTTCTGATGCCAATGTCATATACACAACGGGTACTTAACTGTCTCCAAGTGTCGTTATTTTGCTTGATATGGTAACCCGGATGTTGTTGTTTATGCTGTTGATGTTTTCGCCAAATTGGCGTCGGAAAAAAATCGCTCCAATATGGGGTATATATGACAACTGTGCCAAAGTTTCTATAAAGCAGTATAAGACTAAAAAATTAAGAATAAAATAAGTGCAAAATAAGACTAAAGAAGAAAGAAAAATCATGCGTTAAGCATAGAATATGAAACATTTTCCAACACATCCTGAATGCTTTAACAAAACTTCGTTATTTAGGGAAATAAGGTAAATAAGATAACTAAGTAAACATTTTAGAAAACGCATAAAAAAATTTAAAAATTGATTTCAGCAGTTACCGTCCATAGCCAATAGTACCGCCATTACATGCCACTATTTAGCTAAAATTTAATTTAAACTACTCTTAAAGCTACAGAAATCACATTTCCAGATATTATCATCCATAGACGGTTATGTATCCAATTCTTTGCGTGACTCTGTATATCATTTTATCTATATTCTGCAGACATTTCTTAGTAAACTAAATGTAGTTCAGCGTAAAACTGCATAACTCCTTTAAAAACCACCTTTAAGCAATTTATTCTCATACTCAGTAGCCCTTACGAATTCTTTTGTGTAGCCCTACATATGAACTGTAGCATTTATACACACGGTATAGTATGCATAAATGTAGTGAAACATAAAAGCGCATATCATAATTAAAAATGCATTTCTAGCAATCATTGCTTATGTACAATACTTCGGAGAAAAGTTTCTTGGCGAGAAAGAAGTTTGCCAACGTATTTTCTGACAACCCATTTACTGCTTCATACTCACAAGTAATTTTTTGCATATATATACAATTTATTTAATGTAAAAAAAAGCTATTTACCCATTTTTATAAAGAAACAGAAGTAATTTTTGCACATATGTTATATACGCATCGGGGTTGGCGTGATTTTTCTCTGACGCCAATTTGGCAGAAATCTCGCTTTCGAATACCAGTTACTTATATATTTTTAAATTATTTGCTATCATTTTGAAAAGGAAATAACTATAAATAAATAAAAGTTTGAATAATAACTATAGAACAAAACAGTTTATATAATTTAAAAACAGAAAATAAAAGTAAATAAACAATTTATTAATAAATAAAAAACAATAGCCGGGTTACCATAGCAGGCAAAATAACACCATTTTAGAGCCAGTTAGGTATCCCGGTTCATATCTGAAATCTGTGCCATAATTTGTATATAAAAAAATATTATATATATTTAGAAACGATTTTTTATGTATATAAGTGCATATATAAACAAAAATAAAAGTTCATTAGATTTGTCTTCATAGCTGTTTATCCATTTTGGCAACATATCTCACTTTCTGCTGCCCGAATTACGCCAAGCTTTTTTTAAAAATGCGCTATAATGGAAAAGTACCTAAATAAATAATTAACAGAAATAACCAATTATACAAATTAAAACTTTTTATTTCGAGATCAAAGCATTGTTTTTAATTTCGATTAAAAATACATATATCCTTGGATAACTTTAGTTAAAATTAGGTTCGCGGCTTAATATCTCATTCCATAAACCCAAACAACCACAAGTGATTCATTCATCGTGAACCGTAAAAAATATTAAATCATTGAGGTATCATTCACAAAGTAAGTTCTCCAATAATCAATGGACAATATTCTAATGACGTCATAGTAGGTAAAATGGTGGCGGTATCATTTGTTTATGGTTTGAAATCACAAAGATTTAATTTTGCAATGTCTCTTAGTTACATTATTTTATTGTCATATTTATGAGCTCAGAACAAAAGCATATTTTTTCATTATTTAGTTATTAAAGACGGAAAAAAATTATAAATGTGCATGATTTGAAAAATTTAAATAATTTTCTTTCTTAATACTAAAAAATAACATCGGGAAGTAACAGCGAGTTTAAGTTAAATAAGTTTAGCTGTTTAATTCTGTTGTAATATTCAAAATAACTGTATTTATTAGATTTCAGTAAACAGCATCAGGGCCCGATTAATCTTTGAAGTTAGAGGAATTACAATGTCATTTCAGGACCTTTCTTTTGGAGAAGCTTTTCTAAATTCCACATATACATGAAAACTCTTCAGTGTTAGAAATATTATTCTTAGGACTGGCATAACATGAGAACGGCCTGCAATTTTACACAAGTTTTTAAAAACTACTTTATATCAGAAATTTTACTAAAAACTGGTTACTTTTTTGTTATAGAGGCCCACACTATTAGAATTATGACAAGTTGCAGCCAATTTCGCCAAAGTCGTAACCAAGATCGTGAAGCACACACATATAATACCATATAATACCATTTCATGAAATCATATACGATAATTTAATAGTTTTTACCTTACTTCAAGTGTGTAATTTATTTATTTTTAAGGCTTAACAATCTAAATTGTCCAATATATGAATTAAAAAAAATGTAAACAAATATTGAATAGACATGACCGCAAAGAGCCTCAAATCTGCATAACACTTGGAATCAAACTGTGCAGATTAGTGGTCTTCTACTGTACGCAGTTTTTCATAAATGTGTTTCGTTCTTAAAATGTGTTATTTTCATCTATCACTGCGGAACAAACGAGAAAACTCATATTCTTGCACATGAGTTGTACATATCTTTATATCTAAATTTCCGTCATTTTTGACGGGCTACCTTTCTAGTAACATATAAATTACAGTACAATTAGTTACAATTAAATTAAAGTTTAAATTAGTACATATAAATTATGTAAAGGAAAAGGAATTTCAAAAATCCTCTATTGCTTCTCATTGCTGGGGGGAAGGACATAAGTTCAATTTTTGACTCAGCTACTATTATCAAGAAATGCATTACTCCTCTAGTTTTAGACTTTTTTGAAGCTCATCATATTCATAGATTTAAAAACTCCTTGGTTAATGATTTGTCTAGTGTACCTTACATCTCAACTTTCTGGGTTGATTTGTTGTGTCACGATGCTTCTCTTCCGTTTTGATTTCATTTGTAGCTGGAACTTTATGGTCTTTTGGTGCTGTGTTTACTGACATATGGGTTTTCGCCTTCCATGTAGTTGGGGGGATGCTGTTTTTATGCATAGATTTTATGCACTGATGATGTGAGTCCTGAAACTCACGAAACGTATACGTCTGGTTTTATTTACATTACTTAATGTATTTATTGTGTGTTTAAACATTGGTTGTTGGGGATTTAAAGTTTTAAAGTTAGGAATATATATGTATTCCTGAGGTCAATAGAGGAAACATTAATTTTTTAAAATTTGAACACTGTGGGGGCGACGGTGAGGTGATAAATAAATAAAAAAAAATCACCATACCTCATAAACCAATGGAAATAAAATCTTGAATTTTGACATGCCTATAGAATGACTAAAATTAGTAAACACGCGTTTCAAAATTTTTCAAAATTTGACTCCCAAAGTTTCTGCCACCAAACGCCCTCCGTTTTCGAAATACACCGCAAAAACATTACTTAAATACAATGGTTACTCAATTACAGTTTGATTTCCTATGGAGTAATCAATATAAGCTTCAACAATGAGTATTTGTTAAAAAGTGACAATGGCAATGTTACCACAATAGCACTAAGTTTTGGGCAACTTGGCGAAATATCTCCAAACTTGGTAGTGAATTTAAAAAAAATATTTTTTCTACATTTAGGGAATTTTAATAAAAGCATGTTTATATGTGTATATATATATATATATATTATTGTAAAGTTATGAACAAAAATTCGGATTCGGAGTGAGAGGAACTGTATTTTTGTCTGAATAAATAAATTGTGATCTAATTTCCTGTGCAAAAACTGTTTTTCTGCAGTATACTCTATCTCTCCCACAAAGTGTGAACATAAATGTTTCAGACTCCCTGTGCTGTGCACGGAATTATTCTTCAAAAGGTTACAGAAGAGTTTTATTGCAAGTGCTGTAAGTCACAAGGCTGACTGCTTTTCATTCGCTCTCTCCCATTTTCTTCCATATTTCCTCCCGATTCCTTTTGTCGTATAATAAAATATCTTTCTAATTTGTGAAGCGCCGCACCTCTTTTTACAATCTAGAATCATTATACTCGGGAATTAAAACGATGTTTGACAAGTTATGCATATTATACGCATTAACCTTATAGGACCAAAGAAGGCAGGTCACAAAATGCAGCTAAGTGCCTTTACTACGATAAAATTGTTACTTTCTCATTAAAAGTTAATTTTATTCCTCGATAACATTTAGGTTAAAACTCTCAATTCTCATTTCGCTTTGATTACCGTAGTTATCTACCGATAGCTAAGATAATTGAATGGATAAAATAAATGTGAAATAAGTTTGATAATTTCGAAGACGTTGTTAAATATTTAGATAATAAGTGTAATGTAAGGTAAGCAGAGATATCATTAAATTATTCTGCCTACCATTTTAATCCATTTCCAGTGCTTGCCGGATGAACCCAGATCAGACAACCTCGAACGAGGAATATCTGCTGTTTTTCGACGTCAATTTGATTTGTGCAATATTATATATATATATATATATATACCCTATATACATATATATATATATACCCTATATATATATATATATACCCTATATATATAAAATCCTAAGGAATCGAAATGAAACGAATTTATGTAACGATTCTATGAAACGACTGATTAGACAACTGATTACGTTTCACGGCGATTTCTCCTAAAATATGGAATACTTTGCGATGAAATTAACACCAAAAATCCGTATTGATCCACAGATCTCAAAACTGGTATTAGAATTTTAAAATTAGAATTAGTTTTCGAAATATTAATTTTTTTCTAATTTTAAATAATTTTTTTCTAATGATGGCAACTCAAATTTTAATCATAACAGATATTTTTTTTCATATTTTAAAAAAAGGTTATTTTAAATTAATTTGGCGACGAGTTTGGCCTCCCTTAAATGTATGCTAAGAAATGCATCATGTTACTTTTATTCAGAATTTAATTTGTATTTCATTATCATTTTATTTAATACAAAGCTTTCATTTAAAATTTAAACCTTTAAAATAAATGGCGTTTACTTCATTCTTTTTTTTAAAACGAAAAGAAAAATATTAGACACAGATGTCATATACGCAACGGGGTACCTAATTGGCGCCAAAATGGCGTTATTTTGCCTGACATGGTAACCCGGCTATTGTTGCTTATTTATTAATAAATGTTTATTTGAATTTATTTTCTTTTTATTTACAAAAAATGTTATAAATTGTTTTGTTCTGCAGTTATTAATCAAATTTTTTTTATTTATTGTTATTTCATTTTAAAAATAACAGAAAATAATTTAAAAATACATATGTAACAGGTATTTGAAAACGAGGTTTTCGCCAAATTGTCGTAAAAAAAAATCACGCCAAACCCGGTGCGTATGTGACAATGCAACAAATCATGAGATTTAATTTCCACGTCAAAGCAACGTTTTAATGTTATTACTTCTCCCGTCGACCAATTTCGCCAAATTATATAAATAGCCAAATTATACAAATTGACATATTTTTTTTTTATTTTAAATAACAAAAGAACAAATAAATTAGTATAACATTAATAAAAATACAAATAAAACGTCGAAATAAAAATCACTTGATGGCGTGAACATGTGTAACTTCCTTAAAGTCAAGTGAATGTGACATTTACGGTCAACCATTATTGGCATTTAATCTTATAGTTTGGCGACAGATTTTTGGTCGATGGGATAACCAAGTAGCACCGTTTTAATTTACCAGTCGAAGAATAAAAAAATGCTAACTGGCGAGTTAAAAAAAAGCTATTGGCGAGATTTTCACCCGACTAACATAAAAGTACCAGGAATTCTTTGTGATCATGGCAACTTTTATGTAGTTTTATTCGAAAAAATAATTTTGATTCTTTAATCAAAATGGAAAACTTTCTTATGAAAAGCGAAGGAATCAGCCCGTTGTTTATGGCAGTTACATGACTTGGACTATTATAATATAAACGAAATAATGGGGATAGAATAATATTCGGCGACTTATCACACCTGTGGTTGGCTAACATTAAAGTACCAAAATGGCCGTCTGGAATATAAAAAGCGAAAGGATCCGCCTGGAGATGTTGATGATAGTCACATGACTTAGGCTATTATTATAGAGATTGTTTTCAATTTTAAAAACAGCGCAAAGAATAATATTTCCTAACGATTAAAAATTTATTTCACGTGACTATTAAAAACAGAAAAAAAACTTTAAAATTACTATTAAATGAGTACGTGTTAAAGGCAGGAAAATATTGAAAATTATGTCCTGAAAATTGTATTTACACGTGAATATTAAAAGGGGAAAGGAAACTTTAAAATAATAAATACATTAATATGCGTTTAACCCTTTCACGGACAAGGCACTTCTATTCGTAAAATCTTGAAATCAGTGAATGGCACCAGAATTTACAAACAAATTTCGAAATACAAAAATGCTTTTGTTCACTTACTTAATAAAAGGGAAATTTTCATCCCAATATTCTGATGCTAATGTGGCATTTAAGAATTAAAATTAAGTGATCCAAAAATGAACCACCGCCCTTGAAGGGGTTAAAGCTTCAAATTTTAGTAATTGTATTATGTCAATTGTTTTAAAACGCTGTTAAAAAATACCGAGAGACAAAGACTCTGTTTACTTAATTCATTTTATTTTAGCTTCTTTTCAAATGTTTAATTGATCTGCTTTAACCAAACACGAAAACAACCATTGGATGTCTTAACAGCAACTGATTCTACCTTAAATTTTTGCAATCAAAGGGAATTGAATGGAAACCCGTTTACAGGGAGATCGTTGCAGGTTTTTTCAGTATAATTCAATCTTCTCTAATCTTTTTAAAACCGATCAGATTAGCGTGCTTTTAGATTCTACAGTGTCTGAACGGGGGTTGGCAAGCGTAGCTTGCAGGGGGCAGAGCCCCCTAGTATATATATATATACTGGGTTCCCAAAAATGACCGATGGATTTTAAAATTCAATAACTTGCAAATGGTGACAGATATTTAAAAAATTCTTGAAGGAGAGTTATGTATGATGTCAGGAATTTTTTTTTTACTGTGATTCTTGCATTAGTTCGAATTACAAACAATAGATGAAGTTGCGAGCAATATGAGCTAAATCCATAACCGTTTTTTGGTACTTTGAGACCCACTCAATATATTTTAATCTCCTTTTTTTGCATGGGCGAAGAGAAAGGCCAAAAAATCCAACTTAAATTTAGCGCCTATTGCTTGCAGCGCCATCTATTGTTTGTAATTCAAACTAAATTCGAGAATCCCGGTAAAAAAAAAAACTCTTGACATCGTACATAACCCTCCTGCAAGAATATTTTAAATATCTGTCACCGTATGCGAATTATTGAATTGTAAAATCAGTCAGTCCCTTTTAGAACACCTGGTATATATATATATATATATATATATGAGGATCCTAGATGCCAAGGGGTATAAGTCACAAAATTGAAAAAACTGAGCTAAGTGCTCGGGCTATCTGGAAATAAGGCTATTTGTTTGGAGGGAAAGAAATATAAGTGATTTTCTAATTATGTGCTGCGTTCTAGAGGTCAACTGCTTAAGCTCTTTAAACTACTTAACTACTAAACCCTTTAATCTTTAAAAATTAAAAAATATTGTACTGCCCCTTTCTTGAACAGTTATTGAAATAAGAGTTCAAAGACCGCTGTGAAATAAGCAACAGTTTCATGCTTTAATTCAGTCAATTACTATTGATGTTCCAACTTTGAACTCAATTTACTCCGAATTTAGATTTTGTCACTTGGCTTCTAAGGTCCTCATATATATTTGGCTTTAAAAACAGATCATTTTTTTCGAATAGACATTTAAATATACAGGGTGGACTAAAGTTCCTTCACCATTCATCAGAAGTAGCGCGCTACAAGTAGCAAAATTACAGTAGTCTCTACGTTTTACAATAGTTTGTAATGTAACGCAGTACATTTTGAAAGTTTTATGCAACGAGTGGCGTGATACAAAAAATCAATAGTCTGCAGTGAGCACTTTCTTTACTGTTAAAGCTAATTCAAGAGCAAAAAGTGCAATTATACAAATTACATGATTGTAACTCGCTTGAATAAAATGATAATGAAGGGGGGAAAAAAACGCTCCACGTCTAATCATGGTCTCTGATCATTCGTTAGTATATTTTATTCCTAAATTTATACAGATTACAATTTTGAATGTAATTTTTTGAGAATAGATATCTGATATGTGTTAAAAAAATTCATTCGTGTGCACACTTGTTCAAAATTATGAACTCAGAAAATTTTCAATTTGTTTAAATCAGAATTTAAAAATTGTGCAAAATGTGTTTTGCTCAAGAATTTGCGAGTGCCAGTTCCAGTGTTTGACCCCTTCGGAACCGACTGCTTTTACACAAATTTTATTTGCTTGACACCACTTTCTTTTTTAAAGTTACGTTCACTTAAAGAATCTTGAAAATGCTCGAATTACAAAAACTAAATACAGTCGAACCTCGTTCAGACGAAAACGCTTAACACGAAATTTCGCTCAAGACGAAGGAAAATATTTTCCCCATCACGTTATCTTGGAAAACAATAATAATTGCATCGTTTAATACGAACATGAAGACAGACTTCTCCCGTTTAAGACGAAGTAAATATTGCATCTAATAAAAAAATTCCTCGTTGCGACCTTTGCGGCGAATTTCCACCTTGAAACTAGTTTATCGCTTTTCTAGGACTGGACGAGAGAGGATATGTGTTTGTTCTTGTAGCTGATGCGGTTGAAGAGAGGTGGGTGTAATAATGACTGTAGAGAAAAGAAAAAAAGTTGCATTCTTTCTCTGCTGATGTTCAACTTCTTTTCGTTTCTAGCACGTGGTTGATGACTTGATATGAATAAAGTTTTTTGCTAGAAAAATTTTATTGATTGAATTTTAATTGTATTGTGGCTCTAGTTGTCAAAATGAGTGGGAAAAAGGCTCTTTCTTACTTTCTAACCGATGACCAGGCCCTACCTGCTGGGTCGCCTTAGCTGAACGGGTTTAAAACTTGGTATCGGGGCGGTAATCGCCTAATCGCCGCGCAGCGGCAATAAATCTGACAAGCGCCTAGATCTTCAACCTATCGGCTGTGCCTGCTGCTTAGTTGTGAACTCGGTTAATCCGGTTACTTAACATTTTGATCTTGTTGATTGGTACTTGCGCTTTGCTACTCAAGTTGATCTCGTAATTTAGAACCTTGGTCAGGTGGTGATACCTTCACCTGACAAGGCACCTCCAGAGGTATAATTCACAGGTAACTTGGAGGATTTTGCATCCACGACAGATTTTATATGCACCAGGCGCCATTAGCGTACATAGTGAAAAAGGCTGTTAGTTTGTAAACTAAGTAGAAGATTTTATGTGACGTTAGTGATGGGATTTAAAAAAAAAGTCAGAGATTGCAACAAAGTATGGAATACCTGCTAGTACTCTTTCGACAATTATTAAGAATAGAGAGGAAATTGAAACGGCTTGTGCTATCAATCAGTTCGAGTTTGCAAGAAAACGAATGAGAACTGCTAAGAATGAAGAAATTGAAGTTTCTTTATTAAGATGGACAAGAGAATCTAGGAACGAGAATATCATTTTAACTCATGCTGTTTTACTAGAAAAAGCTAAGTTTTTTTGCAGAAGCTCTAGGTGTCGATGATTTTACATGCTCAAATGGATGGCTGTCAATGTTAAAAGAACGCCATGGTATTGTCCCCAAAAGCATATGTGGTGAAGAGTCTGCTGTTAATCAGGGTAGTGTAGATTTGTTTTCATCTAAAGAATGGACCGGCTATTAAAAGAAATTATGATATATTCAATGCTGATGAAACTGCACATTTTTTTAATGAAGCACAACCTTCATCTACATTAACTTTTAAAGCAGAGAAGTGTTCTGACGTAAAATGTAATAAAGTAATAGTCGCAAGTACACTGTAAAAAAAATTCCGCAACGTTCCTGGGAAAAAATGGGCAGCTGAGTTGCCCATTATTTCCAAGAAACATTTCTTGAAAATGACTGGAACTTTACTGTATATGTTAAAAACTTTCTACAGAAATGCCAGTAAGTTTCCTGTGAAATACCAGGAATATTTCTGTTGACAGCAAAACATTACTGACATTTCACAGCATGCGGGATCCGCAGACGATTTTTACATTTCCAGTTGACAATTTTCGCTGTATTATCATTATTTGTTAGAATGAAAAAATATTTTGAAATTGACATCAAAATTATTATTTATAATTTACACGAAAAAATAAATTTTCAGTTAAAATTCAATAAAGTAAATATATATATGATATATTGTTTCTGAACTTTGCTTAAAATATAAAAATATATAAATGTAAATAATAATTAGAAAAAAAATCTAGACATAAAATATTTTGGATTTTCGTTAGTAATTATGTTAGTTTACAAGTTAGATAAAATACATATAAATTTTCATGAAAAAAAAAAAACCTAACCGTAATTGTATATTTTTTCCGAAAAAAAAAAAAAATTCAAATTTGCAGCAATTCAAAGTGTCAAATATATATCAAATTTAAATGAAATTGTAATAAAGTGTTAAAATATAAAATTAATTAAAAAAGAAAAAAAAAAGTCCAGAGGTAGCATCGAACTCGGGCCATACGGGTGGCGTGCGAGCTTTCTGCGTCCACACCACGAAAGACACGTTGAGAGCTGCAAACTAATGGGTATTTGAAACGTATGCTAAACCTCGGCATCTAATTTCTGAAAATCTAAGTCCCATTTGAAGAAATCCTTTCACAAGAATAATTAGAGATAAGAACTCTAAAACATACTTTAAATTAATCAAAATCGGTAAGAATCATGTTTGATGGTCCCCTGGTTAATGGAGATCCAAATAATAGGTGTATTTTTTTTACACGGTCTGCTCCTTAAACATTCCACAGACAAGTACGAGATATAATCTCTTAGCGATGTCACGGAGGTATTGTATTTTCATCTGAATTGTCTTGACAATAGAGACGTAAAGGATTATGTCGTCTATTGATTTATTTGCATTCCATATTGATTTATTTGCATTCCATATTGATTTTTTTACATTCATTTAAGGAATTCTTTTTCGACACTCGCGCGCGAGCAACGGATTATAGCAAAAAAATAATAAATGGCGGCCGCAGCGTTTTGCTGTTTCCAACTTTTGGTTCAGGAACGTTTCAGATAAGAAAACCAGAATTTCACAGGAAAGAGCTAAATTATTCTGAAAACCTGAGAAAAGGCGAAACGTTCCTGGATTTTACATGGAACGTTACCATTTTTTTTACAGTGTACTGGTAGCCTGCAATATGGACGGTTGTGAAAAATTACCTATCTATGTTATCGTAAAATTTTGCAAAACCACGTTGCTTTAAGCGTGTAGAGACAGCACCTGTTCAGTAAACACATTCACTAAAAATGCTTGGATTAATAAGGAAATTTTTGCAAAAGGGTTATTAGAATTACACTCAAGACTTACCAATCAAAAGAAAAAGATATGCATTTTGTTGGACAATTATACCACCCACGAGATGTAAAAGGGCTAAAATCAATAAAATGCGTTTTCCTCCCTCCAAATGCTACAGCAAAGCTTCAGTCATGCGACCAAGGTTCAGTGTTTAAAACATCACTACAGGAAAGAAGTAATCAAAACACTCGACGAGCAGACACCCTTTTCTATCGATCTCTTAGAAGCTATGTGTTCCTAAGAAGTTTATGGAACTATGTTACTTCCACTGTTATAAAAAACAATTTCTAGGCATGGTGGTTTTTCAGAGGAAGATGTTGCACAAACAGATTAAAGAGAAATGGACGATATGATAGAAGAAGTTGAAAATTGAGGAATAATTTCTCCTATGTCGTTTGAGAATTGACGTTTGAATTGAAGAAAATCAAAATGTTATGACTCACAACCCATGACAGATGAAGATATTCTGGGCGATTTAACTGAAAAAGAGAATGAAGAGGAAGAACTGAATAAAATGGAGGTCGATGTAGAGGTCAAAATCCCTTCCAAGTCCTTCAATGAAGTGACAGAAGCTTTAAAAACTGTTCAGTGGTTTCTGCTTCAACAAGAAAATGCCAATTGTGCTTTGGGCAGTTTGAAAAAAGTGGACGAATTTATAAACAAATGTGGAATGCAAAAATCGGAAAAAAAGTCAATAAAAGATTTTTTAATGTCTAACTTAAAGACGTAAATATATTTTTACATTTTATTTCTCCTTACACATTTATTTTTTTATAAGAATATTACAGTACATATAGTACTACTATCGTCATGTGTGTATCTGTGTGAGTTTGGGTTTTGTGTTTTTACGGTAATGTTAGAAATGTACCTTTTTGCATAAAAATACTAATTAACATAAAATGACTATAAAATATTTCTCTGCAGATATCATTTACATTCTTTGATATCTTTGTTTTATTGATTTATTTTTAAAATTTTCTTAAATGCCTTTTTCTGTTTTATAGGTTAATACGAAAAGATTTTGGTTGCCCTGCTACTTCGTCTTAACGAGGTTCGGCTGTATTACTTTTCTTTTTTTGCTGGTGGCTAAAACAAATTCTGTATGCTGTTTTTGAGGGTGCATATTTGCATATATGGTCCCGAACGGGTTAACAATGCATAGTATGAAGTCATTGATTTTTACATTCATACTTGCTGGTAAACCCCCCTCTTATCATAATAAGATTATTATTATAAGGGGGTCATGGTAAAACCAATTGGTAATCTACCTAAATAATTAATTTTCTTGCTGGCAACACTTGCCTAATATTTGCTTGTTATTAGGGCTTAATGATGCGTTTTTTTTTTCATTAGGAATTACTTTTTTAACACAAATTGTTAAACTCAAATTGTTAAAATTAATCAAGTGTAATTATGTATCCGGCGTTTACTGGGGCTCGATTACCTGCAATTTATTCTGTTGAGTTGTTTAAAATAATGGACCAGATGCCATTATCAATATGGTTAGCTGGGTGAATTGTGCTCGCCAGATTTGTCAGGATACCTCAGTTGGCAGAGCATTAATAGCTTAAGCCAATAGGTCTCTGGTTCAAATAATGGTTTGGACATTTATTCACTCAGTTGGAAAAATTACAACTCACACTACATAATTCGCTATTTTTATATTCTTCTTATTATTAGACGGATCCCTGTTTTATACTCATAATAGGGGTAATGTTGATATCTTTAATTTTCTGATTGATTGTATTCGTTAGAAATATAGAAAATGACGTTTCTGCATGTAAATAAGTGCTTTAAAATTAATCGTTATTTAAGTTAATTCAAAGAAGGCTAATTCACAGAAAGGACCGCACTGTTTTTTATAAAACCAGTAGAATGACTGGAAAGTTTTCTGCGGATTTTTAACAGTGTAGCCTATATTTTTTGAAGCAGCGCTTTGAAAATTTGTCTGGAATAAATAGTGGCTATTTTGTTATTTAAAACAAGAAAGAAAAATCATGCATCAAGCATAGATTATGAAACACTTTCCAACACCTCCAAAATAATTTAATAAAATTTCGTAAAGAGGATGCCTAAATAAACATTTTTGAAAACGCATAACACATTTGAAAACCATATTTAAACAATTACTGCACGTAGCCGAAAACCTACTAAATTCCCTTTGTTCAGCTTTGTATATGATGCATAGAAATTACATCAGACATATTAAGACCCAAAGTTTGAGGTGCTGTCAAACCTAGAGATAATTTCAGTTTTTTTACTCAGAAACTACCTAACATTAGTTACATTTTAATCGCAGTACAATATTTCACTGATACTAGAATATTTTCAAATTAGAATTATTAAATACGAAGGATTAAAATGCAAATATTTCCAAAAGAAAATCGGATGTTTTTTCGAATATTTGTGTTACATTTTAAACATTCTTAAGGCAATGCCACTAAATCCAATATTGTCAAAAAAATTAATAAAATATTTCTTTTTATTTCGACATTAGGGTTGACTGCAAAAAAACCTCAAGAACCTCAAAACACAAGGTATAAAATAATCTTTTATTATTATTATTATTATTATTTGAAATGCCCTCAATTACTATCTCATAGTAGACGGGATAATTGAACCCATAGACTCAATTTTCTGTCCTTTTTAAAGACTTGCTCAAATTCAGCATGATAACACAAGCACCCAAAATCCATGAATTTATTAGCGTTTGCAGAGTGTTGTCAAATCTAGAGTTATTTTTCGCTTTTTTTCTCTGTGGCTATCCAACATTGGCAGAAGTATAATGCAGTACTAAGTCAAGATACGATATTTCGCTGAATATTGTTAATAGTCTAAGTGTAACTTTAATGCAGTATATTGGTGTTATAGTGTTAATATTCTCACTGTAATCCCTAACCATTCCATATTGGTAGAAAACTAAACAAAATATTTTTAATTCAACATCAGGGTTGATTCCAATAAAAATACAATAACTAAAAATTAATAATAGCTAGAGAACAGGAATTCTGCTTTTTCAGAATTTAGTGTCGCCCAAGGCATTTCCATTACTAAATTATGGCCATCCCCCCCCCCCCCCAATTCTGATCAGAAAATCAGAGTTTTAACTTTTTACGGCCGCTCTTTCATCTTCACCTAACACTTCATTTATAATGGCTGTTTCATAATAATAGAAGCCACCAGTCCATCATAAGAAAATAACTCGGCTAAGCGGGACACTACTGCAGTACAAAACATATTTCAATTTTAAGACTTAAAGCACACGTTTTATTTTATGTAAAATGACGTCATTCGCGTCCGCTTAAGAATTCCACATATGCGATCTATGTACTCTTAAACATCTACAGTAAAGCATGCATAGCACATCACTATTGCGAAATAATGCACAAATGCAGCAAAAAGATGCCGCCATTCAAGAAAATCGACAAAAAAAGGGCTATCTAATGATTTATAGATACTTAAAATTAAATATAGTTCATAATAGCTCCATTGTTTTAACAGAAATCATTCGTTTATATTTTTTTCAAAATAGCACGTATTTTAATTACATTTTCTTTCGGTTATTGTGAGAAAATGGCATCAAAAATATATAAATACTATTTTCCAACTATTTTTCCTTTACTTTCTACAGAAATGGAGTACTTCCGTTGCTAATATTAAGCAAATGGCTCTAAAAACTACAAAAAAATTAATATTTAAAAAATAAATGGAGATACTGTTTTTAAACAAAATGCATTTAAAAGGTTTTTTTTTTTCCCACTATAAGATGGTATAAAAATCGAAAATGTGCGATGCTTAGAAATTTAAAAAATTGCTATAGAGTATTTAATCGTACTGCTCTGTTTTACAGCTGGCTTCTGTAAGGTAACGTTATTTTTTAGAATACACAAAATAAGCTGGGAGAAATAAATAGCATACCGTACCTGGGGCTAATAATAATGATTAAAATAAAGTAAACAAAACAATGTATGAAATAATTTTATTTTAAAAATTGTCCATAATTACTATTTCATAATACAGACGGGGGAATTGAACCCCATTCTTTATTCCTTTTGAAAAATGGCTCAAATTCTGAATGGAGACACAAGGGCCCACAATCCATGATTTGTTGGCATTTGCAGTGTTATTATTCTGTCAGTAGCATGCACTAAATGAGATTTATTGTTGTTCAGGACTGCTGCATTCCGGGTGCCTCATTACATATCCAAATGGATTTCGCTCTACCTCCAACAAGGATTCATACATCATGGGATCTCGCTACAACTAAATTACGTCAGCGGCATACACAGTTAGTCGTGCTCGGGTTGTGCCGTTTAATTCCTTCATTTGTTACTGTTTCGTATGGTATTATTACCGTGCGATTAGAGTTTATCAAATTGACTCAAACATTTATTTCATTTTTGTGACCTATGATTTCATAATTAAAGCGTTGCCTATGAAGGATATCAGAATGCAAGAGCGTAGCTAACCACTAATTGCAGCTGTTCCTTTTTTGGTGTTCACACAAGGAAAACCCATTTATAACGCCATCCGATGCCTGTCGATGGGTGAGACCAGTCGAACCATTTGCATACGGAAGAATCTATTGTCCGTATTAGATCCTGTTTCGTTTTCAAAAACCTCGTCAATTACCAACATGCTGTCATAAGTCTATGAATTATCCAAAAGGCGATATCTTAATTTTAGATTGTAATTATGACAGATGTTTTGAAAGGAGATGCTTAATCTACAAATTGACTGAAACGATTACAAATATATTTTTTAATAACACGTGGATATTTTTTAGGTGCGTTCATAATTATAAAAAATACGTAGCACCTATAGTCATCGTTCGGTCCGTTTGTCTGTCTATCTGTCTGTATAACAGAGTAAAAACTACTCAACCGAATGGTCTGAAATTTTAAATAATTGTATAATTGTTGCAAAATTTTGCCGAGTCATTTCAAATTTTATGAAAATCGGATGAACAGTTTAATTACAGGGACAATCAAAAGTTTTCCGTTGCATTAGGGACAATGAGAAAAAAAATATTTCAAGTGCATTTTAATGATGTTACAGCCTTTCGAACAGAATAAAATTGATATGCACTTATGAAGTGCACAAAAATATACATTCAGTACAATATGCGGTGCAAAAAATATTTATAAAACTAGTTAGTACAAACGTACCTCACTTGCCACGTTTGATGTGCAATTTCCAACTTGTTTTCTTTAAGAAAGATTATCATCAGAGACTGATTAAGCGAAAGGGCTTAATATTCCTTTGTGTGCCTTTTACTATAACGTAACAAAATATTAAACAAATTTGTCATTGAAAAGCCGATTTTTCCTACAGGGAGTTATAGTGCTTAAGAATACCAGATATGAGCACATAAGTGCAGCAAGTATATATTTTGTTTTTAACGCATCTTTTGAAGAGTAGAATTAGAAAGGTAAAATGAAGGGTAATATATAAGTAAACGAATGATACCGATTGAAACAATTACCGCACATATTCGCGGATAAGTCGTCACCCGCACGCCCTACTTCGGAAGGAAAAGATAGATAAAAAGAAAAACTTGCGTATAAGGTGATTTCGAGTTTCGTTTAAAAATATAAAATCAAAAATCAAAATGTCACAGTGTGTGCAGAAAGCACAGTGTACGCTGACGGGGGGGCGCCAACTCTATGTTCAATTGGACCGATATCCATTTAAATATATGAAGTCATATAAAAATGACAGTGAAGTGTTACTAATGCGCACGTTTGTGCTTTATAATATAAATTTATAATTTAGTTTTTTTTTAAATCTTTAGCGAAATTTAACGATTATTGGCGATTTTTTTCCATACTTGAAAAGATATTATTAGTTATAATCGAACTAAACGTAGATTTTATGATCAAATCCATACATATCGGGAAAAAATTAGCTCTAAATTTTTCAACAACTTTTCCCTGTTAGCTTTTCAGATTAATTGCAATTTAAATTTAAATATTCTTTCAACTTTAACCCTTTATGCTCAGACGGGATTTTTAAGTCCCATTAAAGAAAATGCAATATAAAATTTATTTAATTCATCTACTAATAACAGTATATGGTACTTTTCATGCAAAATACTTTGCTGCATCACATTCAGTAATCACAGCGAAACAGTCAAAGCAAAATATTTTTTAATGTGGTTATTTTCGCAAACATTTATATGGATTTAGCTTTTTTCCAATTAAAAAGTGTTTTACAAAAAATTTGCAACTACAAAACACTTCTCAGTTATAGATAGGATCACGATACATTTGTTTACATTGACCTTGTAAGAGTTGTGAGGTTTCCATAACAGTATTTTTTTTAATTAATCTAATTATTCTTTTAAATATTTTACAAAGAAAATTCTAACTATCGACTTATTAAATTAGTTTTATTTAAAAATATATCTAAAAATCAAATTGTTATCATATAAGTTGTTTTGGATATATTTAGACATTAACGAATATAATTGTTGAAGAGGAGCAAATTTCTGATTTATAATTCGGGGAATAAAGAATTAAGTACCTTAGTGTGAGCACAGGTAGAACCCAAAATGAAGCAAAATTACGTTATTTTTATTTCAATAATGGCTTGGTGTGAAAAATAAAAATGCGAGTATTCTGCTAAACGCAATATCACTGTAGCGAAACAGCACCTAAAACTGGCGATTTGAAGTATCACTGTCACCACGGAAGTCTTTTGACTTTCTCAGATGAGAATCGTAATAATTGTACACATTTCCATCACACGATGAAAATTCATTGAGATATGAACTCAATATGCATTAAGCTTTTTAACCGTTTAAATTACGTAAAATTAAAAAAATGTAATTTCTATTACAACTTTAGATTGAGTTAAATAATGCTATAAAAAGTGATAAAATATCTGTATTAAGATTGACGATCGTTTCATCGCACAAACGGCGACATTTTCAAAATCATTCCCGATAGAAAATATTTTCACATAATAAAAACAATAACATGGTAAACAATGTCACGAGACATGATGCATAATGAAAAACATTGAAAACATAAAATAAAAATAAAATTAACTTGGCTATTTGCTAGCGTGGATTAATTTTTACTATTGTTACTAAATTTACATAGCATCTTTCTCCAAATTTTAGGTAAATCAAGGGATACTGAATCATTGAAAATATTCTCGTTGCGTAAAAATATCTCTATTGATTCCCAGATTATGTGACCTTTGTTTACCATGTTATTGTTTTTAAATTATATGAAAATTAATCCACGCTCGCAAATAGCTAATTTAATTTAAATTTTATTTTATGTTTGCAGTGTTTTTCACTATGCATCATGTCTCGTAACATTGTTTACTATGTTATTGTTTTTAAATTATATGAAAATATTTTCTATTGTGAATGATTTTGAAAATGTCGCCATTTGTGCGATGAAACTATCATCAGTCTTAATAAAGATATTTTATCACTTTTTACAGCATTTTAAACTTAATCTGTTTATAAGTGATGATTATACATGTTGTTATAGCTTTAGATTGTTATAAATAAAAACGAAATAGTTTTGTCAAAATTTTAAGAGAGGATGGTCAAAATTAATATCCTTTTAATTGTCAAACTATAGTAAGAATTCTGAGACGTAGTGAAAAATGACTCATTTTTGCATGATCATAAGTAAAACGTTTTAAATTTATGTATGAAATTGCACGTTTTCTTTTAAAATTGATTCTGTGCTTATGGCGGATTTTAGTCCTTTAATAGTTTCTCTGCCCTTTTAAAAGTTTTTGATTTATTCTTTTAAATTATAAATTATATTCTGCTTCTAATGCAACATTTTGTAATTGCTTTATTTACGGCCATGCCGTTTCGAACAGTCAAAACTGCTGATTCTACTTGCCCTTTACTCTGTTGAACCCTCTTTAGAACCGCTTTGATATATTCAACTGTTTTCCAGATATATTGACACAAAAAATGTTTAATTAGCTTTAGTAATGATAAAATAAGTTGAAAATGAAGCGTCCCTTAATAAGACCAACCCTTATACTACACTGCCTGGCTTTATTGGGAAATTTTTGTTTTTCACATATTTTGCTTTCAAACACATAACATAAACAAAATTAATTAGTATGTTGTGGCCATCACAAAACTTTCTTCTATATAAATCACGTCAATTAAATCACTTAAACAGGACAAGAAATTACATCAATATGGCACCAGTTCCTATCAAATTATATCCCAATTTGAAGTTTCATGGAAATTCGTGCATTAGTTCTTGAGATAGAACTATAGCGGAAATTCTGTAAAATGTAGCATAGAGTGCCACCTGCCAAGCAATTTACACCAAAACATAAACAGCACTAACTGATATCAAGGTTTACCTGAATCTGAAGTTTGAGGAAAATTCGTGCATTAGTTATTGAGATAGAGCTATAGTGGAAATTCTAAAAAATGCAGCATAGCAGCGCCACCTGTTGAGCGATTTGCACCAAAAAAAACAGCACTAATTCATATCCAGATATACCTGAATCTGAAGTTTGTTGAAAATCCAAGCATTAGTTCTTGAGATAGAGCTATTTCGGAAATCGCAAAAAATGCAGTATAGCAGCGCCACATGTTGAGTGATTTACACCAAAATGTATAAAACGTCAACTCATGTCAAGGACTAACTGAATCTCAAGTTTGAGGAAAATCCGTGCATTAGTTCTAGAGATTGATATATTGTAGAAATCGTGAAAATACTGCATAGTGTAGCGTCACCTGTTGAGCGATTTGCACCAAAAAAGAAACACCGCTAATTCATATCCACTATACCTGAATCTGAAGTTTGTTGAAAATCCAAGCATTAGTTCTTGAGATAGAGCTATTGCGGAAATCACAAAAATGCCGCACAACAGCGCCACCTGTTGAGCGACTCACTTAAAAATATATAAAAAGTCAATTCACGTCAAGGACTAACTAAATCTGAAGTTTGATGAAAGCCCGTGTATTAGTTCTGGACATTGAGCTATTGTGGAAATCGTGAAATATGCTGCATCGCAGCGCCACCTGTTGAGGGATTTACATCAAAAACTAATCAGCATCAATGTCTATCAGGGACTAATTGAATATAAATTTTTATTAAATTCCGTGCATTAGTTCTTGAGATAGAACGCCCACAAAATTTGTGTCATATACATACGGACAGACTCACGGACAGACATTTTGTAAAAACATGTTTTTTTTTTAATCTCTGACCCCGTAAAACGCTTAAATCCGTCGAAAAACGCAATTCGAAAATTTTCATGAATCCAATACTTTCTTCTTGTAAAGATAGAAGAAAGTAATAAAAATACAGATAATTTCAAAGTGATTTCAAAAGATCATTAATCTATATCGAACATGATGCAAAATTAGTAAAATTCAATTCAGAACACTAGTCAATAAAAGAATCCGTTTTTGTTTATTAAAAAAAGTCCGAGACCGTTCCCTAAAAAAAAAAAAAAAAAACCTTTTTGTTTATTTTTTTAATGACAATAGACACTCGTTTCTAATTTGGGGTCGAGAAAACCTAATATGACCTCAGTTTTATTTATTTGCTCTGGATTTTAAGATCAAGCAGGACGGTCGTTCTGCCAAGCCAAGCTGAAAAAAAATGCTAACCTCGCCAAACAAACAAACGCCAAGAATAAAACGCAAGACACCGTAACTGCTTATTATACTGAAGACAGCTTCTCCATGTTAAATCGACCAAACATGCCAGCGTAAAATTTCCCACATCAAAAGAACCAATCATTGCAGAAAAATAAAACCAAAACCAGAAGGACCTAATGGAAAAGATCTTCAATTTGAGTCCAAATGCATCCTCATAAATTAATTACAAACAGAGATATATATTTTTTAAAATAACGTCGAGATACTGAAAATGAAAATTTATTTTCTTCGTCACACCTTATGCTTCAATCAAGGTAGAGACTTAAATAATGGACATAAAAAAGTAAGGATTGCATTTTTGGACAGATATTTACTTAATCTACGTGCTTTTATGAAATTCAGCTTTAAAAACACAAATTTTCTATTCTTAATTAGCGAAAAACTGTTAATTAATTCTAAAGTTTATAAATTATGCCAAACAGCGATAAACCCGCCAAACCATTTTAGAAGTCTTTTACTATTCTTTTATATTATCCTTTTGCATTGATTTCATCGAAGAAAACTATGGCCGAGATCCAGATAGATTTTTCGCTGCTAGCGAAATGAGTTTGACCAATCAGAAGCCAGAATGTTTGAGAATTTTTGCTGTCTCTAGATCCCGGCCTATGTCATAAAAGTTTTGAGTCATTTTCTTAGTGCCATGGATGAAGTGCAATGTTTACAGAAATCTAGGCTGGGATCCAGATAGATTTTTCGCTGTTAGCGTTTAACGAGATTCACCAATCAATAGCCTGCATTGCTGCAAACAGCGAAAAGTTCGCAAAAGTGCAAGCTTCTGATTGATGAATCTCGTTTCTCTAACAGCGAAAAATCTATCTAGATTGCGGCCAATTATGTTGAACACAATTTTGCATTTCCACATCCAGGAAGGGTATTGATGTCACAGCAACAGTGCATATTCGAAACTGTTTAAGGCATTGATTCTGAACTCCTTTGCTATACATTTCAATATTAAAGAAATTGTTGTTTCAATAGTTTTAGTACTTTTCTCTATTGCTCACTCTAAAACACAAATATCGAAATTTAACCAACAGCGCTCAGGAACTATAGCGCCCTAGAATATATAATGTTGAAATCGGCTAACCCTGTAATACTTAAAAAAGCGCTAAAATATTGTATCCCTTAAATGTGCAATGATACTGCTGCAATATGCAGATCGCAGCGACATCTGCAGGATATTTTCTACAACTGCAAGAAATTGCTAGTCTATACTACAGCGCCTAGAAGATACTGTGGTGGAAAACGGCTATTCCTATAATGCTTTAAAAAGTGCTAAAAACTTGTATCCCATAAATCTCCAATAATGCTCAGCGGCAATATGCTGATACGAGCGCCATCTCGTAACTCTTTTCAATATAAACCCTGTGTTTTCAAAAATTATAGAATGTAATTTTGTAATGTATCGGAAACTATAAATATAAAATATTTTAGTCTGTTATAAGCTAATTTAGTTAAGGAATACGTGAAATAGGTTAAAGAGTCTCTTTTAGAATGACTATAGTTTTTAAATCACTACGATGGCGCTACGATCGACATCTTGTTATTCAGCATCGTTGTACATTTATGGGATTCAATTTTTTAGCACTATTTTGTAGCCGTTTTCCACACTGTATCTTCTAGGCGCTGTAGTCTATACAATGTAATTATAGTAATACGAAAATCCCGCAGATGTCGCTGCGATCGACACTTGAAATTTTAGCAGTAAGGTCGCACATTTAAGGGATACAAATTTTTAGAATTGTTTGGATAGCATATTTTCACACTAGGTATTCAAGGCGCTGTATCAGAAACAACACCATAACAGAGAGCCTTTATACATAACAGTGATGTTATATGCACAGGAGGCATGCTCATTTCAAGTTTTTGTCCAAAGTACGGCAATCCGCTTTCTTCAATAGAGGATTTTCAATCTACGTTATGATCACATGGTCAAGGCAAGAACGTCTAGCGTAAAGAAGGGAAGGCTCCGTCTATGTAATGTAAATCCCCGCTAGCCAATGAAACAGTTCATGGGAGAAAGCAGTAGTACACTGTTAAAAATATCGTGAAAAATTACCTCTGTTTTTAAAGGCTATCTCTATTATGACCAATGAGAACGCTTCATAGGCGTTTATATAGCGTTCTCATTGGTCAGAAAATAGAGAACCTTTAAGAACAGAGGTAATTTTTCACGATATTTTTAACAGTGTAGTTTCCTGATTCCCTTCTTATCAGTTAGAAATTCTTTGGGTAAATTACCGGTACCACGTGACTTTTTCAGCCTCGAACCCGTATTTGGAATATGCTCCATTAGAAGATACGCGCATGGACGATCTCTATTAGACTAGGGAACAGAGGTTTCAACATGCATTAGCCTGACGATAATGGCATGCTCACAAAGAACTTTAACGATTTGTTTTTATTACTTTTACCAATAAATATTTATTGGCCGTATGTCACTGCTTCGTTATAGAGACACACTTGTTCCTAATTAGATCCCGGCCTTAATGTATCAAAATACGGAGTTTGCTTTCTGCACAATTCCTGAGCTCAGTTATAGCGGCTAGAAATATAGGCCGGGATCCAGGTACATTTTTGCAAACAGTGAAAAATTAGCAAAAATTCTGGCTTCTGATTGGTCAATCTCGTTACGATAACAGAGAAAAATCTACCTAGATCACGGTCATAGTATGGAAACAGGCTATTTTAGTAATGCTTTAAAAATTGCTAAAAATTGAATCCCATAAATATTGAAAAATACTGAATGACAAATTTCGATAGGAGCAACATTTTCTAGATCTTCTCTGAGCGAAACGTTTTCTTTTGAAATAGTTACGTTGGAATTACCATATGTCGCTGTAATCGACATTCGTCGTTCAGCCTCGTTCAACATTTATGGGATACATTTTTTAGGACCTTTTTAATAAGCCGATTTTTAAACTATATATTCTAGAAACTATAGCTCCGTTATAGCGTCTAGATTATATGTTGTAGAAATCGACTATCCCAGCAATACTTAAAAAAGCGCGGAAGTATTGAATCCCTTAAATGTGCAACGATGTCGAATTCCAAACAGTCATTTGCATCAACATCTGCAGGAAATTTTTTAAAGAAGAAAGAGACATGTGTAATGCACCGCTACAGCGTCTAGAATACATAATGTGGAAATTTGCTATTCAAGAACCGCTAAGAAGTGTATCCCTTAAATGTGTACTGACGCTGAAATACAGGGAGATGATCGCAGCGACATCTGCGATATATTTTCAAATTTCAAAGTAAACATGGTATTAATACAGCGAGTTTGACGCCAAGCACACAGGTCAGATGTATGTTTTTAAAAAAAAGTTACAGCGTCTAGACCAAATTGTCTTGGAGTTTTGGGAAATATCCTGCAGATATCGCTGTGATCGACTGATTGGATTTCCACACTATATATTCTAGACGCTGTAGCACCGCGGTAGTCTGTCTTTTTTGTTTGCCTCGAAGTAGATATACATGACGTCATTTGAAGCTGTTCCTAAAGTGTGGCCAGCTCATCACGTCACACGAAGTTGATTATCTGTACACGGTAATGGACACAAAAAATGGCGCACCGCTTTGTACTAATCATCGTGTAAAAATGATCCAACTCCGTGTGACTTTTAAACGTCATGAACTAGCCTATTATGTCATTGGTCACGCTAACACACTCCCCCTTGCGTCCGCCATATATAGCAGCATCTTGCACTGGAGACTGCTAAATGGGCTGCTATCGGTCAAAATCAAGAGAGAAAAGGGCAGAAGAGGGGGAAAGAACTCGGTTTTTTTTTTGTATGTAGTTTTTCACACGGGAAGATTGACATGTCTGCTCCTCTCCTTTCATATCTTCATGATGGTGAAATAAACCAACGCCCCCTAGATATTTGAGAAAGTATTGACACGCGTCACGAAAACATCACACAAAGCAGACAAAGCAAAGGAACAAAATCATTCATTGGCTCGTGGATATGAACGAGCCAATGAATGATTTTTTTTCTTTGTTTTGCCTGCTTTGTGTAATATTTTCCTGACGCGTGTCAAGGCTTTCTCGAATATTTAAAGGGCGTTGAATAGGCCGGGATCAAGATAGATTTTACGTTATTAGCGAGATGAGATTCAAAATTGCAGGCTTCTGATTGATCAAAACTTTTTTATGTTTGCAGTAAACACCGAAAAGCCTGCAAGGATGGAGACTACTGATTGGTCAATCTAATTTTACTAACAGAGAAAAATCTATCTACATCCCGGACATTGACTTTGGTTGGTTGAGACGATTTTGAATAAAATCAAATCAGAAAGCCAATGTTTTTTTAACTTTTCTGGTTAGTTTAATCGAAATCTTCCACGTCTATTACTGAAAACTGAGTTACTGTACTTTGGACGAAAACTTGAATATGAGTACACGACTTGTGCATATGTCACCACTCTTAGATCAAGCAGGACGGTCGTTCTGCCAAGTCAAGCTGAAAAAAAATGCTAACCCCGCCAAACAAACAAACGCCAAGAATAACGGCAAGACACCGTAACTGCTTATTATACTGATGTCAACTTCTCCATGTTAAATGGACGAAATATGCCAGCGTAAAATTTCCCATATCAAAAGAAGCAATCATCGCAGAAAAATAAAACCACCACCAGAAGGACCTAATAAAGAAGATCTTCAATTTGAGATCAAATGCATCCTCATAAATTAATTATAAACAGAGATATAGATTTTTTAAAATAACGTCGAGATACTGAAAATGACAGATTTATTTTCTTCGTCACAACTTATGTTTCAATTGAGGTAGAGACTTAAATAATAGACAGAAAAAAGTAAGGATTGAATTTTTGGATAGATATTTACTCAATCTACGTGCTTTTATAAAAGTCAGCTTTAAAAACACAAATTTTCTATTCATAATTAGCGAAAAAACTGTTAATTAGTTCTAAAGTTTACAAATTATGCCAAATAGCGATAAACCCGCCAAAATATTTTAGAAATCTTATACTTTTCTTTTATATTATCCTTTTGCATTGATTTCATCGAAGATAACAATGGCTGAGATTCAGATAGAATTTTCACTGTTAGCGAAATGTGTTTGACCAATCAGAAGCCTGCATGTTTGAGAATATTTGCTGTTTCTGGATCCCGGCCTATGTCATGACAGTTTTGAGTCCTTTTTTTGTGCCGTGGATGAAGTGCAATGTTTGTAGAAATGTAGGCTAGGATCCAGATAGATTTTTCGCTGTTAGCGAAACGAGAATCACCAATCAATCGCCTGCATTTCTAAAAACAGCGAAAATTTCACAAAAATGCAGGCTTCTGATTGATGAATCTCGTTTTTCTAACAGCCAAAAATCTATCTAGATTGCGCCCAATGGAGGATATTCCAAATATGGGTTCGAGGCTGAAAAAAGTCACGTGATACCGGTAATTTATCCAAAGAACTTCTAACTGATAAGAAGGGAAAATACTACTACTTTGCCTCATGAACCGTTTCATTGGCTAGCGGGGATTTACATTACACGTCTACGGAGCCTTCCCTTCTTTACGATAGAAGTTTTTACCTTGACCACGTGATCAAAATGTAGATGGAATATCCTCCATTTTGTTGAACACAATTTTGCATTTCCACATCCAGGAAGGGTATTGATTGTCATAACGACAATACATATTCGAAACTATTTAAGGCACTGATTCTGAACTCCTTTGTGATTCTGAACTCCTATACATTTCGATATTAAAGATGTTGTTGTTTCCATAGTAACAGTACTTTTCTGTATTGCTTTCTCTAAAAAACAAATATAGAAATTTAACAAAGAGCGCTCAGAATCAACACCATAACAGAGAGCCTTTATACATAAGAGTGGTGATATATGCACAGGAAGCACGCTCATTTCAAGTTTTTGCCGAAAGTATGGCTACAGCGTCTAGAATACCTTGTGTGGAAATATGCTATCCAAACAACGCTAAAAATTTGTATCCCTTAAATGTGCGACGATACTGCTAAAATCCCAAGTATCGATCACAGCGACATCTGTGGGATTTAGTATTACATTGTATAGACTAGCAATATCTTGCAGTTTGAGCAAACATCCTGCAGATGTCGCTGTGATCTGTATATTTCAGCAGCATCGTTGCACAGTTAAGGGATACAATATTTTAGCACTCTTTTAAGTATTACAGGGATAGCCAATTTCCACACTATATATTCTAGGTGCTATAGTACGGCAATCCACTTTCTTGAATAGAGGCTATTCTATCTACGTTATGATCACGTGGTCAAAGCAAAAACGTCTAACGTAAAGAAGGGAAGGCTCGGTCGACGTAATGTAAATCACCGCTAGCCAATGAAACAGTTCACGGGAGAAAGCAGTATTAGTTTCCTGGTTCCCTTCTCATCAGTTAGAAGTTCTTTAGGTAAATTGCCGGTACCACGTGACTTTTTCAGCCTTGAACCCATATTTGGAATATCCTCCATTAGACGATACGCGCATGGACGAGCTTTATTAGACTAGGGAAATAATTCAATATGCATTAGTCTGACGATAATGACACGCTCGCAAAGACCTTTAACGATTTGTTTTTATCACTTCTACCAATAAACCTTTATTGGCCATATGTCGCTACTTCGTTATAGCGACACACTTGTTCCTAATTGGATCCCGGCCTTAATGTATCAAAATACGGAGTTTGCTTTCTGTACTATTCTTGAGCTCAGTTATAATGTCTAGAAATATAGGCCGAGATCCAGGTACATTTTTGCAAACAGTGAAATGTTAGCAATAATTCTAGCTTCTGATTGGTCTATCTCGTTGCGATAACAAAGAAAAATCTACCTAGATCATGGTCATGGTGTGGAAACCGGCTATTCCAGTAATACTTTAAAAATTGCTAAATATTGAATCCCATAAATATTGAAAAATACTGAATGACAAATGTCGATAGCAGCAACATTTTCTAGATCTTCTCTGAGCGAAACGTTTTCTCATTTGATGTCTTTTGAAATAGTTACGTTGGAATTACCATATGTCGCTGTGATCGACATTCATCGTTCAGCCTCGTTCAACATTTATGAGATACAATTTTTTAGCACCTTTTTAATAAGCCGATTTTTAAACTGTATCTTCTAGATACTATAGCTCCGTTATAGGCCTAGATTATATGTTGTAGAAATCGACTATCCCAGCAATACTTAAAAAAGCGCGGAAATAGTGAATCCCTTAAATGTACAACGATGTTGAATTCCAAACAGTCATTTGCAGCGACATCTGCAGGATATTTTTTAAAGAAGATAGAGACACGTGTAATGCACCGCTATAGCGTCTAGAATACATAATGTGGAAATTTGCTATCCAAGCAGCGGTAAAAAGTTGTATCCCTTAAATGTGCACTGACGCTGAAATCCAGGGAGCTGATCGCAGCGACATCTGTGATATACTTTCAAAGTAAACATCGTATTATTACAGCGGGCTTGACGCCAAGCACACAGGTCAGATGTATGTTAATAAAATGTAAAAAAAAATGCTAGAGCGTCTAGACCAAATTATAGCGCCTAGAATATATAGTGTGGAAATTGGCTATCCCTGTAATACTTAAAAAAGTGCTAAAATATTGTATCCTTAAATGTGCAACGATGCTGCTGAAATATACAGATCGCAGCGACATCTGCAGGATATTTTCTATAACTGCAAGATATTGCTAGACTATACAAAATGTAATACGAAAATCCCGCAGATTTCGCTGCGATCGATACTTGGGATTTTAGCAGTATCGTCGATCATTTATGGGATACAAATTTTTAGCATTGTTTAATAAAATATTTCCACACTAGGTATTCTAGACGCTGTTACCAAATCATAAAGTTTTAGGAAATATCCTGCAGATATCGCTGTGATCGACTCATTGGATTTCAGCATCATTTGAAATTTGAGAGATCCAATATTTTAGCACTTTTTAAAGTATTACTCGGATAGCCGATTTCCACACTATATATTCTAGGCGATATAGCACCGCGGTAGCTTGTCTTTTTCGTTTACCTCGGAGTAGATATAGATGAAGTCATTTGTAGCTGTTCCTAAACTGTGGCCAACAACATATAAGGCCAGTTCATAACGTCACACGGAGTTGATTATCTGTACACGGCAATGGACACAAAAAAAATCGGCGCGCAGCTTTGTACTAATCATCGTGTAAAAATGCTCCAACTCTGAGGCTAACGAAAAAGACAGGTTACCGCGGTGGGTCCGATTCTTCTTTTTTTACAGACCGCTGGAGTCACGTGATGCTCGAATGCACCAAAGAAGGTGCGTGAAAAGAGCATCACGTGACTCCAGCGGTTTGTAAAAAAAGAAGAATCGGACCCACCGCGGTAGCCTGTTTTTTTCGTTAGCCTCGATCCAACTCCGTATGACATTTAACCATCATGAACTGGCCTATTATGTCATTGGTCGCGCTAACACCCTCCCTCCTGCGTCCACCGTATATAGCGGCATCTTGTACTGGAGACTGCTAAATGGGCTGCTATCGGTCAAAATCAAGAGATAAAAGGGCAGAAGAGAGGGAAAGAACTCGTTTTTTTTTTGGTAACTAGATTTTCACACGGGAAGATTGAGATGTCTGTTCCTTTCCTTTCATAACTTCATGGTGGTGAAATAAGCCAAAGCCTCCTAAATATTTGAGAAAGTCTTGACTCGCGTCACGAAATCATCACACAAAGCAGGCAAAGCAAAAAAACAAAATCATTCATCGGCTTGTTCATATTCACGAGCCAATGAATGATTTTTCTTCTTTGTTTTGCCTGCTTTGTGTGACGTTTTCCTGACACGTGTCAAGGCTTTCTCCAATATTTAAAGGGCGTTGAATAGGCCGGGATCAAGATAGATTTTTCGCTATTAGCGGGATGAGACTGATCAATCAGACGTCTGCATTTTTCTGAACTTTTTGATGTTTGCAGTAAACACGGAAAAGCCTGCAAGGATGGAGGCTACTGATTGGTCAATGTAATTTTACTAACAGAGAAAAATTTATCTGGATCCTGGACATTAACTTTGGTTGGTTAAAACAATTTTGAATAAAATCAAATCAGGAAGCCAATGTTTGTTAACTTTTCTGGTTAGTTTAATTGAAATCTTCCTCGTCTATTACTGAAAACTAAGTTACCGTACTTTGGACAAAAAATTGAAAATGATTACACGAATTGTACATATGTCACCACTCTAACACAGTCTTGCCAGATGGGCTACTTTTTTTAATTCAGATACTTGATTGGCACCACTTTTTTGAAATTGTAAAATGCGCCTTATTTAATTACATATTAATTAAGGCGAAAACAAAGGGAATTTTACCGTTTATAATAAGTGCTGGCAATCAAGAAATCTGAATTAAAAAAAAGTAGCCCACTGGCAACACTGCTCTAACATATAAATGTTCTCTGTTATGACCATGAGTCTAAGTGCAGTTGGTTAAATTTGAGTATCTGGGCATTAGAGAAAGCAATAGTGGCCCACCGTGGCTGAGTGGATAAGACACCATGCCGCTAATCCCTTGAGAGCGTAGGTGGAAGCAGATTCGAATTCCGGCGTGATCCGCATGTGATATGATGTATGTGTTCAATAAATCAAACAAACAAATAAGCAAGCAATAGTGAAAGGTACAGTTGGCATGGAAACAACGACTTCTTTAATTCGTATAGAAAATTAATGAATAGTAGTAAATGACTCAAGTTTAAAATGTAGGCAAATGGTCTGGAAATATCAATGGCTCCCATCTAGTATTTCACAAAATTATTTTAATAGATTCACATGATGTATAACTTGATGCAACTCTTAGCTAATGAAAATTCTGCAACAAGACTTATGTAGGTAGATCTTTTGAATGAATAATTCAGAATTCTGAGAACAAAACGAAGTTCTTAAGGGCTCTTCCTCACCCCCCCCCCCCTCAAAAAAGGAAATACGATAGAAAGATATAAGAATTTGGATAGCTTCAATATGTCTGTGATCTTTTGTCAGAGTTCAGAAAAAGAGTCTGGGCATAAAAAAAAAAAACAAATTTGACGAACGATAAGACTATAGATTTCAGGCAAATTTTAACCGAAAAATATTTAATTCTAATGTATATGCGGCTTTAATAATAGACAAATAAAGATAATCAATTTAGGGGAAATTTTGTAGTAAATTAATATCCTCACATTCATGCAAATAGGTATGGATAAACAGACTTGAGTAAAATTACATATTTATTCTTTCTTCTCTATAACACGATCTAAATGAAGATGAAGTTATATGTACAGTTTATATCTTTAAATTTTTAGATTTTTTTTTATCAAAAATGTTCCTTTATTATGTCTAGAATTGCTAGATTTACAGATCATCGATTCTTTAGATGGCTGCGGGGTTTCATTCTTGGATTAACCGTAGGTATTTGTAAAGGTAAATTTATTTTGAAAAACCGTCAGCAAAAAAAGTTAGAAAAAACAATTAACTGACAGACTACCTGTAAATATATATTTTATTTCGACTCTGTTTTTTACTAAATTTTCATCTTTCGTAGAAAATTTTAAGGAGATATAAATTGAGAAAGACTGATACTTTGAAAGGAGAAATTGACTTTCCTTACTTTTAAATTATTAATCACTATAAAAAATGAATGATAGGTAAACAAAATGTATAATATTGTGTTTGCTCCCTGCTTATAAAGTCTATACAAGGACTAATTTGAATTTGAGCTAGTACAATTATTTCAATTATATATCATTTGTTTAAAAAAAAAAGAACTGATATCTACTAAAAAACAACTTCTCAAAAGTAAAAAAAAGCCAAGCAAAAAAAAAAAAAAAAAAAAAAAAAGTTGAAAGTTGTGGCTAAAAAATAGTATGATATCAAATTTCCAAGCTTATATTACGGTACTTATTTAAAATTTTTTGATAAAAATTTACCATATGTAAGTCGAGTACCTAAGTATGCGTTGATAGAAAGCCTTTTCTCCTTTACTAAATACATCATAACGTGTTTCTGAAAATTAATTTTTTTAAATTATGCATGATGGGCTTGGCGGCCATCTTTCCATATTTTACACAAATTTCTAAGCACTCAAGCTCGTAACATATTTGCATTATTAAGAATTTCGAACTTCTAGTTTTAGCTACAGACAGATATATTAAGAAAGTTTTTTATTTTGAAAAAGAAAAACAAATTGATTTTTACTGCTTTAACCCCTTCGGGACGGGAGTCTTTTACGAAATTTTTAATCTTTTGTCACCGTTTTTTAAAAACAGAAATTTGTATCTTCTTGAATCGAGAAAATGCGCTGATTACATATGGCAAATTTTTCAGTAAAATTTTACTGGTGAGGAAAAACAAGGATTCTGAGCGCTTCATGCGGCACGTACACGTGTCGCTCGTCCCCAAGGGGTTAACTAATTAATTACCCCCCCCTCCGGAAAAAGAGAATCATAAGATGAAACCTGAAGTTACTTCAGCTTTATTTTTAGACACAAATTTTTAGGCACACATTTCCATAAATTAAAAGAATAAAATGTTTGCTTTAGTAACAATTTCGAACTTCCAATCTTAACAATGAACTTGTGTGCTTAGAAATTTGTGTAAAATATGGAAAGATAGCCGCCAAGCCCATCATGCATTATTTAAAAAAATTAATTTTCAGAAACACGTTATGATGTATTTAGTAAAGGAGAAAAGGCTTTCTATCAACGCATACTTAGGTACTCGACTTACATATGGTAAATTTTTATCAAAAAATGTTAAATAAGTACCGTAATATAAGCTTGGAAATTTGATATCACACTAATTTTTAGCCACAACTTTCACCTTTTTTTTTTTTTTTTTTTTTGATTGGCTTTTTTTTACTTTTGAGAAGTTGTTTTTTAGTAGATACAATACTACTGCTGTACGAACTTATATAGTAAAAACATCTACGGCGTTATTATGATATCTTTAAATCATTTTTTCCTGTCAGTATACACACTACAAATCTTTGTACACTTTTTGGAACACTTATTTTGTCACCTTTTTAAGAACACTTTGAAGTGCACCTTTTAGGACAGTTTTTAGAATACTTCTGAGGACACTTTTTTTTCCAGCACACTATCTACAACACTTTTTGGACACTTTTGGGAACGCGTGATTTCATAAGCGTACCCAAATGTATTCTCAATCTGTTCTCAAATATGTTCCCAAGTTTAGATTTAATAAATATCCTAAGCAGAACACTTTCAGTACGCTTTCGGTAGATTTTCGGTGCACGTTTGGAACGCTTTCTTTCTAGCGGAAAATATTCGGAACACATTTATGTACACATTAAGGTAACTGCAACATTTTTTTTTTTTTAATCAAAGTGTTCCAAGTGTGTTCTCAATGTGTGTTGGGTATTTGCAGTGTAGTCAATCTTTAGAAATTATGGGTTGATAAAATAGAAAATAACCTTAGAATTTTGTTATTAGTTTTAATTTTGTAAGATATAGTATTATTCGTATACGAACGTATGTAGTAAAACCCTATTAATCCACTAAATGTTCAGGTTGAATATAACGTAATAATTATAATATATAATATGTGTAATATTATAATATTATCTTATCAAAATATGTAAAAATCCTTTGTTTTTCATTGAAATTTCAACATATTTCAAAACACATGTCTAACTCATCATTTTAAATGTCATATTTCTTTTTCCCCTGCCTGAATGATATACAAACAACTATTTACGTGCAAGAAACATTTTCACTGTTGGCTAGTGTGATCTAAGCTGGTTTTACGTGAAAGTTTGCTTACTAATTTTAACATGTCGAGAAAGATTCAATGATCGGAAAATGATGGTAAAGCCGGTCGATTTTGTTTGAAACTATCTGCACATGCAAAAGACACATAAACTGTAAGTAGATGCTATCATTTGTCGGTCTGAGATCGAGCCGTACAAGATATAGGCTGATGGCCTTGTTAAAAGCTTGGACTTATTTGGTAGAAGTAACTTATTAAGAGCAAAGTTCGTAAAATATCAGCCTAAATAAATCTACCCTATATATATAAAATCATAATGAAGCGAATTTATGAAACGGAAGTATGAAGCGACTGATTAAACAACTGATTATGTTTCACGGGGATTTCTCCTAAAATATGGAATACTTTGCGATGGAATTAACATCAAAAATCAATATTTATCCGCAGATTTCAAAACTGGTATTAGAATTTTTAAATTCGAATTAGTTTTCGAAATATTAATTTTTTTCTAATTTTATATACATTTTTCTAATGATGGCAACTCAAATTTTAATCAAACAGATATTTATTTTTGTATTTCAGAAAAGGTTGACGTGGTAACCCGGCTATTCTTGTTTATTTGATAATAAATGTTTATTTACTTTTATTTCTTTTTACAAATTATATAAAATATTTTGTTCTATGATTATTAATTATTTTTTTGATACTTCCTTTAGAAAATAATAAGAAATAATTAAGAAATACAGTACTACTTAGTTATTCTGTCGACCAATTTCGCCAAATTATATAAATCGCCAAAACACTCGCCAAATTATACAAATTGACGTAATTTTTATTTTAAATAACGAAAGAACAAATAAATTAGTATAACATTAATAAATATATGAATAAAACGTCGAAATAAAAATCACTTGATGACGTAAACACGTGTAACTTGCTTAAAGTCAAGTGAATGTGACATTTACGATCAACCATTATTGGCATTTAATCTTATAGTTTGGCCATAGATTTTCTGTCGACGGGATATCTAAGGAATACCAAAAATGCATGTGTAACTGGTATTTGAAAACGAGGTTTTCGCCAAATTTTCGTAAAAAAATAAAAATCACGCCAAACCTGCGGTGCGTATCTGGCCAAATATTACCACTCGAAAAGAAAAATGCTAACTGGCGAGTTGAAAAAAAGCTACTGGCGAGATTTGCATCCTGCTAGCGTAACAGTACCTAGAATTCTTTGCGACCATGGCAACTTTTATGTAGTTTTATTCGAAAAAAAAACTGATTTTCTAATCAAAATGGAAAACTTGCAGTCCCATATTGGCGCGATTTTTTTCTGACGCCAATGTCATATACGGTACGGGCACATAACTGGCGTCAAAGTATCGTTATTTTGCTTGATATGGTAAGCCGGATGTTGCTGTTTATGCTGTTGAAGCGTTCCCCAAATTGGCGTCGTTAAAAATCACGCCAATATGGGACGTATATGACATCTTTGCCAAACTTTCATATGAAAGGCGAAGGGATCAGATCGTATTTGTTTATGCCAGCTGATGACTTGAACTATTATAATATAGATGAAATGATTCTGATAGAATAATATTTGGCGGCTTATCACCTGTGCCTGGCTAACATTAAAGTACCAAAATGGCACCTAGAGTATAAAAAGCGAAGTGTTCCGCCTGAAACTGTTGATGATAGTCACATGACTTAGGCTATTGTTATAGAGATTGTTTTAAAATACCGGGAGACAATGACACTTATACTTAATTTATTTTATTTTACTTCTTTTCAAATGTTTAACTGATCCTCTTTAATCAAAAACGAAAACAACCATTGGATGTCTTAACAGCAACTAATTCGCCCTTAAATTTTTGCAATCAAAGGGAATTGAATGGAAACCCGTTTACAGGGAGATCTGCACAGCTTTTTTCAGTATAATTCAATCTTCTCTAATATTTTTAAAACCCATCAGATTAGCGTGTTTTTAGATTCTGCGGTATCTGAGCGGGGGTTGGCGAGCGTAGCTTGCAGGGGGCAGAGCCCCCTAGTCTAACTATAATGATATGATGATAAATAATGAATATGATAATTCTAACACCAAACGGTAAAAATTACCCAAACTTACATAATATAAAATTTGACTCTGAATTAATAAATATCAAATGGCCAAAATCGTATTCTTTGAATGTATTTAATAAAAACTAGATTAGATATAAGTATGTACAAGTAAGGTTGAAGTTGAACAGACGCGGTCATGCCACCGCAAGCTCGAAGGGGAGACCGGGGCTAGTAGGCGCAGTTTTTAGTTATTGATTTTTATTAATTTTTTGTTTAAGTTTTTTATGAAACTTTACCTGTACTTTTAAAGAGCAGGCATTGGGCTATAAATAACCCGAGTTTTGAGTTTGTAGTTTTTGTAGTTTATGTTTAGCGGAAGCCTAAATTAAAAGGAAAATTGCGCGTCAACGTACCCCGTCACGGGGCAAGTTGGCACACGCTTTATAAAAATTTAATTGGAACTCAAATAAGACACGCAATTAAGAGAAATCATTTCATTATTACCGGTAAGTTTAAACAAAGGCGTTATCGCCGTACAATGTAAATTCTAAATTATTCAGATAATGAAGAAAACATTAATATTGAGTAACTTCTATCCTACTCGATATCATCATCAGAGTTACAGTTTTCACAAATAAAAAATCGAGTGTCTCCGTTTGGGCAAGCCTCGTGTGCCCAAAATCATGCATTGCAATCATTTTCTCGGTATTTGCTGTTTTTCAAGCTACAAATACACACCAGACACCGAGCCAACTTGCCCCGTTTTCAATGCGCCTACTAGCCCCATAATAAATTTCATCACAAAACGGACATGTAACCATCTAAGCATAAATAATCCAAGTAAATCACATATGGGGTAGGTACAGTTAATCATACACTAAGAAAAACTGCACAAGTTAAATCTCAATTATTAAGTTAAGTATTAGAAATTAGAAAAAGAATGAAGCAACAAAAAATTACTTATGAGTGCAAAAAGCAGAAAAATCGTAATAAATGTCCACTGCACGTAGGTTACGCTGCAAAACTACAATGCGGATTGTAAAAAGCAAGAAGAAAGGTACTCTGTGACTGGTTGCGCAATCTATAGACAAACAGGTGATTTATGAGGGCTGCGCCTACTTACCCCTGTAGCCAACTAGCCCCGGTCTCCCGTATTCATCCTGGCGATAGGTGGAGTCAGATGACACAAAGCATTTTGAACAGTATTCAAACAAAATAATTGCTGATCATGCTACATCTTAACAAGGAAATTGTGCTGCGTGGCTAAATTTCTGGTATGACGCCAAGTGCTAGCTTCGTTCCTATCCTTTATAAGGAACTTTTGTTGTATCAGCGCCATTTAATCCTGACTCTGACTGTTGCTATGGGTTTCTGTTTCTGGATGTATTATGCATCACTGCTATCGGCCGATGACATCACCTATCACTGACATAAATTATATGCCATTTTAGACCTACTTTGAAAAAAATCACAAAGACAGAAATTTAGGTACCTGTCATAGATTTCTACATCTTATACAACAGAACACTGTAAAAAAAAATATTCCGTTAAAATACGGAACTTGTACTGGCAATCGAGACGTCAGTACTATTTCCGCATTTTAAAGAATTTTTTTCCCGTAAATTCCAGAAAATTTTTAGTTTTTTCAAAAAAAATTTCCGTTTTTTTTCATATTTCCGTATTTAAAAATTCTCGTCCCGAAGACAAAATATAGTAATTTTTCAAGGAGAAACTTGCATGTTTATGAATTTGATACTTCGCTTTTCAAGGACATGTTTACATCAAGATCAGAAAATTCCAATTTAATTCAAACAACACTAGATCAACAGCACTTACCCTGACGGGATTCGAACCAGGGAACTGTCCTCTTCTAGATTAGTGCCCTTAACGATTACGCCACGGTTTCACAAACTATGTGTTCAAATATCGTTACTTATTTCAGGTGACTTTTATAAAGCAAAGACTAACAAGTTAAACAAGGAAGGTATTTTCGTAGAGATAATATTTTTCAATTGAGTACAAAATTATGAATATTTTACACATTTATTTCCTATAATTTTGAATATTTAGCTTTTTAGTTTGATGCTTTATAAAAGATAAATTTTACTCCTTAAAATATTACAGGTATGAAAGAATGTATTAAGAGTAATGACTGCTTCTTTTTTGCAAGATTTTTAAATTTTTATTTTATTATTATTTTAATTAATTAATTTATTTATTCATTTAGTTTTGCAAGAATACCAATATATTTTTTTTCAAACATGTACTTTTTCAAATTTTCCCAATTATTTGTCTGACGATCTACTGTAAACTCAAATAAAGATAATTACTACGTGACATTAAAATAAATTTCCTCTATTGCTTATTAAACTTAGATACACGTCAATTTTATAATAATTTCTTATTATATTTCAGATATGTTTTAAATTTTATGTGTGAATCTGTTAAAGTGAATAGATTAAAAAATATTAACATTAAAAATAGGTTTTTTTCCCCTTTTAAAACATCCTAACAGAAACTTTAAAAAATTATTAATAGCTTGCTATGCATAAGTCAGACATTTTTTAAAATCACAATGAAAAATAAAGTGTGACATTTCTTTTTTAACGATCTCAAAATGATATTAATAAGATTAAAAAAATTTAAATATCGTAAAATACGTTAGCCTTTTTATTAAAAAAATATTGATTATAGCGAGTTGTTTAGAAATACATATTATAGATGGCGCCATAATTTTTATCAGTTTTTCTTGAAACCTCGTGTAAAACATAGTATTTAGCCATTATTGGAAAATCAGTGAATATATTTTCAATAGAGCCATATTTAGCCCATAATGGAATTTCAATAAAATAATATCGCTGTAAAACAACAACAATACAACAATTATAATATACAACATACAACAATTAATATACAACAATATACGATACAATTACTTTGCTTTTCAAACAAAAGCAACTAATTCAAAACATCATTTTCGGAACTCGTACTGTTTTGAAAGCAATACAATAATATTCCGTGAAATTTAGATAAAGCTTACTGGATTTATACGGATATATAATATTAAAATGTCAATTACGGCAATTGTACTGTTTTCATAGAAAAATTAAACTATTCCGTAAAATTTTACGGAAAAATTTGTGTATATTGACGTGATATACAGTGTAGAACCTGGAACGCGTACCAGACAATTGCTAGAAAACTTTAAATTAGCTGTAGCTAATATTCAAGCAAATAGAAAACACAAACTTATGTTGCCGGATTTGTTCAGGAAAATAGAAGCGATTTTAAGATTTTAGAATCTATGGCATTGATCTTACAAAGCAATCTAGATAATTTTATCCAATTATTGAATCTAGTTCATCAGATGGTGTGTTAAAAGCATGGCAACGATATAACATTCTTGACAAACTAGACTCTGATAGTACAAGAAATATAATATCAATAAAATCACATATGCCAGCGTTAATGGGATTTTTGAAAAGAAAAGTTAGTGGGAAAGAAATATTAAAATTGGGAAATATTAAAACTGGCCAGAGCGGATTTTGAAGAAAGACAAACCTAAAGAAAAATTCCAAAAAAGGTAAGCCAAGCTAGCTACTGTAGCAGGGCTATTTAACGAAAAGCAAAGATTGCGTTATGGCTAGGTCTTTTTCCTTTCCAAAACGAAAAGCAAAAGTTAGGGATAAAAATTATTGCCTGAAGAGTCTTTTTTTTTTTTTTTTTGTCTTGTCAGCGCGCTAAAGTAAGTTTTTATTCGTTGTCACTTATACTCTAAACTTCATACAGAGCTATTTTTCACTGAAATATCAAAGCTTAAAGAAACGAAAAATAAAATTAATTCCACGTAAGTAATACAAAATACTATTGCAAATAAACAGTGTTCTACTCTAATAACTTTGGAAATAGTTACTACACAATAAAAAAAATATGTAAAGTTACTAAAGTTTTTCTAGGAAACTGGGATTCCTAGAACTTTTATGTAACGGACAACAACAAAAATTCATGTAACAGATACACTTTCGCACCGAAAATAAAAAAAAATCTGCAAAGTTACTAAGAATATTTTAGGAAACTGGGATGCCTAGAACTTTTCATGTAACTGCAACCAGTGTTACATACAAAATTTTGATAAGATCACTGTAATTTTAGCAGACTCATTTGTAAAGCTACAGATTTCTGCAGCTTAACAAAAACTAGTTTTGTAGATTTACAGCTTTTTTTGTACAGTTACAGATGTAATTTTACATCTGTAGAACTACAGATTTTTTTTTTTTTTTTTTTTTTTTTTTTTTTTTTTTTTTTTTTACAGTGTAAAGGTCAACAATCGAAGAAAGTATAGCGTTATTAGACAGTGGGTAGAAAAAGAGTTATATTCTGAAATGTACGGCTGAAGAATTAGGTTTACATACCTTTTCTTCAGAGATTATTGTCCACACATTATTTGGGCAACAATATGTGGCAAACAGAAGCCACGTTTCACAATCTTAGAGGGTCTAAGTTCACAATAAGTTTTGTGTTGAGTTAAGTGCTTCAAGTAAACAAAAACAGATTAAAGTAGTCTTGAAGAGTAGATGTTGAGTAGTCCGAGTTCTTGGATCAAAATATTTGCGGGAACATTACTCACACACTGAAAGAGTCCTTACTCAAAGAACTAGCTTAAAGAAATTTCCACAATTTATTTCCATTTAAAAGCAACAGAAAAACTAGTGACTCAACAAATACATGAAAATGATAGAAATGCAGGTTAAAATATTTTGTAGGTATAATCTGTTTAATTGTCTCAAATGCCAGGAATGTCCAAACTAACTATATAGGGCAAAAGGGGACACTTATGAATAATGTACATATCATCTAATTAACATTAAATAAAAAATCTTTTAAAAATTGTCAATACATGATATTAATCTTATCAGTTATTCACAATATTTTAAATATTCTTATCTGATGTTAATTTAATGAAATGGATGTTGTTTTCACATGCCCAGATTTCTCACATGTTTTTCCCTATACCATTTACTTTATTTTTAAGAACATTATTAGGAAGAAAAAAATGAGAAGAGAAGCCATATTGTTGAGAGAACTTTTTATTCGGATGCCAGAATTTTGTATAAGAAAATATTAGATCAACCTATGATTTATAAACTTGGCCATATGAGATCTGCAGATAAAGAACAATATGGGCGGTGTCATCATTGACAGGTCAGTAAAGATCGCTTATCTGGATAAAACGAAATAGTGCCTCAAGATATGAGGTTCATAGACTAAAGAAAACTATTAAATGTTAATATGGCAGCCTACGATGAATTAATAGTTCTTCCATTATTCATGCATTTAGAAATATTATGATATTTACCACAGGTGTAAAAGACAGTAAAAAAGTGCAATCTTAGTGAAATAAAGGGAAAAGAAATTTGTATTCTATACCATCTAAGAAATGAGCATGTTTACGAATGTAAGGATCATTCTTCTAGAAACGTCAGGAAATATTATATAAAAAATAATTAAAAGTAGAAATATGTAATAATGGTAATAGGTGTAGTCATAGCTGTCAACTATACGATTTTTTTTTCCCAAGTCAAAAATCACCTATGGTACCATAAAATTTATTTCATTTTATAACATGAATTGTTACAATGTGGTATTTATTTTATTATATTTCTTAAGAATTATTTCTGGTTCAAAATGTATTTATTTGACTTAAGGCAGTTTTCAAATACCCTGCTCAAGAACGTAAAAATTTCTTATACATTTTTTGACTCATTTTTAAACGCAAAGATATAAAACTGACAAGTGAATTGAAGCGATTTGAAATCGAAATGCGTTTTTCATCTTTTGATAAATAAATTATCTTATCGAGTTATAACCAGTTGTGATTGTGATCACATGATGACGAGTTTTTCTTCTTTCTCGGTGCGTCGCGTCGGAAATTCGGTTCAAAAGGTTAACTTTGCCACTATTTTCTGAAAGAGCTTCTGACTTTACCAAAAAAAGGAAAATGCTTTCCGAATTATTTAGTTTCGGAATAACAACATCTAACAATTACATGAGTTTCCAAACATAAATGAATTGTAAAATGTTTCAGAAAGAAGCTCCTTTGGATTTAAGAACAGCCTTATGATAACGGAATATGTTAAAAAGTGGATTTTCGAAAAAAAGTGGTCATTTTCAGTTTTTGAATTTATTGAATAGATCATTATTTTAGCTCTACAGAATCGTTTTCATTTTCCATCTACGTCAATTAGAAGTCAAGATGTGAAAGAATTTGTAAGGCTCCACAAACCGGAAGCGATCATCAAAATAGCCAGAGGTAAGCCTAAAAATAATGTCAAACGAAATACCACAAATTTTATCAAACATAATTTTTTTTAAACTTTTTTCTTAATATTTAAAATTAAAATTTTATGAGGCTATCTGGAAACGAAGATTTTAATTTAAATCTGACAACATTTTTTTGGTCATAATAATTAAGTATGCATTTTTCCCAAAATAACGTTTTTCGTGTATCTAGGTCTTTTCAAAAATTATAACTCGTTATTTACTATTAATAGTATTTTTTTCAAACTTAAAATGTTTTTTACTTTTTTCAATATACATAAAATAAAAATATTGGAATCGAAAAAGTTTTTGACATCCGCTTTTTGATGGACTTACACGTTCTGAAATTCCTGACAGCTATTTGACTAGTTTTGAAATTTTTTTGTATCTATGTGTGTCTGTTAACCCTCTCGCTGCGTAATTGTTTCATCAAAATAGCTTCACGACGAGCGTCTTTTAAGAATTTTTTTGTCACCGGTTTTTCAAAACAAAAATTTTTGTCTAATTTAATTGGGAAAATGCTCCGATTAAATAAGGCAAAATTTACAATAAAAAATTAGTGGTGGGAATAATCAAGGAGGGTTAATTAGACGAAAAAATGCATGCCCGAGAAAATCTCGGGTTGCGCAGCGAGAGGATTAATCTGTTAGTCTGTGTGTGACACAATTTTTGCGGTCACTCATTATCTTAAGAACTAATGCGCGGCATTTAATCAATCTTTATGTTCATTTAGACCTAGACTTAAAGTCGTGCTGATGAAATTTAGGTACATATCGATGTATAGGTGGCTCTGCTACGATGCATTTTTCCTGATTTCTGTGATATTTATATCTCAAAAACTAAAGCACAGAGTTGGATCAAACTGCACGTTCTATTAGATCTGAACCTAAAGATGTGTTGATCGTGGTGTCTAACGCTCAACAGGTAATAGCACTGCTATGTCGTGTTTTTACGATTGCCGCGATAGTTATATTTCAAAAATTAATGCATGGCATTTCTTTTTCATGATGCCGTGACATTGCTGCCAATCGTTTTTTTTTTTTTTTTTTTTTTTTTTTTTTAAGTTAAACAATCAAATTTGATTACTTCCTTCTACCATTACAAGAGGAAAATATTGGATTCGTGAAAAATTTCTGCTTCCGATTTTCGAAGATTTTGCACGTTTACATGGTTAGGGATGTTACTCCTAGATAACGAAATGATTCACTTTTAACAAAATGTCTCTCACGATCCGAGAAAATATTGTTAGGATATTACATCGTTCATTAAAAACCTTTTTATAACTTTAATTTCCAATTTTTTACCCGAAAGTATAGTCCTGAAAATGTACGTTTCGAATAGTTTTTATTTATTGAGTTAAAATTTCGAAATTTTTTATGATGGTTAACCATATCATTTGTAAACAAAATCACATGATAAAACTTCTCATAATTAAAAAAAAAAAATTTAATTTTAAATTTTATTAAAAAGTGGGGTAGTTTAAAATCGCTATAACTCGAAATATTGTTTGCAGAATTTCAATTTTTTTGCATTTAAATAAACAGAAATATATAAGTTTTAATTTAGATTCAGCATTTTAAAAAATATTAATTTAAATAAAAATTAAAAATATTTAAAATAAAAATTTGAAAAAAATGACGTAATTTTTTTAAAATCATATTTTCAAAAGCAAATATTTTTTTTCATATTTGCTGAATCAAAATTAAAGTAAAAGAATTGAAAAAGATATATTTTAAATTTGAACCATTTATCTTTAACGGTTCTTGACTTATAAGAATTTAAATATGAGAAATGGTGAAAAAACCCATCATGAAGAAAAAGACATTTTCGCAAAAAGTCGTTTTCATGACAACCATTGCTTGAAAGTTAGATTTTGAAAACAAAACAAAACTTAAAAATGAATATTTCCTATTCTAATTAAAATAGAAACATGATTTGAACTTCATCTTAAGCAGAAAAAGACAAAGAAATTTTTATAGTAATAAAAAATGTTAAGAAAATTTTAAGATTTTTGTGTCCCGGACCCCCTTAAATGACTTTAAAATTTAATTGAATTGCGAATTTTGGAAAAGTTTATGCAGACAATACAGAATATGTTCCGGAACATATTTCTGCTTTACCTGCATAAAATATTTAATCTGGATTAAAACTTTAATAAAAATGTAGGTATTGGAAGGAAGTTTTACATACTTTTCCTTACCAGCATTCACAACTAAATAACATAGTTCTGCATCCATTTCATGTACTATTTTGTTGTATGTGTCTACATGTCCCGACATTTCCAAGCCTGAATTAATGTGTAAAAGTCTAAATGAAAAGAGACTTAGGCCAACTCAAGTTTTACAATAAAAAGATATTTCTTCACCAAACTTTATTCTACAATTAGAGTTCTTTAAAAATAATACTGCATACATATTATATATATCTATGTAAAATATATCACTTTTCAAAGTATGTATCCACATGCCAGAGAATAGACTACTTTGGAAATTATATACATGAAAGTTCAATGAAAAAATTATGAAATTTAGAATATATATATGTTACAGGAAATAAAAACAAAGTGAACTAGTGGGATGTGCCATTCCAAATATTTTCTTCTTTCTCATACGTGCTAATATTTCAAAAAGTTGTTACACTTGTTATAATACTTCAGTGTTCTTCAATATTACATCCACTAATGAAAATATTCAGGTAGTCCACGAATTTCACGTTATATCACAATTGATAAAAAATAATGGGAGAGCATTAATTGGAAAATTCTTGTTTCTTTTTAAATCACATTAAAAGGAGTTACTTTCACGTATATATTTCTGAAGTTTTGTGTTCATCATTTGAAAATAATCATCATCAATTTTTTGTAGATTATTAACAGGTCGAAAATATACATAATATACATTATTAGTTGCTTTGTTTCTTCTAGAGCTCATGATTCTAAAAACAATTAAAATTCCAGCAACTCTTTCCTTTTTAAAATTAAAACGACATTTTTTCTGTTTTTAGAAGACCAAGAGAAAAAATGCAGTCTACTTATTGCGTTCAAATTTCAGATTACTACTATAAAACTAAAAGAACAAGAAAAATGTTTTTAATATCAATTCTCTGGTAGGTCATGTGACCATCGGCGCCTCCCGCCTGTTCGAAAGAGGCCCGCTCAGGGGGAGTTGTGAAATATTCCACATCCACTTTGATTTTCATCTTAAGTTTCTGCTTCATTTTACTAATCGGAGTAAAAACGAGTCTCAATCATAATATTTAATAAAATAAATATTTTTTGTTATTGTTTTGTTCATCAGCTGCTTGAGAATCGTCGGGTTAGCTGTGATGCAAATTGCTCGGCGCTGCATGAACTGCGATGTAAAATAAAACTATGAAAAAACGAAGAAAAATCACTACAGCGCCCCATTCCAGTGGATTGTCACGAAATGCACGTGGGACCTGCCGACGATAGCCAAAAACATACACATGAAATTTGGTTGAATTCTTTGTACAACTCCATATACTTTTTGATAGTGCAATAATGAAAATGGCACAAAAATTGGTATTACAGCGTCCCCTTCCGGCGGAATATTTCCAAATTCAATGAGAACCTGCTGGACATTGCCAAAAACACACACAAAAAAATTTGGTTCAATTCTATGCATAATTTCATACAATTTTGGATGATACAAAGAAGACACACAGACATACGGACGGACAGACAGACATTTTGCATAAATATGTTTTTCGGGATCTCTGACCCCTGGAACATGTAAATCTGTTGAAAAGCGGAAGTCGAAAAAAATTTCAATTACAAAGAGGAAAGTATAATGTTATGTAAAAAAATGTTTCTTTTTAATTTAATAAAACGAAATAAATTTGTGTCATTCACAAGGCAGCTAATAAAAGTAGTGGGTAATCTTCTCAGGCGACAGCCGCCCTAACCATTAATCACGCTCCATGCTCCTTTACCGCGGTGTTTGTATGGGAACCGGTACGTTACAAAAAGATCTGTCGTTGGGTACGATAACAGTTTGCATTAATTAATGCCAAGCAGAAGAAATTAATCACATTATTGTGAAAATTGTAACAGTCTCGCATTTATCGTATTTTTCAGATGTTAATCAAAAGTTGAAATTTCAGCCAAATAACAAAACAATGGATGCAGTATCACAACAGAAAATTAAAGGGTTAGCATAAATGAAAGACCGGATTAAAAAAAAATTATATCAGGTTGTAACGAAAGTTTTCCGCCAAAAAAAGTTCTTAATAAAATTAGAAAAAAAAGCATGAAAGCAGTGCCTTTAGTGAGGGTAGTAATCACCACCCGAATCTATGATTTTCTGCCAAGGTTTTGGTAGTTTTTCAAAGCCTTCGGCCGAGAAACTTGGGGGCCGCGGGTCCAAAAACAGATCAACCTCATTTCGGGCGTCCTGTGCAGAATTAAAGATAGCACCAGCAAGATGTAGCTGCAAGTGTGAAAAAAGGTAGTAGTCCGAAGAAGTGATGTCGGGGCTATATGGTGGGTGTGGCAAAATATCCCATTTGAGTCCATACAGAATCCAGCCGGTGAATGCAGACATATGTGATCTAGCATTTTCTTGAAGAAACATTATCTTCTTGCGCCGGAACTCATTTTGACATTTTACTTTGATAGCAGCGTCAACACAAACTAGCATCTTGCTGTACACCTTACTGTCCATGGTTTTACCTTTTTCCAGATACTCTTTGTGGATAATACCACGGCAATCCCACCAGATACAAAGCATTATCTTTTTGTCAGTGAAATTGCGCTTTGCGACGCTGCCGACGGGCTCACAGGGCGTAGAGCAACCCCTTTTTCGGCTTGTGTTGTTGAAGTGAATCCACTTGTCGTCACAAGTGACGAAACGGTCCAGAATTTTGTCCTTGCGTTGATATTCGAGCATATTAGTGCAGGCCTGAACACGTCTGCACTTATCTGCTTGAGTCAGCTCATGCAGCACCCAGCGATTGAATTTGTACGTCAAGTTTATGCAATGCATAGTGCGGCTAATAGACATGGCACTAACGTCTAACTGCTTACCTAGCTCTTGAGTGGTTGAATACTGATATTCTTCCACAAATTCTCGCAGGCGGGCCTCATCAACATCAGTAGGCCGGCCAGAGCGTTCTGCTTCTTGAATGTCATAGTCCTTGTTTTTGAACTTTCGGTACCAAAACTTCACAGTGTCATATGATTCAACAGTAGTGCCTAAAACTATACGCATGATTCGGTGACATTCTGTAGCTGACTTTTTGCAACAGAATTGGGAGTAAATGCTGTTTCTAATCTGGTAGCGTGATAGTTCCATTTCAGACACCCTGTATTTAATGTTAACGATATTTTTTTTTAGAAATTTCACAACACAGTGTTATAAAACAAGTCTCTTTCTTTCAAATGCCAAAATCGTTTGACAAAATATGAGCAAATACGACAACGCGAACTGTTTGAAAAGACGATATTAGCTGTGGCGGGAAACTTTCGTTACAACCTGATATTTTCAAAACTATCACACATATTTTAATAGGTGATATATGGAAATAAAGAGGAAAATTCCAAGTTTGTTTTCAGTTATAAATGTTCAATGTGCGAACCTTTCGTAGCACAGCAAACACCTAATCTATAATCAGTTTGACAGTTTTGCACAGTCAACGATTCTTAATGGAGCACTGATGCATTAAAACACTAAACAATGCAGCACTGGTACACCGTGAAAACTGCCAAATGTGTGGAACGAACTTCATTACAGATTAGGTGTTTGTCGTGTTACGAAAGGTTCGCACATCGAATATTTGTAACTGAAAAAAAGAAAAAAAACTCGGAATTTTCTTAAATATTTTCATATATCACTTATTATAATATGTTTAATAGTTTTGAAAATATAAATTTTTAAAATCCGGTCAATCATTTATGGTAACCCTGTATATCTTATTAAGAGCACCTAGATTATCATTTTAAAAACACATATTAACTGAACTAGAATCTTCTCGCTGAATAAGCAGGATGGTTGTCAAGCAAGGTGTATCATGCTTCTCTGTTTTGATGAGACTATGTTCTTTATGATAAGGTAACTGTAAAGTAAAACTGCACGGTATCATTCACGTAATTCATCATTGAAATTGATCCATACAAGCGCTATCCATCACAATAAATTCCAACAACAACGTTTTATCGCCATTTGGTATCGATGAAATGCTGGATTGCTCTTTGAGTGGTTTCCAGTATCGACAACAAGCGACGACTTTATCGTCAGTGGCATCGACAAAGTTGTACGGACGGTTTCATGTATCAACAACAGAGGTTTTATCGGTGGATCATACGATACACCTAAGATAACGATAGGTAACTCAGGGCGAAAATACCTATAGATTATTATTTTTTTCCCAGGCTTCAAATTAGGTGAGGAGTGGCGAGGCATTCGATAGCACATCATTAGGTTTTCTCCTAACAATTGTACTTTTAATAGGTGGCAGATATCGCTAAATCAGCCACACTCCATCCATTATTTTATGCCTTTCAGCAATAAAACCATAACTTTAATGACGATAATTTATCGGCTGATTTATAAAAATAGCTGAAACCGCAGGAAATAAACGCAAAAATATATACTCTTTTTCGATATCTTAATTAATACTAATAAAAATAAATATATCATTATAAAACTGAATAAATATAAATAAATGTATCATTATATAGATTTTTTATTTACTTGTTGAACTATTTCCGTTTCTGATCGTTGTAATTGCGGTTATTTGATTTTAATCTAATTTTTTAAATGTACGTTTTGCGATCATGTATTTTGTTAACAGAAGTTAAAATATACTAAATAATTTCTGTGATTAGAACAAATAAAACTATGACACAATTCTAATGAATAAAACTTAGCGAATCGCAAACTACCTATTTATTTAATAATCGGCCATAATGTAACGGAATTTTTTTGAGTGATGATGTAACACAACAATAGCAGCTACCTACTTCCTTTTCAATAGCAAGATGCCACGATAAACCTCAATAACAAATATTAATTACATAACAATCCATGTATATTTACTCGAGTTAGAGCGTGGTCAGGCAGTCAGATGGTCAGGAAAACCGAAGTTATAAATACTTTTCAACAATGTTGGAAAGTTTAAGAGAAAAGGCGTGAAATCCCATACACACACACATATACAGTGTGTCCACGTATAATCTGACTGACCTTTATTTTCGCAATCGTTGGTCCTAGATGCATACTTCCAATTACAAAAATGGTCAAAATTAGGTACAGGGTTAGTTAGGTAATTAGGTACAGGGTTAGCACAGTAGTTAGTACAAAAAATGTTTGAAGCGAAAAAACAATTTAGTGAAGAATTACAGAATCTAAATTTTTATACGCTCCCCTGGTCCTATAAGTTATATTTAGTAAGATTTCTCTGTTACATTGGCAAGTAAGACAAATAAAAGTCCAGTTATTCTACGATTAAAATTGACCGAGTAATAGCTGTTTAAAGTTGGAGTACATTTTTTGCTGCATATTAGGGGTCATTCACAAATTTAGTAGAAATATAATTTCGTCAGATATATTAAAGAAATGGTTGAGAGTAAAATTAGCATTGCAATATAAATTTGAAATCTTTAATCATTCTGACATATCACTGTAAAATGTACAATTTGTACTAAACATTATAAGAAGATAAAAATAACAGATTTTTTGTAAAATAAAAGGATGAAAAACAACAGCCTCAATTCTTTACAAAATGATACATATTTTTAAATGTTGTTAGATTACACTGTCTTTCAAATTTTGGGTTGCGGCATTGATTCTTGTGTATTTTTTAGCACTGAATCCGAAAATGACCTTCATTTTAGTCCATCACGTCAGGAATTTTTCTCAAATCCTAAATTTCAAAGTTAAAAAGCTAAAAGTTAAAATTGATCCACCTCTCCTCCCAATCTCATCGGACCCCCGAGCTGTTTAGCTGTAAGAAACCCAGTATAAGCCAAAAACCTAATAAATTATTGAATTAAATAAAATTAAACTGAATAAAAAAGTCTTAGATCTATTTTATAGTATCAGATTTTTCGCTATTTTTTAACCTTGAAATTTACGATTTGCGAAAAATCTTGACATGATGGTTAAAAGTGAAGGTAATTTTTTGATTCAGCGTTAAGAAATACATAAAATGTAATTATAAAAGTTAAAAAACACAAACATTGCAAGTTTATGTTATCTAATAAACTTCTTGACGGTAATCTATCAGATTTTTTTTTTGTGTTTTCCTCTAATATAAGTATGTATAAGATGGTAAGAGTCGAAAATCATAATAATATTGCATTGTCATCGGATTTAAGTGAGTATGTAAAATTTAACTTCGATCGTACATTTGAAAGTTAAAGTTCGAGTACAAATTTTAAATTGGAAAGACGATCATTGCAAGTTAAATAAAACCTTATGAAAATAACAAAATTTTAGTTAAAAGAAATCATAGCCTTAAATCCTTACAAAATAAAACATATGTTAAAATACAATTATTTTAACTAATCTGAAACTTAACTAATAAAAGTTAATCGTAATATTTGTACGATTTCTTTCAAAGCACAGATACCTTGAAATAAGTTTAAATACTTTATACACGACTCCTGAAAGCATGGTCGAAATCATCTGTTCTGATATGCAAAAAAGTGGTATAATTCAAAGTTTCATAACTCGGTCAATTTTAATGTTAGTTGAATGGGGCTTTTTTTGTCTTACTTGTTAGTGTCACAGTAAATTTTTACTAAATATCACTTATAGGACCGAGTGACCGTATAAAAATTTAAATTTCGTAATTTTTCACTAAATGTTTTTCTTGACCCAAATCGCTATACAAATCATTCTTTACCTTATTTAAACCATTTTTGTAACTGGAAGTATGCATCTAGGATCAATGGTTTCAAAAATAAAGGTCGGTCAGGTTATACGTGGACGCACTGTATATAAGATTGCTAATGCTAAACAATTAGCTAACCATTGTTATATATTTAAAATATATAAGATATCATTATAATAAGAAATAATATTTCAGTAAGAATTTTTGTATATACAATGGTGTGTAAAAATTAAGGACCAATCACAAAATGGTAATTTTCAAATACGCGAACACTCAAAAGGAAATAATATAATTCGAGTAATTACTATCTCTACAACACAGCTAGTCCATATAACATTTTATTCATGTCACACATAGTCACAAGGTCACAGTCACTATGGCGGAGCAAAAAAGTACGAAATTCCATACATCTCATTATGGGTCTCAAATGATCACTATATGTCACTCCACTCAGACGTCAATATGACTGCTGCTTTGTGACGAGTCATCAGGTGAATTTACAATGTAGTTAAATTGTGACTCTCATGTGACTGTCATTTTTAGACTCAATTTTAAAGTCATCATGAACGTTGCATTAAGATAAGTCACCAAATAATATCACATTATAGTCACATGGAGACTTTTCCCAAAAGAGCATAATGGTGACTTCACAGTAGTCTCTCTGTCACCTGAAAGTCATCGTGTGACTTTAATGTGACATTATTTGGTAACTTATCACAATGCAGCGTTCACGATGACTTTGAAATTGAGTCTACAGATGACAGTCACATGAGAGTCACAATGTAACTACATTGTAAAGTCACATGATGACTCGTCACAAAGCAGAAGTAACAGTGACGTCTCAGTGGAGTCACATATAGTGATCATTTGAGACTCATAATGAGATGTATGGAATTTCCAATTTTTTTGTTCCACCGTAGTGACTGTGACACTTGTGACCATGTGTGACATGAATGAGATGTTATATGGACTAGCTGTATTGTAGAGATAATAATTACTCGAATTATATTATTTCGTTTTGAGTGTTCGCGTATTTGAAAATTAGCATTTTGTGATTCGTCCTTAATTTTTGCACACCAGTGTACGTACACATACATATACGTATGTAATGTATATATACGTATATTTATGTAATATATAATATATGCACTGGCAAGAAAAATTAAAGGAACAACCATAAAAAGGTGTTTTTGTTAATTCTATTAAGGGAATTTCAATGAAAGGTGATTGGTTGGTAACTCAATGTCAACGTTATCGCTTAGTCCAGTGGGAATAACCCTTTAGTGTGCAGCTTTGCATATATGCAAACAACAGTGTTTTGAATTTAATAGATTTTTTTATTCATATTTACATTCACACCACAAAATTAAAATAGCAATAAATAATAACAGACTTTCCATCTTTAAATAAAGCAAAATTAACCATTGAAACTTTCTAGTGTAAAGTCAGATTCTCTGGACTACGTAATTTCTAGAACGTATTCTATCATGGGAATTAAAGGGTTAAATGTTAAGCTTTATAAAACAAATAATTATACAAAATAAGGTACTTGGACCGTGTTGCCAGATTGGAGACTTTTTTAATTCAGATTATTTGACTGTCAACGTTTTTTTTTAAATAGTATAGTTCACCTTATTTTTCAGAATTTTTAATCCATTTTAAAAAGACCGAATATTTCTATATCAAAAAAGTGATGACAATCAACATTCTGGGGACAAAAAAGTCCCCAATATGGCAACACTGTATTTGGAGACATACCTACTGAAATATTCCCTAATTTGCAATATTTTAGCGTAAAACAGCCACACGACAGTAGATTTTACTTGTATTGCTGATGTGCAACAGAAGAACAGGTTGACGTTTTATATGAAAAACGCATCTCTGATTTTTTTCATTATTTTCCCCGTGTAATAAAACTTTCAGAAAATCATATATATTTTTTTGAAACAAAATAAAAAATCGTATATTTAAGGGTTAACACTCGTTACAAAAAACTACGCTAATTTTTTAGCCCGTTCTTTCGGCATGTGTGAAAAGGAGTGCACGTGGGTTATTTGAAGTCTAATTTGAAGGATTGTACGTGTAGTAAGAGAAAATTTTCCTTGCTGTAGGTGGAATATGTAGTCCAGAAGACATTTGACTAATTGTGAGAAAGAAGTCTGTAAAGATTTAAAAATAGCCAATAGCGTCATGTCAAGAATCCGGAAATGATTTAAAGACACTGGTAATGTGCGCAGACAACCAGTTCAAACTCGAAAACGTGCCTCAACAGACTATCAAGATCGTTATTTGTCAACGATTGCTAAAAGAAACAGGCAACTAAAGTCAGTTCATATTACAAAGGAGTTCACTGCAGCAACAGGAACTCGACTATCGAAATTTACCGCAAGTGACATGCTGCATAAAAGAATGGCTGTATGCAAGAAAACCCATGATTTGTATCCCACTAACTCCGGCAGCGAAATGCGCCCTGTTAAAGTGGTGCAGAGATCATCGTCATTGGAGTACCAAGGACTAGAACCGAGTTCTCTTTACCAATGAATACCGTTTTTGTTTATAGAGTGATTCCAGACTAAACCAGGATACAAAGCAAGGGCCCTATCTTAAATGGGAGAGGTAACCGCAAGATTAAAGGCGAGGTCACATCAATCAAGGTCGCACGCCACGTAGCGGACGGGGTTGAACTACAGAAAGATGCCTAACTGTTTTCTTCTTTATGGATAATATATTAATTTTACATCTATGAAATAACTGCGCAAGCGCAAACGTAGTGTTTTCATTTGTTAGTAGCATTTATCTTCTGTCAGTAATAGAATATTCTATTAATTTTTATTCGTGATTATTTAATTTATTTATTACAGTTAATTATTTAAATAAAAACAGTTCTTTTTAGAACTAATAGTATTTGTTAAAATGACAAAATGTTGGCCATCGAATAGCTGTAGTTTTCGAAATTGTAAGAAAATTCTTTTTCTGTTAGAATCTATCTCTACCCTTTTCCAAGGCGTAAAACAAGTTAGTTCGTGTTTTTACTTTAATTTATAAAAAAAGATAAAATATTATTTAATATATGTTATCAAATGTTGTTGATTTAAATACTCTCGATTTTAATTATGTTTTTTTAATGAAATGAAAAATGATGCACAAGAATTAGTAAGTAGTTAATATGTAACGATAAAATTATGTAGTCTCATTTTTTACTCAATTCTTGATGTGCTAATGTTATAAAAAATGATATACACGGTTGTATTCTCGATGAGAATACAACGTTTATGAATGTTTAGAATATGTATAGAATTTAATTATAAATAAAATATTCAATTTTAAGTCCTTTTGTTTGTTTATAAAGCGCAAACGATAAGTTTCCAATATTCTCTTAATCGCATTGCACTCATCTTATTTAACTTACAAATATTTCATTGATTTAATTTAAAACTCATTTCATTTTATATTCGGAATCACTTTAATTTAAAATGCATGCATTAAATATTGTACTATTAAACGAGCAAGTATTGTTCATTTACTTGTTTAAATATTTTGCGATTCCAGACAATAGCTTCAATAATTATCCTAAAATCGCCAGATTATTATTATTATTATTATTATTGTTATTGTTATTATTATTAAACAAAGCCATTTAGATAATCACTGTTGAAAATTCAATCACAAATTTCAAATCGTTACTCAAACTCATTCATAGAAGATGAATCTTGTCTACTATATTTACTGAAAAATATTTTTGTTACAGCTTGTTTGATAAAAATATTGTGTATTTAAAAAATAGTCGCAATGTCATTTTAGTTTCAGAGCAAAAGGTGTGTTCGTAGCATTAGTGCTTTTTCTTCCGAAATTAAAATGATTTTGTGACTATTTTTTTTAAATGTACATAATTTTATCAAAACAAACTATAACAAAAATATTTTGCAACAAATCTGGTAAATAAGATTCATCTTCCATAAGCGAGTAAAGATTCAGAAAATATGCGCAAGAGATGCGCAGATAGTAGATATTCTGTCATATATGACGTCATGCTAAAAACCCGCGTACTTGCATTATCAACCTCGTCCACAAGGTGGCGCTATTGTGCCATTTTGCGCCAGATTCCAGCATTGACATTGTACGCTTAATATGTATGCAGTTTTGTTCCAGAAATGTTTCCATATGGAGGGAGAAAAACACACGCAATAAGGCTGCAAACATCCGTGAAAAACATTGATACAAAGGTCGTGGAATCATGGTATGGGCGGGCATCATTTTGAATGGCCGCACTCACCTACACATTTTTACTAGTGCAACTGCGAATGCTGAAAATAACAGAGCTGAGGTTCTTGATCCTCATGTCAAGTTGTTCAGGAGTGCAATTCGTAATAACTTCCTCCTAATAATGAATGATAATTCACGTTCTCATCGTGCTGCACTAGTGACTGATTATCTTGAAGATGAGGGAATCAAGCGAAAGGAGTGGCCTGCATATCCTCCGGATTTAAATCGTTTAGAACATGCGTGGGACGCACTGGGACGCCAACTTGTATTTCTGCAACCCCCACCTGACACCAGCAGATTTGAAGCGCTATTCATCTAAAATACTCTTTGTTACCACAAGCACTTCTAAACAATCTAATCCCTCACAGTCTGGAAAATCGCTGTAAAGCTTGCATTTCAGTCAGGAGTGACCACATACCTTATTGATTTTTCCTATATATCTCTAAAATGTTGTAACAGTACGATTTCCTTTTCCCCCTCTCAAACATTCCTATGCTTTTCGGTAAATTTATTTTTTGCAGAGATACGCAGTTCTGCATTTTGAGTATATATGTCAGGCATGACAAAATAAAGATATTGTGCAAGTTTCATGTTCTTATCTGCAAAATTATTCAAGTTCGATGAGTTTTTATAGTTGCTCCTTTACTTTTTCTCGCCAGTGTATATACCGGGTGTCCTAAAAAGGACTGACTGATTTTAAAATTCAATAACTGGCAAATGGTGGCAGATATTTAAAAAAATTATTGCAGGAGGGTTATGCATAAGGTCAAAAGTTTTTTTTTTTTTTCAGTGATTTTCGATTTCAGTTCGAATTACAAACAATAGATGGCGCTGTAAGCAATAGGCGCTAAATACAGGCTCGATTTTTTTACCTTTCTCTTCTTCCATACGGAAAAAGGAGGTTCAAATGTATTGAGTGGGTACCGAAGTACCAAAAATCGAGCCTGAATTTATCGTCTATTGATCGCACCGCCACCTATTGTTTGTAATTCGAACTAAAATCAAAAATCACTGTAAAAAAACTTTTGACCTTATGCATAACCCTCCTGCAAGAATTTTTTAAATGTCTGTCACTATTTGCAAGTTATTGAATTTTAAAATCAGTCAGTCCTTTTTAGGACACCCGGTATATGTGTAATATATATAATATATTCATTTCCTTTTAAAGTGAATTTCGATTCCAAACGAACACTCAAGTTAAAATCTCGGACTCAAACTTGGCAAGTCTGGAAAAGTGGTCAGCATAATAAGCTCTGGAGAAGGACAAAGGAGCACAGTGGAGTATTTGACCCGAAATCCTGGCCCAAAATATTTTTCTATGTAAATATAGTCCGATTGCCTTAAAATTCTTAGATGTTATTGGGTATCACTATGGCATGTTTGGTATTGTAAATGAAGTCTATAGCATTTACGGTTCATTTAACCACTTGGTGACGAGCGACCGGTATACTTGCCGCGTAAGGTGCACAGAATCCGTGATTATTCTGACCAATAAATTTTTATTGTAAATTTTGCCTTATTTAATCAGAGCATTTTCCGCTTTCAATTAGCCAAAAATTTCTGTTTTTAAAAACCGGTGAAAAGATTAAAAATTCTGTAAAAGACGCTCGTCTTGAAAGGATTAAAGAGACACCCAGAAGAATTCTCTGGTCTATGGGAAAAAATCGACTTCCTCTGCATTTTAATAATATCACACTATTTTAAACCTAATGAAATTTATATACATGACTAAGGTGTACTAATTGCACTTATTGCCGAAACGTAAGTGAAGGCTTACTGTGGAGACACGAAAAGTTTTGGTTTCCGTTAGTCTGTCTGTTCCGCGATAACTGCCGCAAAAAGCATCCGATTAGCTTGAAATTAAGTTTGTATGTTGGTGAAGTACCCGGATTTAGCTGCATAGTTTTTTGTTGTATTTGGTTCATTCGTTCGGAAAATATAGAATATTTTATTTTGCGCAATAATGCTTTTCTATAGCAATTCAGACAATTTTTCCATTTTTATTTGTTGAAAGGAAATGACTCATATGATTGAAGGATTTAAATGGTAAATTATGGATGATGAAATTTCCTAATTAGAACCATAAATTATTCATATTAGTAAGAAATTTTATGTATACATTTGTCAAAGATTTTAAATTCGGTGTATAACTTATGGAGGGTTTTTATATATGTGTTCCAATAATATAAAATATTTTCTATTACAAATTTACTTATTTTAAACGCACATATTTCATTGTTTTAATTTTCTTTGATTTGTTACCTAGCAACGGAACTGCAACTAAAAATATCGTAAATGTGAAAGTATGTGTAATTGTTTGAAGTCAAATCAACGTCAAAAGGGATGAATTAGTGGCTTTGTGTCTTTACATGTAGATGGAATTTACCACAGAATAAGAAAAGCTGTGTTCTATTTATTTTGATCAAATATTTTTCCTTTAAATTAAAAAGTTCATTATTTTCATAATGAATAAATCGACATTTTGCTATAAAGTATAACAATCTTTCTTTTTACCGTTGCCAAGAAAATCAGATCCCGGAATAATAATTTGTCCTAAACAGTTAATTTTGATTTGAAAGATTTTTATGTGCAAGAGGAAAATGAAATAAAAAATAGGCATGAATACGTCTTCATATTGGAAATAAAACGAAAATACGAAAAGAAGGTGAATTTGAACTCATATATCAAAAATAAAACGAATATGCTTTGAGACTGAAATAAAAGGGCCTTGTGCTATATAATTCTTATTATTAAAAAGAATGTTACCAATATCTCACGGTTTATCGTCTGCACACGGCTAACAGAAATGTTTAATTTTTAATCGAAAATTTCAATGAGAAAAAAAAAAAACTTTTGAAAAGCAAATAGATAGTAAATGTTAAAATTATGCACCGCAAAATTATCTCGGTTGAAAATGACGTCATTGTATCGGGAAATAAATATTTTCATTCTTAAAAGCCAAACATTAACTAGATTGGCTGAAAAAATATTTTTTGACGAGTGTTACTTCTTAATGTCGCCTCATTTCAGAAAATAAATGAAAACTATTTTATTTTTGAAAAGAAATTACATTTTCGTTCATAAAACCTAAACTTTTAATATAATTGCCTCAATGTAAATCATTTTCTGTCCACCGGAATTGAAAAATAAGGCTTGGAAGTATAAAAATAAATCTAAGATTTACAATAACCATTAACGCAATCATTAAAAAGTTACATATGTAAATTTAATGAGAGCACGGGGGATTCATGGAGGCGGTGCCCCCCCCCCCCCTGAAGAAATCTATTTTATTATCTAAAAAAAAAAAAAAAAAAAAAAAAAAAAAAAAAAAAAAAAACAGATATTAGTAGCTCATGAAAATTTCAAAATATCCTTACATAACAACGTTTTTAATTTAACTCTTCTAGTGTCTGAAAAACTTCGTATTTTTTTATTCTTATAAATAATTACGTAATTTGAAAACTAAATTGCGGTTTGAAGGATATTGAATATTACCAAAGTGTGTTTAAAAACAATGACTTGCAGAGCTGACTTTGAAGCTCCTGATCTGCAGATTTACTAGTTGTAGAATATGGTGGGCTTAGAGTATATCGTTCATTTACAGGGACACACAAAAGAGTTTGACTGAAGAATAAATTTAACTATTGAAGTCTATGACCAATAACTGCTGGAAGTGCGTTTTTAGTTGTGATATGCCTTTTTAAATTGAACTATTTTTTTTTAAATATTACTTGGTGTGGATACATTCTGTAGATCATATACAGGGCTGCACAAAAGTTCTCAAGTACATTTCCGTTTATTCACGGAAATGGCTGAATGGCAATTTTTAACTGTGCTATGCGTTTCACTGAACTAACTTTTAGCATACTATGTAGTATACATACATATACATATCCATAGCTTAGTTTAATATTTTGTATCTTAAAAGCTGACGAAGTGTAAGTAAGATTTCAACACTTCACATAATAATTAGTATACATCTACCCTATATATATAAAATCCTAATGAATCGAATTGAAACGAATTTATGAAACGATTCTATGAAACGACTGATTAAACAACTGATTACGTTTCACGGCGATTTCTCCTAAAATATGGAATACTTTGCGATGAAATTAACACCAAAAATCCGTATTGATCCACAGATCTCAAAACTGGTATTAGAATTTTAAAATTAGAATTAGTTTTCGAAATATTATTTTTTTTCTAATTTAAATACTTTTTTTCTAATGATGGCAACTCAAATTTTAATCATAACAGCTATTTTTTTCATATTTTAGAAAAGGTTATTTTAAATTAATTTGGCGACGAGTTTGGCCTTCCTTAAATGTATGCTAAGAAATGCATCATGCTACTTTTATTCAGAATTCAATTTGAATTTCATTATCATTTTATTTAATACAAAACTTTCATTTAAAATTGAAACCTTTAAAATAAATGGCTTTTACTTCATTCTTTTTTAAAACGAAACGAAAAGAAAAATATTAGACACAGATGTCATATACGCAACGGGGTACCTAATTGGCGCCAAAATGGCGTTATTTTGCCAGACATGGTAACCCGGCTATTGTTGCTTATTTATTAATAAATGTTTATTTGAATTTATTTTCTTTTTATTTACAAAAAAATGTTATAATTTGTTTTGTTCTATAGTTATTAATTAATTTTTTTATTGTTATTTCATTTTAAATATAACAGAAAATAATTTAAAAATACATATGTAACAGGTATTTGAAAACGAGGTTTTCGCCAAATTGTCGTAAAAAAAAAAAAAAAAAAAAAAATCACGCCAAACCCGGTGCGTATGTGACAATGCAACAAATCATGAGATTTAATTTCTACTTCAAAGCAACGTTTTAATGTTATTACTTCTCCCGTCGACCAATTTCGCCAAATTATATAAATAGCCAGATTATACAAATTGACATATTTTTTATATTTTAAATAACAAAAAAACAAATTAATTAGTATAACATTAATAAAAATACAAATAAACGTCGAAATAAGAATCACTTGATGGCGTGAACATGTGTAACTTCCTTAAAGTCAAGTGAATGGGACATTTACGATAAACCATTATTGGCATTTAATCTTATAGTTTGACGACAGATTTTTGGTCGATGGGATAACCAAGTAGCACCGTTTTAATTTACCACTCGAAAAATAAAAAAATGCTAACTGGCGAGTTGAAAAAAAGCTATTGGCGAGATTTTCACCCGGCTAACATAAAAGTACCAGGAATTCTTTGCGATCATGGCAACTTTTATGTAGTTTCATTCGAAAAAATAATTTTAATTCTTTAATCAAAATGGAAACCTTTCTTATAAAAAGCGAAGGAATTAGCCCGTTGTTTATGGCAGTTACATGACTTGGACTATTATAATATAAACGAAATAATGGGGATAGAATAATATTCGCGACTTATCACACCTGTGGCTGGCTAACATTAAAGTACCAAAATGGCCGCCTGGAATATAAAAAGCGAAGGGATCCGCCTGGAGCTGTTGATGATAGTCACATGGCTTAGGCTATTATTACAGAGATTGTTTTCAATTTTAAAAACAGCTTAAAGAATAATATTTCCTAATGATTAAAAATTTATTTTCACGTGACTATTAAAAACAGAAAAAAAAAACTTTAAAATTACTATTAAATGAGTACGTGTTAAAGGCAGGAAAATATTGAAAATTATGTCCTGAAAATTGTATTTACACGTGAATATTAAAAGAGAAAGGAAACTTTAAAATAATAAATACATTAATATGCGTTTAACCCTTTCACGGACAAGGCACTTCTCTTCGTAAAATCTTGAAATCAGTGAACGGCACTAGAATTTACAAACAAATTTCGAAATACAAAAATGCTTTTGTTCACTTACTTAATAAAAGGGAAATTTTCATCCCAATATTCTGATGCTAATGTGGCATTTAAGAATTAAAATTAAGTGGTCCAAAAATGAATAACCGCCCATGAAGGGGTTAAAGCAGCAAAGTTTAGTAATTGTATTATGTCAATCGTTTTATAGCGCGCTGTTAAAAAATACCGAGAGACAAAGACTCTGCTTACTTAATTCATTTTATTTTAGCTTCTTTTCAAATGTTTAACTGATCTTCTTTAACCAAACATGAAAACAACCATTGGATGTTTTAACAGCAACTGATTCTACCTTAAATTTTTGCAATCAAAGGGAATTGAATGGAAACCCGGTTACAGGGAGATCGCTACAGGTTTTTTCAGTATAATTCAATCTCCTGTAATCTTTCTAAAACCGATCAGATTAGCGTGCTTTTAGATTCTACAGTGTCTGAATGGGGGTTGGCGATCATAGATTGCAGGGGGCAGAGCCCCCTAGTTTTATAAATATTTTGACAACTAAGAAAGAAAAGAGACATCATTTAAGAAGAGCAAAAAGAAAAAAGAAAGTTAAAATATTCATTTACCATGCAGATATTTTAAAAATGAGAATACATCACGTGCCCATAGACTTAACATTACCGAAGGGAGTTTGGAAGTTGAGTAACTAGTAACCTTAAATGTTTACTGCTTATATGAAAAAAGTAATTGTTGATGTTGATAGATTGTTTTTTTTACTAGTAAAGTTTAATTACAGTAGGACTTCTTTTATCCGAAACTCTTTTAACCGGAACTCTCAGTTAACCGAAATTCATTTTTAAAGCTTATATATATACATATATATATATATATATATATACATATATATATATATATATATATATATATATATATATATATATACATATATATATATACATATATATGTATATATATATATATATATATATATATATATATATATATATATATATATATATATATATATATATATATATATATATATATATTTCAATTTTTTCGGTATCCATATTCTTCGTTTTTTCTTCCATATTAATTCTTGCAGTTCTTGCAGTTTGTATATATATATGTATACATATATATGTATATATATATGTATATACATATATATATATACATATATATGTATATATATATATATATATATATATATATATATATATACATATTTCAATTTTTTCGGTATCCATATTCTTCTTTTTTTCTTCCATATTAATTCTTGTAGTTTTTGATGATGGTCGGTAATGTTTAATTAATGGTTATATATACAGGGTGTCCAGCGAATAAGACCCTGATTTCAAAATTAAATATCTCAAAAACAAAGATCAATAGAATTATGCGGTAAACGGTTTGTTTATTAGTTAAGCTGTAAAAATGTTATACAGAAGTTTCAAAATTTAGTTGCAAAATCCGTTAAAAGATGGCGCTGTAATCGCAATACTTGTAAACTGCTTCGAAGTTCAGAGTACTGGCGTTTCATTCCTAGATGGCTCCCTACGGAAAAACGAATATTGGGAAAGTCCATTTTTTTATTGGGGTGATGTGCAGAAGTGGAAACATCTGGTGACAGAATTATTGCATCAGCTTTAATATAAAAAAATTTCAATTAATAGAATTTTCAATAAAAAGTTTAGAAATCATTATAAGAACTTATTAAATATTTTATTAAATTCAATCTTTAATGCCATATAATTATTTAAATCAAAATGCATATATTTAGAAAAATAATTTTATACTTTTCATTTATTTTTATATTTGTAAATAACGGCATAATATTTTGGTATTCTTGTTTATACCTGAATTATTATAAATAAAAACGTAATTTTTCACTTTTAATTTATTTTTAAATCACGGCATAATACTTTGGTTTTAGCACAACACATATATTTATTTTCTTTGTAAACAAAGATTTAGAGACAGAAATTATGCATTAAATTATTTCTTTTTAAAAATAAATTGATGATAAGTCATATCATCAACGTCAAAGCAAAAGTATATTGGATGCTGCATTCCTTTCCAACACTTCGGATCCTATCCCTAAAAGCTGCACCATCTGTACTCAATGAAAAAAAAAAATGAAAATGAGTTTTTAAAATTAGAATTATGTTTTTAACTTAATTAAGTTTTTAAAAATAGAAACTTTGTATTTTTTCATTCAAACTATTCTCTACAATTAAAAAAATGATTTATGAATCATTATTATAAATGCTCAATGCTTTTTAAAAAAGGGGTTTCTTTTAGCTAGATTAAATTTTAAAACCAGAAACTTTGGATTTTTTGATTCAACATTTTTCACATTTTAATTAAATATTAAAAAGTAAAGATTTCCATTTTTTCTTCAAATCCTCCTCTACTTGGATTCGATTCCACGATCTACCAATTAGGAGAGAAAAGACATACCAGAGAGATGCTGGTATCCGGACCGAAGTAGCTTATAACAAAATTTGACACAAGTCTGAATTCTGTCAACACATGGCTCCGCTTCTGCGTATTACCCAAATAAAATATTTTAATAATGTCTTATATAATGATTGCTAAATTTTTATTGAAAATTCTATTAATTGAAATTCTCTAAAATTGAAGTTGATGCAATAATTATGTGACCAGATGTCTCCACTTCTGCGCATCACCCCAACGAAAAAGCGGTCTTTCCCAATTTTTGTTCTTCCATAGGAAGCCATCTAGGAATGAGACGCTAGTGCACTCGACTTTAAAACACAATGTATAGGAATTGCGATTACAGCGCCATCTGTTAGCGGTTTTTGCAACTAATTTTTGAAACTTCTGTATAACATTTTTACAGCTTAGCTAATAAACAAACTGTTTACCGCATAATTCTATTGATCTTTGTTTTTGAGATATTTAATTTTGAAATCAGGGTCTTATTCGCTGGACACCCTGTATATATATATCACATTCCTTGTGTGCAAAATCCATTTTGAAAGCTAATTTTTTTTTTTTTTTTTTTTTTTTTTTTTTTTTTTTTTTACTATCATATTTCTTGTGTGAAAGAGGTCCTTTCCGAACTAAGAGTAAATATAAATATTTTCGATCTCCTTTCTTAGAGTTCCTTTGAAATTAAGTTGAGCTTCCGTAAGCTGTGAAGTAGAACGAAGAAAACGAACAAATTAGCGACTCGAAAGCTTTTGAATGTTTTGAAAACGTTTGGTATGGCTGGAGCAGCAGAAAGACTGTGATACTGGTGAACTAATAATATTGAAAAACCCCGTGATAGAGCGTCAAAGCAAAGGCAATCGAAACAACGACAAACAAAACATTTTTTCAAACCCTTTTGATATATGCAAAAGGTACTTAATTTCAAAATTAAAGTTCAAGTAATTTATTCTTGCTTCTATTTTGCTATTGCTTTATTTTTTTTAAACACTTGTAAACCAGCACTTGCACCATATTAAGAAATAGCGCATATATTTGTCCTTAATCTTAAAATTGAAACATTCTCAGTTATCCGAAAATTTCGATTTTCCGAAAGATGTTCGGTCCCAATTACTTCGGATAATCGAGGTCCTATCGCACATGTATTTAATTGTGCTCTCTATAAAATTTATTATTTACATTTAATTTGCTTTAATAATAATTAGTACATTTAATTTACATTTGACAAAGTTACATTTAATAATTTATTTAATAAAGTAGAGTCTCTACAGTGTAGAGATGCTGGTTTTTCAGTGAATTTAATAGATTACCAGTTTCAATCTGATTCGTCGGAACTCTGTTTTTCATCTTCTTCATCATACTTTTCTTGGCTGTTATCAAGACTACCATCAGACCTAGCTGGAAGAAGAATTTGTAGGGTCTCGCTACTGTATGGCTTGCTCTTTTCCCTTGGTCTTTGTGTAGAGCAGTTTATAAAAGGACCACTGCTTAAAAGAAGTCAATTTGGAGCATATCTATTGCAAACTTCTCTATTGCGAACTTCTCTATTGCACTTTCTTGAGTACTTTGTACGGTACTGTCTAAAGTGTTTTTTTTTTTTTTTTTTTTTTCTGGCCTCGACAGCTTCTTCTGATCGCTGGCCAATGAGTACGATTTCTATCTTAATTACTATGCCACCATGAATCAAAACCTTGTGCATTTTTGGAATCATGAATTACCAATTGTAAAAGTTCACATAAAGTTTTGCTGTTTCATCAGCAGATGTTTGGAACTTTTTTCCTCACTGCGATGCCCACTTGTTATGACTTCCAATATTACTTACAACCTTTTAATCATTTTTGCGTCTACTCCAGGATTCTTTAATTCCCTCCTTTCTCCCCTTATTTTCTATCTATGAGACCCCGAAACTAATTGGAGAAACTTATTTCAGCAAATAAGTATTTACAATTTGAAGCCGATCTGATATTTCTATCAAGAGGTATCGAGTTGCGTACGTATGTAAGTACCTACATACGTACGTACATGCACACACACAGAATCTGTAGGGGCAAAAGCTCTCATGCAATATCCTGTAAGCTAAAAACCTGCAATACGAGAGTAAAAATATAGTTTTTATCTCTTCAATTAGGTTGCTGCAAAAAATGGGATTTAAGTAGTCCCCCCGAAAAACAATTATATAAAATATGGCAACAATATGGGGACCTTTTTTTGTGTGAAATTGGCATTCAGAACTATAACCAATAGGATTATAGTTCAAAAATGCCTCGGCAAACTTTTAAAAAGCTTTCGATATGTTTAAACTAGAGTCAAAAAATACCCCATTTACAAATTTAATGTTTTTTTATTATATTAAAATCTAAACTATTTAATTTAACACATAGTTTAGCACTAAGCTCTGACCTTTCTTAAACACGTAAGCGTTATTCAATTTCAGTTCAATAATTCATTCAGCCACAAAAAAATTACATTTAAGAGTAATACCAAAAAGTAACAATACCAAATAGCAATAACAATACCAAAAAGCAACAAAAATCATTTCTTCTTTCAAAGAAGTTTTCTCTTCAACTGAGGCCTGGAGCCACCGCATATGGCTCAGGTTCCTGAAATAAACATTGATCGACGCGCCAATTTGTCAGCTTTTAAAAAATATGATTTTTACAATTGCTGATGAATTCTTAATTTTTGCATTTTTGGCCAGGTTTTTGGGTCAAATACTCCACCGTAGCAAGAGCAAGCCAATATTGACTATATCTTGGCCAAATACTAGGCCAGTATTGTATTCATGGGCCTGAAATACTAATTCGATACTGGAATTTTGGCACTTTGTCAATATTGACGCAATATTAGAAATAAGTATTTAGCTAATGTGATGCCAATAAAAGCTACATTGAGGAAATATTTGCAAAATATTTCCAATGTAAAGTCAGAATCTTTGGAATATAGATTAGAAATATTGCCACAATATTGGTTTGATTGATTTACATCGGTCAACTATTTATTGCCATTGGGATATTGCAATATTGGGAAAATGTCAACATCCGAATATTTCTATGCAAATAGGTAGAATATTGACCAGAATATAGCCGATATTGTCTTGCTACTTGGTAATATTATGTTAGATAAAAACGCTACAATAAATTAAAAACAAAATTGGTAACTGTAAGCTTTAACGTCCAAACAGACAGCCTTTCTAAGTTCGGAACTCTTTTTTGCGGTCAGGTGGTGCTTTTCCTGTTTTATTACTTTCCTAGGATTCAAATCGGTCATAAATCTTTCCGACGAATCCATCTTCGCCTCATTCCATTGTTGAGGCTCCACTTTCTTTTGTTGATGACCACAGAATGGTTGGAAAAGAAAGTCCAGATGAAATTTTTATTCAATAAAATCAAAATACTTCAATAAACAGTCCTGTGAAGGAACTTTCACCTTGACTAACATAAAATTTAAAAACATATATTTATTTACTTAAAAAGGTAATAAAATATTAAAAAACACATGGAAAGATGTTAGGTTTATATAATATGCCCCGAGACGCATATTATGTAAACCTAACATCTTTACATGTGCTCATTACACGGATGCATTACAGGTGACACTGACTGCACCATATTAAGGTACACGAAACTAGAAAGATTTTCTTCAGATATTCAGGTCAGCACCGCCTAACCGCAAAAAAGAGTCGCGAACATAGAAAGGCTGTCTGTTTGGACCTTAACGCTCAGAGTTACCAATTTTGTTTTTAATTTATTGTAGCGTTTTTATGTAACATAATATTACCTAATAGCAAGACAATATCGGCTATAATCTCATCCAATATTTCACCTATTTGCATGAAGTTTTGGGATGTTGACATTTTCTCAATATTCCGCCAATATTGGCAATAAATAATTAGGAATATAGAAGATAGGTTTATAATTCAAATTAATTTCTTCAGAGGCGAGGTAAAATCAAACAAACTTTTTCAGTTAGTCATCCGTTTAAAAATTCCAAATGTCCCAAATGGTGAATTATCAGAATCAAAGCAACTCCCAAAACTATACTTGCTATTGGGTTTAAGTTTTTGAAAAGTATATGAAAATATTTTTTTATTTAAATAAGAAAAACTATATTCATCTAATAAATAAAAAAAGAAGCGAACAGTATACAAAATGAAGAGCACCGAAGACTAATCCTGTAATCAAATTATTTGAACCCTGGTAACTCCCACTAACGACTGACTTAGCATCAGGTTCTCGTTTTACCTACTGCATCAAGAACAATTTGTCGATATGACTGCATAATGGACTGGACCACCTGGTCGGAGGGAGAGTTTGGTCCCTACTTATACTCCCGCCTATGTCCTGACGAACCTTCACCTCACAAGTCTAATGGGCGGTGGACCGAAAGCGAAACTAGATCTTCTGAAATGCTGGCTGAAAGAAGAAAATAGTTTCCATTGATAATGTTACGCCTACAATTACTGATGCATGGTGCATTCAGATGGAATTTCTAAATTCTTAAGTTGATCAGAAACAAACATCATAAATATTTATGACCCTTTTTTGTATGGACATTTTTTCCCCTTTGTTCAGTTCGTACAGATAAACAGTTCCTTTATTCTTATATGTTGTCGTATATTATTTATTCGAATTTTTAAAATTGAGTTAACGAATAACGGAAGTTTTTCGGTTTCAAAAGTGAGAATATTTTGTGAAGAGTTTTTGACGTCTAGGAACGTGGTAGAAATACGTAGGTTTTTGGATAATACAGCAGATATATTTTGAACTTTTTTATAAACCAAACTTGTAGTAACTTTCATTGAAAAAAAAAAAACACCTTTTGGATTCGCTTTTCCTCGATGTTGCCCAGCGTGTCGCGTTTCTCAGTATCCGATGGTTTTGCTCAATGGTTTCGTTAAAAAAAAAAACATAATTGTCAAATCTTTGAAGGATATTTTTTTTTCATTTAGGTACGCAGCGCACGGGTCATCTTTAACAATAGGATACCATTCTTAATTTTTCTCCAACTCGGAACCCCGATGGGTTACGTTTGTGTGAGAAAATACAGCGTATGAGTTTATTGCTCGTTTGACTGTCTTTCTTTCTCCTGATAAATAGTTCATCTTTAATAACGTAAAAATAAACTGAGAAAGAACAAGTTCCAAAGAAGGTTTATTTAAGATAATCTGTAGTTAAAAAATGTTATTGTTTAGATGTAGTAATCTTACTTGGAGTTCTGGATTTAGATTTGTAAGCAAATAAGTAAAGTTCTTATTGATTAGCATGTTATTAAAACTGAGTATTTACTAGAGTTTTCTGTTTTCAAAATTTAATACATCTCAAATTTATATATATATATATATATATATATATATATATCTTGTATATATATACAATTGATAAGAGAGTAAAAAAGAGACTTAAGTAGTTTAGAAAACGAAATCATTTTTTATCACTTTTGTTTTTGAGAAAAAATTTCAGTCTGATTTTTATAACATATATAACTGTCTTATATATAATTGATAAGAAAAGTACACTGCTCAAAACAATTAAAGGATATTTGAAGTTTTATATAAAATAAAGATATAAACGAAATTTTTTTTGCCGAAAATAGAAGAAGAGAATCACAAATGCAAAATTTTCTGGTTTTCAAACTGTGGAGTATGCAAATTTTGAGTTCGACGTCAAAAACGTCACTTCAGCGGCAGCGAATGAAATTTGACTTTCAACTGGATAAAAGAGAATGAAGACAAGGATGATCGGCATTCAGTGATTGCTTTGTTTCGATGAGTACGATGTCTCAGCGAAGTCATTTGACAGATTCAGAAGCTTTGAGAATTGTTGGTAGGTTAGAAGGGGGCCAAACTCAAGCCGAAGTAGCGCAAGCCATTGGATTGCCACAAAGTGTCATTTCCAGGATCTCGAACCGTTTTTTGGAGAGTGGATGTGCAGGCCGAAGACCAGGGCAAGGTCGTAGACGGGCAACAACGCCAAATGAAGATCGGTATTTAGCGTTAACAGCTCGGAGACACCGAACCATGAACGCTACTCTTCTCCAACAACACCTTCGCTCGGCTACAGGCACCACGATTTCAACTCAGACTGTCCGAAACCGGCTCCCTGCTTAGCACTTAACAATATTAATAAGCGTTAAATTAAAAATCTTCCAGTGAGGTTACCCCCAAACAAAAAAGGGAGGATGGAGGAGGTATAAAAAGTTGCAATATCACAGAATAAGCGAGTAACTTTTATATAATTAAAAATTAATTTAATTTCAAAATATTATGTTATATAAGCAATTTGCATAAATAATTTAATGAGAATAGTAATTTAGTAACATAAAATAAAGTAATAGACTACTGCTTTAAATATCATGTATTTAAATTACGGTGCATTATTAACATTTAAATAATAAAAGTTAACTTACCTTATATATACAATGTATGATAAACGAATATATTATATTACATAAAAAGAACTTTATTTTGTTTTGTTTTTTGTACAATAAAGAAACATAAATCTATATTTATAAAATATTATGTAAAAGTTAACAGGAAATTTTCACTTAAAATTTCAATTACATCCAGCGGCAAATAATTACATATTGTATTTAATAATTAGAACAACATTGGCAATAGAACAACATTTGGCGATTTATCATCTGCGCCCGTCTAATATTAAATTACGAAATTGGCCATCTGGCATATAAAAAGCGAAACGGTCAACCCGGAACTGTTGATGACAGTCACATGACTTAGGCTATTATTATAGAAATGCTGCAGGAAAAAATAGTTCACAAATAAAGCAAAAACTACATTTAAATTAACAATATCTATTGCCAAAACTAAACATTTAAAGGGAATTACTAATGTAAAAAATATAGTAAAAATAAATGTTTACACATATTAATTATATTGATTTATTTTTTTAAACACAGAAAATTTTGGTCGGGGAGTCTTATTTTTTAAAATTCTGCTGAGCCATGCCGTACAGTTTATTAATTGTTTATTATTAATGAGTTTAAACCTAAAAACTGTTCTTTTAAAAAAGTGAAATACATTAGAACTCTTAAATAACTAACCATTTCTTTGAAAATTCACTATAAAGATGGAATTGCCAATTTATTTTTTATTTATTTATTTATTTATTTATTTTTTTACAAACTTCATTGAGCAATTTTAATTTGTTTACATTTGAAAATGAAGTGCAGATGATAGAGAATTGCAAATTATACAGTGGCAGATTTAACAGAGACTATATATTATATTTTTTTAACAAAACAAATGTACGCTTTCACTGTATTCAAAAGATTTGCATATCCTGTTGCAACTTGACCTTGCCTGGTGTCAACTCTAACACATAGCTGAAATAATGCAAGCTTGTAATCAAGATCAAGGTTTATTGCTTTAAAAGGAAAGCTTAGACCCACAAATATTGGAGTAATAAAAAAAATATGAAAAAGTATATAATACATGGTAAATTCATAGATCAAAGTTCATGCAGAAAAAAAAATTATGCCCCCCCCCCCCCTTCCGCCACACACACAAAAATAAATAAATAAATAAATAAAAAGGTTCAGAGTCACTAATTTAAAATGCTTCAGGACTTTGAAAACTTTAATTTAAGCAGAATTTAGAATTAACTGGACTGGATTCAAGTTGACTGAGTTTGCTGTATACATAAATTATATAATTTGAATAGCTGTTTAATTCAAGATAAGAAAATGCAAATCCGAAACAAAATATCTTTACTCGTAATACTGATATTAATAAGCAGAAAAAAAAATATTCTTATTGTCTTCGTATGCTTTTCTTTAATTATAAACATCATGATGCTACGTTTAGTTTTGGTTTTAGCTTTTTCATTAGGTGGTTTTCTATATTTTGGCCTAATATGCATACATATTCATTCATAGGTTGAATTATAAGCTTTTAGTTAATCATACAAGTGCTGCCATACCAGTGATTTCCACAATTAAAACTTGAAAGAATTTTTTCATGTTACAGTTATATGAACCATTTTGCTACATTCATTGTAGTTATGAATCTCCCTAGATATCATACTTCATGTAATAAAATATAAAAAAGTTAAGTAAAAAGAAAAATAAAGATATCCTTCTATATATAACAAAAAGTTTTGATTTGGAAACGGACCAATGAAAATCTGCGTAGATATTCCGGGTAGATCCACATCCAATTTGAATGCTTAAGCATGGCCTTTCATCGTTAATATTAAAAAAACTGTTGCATACAAAAATATGAAAATCGGTGGTATTATAGAGAAATGTTTGATAAACATGCTGATGCAGACAGTTTTCAAATCGAAGAATTATTTTAAGAGATATTTAATACTAAAGTTGGACAAAATCGTTCCATTAAAAAAGTTTTATTGGAGCAAAAACTATACATAAGAATTTAATCATTTTTAGATCATTTTATACGTTATAAGTTTCCGGTGTGCAGATTGTATTTATTTTTCTTATTTGACTCATTTTTTGAGCTTTTATTTCAATTTTAAATTCAAACTTTCAGCATTTCGAGAGATATTTTTTACAAATTTTAGAAAATGTTATTAATTTAATCTGTTGCCAGCTGTATAAACAGCGCAAACAATAATGTTTACTTCAAATTAAAAATTTATTTTACACGTGACTATTATAAACAGAAAATATAAAAAGCAGGAACTCATTGAAAATTACGTCATAAAAATTATAATTACACGTGAATTTTAAAAGAGACAGAATATTGTAAAATAATAAATTCATAAACATGCGTTAGAAGTCTTAAACAGGAGAATTTACGTCACATTTACGTCACATTACACTTATTATATAAAATGAACAAAAAATAATATTGCAAAACAATTTAAATTTAAAAATTGCTCGAGACATTTATTTGATATTTTAAGATGATCATAATATTTCATTTATAACAAAAGTATTTTTACGTGAATATTAAAAAGAAAAAGAAAAGTTTGGTGAAAATTACGTCAGATTATAATTCTCAGATTCAAATTATAATTCAATCTTCCGAAATCTTTTTAAAACCGATCAAATTATCGTGCTGTTAGAGTCTGCGGTGTCTGAACGGAGGTTGACGAGCGTAGCTCGTAGGGGGCAGAGCCCCCTAGTATATAAAATAAAAATTTGGTAACATACATTGTTACATAAATTTAATAAAAACATTGAAGAAAATTTTATTATTACTTTATGTATGGGAGTGACAAATAGAACTGGAAACAATGGAAATGAAAACTTAGCCCATTATCCGAGTTTGTTCAAAACTTTTATTATCTTCTAATCTAATTATATACATTCAAATTGCGTCATATTTTCTTTTTGACAATTACTTTAGCGGGAGTAAAACATTTATTGCTTTTTTGAAAAGTTTATGATAGTGGTGGTCCAACACAAAGAGTCCTAGTGCCCCATCATTTGCACATGATAATTTAGTTCCAAAGTGTAATATGTCGATAACAGCACAGTTAATAAATGTAAAACCATTACACCTGTTGTGGTTTCACTTATGAGTCGACCACAATACAGGACAGCAGCATCTGCAATTTGCATGTCTTTAATGAATACTATCGCACTTGGTGATTGAGTGGCTGGCACAGTCTTTCCTTTTCTTTAAAATTCGCCATACGTCTAAAAAAAAAAAAAAAAATCAGACACATGATATATTGAAAAAAAAAATAGTTAATGACAAGTTTGAAGCCTACTAAACATAATAAGCATTAAAGAAAGAGGTATAATATATATCCTTTATCAGTCGCAGTGATGTAACCAGAAAAGATGGGCCCAAATGCAACATTTAGTGTGGATCCCTAGAAAATATAAGTTTTTGAAAAATATAAAATGCCATAATTAACACTAAAATTACCTTATTTTGTTGAAATATTCAAGTTCCCAACCTGGTTGGTTGGTTGTATTTATGTCGGCCAATTATCTGCACGTGGGATATAGGCCCTAAGGGGGGGAGTGCCTTCCGTGGAGGTCTTTCTAAGGGAACCTAACCCTTATTAACGCTTGGAGAACCAAGGTTCGAAGAAAACCACGAAAACTCCGAACGATTAGGCCGACGGGCGTGATTGGGATCGAACCCAGCACCTCCCGTCTACCAGCTTCGAGAGCAGAACCTCTCGGCTACTGGTGGGGCAGTTCCCAACCTGGACTTTATGGCAAAAAGTCAATTGTTAGCCTTAGGGATGTATAGGAGGTAGGATTCAAAAGTTCCCGGACTGACTTTATAACTGTAAAAATATTACCAATTACATTGCTGAAAGACATCCGCCTTCGAAATAAGATCCTTGCGCAACAACACACTTTTGCCATCGGCTGCAAAGGTCATCGAAGTACTTCTTGAATCCATTTTTAGCCACGTCCTTTAATTCAGCCGGCGATGCACATTTAACTTCATCTGAAGATTGAAATAGACGACCCTGCAAGCGACGTGCCATTTCAGGAAACAGGATGATGTCGCAGGGTCGTTTCGTTTGTTGTAAACAGTCAGCGGCGATTACATATCGGTGTGCAGGAGCGTTGTCATGCAAAAGCACCCATGAGTCCTCAGCCCACAATTTTGGCCTCTTCTTCCGGACCGACTCACGCAAACGACGCAGGATGTCTACATAGAGTTCTTTGTTGACAGTGCGTCCTTCATGGAAAAATTCCAGATGCACAATGCCCTGGATATCGAAGAATACCTCTAGCATGACCATCCCTTTAGAGCGATCTTGGCAGAATTTCTTCTTCCGTGGTGATTTTGGTGATTTTCACGTTGCTGATGCTCTCTTGGATTGCGGGTCGTATAAAAAACACCATTTCTCATCTTCAGTATGCGAGAACGAAAACAACTGTTTTGCACATCCTCCTTAACCCCTGAGACTTCAGCCTATTTTCTGAACTGACACGTCGCTTGCAGGGTCGTCGATTTCAATCTTCAGATGAAGTTAAAAGTGCATCGCAAGCTGAATTAAAAGACATGGTTAAAATTGGGAGCATGGTTAAAATGGGTTAAAAATGTTTGTGGCTCCGGTGAGGGCACATCTCATTTTTCCGTGGGGGGTGACCCTCCGGGCCACCCACTGAATTCAACACTGCTTGAAACAAAATTAAGAAGAAAATTGCGTACCCCCCCCCCCCTGTCTCTCACTCACACGAAAGAATCTTTAACGATTTTTTAATTGCAAAATACGTTAGGAAAAATACTGCATAGGGCCACTCAGTATTAATTCAGCTTATAGGAACATGGGAGATGGGATCTCAAGTTAACGGCACATCTGTTTTTGAGGGAAAGGAACGTTTCATTGTAATAAAATGTTCCAACAATATGAAAAATCTCCTGATGCCAAGAGCGTTTAGCAAGATTGAGTTAAGAAAAAGGGGGGACACTAAAAAAAACAGATAACTTTTTTTACCTTTGCATCTCACTTTTATCCCTTTTTTATTTTTTTCACTAAAAAATCCAAACCTGAAGAGGAGGACGAGTAGTCCCATAGAGAGAAGGGAGATGGTACAAAGTACCTGGGCACTGCTCTCCTACGGCTTCGGTCCTTGTTTAAAAATAAAATGGCAAAATAGTATAATCGTACTTTTTTACGTAAAATTTTTAGTTACAGTATCTAATAAATAATAAAATTAAAAAGTCAGAATTTGCTGTTTTTTTATTTACCTGTCTATAACGGAATCGTAGTTCAAACGGAAAAATTTCGTAATCCTACCAAAAAGGATATTATGCAATTATACTTCCTAAGACGGAAACAACCCGTCTAAGACGATAGTTTTACTGAGTGTTTATATTTCGTCTTAGAAGGTTTTATTGTATTATACTTATGTTGTGAGAGGAGGAGGGGCCGCATTCGAATTACTAACGGGACCCGCGGTCTCTCTGTACGGCCCTGGTGAGTGATACCCGATAACCCTTCCCTCCTAAATGCACCAATTCCTGACGGAACCAGTTTCGAAAGTGAAAATAACTTCAAAAACATAAAGAAGTCAAGAAAGGGGGGGGGGGCTAAAAAAACACAATTTCTTTTTAACCTTTGCATCGTTTCTTTTTTTCAATTCAGCAGGTTTTACTGTATTATACTTGCATTGTGAGAGGAGGAGGGCCCTCATTCGAATTACTATCAGGGCCCGCGGTCTCTTTGTACGGCCCTGGGGGGGGGGGGTGTTACACGACAATCCTTCCCTTCTAAATGCGCCAATTTCTGACGTCACTGTACGCTCGTTACGATCAATATTTTAAAGTGGAATTGAATTAAGTACGAAACTCTTTTCCATCTAGAGGTTATAACCCTACCCCCCCCCCCCCGCATGCCCCTATTATTTTTGTCTTCCCTGTTTTCATGAATTTATGTGCCTTAAAAAGAATAATCACTATATACATGCATGCATTAAAAAAAAAAATAATAATAATAAATAACGTTTTAACTTACCCAACTGATCATGAAATCCGCACTGGTTGCGATCAAGACTCCTTATGATCCTCGTCATTGTAACAAAGCAAGCGATGATTTCACAAGTGTGCCCAAATGTATTCTCAATCTGTTCTCAAATGTGTTCCCAAGTTTAGATTCTGAGCAGAACACTTTTGGTACACTTTCGGAACACTGTTAGAACATTTTCTTTATAGCGGAACACATTCGGAACACATTTCAGAACACATTAAGGTAACTGGAACACTTTTTTTGAATCAAAGTGTTCCAAATGTGTTCTCAATGTGTTCTGGGAATTTGCAGTGAATCCGTGCATTAGTTTTTGAGATAGAGTTATTACGGAAATCGTGAAAAGTTCTGCGTAGCATGCCTCCACGCACCTAATGGGCAATTTACACCAAAAAATTATCAGGATCAATTTATATCTGGGACTAACTGAATCTGAAGTTTGATGAAAATTCATGCATTAGTTCATGGGATAAAGCTATTGCGGAAGTTGTGAAAAATGCAGCATATTAGCGCCACTTATTGGGCGATTTACACCCAAAACTAAACAGCACTAATTTGTGTCACGGACTAACTGAATCTGAAGTTGAGTTCTTGAGATAGAGCTATTGCGATAATCATGAATAATGTAGCGCCGTCAGCAGCGCCATCTGTTGGGTGATTTACACCAAAAAGTAATCAGCACCAATTTATATTACGAACTAACTGAATCTAAAGTTTTATTAAATTCCGTTCATTAATTCTTGAGATAGAGACACAATATTTGTGTCACACGCAGACAGAAAGACAGACTCACAGACATTTGTAAAAACATGTTTTTTGGGATCTCTGACCCCTAAAACGTGTAAATCATCGAAAACCGGAATTCGAAAATTTTCTCGAATCCAATACTTTCTTCTTATAAAGACAGAAGAAAGTAACTAACGCTGCTGTCGTTGCCGTAATTGAATTTATCCTGACATGGACACTTTCTCGGCTTATATTTAAAAACCTATTGCATATAAAAATATGAAAATTGATACTTTTTTGAGAAATGTATGATAAACACGCTGAAGTAGAATTTTAAATCAAAGAATTATTTTAAACGTTATTTAATATTGAAATCTGGCAAAATAGTTCTGTTAAAAGTTTTATAGGTCAAAAATTATGCGTAGCAATGTAACCATCTTTCGCATGCACATTCTTGGCGAGATTATGGTGAGCAGTTTCAAATCATTTTTTAATTGGTCAAATTTTTAAAGTATTTTTTAATTTTTTTATTCAAAATTTCATTATCTGAACAGAGATTTAATTCATATTTGGGAAATATAATTTTTTTTTACTTACTGTAAAAATGCACAAATAGTAATATTTCCAAACATTTTTCGATTGATAAATACAGAAAACAATTTCCGTCATATATTTTAACAAGCTTATCTATTCTTAGATGAATAATAATTAAGTAAGAAATGTATAAGCTTTTCAAAAGGTTATGCCGCTCTATTTATGTTTCGCTTTATCATAAATATTGAAAAGATTTTCGAGAGCTATCAGGTTTAAACATTTTCTTCCTGTTTCAACTTAAGATGATTTGTTGTTGGTATCAAATATTAATTAAACTTGTTATTGACTTCTTACTCCCAAATATACATTTAAACTAGTCTAATTGTAATATGGTCATTAATTATAATCTTGAAATTTGAGAATACAGTAGTCCCGATTATCCGAGTTAATATAGATCAAGCTCACTTCGGATAAGCAAAACATTCGGATAAAGCGTATTTACACAAATCCTCACCAACTAAGGAGATGAAATAAATTTTCACTTAATTCATTAATTTTTATGCTACTAGTGACATTTCTTTGATGTACATTTTCGTTACTTTTAAGAAAAACGGAGAATGAAATTATTTATTTGAAAAAAAAAAACAAATTGATATAGTTTTTTGTTTGTTGAATGTCAATTTTTCTGCAGATTTTTTTTTTTTTTTTTTTTTTTGCTGCAGTATTACGCTACTGCATAGCTACCAATTTCTCAGATTTTTTTCTTACCATTAAAACTTACCAGTAAATTTTGCCTAATTCAATCGCCGAAATCTAACAATTATCAACGATTAAACACGTCAAAAATTTGTATTAAATTTTAGAGGTAACAAAACCGTACAAGTTGGTAGCTGTGTGATTCTATTAGTAATCATGAAAATTACAGGTGCAGCCTCTTCTTTCTACTCAAAGCATTAAACAGTTTTTTTTTTCAATCGAACTTATACTTTTCGAAGGGATCACTATTTTTTTCTGGTGGACTGATGGCTTCCATTATCATGAAACAGCCATTATAAATGAAGTGTTAGGTGAAGATGAAAGAGCAGCCGTAAAAATGTTAGAACTCTGATTTTCTGGTCAGAATGAGAAAAAAAAAATACGGCCGTTTTTTTCCCATTCTGACCAGAAAATCAGAGTTCTAACTTTTTACGATTGCTATTTCATTTTCACATAACACTTCATTTATAATGGTTGCTTCATAATAATGGAAGCCATCAATCCATCAGAAGAAAATAACTAATTTTTTCCCATTCTGACCAGAAAATCAGAGTTCTAACTTTTTACGATTGCTATTTCATTTTCACATAACACTTCATTTATAATGGTTGCTTCATAATAATGGAAGCCATCAATCCATCAGAAGAAAATAACTAATTTTTTCCCATTCTGACCAGAAAATCAGAGTTCTAACTTTTTACGATTGCTATTTCATTTTCACATAACACTTCATTTATAATGGTTGCTTCATAATAATGGAAGCCATCAATCCATCAGAAGAAAATAACTCGGTTAAGCGGCCTTCCGGTAATCGGAACTCAATTGTAATAACAATTTTCTTTGGTCGAACTAAAGAACTAACATATCATAAATAGTTACTTAATTGTAAAATTTAACTTCCACCCATAATATAAAAATTACTCGTCATTTTAATGAATCTTTTTTATTATCTTTAATAAGAAATATGCATTAATAAAACAATTTAAAGTATATTTTTTGAAAGCTTTAATAAAAGAAAACTATACATTAATAAGACGATAATTTTATATATATTTAAAAATAAATTAAGATTTAAAATGAGAGCAATTTAAAATGTTCTACTTGAGAAAATTAGTATTGTAAAGCTAATATAAGTATTTTTGTTTTATATAATTGTCGTAAACTACAAGTATTTTTAATAAATATAAAAAAAGGTAACTAAAATTATAAAATATTAAACTTGTTTCATTAAATCGTGAATTTTATTGAACATTCAATTAAATTTTTTTATTGTTAACTGACTAAATAAAAGAGGTTTCAAAATCAGTTTATATTATTTGTCAAAGTGGTGTTGCTAGTCCGGCACTTAAAAAAAAATCAGACTGCTCCATTGCCAACACTTTTTTAAAATATTAATAATAATAATTTTAATAAGAAATATAATATTAATAAGAATAATACTCATATTAATATTAAAGAACTTTTTTATCATTAATATTATTATTTGAAGGTTGTATTTTAGTAATAGTCACTGTATCCTATATATAAACATATATATATATATATATAGGGTTATTCAAAATTATGGACTCATTTTCAAAAAATTGTATTTATTAAAATAGGAACAATCTTTATACCAATGAAAAGAGAAAGTTTCAAAGTTTTTTTTTAAAGACATTATAAATGTTCAATGTGTCTACCGTTTGCTGCACAGCAAACATATACGCGATAGCCAAACTCGTCCCAAACACGAGAAAGCGTATCTGGAAAGTGTAGCTGCTGCTACTGCGTGCACGGATTTCAAAGCGGTGATGGTTCAGAAGCAGCCGGTAGAGGTCGCGCGGCAATAAGCCGCGATTTCGTTTCACTGACAGTTGTGAGTGAGATGGCTACTGTGGAGCACAAAATTTTCGAGATGAGTTTGGCGAGTTGTTTGCCGTACAGCAAACGGTGAACACATTCAACATTTATAATGTCTTAAAAAAAAACTTTGAAACTTTCTCTTTTCATTGGTATAAAGATTGTTCATTTTGGATTTGTACTTTAATAAATACAATTTTCTGAAAATGAGTTCATCATTTAGAATAATCCTGCATATACGATATTTGAAAATAAATAATTAAGTAAAATTCCTTTCGTATATATATATATATATATATATATATATATATATATATATACAGTGGTGGCCAAAATTGTGGATCTTTTGAAATTTTCATGTTTTATAACTTTGTGTGCTTGAAGAATATAATAAATTTCATTTAAATGCAAATGTTTATGTATCAAATTCAAGGAAAGTTAATGTACAATTAAATAAAAAAACATTATAATATCACAAATATCTACATTAACATAACAAATATCTGCATTACAAAAGAAAGTTACGCTTACAAAAAATAAGATCTGTCTTAGATTTCATTGTATTTAAAGGTTACACTGTATTTTAAGGTTAAGGTTTACCATCGAATGTGTATTCGATATCTAGTAGGATAACATTTGGTTTTTATTACAGCTTCACAGCGTATTTTCAATGAGAGTGTTCGGAGTTCATCAAGTTTAGACACATAATGCCAAGAATCAATTATAGCTTCAATAAGTTGTGTTTTATTAGACAGACGCTTTTTTTGTACAAGGATTGTAAAACGTCGCCACAAATTTTCTATAAGGATTCTGATCAGGGCTGTTTCCTGGTCAGAGTAACAATTGTATGCTTTTATTTTTAAAATATTCTTTGCATATTTTTGCCGAATGGCATGGAGCTGAATCCTGCTGAAAGACAAATGGTGCTTTATTGGGGAAGAGATTCCTGATGGAAGGTATAAATTTTGGTTCCAGGAGAGTTTCGATGTATTTTTTTTTTGCATTCAGTATGCTATAAATCACTTGAATGCCGTCCACACTATCTGCAGACATGCAGGCCCAAATCATGGCATTTGTTGGGTTCTTTGTACTTGCTTCAATGCAATCAGGATGCAGCTCTTGCCCTACTGTATATCTCACATATTTTCGCCCATCACTACCAAAGAGCGATATTTTACTCTCATCGCTCCAGATTATTTGCTTCCACTGATTTTCTGACCAATTAATGTGTTCTTTTGTCCACTGAACTCGTTTCTTGCGTTACTGAAGATTTAAAAAAGTTTTTTTCCTCAGAATTCTACCTTTCAGTCAAATACCTGCTAATCATCTCCTTAATGTTATTGAACTAACTGAAATACCCATTGCATTTATTTCACATCTAACAGCATCTGATGAAATTCTTCTATCTTTGAGGCATATTCTTTTTATCTTTCTATCGTCAGGAGCATGTGCATTTTTTTTTCGGCCTGATCTTGCCATATTTATCACGGATTTAGTTTCATCATAATGCAAGCATAAATTTCGTACGCCAGATAAAGTGACTGATTTACCACCCTGTCTTGCAATTTCAGCATAAGAGAGACCATTTTCTCTCAATATGACAATGCTGCTTATTTTGTAGGTATCCAATCAGTTCTTGTGGTTGATGGCATTGTTTTAAATTATTTGCGTTAAGTATTATGGATATAATAATATTATGGAGGGTTGAGATAGAGAATGTTAACTTTTTTTTTTAACCCCATATACATATACACTATTATGGCCATTAATGACCGGACTCTTTCAATTTTAGACATTTTGTCGAATATTTAAAGATATAGTATTTGTCGTATTTTTCTGGAAATTCAGGATTATGATGGATATGTTCTACTTCATATTTATCAACGGCGATTTGATAGAATTAGTTGGCCAACAAAAAATCACAGAAAAAGAATAATGTTTGGGATCACCCTGTAAATTAAAATGCATGAAATGATCTGTCGCTATAACTTACGAATATATGGATATTGTACAATATACGTATTTGTGAAAGAATAGAACGTATATTCATGAAGATATATCGATTTTTTTTTTTTAAAGTTCAAAACTTTTTTGCATGTTTTTTTGTTTATGAGAGACTAGGGAGGGTTGACCATACAGGAGGCTTGACCCACCCATCAGTTTTGATATTTAAAAGAGTTTCAGGGTTTTATCAACAGGTGTCAAACAAAGCTACTGCAATGCTCAAACAACAGTCCTTGTTTCATACAGATAATCGATATCGGTGTGGAAAAAATCAGTTGTAAGGCGTTTTTAACCTAAAAGTTGTGTTTCTTACAAATATTTTCTAAGCTTTTTTCAGATAAAATATATCATAGAAATTTATGTAAGTAGGTTTTAACACGTTGACTGCCACATTACGAGTATACTCGTAGCTTTAGTATTCGTGGCTTTAATTTATTACTTTCTCACCATTATTTTAAAATTAAAAAAAAATTGCGTTATTTATTTACAGAAATTTCGCTGTATTAGTAAAGCGAAATTTACCTTTCAGAATTTGTGGTGGCAAACGACTTTCAAGAAGAAATTTGAAAATTCTTACTTTTTGCGGCAGTGAACGTGTTAAGTAATGCAGAAATATGGAGCTAATATGGATATATAAAAAAAAAAAAAATCCATTTCCAAATATGAAAAATGAGTTTAAAATAGTTGAGAAATAATTTTAAAATAGTTATTTTTTTTTTAAGTTACTGCTATATTGAGAATTTAACACTATTTATGATTTATGATGACTACGCTTTATTCAAACATGAACCTAAAAATATAATATAGGTTATAGTAACAAAATAAAATTTTTGGTACCGAGTCCTTTTAAGTGATAAAGCTTATTTATACTTGTTTTAGTCACGAATGACTGCGCCCTTTTAAAAGTTAAATGGTTGCTCATTTTATCTTTAAAATTTATATTAATTGTTTTCTAAAGCCAGTTGACCACATAATGATAAATATTCGCATTAACATCGATGTGCCAGACTTCAAAACGAAACAGTTCCCTTGAAAATGTATGACAGCTAGCAGGAACGATGTCATCACGTCATTTAAATAATATATTGCTCTTCTAATATTAGGCAAATCGTTAAAACAAAACTACCATTTGAGGACCACCGGCTGTGACGATACCTTCTGTCTGTCGAACAGCAAACTATAAACGACCAAATAAGCAACTTGTTAAAATACGAACATTTCATCCTCTGACCTCATAGGTAAACGAGGGGGAAGGGGGGGCATAGTCTTAGTTTTACTTTCAATCAGTTTATAAATATGTGGGCGTGGTGTTAATGCGAGTTTCGTGTAATTTAATTGAAGAGTTCGACCTGTTGTGAACTTTTAGTGATAAACGAGAAGTATCAATATCCTGTTTAGGATTTTGATTTTTAATTTATGCTTCCTCCAAAGCTAAATATAATGTTCAGATAATTAGAAAACATTTTTTTTCATATGCATTTTGCCTTGCTAATAGAACCAATAATACTAGTAACTTGAATTCTACTATTTCCCAGAATAATAAGACAGCTTCTATTTATTAATTGCATATACATAATTTGATACCAACACAAAAAATTTCAAAAACTAGAAAAGTTATTACTACTTTATTATCTTATAAAATTTTTAATATCTTTATCGTTAGAAATGAGGTTTATACAAAATTCTACATTTTAAACCCACAAGGGATTAATTCAAAAATATTAAATCGACTTCATGTCATTGTGGGGTGATATTAGAGAGTTTTCGCTATATAACTTCTATATTAGAATATTTTAACCACTTTGCCATCATGTTGGAATTTCGATTTCAAATATTGTACGAACTGCATAATGTCAAGTCTCCCCCCTTTTTTTTAGTGAAATAAACCTATTTTGGCCCAGAAATGTTAAGTAATAAATGAAATGTAAATGCCACGAGAAATTATTTACTTAAATAATTTTATTAAATAAATTTCTGTTTCCATGTATATCTTTTGCTTCTATAAAATAGAAAAAAATATAATAATTTTTCTGCACCTCGAATAAAGATGCACTCTCCACCCACCCTACCTCTTTTTAGAATTTTTTTTTTTTTTTTGTATGCCTCTAGCGGTAGCTTCTTATGCAGAAACCAGAGCAGTCTGCTATGATATTGAATGGCATCCGGTGTCTTTAGGACTAAATTTTTAATAAATCTATCAGAAATTCTGATGTCTCTATGACTAAATTTTAATAGAAATTCTGAAGTCTTTATGACTAAACTATAATAAATCTATTGGAAATTCTGATGTTATGACTAAATGTTCAATAAATTTATTAGAAATTCTGATGACTAAATTTTTAATAAATCTACTGAAAATTCTGATGTCTTTATGACTAAATTTTTAATTTACCATCAAGTAAGAAATTCTCGATTTGTGTCGAAACTGTACATGATAGAATTGTTTAAGCATTTTTATACTTTTTTGTAACACTTTCCAATATAGTTGAAAAGTAATTTTGAATTCGGTTTGTTGTCCGTGTGTCTGTCCGTGCTTTAACTAGCGTAAATGTATTTGAATTGCCGTAGAAATTGATATATGTTATAGAATTTCACCATGGAATTTCCGGTAGTGAAACTGAAGTGTGTAGCATGTATAGTTTCTTTACATGGACACTCTAAAGAATTCTGTTGCATTATGGTCTATGGAGAAAAATCGTTTGCAGTGCATGTTAATTATATTATACTATTTCAAATATATTGAAATTGATATACCTCACCTATAAGATGCTTACTAAAAGTATAAAACAGGGTGTGCATAGATATTTATCGTTCATTTACAGGGGAAAATAAAAGAATACGGTTGAAGTACTGTCGATGAGCTATAATTGCTGGAAGTGCGTTTTTAACTGCGGTAGGCATTTTTTAATTTAACTAATTTTTTGCATATTGCTTGGTATATATAAATTCTATAGATCATATACAGAATTGTACAAAATAATTAGAGAGTCCTGATGTGTACCCGACCCGAGCTGAAAATTCCATTTGAAGTCAACCCGCAACCCGCCGCGAACCCACCAAAATATTTTCCGGCGACCCGCAATCCGACTCACTTCGATCCGCAACCCAACCCGAACCCGAAATGAAATGAAAGCGAATCATGTTTTAATGCAATTTTGGAAAAGTAATCTACAATTATATCTCTAATACCAATTTTATATCTTATATAGAAAAATAGACAAATCTATATTCTTTAATATTGAAATGTAGTAAAACCTCTGAATAGCGGACATCTTGAGATCGTTGAATATACTTCAGCTTCGAGTCGGGTTGTCCCTAATTTTTTTTTTTTTTTTAAGTCAAGATGACTCTAATTTTCTTTCTGCGGGTTAACTCTAAAATAATTCTTGCGCTTCACATTTAGGTTTTCTGCAAGTCGGGTTGTTGGGATTTTCAGTAAAGGTTTGAGCAGAACTATGTTTCAGATGAAAATAAATACGCATTTGAATATGAATGAGCATACATTACCATTTTTTTTTCTCTTCTAGGAATATGATAATTATTACCATCATTTCGATTGCGATACCTACAAAAACAAATGTATAATACTTGTGATAGTTTTTGCACACCTAGACATGTTACGTGTGTGTAGATTGGGTGGTGCCATAATCAGAGGTATAAACGTACAAATATATAAGTGTTAGGAATTGGAGAAAATGTTCTCTAAATAGAGGTATTCGGGAGTGTCCATTATGGTGGTCTTATTGTATATAGATTTTTAAACTGAAAAAATATTTTGGATATTCTTTTGAAAAATTGCCGAACCCAACCCGAATACGAAATAAGCAAAGTCAACCCGTTCCGAAATTTAGCCGCAGTATAAAAGTAAAAGTCAACTTGGCTCGAATCCGACCCACAACGGAAAAAAATGTAGAACCAACCCAATCCGGTGGGTCGTGTTTGGGTAAAAGCGGGTAACCCGATACGATACAGGACTCAAAAAAGAATTAGAGTCCATTTCCGGGTATCGATGGAAATTGCCTAAGGGGAATTTTAAATTGTTTCGTGCGTTTCTTAGCTCAACGAAATTTTTGCATACTATGTAGAATAAATATAAATATATAGGATTGCACAAAATAATTAGGATATTTTCCCCTTTACTGATAGGTATTGCTTAAATTAGGTTTTGAAATATGTTACGCCTTTTCCAAAATGTTTACTTGGGCATCATCGTTCATTTTTTTTTTTTTTTTTTTTTTTTTTTTAAAAACAGAGTTTTAAAACAGAATTCTGAATGTAAGGTGGAATTTCGTAATTGAATTCCTGATTTTCTAAGATTATGAAAAATATGTTCACAGGTGTGTTTTTGATGACAGTACAACACTATAATATTTTAAACCTGAATTATAAATTAATAAATAACAGTAGAGCGCCGATTATCGGAACTCCAATTAATCGAACTTCCAATTATGCAAACAGCCTGTTTCTCTCAATTTTTTTTTTTTTTTTTTTTTTTTTTTTTAACCGAACTCCTATTTATCCGAACAGACTATTTCTCTCAAAAATTTTTTTAACGATGATGAGACTGTGGATGAAATTTAAGATGGAAAAGAAGCTGAAGAAATGAAAACGAATGCTGTGAAAATGACCCAGGTCCATCACATAACGAAGCCTTTGAATGTTTGAATGTTTGGAAACAGCTATGAAATGGCTCGAAAGGGAGAAGAATTCCTATTCAATTAACGTATTTAAGAAGAATTCGAGATATGGCAGCACTGGAAGGAACGTCTTCTTTGAAGCAAGCAACAATTGAAAGCTTTTTTGTTTAAATTATAATCTCTGGAGTTCAGGAAATGATAAAAAGAGAAAAAGAAAATTTTAAATGATAAAGAAGTAAAAAAAAGAAAAAAAAACAACCCAGTTTTTAAACACGTTAGCACTAACTGGTGCTGCCAGTCCCAAGCTTAGACAAAGTGTGAAGATTTTAGTATCGTCAGAAACACTCCTTAAATTGTCTGTCCATTTATCCGAACTTTTGCTTATCCGAACTAGGGTCGTTCCCTACTTGTTCGGATAATCGGCGCTCTATTGTAATTTGAAGACATTTTTTCATTAGCGGGGCACAGGTGATAAATCGCCAAATAATCTTTATGGTTATAATTGCTGACGAGTTCATAAAAGAATGAGGATAATTATGCGCAAAGCAACTCTCTCAGAATCGGTCAAATGCCTGTGAAACTGCAAAAACGAAATATTTTAAACCCCAAAAAGGAGAAAATATAAATAAAAAATAAATATTTTCATATATTTATTTTTGTTATTTACTTTTTTAGTATTAATTAAATTATTATTATACGTTTAGGAAACAATTTAGAAATTCTGAAAAGATAGTTTAAAAGTGTGTTTTTTCCTTTAAAACAGAAACAGGAAAAAAAAATATTTTTTTTTATACTAGTATTCTAATGTTTACGCTATTTCCTGCTTTTTCTTAACCGTAAATCCAAGCTGTGGAATTTCAATAGTCGGGGCTCATGCCAAATTAACTTATAACGGAAGTTTTTGGAATTACTTGGATTGCAGTGAGGGTTTTTAAGAAAAACATTCAATACTTATAAATGAGTGTTTAAACCCTTGGGGACGAGCGGCACGTAAACGTGCCGCATGAAGCGCTCAGAATCCTTGTTTTTCCTCACCAGTAAAATTTTACTGTAAAATTTGCCTTATCAGCGCATTTTCTCGATTCAAGAAGACACAAATTTCTGTTTTTAAAAAACGGTGACAAAAGATTAAAAATTTCGTAAAAGGCTTCCGTCGCGAAGGGGTTAAGAAAAAAAAATATTTGAATTTTTATTCCCGAAATAAGCATAAAAAAACGCCCAAAACATATTTCTGCTTAAAGAAAAATATATCATTGTAGTCTTGTGTAATCATACAATTTTGCCAAAAGATCCCGCTCCCCATCTGTCTTTAGGAGCGCTCATTTGCTGATGCAATTTTTTGCCAGACCCTGCAAAGTGAATTTATTTTGAAGGTATACACGGAGTGTGGAAGGAGACAGCATAGCAAGTGAGGAAAACAGTAGACTGCTGTAACAGAAGCTGAGCTGTCGAGGGTGGTTATATAGTCTCAGTCATTCGAACCGTCTTTTCACAGGTGGCTGATAGAAACAAATGCTAAAAATATGCAGAGATTAGTTTTGGGCTTTAAAGGGTTTGGAATGTGGCTGTGTCACTGTATCGTATTGCTATTTCTGGGCTCTGTTTATTTTAATATTAATTCTATTATTTAACGTTGGTTTCTGTTGTTTTATTTTTTGTGGAAGTTTCGCTCCAAAGAAGTTTTTTAGGTTCATGAAAAACAGGAAGGTTTTTTGACTTTCATAAATTTTTCTTATGACAGTAAATCACTACGCTAGATCATATTGCAGGGTTGGCGAATCTTGTGACCTGCGTATACCAAAAATTCAAATATAATATCTATCAAAATTGTAACGCGCCAGATCTTTACATAACAATACATTGCAACATATGCTGTTCATACGAAACACGGTTAACCCTCTGACTGACTATCCCGCGATTTCCACGGGCAAGACATTTGTAGAAAAATTTATATAATATATAATTTATAAGCAATTTTGTTTTAAAAATTATACAATCAAAGGTTACGAATGCGAATGATAAATATACTACATATTTCAAATACATGATTATTTGAAATATGAAATAATAGAGGGCATATTCGTCGAAAGGATTTTGAAAAAAAAATTAGGCAGTCAAAGGGTTAATAAAATCAGCCGCTTTCACGTGCATTAGATGACTAATAACAAAAATAAAAATGAGATTTTTTATACATTTTAACATATCTACCTGCAACAAAATGGCCGTTTTCGAGAAATTTTTCTTTTTTTTTTTATTGGTTTATATGAAAGAGTATTTTTTTTTCCAAATATGCTTTAATTTTATTTCTATGATTATTAGAAGAGGAATTATGGCAGGAAGTAATGAGTAATTAATAAAGAAGAAGTAATGAGTCAAAAACGAGAAGTGGACGTAGGAATACCAGGAGAGAAGTAAACAATGTTTCTGTGCATCATTTTCTTACTTTTTTACATAAAAACATTAATAAAACTTATTTGACACGTCTAGATTAATATTGTATGCATCTAAAAGGTATAAAATAAATCTTTAAATGCGATTTCTGAAAATCAGTTTTTCCGTTATCTCCAACTTCGAAAAATTTCATTACATAAAATGTTTTAAACACATTTCAGTAAAATCTTGTCAAAATGCTTTCCATACTACGCATTATGTTCTCAACTATAATGTAAGCTCTATTTGATAATTCATTTACTTTATAAGTACTCGAATGTAAAAAAAAAATGGTAATTTTTGAGAAATAAATATGTATTTTTTGACATATTTTGAAATATTTCAGCTAATTTTGACGACATTGTAAAGCTCCTATTTTAGTGCTCAAGTAATTGTAACAGTAGCATATAGAGTAAAGAAATTGAAATAAATTTATTTGAATCGAGTGTGCGCTGTTTAGCGTAAGCATGAAATTTTGTTAAAAAAAATGGCAAAAAAAACCCACCAATTTTTAAAAATGTTATGGAGATATTTCTAGTACATATTTAATGTTTTTTAATCATTCTGTATTACAAATGAACTAAAAATAACTAAAATTAAAAATCTGTTTTTTAAAAAGGTGCATAAAAATTTATTAAAATATTCCGTTACAAAATGAATTGGTCTTTAAAAACTTAAGAACCATTAATGTTAAAATCATATGAAACTGTAAAACCTTCGACTAACATGTGGAAGTGGTAGCGTGGAACTTCAGTCAAGCGGAGGCCCAAGTAATAATTAAATCAAACAATTTATTTAAATGCATAAGATAAATGAATATTTCTTGATTAAATACTTGTGATTACAACTACATTATATTTTTGGGTACTTTCAGCTGATGACAATGTTCATTAAAGACTTAATGTTCAGTGTATAAGATTAACCTTAAAATTCTATTAGCTTCTTTCTCGATACAAATCCAAAATCTTGTCACGATAGTCTGGTAAGAAACAGCTGCCTCTGTTTTCTGGCGTATACCAGTCCGTTGTCAACTACACAATATCTCCCGGTTTCCACTGGAGAAATCTTACCCAGCCCGAAACGGCAGGTTCCTCTATCCCTTCGGATCTATCCGAAAACTCAACTCCCAACTCAGAGAGCAGCTCTCTCCTTGGGATTCAAAAACGCATCTCCCTCCTTTCTCTGTTCGTTCAAATTCATCTTCCTAAAACAAAGGCTATCTGTCGGCCCACTCAGAGCCTAGGTTGAATGATATCACTAACAAACTTCGATATCATTGGCCAAGAGAGACCCTCTCTGCTAGCGTGAGAAAATTTCGCATCTAGTTTCATTTTTAAATTGTCCTGGGAAAATATCGGCAAAGTTGCTACTTAAAAGGAATTCCATAACTCCTATTTTTTTTATGCCGTTCTACTTTCCGTCAACCTTTAAGATTGGTTTAGATGGATTGATTCTTTTTATCATTTCCGGCAGAACCCAGACTTAGAAATATTTTGAGCTGTTATGCTTATACATTGCTTTTCCTATCTAGAGTTCTCATTTGAAAATATATGGAACCTTTTTTGTGAATCCCATTGGATTCTTCACAAAACAAAAAGATAATTATCGAGATCTTTCGATCGCAAACGCGATCATTTTCAAGGGATAGTTTCACTGAAATGTTGCATTCATTGATCTATTTATATACCAGTCTGGGAAAAAGGACCAGTCTATTATTTGTTGGGGGTGTCTATGAAATTGTTTCATAACGATGCTGAAAATATCTAACACTTCAGCATCAGTGAAATAGCACAGTGAATGCGACATTTCAGTGAAACTATTCCTTGAAAAAGATCGCGTTTGCGATCGAAAGATCTCGGGGATATTATCTTTTCTGTTTCATACGATTTTAACATCAATGGTTTTTAAGTTTTTAAAGACAAATTCATTTTGTAACGGAATATTTTAATAAATTTGTATGCACCTTTTTAGCAAACAGATTTTTAATTTTAGTTATTTTAACGCAAGGTGAATATGTAATTCCACTCTGAGTTCGTTCTGAGTTTTAAGTTTTTCATTTAGAACTAAAAATAAGTATATTTATTCAATAGTGTACGTTTTTTTTTAAAGCGCCCCGAACGTACTTTAATTATTGTTTTAATGAAATGCTGATTAGCAAATATTCATTTAAATCAGAATGTAGTGTAATAAGGAAAATATATATAAGAATTTAAATTTTAACAATTTTTGACTTTACATTAATGAGACATCTAACTCATAATAATCCAAGTTGCGTTGAAAAATGTATTATTAATTTATTAATGAGTTTTGTTTGCTGTTGTACGTTTGATATGAAATGCTTTACTCCTGTTTCATACTTTGCTATTTTAGTAATATAAGTAGCAAAATTGAGTCTACTTGATATTTCATTGTAGTTGCTGTCTTAAAATTCATTTAGAAAGCAAACGCCTTCTGAATTCATACAGAAAGGCAAAGTAGGCAATTCTTGAAAACACTGCGTAGCATGACACCAAAAGAGTATTTTTCTAATACATTAATTTAAGCAAAAATAATTGTATGATTTGTGTTAATCTGTTCTTGTTAGACAAAATTTTATATTTTTTTTTACAAATATAAAGAATTTTATCTACATAATGATTTAGCAATTTTAAATGCTTCACGTGCCAGAGAAACTGTCGTACGTGTTATTTCGGATACGCTTATGCCATTTGTTCGCCGTTGTAAAAAAATATAACAACAACAACAAAATGTTCCTTTATCTACGAAAATGTACTATAATCACGAACGAAAGTATGCAATAACCTGTTCTGACTCACCCAAGATTCCGAAACATGTTCCTTTATCTATAAAAACCTCCGAAAATAATTTATTTTCGAAATTTAAAGAAGAATTTATAAAAAACAGAATTTTATTAGCTGCCCGTACACTGCAAATTCGTGAAACACTTTTGAAACACTAACTGAACATAATAATTAACACTTCTAACTAAAATCGTTTTCGATTGTGTTATGAATGTGTTGTGCCAAATAAAAAGATTGTGCAGAAAGTGCTGTTAAAAATTACAAGAGGAGAAAAGAGGAGAAAATTACAAGATGGGTCTTAATTGAGGAATTCTTTAGAGGATGCGATTGAAGTCATTTTATATAAAAAAAAAAAAAAGCGTGTGTTTTAAGTCTTAAATTGAAATGTGTTTTGTATTATCTATATATTTTTTTTTCATCGGAGGTAAAACTAAATTCTGAAAAAGCAGAATTTCTGTTTTCTAGTTGTATATTTTCGTTCGTGATTATTGTAAATTTCCGTAGATTAAGAAACATTTCTTTTTTTTTTTCTTTTTTTTTTTCTGCAGAGTGCACGAAAGCACGTATTTTTATGCATTTTCGGCATTTAAAAAATTAAATTTTAGTGTTAAAGTTTAGTAAAAAGTATATTTCTTTGAAGTTCATTTTACACTCAATTAAAACAATAATAAGATAAGAATTTTAAGAATTTTTAAACACGAGTAAATGGAAGTAGCTGTAAAGCTATTATATGCAATACACGTAAGAAAAAGAAAAATGTTTTTTTAATATACGGAAATTTAATGTAACCACGAACGAAAATATTATGTAACCTTTCTTCGAGTTTATTCCGAAAAGCGTTCTTTTATGTTTAGAAACGCCAGAAACGCAATAGACGTTGGAGATTTTTAAAAAAAGAAAGTTTCTTCTGCGGACCAGGATTTGAAATTTTTCAATATTGATACAGAAGAAGAATTAATTGCTTTTTATTATTGCCAGGTGAAGGACACTGCGTATGCATTTCTGTTTCATGTTTTTGTGTTTTTTTCTTGTAGGTTTTGGTGGGCACTCGTCGTTCTGCATTCATACACATTAATATAATTTAAATTTGGTTACCTTTTACAGGTTGTCTACAGATCAGGGAAAAACACAGTCAAAAAAAGGGTGAAACCCCAGTATTTTCTTATAGATTAATTCATCTTGTTTAATCACGCGAATAAATAAGGGATTTTTTTTATAAGTAAATACTGGTATTCTCTGTTTTATTTGACTCTGATTTTCCCTGATCTGTAGATTCCCTGTTTTAATAGTATTTAAGTTGCAATTTTTAAATTAACTTTTTAAAAGACTTTTTTTTTTTAAAGATATTTCGTTTTTGTAATATAATTATGCTTTGATTATACTACATTTTTGTTTAAGTTTGGTTTATTTACCATTTCAATTTTAAATTTTATATCTAAAATGACAATAGTTTTTTTTTGTTTTGAGTGCAGGATAGACGTGTGTTTAGAAACCTGCAGGTTTTTAACAGTGGGGGTGGAGTTAGGTCTGTCTGTCCACCCACTAATGAAGAACAGACAGTCTTTTGCCTGTGTAGTTTAAATTTGACAATTTTGCGATTTTTATAGTTAAATGTTATAAATACTGTTGGTATACACCTTCTTTCCAAAATTATAGTGGTTTTTTTTTTTTTTTTTTCGATGAAATATATTTTGTTGCATTTAATATGAGCTGCTTTTAGCGCAATAATTTTTCATTAATTATATTTGATATATATATATATGAAGAGATCAGATGATAAAGGTGGTGAGTGACAAAATCATCATTTTGAGAAAATGAGCTGTAAAGTTCCAAATCTTTATTTGCGTTTATTGTCGAATGCCTCCCTTATCAATTAAAATCTCTGTGTGTATTAGGATTTTTCAAACAATAATTCAACAGAGGGCGTAAGGATATTTGATTATCTTCCATCCTATGATTTACTCTTTTTTTTTTTTTTTTTTTTTTTTTTTACTTTATCATAAACCACCTTTATCATCTGAGCTCTTCTTATATATGCTTGCGCGTGTGTGCATATATGTCAAGGGTGAAATCTGCTATTCGAACTTAACATGCTCTTACTCACCAGTAATTTCTAGTCATTTTTTCTTGTAAGTTTTCTAGGAAGTTTTTAAAAATAAATATGGATTTCAAAATTATCTAGAAAAATTGGTTTAAAAAAAACACTCCCACAATGAGTAGCAGAATTCGACACTGATACTTATATTTAATTTGCAGATGCATTTGCATTTTGATTTTTCTCTTAAGTGGCAATGAGGTATTATCTAATTTTAATTTCTTTTATGGTGTGGTTTCTTGCATGCGACCGGACAAATTGAAATAGAAATGTCTCCTTAAATGGCAGTCCATTTCAAACAGAAATCATTTGTCCCTTTCTTATATTGTGGAAGCTCTTGATAACGTGTTTCTCTTTATGTTTCGTTTTTCTTACTGTTCTTTCTTTCTCTCTTGTTATTATAGAGTGGTAATTAGGGGCGATCCATAAATTATATCACACTTTTTAAAAATATTTTTTATCCCTCTCCTCCTCTTTGTCACAAAATGTCACACTTCACCATACCCCCTCATCTCCCCTTGTCACATGTCACGCTATATTACGTAAACATATACTTGCAGTTCAGAAACAAAGCACTACATTATAGATCATATTTCAAATTTTATTTTTGAACTTTAACTATGTGTTTTAATGACATTTGTGAGCATAACAATAAAAATGATTCGTGTACTTATTTTGTATGAAATAAGATTAAGGTTTACAACAAAAAACACAATTAATATGCAATAGTAATAAAATATTGATATGAAAGAGCAATTGAAGACAGTAGTATTTTAGAATTTGAAATGGAATTTAACATATTTGGTTTTTAAATCTTATATTTACTTTATGAACACAAAATACTTTAAAACAGATTGATTTTGAAGAAGAGGCCTCAATATTAGTTTTACTTAAATGGAATTGCCATCGCATTTCATTTGTCACATTAATATGAACGTTTATAAAATTATGTATCAAATCATAAAATAGAAATCTGGCGTTCTCGTTTCATTTTCATTCGGATCTAAAAAAGATATATTTGTCTGTCTATTTCCTTGTCTTTTTTTTTTTAATTTAAAGACTCTAATTTTCGTAAAAATGGACCAATCGTCACGAATTTTGAATATACTGTTAAGTTACACATTATTACTTTACAGATTCAAAACAGTTATCAGATAGTGTTAGGTTTCTTTTTTTTTTTCTTTTCTTTTCTTTTTTTTTTTTTTTTTTTTTTTTGTTACAGGGACCCATCAAAAATTTTAACATATCATCGTCTATTGAGCGTCAAAATGAACACTATTGACAACAATGCGATTTAAAATCAATGTGGAGTCCTGCATCGGATCCGATAATCTGATTTTAACCGACCCAACTCCACCGACACGGCGGCGGTTCGGTCCGGGTTAACTTAGCGCTAATGTTTCTCTTCACATTCGGATGGGTACCGACCTTTCCGGTTCGTGTTTGGTATCCCCCTTTTTCTTTTCAATAGAAAATCTACATTTTTTTTTTTTAACTGAATATTTTAATATAAAGAAGTATAAGTACACATGTTCATTTTTTCCCGAATGAAAGATAAATTTGTTATTAGAAAGTATCTTTTCATTATTACATTAAAATATAGATTCATTTTCTTTCATTTTGGTTGTCAGATTGAAATGCGTTGAATAAAATTTTTCTGTCAGAAACCTCTGTGCAAGACAATTTTTAAACATACATAACATAATTTTATATATAAAATGATATATGATTTATACAAGATTTATATATAAATGTTATATGATTTTATATATAAAACAATACAGAAATGCAACAAATAAGACATTGAAAATCTAAAATTAAGAGTGCCCTGTTTTTTTTTTCTTTTTTTTTTTCTTTTTTTTTTTTTTTTTAATGAAGAAATGAAAGAGGGAAAGCTCTGACCCCTTTGAAGTGCCCGTTTCAGATTATTTTTTAGCGTATGAACTTATATATATATATATATCTACCCTATATATATAAAATCCTAATGAATCGAATTGAAACGAATTTATGTAACGATTCTATGAAACGACTGATTAAACAACTGATTACGTTTCACGGCGATTTCTCCTAAAATATGGAATACTTTGCGATGAAATTAACATCAAAAATCCCTATTGATCCACAGATCTCAAAACTGGTATTAGAATTTTAAAATTAGAATTAGTTTTCGAAATATTAATTTTTTTTTCTAATTTTAAATATATTTTTTCTAATGATGGCAACTCAAATTTTAATCATAACAGATATTTTTTAACGATTAAAAATTTATTTTCACGTGACTATTAAAAACAGAAAAAAAACCTTTAAAATTATTATTAAATGAGTACGTGTTAAAGGCAAGAAAATATTGATAATTATGTCCTGAAAATTGTATTTACACGTGAATATTAAAAGGGAAAGGAAACTTTAAAATAATAAATACATTAATATGCATTTAACCCTTTCACGAACAAGACACTTATATTCGTAAAATCTTGAAATCAGTGAATAGCACCAGAATTTACAAACAAATTTCGAAATACAAAAATGCCTTTGTTCACTTACTTAATAAAAGGGAAATTTTCATCCAATATTCTGATGCTAATGTGGCATTTAAGAATTAAAATTAAGTGGTCCAAAAATGAACCAGCGCCCTTGAAGGGGTTAAAGCAGCAAATTTTAGTAATTGTATTATGTCAATCGTTTTATAACGCTGTTAAAAAATACCGAGAGACAAAGATTCTGTTTACTTAATTCATTTTATTTTAGCTTCTTTTCAAGTGTTTAACTGATCTTCTTTAACCAAACACGAAAAGAACCATTGGATGTCTTAACAGCAACTGATTCTACCTTAAATTTTTGCAATCAAAGGGAATTGAATGGAAACCCGTTTACAGGGAGATCGCTATAGGTTTTTTCAGTATAATTCAATCTTCTCTAATCTTTTTAAAACCGATCAGATTAGCGTGCTTTTAGATTCTACAGTGTCTGAACGGGGGTTGGCGTAGCTTGCAGGGGGCAGAGCCCCCTTGTATATATATATATATATATATATATATATATATATACAAAACTGAAGTAAAAATTGTTTTTTATGGACTGTTTCGTTCTATTCCCTTTTTCTCTTGCTGTTTGATTTATTTTAAATAATTTGAAATGAATGAATTATTATTTTTTAAATCAACACAGAAAAGAAAAATTTATTTAATTAAATCTGAAACTTCAATAAACCTCCTTCGCGTCCTCCTTCCCTTACGGGCGAATTCGCTACAACAATTGAAAACCTAAAATGTCTTTCTTTGTAAACTCAGTTCGTTAGTTGAAGATTAGAATTAAGAGTTGTTCCGGAATCAGGAGGTATTTCCAAAAAGAACAAAAGTCGCTATTACCTAACAAAACAAAGTTGTAGACATTCAAGATAGATTTCAGCTGGTCATTTGAAACTGCTTGCAAATACAGAAGACAAAAGAATGAAAACAAAGAACCTTAAAATTTTGTTTTTTGTCACTGGTCTTTTGGTATTGGAATGTCGTCTAGATCCGATAGCATATTAATGCACCTTTCATGTTAATTGTGTGTAGGACCTGATAAAGAACTGCGAGCACTTGATTGATCATCCAAATATTACTATCTCGCATGTATGTCCGTGATTTAATGGTTAGGGCGAAATCATTTAGCTAGAGACAACCGATCACAACATGATGAATAAATGTTATATGCCCAAGCTAAGATAAACTTGAAAGACAATGAATCACATTCAGAATATCATTAATTTTGCTTTAAAGAAGAAGAACAAAAAATATTAGAATATATATATATATCATATTAATTAAAAATACATCAACCAGTAGGATCATCTGTAAAATCCTGCTACTCGTGGAATAGGAATTGTTAGAAGTATATCATGTATTATTTTTAATGTCCTGCAAAATAATTGATTTATAGAATAATGAAACGTATATTACTTAAATATAAAGAATTTGAAAATAATATTTATACAAAAAGAAATGCCAATAATCAGTTTAATAATAAATAAGTTAAAATAAGATTTTTAAAGAAAATATTTGAAACATTTTAAATTAATTCAGAATTGAAGATTACTTTTTGGCACTTTCTATCATAGTTAAAAAGTTATTATGAATTCGGTTTGTCTGTCTACCATCTGTCTGACCTTGTTCCAACTCGTGTAAATATACTCGGATTGTCATGCAATTGATATATGTTAAAGAGAATTACTATGGTATGTTCGGTATTAAAATTGAAGTGAGTAGCATTTATAGTTCGTTTATAGGAGTACTAAAAGAATTCCATCACGTTATGGTTTATGGGGAAAATTGTCTGCAGTGTACTTTAACACTTTGAGGTCTAAGTCATTCGGGTTGACGGTTTCGGTGAAGCGAACTAATACCGAGAGTCTCTCGGGGTCAACTTTTAACTCTCTGAGCTATAAAAGTACCGACTGTATACTTTCACGGTCTTTTCAGATATTCAGGGTGGCGAGTGGTCAGGGAAAAGCCCAGTCAAAAAAAAAAAAAAAAGAAAAGAAAAAAAAAAAAAAAGAGGAAACTACCAGTAGTTTCTTATAGAAAATACTTCCAATAATATAAAAAGAATAAAGAAGACAAATTTCTCTTAAACAAAATACTGGTATTTAACACTTTTTTTGACTGTGTTTTTCCCTGACCACTCACCACCCTGTTACATGTTAGCATTAAACAGAAGTAAGTATATAGAAATATCTAGAATCAGAGTTTAAGGGAACCTTCCACACAGTGTTGCCAGATTGGGGACTTTTTTTAATTCAGATTAATTGACTGTCACCACTTTTTTAAAATAGTATAATTCGTCTTTTTTTTCAGAATTTTTAATCTATTTCTAAATAGGCCGAATATTTCTGTTTCAAAGAAGCGGTGACAATCAACAATCTGAGGACAAAAAAGTCCCCAATCTGGCAACACTGTTTCTACATTATGAGACTAAAAAAAAAAGCCCTTTTTTATGATTTTTTTGTAAGAAAACTACATGATGGATTTTTTTTTGAAATTTTAACAGTTTATTGTACAAATCTTAAGGTATACACAAGAATTTTTTTGTTAGATTTCGTCGCTTCTACTCTAATTTATAAACAAATATGTTCAACTGCTTTGGAAAATTTCGTCTGGATGGTGAGCATGATAGAATTGGCATGATAGGTGGGTATGACATGGCCTTGTAGAATTATCTGAAACACAAAAATAAATTTTTTCGTAAATTTTGCGAGTATAGCTTCTAGTAAAATTAAAGGAACCCATAAATTTATTTAAAAAAAAAGCTATGTAATGGCTGATTTTTTTTAAAAAAAGAAAACATTTTTTTTGTAAAAAAATTCGTTCTTATTTGTTAATAACTTTTTTAAATAATTTTAGTAAAAGGCTTAATTCATATCGAAGGCAATTAAATAAGCTTTAAATTAAAAAGAATCAAGATGATCCTTTTTTTTTTTTTTTTTTTTTTTTTTTTTTTTTTTTTTTAAATCTTGCCTACAGTGTCAAAAAATGCGGTTGACACGGAATGTATTTTTCAAATTTCTCCTCAGAAAATAAAAATTTTTACCTTCTGTTTTCTGTATGCTCTTCTTGAAGAATGTTTCTTTTTTTCTATTGTTCCGTACTTAAAAAATAAAAAAAGAACCATTATAAGATCACTCCTGTGTCTGTCTGTCACAGCCATTTTACTCGTAAACTATGGAACGTGAAAACTTCAAATTGGGAGAAGTAAGAAAGACTATTGACCCACATATTTACAAATTATTAAACATTCACAAATATATTTAGGAAAAATGTAGAGGGGCTAATTAAGTTACTTGAAAAAAAAAATATTTTTTCTCTGTATATCGTGTGGGGTATCATGTAAAAGGTTTATAAAACTGAACTCAAAAAATTATTTCTTTTAATTTTAGGTATTATATTTTCAGAGATATCGTCGAAAATGAAGTGCAAAAATGTATCCCCCTTCCATCTATTTCCGAATCTATTGAAACTAAAATTATGAAAAAATTAGAGGTAGTAGACGTTAATTTAAACCTTGCAGGAAAACTATAGAGATTACCCTAGGTCACATAGTTTTTAAGAAAAGCGCATTTTTCCGTTACACATAAATTTCGATTTGCGGGCATCCAGCAAAGGTGTTGAGGAGCGCTGGAGGTACCTATCGTAGGTAGCAGAAATATAAAAGCATTGTTGATAATGATTTTCGGAAAAAATCGTCTGTAATTAGTCGAGATATTAACCCTTAAAGACACGGACGGTTTGGACATATATAATGACAGGGGCGGCGTACTCTATGTACTATCGGCTTTTAAAGCCTAGATAACAACTTTTAATGATATATTTGTGTAATGCAATGCTCAATAGGAGTATAAAAGGAACAAACGTGAAATTGTTAAAAACAGGCTAATTTAATTAGGATTAATCACATAAATGCTATGGGATTCGCGACTAGTTTGCATTGAGTGGCTCTCTCAATATGCCTCCCGTCTTTTAAAAAGTTAATTATAAACCTATCTGAAAAAACGTGGCACAGACCAAGGTGGTGTTGCAATTTTGTGATCTCCTTTCGAAGCGCACTTAGCGCAATGCCAAGTTTAAACATTGAACAAGGGTTTTGTTTTATCTATACTCTAAAAAGAAAATATTATTACTGCGCTGAATTTAGTTTTATGAAATGCCAAATGAAGTTTAAATATGCACTACTTTTATTGTTAGCACCGAATTAAGTTCATCATAAACAGATTAGAATAAAATTGAAAAAAAAAAAAAGAGTTACACAGAATAGCAATATTTGATATTATTTAGGCTTCATATCTCTTTTAACTTTTATGGTATACCCATTCATACTTTTCTAGTATATACAGCTATACCCAACCCTACGTTGTATAGTTTTTTTTTATAAAGTCTTATTATTCTTTTAGATGCGATTTTTTTTAAATAATACAGTTAATAATTGAACCACCTATTGGAAGAAGGGAATTAATCCAAAAAATAAGAATGGAGATAATAAAAAAAACTTTATAACTTTTTACTTTCAACAGATAGGCTCTTGTGATAGAAATGATAATGAAGAAAATATAAATTCTGATTTATTTACTAATAGAGTTGGCTGAAATATATAATATTCATTTATATATGTATATGTAAATATGTTGGAGTTATTCCCTTCTTCCAATTTATGGTATACTATATACAAAATAATTTGAAATAATAAACAATATAATGTCAAAAACTATTTATTTATTAGAAAAAACGTAAGGACTATTCATTTATATCTCCACTTTCGGATCTTGTAATTGGCCAGGTCAGAATAATATCGTAAAAATCTTTGAATTCGTCAGGAATATATTGGATTATTTTTTGTATGTCGTTCATTTTTTTTTCTCATTTATGGGTATTTTAGTAACATATGCCGGAGTTTCTGGTATTTTTGGTTTTGTAGAAGGTTTTTGGAGCAAAAATGTAACTTTAATGAAACCATCAATAAATTCGGAACATGTCAAGTAACCTTTATGACTTGAACTATACTCAAAACTTCTATATTGCAAAATCTTGAATGTTGTTGCCTTGTCTAATGACTTACAGCTTTTCTTGAAACATCGCTGCAATGAGTTTTTAAAATCAAGTATGTCGTTAAGAGTGATGGTTTTAACTGAAAATCCCCTGATTTTTTGCTACCAAAATAAGATTATTATATTTATTTGAAACGTAAATTCTGTCCTTTCTCCTAATGAGTCTTTTAGCGGTCCCGAAATTTCAGTCCACTGTAAAAACGAATAGCCACGCACAGGAAAGTATTGATATATTTTCTCAAAACGATTCATTGCAACAAGAGTGAGAAAGAATCTTATAAGGGTGTTATTTCTATTTTGTCCCCGCAAGCATCCCTAAAAACGTGTAGCTCTTTGACAGAGGGATCCATGCTCTGTATAGTTTTCCACAATAAACTGCATACTTCATCTGGGCTCTTTTAGCTTCACCCTCATGGTAAGTGTAGAAATCAGCTGAGTTCGTCTGTAAGTCGTGAACACAAAATTCATACGGCCATAGTTTTCTTAAATAAAACATCTCTTGGACTGGGATCTTAGGAGGGCAGATTTTGTATGTAATCAAATACAATGGCTCCTACATCTTCTCTTTCCTGACACATGGCCAAAATTTCTTTCAGTTTATTATAAAACTTTTTAGCACGCTTAAGATGCATCATTTTTTACGCAACCGCCACTCTCTTCGCATTCTCATTGAGAGATGGACTTTTTATTTTTGCATCGAGTTCTTCACAAGTCGAGCAAACGTCTACTTGTGGCCGACCGAATCTGTAGCCATGATTATCATTAAAATATTTTCTGTAATTGTCGTATTTTACGCATTGGTATTGGGGGTATTTTTTTAAAAAGTTCATGCATTATTTTGACGTTTAGGTTCGCTTCTAAATATTGTATATTTTTGCTGCTGTAATGAGATTGTTTAAGGGGAAATGACCGGATATGTTCATTAATAGCCGTGATTACTTCGTTTGTTAAGACATTACCTCGATTACGATGCTGCCTTCGTTTATCTTCAGGTAGTTTTCCCACCGATTTAAGAGGGGTAAGGCAAAAAATGGCCTTATTTTTTATGGCGTATAAAATGGAGAAAGCTTGACGGCATACTTGAACTTTTTCATTTCCTTTCACAGCAAAAAACGTGAACGTATTGTCACGTTTTTTCGGATTTTCGAGTTTTGAACGGCTGCGATTAACCTTCGCGTATTCAATGAGACACATGATATATATGTTATGTTCATTTTTCGGTCGTCCATTGTAAACGAATTCAAGCAATTGCTGTTTTTCTTCACTACTACACTGCTGAGTGCAGTTTTTTTTACTGACACAGTCACTATTACTGTTCGATTTAGCTGACACTAACCTCCCAGTACTTGTGCTCATAAAATTGACTAAGTAGACGCTGTGACTTCTGTTTTTCTTCTTTGTACAAATGGACATTTCTAGCACCTCTTCTCTTTTTCGGAGTTTCAGCTTCTGACTCATTATATCAGGTGAATCGTTACAGCTACTTTCACTGGTCATATTCAAACTTTAATAATGAAACAATCAAATTTATAGATTAATAATCTCACGACGCGACGCTAAACGAATGCAGTCTCAAACACAACAAGGGGCACGTTCAGCAGACCTTACCAAAACTAGCAAAGTTACCGACCAGTTGTAACGCAGTATGAAATAAATATCAAGGCGAATTGTGACATCAGCTACAGTTCAGCAGGATAGCTTTCGTTGATGGCATTGTTAAATTGTAGTTGACGTCACAATTCGCCTTGATTTTTATTTCATACTGCCCTACAATTGGCAACTTTGGTAGCTTTGGTAAGGTTTGCTGAACGCGCTCTAAAATGGCGGCTATTAGATCGCTAGTATCTCGTCCCCCATCAATAGCGATGCGTTTTTGTTTAGCGAAAAAAGACAAGCAAAAGGAAACCCTATTTCCATTCTCACACAGTTGATAGTTGGAAGAAGGGAATAAAGGAAGGATTTGTTTCCTTCTTCCAAATAACTATTTTTATGGCCGAATATAACTACACGAAGCGAATGGTTTTTGTTCTTTTTTTCGAACTCACAATTAATCGCTACGTCTAAAGAATGTAAAAGTGTAGAAAAATGAATGTGTCAAACAGTGGCGTTTATTCCCTTCTTCCAATTGGTGGTTCAATTCATATATTTATTGTACGGAACCTTCTGAGCGCGAGTAATACTTGCAGTTGACCGTTTATTTATTGGAAAAATACATTGTTAGTTTTATTTAAAGTGTTAAAATCTTACTTACAACTCGCCTGCTTTTAACACGTACAATATAAAATTAAATATATATTTTCGAAACATTTTGTCAAATAAAACATAAAGAGAAAGAAACATTCTTCAAGAAGAGCATACAGAAAACAGAAGTTAAAAATTTTAGTTTTCAGAGGAGAAATTTGAAAAATACGGATGCATTCCAAGCCCATAGGTTTAGGATTAGACAAGGGAATTTGCGTCATGACTGTTAACGAGCCCTCCAATCGAACTTATTGCGAACCTTATGGCGTTGTCTTTGTTCAAATCCGTGTTTTAAAAATGTACCACACAAAATCAAATTTTACTAAATAATGTTTATACACGATTAAAACATATTTTCAGATATTTTTACAACATTTGGATAAGTTTTTATCCAAATCTATGTAAAATTTTGTGTTAAAAATGATGTTTTCTTATGCAGTACTTTAATATTATATATGTATATATATATATATATATACAGTTCTATATTATAGGTTTGTGGTAACCATTTTTATTGTCATTTCATTCACATTATTGCGGTTTTTGATGATGGTCGGTAATGTTTAATGAATGGTTATATATATATACATATATATAACATGATTTTTTCAATAATTTCGCATTAAATATTAATTTTTAGTACATTTGAATAGTTTCTTCATTATGAATAAGAACAGTTTGAAGTTTATAATAAAATAAATTATTAAAATACATATCGTCTAAGTATATTTTTTTAAGGGTGTATTCCAATCCAAACTGCTTATTTCTGATTCATTTTTAAATTAATTTTTGCTCTCAAACGCACCAAATTGGGAAATTCTCTTATTCAGAAACTACATAATGTGCCGTGCGTCTCGATTTTTTGATAAATGTAAAAAATATGGTTAAAAATGTTGTCAAAGTTGGCGTTTTGAACGGAATTTTCCGAAGCGGGAGATCTGGGAATGAAAAAAAATAGTCATACTGAGAAAATAATTGTTTAAAAGTCAAATTCTAATTAGTTGAGCGAAAAAGGAAATCACACGGCCTCTTATGCATCTCTTCAAAAATCGCCTCAGTAAGTTTCATGTTCTTACTTTTAAAAATGAGTCTGAAAATGTCTCAGAAAGTTTCGATCTGTTGAGGGTGGAAAAATATTTTTTCGAATACACCCCTAAACATGAAACGTACGAAATATCCTCAGTCCAGAGAGCGATATGCAGTTGAAATAGCTCAGACCTCAAAATGTTAACCCTTTATCGGGTAATGGGAATATGCTTTCCACTTAATTTTTATTGAAAACGGATCGATTCGCAAAATTTCAGACGATCTAAGAATATTTCTTCCTAGGAAGCCAGGACAAATACGTCGGGAGGCCGGTATAGAAACCCTTGCAACTAGACCATCCCGTCGAATCCGTAACGGATGGTAAGCTTCATAGTAATGTAGGAAACTTTTTATTCTACATTTTAGCTCTAGATTGTTCTTAATATGCATTATGCCATCAGAATAAGTGTAAATTAATAATTTGGCTATAATTAAAAATCTAAATTACTTACACGGTTTTAAATAACGACCTTCGTAGCCAACCCTTGTGAATGTCGGTCGCCGCGCGGCAAATGAAGAATACAAATATTTTATTCGCAGATAAAATTTGAGGGTTAATCAGAACATTGGCAAGTGACGAGTTGGTTGAACTCGCAGATATTGACAATAAACAATGAATAAAATTTAAACAGCTTGTTAAAAAATATTTAATAAAATCCATTTTTTTTTCTTGTAATGAAATAAGGAATAAGTATTTTCGGATTCACTGGTCACTTTGACAGCGATGCATAAAGAAAAAAAATATTTGAAAATGCAACGTAATGAGGAATCATCTTAACATTGTTAAATATAGAAATGCTCTGGGAAAAAAAGACTTGAAACGAATAAAGACATATAGAAGCGTTTTAAAAATACAAATTTTATTGAATAACAGCAATGTAATTTCTATAAAATTTGCATCAGCATGAAAACATTTCGTTTATTTTTATTTTTATAATTAAAATAAAATAAAACACAACAAAATAAAAATTATATAAGCAGACATGAACAACTCCAAATTGGTTCGAGTCTTTGATCGTAAAATTGCCTTTTAGGTGAGTTCGTAATTGTATAAATATACGTAAGCACCTTTAGTTGTCATTCGGTCTGTCTGTCTGTCCTGTCTCTCCGTCCGCATATGACAGAGCAAAAACTGCCCTGATCTGAATGGTCTGAAATTTTAAATACATAATTGTTGCAAAATTTTGTCGAGCCGTTTCAAATTTTATGAAAATCTGATGTATAGTTTAATTACAGGGACAGTTAAAAGTTTTCCACTGCATTACGGCCAATGGGAAAAATTATTTAAAGTGCATTTTAATGATGTTATAGCCTTTCGAACAGAATGAAATTGATATGCACTTATGACGTGCACTAAAATATACTTTCAGTACAATATGCGGTGCAAAAAATATTTATAAAACTAGTACGAACGCACCTCATTTGCCACGTTTGACGTGCAATTTCCAACTTGTTAAAATTTGCTTCAATCCCAAATTAAACAATTTCTTCATAATTTTAAAGCCAATTTTACATAGAATTCAATTATTTTAAAATAAGCTCACTACTGGAAAAGTAAAGAAAGGGGGAATAATTCGTTAAAAGTATTAGTAACAATTAAAAAAATAAATCGAACTCTTCAATCATCGATTCATGTGAAATGCTTGGCATTCCATAATTTTTCTGTAATATATTCGTAATTTACTTGTTAATTACTTTAGTAATTTGTTATTAATTTTTTGTAATTTATTAAGGGATGCATAATTTTCCGATCTGTTAGATCTACAACTTTAATCGGCGTTATAATTATGCGTCGGTCGGTTTGAGTTCTGAAGATGCTCTCAGAAGCGGCAGATCGAAAGAAGCTGACAATTTGTAATTGCAAGAGCTGTTGGGCAAAAATGCCACCCAATAGATGCAGAACGTCTCAATGTGTATCAATCAACCTTGCAACGCTGAATCATAAGTAAATTCAGAAGTTTGAAAACTGGGTTTGCCATCAACGCAGCAACTACAATATTGTACCCTTGCTTTTCATTGCTGGCATATCACCCAAGAAAATCTCTTTTATTTGCGTATTGTGAGGGCGACGAAAAATGAGTAATGAGAACGCTTGCCAAAAATGGGCATGAGTAGACCCTAGTTAACCGACCACATCCAGGTCGAACGGTAAGGTAATGTCAGGTATATTTAAGGTTATCATCCTGGGGCTATGCAACGCCGGGCGGTCTGGTCAATAAGATTTCATATCTATATGCACTGTAATGTCACCAACACATATTGTATAAGTAAATAAATTTAACATTTAATTTTCTCCCAATAAATAATAATGTCACATTTAGCCTGATGAAATGTGTATTTTCTTTTAATCAATTTTAAATTCATTACGAGTTACCCTATTTTTTTAACAACAAAGTGAATATTTGATTCGATGTTTTGCTCAAGATTCCAGTTGAATTTTTTTATTAGATTAAATTAAAATTAATTGGATGATTTATAAACTATGTTTACGCTATCGCTATTTAACGATACAATTTCGATCTTTATAAAAAGTACACTGTGCATTTCCCCCTCCTTTTCAAAATCAATAATTTGATAGAAGATATTTGCTAGAAGATATTTAAGATTTGTATAAAGCACAAATAAAACGTACTAAAATATTTTTCAGTTGCATATATATAAAATTATTTAAAATACATTAAAGTACCTTAAAAATACATTAAAAATCAAATTAAATTTCCATCCATTAAATTAATTAAATTTGGGAAATTAATTTGATTTTTAATGTATCTTTTATGTATTTTAAATAATTTTATATATATGCACCCAAAAGCAATTTTGGTACGTTTTATTTGTGCTTTTTACGAATTTTAATTATTTACTCAAATTGAATTTAGCACTACAATTTTAAAATTCCTCTTTATTAAAGATATTTAAGATTTAAAGGGACAGTTTACTTCAAAATTGGTCAAAATGTTAATTTTTTTATATTAAATGAAAGTCCGTTTATTTATGAATATTTTATTGCCTCATTTTTACCCATACACTAATAATATCGCGAGATATTGTAAATTTTGTTAACACAACCAGCGCAATTCCCCTCACAAATGAAAACTTTAACCCGTACGGATTTTTCTCAATGTTCATATTTTCTTCACTTTCATGTTTTCAAAATGCTAAGGCTTTTTTTGTATTTGAGATAGAGATTTAAATTTTTTTTGTACATATTCTTCATTTTACATGTAATAAATCTGCATATGGAATTAGACTTCATGTTTACTGTTATTTTTTAAAAAATAAAAATATATGAAGATGTGTTAGATTTCATCATTTTACACTACATGTATCAGTAAAAAAATTATATTAAATGTAATGTTAGATGCATTTAAAAATCCATGCGCAGTCTTGTGTAATATAAATCTGAAAATCTGTAAAAAAATATTTGTCAAAAATATTAATATTTTAAAAAGTAGTAGGAATTTTACAAATTTCTATTTTTATTTATTTTATTTTTTTACTTTCTTTAAAAAAATAATTAATTATGCAGTTAATTTTGTTTTCAAAATGTAATTTTTTTTTTTTTTTTTTTTTTAAACATTGAAATTCAGTGAGTTCACCATTTGAACCCTATTTTTAATAAACAATTAAATTTAAAAAATCAAAACACCCGACTGCGTAAAAAGCGAACTAATTAATTATTTCTCATCAGTGTGAAACTTTTTTTTTTTTTTTCAATTCCTACTATTAGCTCACACTCTCGCTATATATATCTTGTTCAAATTTTCAATCGTTAATAAAATACATATTATTCATCCAATCAAGCTCAAATAAATTTTTTAAAACGTTTGGTGGATGACACTTGATGTTAATCCAGTTTCTTTTCAAATATTAATTAATTAATTAAATTAAATTAAATAATTTTCAATAATCGAGAGAGCCCTCTTCTTGATCAAGGCATTTTAAGACCGAGAGAGCCCTGTTCTTGATCAAGGCATTTTAAGCGCCACTCAACAGGAAAGAAGAATAGGGGGAAAAAATTCTCTTATTGACCTAAGTAGGAATTGACATAAAATATATTTTTAGGTAGCTTTCTTTACAAAAAAGCTACCTATTGCAGCCGTTCGGAGGAAAGCGATTTCAAAAAATTTTGGTATATTTTCATCGATCATGACCCCCAGACCCCGAAACCACCCTCCGTTCAAAATTGATATATATATATATATATATATATATCTGACTTATGTCACACTGTAACTCCCGTAATTATGAACCGATTTCGATGTAATTCGGTGTGTACATAGTACATACCAATGTCTCGACCGAGTTCGTTGGCCAGCTTCATCCGCCGTTTTGTTTCAAAATGGCGGCCATTTAAAATTTTAAAAAAAAATTAAAACTTGAAATGTGGTACCAAAAAATTAAAAATGGAAAAATATTTTTTTCTTATGTGTTTTACCTTTATACAAAGATTCCGGAGCAGTTTTTGTTTCGTCTATATCTTAAAAAATGGCTGAGTTATAGCATTTTGAATTTCTAGTGTGGCTGACATTTTGAAACGTCCTGAAATTTGTCACGCGATAAAAGGCGTATTTATGAACCGATTTGGATGTAATTCGGTGTGTACATAGTACATACCAATCTCTCGACCGAGTTCGTTGGCCAGCTTCATCCGCCATTTTGTTTCAAAATGGCGGCCATTTAAAATTTTTTTAAAAATTTAAAATTGGAAATGTGGTACCAAAAAATTGAAAATGGAAAAATATTTTTTCTTATGTATTTGACCTTTATACAAAGATTCCGGAGCAGTTTTTGTTTCGTCTATATCTTAAAAAATGGCTGAGTTATAGCATTTTGAATTTCTAGCGTGGCTGACATTTTGAAACGTCCTGAAATTTGTCACGCGATAAAAGGCGTATTTATGAACCGATTTGGATGTAATTCGGTGTGTACATAGTACATACCAATCTCTCGACCGAGTTCGTTGGCCAGCTTCATCCGCCATTTTGTTTCAAAATGGCGGCCATTTAAATTTTTTTTTTTAATTTAAAATTTGAAATGTGGTACCAAAAAATTGAAAATGGAAAAATATTTTTTTCTTATGTATTTGACCTTTATACAAAGATTTCAGAGCAGTTTTTGTTTCGTCTATATCTTAAAAAATGGCTGAGTTATAGAATTTTGAATTTCTAGTGTGGCTGACATTTTGAAACGTCCTGAATTTTGTCACGCGATAAAAGGCGTAATTATGAACCGATTTGTATGTAACTTCGTTTATACATAGTACATACCAATGTCTCGACCGGGTTTGTTGGCCAGCTTCATCCGCCATCTTGTTTAAAAATGGCGGCCATTTAAATTTTTAAGAAAAATTTAAATTTAAAATGTGGTACCAAAAATTGAAAATTGAAAAAATATTTTCTTCTTATGTGTTTGACCTTGATAAAAAAATTTGGGAGCAGTTTTTGTTTCGTCTATATCTTAAGAAATGGCTGAGTTATAGCATTTTGAATTTCTAGCGTGGCTGACATTTTGAAACGTTCTGATTTTTCTCACGTAATAACAGGCGTATTTATGAACCGACTTTGATGTACCTTGGTGTGTACATAGTACATACAAATATCTCGACCGAGTTCGTTGGCCAGCTTCATCCGCCATCTTGTTTCAAAATGGCGGCCATTTAAAAAAATTAAAAAATAAAAAAATTTAAATGAGATACCAAAAAATTGGAAAATGAAAAAGATTTTTTTGTATGTGTTTGACCTTAATACAAAGATTCCGGAACAGTTTTTCTTTCGTCTATATCTAAAAAAAAAATGGCTGAGTAATAGCATTTTGAATTTCTCTTGTGGCTGACATTTTAAAACGACCTGATTTTTGTCACGCGATAACAGGCGTATTTATGAACCTATTTGGATGTAACTTGGTCTGTACATAGTACATACCAATGTCTCGACCGAGTTCGTTGGCCAGATTCATTCGCCATCTTGTTTCAAAAGGGTTGCCATTAAAAAAAATTAAATTTAAAATTCAAAATGAGGTATTAAAAAATTGGAAAATGAAAAAGATTTTTTTTATGTGTTTGGCCTTGATACAAAGATTCCGGAGCAGTTTTTGTTTCTGAAAATTTGTTCTTTTGTTGATATCTTAAAAAATGGTTGATTTATAGCATTTTGAATTTCTAGCATGGCTAACATTTTGAAACGATCTTGTATTTGTCACGTGATAACACACGTATTCGCCTATTTCGATGTAAGAAGGCCTGTGAATAGTATACATCAACACCTCGACCAAGTTCGCTGGCCAGATTCATCAGCCATCTTGTTTCAAAATGGCGGCCATTAAATTAAAATATATATATATATTTAAAGTGGGGTGCAAAAAAATTAGAAATTGAAAAAGGTTTCTTTCTTAAGTATTTGATCTTGATATAAGGATTCAGGAGCATTTTTTGTTTGTCTTTACCTTAAAAAATGGCTCAGATATAGCAGTTTCAATTTCTATTGTGGGTGACATTTTGAAAAATCTGATTTTTTGCATGCGACAGCACTCCTATATATTAACCGATTCCGATGTGAGTGAGCATGTGCACAGCAATTACTAAGGTCTCGACCAAGTTCACTGCTTAGCCTCATCCACCATGTTGTCTTAAAATGACAGGCACTTTAAGAAATTGCCGAATTTGGCAGCCAAATATAAGTTACTTTAAAGAAAAGCAGCTTGGATAAAGCTGACTAATTTCGCGAAATTCTCATTCATTATATTGATAAAAATTAGTATTGAATCTCCTATATTCGGTTTCCACTAAATTGAGCTTCGTGTGTTTGCATGATATAAGTTGGCTTTTTTTAAATAAGGATTATGAAAGCTACCTCTTCCTCCCGGCACTGGCCGGAAGGACTTTTTTTATATTATTTATATTACTTACCTATTTTTTTTATTTATTTGTACTGATGACTTTTAAGTTGTGTTTAATTGTTAGTTCCTATCTATAAACACTGTTTTGATGAGGTCTATAGATGTCTATGACGGTTAGAGTTGCATTAAAACTAGAGATCCTACCTACACAACTTCCAGGTTGTATAATATTTTAACGGAGCTTCTGACTGTAAAATAGTCAATGAAACATCGTCTTCATTTTTAAAGATCTATCCAATGATATGCCACTCAATAGGGTGCGTAAAAAATTTTTTTCGTCTCTACCGCTATTTTGTATTTTATGGCCGCCATATTGTATTTATAAAAACAAAACCTAGTCTATAACCATCGGGCCGTTAAGGCGAATTGATAGAGACCTCATTCATTAAAATCCACCTAGCCGTTGGGATGTTTCGAGGGTATAAAGAAATCCACATACACAGATACGCGTGAAACACGTATCCCTTAACGCGTAAAACCATTCTTTTCAGTCGGGTAAAAATAAACAAAATTGTTGAAAAGGTAAACTGTCCCCTTAAATGCTCATTGCCATACTAATGATGTATGGGTGCAAAGCACACGAGGCATTTTATAGTGGTTGTCGATTGAACAGTTTGTGAACGTAAAGTGCACGGGTCTCATCATGGAGATTTTTGTTTGAATTACTTATGGGGCACCGTAATAGTGGTTTGCCATATTAACGATTTTTCAACCCGAAGTGCTCAGGGTGTCGTTATTGTGATCATAGCATTTTTTTAAATATTTCATTTTTGATTATTTTACCTGAAAGGTCTCCAAGGCAACCGCCGAATGAGACTGCTAATTCATTATAAAGTCTCATTTTTCGGAACATCGTTATATTTATCTATTATTATTTATTCACATTTTTATTCCTAACTAAATTTAAACTAGCAAAAGCCATGCTTTGTTTGGATTCGGGAAGCATTATTTAATAATTCAATAAGATAAATATTTGAAAATAAAAATATTTTGTTATATTATTTTTGCATCTTTATTAAGCAAAAACGTTATTTTATGTTTTGGCGCATATTAATTTTAGAAATGTAAATTCAGCCAAATACTGTAAAAGTACTTATTTTCGCGAGGCTTTAAATTTCGCGATTTTCGCGAGCCCGTCGTAATCGCGAAAATTTAAGCCTCACGAAATATTTTTTTTTTCGCCTCAAATAATAATAAAAAATCAGAAATTTTTCATTTATCCAAAATGTAATGATTGCAGTTACTTAAATAAGAAATAAGTACACACATTTCTTGAATACTATACAACTATTTCTTGAATAAAAACAAAAATGCAACAGAATGCAGCTCATTCAATTACAATATATACCAGCTTCTTTGAAGCCATTCAAAATTATCTCATGTTTGGCTTTAACACCGTTAAATGTTCGCACAAGCCAAGAAGCTTGAATCGGTTTTAGTCGTGATATTCGCAGGTCCACAGATTCTTTTTCCTCTAGAAATTTAAACAAAAGGAGTTCTATTTGGGTAGTTTCGGGATTTTTCAACTTTCGGTTCTGTTCATATAAAATTCGCGAAATTTTCAGCTCGTGAAATCACCGATATCGTCATTTTCGCGAAAATTACGGCTCGCGAAAATAAGTGCTTTTACAGTAGTTAAGAATTTCCTCGGAATTTTTTATTTATGATATAACGAATTAACAATTAATTTTATTCGTTTGCATTTTTTTTTTTTTTTTTTTTTTTTTTTTTGCCACTTTACAAAAAAAAAAAAAAAAAAAATCATAATATAATTTTTTTTAAATGCGTAGGTATCGTGTGCGTAAACAATTTCACATAATAAGAATAAATTGTGTATTTGAATTTTTAACACTGAAGAATATTTTTATTAATATAAATAATTGAATGTCAATAATTGAATTTTCACAAATTTTAATTCATTACAAATATGCTATAATTTTCATAAAAAAGGTATTTTAAAAATCTCATAAAAGAAATCGGGAAACTATTAAATTAATCATGATTCTATCTATAATTACTAACTCCATGATTTATTTTTTCTTCTGAAAAGACACGTGTTTCACTTTTTATTTGTAAAAATGCGTCCGTAATGGAAAAACATGTAAAATAAATTAATTAAAATAATAAATTTCTTAAGATTATTCTGTAAAAAAAAAAAATAATATTTTGCAAATCTACAGATCATAATTTATTTTTATGTTTAATTTCAAGTCAAAATACTGAATAATTTTTCTGTAAAGTGTACGACAAAATGTAATTTGTGTAGCCTAGCAGAGGATTCGCTTCGCTCATCCTAATAAATAGTTGAAGATGTATTTTAGACACCGTATGTCTGATAACATTAACAAAATTTCTATTCTTAAATTCAATAAATCTTCGAATACTTACGAAATCCATAATATTCAAAATTAGCGAAATTCCTGATTCAATTTGTCCCTGATCCCCCGAATCCTCAGGTCCACCAACGCTCCTTGCCAGTGAGCTAAACATTTGTAAGAAGATACACCGAAAAATAAACAAACGGCAAAGAAAATATTAACTCCTTGAGGTACGGTAACATAAGCTGGAGGCTATGAGGGTGGTTTTTCTGCTACTTGAGCCTGCCCGGTGTATGAGGAGCTGAAAAAAATTGAGAAAATGTTGAAGCGATTTGTTTTTGGTCGCTGCTCTTTAAAGAGTATGGAATGCTGTTATGTCGCAGTATCTGATTGCATATTAATGTGGGGCTCCACTCTAATAACCTGTCAAGAACTTCCATCGGGGAACGTGGAAATACCGAATTTATAAAAAGGATTTTCTTTTCTTTTTTTCATTTTTTTCTTTTTTATTTTTCTTCTATGATTTTGAGGTGCATTCAATTTCAAAACATCGGTCACAGAAAGAGGCAGTATTCGTTTTCTTGATAATCGACTTTCAGGCAGGGTCTCAACCTTTCAGCTTTTGTATCCCCCTTTATTATATAGATTTCAGCTACAAAAAAAGAAAAAAAAGGTTGTTTTCAATCATTCATAATCTTTTTGAATACACGGAATGAACCTGCTACATGGCATTATTTAAATGTAATTCATTCGATGAAAATAATATTTTAATGTAACAAGAAAATTTGGAATCAATATAAAAAAAAAAACAAATTTCAATTTATTAAATTTTTTTGGTTTTGTTTGTTTGTAACAATCCAATTTCTATTGCATTTAACATTTTAATAGTAAATAAATACAAGTATAGCAATAAATAAATAAATAAATAAAATGAAATAAACTGCTGATAATATTTATAATAATAATAATATAAATTAATTCAAAATATCTTCAGTCAGATGATATTACAATGATTTCATAGTTCAGCCTACCGTGAGAGGGGGGGGGGGGGGTAGAGTTGATTAATCTGGAATTTCTCTCTTATAGTAAAAACCTATCAAGAAGTTCTATCGTAAACTGAAAGCCGGAAAGTGTGGAAATAAGGTAAGCTGGGGTCAGGGGCGTAAACCACCCTGGTCACGTAGGGGGGTGTAGACTCATAAATTTCCGATCCAAGAAGAAAAATTTCCGAGTACTATTGCCAACAAAATGCCGACTAATTAATATATATATACACTCATGTCCAAAAGTTTAGCATATATGATAAAAACGAAGAAAGGATATCGTAAATATCTTACGAAATTATTAAACTTTATAGATGATAGATGAAAGTCTCAAGATAATTATGACTGAGTGTATCGAGATAGTCAAATAGGTTTTAAAGCGCTGATGTTGATTCCTTTTGAATTATTAATGTATGTCTCTAAAAATTAGTGGTGAAGTACTATGAATAATATGTGTAGAAATTGTGGTTTGGAACTCCAAACTGCTTTGTTTGCGAGCGATATATCTTGTTTCTAAATGTACAAAATTTGATGAAACTGGATGATTGAAGACCTGGGGATTCGATGCCCGTTTTTTTACCAATAAAGGGCTGATTGCATTTTATTTTTTCTGCGTATAACATATTTATTCACATAGACTCCACTCCGGATAGAAATTCAAATTCTGAATTAAGCATAAGGAATCCTGTTACCAGTGTACAATGTACGTCTACAACATAAAAAAAGTCAAAATTTAAAAGATTGAAAATTTTCGAATGAACAAAACTTATATCCATTTTTTTGTAGGGGACGCAGGGGAGGTTTGATACATAGGGAGGGTTGATACATTGACAGTTTTTCTCAACAAATGGCGTTAACAGCCATTCTAACACATGTGAAGGCATCTTTTATTTGCTGAAGCCATCATTAGCTGGACTAATCAGTGAAGAACTGACAACTTTTCTTTTCCTTTAATTTTGAAGGTTTTTGGAATGCCAATGTAAATTTTTTCACTGGCTGATTTTCTTTCATAAGTCTTTTTATTGTGAAGATAATATCTTGTATTTTTTTTAATTTATAAAAGACATTGTTAAAATTAGATTTACTAGAAAGTAGATTACCATTTTGCAACTGCATTTGTACAAAGTGATTGAAAATCCAATAAGGCATAATATGGAGAAATGATAAATTAGTACTGGGGAGAAATGATACACTTGTATATTTGAAATTTAATAGCTTTTTTAAGTTTGCAAACTAATATAGGATTGTAATATTCATTATTGTTTTACAGCAAGAGCTACTGAAATTGGTAAGGAAAAACAAAGAGACTCTTCATAGACATTATGTAGGTTACATAGAAAAGCAGTGCGATGATAGATGGTTAGTTCGCTTTGCTCGTCATGTAGAAGGGAAAAAGTTTAAATGGCCTGAAAGGGGAAATGTTTCTATAATTTACGAAGGGCAAATTGAAAAAAAAAAAACGTTAAATCTACCCGATTTTACTTATCAAAATGATAGAGTTATTAGATTTTTTTTAAACCATTTCAGGGGTGGTGGTATGTTTATGAAAACACTTAATTTTAATTCCCAAACGCCAAATTGGCACCAGCATTTTAGTAAAATATTTTCTATTTAGTATGAAAGTGAAATATATCCCTTTTCTTATTTCTAATTAAATTTGTTGATAAATTCCGGTGCCATTCATTTATTTCAACACTTTAGCATTGAAAATACTTTGCTCCTGAAAGGGTTAAAGGAATCTTAAATGTGATAAATTTATGTTAAATTGTTTGCAAATTAGCAATGTCCACTTCATTTTTCCTTGCAGCCAGATCTCTAGGAGTTTTTTTCATTATTTATTTTCTAAAAAGTGTTTTAATGGAATTGTTTAAATAATACCAATAGTTTAAATATGTTTGTGAAAAACCTTTCTGAAAAAAAAAATGTCAATGTCATTTCGTTTCAAATTTTACTTAAATATTTCTAGATTTATCATAAAAAATTGTATGACGCATAAATTGAATTGTCTGCATTTTTTTTTTCAATTTACCTAACAATGTATCAAACCTCCCTTGCTACTGTATCAATCCTCCCCAGTAATGGGGAGATTTAATACAGTAGTAACCATTCAAAATAATTGGGATATATTTTTTGAATGACTATTTTTTTAATTCACAATATTTTTAATAAATGAATAAAATGTCACTTTATAAGAAAACACGAAAAATTTGTTTAAAAATAGCTTTCTAAGGTTTGTAAAAAATTAGTAAAAAAAAAGTGTATCATACCTCCACTACCTCAATAAAAGGTAATCAAATTTTGTACGTTTAGTAACAAGATATATCGCTATGTAACAAAGCAGATTTTGATTCCAATCCGCATTTTCCTATACGTATTAATCATAGACTTTCTCCCCTAATTTTTAGATAAATTTATTAATAATTCGAAAAGAATCGACATCAGCGCTTTAAAATTATTTGACTATCTCAATACGATACGCGAAGTCATAATTATCTTGTGAATTTCATCTATAAAATTTAATAATTTCGTAAGATATTTAACACTCCCTTTCCTATGTTTTTGTCATATACGCTAAAATTTTGGACATGAGTGTGTATACATATAGGTCTTGCTTCTGGAGAAACTTGCTTTACAAATATACAAATAACGGGTTAATATTAATCACAAATGAAAACTTGTTTATAAGTAATTTCAACATATCCTTTTAAACATTGTGATCATCAGGAAAAGCTTGGATTACGTACGAATAAATTTAATTTAAGATTTTCATCTAAATATATTAATAAAATAATAATAATGACTATAATACAATATTATTTGAATAATTGTTGTATAATTGCAATTTGAATTATTAAATTTTATTTGTGCTTTTGTAACAAAAATCACACTTTTATAGCACGATTAACACGATTAGCCCATTTTCCAAGGACAGTGGACAGATCTATATTGTCTGTTAATTCTTTGTGGTAACACAAAAGCATCAATGATTCCAATCTGTCATCAGCCATAGTTGATCTAATAGCAGTCTTTATAAATTTTAGCCTGCTAAAAGCTCTTTCATTAGATGCAACTGTCACCGGAGCTGTCAACAGAATTTAGTAACACTGATGAACTAAGGGAATTTCGAGATAAAAAACCGAAGTATTTGGGTGTTTTCAATTTCATCCGGTATAATATAAATATCTTGAAACACATTTTTAAATCAATCTAGAATTACGTAAAAAAGTTTAAAAAAAATTAACATATTTTTTTAATAAAATAAAAAGAAAACACAAAATTAGTAGAAAAAATAAAACCATAATTATTTTCGATTAAAGGTAAAATTCGTGTAGAGTGGAAAATATCCAGATTTTGATAGGGTAAAGTACTAAATGTTTGCAATTCAGTTTTGAATTTTCATCGGATATCACTTAAATTCCGTGATACACGTTTCTAACTAAATTTAAAGTTAGATAAAAAAAAAAAAAAAAAAAAAAAAAAAACAGAAGTTTCTTCATTTCAATCAGTACGTCTTAAAATTTCCAGACTAAACTAAAAACTTTCCGACTATAAATAAATACAGCTGGATCTCGATATCTCGAAGTCAAAGGGAACAGAAAAAAGTTCGGAATATCAAAGTTTTCGATCAAAATATCAAGGTTACAAATAATAACTAACATTTCTGGAATATGTATATAAATATTTTGTTTCTTCATATCGAGGTTTTCGAGTTCACAATATTTGACAAGTCGAAGTTTTTCTGAATAGTTTTAATCACAAAAATAAAATCCGTAATATTTCCGACTAAGTATAAATTTATATAGGTTTTCTTCGTTCTAAATTGTTTTTTTCTGATTTTCTAATTAAAAACTACAAGGGGAAAAAATCCGACTAAGAATAAAATTTTACAGGTTTTCTTCGCTCTAACTTGTTTTTCTTATTTACTAATTAAAAACTACAAAAATATTTCTCCAATTCATAAGTTTTTATACGTTAATGCCATTTTTTTTCGACTAAACTTACTTTTTTCCGATCGAACGGGAATTTTTCCGTTCTGATTTTTTCATTTTTCCAATTTATAAGTTTTTATAGGTTAATACCATTTTTTCCGACTAAACGTACTTTTTCCGATCGAACGGGAAATTTTCCGACTAATTTTTTCGTAAGAGGAGGGGTGTTGCACCCCTCCGTACCCCCCCAGGATTTACGCCCCTGGCTGGGGTAACTGGGCCCAAGAGGTAACTAGGCCATAGGTTGTTTTATAAAAAACCGTTGATATCTTTTAAGTTTTAGCTTTTGTCAACATTGTACCCACATCTGTACTTCTTAAAACAACGTGTGTCAACTCAGTCATAATTCTATCATTGCTGTGATGGGTTGCCGAAAATTTAGGTTTCTTTTTTTACAAACAACGTCGGTTTCGTTGAACTTCCTCGGCTGTTTATTAAAATAGGGTAAATACTTTTGTTAAGCATTTTTTTTTTTTTTTTCTAAGATTAGGCATATAAATACGTTAATATTTTTAGGTATATATATATATATATATATATATATATATATATATTTACTTCATGTTTCAAATGTAAGGCTGGTGTTCCAGTTACCCCATAATTTTTTCAAGAATGGGGTAACTGGGACATGTATCAGGGGTAAATGGACCATGTAGCATCCAGTTACACCAACAGTTATAAATAATTTTTTGGATTTTCTCTTACTAAGGGAAATTAATTTCTCTATTGTGTTTTTGCTTGCAGTAAAGAAAACTATATGATACCTTATTAAAATTACACAATAAAATTTTAAAAAAGCATGTTGGCGGTTATCAAACCAAATTTCTTATTTGAGATAGCAAAAGCTCGAAACACACATGATGAAATCCGACACATGAACAGGTGTACATAAGACAAAGTGTCATTATTAGAAAATTATTGAAATCAATAAAAAAATAGTTCTCTAAAAACTTGGTTACATTATCCACAGATTTATTAGGCTTATCGAACTGTCATCGAGGTAAATAAAAAAGAGAATGAGATACTAAAGTACTTACGTATCCGTTTGTTCATAGATTTATCTTTATTTTTTCCGTAAAATACTCATGTAATTTTTATACTTATTACATATACTAAAATACATAAGTACTTACTTATTTCTTATATTTTTTTGTATAAATAAATCTAATATTTTAACACTTGGTGCTTTTTTTAGACACCTTGACAGCAAAGGTTTCACTTACAATGCTATTTAGTTGATATATAATTTACATGATCTGTCTGGTTTAATTTTTTTAAGCTATTTACGCTTTTTCAAAAACAACCTGATATCCCATATTAAAAAAAAAAAAAAAAAAAAAAAAAAAAAAAAAATTAACAAATTAAAACGACCATTTGGAAAATGATTTTTTCAAAGACTAAAATTTAAGACATAAAAAATCGCACGGAGTTGATCCTACATAACGTACGCCATGGATTAAACGATAACATTCCTGGACCCATCGTGAACAAATTTTAAAAGAAATTTCAGTTTTACAATTTTCGGTACTGTAAATTTTTAAACTTCTACGGAGCTGGTCATACATTACGTACGCCATGAATTAAACATTAATATTCCTGGATATCAAGATTTCCTGAAACTTGCGTATTATCCAAGCATTTCATTGGCTGCTCGGGAAAAGGCTTTTCTATCATCAGATTTCCAAAAAATCTCACGACCAATTTTAAATAAAATTTCATTCTTAAACTTCTAAACATCCGACAATATTACTTTTTATACCGTCGGATAGAGAAAAAAATGTACTTTTAAATGCAATTTGTTTGAAAGCTGTATTTCAATTTGTTTCTGATTTATTAATTTTTTTTGTAGTTTTTATTACTTTTTTGTCATAGTGACAACACTCTGTTGTCCATCGTTGTTGAAACCAAAGGAAAAACAGATTACTGTATATACCAATCAGATAACGAATAAATTGCGGATTAAATCAATGAAAACGTTCAGATATGCTTTTGACTTCCTACCCTGACGAGAACAATAACCATTTTACCAAATGGTTAAAAAACGCGTGTAGAACACAGACCTACCTGGTCCAGTTGCCCCATAAAATGAGGCAACTGGACCCATGAAGAAAGAAAGATGAAATATATATATATATATATTATATTTAGACATTAAAATGTAATTTTGATAATTTCTGTCTGATAGAGTGAACCTAACTGAACACATTTACAAAGGTTAAGACTTTAATTCAAATGAACATTAGCTTTTGGAAGCGGAATTGCCAGAATCTCCACAGTAACATTGTAAAATCATGGTCCAGTTGCCCCACATAATCTTACCGAATTTATAAAAAAGATTCAGTAGAGAGTTGTTCAACGCATCACAGGTTTTGCTATCAGTTTTGTAGGAAGTGTAATCTTTGAAAGAACATGCCGTTTACAAAAGCGTTTTTGAGGCCTATTTGCTCTACGAGTTGCAATTAGGAAACAAAGCTGCAGAGGCCGCTAGAATAATATGCTCCGCGTTTGGAGGGACTTCAGTGGGACTCGCGTTTGGAGGGACTTCAGGACTTCTCAAATGTGGTTCAGTCGATTTTCGCCCGGAGACGAGAACCTCGAAGACAAGCTCCGTGTTGATTATTCATCCACTCCAGACAAATTCCAGCTGAAGTAGGAAATCAAGCAGAATCTTCGTGAAAACTGCCACGAGCTTAGACATAGGCTTGAAGTATCTGACAAAACCATCCGATTGCATCTGCATAAACTTGAAATGACGTAGACACTCAACAAGTGGCTTCCTCATGTTCTGTCCGAGGAGACAAGCTGCGAAGATTGTACAGTCGTGGAAAAAAAAAGTAAACACCCCTACTAACTCCTCAACAAATTATCGTAGAAGAAAGTTACTGGTACCGAACGATTGGAAATAAAGTCTACTTTTAAATGATAAATATAAAATTTGATTAGAAGGCTATCTACATATTAAAACGAACCCAAACTTCATTTTTTTCAATAGCAATATCCAATTTTAACGAGATATTTCAAATCTTCAGTTCAAACTATGCCTAGAAACGAAATTTCAAGTCATTTGGATGATAAGTTTTTGAATTATAAACATTCAAAATTTAGTGCTTCTAATGTTAAATTACATTTTCATATTTTTATTCTCATCTCCTGAAATTATACTCCCAATGTGCTAATTATTTGTGTAGCAATAATACTAATATACCCAAACATAAATACGTTGAATTTGTAATTTTTATAATTTTATCATATGAATTATGAAATTAATATTCGAAAAAATTATGAATTGCGACCTACAATTTTTTTGATGGATTTAGATTTATTGAGTCCTGCTTTATGGAAATCCAAAATTTCACATTTGTCTTCCAAGTAGTTTTCAAATTATTATTATAAAACGGCAAAATGTTGGTTTTCGGGGCCGTCTATAATAGAAGTGACTAGATACTTTTACATTTCTTCTGCTATCCTGTAATCCAGCAAGCTTCATTCACTTCTTATGGTGCCTTGATCAAGATGGGGGCTCTCTCGGTTAACAATGGAGTTCCGAATTTCAATTTGGATACAGCCCTTAAAATACGCTCGTTTTAAAATAATTAATTTCTCAGAAACTTATGGTACGATTTGCATAAAAATTTGTTTTTAGGCTAAATGAAGGGTGTAGAGTTCATTTTTGCTGTCAGAATTGTGTACTGCTATTGAAAAAAACAAAGTTATGGTTCGTTTTAGTATGTAGATGGCCCTAAGCAAATTTTATATATATCATTTAAAAGTAAACTTTATTTCCAATCGTTCGGTACCAGTAACTTTCTTCTACGATAATTTGTTGAGGAGTTAGGAGGGGGTGTTTACTTTTTTTTTTTTTCCACGACTGTACATCTGCTTGTCATTGCTGTCACGCCACAAAAAAGTCTCGTGCCTGGACTAAATATTGACATGTGACGAAAAAAAGGATCATGTGTGATAGCCGGAAGAGAAAACATCATTGGTCGACTTCTGGTTACGTTTCATTGGCCGCCAAACCGGACATTCATCAGAAAAATATAATGTTTTATGTTTGGAGGACCAGCAGTGGTACGGTTCACTAGAAAGCTGAGAAAACATCATAACCGACATCTATTCGTTACACTTGCAAAGGGTTTGAGCTGCTTTGCTCCAAAACCAGTCAGCCATGGCCAACAGGAGATGAGTTCTCCTCCTCCACGATAATGCTGGACCTCATACGGCGAACGCGATCAAGCACTTGATCAAAAGACTGCACTAGGAAGTTTTGCCTCCCACACCTCACACCCCGGACGTTGTCCCATCGGAAAATTACTTGTTTTTGGCCATGGAACTAACTACCTGCTGGAACAGCATTTCAGAAACCGAGATGTGTCACAAAGGCTATTACATAATTTTTGGAATATAAGAAAAAATACTTTTTTTCAAAAAGGGCATTTATAAGCTTGTGTCTCGTTGGGACCATGTAATTGAAGCAAATGGTGACTATTTCGAAGAATAAAATAAGTGTTTTAAGAGTTTGTATTTATTTTTTTATTTATTTATTTTTTTTATGTCTGATGAAAACTGCACGAACTTTTTGGTTACCTGATAGCTATAGAGAGGTGCCGGGATCTATATCTCGATATTTATGGTATGGAATTTCACCAAATTTAATATATAAGATATTTATTAAAAAATATATTGATTCAATTTTGATTATGTTCACTCAACAGAGGCTAGCTGTGCTATGCTCTAGCTATACTCTAGCTATGCTATGCTCTAGCTATGCTCTAGCTATGCTCTAGCTATGCTATATTTCTATGGTAAACATGGCTGCGTTTGACGGTTTTTGGAAGATGTTTGTCTGTCGGTTTGCATGTATCACAAATTTCGTGGGCGCTCTATCTCAAGAATTTATGCACATAATTTAATAAAGCTTCAGATTCAGGTAGACCTTGATTTAAATTTGTGGTTGTTGGTGCATAATACGTAACAGTTGGTGCTGATTAGCTGTGTTTTTCATAGTTTTCGCGATAACTACATTTCGATGTCTGTATGATGGATTTTCATCGTACTTCATATTCGATTCACCTTGACATAAATTGGTACTAATTAATTGGCACTAATTAATGGCTGATTCTCAGTAGGTGGCTCTGCTGTGCTGTGTTTTTCGCGGTTACGTGTTAGTTACACTATATGGCTAAGCACATTTTAATAAGCATATGCTAAAGGTAACGAAGCATTTTTTTGCATAATCAGCTGCCAAGTAATGTAGTATAACTTATTAAAAAACTCCAGTCGAGTATCGTGTAAATCCAGAAAGATATATTGGCGATATAGTGAGCTGAATTTCAGCTACCGAAAAGTAGTCGGATGATAAGGGATTTTTCACAAATTGTCATTTTTTATAAAGTGACTTCGAACAAAGGAGTTAGTATTTAATTGTTAGTTTTTTGATTGGACTTATTATTATTTTCCAAGAAGAACTGAGGTATAAATAAATAAAAATAAATAAATAAAAATGAAAAATGACAATTTGTAGAAAATACATTATTATCCAGCTAATATATTTAATATTTGATGAAATATGAGCGTTTGTATGAAATAAGTTTTAAATGCGCAAATGCTAAAGGTAACAAAAGTGTTTTTGCATTACCTATTAGCCACGTATGTAGGATAATCTATAAAAAAAAGTTTCAACTTAATACATGGCCGATATCTTTCTGATTTTTCACACTATTTGAACAGCTTTTTAATAAGAGTTACACTATGCAATTATAAATTATTTCATACACATGTCCATGTTTCTAAATATTTAATATATTTATATTCTAATTCTAGTGTGTTAATTCTACTGTAATTTGTCAAGTTTCCTAAAATAGGTGTTAAATTTGATTGGAAACTATGCATACTATAAACAAAAAACATGCCGAAATTTCATTTTTTTTTTTTAATAACCTTTATATAACCATGAATATATGTGCTATTCTTGCACAAATGAACATAAATGTTGAGTAAAATTCATATAGTAACATAAAATTCAAAGTATCACTCGGTAAGTTGGGTCGTACAAAAAGTTAAATTTTTAGTTTTACTCGTTGCATAAAGAAGAAAGTTTTTCTTAATATAAATTACAGGATCCATATAAAACTTCAATTTTGCAACTTAAAAAATTAATTATTAAGTTGATGTAGATGGATTTTCATATGATGAAGAACAGTATTTCAAACATTTCTCAAATTGGAACTATACCTCTAAAACTGACAATTTAGGACATAGTTTTGTTGGAAATTTATGGCGTGTTGAGCCAAAAACACTCGATAGCAAAAACGCGCTCTCGCATGAATAAACGTAAACAAGACAATATCTTCTTGTGGCTTTATGCTGCTCGTACAAAAATAGAGGTAAGTAAAAGTCGCTTACCTGTTATATATCTTATTTCATGTTGGCTCGGGATTCGTCAATGTTAGCATGGAGTATGGCCAGGGATTGGTCACAGTTGCTCTTTCAACGATTTATCGATTTATCCTGATTTGTTATGTGAATAATACATTTAATATTTATATGATTCGCTGAAAATCCTTTTTTAAATCTTGTATATCCATGGTGTCCCATCCTGAAATAAATTTCTATTAATAATTGTGTATTAGAGAAGTAAAGAACTCAATTTCTTTGAGATAAAAAAGCATATATTTTGGAGCAGGTAAAAAGCTCCCTGTTGTTAAGGCAATTACATTTTAGATACTGAGCGAACATCTAAGCGGGCGAAAAACATTTGCCACGAAATAAAAAATATAAAAATATAAAAAGAAGTCTGTTAAAGTTCGAATACATACATCTGTTTCGGAAATTACTTCTGAGTGGTGCAATGGTCTTTCATTAAAACATGGAAAGAAACATAAAGTCATAAAGTTCACAACTGTGTTTGCGGTGTTTTGAGTTCACTGATTGGGTTCTTTTCTCATTTAATTGGATTTTGTTGCCGCAACGCATCTGGGATGATTAATTTCAAGAAGTTTGGCTTTATATTTACTTATTTACAGACATTAAAACATTTTTCTTCACTCATAAAGATCAAAGTAAAGAACTAAATTTCTTTGAGATAAAAAAGCATATATTTTCGAGCAGGTAAAAATCTCCCTGTTGTTAAGGCAAATACATCTTAGATACTGAGCGAACATCTAAGCGATCGAAAAACATTTGCCACGAAATAAAAATATAAAAAGAAATCTGTTAAAGTTCAAGTGCATACATCTGTTTCGGAATTATTTCTGAGTGGTGCAATAGTCCTTCATTAAAACATGGACGAAACATAAAGTTCACAACTGTTCGTTAAAGTATTTTGAGTTCACTATTTGGGTTCTTTTCTCATTTAATTGAGTTTTGTTGTCACAGCGCATTTGGGATGATTAATTGGCAGAAGTTTTGCTTTATATTTACCTATTTACAGAAAAGATTTTTTTCACTCATAAAGATCATGTAGATGTCATTTTTAGAAAAGTACGTAATTTTCTTCCGGTCAGGAGAAGTCAGTCTTTAAAAACAGTCATATGTATTCATGAATATGTTAAAAAATATTTTCACCTTTCACCCTAGGGCATCTTCAGTTTACTAGTGAAGTTTTTTAAATCGCCTCTGGATTTGGTTCTAGTTTCCCGGTCTTTTCAAATTAAAAAGGTGGCGCCATCTGTTGTCGATTAGGGCATGAATTATGTTATTGCAAATCTCTGAATTTTCTGTACTAATCTGAATCGCTTCACGCGTTAATGCTTAGTTTAAATTGTTATAATTTGCTGGTTTCTCTATCTCTTTAAAATTTATCTGTATTAGAGATTTATTGTTTAATAGGTCTATTGTTGTACCCTTTTTTCTAACAGCAATAGCTCGATTATGCGGAGCTCGGGTGGTCTTGATGGGACACCCTGTATAATAATATGGAGCGCCACTCGCATGTCAACATTCTACCGCGACCGCATCCCCACGTGTGGCATTAGAGAACTTGGCCCACCAGGCTTCAGCGTGCCAAAATGAGAGAATGGAATATTTTCCCAATGAAAGGGGACATTCCTTCTTATCTCCTCGAACTACGTAACAGAAGAAAAGAATGTTCATTATTAATAGAGTTTGAAAGGATTTTAAAGCTTTTTATGGAATAATTTTTTATTGCATTAACTTGATTTTAATTATACAGTTTCGAGTTCGTTTTTCTTTCTTTTTTTAACCCCCGATATGCTGTTTCTTTCGGCTAACAATTAAAATGTCGTCTGTAAAAAATAACGTTCCGTTGTATAAGCCAGCCGTAAAACAAAGCAGATGTATCCTTGTATGGTTAAATAATCTACTTTAATTTTTTTTAACTTCTAAGCATCGCATATTTTCAATTTTTATACCGTCGTATTGGGGAAAAAAGTACTTTTAAAATGCAATTTGTTTGAAAACTGCATCTCCATTTATTTTTTCGGATATTAATTTTTTTGCGCCATTTGTAAAATTTTGGCAGCTCAAGTGCTCCATTTCTGTAAAAAGTAAAGGAAAAATAGTTGGAAAATAGTAATTATATCTTTTGGTTGCCTTTTTCCCATAACAACTGAAAAAAAAATGCGTGCTATTTTGAAAAAATATCAGATGAATGATTTCTGCTAAAACATGGAGCTATTATAAACTATATTTAATTTTAAATATCTATATTAATATTACAAACAAATGAAGGCATATGAATCATTAGATAGTCGATTTTTTTTGTCGAGTTTCTTGAATGACGGCATCTTTTTTTTGTGTGTGTGTGTGTGTTTTATTCGACAATTGTGACGTCATATGCATACTTTACTGTTGAATTGTAGATGTTGTTTAAGACTGGATCGTAAATGTGGAATTCTTCAGCGGATGTGAATGACGTCATTTATATAAAATAAAAGCGTGTGTTTTAAGTCTTAAAACTGAAATATCTTTTGTACTATCTATACTTATATACATATTTTTTTTTTTCATCGGGGTAGCACTAAATTCTGAAAAAGCAGAATTCCTGTTTTCTAGTTTTTCCTTTTTCTTTCCCTCCCCCCCCCTTTTTTTAATACTTATTGTCATTCAAACACTCATACAATTATCGTTCTATTAAAATTTCATGAAATTATAATGCAGTGTAAGAAAGCTCAGAAATTTTTAAGGGAAAAGTTCCTAGTATTATTGATAAAAAACCTTCATTTTGAAACATCTAGAAATTTATTTATGTTAGCGTGTTTCATGTCCAAAATAATAATATTATTAATAATAGAGATATACTAAATTCAGATTTAATTATTACTTAATAAATAATAAAATTGTGAAAATTGTGAACTTTTTCATATCAACTAACATATGATCCTTATTTTCGACGTGTTTCTGAGAAGAAAATGTTTGACTTTAGAAGCAATTTTAGTTTAAATATGCAAGGCATCCAAGCAAAAATTAAAAAATCACTCTACACAAAATTAATGGCCTGTAACTGCTTATCTCGAGTTTTTGATGCTGTTTGCAGCTTTAAAGACGGCGTCATCTATGTACAATATTTTTGAATTACTCTTTTTTTTATTATTTTCTCAAGCAAAACTATCGATCCTCAGAATCTTTTCCAACTAAACCACATTTGACATTTTATCGGATTTCGAGGTATCACCCTGTACATATAATAAATTGAAAGTTGATCAAATTATATTTTACTGCATGAACTATATTATGTTGCTCGTATTTATTAATTCCTACTATTAGTTCACACTCTCCCTATATTTATTTATTTATTTATATATCTTGTTCAAATTTTCAATCGTTAATAAAATACTTATTATTTATCCTATCCAGTTGAAATAAATTTTTTTAAACTTGTACTGGATGACAATGGATGTTAATACACAGATTTTTCAAATATTAATTCATTAATTAAATTTTAATTAATTAATTTTAGTTTTATATGGGAGACAAAATGGCGGCCATTGGTTATTGAACAACATTTAATGCATCTTCATATCTACAAGGGGGGTTACCATAGGGGGATCCTATTCTGTCGCCAAATACACCCTAGTTTGTCGCCAACTTGGCGATATATCGCGAAATTTGGCGACCAAAATGATTCGCCGAAAGTGACGCTAACTTGGCGATATCATAGTTACCATAGCGATACCATATCATAGTTACCATGGCGATATCATAGTTACCATCAACTTGGTTACCATAGGGGATCCTATTCTGTCGCCAAATACACCCTAGTTTGTCGCCAACTTGGCGATATATCGCCAAATTTGGCGACCAAAATGATTCGCGGAAAGTGACGCTAACTTGGCGATATCTCTAACATTTCGCCAAATTCCCATAGACTTCCATTGTAAACCTACTTGTTTATAGAAAATCAACAAATTGAGATATTTTAATGCAACAAAAACTACTATTAGCTTAAGGGATTATATTAAGTTTTTCTTTGATGACCTAAGTAGGAATTGACTTTTAAAGCAAAATTTTATATTACTTGTTTTACTAATAATTTTAGATGAACTTATATGTTTAATGCGCAGTATGGACAGTACATCGATAAGCGTTCGCTGAGTACAAATTGAATTACACTAGCCTGCAAAAATTGGGTTGAGTCACGTTTTTTAGCTTTTGATAATTGATTCTTATGTATTTTGTAGCGCTAAATCCGAAAATAACATTCATTTTTCACCACCACTTCCGGAATTTTAGCAAATCGGAAATTTCACAGTTCAAAGCTGAAATTGAACCCCTTCCCTCACATCAATGGACCCCTGAACTGTTTAGCTGCAAGAATCCCTAGTATAAGCCAAAAAATTAAATAAATTATTGAAGTAAATAAAATAAAATTGAATAAAAAGTTTTACATCTATTTTATGGTATCAGATTTTCGTTCTTTTGTTACTTTGAAATTTACGATTTGCGAAAATCAATTAAAAATCAAAAGTTTAAAAACATAACCATGACCTTCATTTTTTAGTATCAGATTCTCGCTATTTTTTTTATTTTTTTTATTTTTTTTATTTTTTATTTTTTTTAACTTTTTACCTTCGAAATTTACGATTTGCAAAAAATTCTGACTTGATGGTTAAAAATAAAGGACATTTTCGGATTCAGCGCTAAAAAATACATAAAAATCAATTATTAAAAGTTAAAAAACACAACCATCGCAAGCTTGTGTAGTTCATTCACAAATGCCAATTACTAGAAATAATCCAAAAGCTAACATTTAGTTTACAGTTATATTGTGTATATACAACTACTACCATTATTTCAGCGTGTGCACTCTTTTGTAGCTCGAAACACATCCAAATGGTATTCAATTATTGTTTGCTTTTTGTTGGATTTACTAAAGACGAACTTGAAGTATAATTGTACTCATAGATTGCACAAAATAAATTATCTACAGCTGCTTATCTTGAGTCTTTGATGCTTTTTTTAACATCTTATGTGGCAGGTCCGAAACTAGCCTTTTTTACACCCAGGGCAAGCATGGATTTTAGCGCCCCCGCCCCCCCCCCCCCCCCCAACCTCTTCAGTAAAGTATATTTACAAAGAAAATTTTACTAATTTTCTAATAGCCGACTTATTTTAAAATTTAAAATATGTAATAATGAAATATGTAATGCTGAACTACGTAATCTACAATGGCGATCCAAGGAGGAGGTCACGAGGGTCATGAGTCCCCTCTGCACACCAACAAAAATATTCTAAAGATCATTTTTAAAATGAAATATACGGTTAGAGTCCCGATTACCCGAGCCCTGCTTAACCGAGTTCCACTTTCACCGAGTTATTTTCTTCTGATGGACTGGTGGTTTCTATTATTATGAAACAGCCATTATAAATGTAGTGTTAGGTGAAGATGAAAGAGCAGCCATAAAAAGTTAGCACTCTGATTTTCTTTTCAATGGGCTTTCATCTTCATCTAACACTACATTTATAATGGCTGTTTCATAATAATAGAAGCCATCAGTCCATCAGAAGAAAATTATCCATACCAAAGGTATAATCCTTCATTTGGCACCCGGGGCACATGCCCCCTCTGCCCCCTCCCTTAGTTTCGGCCCTGTTATGTGGTAAAATGTCATATGATTAAATTTTGATTTTTCTTTTTTAAATTTGGTTTAAAAAAATCTTTCGATCGTGATTAATTTTCGTTCAAACCGCACTCACGTGCGCCAAATACTTGATTTTTTATTGAATTTATTAAACTGCTAAGGATTAAGTGACCAGCCTTTAAACATTTTGAGGACGATTCACGAGCGTTTACAGCATGTTTAAAAACACTTCTGAACTCTATAATTGTGCATTCTTTGCGATGCACATTTCTTGTTGAGCATAAGTTTCCTTACCACTTAAGACTTCTGAGTCTTTATGGGTTCCTAATTAGAAAATAATGCAATTTGAATAAATGTAACTCCCTGAGCCTTCGGGGTTTGAGTTTTCCTGGCTTTGTACAGGAACCTCAGGCGAAAGAGGGGACCCCCCCTTCTTTTGTGAATCAGGGTGTGGTTCTGAACGACTAGCGTACAAGTGTTTCATTATTCGTTCATTTAATTAGTACTTAGTAAGTATTGAGGAGATTATTTGCATAAGGAATTTGTACAATAAACCGTTTGCTAGAATTGCATTTTCATAAACTTCAATTAAAGATAATGTATAAGTTGGGAAATTTTATTCAGTTTTCCGGTTAATGGATTGGAATAATGAACTTTAAATAGTGGGTCATTTGTCGAAACTTTTCTTTACTCTTTAAGATATGAAAGTCTAGTTGGACAATTTAAAAGAATGTTAACAATACAGAAGGAAACAAAAATATTTAATAGTTATAGCTTAGTTGCGACTTGAATAATCTAGAAGCACTTTTGGATTAATTTTAAATATATCCTTATTATGTTTTGAATAAAATATATACTGAGACACAAAATTTCAACGGAGAATTTCCTGCAACCTGGTTGGTTATCGTTATTGCATGCTTTGATGCAAATATTCATTGCAGTCCAGTAACTTAAAGCGATTTTGTTTTCGTGTGGTTAAATTCGAATGCGCAATATTCTTTTTAGTTTCATTCTTGGTATACTTAATTCACTTCATTTCAAATTTCTGCTGCCAACAATATCTATTTTGGTATAGTCATACTCCTATTATGAAAGATTGGTTATTTTTCTGAAGCCACAGACTATGATAGTAGGGAATACTAGGGGGCTCTGCCCCCTACGAGCTACGCTCGTCAACCCCCGTTCAGACACCGCAGACTCTAACAACACGCTAATTTGATCGCCTTTAAAAAGATTTCGGAAGATGGAATTATAATTTGAATCTGACAATTATAATCTGACGTAATTTTCCCCAAACTTTTCTTTCTCTTTTTAATATTCACGTCAAAATACTTTTGTTAGAAATGAAATATTATGATCATCTTAAAATGTCAAGTAAATGTTTCGCGCAATTTTTAAATTAAAACTGTTTTGCAATATTACTTTTTGTTCATTTTACGTAACTAGGGGGCTCTGCCCCTACGAGCTACGCTCGTCAACCCTCGTTCAAACACCGCAGACTCTAACAGCACGCTAATTTGATCGCCTTTAAAAAGATTTCGGAAGATTGTATTATAATTTGAATCTGACAATTATAATCTGACGTAATTTTCACCAAACTTTTCTACCTCTTTTTAATATTCACGTCAAAATACTTTTGTTAGAAATGAAATATTATGATCATCTTAAAATGTCAAGTAAATGTCTCGCGCAATTTTTAAATTAAAACTGTTTTGCAATATTATTTTTTGTTCATTTTACGTAATAAGTGTAATATGACGTAAATTCTCCTATTTAGGACTTCTAACGCATGTTACTTAATTTATTATTTTACAATATTCTTTCTCATTTAAAATTCACGTGTAACTATAGTTTTTATGACGTAATTTTCAATGAGTTCCTGCTTTTTATATTTTTTGTTTATAATAGTCACGTGTAAAATAATTTTTTAATTTGAAGCAAACATTACTGTTTCCGCTGTTTATACAGTTGGCAACAGTTTAAATTAATACAATTTTCTAAAATTTGTAAAAAATATCTCTCGAAATGCTGAAAATTTGAATTTAAAATAGAAATAAAACCTCGAAAAATTATTCAAATTAAAAAACTAACTGCAATCTGCACACCGAGAAATTCTGACGCATAAAATGATCTAAAAATGATTAAATTCCTATGTACAGTTTTTGCTCCTATAAAACTTTTTTAATGGAACGATTTTGTCCAACTTTGGCATTAAGTATCTCTTAAAATAATTCCTCGATTTGAAAACTGTCTGCATCAGCGTGTTTATCAAACATTTTTCTATAATACTACCGATTTTCATATTTTTGTATGCAACAGTTTTTTTTTAATATTATCGAAGAAAGACCTCCGGTCACAAAAAATTCAAAACCGGCGGCGGCGGCGGTGACAGCGGTAGTTACTTTTTTTTAGAATAGAGAGATAAGTGTAATATGAAGTAAATTCTCCTATTTAGGACTTCTAACACTTGTTATTGAATTTATTATTTTACAATATTCTTTCTCATTTAAAATTCACGTGTAACTACAGTTTTTATGACGTAATTTTCAATGAGTTCCTGCTTTTTATATTTTTTGTTTATAATAGTCACGTCTAAAATAAATTTTTAATTTGAAGCAAACATTACTGTTTGCGCTGTTAATACAGTTGGCAACAGTTTAAATTAATACAATCTCTCTATTCTAAAAAAAAAGTAACTACCGCTGTCACCGCCTCCGCCGGTTTTGAATTTTTTGTGACCGGGGGTCTTTCTTCGTTAATATTAAGAAAAATAATGCATACAAAAATATGAAAATCGAAAGTATTATACAGAAATGTTTGATAACAACGCTGATGCAGACAGTTTTCAGATCGAAGAATTATTTAAAGAGATATTTAATGCTAAAGTTGGACAAAATCGTTCCACTAAAAAAGTTTTATAGGAGCAAAAACTGTTCATAGGAATTTAATCATTTTTAGATCATTTTATGCGTTAGAATTTACCGGAGTGCAGATTGCATTAATTTTTTTATTTTGACTCATTTTTTGAGGTTTTATTTCTATTTTAAATTCAGATTTTCAGCATTTCTAGAGATATTTTTAACAGATTTTAGAAAGTGGTATTAATTTAAGCTATTGCCAACTGTATAAACAGCGGAAACAATAATGTTTGCTTAAAAAAAAAATATATATATATATATTTATACGTGTAAATAAATTAAAAAATTATTTAAACGTGACTATTATAAACAGAAAAAAACATTTGGAATTAGAATTAAATAATTATGTACAAAAAGCGGGAACTTATTAAAAATTACGTCATAAAAACTATAATTACACGTGAATTTTAAGAGAGAAAGGAGTTTGTAAAGCAATAAATTTATTAACATGCGTTAGAAGTCTTAAATAGGAGAAATTACGTCATATTTACGTCACATTACAGTTATTACATAAAATGAACACAAAATAATATTGCAAAACGGTTTAAATTTAGAAATTGCGCTAGACATTTATTTGATATTTTAAGAGGATACTTTTCAACTATTTTTGTTAGGAAAGCGCAAATAATATTTAATTTCTAACACAAGTATTTTCACGTGAATATTAAAAAGAGAAAGAAAAGTTTGGTCAAAATTACGTCAGATTAAAAACGATTAATTTAAAATGTCCCATTTAAAAGAACTTTCTTTTCACTTTGTTAAAAAATACCAGGAGACAAAGACTCTGTTTACTTAATTCCTTTTATATTAGCTTATTTTGAAATGTTGTTACACGTGTCTACGTCATCAAGTTATTTTTATTTCGATGTTTTATTTGTATTTTTATTAATGTTGTTCTAATTTATTTGTTTTTTCGTTATTTAAAATAAAAATTATGTCAATTTGTACAATTTGGCGATTTATATAATTTGGCGAAATTGGTCGACGGGATAATCAAGTAGTACCGCAACGGATTTGGCGTTAAAATTGCCCAATCAAAGAGAAATGAATAGAAATCTGTTTATAGAGAGATCGCCACTGTTTTTTAAATCATAATTCAATCTTTCGAAATCTTTTTAAAGTCGATCAAATTAGTGTGCATTTAGAGTCTACGGTGTCTGGACGGGGGTTGGTGAGCGTAGCTCGTAGGGGGCCGAGCCCCCTAGTTTTCTAAAATTTGTAAAAAATATCTCTCGAAATGCTGAAAATTTGAATTTAAAATAGAAATAGAACCTCGAAAAATTATTAAAATTAAAAAACTAGCTGCAATCTGCACACCGGGAAATTCTGACGCATAAAATGATCTAAAAATGATTAAATTCCTATGTACAGTTTTTGTTCCTATAAAACTTTTTTAATGGAACGATTTTGTCCAACTTTGGCATTAAATATCTCTTAAAATTATTCTTCGATTTGAAAACTGTCTATATCAGCGTGTTTATCAAACATTTTTCTATAATACTACCGATTTTCATATTTTTGTATGCATCAGTTTTTTTAATATTAACGAAGAAAGACCCCCGGTCACAAAAAATTCAAAACCGGCGGAGGCGGTGACAGCGGTAGTTACTTTTTTTTTAGAATAGAGAGATAATTAAAACATTATTTATAAAAAGGGGCATTTAGCTGTTGCCTTGGGGCAACAAAAAATGAGATTTGTTGTCAAATGATATAAATATTTATGAAAACAAAACTGATGAAATATTACGCTTGTTTATGTTTGCATTAAAAAATTGCTTCTGATAACTAGAATTAGATAAATTAATTCTGTTTATATATAATAATACATAAATGTCTTCTGTATGTTAAATAACTTGTACAAATATTGAAAAAAAAAATGCTTGTCTGTATAAAACAGCGAACAGGTTGCCAAAAAATACGTGAAAAATTTATTTCTCTTTCCAAGATCATTTTTCTACCTCGACAATTTTAACTATTTGGCATCCTTTTAACGAAAATCCAGTAGGGATCCCTGGAAGCTGCCCTAAATAACAGCAGCATGCCCTAAATGCATTAGTCAGATCCTGGATCCATGATCATCCTACCGGACTTACTATTTGGCTTTCAGAAATAATTTTTTACCTTTGTAGCTAGGTATAAATTTAAAAAACAAGCAGAATTACCTTTATATCAAGGAATACAAATTACTTTTGCATCAAAAGGAATAGAGCACAATTGCAAAATGTGCACGTCTTCAAAATTTATAATCTAAATCATACAGAGTATCAAGTTTTGATCAGAATTTCGAAATTCTGCGCTCTTTTCTCATATCCTTTAACAATTTTCTTACCGATGAGAATAACACTGTATTTTATAGCATTCTATAACCTTGTACCTCAGAACAGTTTAGCCTTAAATCCCTTCACTTTACTACAATAAATTGTTGCAGCACTCTGGAGACATAAGCATTTATTGGTTTTGTTACGTTTTATTTAAAAAACTGTTGTGTAATTCAAAAATCTCATAGAGTTGTTATGTTGTTTGTTTTTCCCCTAAATTTCATCTTTTCATGCTTACTGTATGTTGTACGTTTAATCCGTTCTATTTCTTCCGTTTTTTAACATATCCGAGTTTTAAAATTTCAAGAATTTTCTTCAGTTTATGTTTTCAGTTTGCTTCAAAAATTTGAATTTTTACTATAACAATATTATACCCATGCGTCCGTGAATAGTGTTTTTTAACGCTTTGCCTGTCCGTCCGCGCTCTAACTCTCGTAAATATAGTCCGATTGCCATGAAATTGATGTATGTTATTGGGGTTTACTATGGCATGTTCAGTATTGAAAATTAAGTGTGTAGCATTTAAAGGGACATTCAAAAGTATTCCATTACATTACGGTCTACGGTGGAAAAATCGTTTGCGGTATATTTTAATGATGTTACACTATTTTAAACATATTGAAATTGATATATATCACTGAAGTGTACTACATGGTTCTTACTATGGAAAGTGGTGAGCGTAGAATTTAACATTCATTTACAGGGGCACACAAAAGAATTTGGCTACAGAAGGAAATGAACAATAATTCAAATATTGAAGCCTTCGAACAAAAATGGCTGGAAGTGTGCTTTCAGTTGTGGCATGCGTTTTTAAATTTAATTATTTTTTAAATATTACTTGGTGTGTATACATTCTATAGATCATATACAGGACTGCAGAAAAGTTTCAGCAACATACGTTTATTGGCGGAAATTGCTAGATAGAAAATTTCAACTGTGCTATGCGTTTAACTGAACTAACCTTTAGTATACTATGTAGTATACATGTTAAATAATTAGTCGTAATTGTGAACAAGTGAAACTTTGTAGATAATTGAGCAAATAGATGTATTCGATCATCGTTCATGCCGATAAGAATAAGAGCAGCAACAGCACCTTGACAATCGATGAAAAGTGGCATTCGTATTATTTTTTGTAGATTGTTGCAAGTAAACGAAGGGCAACACTTTCACCATTCCGTTTAGTAGATTAATCTTAGCAGTCATCATCATACGCTCACACTTAAGATTTTTGCAGTGGAGATGCAGATGGTCAGGACAATGGAGGCTTCCACTAGTAATTTCTCCGGGAGACAAGGAACGAAACATTTTATGGTCACAGATTTTTATTAAACTACATTGATAAGTAGTTCTCACTAGAATACTGGGCAGTGCCATAGGTAATTTAGACGAGTTATCTTATATTCTCAACATCCATCGATCAAGAACAAACAATCTTCTTGAAACACCATCAAAAATTTGTAAATGCGCTAGGCCTTTCGAAAGATCCGAGTCTTTCTTCGTCAGGCGCAAAAAAGACGTCCTTCTACTATGAAAGCAGAGGCAAGACTGATCGATCGTTAGACTGATCGATCGACTGACTCCATCGATCGTTACTCTCGAACGAATACTAGATTCAATCAGTTGGGAGGGGGGGGGGGGGTAAATATTTTAGAAACTTCATAGCGTCAGACACTCAGCCAGGTGAAAGTTTTATAAATAGAAACTCGAACAAATTTTGCCGGAGTATCGAGCGTAGTAATACAAATATGACGTAGCACGCGCTCTGAACCAATTAAGAATTAAGGATAACATGCCATTATACGTCATTGGAAAGAGGACTGACAGATGAGCGGATGGATTTGATAGTGAAAAAGAACTGAAAGCGGGAAATGAAATCTATTCAATGCGGGAAATGAAATTCTCGGAATAAAATAAAATGGCTTCTAAAAAGAACATTCGAAAACCCAGAAACGATCGGAGATCATGATAGAATTTAAGAATAATTAAAAGATTAATATTTATGTAATTTGTGTAAGCTAGATATTAAATTAAGGGGAATTTAACAGAATTAATGATGATTGTTTAATAATAAGGAATTAGTGAATATAGTGTAGTAATTTAGAATAGAACAGAGAAATCGTGAAGGAAGATCTAATAATGTAACATCCATATACATCTATAGATCACATGCACGGCTGCACAAAAATTCGTACATTACCCCGACTATTCATATTAATAGCAGAAATTGGGTTTTCAAATGCATTATACTTTCTACAAATCGTTCATTTAAACATCATCTTTAACCTCAGTAAATTGTGAAGTTTTGTTATAGTATTCCGAATGTGTTGAAAATGTTTCATAATTTATGCCGTACGCATGATTTTTCGTTCTTGTAACCTTATATTTTTGCTTTTCAAAATAATTCAAAAGTTTCACATTGAAGACATTATATTATTGCTAAAATTACATTGTGTTACTAGGATAATATAATACGAATGCAGTTGGCAAATAATAATTATAACTATGACCAAGGGAAAGTTTTTAAGTAAAAGTCCTTAAAAAAAGCATTAGTGAGGAGCTGTGCATGTATAACGTTATCATTTTAGGGAGAAGGGGGGGGGTCTTGCACATGATATCGTAAGATATCTCTAGGGGGAAGGGGGGATTTGTCTTTTGAAATTCGTATATTACCCCGACTATTCATATTAATAGCAGAAATTGGGTTTTCAAATGCATTATACTTTATACAAATCGTTCTTTTAAACATCATCTTTCACCTCAGTAAATTGTGAAGTTTTGTTATAGTATTCTGAATGTGTTGCAAATGTTTCATAATTTATGCCGTACGCATGATTTTTCGTTCTTGTAACCTTATATTTTTGCTTTTCAAAATAATTCAAAAGTTTCACATTGAACACATTATATTATTGCTAAAATTACATTGTGTTACTAGGATAATATAATACGAATGCAGTTGGCAAATAATAATTATAACTATGACCAAGGGAAAGTTTTAAGTAAAAGTCCTTAAAAAAAGCATTAGTGAGGGGCTGTGCATGTATAACGTTATCATTTTAGGGAGAGGGGGGGGGTCTTGCAGATGATATCGTAAGATATCTCTAGGGGGAAGGGGGGATTTGTCTTTTGATATCATTATCATTTTTGATCCAACAAAATTTTTCTCATTTTATTTGTAACTTGATCTTTACATCAAAATAGCATGTTATCCTTTTTTAGTCTGTTATCTATTTTTATGAAAATACAAAGTTATTATTAAAATTATAAAATTATTTAATTCCAAAATGTGGAATAAACCAACATTTGGCATTCCTATTGTTCTGTCATATGTGTATGCATCTATAATCCGCTGTTCAAGAAACCGCATGCCAAGTATGTTTAAACTGATACTTGTGTTTGCTAGTAAATAACAGAGAAAGAATGTTGACCCCCTGTTTTTTTTATAAGAAATTCTCTCTGCGGGAATAAGTGCAAGAAAACATTATTATTATTGAATGCATTATGTAACAAAAAGCTATTATTAAATACTTTTAAATAGTAACTATTTTTTACGTGTTATTTAATATAAAGTTATTTCATATATAAAGTGATATTTTGTTGACTTATCTTTATTTGAATCAACGGAGTATGCGAAAAATAAATGTAATCATATTTGTATACCCCTCAAAAAAAAAAAAAAAAAAAAAAAAAAAAAATCAAAAAATCAAAAGAATTTTTAGACATTGATAATGATATCATTACGGTGGGGATTTCGGGAGATGGTAACGTATGATATCAAAAGGGGGGGAGGGGTTCAAAATTACCAAAAAGTTGATAACGTTATATAAGTACACCCCTGATACATTTCAACATAGTTCAATGACTCAACTTGGGTCTGTGAAAAATTCCATTAGTGCAATAAAACTAAAACAAACTAGTGTTGCTAGAACTCTTCCCTCTTACTTAACCCTAAGGCTTATAAAAATTGAATTTTAATCAGTAAATTGAAATTAATAAAAGTTAAGTTCAGTTCTTCAAAAATTAAAAATCATCCAATTCATTCAATTAATTTTATTGCGTCTATTTACAGAGTTTATTATTTATAGTAGAAGCACAACGACAGACACAATACTCCATCATCAAATTTATAAAAAAATGCACTAATCCTATTTAATTCATAAGCCTACCGCAGGCAAGCGTTCAAACATAAATCCCATTCCGTCTGCTGTTAATTAGATACAAAACCGGATTCGAAGAATTAAAAGAAAGTGAGGTAAAAAAGAAGAAATCTCGGTACGTGCTTGAAATTGATGATTTCGTTAAAAGTATTGTCTTTTCCTCATTTTTTCTTCTTCTTTTTTTCTTCCTCCCAATGGTAACAAAAGGCAGCAGTAATAATTAACTGAAATAGATATAGCTTTTATCTGATTCCTGTTCAACAAGCAAGCAGAAGATGCAAGTTCACTCTTGTTTTGTTTGAGAACACATTTCAACCGATAATTTGCGAATGGTTAAAGACGATGTAATGATAGTCTATATTGATAGTACTGATATATTAGATAGGAAGAATGGTTACGAATTCCACTTTTCAATTCGCAGATAGTGCTAAATTACAAAATTATGATAATATGTAGTTTTACATTAACTACTAGCAGGCATGACCGAGCTAAGCTCGGCCAAAATTAACCTTTTGTTCAATTCGATATTTCACTCTCACTATATAATTCTTACTGTTTAGATAAAATTGGCATGATCCCAAGCCATAAGGACTCACTAACCGAAATTCTTCGAATACCTGACCTAACCAATGCTTTTCTTGAACTCGAAAACGATAGAATACAAAATTTAGTCAAAATCGCTAAAGTCATTTTATAGATAAAATTGCCTTGACTCATGGTAACTCAAAAAGGACCTACTAATCTAAATTTATCGAACATCTGACCTATCCCAATGGTTTTCTCGTGCTAGGAAATGGTGTAATAAGAAATGTTGTCAATATCGTTTGAGCCATTTTTTATATAAAATTAGCTAAATCTTGACCCATAGTGACCCAAAATGACTGGTTAATCGAATTTTCTTGAGCATTCGACCTAGACCAACGGTCTTCTCGAACCCGAAAACGATAGAATACAAAATTTAGGCAAAATCGCTAAAGTCATTTTATAGATAAAATTGCCTTGACCCACGGTAACTCAAAAAGGACCTACTAATCTAAATTTATCGAACATCTGACCTATCCCAATGGTTTTCTTGTGCTAGGAAACGGTGTAATAAGAAATGTTGTCAAAATCGTTTGAGCCATTTTTTAGATAAAATTAGCTAAATCTTGACCCATAGTGACCCAAAATGACTGGTTAATCGAATTTTCTTGAGCATTCGACATAGACCAATGGTCTTCTCGAACCCGAAAACGATAGAAAACAAAATTTAATCAAAATCATTAAAGCTGTTTTCTAGATAAAATTAACTTGACCCACAGTGACCAAAAATGACCCATTAATCGTATTTTCTCGAACATGTGACCTAACCCAATGATCTTCTCGTGCAAGGAAACAGTATAATACAAAATTTTGTCAAAATCGTTTGAACCTTTTTTTAAGCTACAATCATCTTGACCCACAGTGACCCAAAAATTATTCACTAATCGAATTTTCCCGAATATGTGACTTAACTTAATGGTATTCCATGCTCAGAAACGATATAATACAAAATTTTGCCATAATGTTTTGAACCGTTATTTAGATACACTTAGCTTGACCCACAGTGACCCAAAAATGACCCACTAATTCAATTTTCTTGAACATGTGACTTAGCCCAATGGTCTTCTGATGCCCAGAAACTGTATAATACAAAATTTTGATAAAATCGTTTGAGTCGTTTTTATAGATACAAATAGCTTGATCCACAGTGACCCAAAAATGACACACGAATCGATTTTTCTCGAACATGTCACTTAGACCAATGGGCCCATGGACCCAATGGCCCAATTCTCATGCCCGAAAACGGTATATTGCAGAATTTTGTCAAAATGTTTTGAGCCTTTTTTGGATTCAATTAGCTTGACCCTGACCAATTGTGACTCAAAATGACCCACTAATGGAATTTTCTTGTACATGCGATCAAGCCCAATGGTATTGTCGTGGCCGAAAACGATAGAATATAAAATTTCGCCAAAATCATTAGAGTCGTTTTCTAGGTAAACTTTGCTTGCCTCACAATGACCCAAAGGTGACCAACTAATAGAATTTGGTCTTCTCGTAATCGAACCCATTGGTCTTCTCGTAATCGAAAACGACAAAATAGAAATTTTAGTCAAAATCGTTAGAGTCGTTTTTTAGATAAAATTGGCTTGACCCATAGTGACCCAAAAATAACCCACTAATCGAAATTTCTCGAACATGTGACCAAGCCCAATAGTTTTCTCGTGCCGAAAAACGGTTGGATACAAAATTTAGTTAAAATCGATTGAGCCGTTTTTTAGATATAATTAGCATGAACTTGACCCATTTGACCCAAACTGACCCACTAATCGATTTTTCTCGTACATGTGACTTAGTCCAATGGTCATCTCATGCCCGGAAACGGTATATTACAAAATGTTGTCGAAATGTTTTTGGCCCTTTTTTTTGGATTCATTTAGCTTAACCCTGACTCACTGTGACCCAAAATGTCCCACTCATCGAAATTCTTGAACATGCAATCAAGCCCAATGGTATTCTCGTATCCGAAAATGATAGAATACAAAATTTCGTCTAAATCGTTAGAGTCATTTTCTAGATAAACTTTGCTCGACCCACAGTGACCCAAAAATGACCTATTAATCGAATTTTTTCGAATATGTGACTTATCCCATTGGTCTTCTCGTAATCGAAAACGACAAAATACAAAATTTAGTCAAAATCGTTAGAGCTGTTTTTTAGAGAAAATTGGCTTGACCCATAGTGACCCAAAAATGACGCACTAATCGAAATTTCTCGAACATGTGACCTAGCCCAATAGTTTTCTCGTGCCGAAAAACGTTTGGATATAAAATTTAGTCAAAATCGATTGAGCCGTTTTTTAGATATAATTAGCTTGACCTTGACCCATTATGACTCAAAATGACCCGCTTATCAAATTTTCTCGAACATGTGGCCTAGCCCAATGGTCTTGTCGTGCCCAAAAATGGTAAAATACAAAATTTCGTCAAAATCGTTAGAGCCGTTTTTAAGATAAAATTTACACACACACACACACACACACATATTCATACACACACAATTTTTGCTCGCATTATAGTGTAAGATATTATGTCAATGGAACTGCCAATAGGTTTTTTACAGGAGCAAAAAGCTTTCTAAATTTCGATTTTTGGTATACGGAATGGACTAGAAACTTGAAATCTGGCATGGTAGTTACTTATAAGTTGTAAATGTTCTCTAAGAGCAGTCGAAAAAAACATTCGAAGTTTAGAAGTGATGAAAATGAGCGAAAATTACGATTTCTACGCAATTGTTAAAAATATAGAAACGTGAAATTTGGTAGATACTTATAAAATATAAATGATCTTTAAGAATAGTTACTAAAAATTTCGAAATTTAAAAGGGTGAAAAGACCAATAAATGTCCTAAAAACCTCTAAATTACGACTTCTATGGAATTGTTGAAAATAGAATTTTGAAATTTCGCATGGTAGTTTCTTATCAGATGTAAATCCTCTCTAAGAACAGTTGAAAAAAAAAATTCCAAATTTAAAAGGGTGATATAAGTGACAAATTTTCTCAAAAGGCTCTAAACTACTATTTATATTGAATTTAAAATGTAGAAATTTAAAATTAGGCATGGTAGTTACTTATAAGATGTAGATGCTCTCTAAGAATAGTTTCTAAAAGATGTTCGTAATTTAAAAGGGTAAAATAAGCGAAAAGTATTTAAAAAACTTTCCAAATTACGGTTTCTATATAAGAACAGGAAATGCTGAACCAATTTCAAAATTAATGTTGGCAAACTGATGGTGACAGTCATTACTCAAACAATGGCTATATTTTATGATGGTGCCACTACTGTCAGGGGAGTAGTAGATCGTTAGATTTTAAGCTTTGAATGTAAGATGGTTACTTTTCAGATGTAAATGCGTACTGAGAACGGTTTCTAAAAAATTCAAACTTCAAATGAAAACTGATATGAGCGTAAAAGATTCAAAATGCATTCTAAAGTATCATTTATTTAGAATTAGTTTTACTTCTTCTCATTAATTTAAGTTTCATTTTCATCTAACGCAGTGTAATATTGAAATTTAGTGAAACTGTGGCTTAGTTAGTAGTTTTTGAATTATTCGTAGTAGTATAATTTCTTCTAATAAAAATAGGCACACACATACCATTGGCATATTTCAACTATTACACGAGCAAAGCCGCGGGTTTTTGTACTATATTAATATATGCATTCAGGTATAAAATATTTTTATTTTCTTAGATATACAAAGAGGGTAAAAATAATCGGGACCTGGCCCATCTTGCGCTCATTGGACCTTGTCTGTATACTTATTTATTTTAGAATTTTTTTGAAACGTTATAAAAAGTTTTGTTAGTAAAAAGCTGAAAGTAAATATACAAAATATCCTTTGACTCTAAAATAAGTAATGAATTCTTTGATTGTCTTAAAATCATCAGTATTTAAACAATAAATACATACTAGTATATTTAAAGAAAATTGTAATTTTTGGCATCAACTTAAAGGCAAATGATTAAAAAATATCATTTACTAATAAATACGAAATGAAGAAATGAAATCAGCCTCAGGCTACTGGCAGATGCTCAGTCCAATAACAAAGGCAAATCATTTTTTTACAAACCCACGCATTACTTAAAAAGCTCCTTGTGAGGTACTTAAGTAACCTGACTAACATATTGCAGTGGAAGATGAACTGTTGATAACTTAATTCCCTCCTTTCTAAAAAGTGAAAAATTGGTCTGTTTTCACATCCGACTGAAACAGTAATAAAAATTCAAAACCTCACTGCTATTGCATGTGAAGGGTTGAAACCTAAACATGATTGAGTGTCCCGCAGACCATAGCCAACTGCAGTAACTCTTAGTTGCCTTTATTGACTTATTCTGCCCACGACTCTTTGCAGCCCAGTCTTGGGACCGAAGACTGACAGATGAGCCTGCCTGCCCACTTTCAACTTTCTGACCCTGGTTTGTTTTAATTACCTAAGGCTGTAATTAAAAATGATATAATGTATTGTTTTGTATCTATTAGAGTGCGAGTTTTTATTTTCTGAATACATAGCTTAACCCTTTATGTACTGAATTATGAATTCATGAAAATTTTATCTTCTAAAGCCTTTTTCGTGAATTGCTTAAACTATATTAAAAGATTTACATAATCATTTAATAAATTTTAAAAGGATTTTAGAAGGATTGAAGGATTTAGAAGAATTAATTAAATCTGAATTTATAGGGATTTTGTGCATTATTTTTAACCCCACTGAAATCTTTTATTTTAAATACTTTTCGTAGTATTTTGTAGAATTGGGAAATGTACAAATATAATGCTCTTACAATAGAAATATGGAAATATTTCCTAACTGAAAAATCCCCCCAATCCCTCAACGCCAAGAAAGCTGAAAAGATGCAAAGGCACAAGAAATCGCCCTTTTAAAAATATTTTTGTTTTGTGTAACTAATTATCCTTTTGGAACAAGATAAAGTAATGTATCTATAACTTATTCTAATCTGTATTACAACTAATCGGTGTATTAAAGGAATTTTATAACAAGTTATTTTAATTGGACTTATAAGTACTTCCAGTAGATAAAGGGTTATACCTTTATGCTCCAACAGGACCTTTAAGTCCCATTAAAGAAAACGCAACATAAAATTTATTTAATTCGTCTATTAATAAAAGTATATAAAACTTTTTATACAAAATACTTTGATGTATCACTTTTAGTAAGCACAGCGAAACATTCCAATTAAATATTTTTTAATGTGTTTATTTTCCCAACCATTTACATGGATTTAGCTTTTCTCCTATTAAAAACTGCTTTACGAAAAATTTGCAACTGCAAAACACTTCTCAGTTTCATATACATATCACAATACATTTATTTACATAGTTGTTCTAACAATCGTGAGGTTTCCATAACAGTATTTTTTCTTAACTAATCTAACTAGTAAATCTGCAGATCAGGAGCCTCAACGTCAGATCTGCAATTCATTGTTTTTAGACACACTCTAGTAATATTCAATTTCCTGCAAACCGTAATTTAAAGTTTTCAAATTACGTAATTATTTATAAGAATAAAAAATACGAAGTTTTCAGACATTAGAAGCGTTAAATTACAGAGGTTGTTATGGAAGGATATTTTGAATTTTCATGAGCTACTAATTCTGGTATTTTTTTAAATAATATAAAGTATTCAGGAGGGCGGAGGCCACCTGAACACCCCCCCCCCCCCGTGGTCTCATTAATTTACATATGTAACTTTTTATTGATTGCGCTATTGATTATCGTAAATCTTTTTACACTTCCGAGCCTTATTCGTCAATACTGGTCGGCAGAAAAGGATTTACATTGACGCAATTATATTAAAAGTTTAGGTTTTACGAACGAAAATGTAATTTCCTTTTAAAGATAAAAAAATTTTCATCCATATTTTCTGAAATGAGGCGGCATTAAAAACTAACACTCGTCAAAGAATATTTTTTCAGACAATCTAGTTAATGTTTGGTTTTTAAGAATGAAAATATTATTTCCAGATACAATGACGTCCTTTTCGACAGCGATAATTTTGCGGTGCATAATTTTGACATTTACTATCAATTTGCTTTTCAAAAGTTTTTTTTTTTTTTCTCATTGGAATTTTCGATTAAAAATTAAACATTTCTGTTAGCTACGTCCAGACGATAAACCGTGAGATATTAGTAACATTTTTTTTTAATAAGAAGAATTAATATCATAACATAAGCCCTTTTTATTTCAACCTCAAAGCGTATTCGTTTTAATTTTGATATATGAGATCAAATTCACCTTTCCGTTGCTAGGAAACAGTTAAAAGAAAATTAAGACAATGAAATATCCTTCTATATATAAAAAAAAGTTTTGATTTGGAAATGGACCAATGAGCATCTGCGTAGATATTCCGGGTTGATCCGCATCCAATTTGAAGCTTAAGCATGGCCTTTCATCGTTAATATTAAAAATACTGTTGCATACAAAAATATGAAAATCGGTGGTATTATAGAAAAATGTTTGATAAACAAGCTGATGCAGACAGTTTTCAAATCGAAGAATTATTTTAAGAGATATTTAATGCTAAAATTGGACAAAGTCGTTCCATTAAAAAAGTTTTATTTGAGCAAAAACTATGCATGAGAATTTAATCATTTTTAGATCATTTTATACGTTATAAGTTCCCAATGCGCAGATTGCATTTATTTTTCTTATTTGAAGCATTTTTGAGGTTTTATTTCTATTTTTAATTCAAATTTTCAGCATTTCGAGAGATGTTTTTTACAAATTTTAGAAAATGTCATTTTAAACTGTTGCCAATTGTATAAACAGCGAAACAAATTATCATATCAAATATTTCTTCAAATTAAAAATTTATTTACACGTGACTATTACAAACAGAAAAAAAACTTTAAAATTAGAATTAAATGGTTACATGTTAAAAGCAGGAAAATTACGTCATAAGAACCATATTTACACTTGAAATTTACGTCATATTTAAAATGACCAAAAAATATGGTAAAACAATTTAAATTGAAAAATATATTTGCGCGAGATATTTTGAGATAATCTTTTCAACTATTATCGTGAATTCGAAGACAGCGCAAATAATATTTCCTTCTAACAACAAAAGTATTTTTACGTGAATATTAATAAGAGAAATAAAAGTTTGGTGTAAATTACGTCAGATTTGACGATACATTTAAAATGAATTATTTAAAAGAACTATCTTATAGCGCTGCTAAAAAATACCGAGAGACAATGACACTGTTTACTTAATTCATTTTACATTAGCTTATTTTCAAATAACTAATGCGTTTAATTAAATACGAAAACAGCCATTGTATCTCTTAACAGCAACAGATTTGGTCTTAAAAATCCCCAATCCAAGAAAAACGAATGGAAACCCGTTTACAGAGAGATCGCTACTGTTTTTTTTTTTTAAATTTTAATTCAATATTTTTAAAGTCGATCAAATGCATGCAATTAGCGTGCTTTTTGGATTTTGGTGTGCCTGAACGGGGGTGGGCGAGCGTAGCTCGTAGGGGGCAGAGCCCCCTAGTCTGATTAAAAAAAGTAAATTAAAAAAAGAAAATATTTTATATTATTGGAACACATATATAAAATCCCTCCATAAGATATACACCGAATTTAAAAATTCTGACAAATGTATACACAAAATTTTAAACTAATATGAATAAGGTATGGTTCTAATTAGGAAATTCCATTATCCATAATTTATCACTTAAATCTTTCAATTATATGAGCCACTTCCTTTCAACAAATAAAAATGGAAAAATCGTCTGAATTGCTATAGGAAAGCATTAAGGCGGAAAATAAAATGCTCTATATATTCCGAACGAATGAACCAAATTTAACCAAAAACTATACAGCTAAATCCGGTGATCTCGCCAATATGCATCCTTAACTTCAAGCTAATCGGACGCTTTTTACGGCAGTTATCGCGGGACCGAAAACCAAAAACTTTTCGGGTCTCCACAGTAAGCCTTCACTGACGTTTCGCCAATTGTTCTTTTAAATATTTTACAAAAAAAAAAGAAACTCTGACTACCAATTTATTAAATTCGTTTTATTTAAAAATCTTTTTAAAAATCAAATTGTTATTATATAAGTTGTTTTAGATATCTTCAAATGTTAACGAAGATAATTATTAAAGAGGAGCAAATTTCTGATTTATAATTCGGGCGATAAAGGGTTAAGGAAAGTAATATGATGTATCAACTTCAACTTCAAATAAGCGTCAACACATTTTTTTTAAAATTTCACGCATGTTAAAAGTACTCATTCGCTTAAACTAATAACTGTTGAAAAAAAGTATCATATTATTCATACAAAATGTACTTTAGTACTGTAATGCATCCCAATACTGTTATCTATTTAATTTTGGGCAAAATTTAGCCAGTATAAAATTAACTTATTATCATTCTTTTGCAATTAAAATTATGCATTTTTGAACTTACTCTCATCGAATATAAGGTGTGTCCCACCGAAATAAAGCCACCGTGATTGTGTGCTGTAATTGGACACGAAACAAATTAATAAGAACGGAACCAATATATTAAAAAAGTCTATATAGAAATACATATTACCTTGGAGTAACTCACTCCCTGCCTTACCTGGGCAGGAAAAAAAATATTTTGTAAAAAAAGAGTGGGGAAAGGTGTCCCGCCGAAATAAAGCCACTACTGTTAATATACAATATATCCACCATGGTTATATATGACTTGAAATATGCGATATGGCATACGATTTGCTAATCCTTGGAGGATAGTAGCATCAGTATTCTCCCACGCTTCAATGATGACGACCTTCAATTTTGCCACAGACTGAAACTCTCTGCCATTGGCATATACAGCCCTACTGAGGATACCACACACATTTTCTTGGGGATTGGGATCAGGGGAAAGGGACAGGCCATTCCATGACATGCACCCGATCATCACAAAACCATTCCCAGGACGATTTTGCGACGTGAATGGAGGTTTTTTCCTGGTGTAAAATCCAACTTAGTCCACCAATTCTCTTTGAAAATGGCAGTAAATGGTTTTCTAGCATTTCTTGGTAATCGGTAGCCTTAATGCGGCCTGAGAGAACAGCCAGGTTATGTTTACCTCCATAGCCGAACCCCCCTACACTATTAACGAACCTTCACCTTGCTGTCTTTTGGAGAAAATTTCCGCTTCTTTTCTCATGTCATACCAATAGAAAGCAAGGCCGTCTGGCCCATGCAAATTAATTTTTTTTTTCATCTGAGACTATAACGCGATGCCACTGGTTCTTCCAGGTTTGATTATACTTGGCCCAGTCGACTCTTTCAACATGGACTGCCGTTTCCTTTTCTTATATCGCAAGTTGCTTGTACGTTTTTCAATTCGTGACAGGGTTGATTTTGGCACAGGGATGTTATCCTCTTTGGCCAACTGTTTTAGGGAAATACCACCTCGTGAAAGACGATGCAAAACTTCTCTTGCATTCCTGGAAGTTATTTTTCTGACGGTACACCTCCTTTTTTAATACCCTTACGCATTGCCCTTATTTACAAAATTGTCTATTACGGTTTTAGATCGTTTGATTTGCTTAGATATTTGTCTATGTGAAAGAGCTTGCTACTTAAAAGCTGTTATCTGTACTTTCTCGAACTTTGATAGCTGGGTTTTCTTTCCCATTGCAATACTACAGGAGAAATAAAAAATACAACTTTCTAAAGTCTGCACAAAGCTCGACTGGCACAGAACAAGTATTTGAAAGCTTCCTGACGTCATAACCATGTTGAAATCAATAGCTCGAATGTTGGTATTTACCAATAAACACTAATATTGGCAGTGGCTTTATTTCGGCGGGACACTTTCCCCCCTCTTTTTTAACACATTCATCTTTTTCTCCAGCCCATGTGGAGCAGGGTGTGAGCTACTCCTTCTAAATATGTATTTCTATACAGACTTTCTTAATATATTTGTTTCGTTCTCATTTGTTTGTTTCGTGCACAGTTAGGGCATAAAATTACGGTGGCTTTATTTCGTTGGGACACACCTTATTAAATGTACATCACCTGTAAGATTTTGTTTGAAATGTGAAATGTTGCAAAATTTTTAATAGACTTTTGAAATGCTATACAATATAATTACATTATTTTCTTTTTCAGATTATGTTGATATCTAAGATGTATCTAATAAGACCGAGAAATAATGCATCAGGCACAGATTATGAAACATTTTCCAACACTAACAGGATATTATTGGAAAATTTCATTTTTTTTTCTAATGAAATGAAATATCTAAAAAAGCAACTTAAAAAAAGCACTTAACTGGATAAAAATCCATTTCCAGGGTTTGTTGCCCATATCCGATAAAGTGTGCGAAGTCTTTCGTGTAACCTTGAAGCGATCTATGGAATTTATACACGCCACCTACTACAGTGAAATTACGTGACCAGTTTAAATATGCATACCACAGAGGAAACGCACTTTTAGCAGTTATCGTTCTTAAGCCAGTAATTCAAACGAAATCTTCCTTATGAGTCTGTAAATGAACGATAAATTCTATGCATTATATAATCTATAATAGCAAGTAGTGGAATTCAGTGATTTCGCTATGTCTGAAGCATCATAACATCATTAAAATGCGCCGAAAAGGATATTTACCCATTAATCCTAAAATATTGCAATTATTTTGTGCGTTCCCGTAAACGAACTATAAATGCTGCTGACTTCATTTTCAATTCTGAAAGTTCTATGGCAAACGTAAATAAAATTGTAAAAATTTCATGGCAATCCGAGTATATCTACCAGAGTTAGAGTACGGACAGACAGGCGGTAGACAAATTGAATTTATAAACACTATTCAACTATATTGGAAAAGAATGTAATTTTATAATTTAACACTTTAAGTGTTTAACCGTGTTTTTCCGCCACGGAATTTTTGAATACATAATTAACAAAAACTTTATATTAATGTTCATTTTTTTTCAGTGTATATAAGAAATATGAATAGGCGATTCTCCAATAACTGTGTAATTTTCGTCCCTTCGTGTTATATGATATATTTTGTCATTTATATAATTTTCTTTAAGATAAAATGTATTCTGTAACGCTTTTCTACAATGTCGAAAAGAATTTTCGAGAAAATAACTGTAAATTTTAGTCTAATAATATTTTAAATATTCAAATTGCCTCTTCTGTCTCTTGTACCCCGCTCCGTAAACTGATCTTCTGCAACAATTTTGAGTGTAATGACAAACTATTTTTAGAAATTTTACTGCCCAAAATAAAATTTATATTCTAAAGTATAAAATAAAGAACTTTTAGTGAAAATTAAATATATATGTATACATATATATATTATATATATATATTTGTTCTGTGGCAGAGAAATGATGTCTCCTAGTTTTTGTGTCACTGCTGTGCCCTTGTATAAAATTGCTCATGTGACCATTAGTAGACCAGATAAATTTAAGGGGATAACTATGAGTACACTTAGTAGAAGCAGAAGTCATGATTGCTAAGGAAGTCACATGGTTTTAATTATTGGATCGTTCGGAAAATCGCGTCCGTTTGGGAAAATCAATTGGTACCTGAAAATTCTAACATTTAATTATTAGAGATTGATTCCGATATCTAATGTCTAATAATTACCGGGCAGAATTTTCCGGTAAGAATTGGTTTTCCCAAACGGACACGACTTTCCGAACGATCCAATATTTGGACTTCAAAAGCAGTTATAAGGTACCTGTACCCAATATGGACACCCTAAGGAAAACTGATTTTTTTCACCCCCGTGTACACGTCATAGGACTCCAATAAATATGACCAATATCCCTGGACTGTTGACTATCATTATTAAAATTAATGACCTTTTAATTCTTCTGGTTTAATTTTAATGATAAAAACAAAAAATGTTTACAAGTATTCATATAAGGAACCAACTGTCCCTATTGTGGAGATGCATGTCCATATTAGGGACAGGTGGCTCCTTATTGACTTACTACACAGGGTGCATGGAAGAGACACTCTTCCAAGGAATTTTAGAGGAGAGGGGATAAAAGAAATATATCTTAAAGTATTGCGGGGGAGGGGGGGGGACAGTAAATATCTTCAGAACATGCACTTTAGAAAGGGGAGGTCATTTTTGATTGTGGCTCTTCAAAGACCCATGCAAAGCACCTCAGTGACTACAAAATATTATGAAATAATATAGTTGATTTTGCTTAGCTTTATTGCATCTGTCTGCAGAACTTAAATCTGTTATTACTCAGTCCTCACAGGATAGATAAATAAAAACTTCTTCATCATGGGCGGTAAGTCCCACACAGTCCTCATGGACATATCTGCTGCATGTGATGCATAGCCGCATGTCTGTAACAGCATCAATACTGTATAAGTAGCAGTAACAGCATCAATACTGCATAAGTAGTAGTAACAGCTCTCCTTTGTTGAGGAAGTCATACCACTGGTGCCTGCGATTTCGCTAACAGATTCCCTACTGAGGGGAGGCTTCTTTTGATTTTTCTTGAAGGGATTTTTGGGGGATTTTTTTCTTGGAGGAGGTTTCTTGGAGGATTGTTCAGATGAAATTAAGCAGATATTTTACAAATTTATGAATCTGAAGATTCACTTGCTGTATTTCCAATGGTGTCCATATTGGGAATCGGGCATAGTTTTACTAAATCTTGTAATAAATAAACAAAGGAAACATTTTTAATCAATATATGCAATAGCAATAGAATACATGTTTCATCACCTTTTTAAAACACTCCACTTTTCAATATTTAAAATAATTTTACCATATCTAATAAGAATTTAAACTTACCTGTAATTACGATCAGCACACCACGAAACAACAAGTTTCCTTCCAAATGGCGAACAGCGCGCTTTTTTGCACTTTCCAGGCTTAATTATCTTTTCAACTGCTTTTCTTCACGGACTTGTAGTGCCATCTCTCGACCAAAATTGTTACTTTTAAAGATATTAGGTGTGTCCATATTGAGAGCACTGTCCATATTGGGTATAAGTACCTTAAGCTTCGAAATATATAGAAAGATAAGAATATGTTTATTACCTGTTACTACTGTCTCGTACTTAAATTTCCCTTATTATTATTTTCATTTATTTATGGTTTTGTCATGATGTAACATACTTTTGCTTAGTTCAAAGTGTCATATTACAGTCTTACTAGGAGTAACTTATACTATGTTCAGACTGGATACCTTAAGATATCTTAGGCCGCCGAACTCTCTGAGAGAGTTCCACAAACTCTCTCAGTGAGTTTCGACTTACTTCGGCTAGATACAGGAACGACCACTCACTGTCGTTGGCTATGAAGCTTCGCTTTTACTGATTGGCTGTTGCGGCCGTTGTTATTTTAAGCACATGCGCGTACTTTACTTTTGTTCAGATCACAGACACAGGGACGCTACTGAGATATCTTAAGGTAAGTTTTTCGATGTGAACAGGCATCCAATTTCGGGAGGGTACCACTTCAAAACTGGCGGTCTAAGATATCTTAAGTTTCTAGTGTGAACAGGGTATTACTCTGTGAACAGAAGCAATTTTCTTAATTTTGCTACTACTATGCCTGTCACTTCAGTCACCTTTCAATGAAATTGCATCAGCTCACTCAGAATGAGTTCAGAACTATCATTTGTAGACTTTCTCCCTGTTTAAAGAATATTCCTAATGATTGTAAAGATTCTCAAGAATCATCTTCTTACTTAGAAAGTGAACCTATTAATATGGGAGTTTTGGTTTCAGTTGCGTATGATAAAAATTGACTTCCTGCTGAGGTTTAAATGTAATCACCATCAAAGTAAATTTATTTTTCCATATTATTTGTTACAACATTTGTTTTAACCCTTAAATGCGCGATTTTTTATTTTGTTTCTAAAAAAATATATATGATTCTCTGAAAGGTTTATTACACAGGAAAAATAATGAAAAAAATCAGAGATACATTTTTCATATAATACGTCAATCTTTTCTTCTGTTGCACATCTGCAATATAAATAAAAACTACTGTCGTGTGGCTGTTTTAAGCTAAAATATTGCAGATTAGTAAATATTTTAATAAATATGTCTCTAAATAACTTATTTTATATAATTATTTATTTTATAAAACTTAACCTTTAACCTTTTAATTCCCATGATAGAGTATGTTCTAGAAATTAAGTAGCGCAGAGAATCTGACGTTACACCAGAAAGTTTCAATGGTTAATTTCGCTTTATTTAAATACGGAATGCCTGTTATTAATTAAAGCAAATATTGGTATTTTAGTTTTCTGGTGTGAATTTGGTATATACGAATAAAAAACATCTATTACATTCAAAACACTGTTCTTTGCATATATGCAAAGCTGCGCACTAAAGGGTTAAATAATTTTAATTAAAAAAGTAAGTAACATTATCCTTTTAAAATAAATTTCATGTTAAGAAATGGAAGCCAATCTTATTGGCCAAATAAATATAGCAGATATCCAGGGAGTAACAAAAGATCAAGTTTTGTGTTTTGTTCAAATTGCTCTTCGTTGAGTTGCTTCCAGATGTTTTCTTATAGGCAATTTATTTGATTATAAATTAAAAAATCAAAAATATTTCGTGTGTCCAAACACTGTTTTTTTTTCCACTAAAAATACCCGAATAAATTTATTTATTTACCAATCCATTTCTTAGAAATGATTATTTCTAAAGGAATTATCCAATTTTAAAATAGTTAAAAAAATATATAAATGTTGAAGAATTTATAATTGTTAAAATGTTTAAGCTGAATATTAAAAAAAAAAAAACATGCCACTCCTTTCCTTTATTCTTAGAACTTGAAATATTTTAAAATTTATTGTAGATAGGATATCCTACAATATATTTTTTATTATAAAACGGCAACTGAAAAAAATAAATATCTTTAAAAAATTTTTTATTAAAATCCTGAATTATAAAGTAAGCAACTATCTTGGGGAAAGTAATGACACTGATTACCAAATTCATTTATTAACCCGTTCAGGACCGCATCTTTTACACGAATTTTATTCGTTTGGCACCACTTTTTGTTAATTATTTGACTTAACTTTATAAATTACGAAAATGTCGTAATTAAATAAAATCAATTTTATTTTTCTTCTTTACTGGTATCAAACTCAAGCGTCTTAAACACTTTTTGAGGGTGCATATATGCATCCATGGTCCCGAATGGGTTAAATAATGTCTTTAAAGTAAAATACTGTTTAGAGTTTATGCCGGAATGTTGCATATTACGCACTACCTTATATCTTATCTATTACTTTAACACGTTCACGCCGGCGTGCATCTCCGGTGGGTCACGCTTGACTGTCGCATCGGGCAGAGTGCATCACCGGTGGGTCACACTCCACTGTTAAATAAAAGGCGTGCAGTACAGGTATAGGACACACTCGACTATGCCATAGACGGCGTGCACTACAGGTGGGTCGCACTTGAATATTCGAAAATTCAGTAGTAAAAACAATTCAGTATAATAAAACTTATACATTCACGACGGGAAACGGAAATTCCCGTTTTCATTCAAAAGATATCATTGACTAAGGACGTGGCTTCTACCTTACAGAAAATGCATTTACATCATGTGTTCCATATTTCTTTAGATTTTAAGACATTTTATATTAAATTCTTACATATGCAGTCAATAAAATCATGTCTCTAAGTAATTTGCTTATTCCTTACGAACTTTCAGACATGCACAGTTAACTATGCTTGTTATATTCGTGTTCAATTTAATAAATATGAGAGGGGAGTGTCAGTATACATACAGTCTCTCAATAAGCGAAAGTACTGCGCCGCCAGATGAAGCAAAACATGAATTCGAGCTCCGCCATACAGCGAAAAATATGAATATAGTCCTCTGGCGTGAAATTCCTAAAAGAATTCTTTAAATTTAACTTTTATTTTACACTAAATCACAGAGTGAAACCCACTTATTGGAGAATCGCCCGAATATGTAAAGTAATCAAAGACAAGTTTTTATAGCAATGCTTTTCGTAGCTATTATTTTACTAATGATTAAAAATACATGGAAAATTATGGTAGACGCTTAATCCTTTCCGGCACGGAGTAATTCTGTTTATAAACTGATGAAATGATGGATTGACACCAGAATTTATAAACGAATTTATTAAACAAGTGGGTAAGTGTGATCACAGATAGCACAGAGGGTTTCGTTTAATATTCCTTTCAAAACACTTTATCCTTTTGAAATATCTGTTAGTTCCACATTTCGCAACCAGGGTCGCATGCTATTCTAAACAAACCTCTATCCGAACGAAACTCCGTTTTACATACAATCCGTATACATATTAGTCCAAGGGATTGGGTCCATAGCACCCGAGATAGGTAGGCGCCCCTGGCGGTAAAAAGTGGAACTAAAATATGTAAGGCTATGGTGCATAATATGAAAGAATGGTCAAAGGGTGTCGGAAAAAGTTGGAAAAGTGCTCCCCTGGTGAAAAGGGCGGAGTTTAGAAAAATTACTTAAAATATACAACTTAAAGCATGGAGGAGTAAATAATATAAGACTTTTTGAAAATTTTATGATTTGTCGTGTGGTCTGAGGTATTCAGCTATACGTATGCAAAAATTTATGTCTCCAACTTAATTAGGGGCTCCCTTAGAAAGAATTGCTTAAAATACATATGTGGTAGCTCAAAGGGTTAAACGTAAGACTTTTTCAAGATTTTATGATTTGTCGCCTGGCCTCAGGTGTTCTGCTATAAGCATACAAAATTTCAAATCTCCAGTTTAATAAGGGGCTCAGTTACAAAGAATTGCTTAAAATGCGCATGTGGGAGCCCAAAGGCTTGAATGTACAATCTTTTTCAAATTTTTGTGATTTGTCGCATGATGGTGTTCAACTATAAGTATGCAAAATTTCACGCCTCCAACCTAAACAGAGTGTCACTTAGAAAGAATTGTTTAAAATGCACATGTAGGAGCCCAAAAGGTTAAATGTACGACTTTTTTTGAAATTTTATGATTTGCCGTTTGATGTGAGGTGCTCAGCTATAAGTATGCAAAATTTCACGCCTCCAACCTAATTAGGGCCTCACTTAGAAATAATTGTTTAAAATACACATGTGGGAGCCCAAAGGATTAAATGTACGACATTTTGAAAATTTTATGATTTCTCGTTTGATTCGAGGTGCTCAGCTATAAGTATGCAAAATATCACGCCTCCAACCTAATTAGGGGCTCAGTTAGAAAGAATTGTTTAAAATATACATGTGGAGCCCAAGAAGTTAAATGTACGACTTTTTCAAAATTGTATGATTTGTCGTTTGATGTGAGGTGCTCAGCTATAAGTATGCAAAATTTCACGCCTCCAACCTAATTAGGGGTCACTTAGAAAGAATTGTTTAAAATACACATGCGGGAGCCCAAAGGGTTAAATGTACGACTTTTTCAAAATTTTAGGATTTGCCCTTTGATGTGGGGCATTCAGCTATAAGTATGCAAAATTTCACTCGTCCAACCTAATTAGGATTCACTTAGAAAGAATTATTTAAAATACACATGTGGGAGCCAAAAGGGTTAAATGTAGGACTTTTTCAAAATTTTATGATTTGTCCTTTCATGTGAGGTATTCAGCTATAAGTATGCAAAATTTCATTCCTCCAAGCTAATTAGGGGATCACTTAGAAATAATTGTTTAAAATGCACATGTGGGAGCCCAAAGGGTTAAATGAACGACTTTTTCAAAATTTTATGATTTGTAGTTTGATCTGAGGTATTCAGCTATAAGTATGCAAAATTTTAGTCCTCCAAGCTAATTAGGGGCTCACTTAGAAAGAATTGTTTAAAATACACATGTGGGAGCCCAAAGGGTTAAATGTACAACTTTTTCAAAATTTTATGATTTGTCGTTTGATGCGAGGTATTCAGCTATAAGTATACAAAATTTCACTCCTCCAAGCTAATTAGGGGCTCACTTAGAAAGAATTGTTTAAAATACACATGTGGGAGCCCAAAGGGTTAAATGTACAACTTTTTCAAAATTTTATGATTTGTCGTTTGATGTGAGGTATTCAGCTATAAGTATGCAAAATTTCACTCCTCCAAGCTAATTAGGGGATCACTTAGAAATAATTGTTTAAAATGCACATGTGGGAGCCCAAAGGGTTAAATGAACGACTTTTTCAAAATTTTATGATTTGTAGTTTGATCTGAGGTATTCAGCTATAAGTATGCAAAATTTTAGTCCTCCAAGCTAATTAGGGGCTCACTTAGAAAGAATTGTTTAAAATACACATGTGGGAGCCCAAAGGCTTAAATGTACAATCTTTTTCAAATTTTTGTGATTTGTCGCATGATGGTGTTCAACTATAAGTATGCAAAATTTCACGCCTCCAACCTAAACAGAGTGTCACTTAGAAAGCATTGTTTAAAATGCACATGTAGGAGCCCAAAAGGTTAAATGTACGACTTTTTTGAAATTTTATGATTTCTCGTTTGATTCGAGGTGCTCAGCTATAAGTATGCAAAATTTCACGCCTCCAACCTAATTAGGGGCTCAGTTAGAAAGAATTGTTTAAAATATACATGTGGAGCCCAAGAAGTTAAATGTACGACTTTTTCAAAATTGTATGATTTGTCGTTTGATGTGAGGTGCTCAGCTATAAGTATGCAAAATTTCACGCCTCCAACCTAATTAGGGGTCACTTAGAAAGAATTGTTTAAAATACACATGCGGGAGCCCAAAGGGTTAAATGTACGACTTTTTCAAAATTTTAGGATTTGCCCTTTGATGTGGGGCATTCAGCTATAAGTATGCAAAATTTCACTCGTCCAACCTAATTAGGATTCACTTAGAAAGAATTATTTAAAATACACATGTGGGAGCCAAAAGGGTTAAATGTAGGACTTTTTCAAAATTTCATGATTTGTCCTTTCATGTGAGGTATTCAGCTATAAGTATGCAAAATTTCACTCCTCCAAGCTAATTAGGGGATCACTTAGAAATAATTGTTTAAAATGCACATGTGGGAGCCCAAAGGGTTAAATGAACGACTTTTTCAAAATTTTATGATTTGTAGTTTGATCTGAGGTATTCAGCTATAAGTATGCAAAATTTTAGTCCTCCAAGCTAATTAGGGGCTCACTTAGAAAGAATTGTTTAAAATACACATGTGGGAGCCCAAAGGGTTAAATGTACAACTTTTTCAAAATTTTATGATTTGTCGTTTGATGTGAGGTATTCAGCTATAAGTATACAAAATTTCACTCCTCCAACCTAATTAGGGTTCACTTAGAAAGAATTGTTTAAAATACACATGTGGGAGCCCAAAGGGTTAAATGTACGACTTTTTCAAAATTTTATGATTTGTCGTTTGATGTGTGGTGTTTATCTATAAGTATGCAAAATTTCAAGTCTCCAACATGTATAGTTTCTTTGAACGGGCTCTGTGACGGACAGACAGACGGACGAACAGACAGACAGACAGAGGAGCGAGACGAATAGGGTTTCGTCGGATGAACGAAACCCTAAAAATGCAAGCTTCTTATTTTCAAGTTCAAGTATTTTATAAAAGGAAAATTTTAATTAAATATTCTGGGTGCCAGTAAAATAAAAATTCGGAGCACTTTTTTAAGAACACCGACCGCGAAAGTGTTAATGGGTTTTTAAATGCTATTTCTCCTAACTGAGCATATATAAAGTTAGTTGGGGTAACTGGGCCATGATTTTACAATGTGACTCTGGAGCTTCTGACAATTCAGCTTCAAAAGGTTAATGTTCATTTGAATTAAAGTCTGAACTCCTGTAAATGTGTTCAGTTAGGTTCCCTCTATCAGACAGAAATAATCAAAATTACATTTTAATATTTAAAAATATGCATATTTCATCTTTCTTTCCTCATGGGTCAAGTTGCCCAGAAAAATGGGCTAACTGGACCAAGGGGGGGGGGGGTCTATGTTCTACACGCATTTATATTTTTTCATATCGGATATAGGGTCCAGTTTGAAAAAGTGTAAACAACTTAAAAAAATTTAAACCAGGCAGATCATGTAAATTATACGTCAATAAACAGCGTTGTAAGGAAAGCCTTTACTGTCAATATGTCTAAAAAAAGCACTAAAAGTGAAAATATTAGATTTATTTATACCAAAAAGATAAAACTTAAGTAAGTGCTTATGTACTTTAGTATAGATAATAAGTATAAAAGTCACATAGGTATTTTAAGGAAAAAAATAGCAAGGTAAATCTATGAACAAACGGCTACGTAAGTACTTTATCTTTATCCAGAAGTCGCATTATATAGGGAAAATTTTATTGTTCCTACCAGAACCCTTAAAGAAATATGCGATGAAGTTATTATTTTGAAAATAGTGGTAGGAATGATAAAAATTTCCCTATAGAATGCGAACCCTGGTTATAGTACAATTTCAAGGTCTGGCTATCTCACTTTCAGGGGCAAGGTACTTGCATTCGTAAAATGTTGAAATAATTTAATGACACCAATATTTACAAGAGAATCTATCTGAAAACAAGTAAAAGTATATTTTCGCGTACTTAATAAAGGTGAAATTTTCATTATAAAATTCAGGTGCCAATGTGGCAATTAGGAATTAAAATTAAGTGATGCCATAACGGCATCACCGCCTCTCAAGAGGTCAAGAAATTTGGTTTGATACCACTCAATATGCTTTTTTTTAATTTTATTATGTAATTTTAACTAGGACTTCCCTCAGAGGGATTAGTCTGAGCGATATTACTGAGAACATATATTTAATAATAACATGTGGAATCAAAGAAAATGAGATGTTATCTTTAATTGTCCATATACCGCGAAAAATTGAAATGATAAAAATAAACGAATTGTAGAATTACATAATCTTATATATAAATTCGTATACGCTGTTTAAAAAAATGGGAAATCAAACCATTCAAGACAGCCATGCATGGATATAAAATTGAAAGTACGCAATATATTAAAAGTATAATAGAAAATGAAACACTAATTTACATATATCGGAATTTTAACTGTATAAAATGATGTCAAGAGCATAATCAGACTCTCCGAACAAATTTGAGTAACTTTAAATGACAAATATATGACGTTTAAAAAGAATGGACTATACTTTATATGGTGTCTGCTCCCCTGGAATAGTTAATATTGTACAATATCTGTTTTCCACGGATGCAATGAGGTTGTCGATAACATTTAAGGAATCCTCTTCTCAAAATCTAATATAGTATCAAAGTACCGAATACATCAAAAGTGGCATGCAATGCTTCGTTAGAGTATGTTTTAGATATGCTCGATCGGATTTAAATGATGAGTGTATGCTGGCTACTACATACGCTGTATTGTTTTATTTTCAAACATATTCTGCGCAAGTTGAGCTGTATTTAGCATTTATTAAATAAAAGAAATCAGCAATGATTTCAGCAATGATTACAACATAAAGTATGACACAAGATCTGAATATATCGTCTGCATAACTTTTGAGCTGTCAAAGTGTCATTTGAAGTAATTTACAAATCCATACATATTTATTCAGCAAATCATAAAAGCTAACATACGCCAAAATGAACCCGATTATAAAATTTCACCAGAATAAGTTAATATATAAAAAATCTACTAATGATAATTGAGAATATGACCTTATGATAAAATGTCTAGAAAAATGAATCGGATAAAAAATTCATATCACATTTAAAACGGCACTTCCCTCTGTTAGTGGCCTTGGCGAGAGAGAGAAAAGCCTAGAGAAGGAACACTTTAACAAGTACTTTCGGGCAACCTACTCACTGTTTCATACAGGTCTTTATTCAATATTTACACAATTTATTTAATGCTAGGTGGGTATCTATCAATTTTGTTGCATTTAAATCGCATGTTTTGCGGAGGAAATGCAGCATTATGAAATATTTAAAGTTGCTGTACCTAATAATTCCAAATTAATGGTAATTGAGATCGCTTTCCGTTAATTTCATCTTTTTAAATTTTAATTTTTTTAGAAACCATTCATAGAGACAATTGTATATTTTAAAACTAACCCGAAGCAAAATTTCAAGATTTTGGGCTCAGCAAGAACAGAGAAATAGAAAATTTTTGAAAGTTTTTTGTTTCTGCACTGTTTTTTATAGCGAGATTTTTAGAAATTGTTCTATTGCGAGAATTTACGTCATGATAAATACAGCCATGTCAATTTTCATGTTTATATTCCTAACAGTTCCATGTTCTTCGTTATTTAGATCATCTTTAGATCTTTTTCCGCTTTGTTTAGTCTTTCTATTTTTTAGAATTCGTTCTACAACGAGCATTTACATCTTATTAATTACTACCATGCCAAAGTTCCAGTTTCTAACCCCAACAGTATCCCAAAAATTTCAGTATTCCAAATAAATCATAGTTTAGAACCTTTCTGGAAATTTTTACTTTTATCCGTCAAATTGAACCTTTTAGAGAGCGTTCATTACGACTATTTACATCTTAAAAGCAACTACAGCACCAAATTTAAAGTTTCTAACCCAATCAATATCGCAGAAATCACAATTTTAGAACTTTTTTGCTCCTGCAGCGATGTAGGTTCTTGCACTGACATAAAATAGTCTTTTTTTCGGAGCAGAGATGGCCACCAACATTTTTTTTAAGTTGGCTATGTAGTTTCAGAGATAACACCTCACAAACGTACAAGCATTAATAATATTATATACTTTATAATATTATAACGCTATAATATTAGCATTAGATGTAGAGATACAAAAGCCATTTATTTGTTACAAGCTAAAGTGCCGGCGTTGCCCAGAATTTGAAGGATGTTTGTTCTGAAAAATCAATTTCAAAATTTAACATACAACTCAAAACAAACATTAAAAAATGCAGTCGAAATGTTGTTGAATGAATCATATGAAAACGCTAGATAAAAATGTATAAATGTATATAACAGACGCAAAAGAATACAGCTATAAATGAACTTATTTCAATTTATAATTGGAGCAATAATGTTAAAATACGCCAGTATTTCCCTAATCGGGTTTTTATTATGCTTCAATACATTTTTCACACTCATATGACGTTATACTATATCCACCATGCCCTTTATAGTTCCAATATGACGTAATATTTTCCTCTTTCACGTGGAAACCTCGAAATAGAAAAGTTATGAAGTTATATTCACTTTCATTTAAATTCGTCAAACCATTTATTTCATTTTCATATTTCACGTGAATATCTTGCAATAGAAAATTTATGACGTAATATTCACCTTTTTTTTAAATTCGGCAAACTATTTATTTCATTTTCATTTTTCACGTGGAAATTTTGCAGTATAAAATTAATTGTTGTAGTAATAATTTTACTGCGTTTTTTAATTGTTGGCAACTGCTATAACGAAAAATGTTTAAATTTGATAAGAAATTGCTGTTAATTTGGTGGTTTTTTATTAATTAAAAATTAACTATAAGTTATTTCGATTCCGGATTACTTTAGTTGTCGCGGCCATGTTTTAATACACATGTACTCTTCACAATTTTGGCTTCCAAATTGTGGATTTTTTATAGAATTACAAACAGACAGATAGACAAGTTTTCATTGTTATATATCTCTCTATTCTATGAAAAGTAACTAACGCTGTCACCGCCGCCGCCGCCGGTTTTGAATTTTTTGTGACCGGAGGTCTTTCTTCGTTAATATTAAGAAAACTATTGCATACAAATATATGAAAATCGGTGGTATTATAGCGAAATGTTTGATCAACACACTAACGCATACAGTTTTCAAATCGAAGAATTATTTTAAGAGATATTTAATGCTAAAGTTGGACAAAATCGTTCCATTAAAAAAAAATTATAAGAGCAAAAGCTATACATGGGAATTTAATCATTTTTAGATCATTTTATTCAATAGAAGATCCCGGTCTGCAGATTTCATTAATTTTTTTTTATTTGACTCATTTTTTGAGGTTTTATTTCTATTTTAAATTCAAATATTCAGCATTTTGACAGATATTTTTTACATATTTTAGAAAATGGTATTAATTTAAACTGTTACCAATTGTATAAACAGCGCAAACAATAATGTTTGCTTCAAATAAAAAAATTATTTACACGTTACTATTATAAACAGAAAAAAACCTTCAAATTACAATTAAATAATTAGGTATAAAAAGCAGGCACTTATTGGAAATTACGCCATAAAAACTATATTTACATGTGAATTTTAAAAGAGAAAGGATATTGTAAAATAAATTCATTAACATGCGTTAGAAATCTGAAATAGAACAAATTACGTCACATTACACTTATTATGCAAAATGAACAAAAAATAGTATTGCAAAACAGTTTAAATTTAAAAATTGCGCGAGACAAAATGTTAGAGGTTAAATATTAGATTTTTTCAAAATTTTATTATTTGTCGCTTGATGTGAGGTGTTCAGCTGTAAGTATGCAAATTTTTATGTTTCAACATAATTAGGGGCTGAGTTAGAAAAATTGCTTTAAATACACAAGTTAGAGCCCAGAGGGTTAAATATTAGACTTTTTCAAAATTTTATTATTTGCTGTTTGATGTGAGGTGTTCAGCCATAAGTATGCAAAATTTCACGTCTCCAACTTAATTAGGGGCTGAGTTAGAAAAATTGCTTAAAATACAGAAGTTAGAGCCCAGAGGGTTAAATAATAGACTTTTTCAAAATTTTATTATTTGTCATTTTATGTGAGGTGTTCAGCTATAAGTATGCAAAATGTCATGTCTCCAACTTAATTATGGGCTGAGTTAGAAAAATTGCTTAAAATACACAAGTTAGAGCCCAGAGGATTAAGTAATAGACTTTTTCAAAATTTTATTATTTGTCGTTAGATGTGAGGTGTTCAGCTATAAGTATGCAAAATGTCATGTCTCCAACTTAATTAGGGGCTGAGTTAGAAAAATTGCTTAAAATACAGAAGTTAGAGACTGGAGGGTTAAATATGACTTTTTCAAAATTTTATGATTTATCGTGTTATCGCAAGTGTTCAGCTATAAGTATGCAAACTTTCATGTCTCCAACTTAATTAGTGGCTGAGTTAGAAAAATTGCTTAAAATACACAAGTTAGAGCCCAGAGGGTTAAATATTAGATTTTTTCAAAATTTAATGATTTATCGTGTTATTGCAAGTGTTCAGCTATAAGTATGCAAACTTTCATGTCTCCAACTTAATTAGGGGCTGAGTTAGAAAAATTGCTTAAAATACACAAGTTAGAACCCAGAGGGTTAAATATTAGACCTTTTTCAAAATTTTATTATTTGCCGTTTGATGTGAGGTGTTCAGCTATAAGTATGCAAAATTTCATGTCTCCAACTTAATTAGGGGCTGAGTTAGAAAAATTGCTTAAAATACAGAAGTTAGAAACTGGAGGGTTAAATATGACTTTTTCAAAATTTTATGATTTATCGTGTTATCGCAAGTTTTCAGCTATATGTATGCAAACTTTCATGTCTTCAACTTAATTAGGGGCTGAGTTAGAAAAATTGCTTAAAATACATAAGTTAGAGCCCAGAGGGTTAAATATCAGACATTTTTCAAAATTTTATTATTTGTCGTTTGATGTGAGGTGTTCAGCTATAAGTATGCAAAATGTCATGTCTCCAACTTAATTAGGGGCTGAGTTAGAAAAATTGCTTAAAATACAGAAGTTAGAGACCGGTGGGTTAAATATGACTTTTTCAAAATTTTATGATTTATCGTGTTATCGCAAGTGTTCAGGTATAAGTATGCAAACTTTCATGTCTCCAACTTAATTAGGGGCTGAGTTAGAAAAATTGCTTTAAATACACAAGTTAGAGCCCAAAGGGTTAAATATTAAGCCTTTTTCAAAATTTTATTATTTGTCGTTTGATGTGAGATGTTCAGCTATAAGTATGCAAAATTTCATGTCTCCAATTTAATTAAATTAGGGGCTGAGTTAGAAAAATTGCTTAAAATACACAAGTTAGAGTCCAGAGGGTTAAATATTAGACTTTTTCAAAATTTTATTATTTGGCGTTTGATGTGTGGTGTTCAGCTATAAGTATGCAAATTTTCAAGTCTCCGACATATATAGTTTCTGAGAACGGGCTCTGTGACAGACGGACAAACAGACAGACAAAGGAGTGAGACAGGTAGGGTTTCGTTAGATGGACGAAACTCTAAAAACGTGCTGCGGATGACTGTAACAACATCCTAAAATTACATTACCATCAGCGATCTACCAATCCCGAATTTAGTTTATATTCGTTTCATATATTCTTATTCTTTTGTGCGGCCCTGTAAAATAATTATCAATATTATATACAGTAAAACCTCTGAATAGCGGACACCCCGAGAATGCAGAATTTGTCCTCTATTTAGAAGTGACCGCTACTGAGAGTAAAACATGTACAGTTATTGAAGAGTTGGTAATCGAAAAAATGTCCGCTAAATAGAGGTATCCGCTAATCGGGTGTGTCCGCTATGGAGGTTTTACCAGTAAAACTTCTGAATAGCGAACACCTCGGGAGGGCAGAATTTGTCCTCTATTTGGAGGTGTCCGCTACTGAGAGTAAAAAATGTACAGTTATTTAAGGGTTGGTAATCGAAAAAATGCCCGCTAAATAGAGGTGTCCACTAATCGGGTGTGTCCGTTATGGAGGTTTTACTGCATAATAATATCATCCTCTACAAGAAAATTGCATGCTGTATGATAGACAGACAGACATCCAGAGAAAGATAACCTCTGGATCAATAAACACTCATGTCTTTTGTTTTAATCATCCACAATTGTATGTCATACAACATGCCAGATTTTATACAACAGGCTAAAAACGGTCACCGTGGTACGGAATACTGTATTATTATTTGTTTGCCCACCAAAACTGGTTGCCACGGGTTGTTGCAAGGTTTGTGATCACGTGGTTGAAACTGATCTATTCAATATTACTGCGTGCGTATTTTTTTTTTATTTGCTCCATGTGTTCAAACCAGTTGTCTACGAAAACATCAACCGGTGAAAGTGACGCACACCAAATTTCTGTGACGTATGCAGATAAATTGTGCTTTTTTAAGAGTTTTTTCTATATAATTTTTAAACGATTTGGAACTTATTTTTCATAGTAGGTGCATTCAGTAGGCGACCCTCATAGGTACCTTCTGGTGCAATCAGAAACGAAATCCGACAAATATTTTTTGAGTTATGCTTGACGAAAGGTTTTTATTAGGCTTTTTTTTTAGTAGGACATGGCGTTAATATCCATCGTAGTAGTAAAGTGTCCGGACAGTAATATTTCGCTGAGTATTAGCCTTCGCTTCGCTCAGACAATAATGTATTCTATCATTTTCTTTATTGCAAGCAAAAAACTATGGAGAAATTTACTTCCCGTAGTAAGATAAATTCAAAAATATTATTTATAACTATTGGGGTAACTAGATCCAGCATGGTCCAGTTACCCCGGATACGTGTCCCAGCTACCCCATTCTTTAAAATTTATGGGGTAACTGGGACACCGGGCTTACATTTGAAACATGAAGTAAATATGTATAGATACCTAATAATATTAATGTAGTTATATGTCTAATCTTAAAAAAAAGTAAGAAAAATCATGCGTTAAGCATAGATTATGAAACATTTTCCAACACTTCTGATTTTTGACAAAACTTCGTCATTTAGGGAAATAAAGTATATAAGAGAACTAAGTAAACATTTTAGAAAACGCATAAAAATTTACAAAACTGACTTCAGCAGTTACTGTCCATAACAAATATGTATTCCAATTCTTTTGAACAGCCCTGTATTTGATCTGTAGGTTGATATATATACTATATACCGTGGAAATTTAGTTTAGCAAGAAAACACATAACAGGTTGAAATTTCTCTTTCAGCAATTTATACTAATAGATGGGAACATACTTGTATACTTTTGTACAACCCTGTAGTTAACCTAGTACCTTTATTACACGCCACTATTTAACTAAAGTTAAATTGTAAGTAAAACACTCTTAAAACTACTGGAATCAGATTTCCAGAAATTATCATTTATATAAGGCCATGTATCTATTTCTCTGCGTGACCCTGTATATCATTTAATCTATGTCATTATCTACAAACATTTCTTAGTAAACTAAATGCAGTTCAGCGTTAAAATGCATAACACATTTAAAAACCACCTTTAAGCAATTTGCAATCATGCCCAGTGACCATTACGAATTCTTTTGTGTAGCCCTGTATACGAATTACATCATTTATACACACTATATACAATGCATAAAAGCATATAACATAATTAAAAAGGCATTTCTAGCAATCATCGCTACCGTACAGTACTTCGGATACAATATATTATCTGAAATCTTTTGTGTGTCCGTGTAAATGCTATGCACTTCGTATTATACATGAAATAACTTATAATAAACCTCAGCGGCGTATATCAATTTCATTATACATGAAATAATTTAACATATTTAAAATACGTTGGAAAAAATTCTCTCCATCCCTATATCATCAATATGTAACGGAATTCTTTTGTGTGGTCCTGTAAATGAATAATAATTTTTTTTTGCCCCGCATATTCTACAGAATGCATATTTTAGTGCACTTGATAAATGCATATCAATTTTATCATGCTTGAAAGCATGTAACATCATTAAAAATCATTTTAAACGATTTTTTCCCATAGGCCGTGATGTAACGGAAAACTTTTGACTGTCCCTGTAAATGAACTAAACATGACAGAAACTCCATTTGCAATAGGGTTCGTCTGTACGTAATTTTAATAACGTAAATTTTAATAAGGTATTCTACCATTTTCTTTATTGTAAGAAAAAAACAATGGAGAAATTTACTTCCCGTAGTAAGAGAAACTCAAAAATATTATTTATACGCTGTTTTAGGAATTAGAGATTAAGGTAGAGGTCACTAACATCCAAAAATTTCAGAACGATCCGAGTATATTTACGGGAGTTAGAGCGCGGACAGACGGACAGACGGCCAGACAAACCGAAGTCATAAACACTTTTCAACTTTATTGGAAAGTGTTAAAAAAGATTATATAATAAAAGTACTTATAGTATTTTAGTAAAAAGCCGAGGAAGTTCAACTATATTGACGCTGTTTTTTAAAAAAGAAATGTAAACTTTTTGACAACCTATCACAGCAAAGTGAGAGTTATGATTGAATTGATACACGTTGTTTTAGGAAGTTGAGATTAAGGGGCACTGTTCACAAAAGCTAAAACTTAAAAAACACCAACAGTTTTTTATACAATAGCCTATGGCCCAGTTACCTCATGGGTCCAGTTACCCCAACTAACCTTACTTTATTTTTATCCAGGAGCCGCATTATATAGGGAAAATTTTATTGTTCTTACCAGAACCCTTAAAAAAAGATGCGATGAAGATATTATTCTGAAAATAGTGGTAGCAACGATAAAAGTTTCCCTATGGAATGCGACCCCTGGTTATAGTACAATTTCAAGGTCTGGCTATCTCACTTTCAGGGGCAAGGTACTTGCATTCGTAAAATGTTGAAATAATTTAATGACACCAATATTTACAAGAGAATCTATCTGAAAACAAGTAAAAGTATATTTTCGCGTACTTGATAAAAGTGAAATTTTCGTTATAAAATTCAGGTGCCAATGTGGCAATTAGGAATTAAAATTAAGTGATGCCATAACGGCATCACCGCCTCTCAAGAGGTCAAGAAATTTGGCTTGATACCACTCAATATGCTTTTATTAAATTTCATTACGTAATTTTAATAAGGTATTCTAGCATTTTCTTTATTGTAAGCAAAAAACAATGGAGAAATTTACTTCCCGTAGTAAGAGAAACTCAAAAATATTATTTATACGTTGTTTTAGGAAGTAGAGATTAAGGGACATTGTTCACAAAAGCTAAAACTTAAAAAACACCAACAGTTTTTTTATAAAATAGCCTATGGCCCAGTTACCTCGTGGGTCCAGTTACCCCAACTAACCTTATATGTATAAATCTTAAAAAGTTTGCTAGCTCAGTTTTGGTCGATCCTTGTAAACAAGCTACAGAAACGACCATAAATTTTAGTATCTCCTTACATTTTGAGGTTTCCTAAATCCGCCATTTCTATTACAAAAGTTCTGTATGTATGTGCGCCTGTATGAGGGTATTTTACAGTGTCTTATGGGAATCTTCTGCATTAGGAGAAAAAAAGAGTACTTTTTTATGATTTTTTTGTAAGAAAACTGCATGATGGATCTTTTTGAAATTTTAACAGTTTATTGTACATATCTTAAGGTATACACATCTTAAGGTATAAGAATTTTTTTATTAGATTTTGTTGCTTCTACTCTAAGTTATAAACATGTATGTTCAACTGCTTTGGAAAATTTCGTCTGGACGATGGACATGATAGCGCCTTGTAGAATTATCTGAAACATAAAAATAAAAAATTTTCATAAACTTCGGGAGCATAACTCCTAGTTAAATTAAAGGATCCGATAAATTTATTTAAAAAAAGTTATTAATGGCTAAAAAAAAATTCATCTTTTTTGTTAAAAAAATTCATTCATATTTGTTAATAACATTTTTTAAAAATAATTTTAGTAAAAGCTTTAATTCATATCGAAGGCAATTAAATAAGCTTTAATTAAAAAAAAAAATCAAGATGATCCATTGAGCAGTTTTTTTTTTTTTTTTTTTTTTTTTTAATCTTGCCTATCGTGTCAAAAAATGTGGTTATTTTTTTTTTTATAAACTAAAAATATTGAATGGTGTCCATTACTGGAAGGGTGTCCACTATTGGCACATCTGCCCTATAATCGCAGAATTTTGCGTTTTAATAAGGGGAACATTACTATTTAGAAATAACGATAGTCAAATGTAAGCACGTCTACACATCATTGTTTGATACTGGAAAAATAGTAAATCCTAAAACTTTTTTAAGTTATAGAAATATAGATAAACTACTTTTATAAGTTGTGACATTTTATTTTAACGTCCAGAATTCAACAAATATTTCTGAAAAAACTCCTATTAAATTGTTCTACGAGGGTCATCCAGAAAAAAAGTTTCCCACGGCCCGTAAAAATAAACGAAACATAATTACCCGAAAAAATTTATTGCAAAATATACAGCAATATTTCAGCTACTTTTCAACATAATAACCACCAGAAATGTAACACTTGTCATGGTGTGGGATAAGTTTTTGTGGTCCAGTGTCATAGAAGGAATAAGAGCAAGGGAATAATACCCTGGGAATAAGAGCTAGCTTGTAACAGTTGTCAACACACGTCTCATCACCCGTAATGATCATGTTGAAGTACTCGTTGCCCTTATCGGGGTATCGCTGCAGAAAAGTGAAGAAAATATCGACGATGCATGAAATCATCACAAAATCTGTTGTTCCGAAAATTGTGCGCCAGTTTGGTGCCGAAGAACCTTACACGTGAACACAAAACCAAACGCATGGGAACAGCATCTACTTTTCTGTAGCGATACAACGATGAAGCCATGAGGGCAACGAGTATCTGAACAGAATTCTTAAGGATGATGAGATCTGGATTGACAACTGTACAAGCTGTCTCCCTTCCCAGAAGGCAGACTTCTGTGATACTGGACTACAAAAAATTATCCCACGCTATGTCAAGTGTTACAGTTAACGTGCTTCTTATGTTTAGAAATAGCTGAAATATTATTGTATCTTTCCGAGAAATTATGTTTTGTTTCTTTTTACCGGCTGTGCGAAACGCACTTTCTGGATGATCCTCGTACTATTGATTTTTTTTCAATCCAAATAAAATTATTTTCAATAGCCATTTTTTACTGTAAATGAATGCTTTTAACATGGTCATAATTTTTTATTAACATTGCATACTTATATGCATAATACATTTGTGGTATAGTCATGAAGATTGCGTATGGTCTTTTATAAATCATGCGACATAAATAACATCGTGCCATCACTAGAGTCAATCAACCAAACACTTACCAATCAAACACTTCGAATATCTTGATTATAGAAATATAACTGGAAACAAGCACTCGATCGATTATTTTACTCGAAAGATAGCATGTGTTCTTTTGTTTTGTTAATCAAAACAAACAAATTTGAGACAAAACATGTTAGTGGTTTGGAGGTGTATGAATATACTAGCAAATGCGCAGTCCACATTAAATTTTATATCATTTTTGACTCCGCTGGAAAACACTCATAATGTTATTGAAAAACTTATTTTAAAAAATATTAAAGACACTATATCTGAGCATTTCTTTTAGGCCCTGTATAAATCTCCTTCACCTAAGTAACATATTGTAACTACAACAAATATCGATAGTTAAAAGATTTTTCTATCGTTGATGATAAGGAAAGAAAAGGTAATGATTATGATGGAATTTCTTCAAACTCCAAACTTGTGGAACTAAATGGCTCCTCCTCAAATTTCGCTTTTCTTCTCTGTGCATTTTAACAGGTAAATTTTTAAATGTCTGCGGATAACAACAACACAATTATGAAATACGTGTATCAAAATATTGTGACATACTGAATATTTGACAGAGAGATTTGATATATTTTTTTTAAATCTCATTGAAAGACAATTATAAAAAGAAAAAATACGATTACATGTCTATATGGGTAAATATAAAAAAATATGAGATTTTGAAAACAAAAATTTTGAAAATGTAAATCGTTTCAAGCTTCTGATTTTTTAAAAAATGTTGATTGAACAGCTGAATAAAGAAATTTATATGTAAAATTGTTAAAGTTTGAAGAGCTTAAGTTCATTTTTGTGTAATTATAATTATATGTCATTTTCTTGGTATATGTGTGTCAGGATAATGACAATTTCATTCTAAAAAAATTTTCACATTCTTGTTTCTTTTTTAATTTTAGATCTAACTTTTCAATTTCGTTTAAAGGAACATGTTTTCTCTATAGTACCTCAAATTCAGTGTAATATTCAGTTTTATTTGTAATTTATAGAAGCCAGGAAAATGACATAATAAAAGTCTACTCAATTTTTACAAAGCCTTTAACCACATTATTTTCAAAGAATTATGTAAAAGATCTTGCTGGTAGCAATAATTTTACTACTACTAACTTGAACTGTGTCAAGAACAAGAAGAATTACTCTGCAGCGCCATCTTTATATCTCATAAAGAACTAAAATGAGCAGGCCAGGACAATGACATTCATTTTCAGTGACATCATATAATAATTATGGAAAATTATTTGTAAAATTCAGAACTAGTTACCTTCCACATATATGTGTTATATGAGGTGTAATTATTAATTAGAAATTAAAAAAACTAGAAAAAGGTATGTGTACATGGTAGCAGAAAGCCTTTTACTTTGCACACATCACAGTGTGATATGTCAGGAAAATAACAATCTGAAATTTTAAGTCTTTTAATTGCTTTATTTTTATTTTATTATGAATATAACATCTCTTGAAAATACTTCTAAGAATATTCTTTATTAGAATGTTTAAAAAAATTGCATTATATAACATTAAATAGAAATTTTACTGTGCGGACTGCAATTTTTGTATTTTTTGATATCGACCCATATAGCTCTAGAATAAGATTTTCATTTCACAGAATTTGTTGCAGCATTATTGATAAATATGCATTTTTTAAATATTCAATTTTTCTCTGTACATAATATCTCTTTAATATCTTTAAAAACAGTTCCATAGAGGAGATTTATTGTTAGCTAAGCAAGAACATCAAAAGGGAAAAAAAAATTAAAATCCTTTCAGTGGCATTTAGTCATAGTTATCCCTTTAGATGACTACATCCAACACACTGATATCCACCACATGAAAACTTAATCTTGTGCACAAGCGAAAGGTGAATAACAAGATTAAAAAAACAAAACAAACTTGACTCATCTAAGTTGTTTTGCGTCATTAGATTTTCTTCTAATAGACGACAAATATTAAAGCTGTGCATAGTGAATGTATTTTTGATTTGTTGAGAAAATTCTGAAGTCCTACGTAATATACTATAGAAATATTTTTAAATTGCTCTTCCAAAATATTTGGAAAGTATTTCCACATTTCCAAAATTTCCCTTGATTTAACACGTTAAATGCCACGTCAGTCACCGGTGACTGACTCCGACTTTTCCGCTTAGACCACGTCAGTCATCGGTGACTGACACGTATAGATATTGTAACAGGAGTCTTATTTCGTGGTCTAAAACAGACAAAATAGACTTGGCATTCAGCGTGTTAACAAAGTGTTTCCTAAATCATTAAAATCCTTTGAATCTTCCTCGATTTAGGGAAATTTCTCTAGATCTGAGAACGTTGAATGACAATCAATCATAAGAATGAATGCTATCTAGTCTATTTTTTAATGATTTTCATATCATTCGATTATTTGAAATAATTCAATTAGCAATATAGCTCTATTCGATTATCAGAATATAAATTAAATTTTTGTAAAATTTCTCGTCACTGAATATCGTAATTAAACAAAATTTTAATCGCGATTTCCTATTTTCTTATTGGCTTATCATTTTTTAGGGTTCTGTACTTAAAAAGTAAAAACGGAACCATTACAAGATCATTCCTATGTCTGTCTGTCTGTCACAACCATTTTACTCGTAAACTATGGAACGTGCAAAGTTCAAATTGGGAGAAATAATAAAGACTATTGACCCACATATTTGCAGATTATTAAACATTCACAAATATATTTAGGAAAAATCTAGAGGGCGTAATTAAGTTACTTGAAAAAATAAATCTTTTTTTTCCTATATTGTGTGGGGTATTGTGAAAGCCTGCGTAACGCGGAACTCAAAAATACATTTCTTTTAATTTTAGGTACCAAATTTTTAGAGATATCGTCGAAAATGTAGTGCAAGATATGTTCTCGCCCCCATCTATTTCCGAATCTACTGAAAGTAAAATTATGAAGAAATTAGAGGTAGTAGACGTTAATTTAAACTTTACAGAAAAAATATAACGATTACCTTAGGTCACGTAGGTTTTGAGAAAAGCGCATTTTTCTGTTACACACAAATTTTGATTTGCGGGCATTCAGCAAAGATGTTGAGAAGCGCTGAAGGTACCTATCGTAGCAGAAGTATAAAAGCATTGTTGATAATGATTTTCGAAAATAATCGTCGGTATTTAGTCGAGATGTTAGCCCTTAAAGACACGGACGGTTTTGTCATTATAAATTTTAATAATGACAGGGGCAGCGTACTCCATGTACCTTCCGCTTTGAAAGCCTAGATAACAACTTTTAATGATATACCTTGGAGACACGGAGACTTTTAAAGACACGGGAGACATATTAAGAGATCCACTCAATGCAAACTAGTCGGGAATCCCATAGTATTTATGTGATTAATTCTAATTAAATTAGTCTGATTTAAACGATTTGATGTTTTTTGCTTTTATACTGCTACTGGGCATTGCATTACAGAAATATCGGGTGAGCCAAAAGTTTGTTACAACTTTAAAAACTCATAAAAGAGGAACAAATTTGTGATAAAGGAGAGCGGTTTGCAAGAAAAGGCTCAGAAGGTAGTTGGATTTTTTTTTTTTTTTAGCAGCAAAAAAATTTTTAATTAAAAAATCAAATGTAGAGGGCGCTGACGACCCGAAACACAATGAAAAGGACAATTGTTGTATCGTAGAATGTTTTGGAGGTCATATTGAATATTTGTTATTGGAGGAACAAATAAATGGTGTGTATTGTTGTCCTGTTCATTGTATTTCGGGTCGTCAGCGCCCTCTATATGTGATTTATTAACTAATTTCTTTTTCTGCTGCTAAAAAAAATCCGACTACCTTGTGAACCCTTTCTTGCAAACCGCACTCCTTTATCACAATTTCTTCCTATTTTATTACTTTTTAAAGTTGTTACGAACTTTTGGCTCACCCGATATTTGTGTAATGCAATGCGCAGTAGCAGTATAAAAGCAATAAACGTCAAATCGTTTAAAACAGACTAATTTAATTAGAATTAATCACATATATACTATGGGATTCCCGACTAGTTTGAATTGAGTGGATCTCTTAATATGTCTCCCGTGTCTTTAAAAGTTAATAAAAAACCTGTCTAGAAAAACACGGCACGAACCAAGGTGGCGTTGCAACTTTGCGACCTCCTTTCGAAGCGCGCTTAGCACAATGCTACGTTTAAACTTTGAACAAGGATTTTGTTTTAGCTACACTGTAAAAAGAAATGATTATTACTACGATGAATTTAGTTTTATGAAATGCCAAATGAAGTTTAAATATGCACTACTTATATTTTACCAATACCGAATTAAGTTCATCATAAACAGATTAGAATAAGATTTAAAAAATAGAGTTATACAGAATAGCAATATTTAATATTATTTAGGCTTCATATCTCTTTCAACTTTTATGGTATACCCATTCATACTTTTCTAGTATATATAGCTATACCCAACCCTACGTTGTGTTGCTTTTTACAAAATTTTATTATTCTTTTAGCAAACATTTTTTTAAATAATGCGGTTAATAATTCATATACTTATTGTACGGAACTTTCTGAGCGAGAGTAATACTCGCACTTGAGCGTTTATAGTTTTTATCAGTTTATTAATCTGTTTTCAATCATTACCAAGCGGTTTTAAAAGCGCGCACCTTCAACACATTGGAAAAACCAGAACAGCTGAATTCGTGATGAAGCAATTTCACTTATTTAGCTCGTGTTTACTTTTACATAGTTATCATTTTGGTATGCATATTAAATACTTCAAGCTTATGTTTTGTTTTAGATGACTGAGATATCGATCAATATTTGAAGGGATTTGCAATATATCTTGATCAACAGTAGCGAAATATGTTAAATAATTATTATGTTCTAAACTTTATATTGCCTATCGTGTAATTTTACAAAATGCATGAAGATTTGTAATTAGTTGTAGTGCGTGATACATAATAAAGATATCGCATGAGAAGTTTAATTTACGTTTGTTACACCATTTGTATTTAAAAAGCAACTGTGCTATTTAAGTTTATTTAAATATCAGTGTCAGGGTTGAATGTGTTCCAATGGCCCTGTAAACTTGATCCTTGAGCTGCGCCTGTGAAATGATATCCCTATTTACAGAAAAAAAAAATTGAAAATAATAACAAATATATAGTTGCAATTCTTCCCCCCTTTTTTTTCAAGTCAAATAAGTAAATATTGAATTAGAAATTTTACTTAAGGTGTCGCAGGATCTTTAACTTTTCAATGAAGGTACAATTTAGCATCATCTCACGTTTAATATTTTTTTAAATCCCTATTTAAAAAAAAAAAAAAAATGAATAATTTTTTTACCACTGACAGCTGAAATATATTCTACGTAGTATAATTATTTAAAAGTTCTACAACTAATATTTTACCTGTTTTTAAATCTTCAATTTTGGGTTAAAAAACATAATTATTTATCCATAGCGACTGTAGCAAAACTATTAGTTTTAGTGTCCAAGTAATATTGATAATGATGTAAAACTAATGTACCTTGAATGTATATTTCATTTTTAAGCAATTAGAAGTTTAATTTTTAAAATATAAATTTTAATTAGAATTTTGATTAGAATTAAAAAAAAAAAAATCGGTACTTTTCGGTTAGCCGGGCGCCAGTGTTATATATATATACATATACATGTATATAGCACTATCAAAAGTAAATGATTTATGAAATCCATGAAAAAAAGGATGCAAAACAACAATAGAAATCAATGAATATTTATAACTAAAAAATAATAAACAAACAACTATATATATATACATATATATACATATATATGAATGTATATATACATATATACGCCTTTATATATATGTGTGTATATTTATGCAATATATATATGTATATATAACACTGGCACCCGGCTAACTGAAAAGTTCCAAAAATTCTTTTTGTTTGAGAAAATGCTAATTTTAAATAACCAATTCAATTATAAAACTAAATTTGAAGTGTACGTTCAAGGTACATAAGTTTTACATCATTATCAATATCATTTGAAAATCAAGAACGATAAGTTTTACTACAGTTTTCCGCGCAATGGATGCAAATCAAAAAACATTTTTTTTAGTAAAAATAAAAAATAAAAAATAAAGTAAAATATCAGTTATATAATATTGAAATAATTATGCTACATAGAACAGCTGACAGTAGAAAAATTCTATTCATTTATGTTTTATAGGAAATCAGAAATAAAATTGAATATGACATGATACTAAATTGCTGCACTTTCGGTGACAATAAAACTCCTGAGACCCTTAATAATTGAACAAAAATAGAAACCACATAGGATAAAAAACAAGAACAAAAAATCATGCTTCTAACATAGATTATGAAACACTTTCCAACACATTCAGAATACTGTAACGAAATTTTATAGTTTATTAAGGTGAAAGCATCTAAATAAATAAGGTTCAACTAGGTGAGGACCACCCAAATTTCTGCAATTGGCATCAATAGTGGGGAAAATATCCGAGTTTTTTTTTGTTCAGCCTTGTATATTAGTTATAGATTTGTATTTATACTACGTAGTATGCTAAAATTTAGTTCAACTCATAATACAGTTGAAAATTCTCATTCAGCAATTTCCGTGACATATTTTGTGTAGCCTCGTAGAGGATCTTTAATATTTATACACACCATGCCGGTATTCGAATCAGGGACGTTGACTTATGAGTGTTGGCTGATGAGATCTCAAATTCCCCTTGCCAAAGTTAAACCCAGGAGCGTACAACGCATTCTTATTTTTTAAATATTTCACAGGGAAATTAATATTTTAACTTGTTTTTTCGGTGTATCATTCTTAAAGGATCTCTCCTTCTTTCTTGGTTTACCAAATTATTCTAAAATTTACACTTAATTTTATTTGAATTTTTGAAATCTCACTTACAGCTCGTCAGCCTTTAACACGCAAAATATTAAATTAATCATTTATGTTAGAATTATTATGTCAAATAAAAGAGAAAGACATTCTTCTATACTGAAAAAAAAGTTTAAAATATTATTTTTCTAGTCAGATACTTTAAAAATAAGAATACATTCCATGCCTCTAGGTTTAACATTAGAGAGGAGAATTTGAGATCTTAGTGACCAGTGGTTTTAAGGGGGCTTATCTGGTGGGGAAGAAAAAAAGTGGAATACAATGTTATCCTATGGAAAAAAATACTTATCTTTCTTGTTCATTCAAATTTGGAAATTTCAACAATTTTTTTTTCAGCACGTAGATAAGAAGATTCTTTATCCCTCTGTAAGCTTCAAATTTTTATATCTTTTTCCAGTCCAAAGTTACAAACGAGTAAAGAGTACTTTTTAAACTTTTCGGTATTTTTTGAAACTTTAACACAAATTTTAAAATACTCATAATTATCTTTAAAATATTTTTAACTTGCAGAGGGATAAAGAACCTTCCTATTTACGTGCTGAAAAAAAAAATTGTTGAAATTTCCAAATTTGAATGAACAAGAAGGATACGTATTTTTTCTCTTAAGATAACACGGGATTCCACTTTTTTTTCTGTCTCACCAGATAGGTCCCCTTAAGGGGCTTCTTCACTCAGGTGAAAACACCCGCTCCCTAATGTTAATCCTATAGGAATTTTTTTTTAAATATCTTGTTTTCAATTCAATATTTTTACTGGATTTTTTTTTTTTACATTGTATAGCTCAGGTCAATCTATTTTGTTATGTCATAAAAATTAGTGATACAAATGGCAACGTAATGGAAATGCAACTACATTTAACGTTAAATGGATTCCAGAGCTTCAAATTGGTGATTAAAATAGCTGCACATTGATGGGATTGCTTTCACATCTTTTGATGCTAAAATTCGCTTTACTCGTATGCCAGGACTGTTTATGGCAGAAAAAAAATATTTATATGAAAATGGTAGGAAAGTTTCTCTAGTTCAATAAGATGTAATAAAATTCTGAGAAATTTTTAACCATTAACGAATTCTAAAGGGAAAAAAATCACTTTTTTTGATGAATTTTTGCTTATAACTTTTTTAAGCATGCGAAGTTACGAGGTCGCAAAATTGAAATTCTTGTTCTGTGTCTTAATAAATGGGAAAGAAGAAAAATAAAAACTTTTCAAAACTTTATTACTTGTTTGGGCTAAATATAAATTATAAAAATTTTGCATTAAGAAATTCGCCAAGCCTGTAATTGAGAAGATTTTTGCTTTTTACATTCAGTTTCTAATTGATTTCTTTACCAATTATTAGTAGTGAAAGTCAATCTTTTCGGTTTTTAAATTAATCACGTTTCTTCACGTAAATTAATTTACACATAAAAAAATTTTCAAAACTTTCCACGTAGAATTACTATTTGACTGGGCTAATTTAAATTACAAAAAATTTCCATTCAGAAATTGGCCAATCCTATGTAATTAGGAAGATTTTGCATTTTAGATATAGTTTCTAGTTGATTTTTTTATCAATTGTTAGTAATGAAAGTCAATCTTACTGGATTTTAAAATTATCACGTACGTTTCTTCGCTTAAATTAATTTACATCTAAAAGACTTCTCAAAACTTTCCCCGTAGAATTACTATGTAACTGGGCTAATTTAAATTATCAAAATTTTGCATTCAGAAATGCACCAATCCTGTAATTGAGAATTCTTTTTGCTTTTTACATCTTGTTTCTAGTTGATTTCTTCACCAATTTTTTGTAAGTGAAAATCAATCTTTCTGGTTTTTAAATTAATCACGTTTCTTTGCGTTAAATTAAGTTAACCTAAAAAAAAAACTTTCCACGTAGAATTACTATTTGACTGGGCTACTTCAAATTTTAAAGATTTTGCATTCAGAAATTGGCTAATCCTGTAATTCAGAAGATTTTGCTTTTTAGATTTAGTTTCTAGTTGATTTCTCCATCAATTGTTAGTAGTTAAAGTCATTTTTTTTAGTTTTTAAATTAATCACGTTTCTTTGCTTGAAGTAATATACACCTACAAAACTTTTCAAAACTTTCCACGCAGAATCACTATTTGACTAAGCTGATTTAAATTAGAAAATTTTTGCATTCAGAAATTGTCCAATCCTATAATTCAGAATATTTTGCTTTTTAGATTTAGTTTCTAGTTGATTTCTTCGCCAATTGTTAGTTGTGAAACTCAATCTTTGTTGTTTTTAAATTAATCACGTTTCTTCGCGTAAACTAATTTACACCTAAAAAACTTTTCAAAACTTTCCACGTAGAGCTACTATTTGACTGGAATAATTTAAATTATAAAAATTTTGCATTCAGAAATTGTCCAATCCTATAATTCAGAGATTTTTGTTTTTTTTTCATTTAGTTTCTAGTTGATATCTTCGCCAATTGCTAGTAGTGAAAGTCAATCTTTCTTGTTTTTTTAATTAATCACGTTTCTTCGCGTGAATTAATTTACTCCTAAAAAACATTTCAAAACTTCCCACGTCAAGTTAATATTTGACAGAGCAAATTTAATATTACCAAAATTTTGCATTAAAATTTTCACCAATCCTGTAATCTACAAGATTTTTGCTTTTTTCTTTTAGTTTCTAGTTGATTTCTTCACCAATTGTCAGTAGGAAAAGCCAATCTTTCTGGGTTTTTTAATTAATCAAGTTTCTTCGTGTAAATTAATTTACACCTAAAAAACTTTTCAAAACTTTCCACGCAGAAAAACTATTTGACTGGGCTAATTTGCATTCAGAAATTGGCCAATCCTGTAGTTCAGAAATTTTTCTTTTTAGATTTAGTTTCTAGTTGATTTCTCCATCAATTATTAGTAGTGAAAGTCAATCTTTCTGCTTTTTAAATTAATCACGTTTCTTCGAATAAATTAATTTACACCTCAAAACCTTTAAAAAACTTTCCACGTAGAATTACTGTTTTACTGGGCTAATTTAAATTACAAAAATTTACATTCAGAAATTGATCAGTCCTGTAATTCCTAAGATCTTTGCTTTTTGCATTTAGTTTCTAGCTGATTTCTTCAAAAATTTTTAGTAGTAAAAGTCACTCTTTCTTGATTTTAAATTAATCACGTTTCTTCTCGCAAATTACACCTAAAATACTTTTCAAAACTTTCCACGTAGAATTACTATTTTACTGAGCTAATTTAAATTATAAAAAATTTGCTTTCAGAAATTCGCCAACCCTGTAATTGAGAAGATTTTTGTTTTTTAAATTTAGTTTCTAGTTGATTTCTTCATCAATTGTTAGTAACGAAAGTCAATCTTTCTGGTTTTTAAATTAATCACGTTTCTTCGCGTAAATTAATTTACACCTAAGTTTCTTGTTTTCCATTAAGTTGTCAACACTCTTCGTTGCCCCAGATACTTCATCAAACATACATTTCTTGATATATCGACACTATAAAACTTCCTGCTTGTCCCAAATGAGACGTTTAGCCACCTTAGTTGTATATTTCTTACGTGTCAGAAAGTAGCCAAATTTCATTCATCATGTCCTGACAGCACAATGCATTTTCTTACTTGAAAAAAAAAAAACCTTACAATTTTTTTCAGCAGTTCAACCCGTGTTCTAAAAAGAAAGGGGGAAGAACAGATTAAAATTCCTGTTACTTCATTGTAATTAGAGAACACGATAACACGTGACAAGATGAGAAGGGGGATAGCCGAAACTGAAGCGATACATAATTAAACTTGTATCACCCGTTGTCATAATTTATATCGTGTTAAACTTGCGACTTAAATATCTTACTCAACAAAGTGATATGAAGTTAGCTGTCTGATTTTGTTTTAATTGCTGATAATCAATAATCATCTAGCGTTCTGCGGGTCTCTTTCGATTTCGATGCAAGAGACGGTAGAATGCTTTAGGAGTTTCTACCGTGTCTTGTAATTTTAATTTTGAGCGACAGACCCACGGGCTTATATTGCCTTTTTTTGCGTTTTAAATTCAGAAAGTCAATACAGTAGTATTATAAAGTCTTCTAATCAATTCCAATCTTTAATAAACTTACTTGCTTAGTTTTCTTTTTCACGCTGCTTTGAAATTGAAATTTTCCGTCACCTAACTAAGAAAAATAGTTATGATTAAATTAACTTTTGATTTATCAATTTAAAACTTGATTATTTTTCTACGTCAGGTGATTTTAAAAATATAATTTCTAATTAATATATGCTAATATAGTTATTAAGCAATGGTGATGTTTCATAACTGGTTTCATAAACGATTTCATTGATGAATGTATTTCATGACAGATGTTCAAATATTATCAGCAAAAAGATTACTTTTTATTTATTAAAGAGTAATTGTTTAAAAGAAAAATCGTGTTCTACTTTTTTTAAATATCTTGTATTTATATAGTACAATGTTATGATAAAAACACTTCTGATATTTTCAAAGTAAATTTTAATGTCGCTTAAGGGTGTATTCGAAACAAATATTTTTCCACCCTCAACAGCTCGAAATTTTCTGAGACATTTTTAGACTCATTTTAAAAGTAAAAATATATTATAATTTGTTAATATATCTGCAGTCATTTCCTTTGAACTGCAGTAATCAACAAGCACTATATTTTGTCCATATAAATGTATATATATCATGTGAAAGGTGTTTCTGCATTATTTATTTGATGGTCATTCGTCTTTATTTACTACAAGCCGACCTGCGCTACTGAGAAAAGTAAGCATGAACTTTATTTGTTTAAACAAGTATAATATATAATATATAATCTATAATCTATTACTGTTTATTTTAAATGAAAGTTCGCCAACTGCTTACAGATCACGAGACTGAAGCTCTAATATATTATTAATACTGATTTGAATTGTTTAAAATAAAATAAAACATTAAATAATATTTATTAGCTGTAGTAAAACAAAAACGCATGACAAATTATTAAACAAACAAAATGGCATTCTTGAAAGAGAATAATATTACGAAACTAAGTAATGACAATTTTTCCATTTGGAAATTCAAAATGCAAATGATTCTTATAAAAGAGGATTTATTTGATGTAATTGAGGATGAATCTCCAGCACATCCGGATGAAAAATATTTAAAACGCGATAGACAAGCAAGAGCGTTGCCTAATTTATGCATAGAAGATTCTCATATTATTCATGTCAAATATATAAAACCAGGGCAAAAGCCACATGGAATAAGCTTTAAGCTATTCACGAACGATCGAACTTATCTAGTAAGCTTTTCTTATTACGAAAATTATACGCTACAAAAATGCCAGAAGATGGTAACATGAATGAGCATATCGCTCAAATGTTCGAATTAGTAGATAGGTTGAAAGCCGTTGTTGAGGAAATAAAAGATGATCATATAGCGGCATTGCTTTTAGTCTCAGTTCCTAAATCTTACAATAACTTAATTGTTGCCATGGAGGCGCGACCTGAAATCGAAATAAATTCCCAATTAATAAGAAATAAACTGACAGACGAGTACAATCGTAGAATGGAAATGAGTAATGATCGTGGAGTTTCACAAGTCTTTAAAACAAATGTTTTAAAACAAAATCGGCCTAAAAATGACAAATTCTGTTCGCATTGAAAGAAAACAGGCCATTGCCGAAACGAATGTTATCATTTGAACAACAAACCTTTTCAAAATCGCAATTGGAATAAATCTTATTATGCATTACAAAGTAAAAAAAAAAAAAACCAGAAACAAAACGTTGATCTCAGAAGATGCAATTTTATCTCCATGACAATGAACGATAAAAATATGAATCAGAATAAAGTATGTATGCAAAGCATCGCACAAAATTCCAATTCTAACCAAGATTGCAGACGATCTAGTGAGAGAAAAATAAGAAAAATAAAAACTCAGGATACAACAGTTATAAAAACCTGCCACACAAATATTGGGGAGAAGCCATAATGACAGCAAACTATTTACAGAGCGATTGCCTACGATTGCCCACTAAAGCCAAAATTAAAACACCGTATGAGTTATGGAATGGTCGGAAACCAGATTTATCAAACATCAGAGTTTGGGATCTAAAGCATTCGCACACATTCACAAAAGTAAAAAAGGAAAACTAGACGAGAAGGCTGTAGAAGGAATTATGATTGGCTATGATTACTGAAGTAAAGGATATCGGATTTTAATATCTGACCATAATGTAATAAGTCGAACAGTCAGATTCATTGAAGACGCAACCTCCGACAGGGAAATTACAGTAGTTCCACCAAAACAAATAGAAAATGAAGAAGAAGAAGTGAATGAAGAAACATCTCAAGAAGATTCGAATATTATGAAGAAACAATTTCCGACACCAATGGAAGCAAAAAAATCCCATAGAATTAATAAAGGAAAACCACCAGAAAGATTAACTTATTTTACAGGAGAAGCAGTGAAAGAACCTGCTAGTTTCAAAGAACTGAATTCTCTTAATCCTGATGAAAAGAAGAAATGGTTCGAAGCAATCGAAGAAGAGATGCAATCTCTCAAAAAGAATCGTACGTGGGATCTTGTAAAGCTACCCAAAGATAAAAAGGCAATAGGCTGTAAATGGACGTTTAAAGCAAAGTTGAACGAAAATGGCATAGTTGAAAGGTATAAAGCAAGACTCGTAGCAAAAGGTTTCAACCAAAAGTTCGGAACAGATTACGATCAAACTTATGCCCCAGTTGTCAAGCACACAACCATAAGAGTATTTTTAACAGCTGCAGCTTAGAAGAATATGCATGTCAAACGTGTAGATATCATAACAGCATTTTTGCATGGAGACCTCAAGGAAGATATCTATATGGTACAACCAGAGGGATATGTTGAACCTGAAGTTAATCATGAGAAGAAAGTTTGCAAATTAAGAAAATCTATAGGGGAGACTAGGGAGGGTTGACCCACTTTTTACAAAATGATTTTTTATTTTTTGAATATTGAACGTAGAATAAAGTTTTATATATCATTTTATTCGTTATACAATCAGTTATCAAAATAAAATTACTACATCAGTGTAACATATAAGAAATGTGAAAAATAATTGATTTTATACATGAAAAAATAATGAGTCAAGGCTCCCCACATACGGGAGGCTTGACCCACTATAAGGGAGGCTTGACCCACTTTGTTTTATATTGCACTATTTGTGAAGAGAAATAAAATCAGTTCAAAAAAAGCAAAATAATTTCAATCTACATCGTTTAATTATTATAACAAAATATTTTTTTTTAAATATGAGGCTTAAACAAACCTGTTAAGACGCAATCGCAAGTCAGAGGAGAAAAATTTTGTTTTAAACAGGAATTTGTCTGGGCAGGTATATTTGTACAGCAGGGAAAATGAAATTTTAACATTTAAGGCAGCATTCTGTTAGAGACAGGTTCCGTTTTCATAGTGTTTCATGTTATTATGTCCGGATTTTGGAGCCACTGTCCCGGTTTTTTAATCTCCTTGTTCTATTTTTTATGACACTCGATCTGACAAATCTAGTTGTCACATAGTTTGACTTCATCTCACTGTATTCACCCTGGTGAAAATTTTCTACATACCTTCCTAAATTTTCTCGATCGATGTTATGTTCTTTTGCAACCGCATGAACACTTAATTTATCATTAACATGATTTAAAACTTTAAGGGGCAAAGTACTTTCAGTACTAAAATGTTGAAATAAATGAATGGCACCAGAATTTATGAACAAATTTATTTGGAAATAAGAAAAAGGCTATATTTCACATATATGTTAAATGAAAAGATTTTAGCAAAATTCTGGTGTCATTGTGATGTTTCGGAATTAAAATTAAGGGTTTTTTTAAACACACCACTGCCCCTCAAAGGGTTAAGACTGCTGCTTTCATCCTGTATAGCCCTTTCTAGTCTTTCCCACAGTTTCTATTTACCTATTGTAAGCAATATTTAAATGGAAAAAAGCTCCTATCAACTTTCCCATTTTCAAGCAATTTTTCACAGTTTTCTATAGTCAGTTTTAAACATTTTCTTTTCCATCACACCATTTTACTGAAGCTTTACAGAATAAATTTACATTCTTTTATGTATATACCATTAAGTTTTCATTATGCACAGTGTATAATAAAAAGATTTCCAAACTAACTTAATTAAGGGAGCTTTGAGCATCTGGTCAACCCTCACTCGCATTGACTGGGTCAAGCCTCCCTACATAGGCTTTTTATAAAGATTACCACACTGTTATGTTAAGCCTAACTTACTGTACAGTCTTTATGCCTGGAATGAAAGCTCAATATTTCTGCATTACTTAAAACCTACTTACTTAAATTTCTATGATATAATTTATTTAAAAAAAGCTTATAGAATATTTCTAAAAAACACAACATTTAGGTTGAAAACGCCTCACAATTTATTTTTCCACACCTATTTCGATTACTTCTATGAAACGAAGACTGTTGTTTGAGCATTCCAGTAGCTGTTGTTGACACCTATTGATAAAACTCTGAAATTCTTTTAAATATGAAAATTGATGGGTGGGTCAAGCCTCCCGTATAGTCAACCGTCCCTAGTCTCCCCTATATGGACTTAAACAAGCTGCATATGCGTGGAATCAAAAGCTAGCAGAAGTTTTGCTGAAAAACAATTTCAAGCAAAGTATGGCAGATGCATGTTTATTTAGAAAAACAGATGAAAATGAAAATATACTAATTATTCTGTACGTAGATGATCTTCTTATTTCTTGTAAAGATGAAACAAAAATCAACAAAGTGATTAATATTCTGAAAGAAAATTTCGAAGTTAAAAATTTAGGTGAAGTGAAACATTATCTAGGAATCAACATTCAAAGAAATATTGATGGAAGCTTTGAATTTAATCAGAAAAATAAAATTGAAGAATTACTTAAGAAGTTTAACATAGAAGAGAAGAAGCCCACATACATACCAATGGAAACTTCATACCCAAAAAATGAAGATGACAGTAATTTTCTCGACGATAATAATGAATATAGACAAGCCATTGGAGCTCTTCTTTACATAGCAACAGTGTCACGACCGGACATTGCCCTAGCAGCTAATATACTTAGCCGAAAAATTTAAAAACCATCAGAAAAAGACTGGAAATCAGTTCAAAAGATTATCATGTATCTAAACACAACAAAGACCCTGAATCTTGTTATAAGCAGCAAAATTGACCCAATTCTCACTTGCTACTCTGATGCAGACTGGGCTGGAGATAAAGCGACCAGAAAGTATACAAGCGGTAACATCTTTCTTTTAGGAGACAATCCAATATCATGGTTCTCAAAACGCCAAAATTGTATTGCTCTGTACACTGCCGAATCAGAATATATAGCCGCTGCAAATGCTGCACAAGAAATACAGTTGTTGCTGACTCTACTAGAAGACTTAGGTCTCAAACAATCCTTACCAATTATGCTATATGAAGATAATAAATCTTGTATAGTACTGACACAAACTGGGAAACATAGTGCTAGAACCAAGCACATTGATGTCAAATATCATTATATAAGACATTTACAAGAACAAAATATAGTGCTTGTTGATTACTGCAGTTCAAAGGAAATGATTGCAGATATATTAACAAAGCCTCTTCCCAGACCCCAATTTTTAAAATTAAGGGAAAAACTAAATTTAATTTCTTTTTCGAATCGCTAGATTAAGGGGGATGTTTTAATATACTCCTTTTATTTTATTTATGTAATCTAACGATTTGTATGTCTCTTTTCTTTTCTGCCGCTAGAAGGCCTATCGTGTTTCCATGGAAATAGGTTTTGATAATATATAGACATTCTAAGATGTTCTATGATGTTCTTTGTAGTTGAGTGTTGATTGTGCTTTGTAACAGTGATGTCTGCCGTTTTGTCCATATAAATGTATATATATTATGTGAAAGGTGTTTCTGCATTATTTATTTGATGGTCATTCGTCTTTATTTACTACAAGCCGACCTGCGCTACTGAGAGAAGTAAGCATGAACTTTATTTGTTTAAACAAGTATAATATATAATCTATAATCTATTACTGTTTATTTTAAATGAAAGTTCGCCAACTGCTTACAGAAACTTTCTGAGGAAGTTTTGAAGTTTTGATTTTTGAAGAGTTGTATGAGAGGCCGTGTGATTTCATTTTTCGCTCAATAAATTAGAATGTGATTTTTAAACAATTATTTTCACAGTGTCACCATTTTTTCCATTCGCAGATCTCACGCTTCGGATAATTCGGTTCAAAACGTCAACTTTGACAAAATTTTTTGCAATATTTTCTGCATTTATTAAAAAATTGACAAGCACGGCATATTATGTAGTTTCTAAATAAGAGAATTTTCCAGTTTGATGCGTTTGAGAGCAAAAAGGAATTTAAAAAATAAATCAGAAAATAAGCAGTTTGGATTGGAATACACCCTTAAAAGGTTAAATACTTTTAAATCGAACAAAAATCGATCTTACTCAACAATATTACAAATTAGTTAATTCGTATTACTTTAACTTAAATAAATAGGGAGGCATGCTGTTCCTACGAGTCATGTTCGCCAACCCCGCCCAGATCTCACAGGCTCTAAAAACACAATAACTTTCTCTTTTTCAGAAAGATTACCCGATTACGAAAAACTAAATGTGGCGATTTTCTGTAATCCGGTTTCATTCATTTCTCTTTGGGGGTGCGAAGGTTGGTTCGAAAGGACGCATCCACCGCTGTTGTGACAGCTGACGGCTGTTTTCGTGATTGATTAAAAAATATAAATTACGCATTTGAAAAACAGTTTATGTAAAATAGTTGAGTAAAAATGAATGTCGTTGACTCCCAAAATTTTATAATGTCTAGGAGAAAAGTTTTCTTTTAGACGCTCTAAGAAAATTATTTTAAATATGTTGCTTTAAATATATCAGGTTTAAGATGACGTAATATTCATCGTTAAACGCTTTTTAAATATAATAATTTAATTATTTTAAAGATTTCTTTCTTTTTTAACATCCCAGTGTAAATATATTTTTACTTGAAAAATGTTAAGAAATATTGTTATTTTTATTTTTCAGAAAATGGCAACAATAGACAAAAAAAAAAAAAAAAAAAAAAAAAAAAAAGCATTGTCAAGCTACACTTGAAATTTTTATTAAAATAAGGAAATTTTGAATTAAAAAAATGAAATAAATCTTTAAAAATTAGACACGTTTAAAAAATGACGGGACACGGCACACCACAATCTAGCCCAGCATACGCATGCAGCATTTTTGTGCATAACTTTTGATAATAACGTTTAAAATGATTTCTTCTTCAACGTGTTTATCACAAAATTATCTTTAAAAATACAAGTTTTCCTGATTTTATATGCAATAATTTTCATAGGATACGCTGAGAAAGTGAAAAGCTCACAATAAATGCATTTACGACAGAAGCAGCAGCGTTAGTTACTTTTATTTAGAATAGAGATTAACTGCATTTAAAATTTTACTTTACAGTAAAATTTAAAATAAAAAGAACTTCAGTTATTGCCCTATATGGCATAAAGAGTATTCAATTTAAAGTAATTTTATTCAAAGCAGTTATTTTCCAGCTTAGCATGAATTCTTCAAAATAGATGTCCAAATTTGCACGATATTTTAAAATCTTCTGTGTACATAAAACGACCTAAAATCAATTAATACAATAAATTTTTTTTTGAAAAGTTTCCAATTTTCAGCATTTATAAAATACTAGCAGCCTTCGCTCGCTACGCTTGGCCGTTTTCTTCAAACGAAACTTTAATCAAACGAAATATATCGGTGTATTTGATCTTGTGTTATACAATACTTGTGTTATAGCAATGAAAAAAATAAATTTTATATATAAATTTTATAGTTCCAATGATCTTCCGCATTGCTGAAAACAATATGAACGCTATTACGGTTTTATATATTCTAATATCTCAGACAAAATTTGGACTATTAAGAAGCAAATCTTTTAATTGATCATGTACAATTGAATATGGAAAAGAACGGAAGAACAATGTAGCATATTAAATCATCCCTGAAAACTTTAAAAAGCAAATCTCATCAAACTCCGTTCAGTAGAACTTTCTAATAAGACTATTTTATTATAATCCGGTTCACCAGATTACAGAATATTCACATATTATTCTATAGCAAAGCATTGTAGAACAATATTTGTTATGTTTTTAAACCTTTCCTGAAAAGTTATCTAAAACCAGTGCTAATTCTATCGAACGTAACTCAGTATAACCTTTAAAAAGGCTAATCTTTCCAAATAAGCTTAACTGATTAAAGAACTTTCACACATAGTTTTATAACTAAGCAACGTAGAATGATACGTGCGGTATACGAACCCTTTCTTGAAAATTTATCTAACTAAAAATGCACGACTTCTCAAAATCCATTCAAAAGAACTTAAGTTATAAGTGGTAGGGCCAAAATTGCTCTTTGCATTTCATATATGGGGTAAATAGTTAAATACAGCTTTCATAATCGCGTTAACGTGATTGCAGAACTTTCAGGAGTGTAGCGTAGGCTATACGCCGTAGACCTTCTGGATTTTTTTAGAAACTCTACACACCTTCCATAGCTGTAACATATATACTCTCTAATATATACCCTTTGCCTGTAGATTTTATCCTACTTTTTTTTACAACTACAGTACTGAGAACTTTCCTCATATCTCCGTAACTAAAAATGTAGAATACGTTGAATATTGAAACAATCCCTGAAATATTTCCTAACTGTGCAACACCAATTAAAATACGTTCAGTAGAACTTTAAATAAAAGGTAATCTTTCGCAATCGGGATCACCAAATTTTGGAGCTTTCTCTTGTCATGTGATTTTCTACAATCTGATTTGTTGTCAAGTTTGTGTTTCGGAAAAAAAAAAACAATAACCCAGTAGAAAACTTCGCTACAGAGAAGAACCATTCATGCAAAAAGTACTAATCAATCAATAATTACCAACCATCCAAAAAAAAAAAAAAAAAAAAAAAAAAAAAAAAACTAGCTAACAGTGTTAAGTCCCATCAAAATACATCCAGCAAAACTCAAATTATAAACGTGTGGAAAGAAAGACAAATTATTATTTTATATAATTACAGTTGATGTAACTTTTATCTTCATAACTTAGTAGATGTATCTGTAATAATTACATTCACCTTTCTCTATAACTTTTCCAACAGCTCTATAACCAAGCAACATATAATGAAATGTTATGTACTAAAACCATTCCTGAAATATTATCTAACAGTGCCACTTGGATTAAAATCTGTTCCATAGAATGTTTTTAATAGGCTAACCTTTAATAATAAGGTTAACTTAATTCTTTAACTTTTTCCTTTATCTCTATAACTAAGCAACGTAGAACACAGTGTATATACAAAACCTGTTCCAAAAGCATTACCAGACTAATAGAGGCATATCCTATCAAAATCCTAACAATCGGAATGAAATGCAAATTTCCGTTTTAAATATGTAGTAGATGATGATGATACCATTTTTTGGAATAGAATTCATCGTGAAGTTTTCGCTTCATACGTAAACAGTGCTTTCAACATTGTAGCTAATACACCGATTGGCGACGTCCCCGATTACGAAAGATTAACCAGGAATCCCATGAACAATTACCCAAAGAAAGATGTATAGATGGCTTTTGTGATACTTTTATGTTAGTTTTGCAAGTAATAAATCAACAAAGGTTGTTTCCATACCTTTATCTTATTTTATTATTTTCATTTAAAATATAAACGTTTCACTAATTTAATTTAAAATACACGCCTTACGCTAATTTCATTGAAAAACTGAAAAGTAAAACAATAATAAGAAGTAATGCCACAACTTAAAACAAAGAATTTTTTTTAATTTACATACGCGAAATGTAACTACTGCTATTAGTAATTTTTAAAATGCTAGTTGCGAGATTTACACACGGCTGACATATAAAAGTACCCATTTTTTTCTTCTTTTCCAGGAGCAAACGATAAATCGCGATGCATTATTTCAATTCCAATTTCTTCCATTGAAAAAAATGGTACTTATGTATTATCTGGATCATGAGATAGATAGCCAAAAATGGTTGACAATTGCCAATCTTGTTTGTCGTTTGCCAATTACGTTCAAAACAGTAATTTAACATTCTTAAATACACAACCTTGTTAAAAATGGCAAATCTTTTAAAGTAAATAAATAAATAATACATATAACATAAAACTACGTACTATAAACTATAATTAAAAAAACTTTAATAATAAAATAAATTTAAAACTACAATAAATAAACTATGAAATAGACAAAAAATAAGGGGTGCTGTAATTTGTGTAATTGCCTTGTATCTGACATGGCCCGGATGTAAGTACCAAAACGTTTCTAAGTTTTCGAAACATTGCTTTAATTTTTTTTTTAATATTTTCGTTTTATAATGTTAATTTCTCAGTGGATCGCTTCCTTGTATTTTATATAAAATCACTATATATTATTCTTTTTTTCAAGACGTTTGTATTTATTTTTTTTTCCAAACTCATATAGCCGTTTTGATTCTTTAAACAAAAGAATTAACAAAAAGATTTAATTTGAATTTCTTCCGTTGCTACAGTAACGGATGTACAATATGAATGATTAATCGCTTGTAATGTTAGATATTTCGATGTTTTGGCGCCAAAGACATCGCCAAATTAGAAAAATATAAAATATCTCACGAACTATTGGACTTAAAAATAATTTGGTTAGTACCACTCAATTCAGCTTACAAAAATACACTAAAATATGTTATCAGTTGAAAAATAACTAGAAAATTAGATTTTTAAGGAGTTTTTTTAATGATCGTTCTCTGTTTTACCTCCCTTAGGGGTGAAATTTTAGAAAATCCTTTCTTAGCGGCACTATATGTCATAAGAAGTATTGTTACCCCAATTTTCAAAATTTTAGGTTCAGTAGTTTAGGCTGCGTGTTGATTAATACAAAATCCAGACTTTCTTTTATATATATAGATGTATATTCTGAAGAATATAAGTTTTGTTTGAGATTGGTCGTTTCAATTAGACATTTTTTTAAAAATAAAGATAACACTTTTATAACATCATTATTATTTCCATATTATTATGATGCCTTTGTTTTACAAGTGTTTGTATACATTAAGGCGGTTCTAAAAAAAAAAAAAAATCCGCGATCAATTAAGCGAAACTTTCTGATGAAATTACGGACTCATTTTTACAGTTAAAAGTATGTGTGCATTTTTAACATAAAGGCGTAATTATTCAATAAATTTATATCGAAGTTTTTTTCATTTTTTTGATAAATGAATCACATCTTGAGCTGTTGTCTTCGAAAATTCGATCAAAACGCCAACTTTGACAGAAATTTCTGAAAGATCTTCTGCTTTTAACCGTAACTCTAAAGCGTGATTGTTATTCATTACTTCATTATAGAACCAATGCCATAGAATAACTAAATCCCAAATGACATCCCGTTTCCTTGTGGGTCTCATATATCATTAAAATTTAAGTTTTTATGTAACCGCCCTGTACATTATTAACAAGAACGAAAAATCATGCACAGCATAGATTATGAAACACTTTCCGACACATTCACAATACTATAACAAAACTTTATTGTTTTCTAAGGTGAAAGATGATATCAAACTGAACAATTTCTAAAACGCATAACCATAACGTATTTGAAAACCCACTTTCTGCTATTGCCATGAACAGTCTAGAAAATATAAAAAAATTTTGTGCAGCCCTGTATATGATCTATGGATATATGTATGTATACTATATAGTATTGCTAAAGTTAGTTCAGTTAAACGCATAGCACAGCTGAAAATTTCCATTCAGGAATTTCTGCCAATAAACGGATCTTGTTGAGAACTTTTTTGTATATGCTCTGTATAGGATCTATAGAATTCATAAACACCAACTAATATTTAAATAATAGTTAAAGTTAAAAACTCATTCCACAACTGAAAACTTCCAACAATTTCTGCTCGTAGGTTTCAATTGTTCAATTATTGTTCTTCTGTAGCCAAATTCTTTTGTGTGTCCCTCTAAATGAACGATAAATTCTATGCACAACCTATTCTATAATAAGAACCTTGTAGCACACATCAGTGATATACAGTGAAATACGTTTAACACGAAAACGCTTTACATGAAAAATCGGTTATCGCGAAATGAAATAGCGGTCCGGACAGTATACTATGCAAATTAATGCATTTTTTTTCTTCTTTTAACACAAAACAAAAATCTTTTAGCACGAAGAAAAGTCGCTTTCGATCTAGTTAGTTTGAATTGAAATTGTTGAATTTTGTGTTAAAAATACTGAATTTTTGGTGAAAATCGGTGAATTTCGTGTTTTTTGTAAATTAGCTTATGCTTTATGAGCACAATGGATGAGAATCGATGCGAAAACAAACTGCTATTTCGCTTCAAATGAAGATGAAGCTGCTTAATAAAGTTGATGAAAAAGAAAGACGAAAACAGAAATTTGCAAAGAGTTTGGCATTGCCAATTCTACTTTATCAAGAATGATAAAGAAGAGGGATCCCATTTCGTTAGTGTTTGAGTGCAGTATGAAACGCATGGGAACTGCTAAGCAGGAAGATTTAGAGACAGCTTTGCTTATTTGGTTCAAACAAGCTACCGGGTGTCCCAAAAAGGACTGACTGATTTTAAAATTCAATAACTTGCAAACGGTGACAGATATTAAAAAAATTCTTGCAGGAGGGTTATGCATAAGGTCGAAAGTTTTATTACGGTAATTTTCAATTTTAGTTCGATTTACAAACAATAGATGGCGCTGTAAGCAATAGTCGCTAAATACAGGCTCGATTTTTGGTCCTTTATCTTGTTCCATGCAGAAAAAGGAGATGGAAATGTATTATCCGGGCCACGAAGTACCAAAAATCGAGCCTGAATTTAGCGACTATTGCTTACAGCGCCATCTATTGTTTGTAAATCGAACTAAAATTGAAAATCACTGTAATAAAACTTTTGACCTTATGCATAACCCTCCTGCAAGAATTTTTTTAATATCTGTCATCGTTTGCAAGTTATTGAATTTTAAAATCAGTCAGTCCTTTTTGGGACACCCGGTAGATCTCGGAATGCTGAAAAATACACTTAAAAAAATATATCTGATTCCACCCCACACACACATACACCACCAAAAAAAATATTTTTTTTTTACTTGTTTTTTATCCTAATGGGAGCAACTTACTAGTAGTTTAACAGGAAATCGACATAAAATTTGACGACGGCGAAAATATTTGTGAGTTTTGTTCTTTTTTTACGAATTTTTTAACGCGAAATTCTTTTAACACGAAAAATTTTCTCGGACCCTCCAGTTTCGTGTTAAACATATTTCACTGTTTATCAGTGTCAACATGTTTAAAATAGTGAAACATTATTAAAATACACCGCAAACAATAGACCGTAATGTAACGGAATTCTTTTGAGTGCCCCTGTGAATGAACCGTAAATGTTACACACTTCATTTTCAATACTGAACATACCACATTGAGCCCCAATAACATATATCAATTTCATGGCAATTGCACAACATTTACGGGGGTTAGCCACGGACGGACGGGCAGACAGAGAAACCAAATTCATAAACATTTTTCAACTATCTTGGAAAGCGTCAAAAATGGACACCATACAGAAATATATTTACAATATCCTTGTATTATCAACAAAAACAATAAAGCAGCTCCTTCACACTGACGCATGTTTAAAACAAATTAAAAAACAAAAAATTCTCAAAACATACATTATACATATATAATTATTAATTAATTTTCGGCAGTGAAATTACGCTTGAAAGTATTGAAGATTTAATACGTGATTTATCACATTGCTGACTAAGCGGAGAACCAACAGAGTGAAAAATGTCCAAGCCGGGAATCGAACCAGGAACCCTTGGAATAGCGCTCCAAGAGCTCTACCATTTAAGCTACGACGACAATACCCAGTGTAGCATCTCTCACTCATATCTGTTGGTAAGGCTGCAACATCAGCATAAGATGGAATGGTCTTCATGAGAACACAGTCCTGTGTGAAACATGAGTCACAAATAAACCTAGCATCGGTGAACACATATATAATTTTTAATTAATTTTTCAATTAATTTTCAGCAATGAAATTACGCTTGAAAGTATTGAATATTTAATACGTGATTTATGACATTGCTGACTAAGCGTAGAACCAACAGAGTGAAAAATGTCCAATCCGGAACCCTTGAAATGATGTTCCAAATGCTCTACGATTTAAGGTAAGAGGACGATACCCAGCTTAGCATCTCTCACTCATATATGTTGGTAAGGCTGCAACTTCAGCACAAGATGGAACAGTCTTCATGAACACACAACCCTGCGGCGAAACATAAGACACAAATAAACCCAGCATAGGTGGACACATATATAATTTTTAATTATTTTTAATTATTATATGAGTGGGAGACGCTAAGCTGGGTATCGTCCTCGTAGCTTAAATGGTAGAGCACTTGGAGCATTATTCCAAGGGTTCCGGGTTCGGTTCCCGACTTGGACATTTTTCATTCTGTTTGTTCTACGCTTAGTTAGCAATGGGATAAATCACGCATTAAATCTTTAATACTTTCAAGCGTAATTTCAATGCTGAAAATTAATTGAAAAATTAATTAAAAATTATATATGTGTTCACCGATGCTGGGTTATGTCTCATGTTTCGGCGCAGAATTGTGTGCTCATGAAGACTGTTCCATCTTTTTCTGAAGTTGCAGCCTTACCAACATATATGAGTGAGACATGCTAATCTGGATATCGTCCTCTTAGCTTAAATGGTAGAGCACTTGAAGCACTATTACTAGGGTTCCGGGTTCGATTCTCGGCTTGGAAATTTTTCCCTCTGTTAGTTCTACGCTTAATTAGCAATGCGATAAATCAAGTACTAAACCTTCAATACATTATTCAACTTTCGTTTCGATATCTTTAATTTTCTGCATTTTAAAAGGGCATTCGCTACCTTCTTCTAGTACTTTATGCTTGCCGGCTGCAAATCTCGTCAATAGAAGATTTTATCATGACAGACAGACGGTCAGACAAACCGAATTCATAAACACTTTTCAACTATGTTGGAAAGCGTTAAAAATTAAATTTTACTTCAAAAATAATTATTAATAGCTAAATCTAAAATTTTAAATCTTTCGTAAAATAACATATAATTAAATTTGAATGCAATTGAACTCGTGAATAGCCTGTTAAGCAATTTCTGTAGCATGCTGAGAACTTATTTATCCGAATTTATGGCGATTCGAAATATCTATTGATCAATATGAATTTGTTTTTCGTGCGCGATTAGCTTTACTTCTTTATAAAAGAATCTCTGCTTACTTATTCCAATACTCAAGCAAACATTTACTGCTTTCCACCTTACCGTAATTTCCCGCGTATAAGCCGCGACTTAGTTAAATGTTTTACAAACCGGAAATTTTATTTTAAAAATGTATTCAAATAAATGCTAAGCAGAATTAAGTCACATTTCATTTAAAAAAAATTCTGGTAAGAAATCTCAAGTAGAAGTGCTTGAGATGTGGCTTATACACAGAAAAGTACGGCAAATTAGATAAAAATGAAAAGTACATCGTCCATAACCGAAATAGACAATTTGGATTGCTAGCCAGTAACAAAAGAAGAAGAAAATGTCAGGATTGGATTTCAATAGTATGGGAATGGGGAAAAAGTCGTGTTTTACACTCACCGAATAAAGCTTGAAAATACAAGAGCAACCTGTTCGTGCTCATTAAACCTTTGACTACGGATCGGGGCATATATGTCCAAATAGACTATTTTTTATTCTGTTTGTACTACTTTTTGAAACATAATCTCTACCATGCACTTATACTAATATATATTCAAGAGAATCCTTCCACAAACAAAATGTTTTGTAAATTGTGATACGATTGACTATAAAAATAGTCGACAGCCCTGGTCCGTAATCCAAAGGGTTAATTAAATCTCATGGCCTACATGGTGACGTTCTGAAGCTGCAATTAATAATGAAATAAATCTTGGACATAATTGATGTGATGTAAAGATTCTTCACAAATTGGTGAGGAAGTTAAATGACAACATCCTGAATTTCATGGAGATCAAGGGTGGTCCACTGTGGGGTGAGAATTATTAAACGTCACCATAGATGCTTCGAAACTACTGATTTCTTCGACGTCTAATGGTATAATGTAAGCATCGGGATGATTTGCATGATAAAATATTATGGACTCATACTTGTAATTCTTGTCAACAGCCTAATGCATCATCTTTAACCTTTCAATTTTTGACACGGTAATTAGATGTTATTTTTGTAATTAATATTGTACGCTCCAGCAACATTTATAGATTTTACGATATTTAGCCCTTTTTTTCTAATTAATTGCTTCTTCTTGAATAATCTTTAGGTAGCTGAAAAGAGGCGTTGCTTTAAAATGGCTCTTCTCAGCCGGAGTTTTTTTAACTTCGGGATTCCGAGTGGCATTATTAAACATTTCGAAGTGTTTTCTTTAATACTTATAAATTTATTAAAGAAGGTGCCAGTAATAATGTGCAGAAAATATTAAGTAAGGATTGCATAGATCACGAATATTAATCTACAAAGAAATAAGGGCGCCTAAAAGACATGGACATTTTATATTACGTCTGTAAAGAATATTACTTTTGTTTAAATCATTTTCATTTTTAGGTACATTTCGTAAGAAATAATACCCATTACATTCTCCCCTATGTCGGAATTTCTGAAAATTTTTTGCAGATCTACTCCTACCGTGACCCCTAGAACCCAAAAGCGCCCCCCCCCCAGTTTAAAACTTTATCTATCTATCTATCTATCTATATATATATATATATATATATATATATATATATATCACTTTTTATGGACACGATAACTTCCATAATTCTGCACAAATCTCTTCCAAACTGATACATAAAATCAAGGGGGAGAAAATCTTGATCAAGTTCATTAATAGGCAATATCGGACTAAGTTTTAGTGGAAATAGGGACAGGTTTTGTGAAAACAACAACAAAAAAAAAAATCCCCCATAACTTCTTAATTATAACATATATAAAATCAGTTTAAAGTTATTATTACTTCTTGGAAAAGTGTAAAAAATTTATGTATGACAGATTTTTGATATCATTAAAAATGGGCTCAAGGGGCGAAGAAATAAGGTTTTAAAAAGAAAAAAATTCACAACTTCGTCAATTCCCAAGATATAAATTCATTTAAATTTATTATAAATCTTTTCAGTCTTATCTGTAATTTTTATATTAACAAGTGTTTGAAAAGACTAACTCTTACAGCAAAAATAAATAAATAAAACAAAAAAAAGGGGGGGGGGTGGTGGTGAAGGAAAAATAAATTATAAGTTCGTCCATTCACAATATATCAAATCTGCTTAAATTTATTATAAATCTTCTTAATATTATCTACAACTTTTATATTGATAAGTTTTTGATAGGACCAACTTTTATAGCCATAAAAAAAAAAAAAGTGGGGGTTGAAGAAAAAAATTACCGTACTGACATGATTCTGATAAAAACAGTTCTTATTGATAAATGAAATTAAAAACTCGTCAAAGAAGGCGAGATAAAATTGTTAAACTGCTTTTATCTCTCTCTATCTTGATTTAGTTTTTGGTAGTAAACTTAGTATATAACTTCGAAATCTACCTGAGCCGGCAGGGATTTTTTCTTTTTGTAAAATGTTACTTAGTCATTACATACTGTTCCATTAAGCTATTATCGTCTATATTCATCCTTCTATATATATAAAAAAAGTTATGATTTGGAAATGGACCAATGAAAATCTGCGTAGATATTCCCGGCAGATCGGCATCTAATTTGAATGCTTAAGCATGGCCTTTCTTCGTTAATATTAAAAAACTGTTGCATAAAAAATATGAAAATCGGTAGTATTATAGAGAAATGTTTGATAAACACGCTGATGCAGACAGTTTTCAAATCGAAGAATTATTTTAAGAGATATTTAATGCCAAAGTTGGACAAAATCGTTCCATTAAAAAGGTTTTATTGGAGCAAAAACTGTACATAGGAATTTAATCATTTTTAGATCATTTTATGAGTCAGAATTTCCCGGTATGCAGACTGCATTTAGTTTTTTAATTTGACTCATTTTTTGAGGTTTTATTTCTATTTTAAATTCAAATTTTCAGCATTTGGAGAGATATTTTTTGGATATTTTGGAAAATTGTATTAATTTAAACTGTTGCCAACTGTATAAACAGCGCAAACAATAATGTTTGCTTCAAATTAAGAATTTATTTTACACGTGACTATTATAAACAGAAAATATAAAAAGCAGGAACTCATTGAAAATTACGTCATAAAGCTATATTTACACCTGAATTTTAAAAGAGAAAGAATATTGTAAAATAATAAAATCATTAACATGCGTTAGAAGTCTTAAATAGGAGAATTTACGTCACATTTACGTAACATTACACTTATTACGTAAAATGAACAAAAATAATATTGCAAAACAGTTTAAATTTAAAAATTGCGCGAGACATTTATTTGATATTTTAAGATGATCATAATATTTCATTCCTAACAAAAGTATTTTTACGTGAATATTAAAAAGAGAAAGAAAAGTTTGGTGAAAATTACGTCAGATTATAATTGTCAGATTCAAATTATAATTCAATCTTCCGAAATCTTTTTAAAACCGATCAAATTGGCGTGCTGTTAGAGTCTGCGGTGTCTGAACGGGGGTTGACGAGCGTAGCTCGTAGGGGACAGAGCCCCCTAGTTTATTTAAAAAAAAAAAAAAACAGTTATTGTTAAATCTGTGAAGTAACTACATTATGAGGATGAGGACATAACAAGAAAGGAATTCACCTGTGATATTATTGGAGCACAGAGACTCGACGGGAAAATATGACGTACTATTCGTCCATCCATTATGATGCTGTATATTTCTTTTCAGCTCATGTGCTTACATCTCAACAAATTAATATCTCGCCGTACCATAAGTGCGTACTGATTTTTGCTGCACTTGCCAAAGACTTCGTTGGTTAGCTTGGTTCTTCCCGTCCCATTTTGTGGAAAGAAAAGCCCCGCTGACCATCTCCGAATATCACCGAATTGACCTAAGGGAATCTTAAACTTTTTCCATTTCACGAGCATCCTTTCCATAATCAAAAGAAGGCCATGGACCCCTTACATAAATTAATAAATGTTGTTTAAATTTAAGTCTATTTTTGACCTCATTTCATGAACACAAATTTTGATAAGACTCAGAAATTGAAATTAAAATTACAGTATACATCCTGAATAAGTAATATTGCTATACCCAAGTCCGTATCGGCGATCTAATGGAAGTTCTAAAAAAATAACTAAACACGCATACCATAACTGAAAACGTACTTCCATCAATTATAGCTAGATAGTGCTTCGGATACCGTATTGTATCCGAAATCTTTGATGTATCCCAGTAAATGAACGATGAATGCTATGCACGTCATACTCTACAGCATGTATCTTGTAGTAAACCTCAGTAACCTCAATATCAATTGCATCATATTTCAAATGGTGTAATTTAATTAAAATACGCTCCAAACAGTATTTTCACATTGATCATTATGTAAACGAATTATTTTGTGTGGACCTGTAAGTGAATGATGAATCCATTACAATTCATATTCTACAGAAAGCTTGTTTTAGTACACCTCAAAAATTCATCTAAATTTAATTACTTTTGTAATAGTGTAACATCATTAAAGTACACCACAGGACCATCCCATGAAAAACAGACAAAAGGTCCCGTTTATCCCTCCTTATTACCTCCTTATATAAAAACCTCTATCTATTAACATATAAGTTCTTAAAGTATAAACTATACATTAAAGTCCTAGATTTTCCTATTTGCATAGTTGTTTTAATTTGAAGATACAACAGCATTGTTAAAACATCAGTAATATGTAGAAAATTTATCCCACAAGTGGTATGAAATGGCTTTTAATAGGTTTAAAAGTTTCCACATTTTTATCCTAGACCTAAGTAATCTGCCCGTTTTCAGGGCCATTCCATGAAAACGGACAAAATGTCCTGCGCGTGACACTTACATAAATACCTATATCTATTAACTTATAAGTTTTTAAAATATAAACTATACATTAAAAATAACAAAAAACGCTATATTTTCATATTGGTATAGTTGTTTTAATTTGAGGATATAATAGCATTGTTAAAAAAAAAACAATAATATGTAGAAAAGCTATCCCACACGCTACATGGAATGGCCCACAAACGATTTTTCACAATAGACCATAAGAGAACGGCGCTGTTTTCAGTGCCACTGTAAAGAAACTATAAGTGCTACAACCATTTTCGATAGTAAGCATCTTGTAGTGCACTTCAGGGATGCACATCAATTTAAGTATGTTTGAAATAGTGTAATATCATTAAAATATACGCAAATGTTTTTCCCCATAGACCGTAATGCATTATTTTGAGTGCCCCTGTAAAGAAACTTTACAGGCTACATACTCAATTTCCAATAACGAACATACCATGATAAATCATGATCTGTGTTGGTAGAGAAAGCAGCAATAAATTGTTAGAAAAACGTATGCCTAACATTTCTGGGCGTGAGTTCTCACACTTCTCAATTAATTTAATTAGCACTATGCCTCACTATAGCAAAAAAGAGGAATAATTAATTCGCTTACCTTTTATAGATATCCGTATCTTGCACCGGTTAGCCAGGAACTTAATGAATTATCGTGGAGACGTAATATTATTCAACAATCGTGCATCCATTGACGGTTGTACTCCGTGCTTTGTCATGCTTTGTCATCTTATATCATTTTGGAGTGTGTCATGTTTTATGAATCTATTTGCGTAATCTGAAAGAAAAAAGGAAGTGTAATTAAACATATTGAGAAAAAAAGAGCGTAACATTTTCGACTCTCTTACAGTCGAGAGCCGATAGGAAAGTGAGTTACAAAACACATTTAAGTTCATATGTAAGCCAGAAGAAAAATACGCTTGAGCATGTGGTTAAACCATCGCATATTTCACATGATGCGAAAAAAGAAGAAATACAGACTTTCTGATTCTTTTATCAATCAGCTGCAAAGCGTTCTTTCACTTTGAATTTTTAATTGGTTTCGGATCTTTATTAGGGGATTATAATTTGAATTATCTTCCATCATAAATAAAATTGTCTTTTAAATCCTGGTGTATAAGTAACATTGATTTTTGAGTATGTTGCAGATATACAACTCTGTGATACGAATAATTAAAACAATTCTAGTAATATCTGCAACTGCTTTTTTTTTTTTTTTTTTTTTTTTTTTTTTTAAACACATGTAAAATATTTGACTCATTACTGATATATTTCAGCGCATTTATCCCAGTATTTTGATGTTACCTTTAGTTGATTTCGAAAAGCTAAAGGTTTGTCAAACGCTTTTGATATTGTTTGAATTTTTTTAATTGAATATTCTGCAACACGTAAGAAATTTAGGTTTGTATATGCAATATTCCGGAACAATTTAAAAGCTTCAAATGTATGATAAATACTAATTAATTCCTGTTTTTTAGGAATATAATTGTATATAAAATTTTTCTTCTGTGAAATTGGGATCCTTGAAAGAAAGCAGCTCGTTTTTACTGACTTTTTTACAAGTAGCGACACATAAGGGGTTTTTGAAAAAATATTTAAAGTTAAAATAGAATTTCAAAGTAGAAAATGAAAATCTAATTTTATAAAATTTTATGAAAAAAAAAAACAGCATAAAACTAATTTTCTTACATTAAGTTTACTCTAAATATCTTTTTACCTTTACTTGATTATGACAAATACAAAAATAAAAAAAAAACTTACTTTATCCCTTGAATTGATTAATTTATTTACAAACAGCCATTTTTTTCTGTCAATATCATTATTTATTTATCACTTAACTACTGACGTTTTCCGACATAACAACCTTAAATATAACTTAAGCATTTCCTTGAATATAATATACAAAGGAAGGGATTATAACCTTAAATATACCTAAAATTATCTTCAATATAATATATCAACGAACCTAATGGCGAGGCCCCCACTGATAGGAAAGAATGAATTCCAAGTTAGAATATGAAAGAAAAAAAACAAAAGTGAGCCCGTGCCCGTGCTCGGCTTCGACTCCGACCTAGTCTCACGAGAAGAATTACAGACTCCAGCCCCAGTCAAAGGAGAGAAAGAATGAAAATTTTGGGCCGTGAAGATTTGGAATGAAACCAGTACCCGGGTCTGTGCAGAAAAAATAAGTTAGGCCCGGCCCGAGCCTTCAGGAAAAAAGTAAGACCCGAGTGCCGTGAATGAAAATGGGCCCGTGCAGATCTCTAGCTGCTAACAGCTCTCCAATAGCGCAGTCCGTAAGGTGTTCATCTCTAACCCAGCGGACTCAGGATCGAACACTGTGGCGGCTCGAAATAGTTTTTGTAAAATTGAATGCTGCAGTAGTTCAAATATATACCGACAGCTCTTCATAAAGCTCGCTAATTTCGAAAAATAATTAAATTGATTTTATTAAAAGTACATATGCAGTTATTTTATTGATGTAGATTTACATAGTCTACTGTATATTTACCAAGTAATATCTCTGTTATTTAACATCTCTGTTTTCTAATCTCTGTAATTTTACATAAGACTTAAGATAATGGATTACCTGTAGATTCTCTGTAATTTCACAGAATTTTTTTTTTTTAACAGTGCAGATGGTAGAGCATTGACGGCTTCAGCCAATAGATCCCAAGTTCGTATCCTGGAGCGCTACCACGAAGAGATCGTATCGTATCCGACTCGTAAAAATCTCGATATCGGAGTTGCATGTTTTCGGCAAAACAAATCCGACACTCACTGTATGTGCTACCATGATATAATCGGCAAAGCGTGTCGGATTTAAAGTTGAGAAATTAAACTTTCAGCTAAATCGGATTCTGGTTGACCATTCACAGACAAGCAAAAATTTTCGTTCTCGCTGAAATTCTGCTATTTCATCATTAGTTATTGCATGTTCAGATTTCCTCACCTCTTGTTGTACATGCGTATGATGATTTGATGATTTTAAAGTATGTTGTTAGCGTAAAACCCTATTATTCCGGGGGAAATGTTTTCTTCAAATAGACCTTAGTTTTTGAGAAATTTGGGGTCAAATTTCACCATACGTTTCAAATTCCCATTGCTTTAGCATTTTACATGTAATGTTTATGGCGCGAGGTAACCTGCCCGTTAGCTGTACCTCAGGCGGCGGGTTCGATCCCTGCTTGTACCTTTTTTCTTTTTTAAATAAATTTTAGATTTTAGACAGGTTACAAATTTTACGTTCAATTATAAATTCAGCAGCTTTGAACTTTTTAATATTTTCCTTACATTTAAAATTAAAAAAAAAATATGAATATTTATATTTTTTTACGCAATTTCTAAACTAATATTTCTATTGATGGAAATATAAACTAATTTATGTCTAGATTTTTTTTTAAATTTATTATTCACCTTTTTATATTTTAAGCACAGATCTAAAATAATTTTTTTTTCTTTGTGTAATTTTAAATGGAAATTTATCGTTTTCTTTTTTAAGATACAATTTATACAAAAAAAAAATTTCAAGTCGAATCTGCCAAATTTATGTATTGGAATTATCTAACCATAAATACGTTTGGCAGATTCAACATTAAAAACATTTTGTATAACATATACAAAAAAATTAGGAATTTCCATTTAAAATTCCATAAAAAAAAAAAAAAAAAAAGTGTTATTTTAGATCTGCGCTTAAAATATAAAAAGGTAAATATTAATAAATTATAAAAAAAAATTCTCGACATAAATCAGTTTAGACTTTGGTCAATAGAAATATTAGTTTAAAAATTAGAAAAAAAATATAAATATTCATTAAAAAATTCGAAAACGAAAATGTATTGGATTAATGTATTGGAAATCGTATTAGGAAAATATAAAAACATTCAAAGCTGCCGAATTAAAATTCCAGCATAAAACTTGTAACGTGTCAAAAATACAAAATTTAATTTAAACAATTAATTTAAACAATTAATTTAAACAAAATTAATTTAAAAGTAACCATGTGGATTTGAGCCCGCCGCCTACGGTATAGCGAGCATGCACGTTACCTGGACTACATGTAAAACTCCAAGCTAATAGGAATTTGATACTTATATTGAACTTTGCAGCATTTTCAAAGGACGTTTATTATTAGTGTTTAAAATTAGTTTTAAAGCTTATAATATTTCTCCAGTTATATTTAAGCAGAATTTCCTGAATGTTTCGGGTATTTATACTTATATTTATTTAACAAGGATTTATAAGAATTGTATTTTAATAACATTTAAAAGTCTAGAATGATGCATTTCTTATGATAGTTATTAAATACTAGAAAGGTAGCCCGTCAAAAATGACGGAAATTTAGATATAAAGATATATACAACTCATGTGCAAGAATATGAGTTTTCTCGTTTGTTCCGCAGTGATAGATGAAAATAACACATTTTAAGAACGAAACACATTTATGAAAAACTGAGTACAGTAGAAGACCACTAATCTGCACAATTCCAAGTTTTCTGCAGATTTTTGCGGTCATGTCTATTCAGTCTTTGTTTACATTTTTTTTAAATTCATATATTGGACAATTTAGATTATTAAGCCTTAAAAATAAATAAATTACACACTTGGAGTAAGGTAAAAACTATTAAATTATCGTATACGATTTCATAAAATGGTATTATATGGTATTATATGTGTGTGCTTCACGATCTTGGTTACGACTTTGGCGAAATTGGCTGCAACTTGTCATAATTCTAATAGTGTGGGCCTCTATAACAAAAAAGTAACCAGTTTTTAGTAAAATTTTTGATATAAAGTAGTTTTCAAAAACTTGTGTAAAATTGCAGGCCGTTCTCATGTTATGCCAGTCCTGAGAATAATATTTCTAACACTGAAGAGTTTCCATGTATATGTGGAATTTAGAAAAGCTTCTTTAAAAGAAAGGTCCTGAAATGACATTGTAATTCCTCTAACTTCAAAGTTTAATCGGGCCCTGATGTTGTTTACTGAAATCTAATAAATACAGTTATTTTGAATATTACAACAGAATTAAACAGCTAAACTTATTTAACTTAAACTCGCTGTTACTTCCCGATGTTATTTTTTAATATTAAGAAAGAAAATTATTTATTTTTTTCAAATCATGCACATTTATAATTTTTTTTCGTCTTTAGTAACTAAATAATGAAAAAATATGCTTTTGTTCTGATCTCATAAATACGACAATAAAATAATGTAACTAAGAGACATAGCAAAATTAAATCTTTGTGATTTCAAACCATAAACAAATGATACCGCCACCATTTTACATACTATGACGTCATTAGAATATTGTCCATTGATTGTTGGAGAACTTACTTTGTGAATGATTACCTCAATGATTTAATATTTTTTACGGTTCACGATGAATGAATCACTTGTGTTTGTTTAGGTTTATGGAATGAGATATTAAGCCGTGAACCCAATTTCAATTAAAGTTATCCAAAGATATATGTATTTTTAATCGAAATTAAAAACAATGCTTTAATCTCGAAATAAAATGTTTTAGTTTGTATAATTGGTTATTTCTGTTAATTATTTATTTAGGTACTTTTCCATTATAGCGCATTTAAAAAAAAAGCGGAACAGATGTCATATTCGCCCCATATTGGCGCGATTTTTTTCTGACGCCAAATCATATAGGCAAAGGGTACTTAACTTGCGCCAAAGTATCGTTATTTTGCTTGATGTGGTAACCCGGATTATATTGTATATGCTGTTGATGTTTTCGCCAAATTGGCAACCGAAAAAAATCGCGCGAATATGGGGCGAATATGACATCTGTACCAAAAAAGCTTGGCGTAATTCGGGCATCAGAAAGTGAGATATGTTGCCAAAATATACAGCTATGAAAACAAATCTAATGAACTTTTATTTTTGTTTATATATGCACTTATATACATTAAAAAATCGTTTCTAAATATATATAATATTTTTTTATATACAAATTACGGCACAGATTTCAGATATGAACCGGGATACCTATGTCGCTAAAATGGTGTTATTTTGCCGGCTATTGTTTTTTATTTATTAATAAATTGTTTAGGCACAGATGTCATATTCGCCCCATATTGGCGCGATTTTTTTCCGACGCCGATTCTGCGAAAACATCAACAGCATAAGCAACAACATCCGGGTTACCATATCAAGCAAAATAACGACACTTTGGCGCCGGTTAAGTATACATTGCGTATATGACATTGGCGTCAGAAAAAAATCGCGCCAATATGGGGCGAATGTGACATCTGTGCCATTGTTTATTTACTTTTATTTCCTGTTTTTAAATTATATAAACTGTTTTGTTCTATAATTATTATTCAAACTTTTATTTATTTATAGTTATTTCCTTTTCAAAATAATAGCAGATAATTTAAAAATATATAAGTAACTGGTATTCGAAAGCGAGATTTCTGCCGAATTGGCGTCAGAGAAAAATCACGCCAACCCCGATGCGTATATGACATCTGTGCAAAAAATACTTCTGTTTCTTTATAAAAATGGATAAATAGTTTTGGCACAGATGTCATATTCGCCCCATATTGGCGCGATTTTTTTCCGACGCCGATTTGGCGAAAACATCAACAGCATAAACAACAACATCCGGGTTACCATATCAGGCAAAATAACGACACTTTGGCGCCGGTTAAGTATACATTGCGTATATGACATTGGCGTCAGAAAAAAATCGCGCCAATATGGGGCGAATATGACATCTGTGCCATAGTTTTTTTTACATTAAATAAATTGTATACATGTGCAAAAAATTGCTTGTGAGTATGAAGCAGTAAATAGGTTGTCAGAAAATACGTTGGCAAACTTCTTTCTCGCCAAGAAACTTTTCTCCGAAGTATTGTACGTACATAAGTAATGATTGCTAGAAATGCATTTTTAATTATGATATGCGCTTTTATGTTTCACTACATTTATGCATACTATACCGTGTGTATAAATGCTACAGTTCATATGCAGGGCTACAGAAAAGAATTCGTAACGGTTCCTGAGTATGAGAATAAATTGCTTAAAGGTGGTTTTTAAAGGAGTTATGCAGTTTTACGCTGAACTGCATTTAGATTACTAAGAAATGTTTGTAGAATATAGATAAAATGATATACAGGGTCACGCAAAGAATTGGATACATAACCGTCTATGGATTATAATATCTGGAAATATGATTTCAGTAGCTTTAAGAGTAGCTTAAATTAAATTTTAGCTAAATAGTGGCATGTAATAACGGTACTATTGATATGGACGGTAACTGCTGAAATCAATTTAAAAAAAAAAATATGCGTTTTCTAAAATGTTTACTTAGTTATCTTATTTACCTTATTTCCCTAAATAACGAAGTTTTGTTAAAGCATTCAGGATGTGTTGGAAAGTGTTTCATATTCTATGCTTAGCGCATGATTTTTCTTTCTTCTTTGGTCTTATTTTGCATTTATTTTATTCTTAATTTTTAGTCTTTTACTGCTTTATAGAAACTTTGGCACAGTTGTCATATATACCACATATTGGAGCGATTTTTTCCGACGCCAATTTGGCGAAAACATCAACAGCATAAACAACAACATCCGGGTTACCATATCAAGCAAAATAACGACACTTTGATGACAGTTAAGTACCCGTTGTGTATATGATATCTGTGCCGAAACTTTAATATTTAATGTTTAAACTCTTCGCTCCACTCACCTTGCTTAATAGTATAAACTATAACACAGTTAGCGCAAAATAATAGACAGTTTGATACTTTTCCACTGTAGGGGCTTTGGCATTTTTAAAAAAAGTTTGGTGTAATTTGGGCATCAGAAAGTGAGATTTGGGTACTTTTCCGTTATGCGGATACCATTGTCGCCAAGCGTAATAGTTGGCGCAAAATGAAAATCACGTGAATTAAGGCATTTGAAAAATAAAAGAAAAAATATTGTCGTACTAAAGTGAGCATTTAAAAAAATATAACATTTGAAAATTCCAGACTTTTACGAACTATTTCATTAAATCAGAAATATATACTTAAAATAATTGAACAAATAACTCTTATAAAATAAAGCAATAAAATAAAACTCATATTAAACTTCTGGCATAAAATTACAAATATCTTTTATCATTTTGAAATAATTGGCGCATTAGCATACATGGTACTTTTCCTTTATACGGACAGCATGCTAAAATGTATGCTAATGCGCCAATTATTTCAACCTTGATCGTAGATTTTTATTGTAAACCATGCGAAACATTGTGATATGTTATTTATGAAACGTGAATCACGTGAATGATTATTGTTTAACCTTAATCTTGGAAAGCTTTTTAATCTGCTATTAATCGAATTAAAAATGCTTTTTTTTATATAAAGTTGTAGTTTACTTTTACTGCTGATGCTGAGATGGATTTTATCATATGGCAATTACCAGATGATGAGAAAGTTGTGATAAAACTGTTTCAGGAATTTTGAATTCTGCATAATAAAAGATTGTGTTCAAAAAATCATGAAATGAAATTATGGATGAGTTCTGGAAATCCGAAATTGAGTTGTAGCTTACGATCATGCGAAGAAAGCGTAGAAATACGACAAAAAACTTGGTTTAAAGGATCGCGGGTGACTTTTCTTAATGCTTTGAGGTATATATATTTATCGTGCAAAGAGTTGACATCGATTGAGTTTTGTGAGCTGCAACTTGATATGAAACACAACACAACAGTGGAATGGAATAGTTATTCGAGAGAAGTTTGTGCAAATGCTTTATTTTCTCTACCAAATAGAAAAATCGGGGGACCTAATAAAATTATAGAAGTAGATGAAAGTCATGTATTATTTATACAGATTGTTGGAAAGGATATAAAACAGATGAACTGCTAAGTGCTGGTTATGATCATTTCACAGTAAATCACAAATACAATTTTGTCGACCCTAATACCGGATGTCATACTCCAAATGTTGAAAGATTATGGGGCATCGCAAAATGGCGCAATAAAAGACATCGGGAAGCTTTCGTCATCATTTAGAGTCGTATCTCATAGATTTTATGTGGCTACGCCTTCATTCAAAAAATGAAATGTTTACTGCAATGCTGAAAGATATTTATAATTTTATGGCAGCAGTTTAATATGATTTTTTATTTTATTACTTTATAGTATAACAATTATTTGTTCATTTATTTTAAGTATATATTTGTGATTTAATAAAATAGTTCGTAAAAGTTTGTAATTTTCAAATGTTATATTTTTAAAATGCCCACTTTACTATCGAGAATGTTTTTTCTTTTATTTTTCAAATGTTTCAATTCACCTTATTTTCATTTTGCGCCAACTATTGCGCTTGGCGACAATGCTGTCCGTATAATGGAAAAGTACCGCATACATTTTAGCATGGTGTCCGTATAACGGAAAAATATTGAGAATTGTTGTCAAATCATATAAACAGCTATGAAAACAAACTTGATGAGTGTTTTTTTTATATGTTTATTTTATATGTATATTATTCATGTTTTTATGTACAAATTACGGTACAGATGTCATATTCGCCCCATATTGGCGCGATTTTTTTCTGTCGCCAATATCATATAGGCGACGGGTACTTAACTTGCGCCAAAGGGCTTGATGTGGTAACCCGGATTATGTTGTTTATGCTGTTGATGTTTTCGCCAAATTGGCAAACGCAAAAAATCGCGCCAATATGGGGCGAATATGACATCTGTTCCCAAATTACATCTGTTTCTGTATAAAATTAGAGAAACGGCTTTTTTAATCGTATAAATAAATCGTATAAATATCGAAAAAAAAAATGCATGTGTATATAAAATGAAACAGTGGATAGGTTCCGGGAAAATGTTGCCAAATTTCTTTTTTCGCCAAGGCACTTATACTGGAAAAGTACCTAAAGCACATTAAAATCGCGCAGTTAGGAGCTCATACAGTACAGCGTCGTCTATTGGCGGTTATTTTATTAGTAGCATCGGGAGGAAGATGTAAAGATGTACTTTAAATTCTCACCCATAGATTTTGAAAAAATATCTTAAAAGAGCGGAGTTTAAATTAAATTTTGGTGACTTCCTATATGAAAGATTAATAGTTATAAATGGGAATTTCACCAGATCAGCCAGCTATTGCCAATTTGGCCAACATTTGGCGCTACTGTGGTAACCCTGCATTAGTATTTTTCAACAATTACTCATTTCAATGAGGTGGTCCAACCGGAATCGTGAGGGACACACAGAGACTTGGATTTTATATAAATAGATTTCTTGGGTAAGGTGTTAATATGTTATTATTATTATTTTTAAATAAGTGGTTAAAAATGGAAAACTTATTTTCATTTTTCATTTTCTAAAAAACTACCGCTCACATCATTTTGAGCTTTTGGCAGCTGCAAATCTGAACATTTTGCAATCGTTTTTAAAAAAGATTATCAAACATGTTAATTAGGCGTGTGCCGATGGCATTTTAAATAAAAAGCGAAAGCAATATATTTCGCTTTAAAATCTCTTTCTAAAGACTCACTTCTGATATCTGTTTCATTCTCACTGCCTTCTATGCGGTCGGAAGATTTTCACGGTATTCCAATAACAGTTATCTGAGGGAAGGCGTTCTCGATGGCATCGTAGTAGCATTTATCCCAGAGTCATCGGAATGCAACGTCACATCGGAAAATTTGGAAGATTTTCTGAGAAAGAGGACATTCCGATGGTTTCGTAGTAGAGCCATTGGTCCGGACATTTTTCGGTCAGTTGGAAATTTACATCTCGAATGAATCTTATTCTTTGATAATAATTTCAATTTGATACCTTTAGCTGTATCTGAAAAAGGAAAAATGATCTTTACAGACAGGCGGACAACAAAGTGAGATTCTGTATGAGTTCCTTTACTTTAAAGTAAATTTAAAATAAGTATCGCAGAAGAAAAGTAATATTTAAAACATCAATAAAATGCATAATGAATTTCTGTTTCCTGGCAACATCCACATACATAAATATTTTAACTTCATTGAAATTCGAGAAACTAGAAAAAAAAAATTCTTTTCTAATCCTGTTTGCCTATTTTGATAATGCCTTTTTACGAAAAGGAGGAAACGAATACAAAAGGACACGAAGTTCCACTTCGGCATTTCAGAAGGAAAAATTTGATACAACAGAAATAACCAAAGTATTTCTTGTTTCTTGCTTTCTTTCTTCTTTGACTGCAACACTGCAACCTATCAAGGTCGCTTCCATAAGCTTATGTTGTGGTTGTTATACAAAAAAATATGCGCGGATAATATCCTGCTTAATGTAGTAAAGGCTGCAGAAGTTCAAGTGTTTTTTAAATATCTTATTTCTCATTAATTAAGCTTTTCAATTGAGAGTTTTTTAAAGTTGTTATTTTTATTCATTATGGACTAAATGCATATTTAGTGACTAAAATAATGAATCTGTTTATAGCATGTTATTTTTCCGTTAGCATGGGAATTTTTCGGTTGTGAGGTTATAGTAAATTGCCAATTTGTGCGGTTATCTTTTAAAAATGATGATTTAGCTGGATGTTTTTACATTTTTTCCCCTATTAGAATCTAAGGTCTCGTCATCACATTTAACCTCTTCAGGAATGATATATTTATGGTGATAGAAAATGACTTTTTTTTTTACGATTTATTTATTTTATATTAATAGGATTTCAAAAAGAAAAAAAATAAATTAATACAATAATAATAATAACGTCCACATTTGTGGTCGCTGAGCGTTAATGGTAATTTATGAGAGAAATGATTTCTTATAAAACTAGTTGGATGTGGCAATCCCAAAACTTTCTTCTATCTCATACATTTTAATACCTCAAAATTCGCTATCACAGTGCCAAAATTAAATGACAATCTATGCCCATCATGAGGATTCTAAAGATATGAAATTCCGTGTATTAGTTCTTGAGATGGGACTATCGCCAAACTTGTGTACATCCTACAAAATGCAGCTTAGCAGTGCTACCTATTGGGTGATTAACACCAAAGCCTTATCAGCAACAACTTGCGTCAACGTCTAACTGAATCCTAAGTTATATGAAAATTTGTGCATTAGTTCTTGAGATAGAGCTATTGAGAAATCGAGAAAAATGCAGCATAGCAGCGCCACCTGTTGGGCGATTTACATCAAAACACAATCAGCACCAATATTTATCAATTTGTACCTGAATCTGAAGTTTCACGAAAATTCATGCATTAATTCATGAGATAAAGCTATTGCGGCAAATCATGAAAAATGCAGCATGGCAGCGCCACCTGTTGATCGATTTACACCAAAAGATAAACAGCACCAAATCATATCAGGGACCAAAGGAATCGGAAGTTTGACAAAATTCCGTGCATTAATTCTTGAGATAGAGCTATTGCAGAAATCGTGAACAATGCAGCATATTAGCGCCGCCTGTTGGTCGATTTACACCAAAACGTAAATAGCACTAATTTATATCAATATATAACCGAATATGAAGTTTGATAAAAATCCGTGCATTAGTTCTTGATAGAGCGATTTCAAAAATCGTGAAAAATACAGCATAACAGCGCCACCTGTTGAGCGATTTACACCAAAAAGTAATCAGCATCAACTTATATCATGGACTAACTGAATATAAATTTTTATGAAATTCCGAGCATTAGTTCTTGAGATAGAGCGCCCACAAAATTTGTGCCGCATGCACACAGATAAACAGGCAGACTAGCAGACTGACATTTTGTAAAAAACATGTTTTTCGGGATCTCTGACTCCTAAAACATGTAAATCCGTCGAAAACCGGAATTCGAAAATTTTCATCAATCCAATATTTTCTTCTTGTAAAGATAGAAGAAAGTAATAAAAAACAAACAGTAAATTTTTTTCTTACATTTCTACATATTATTAAACCTTAATATATGAAAATATATTTGTTCAAATAATCCAACAAGACTGATTGCCAAAAAATTACTTCACGCTTTTTTTATAAATATATCTCTAACTGTGCATCGGAGATAACATTATTAATGCAGTCAAACCATAAAAGTTTTACTTCTCTTATTGAGGGATTCTGTAGTGATTAAATTATTATCAAATTTTTGTTCTTTTTATTATTGACAGTAATTATAAACATGAAAAACTAAACGACCACATATGTGACCAAGAGTGTGAAAAGATTAAGGAATTCCTAAATAAGAACAACATAAAGTAAAAACAGGTAGCATTAACTTCGTAAAAATCATCAGTTCTTCACTCAAAACATTGCAATGGGAGAATATATTTTTAAAATGTTTATGTATATTTTTTGGAGTAAGTTTCTAAGATAATTTTAATAAACATTTTTTGATATATCCAGTTATGGCATGTTTGTGTGCTGGTCATGTGGTCTATATACCTAGACCAATTATGGAAAAAATTATAACAACTGAATGGAAGCATGTGAGTGAAGAGAATTACTGAGGTTTCTTTTTTAGGTGCGTTCGTAATTATATAAATACGTAGCACCTATAGTCGTCATCTGGTCCGTCCGTCTGTCTGATCGTCTGTCTGCATATAACAGCGCAAAAACTACCCAACCGAATGGTTTGAAATTTAATATATATATATAACAGTTGCAGAATTTTGTCGTGTCATTTCAAATTTGATGAAAATCGAATCAAAACTTAAAATATATTAATAAAAGTTTTCTTCATTCTATTAAATCCTATAATATATAATTAAATCAATGATATCCCATGATTGGTAATGATTCCAGGTTGCATTGGTGATTACGTCCTATTTAACATGGAGTCCTATTATTTCCGTACCACTGAATTTAATATACATAATCGTAATAAATTTTGTATTCTTGCATTTTTGCAGAAGAGTGCAACAGTTTTGCACCAAGATCTGAATATTTATAAAACATAGCATGAACGCACGTCATTTGCCACGTTCTACGTACAATTTTCGAACTTGTTCAATAAAATCGTGTTTATGGTATACTAGTATTATTTTCACAGGATTTCAAATATATTGTCGCCGATAAATATTGTGTTAATAATGAGCAAAATATTAAAAAAGAATTTGTTATTTATCTTCGTGATATGTTAAGACGGTTAAAAGTAGAATGTGTTGCAATGCACTGGACACCACTTTTATAAATGTTTCCAAAAGAGACTAAATGACATTTTTGTTTACATTTGAACATGTTTTGTTTTACTTAGGCTATTCTGAAACCTCCTAATTACATAGGAATATCCAATGAAAGGTTTATAATTTTTAATCTTTGATAAGTTTTAAAGGCCCTGAAATTTTTCCTAACCCCAATGGGTTCAAATTTTATAAACCTAATGCGCCCAAATTTTCTAAACCCAAGTAAAGGTCAGCCTTGGTGGCATGAAGACTAAGACAGACTGGAGACTATAAATGCAGAAATTTTAAAAGAAATTTTAGGTAATACTATATACGAAGGAAATAGTCTAGTAGAAGTAGATTAAAATTTTTCCCCTTTTTTTTACCATTTCTGATAACACTTAATTTATTTCAAATATTTTTAGAAAATAATTTGATATTTACATCATATTTGAGAAAATAATGAAAATTTCTTTTGTTCATTTTGTCATATAATTTTCTAATTGAAAACTACTTAATCGATAATTAAAAAAAAAAAAAATCTTTTCACATCGGTTAAATCTGTCTTTTAAATCGTTTTTTGTATAATATCTATGATATAAACATTTGCAGTAAACGTAAAAGTGTATTTTAAGAATATAATTAAATTCATTGCTTGCGATTATGATTATATTAAACTGTGCATATACTTGGAATTAATGTTTCTATAACGATGTGAAATTTGTTTTTAATAATAAAGAAAATTTTCTCCTTCTCTCAAATTTGAAATTATTTCCATCTATATTTAGTACCTTTGAATCACATGTAGTGGAAAGATAAATACTGAGAGAGAAAAACAAAATATTTTCTTTCTTTTCTTTTTTTTCGAAAGTAAATTTTTTAGGAAAATTCTACTCAAAGAAATTGCATTAAATTTTAATAATTTAAAATTTTATTCTAGAACACAATTTTCTTTTAATACTTTCAATCTGAACACGCACACTATATAGAAATAAATAACAATGAAAAGTTTAAGTTTACATCCTTGACCTCCCTCTATACATCCGAACACACCTGTTATCAGGTGATCATCCCTCAAAGTCTCTCCTCATCCTCGGATGCGGAAGAGAGAAAATCGTCTGCCCCATCTCTTGGCGCAGGCGCGTCCGAGATGTTGCGCACCCTTACTCCCCCTCTTTTAAGGGGTGCGGTGGGTGGTAGTCTGCGCGCCTTTCGTTCGTTTCACGAAACACAGGGATAGCGAAGGGGGTCTGCGATGCCCCGTTGGGACTCGGTGACGTAGCGGGGTGAGCCAGGATGATTTTTCCCGCGGCCCCAAACCGGCAGACGACAGATAGGAAGGTGGGTCGCCGCCGCTCATCTGCTTTCGAATGTGCAGTAGTCGATTTGTGTTCTCTTTCTGTGCCGCCTGCGCTGAATCATTTCTCTCTGTGTTGTGATGATCCATTTCTGGTGATATTTATCGTCTGTTTGTGGTGTTCGTTTTTTTGTGAAGTGAAAGGAATTGAGCGATGTCAAGGCGTAAACAGGCCAAACCGCGAGCAGTGAAAAGTAAGTTTCGCTTTGCATTGTAAATAAACAGGCATGGTTTTACATTTAGAACGATGGTATTTGCATACGCGTTTAAAAGATTTCGGCAGATAGTGTTAATATACAACTCATAAGAAATTTTCGCCAAACATAAAAATAAAAACTCTTATGTGTGATAAGCTTTATATAGTGAAAGGTCAAACTTCATTAAACCGTCATTTCTTGGGACCAAGCGATTTTGAATTTGTAACCGGGGTGACGGTACAAGTGAATATATTTATTGTTTTTAAATTGGTTATATCAATTTTTTTAATTAGAATAATATTGAAACTCACTTATGAACTTTAGTTTATTTCTAACAGTGGTAATTTTATTTAATTATCTGTTTATTTATTTATTTTCTTAGAAACACTTAATGAGAAAATGCATGTAGGAATCACCACTACAAAATGTTTAGTTTACAACAGTGTTATTAAATAGAAAATCATTAATTATTGAAATATTGTATGAAATTTAAAGTACACTATTTAAGAATTCAGCAAATAACAAAAACGGGAAGCCTAAAAATCTGTTTCAAGGAAGTCTATTTGCTCTTTGGTTTTCATACACTGAATTTTATTGTCTAATTTGATTAGCAATAAATTCATTGTTTTCATTTAATTTCTTATTATATCCCCCCTCCCCTCCTTATCATTTTGCAGATTACAAAAAAAGAAGAAAAATCATGTCTGTGTGTGTGTGTGTGTGTAGGGGGGGGGGGGGTGACGTTCATATGTCGAAAGTGATGGTGTTTAACAGGGTCTTATATTTTTTTTACAGTCCGTTTTGTAGGATTTTTAGAATTATTTTTGGCTTGATCCCGGGTGATATGACGTATTAAACAAATGACGATTTAATAAAGTCTTTCTGCATTATGACTATTTTTTAAAGGGTTCTCCGAGATTATTTATCAAAGTATGATGAAAATTTTCCATCTTTTAATAGTATACTACGGCTTAAAATAAATATTTTGTATGGTAAATGAATAATTTTGATTTTGTTAACAATTTTTTGTTATTTCGTGATCTTGCATTTATTATCATGTTTAAAGGATGTGTTGAGAAGTCCGATGTATATTTGTTAAATGCCTTAATTATGCATCATTAAAAAAAAGGAAATATTTGTCGAGATAATTGTATAAATAAGAATAATTCTAAACGAAATTTTATAAAGAAATAATTTATTTTATTGAAAAACGTTATTTAATATCCCAGTTTAAGTTCTAAAATGGACTAGGACCATGATTTTTTTTTCATGCAATTTTAGAGTTTCAATAAAGTAAAAAGTAAAACTTAAAGAAGCTTTATTATTATTATTATTATTATTATTTTATTTTTACTCTTATTTTGAATACAAATGAGCTTCGTGTATTAAAACAAGTATTTAATAAACTTTCATAGTAATACTTTTCAACATAATCAAATCAAAAAATACTTATGTGTGTGTATATATAGATGTGTGAGCGTGTGTGTGTTAAGCGCATTGCTGCTGTACATATATGTGTGTTAAAACATTGTTTACCGGTCATAAATATACTAGTGTTTGAATAGCTGCCTACTTTTTGGAGTATATTAGTGTGGGTGCTGTTAATGGAGGCCAATAATCTATGCTATATATAAGTTCGAGGGGCGAATGCCCTCCCTGGGATTTCCACGGAAGACTCCGAACGATTAGGCCGACGGGTGCACTTGGGTTCGAACTCAGCATTCCCGTCTACCAGCCTCTCGATCACTAGGAGTATACTAGTATGCTCCTCGTTTAATAGCTGCCTAGTTTTAGGTTAATATCTGCCTACAACCGTAAAATACGTCACGCAAATTTTGTGCTTTTTTGAGGCATTCCTTTTCTTATGTCACTGCCTGTCACATTCAAGTCATATTCTTCTCTTTGTTCTGACGTCATATTTTCTGCAATTAATAATTTAGAGGGTTTTTGGGAGTGGGGGACTTTATCTACCATCAATTAATTACCTACTGGTGTAAATACTATAAAGCCACTTAAGGTCTTGTGTGCTTTAACCTCAAGCTGTTGCAATTCAAAGGAAAAGGGGAAAATACCATGTTTGATCCAATTTTACTAAAATAATAATACATATAGCTATAATATAAATCAGAAATATTTCTTAGAGTAACGCTGAAATCATTTTGACGGTGGCAGCGAATTGACAATAAATTTAGCTTTTACTGCCTTTTTTAAAACTTTTAAACATCGCACAATTTAGTTTTTTGCATCGTCGAGTAAGATTTTTTTTCCCACACGCAATTTCATCGGAAACTGATTATCGATTTACGGATTTTTTCTTATGTTTTTTAAATATTTTTCAAGCAGTATTTAAAAAAAAATCTATTGATATCACCTACAGCCTGATTACGAAAATTTAAACCGTTTGCATTTAAAACAATATAAATACTTGTTCAGCATCTGTGTCTGTCTAATATCGATAGCTGTCAACTTTTCCACTTTTTTTTTCCCACAAAAATATAATGGTAAATTTTATCTTTTTTTAATCACCGTCATCTGCGGATTAAATAAGACAAAAATTTCAATTAAATTTTTGTGGTAAAAAAAAAGCGGAAGAGTTGGCAGCTATGCTAATATCATATAAGGAAATTAAAGTTTCATCAGGAGCCAAATTTTATGGCAGATGTTTGGACTGAAAATTTCAGAGTTTGGTACAATTTCAGTATGAATATGATCCTCTAATGCTATTTTTAAACAAAAATTTATAAAGACAATTTCCAGTCGAATGTCTATTTACACGTTTTTTTTTTTTTTCCTTGTGACTGTTTGCTGAGTAAAATATATGTATTCTCTTTTCTCTCTCTCTCTCTCTTTTATTTTTTTAACGTGGCCCCCGACTGTACGTCAAAACAGAAACATATTTTCTCTTCCACCTTAGAGTAAAGAAAAGCTTTCTCAAGAGCAACAATAAATTATTTTCTCTGGCGTTTTTTAATTTTGAAGTTGTAATACTTCAAAATATTACGCCGAACGAATTTTAATACGCGGAATATCTAAGAATAAATGACATGAAACTTAAAATATAACTTACATGAAAATAATATGTAAATTAATATATTTTAACATCAATGTAATAACTTAAATACCTTCTAATAACGTTTAACACATTTTTCCCCCCCCCGATGAACACGATGAGTATAATTTCATTTTGTTTAATTACTTAGGAAAACTTAACTGTTTCGTTGTTTGTATGAATCTTCTCCATCAAATAAATGTATCTCTATTAATTCTGAAAGCCGATAAAGCCGGTTTTGTATAAGTATAATCAATTAATGTTTTCAATGCTGAAATACCGTACTTATATATGTATATTTAAAAAGACCCTATTAAATGCTACTGAGTTTTTGAAAGATACAATCACTACCTATACAATAGCGGCTTTATTTTAAAAATATCTTGTGTTAAAGGTATAGTAATAAAATATAGGAATGCGTATGCTTTATCCCTTTCACGGGCAAGCAGGGACCCGGAGCTGGAGCCCGGAGCCGGAGCGCTCCGGAGCTTTGTTTTTCCTGGAGCTGGAGCTCTAAATTTTTCCCAGCTCCAGGGCTCCTTCAGTTTTTAATATTCTTTTAAATCTTTTTTTTTTCAGTCTTTTAAATTTCTAGGCTTAAAGCATTTTAATTACATCATTATTCAGTATTTTAATTATATCATTTTTTAGGTTATTATTATTATTATTATTATTAGGGAAAGAAAACTTCTCAAAAAATGGCAACACTACTTTACTTCTACTTTCTACTTGAACTAAGTGACAACACTATTTGAAAACAAATATGGCCGCCTGTTGTTTACATGTGTAGTCGTACAATTTTGGCTGTTCGAAAAGTGTAGAAGAAATTTAAGATTTTTGTGTTTAAAATTCTACCAAACTTTCTATTTTAAAAGCAAAAGCTAAAAGATGTCATATTTTCTGAACAAGCATTTCAAGTTTGATGAGAAGAAAAATGCATTTTGTCAGATCTTTAATGAAGATAGAAAGTATTTGTGAGCAAAAAATTAAACGTGTAAATTAAAATCTGCAACTTAAAAGCGCAAAGTCGGGGCCGAGTTGGAGCCGGAGCCGGAGCTGGAGCCACGGTATTTTCTCTAGGAGCGGAGCTGGAGCTGGAGCTGGAGCATCAAAAATTGTTCGGCTCCGGGTCACTGCGGGCAAGTAATTGAGTTTGTGTAATGTTGAATTGACACTGGAATTTTTGAAAATTTTTATTTCAAAATAAGGAAAAGCAATTTTGGATTTTTTTTTTCCATCAAAGCTATAAAAGTAAAATTTAATTAGAAGTTTATGGTGTAAGTCTTAGTTAAAATTATGTGGAATATAACATATACTATCGCCCCACAAGAATTATTTTCAGAATAAATAATAAGGGAAAGGGAGAAAAATCTTTAAAATGTCAGTGTTTGTGCTTAGCCGATAACTAAAATAAATATACTATAAAAAAGTAAATTTGGAAATTCTCATACCTGTTGAAGAAAAGAAAATTAGAACGTCGGTTAACTCTGTCAATTATATTATAAATGATAAGTTGATTTACTCTTTTTTAATGTTATTTTTCGCAATTTACATTTATTTATGTTGTTATAGATTCGTTTAAACCAATAAATGTGTTCATACTGAATAGAATGCTAATAACTTATTATTACTAACTAATGCCTTATATAACCACGCGAGGATTAACGTGTAATACATAATGCACATTTTTTTCGCGAAATTTCTAGTAGAACTCTTTAAATATTCTTCTACAAAAATCATATTTATGCACAGATAAATAATTTAAATTTTTAATTGGAAAATAACTTAACGATATTGTGCGTTTTACAAATTACTACAGACGTTGACCAAACTACGTCCAAAATATATATATTTATTTATTTTTGAGGCATATTTTACGGACTTTTAAAAAAGGAGTTCTTTTGATGCAGTTTATGTAAATAGAAAAAAAATCAATAGATTAAACTAATATAAATTATTTAAAAATTCTTAGTCTTATTCTAGTTTTTTTCCAATGTTATTACCTATTTTTATGAATATTTTCTAAATATAAAATAGGTAATTTTAAAAATATAGAGTCAAAATTGGTGAAAAAGTATTTTTAAGATTTAGTTTTAATGAAACTTTTACTCTTCAAAGTCATTTTAAAACTGAATAATTTAACCATCCTTCTTTTACATGATATCAGTTCTTTCACTGTTTACAATATTATAATCGGTATAAATATTTATTTATATCTTCTTCCCTGTATTATATTATGAAAATAAGGTCTAACTCGTTTATAGAGAGCCCCGATGTAATAAAAACATTATAGTGAAATGCCGCAAAGAGATTTGCACAATGATTAATCTTAAATGACTTTATTTCTTTTCAATAAAATAAACACATGGTGATATTTCCTTTCTTGCATGCGTTATTTACATTAGAATAAACATACGTGATGTAAATGCGCAGCCCTCCCCATCTCCAAAACAAAAAACTCTTTTTAATAATAATTAACAATTTCGTGATACTGTGCGTTTTACAAATTACTGCAGACATTGACCAAACTACATCCAAACTATATTTATTTATTTATTTTTGAGGCATATTTTGGGGATTTTTAAAAATGGAGTTCTTTTGATGCAGTTTATGTAAATAGAAAAAAATCAATAGATAAAACTAATATAAATGATTTAAAAAATCTATTCGAGTTTTTTTTCAATATTATTATCTATTTTTATGAATATTTTCTAAATATAAAATAGGTAATTTAAAAAATATAGTGTCAAAATCGGCGAAAAGCTGTTTTTGAGATTTAATTTTAATGAAACATTTTATTCTTCAAAGTCACGTTAAAACTGAATAATTTACCCATGGTTTTTAAAATGATAACAGTTTTTTTACGATTTATAATATTCTAATCGGTCCAAATATGTATTTCCCTCTTTTCCCGCTATTATATTATGAAAATAAGGTCTAACTCGTTTATAGCGAGCTTCGATGTAATGAAAACCTTATTTTAACGAGCGAAAAGTAAAGTAATTGTTTTTTAAATTGAAAAAATGCATTAGTAAAAACTGAAAACTCAGTTGCAACGAGAAAAACTCTTAGAAGGCATTGGGAAATCACAAATCACACACACACAAAAATCGAATTTTCTCAGTTTTCATAATTAAATTATGCTGCTATAAGTGAATTCTAGAATTTTAGTGAAATTGGGTGAAATATCGCAACGAGATTATCATTCATACAATCATTAATCATAAATGACTTTATTTCTTTACAATAAAATAAACACATGGCTGTATTTTCTTTTTTGCATGCATTATATAAATTAGAAAAAAAAAATATGTGATGTAAATGCATAGCCCTTCCTATATCCAACACAAAAAACTCATTTAAAACCTTTAAATTATAAACATATTTAAGAATTAAGCATGATTTTTTTTCATTTAATGGATGGTCAGGTAATATAAACGTCATAAAATATAAACGGAGTTTTAAGAGACTAATTTCCCCTACATTTTAATTCTTAAAGTCATTTTTGGGGATGTTATTTTTTTTAATTTTACTGAAATTTTCGATTTTTATAGTACTCCACAAGGTATAAAAAGAAAACTATGTTTCAACATTCATATATTAAAGGCTGCGTTAAACTGAATGAAATTATAGGGGGAAAATTAAAAAAGAACTTTTTGAACATAGACTGTCATGTTTAAAAAAAATTAAATTTCAGTTTTTAGAAACAGAGATCTAAAAAATAGATTTTTTGATTTATGCATTTGATTTATGCTATTATTTGTCTTAAAATTAATGTACAGATTAAGATGGATGATTAATTCAAAATATAAATATGCATCTGTTAAGCATAAATTGAACTAAGGTACTAAAACTTGAAACGTTACTCAGGGAGATATAGAGAAACAATAAACTACTGTTCTCACTTTTTACCTTGGCAAAAAGAACAAATTTTCTAATAAAAGATAGTGCTGAAAATACGTACATATGAAACACATCCACAATTTACAAACTTAATAAAAACTGTCACATCAATTATAGCTTAACTTTTAATCCATTTTACGCATAAGATTTTATAGTTCAAAAGTCTTAATCAAAGTAAACATTTAATTAAATTTTACTTATGATTTTGGGTAGCGTAACGAAAAAGACAAATCAGTTTACCAAAATAAATACACTCCAATGCATAATATAGGCTAAGTGAAAGTGTGATATATTTAACGGTGTATTAGAAAACTAAAAATATTGCTTAACCCGGGAGAACTCGCTAGTGAGAATGCCCAATTGCTTTTCTTTTACTTTACATTCATATAATATCAACTTTTTTTGGTTGGCTTAGTACTTTTATTCACAAAACAGGTAAAATAACTGAAAAACAGTTTGAAATTTTAATTAAAATGAAAAATTATTTAAATAAGAGTCTTAAAAAAGTACGACTGTGAGAGAAAATCTCATGCAGCGAGTTCTCCCGGGTTAAATGTTAAATACACTTTAGAAGATAAACCAAAAATAATTTTAATTGTGTTTTAAAACAAAGCTTTAAACCCTTTCAGGGGCAAGGTACTTCTATATTCGCAAAATGCTGAAATGAGTGAATGATACCAGAATTCACAAACAATTTTATTTCAAAATAAGTAAAAGCTTTTTTTCAAATACTTACTAAAAGGAAAGTTTGCATTCCAATATTCTGGTGCGAATGTGGCATTTAGGGATTAAAATTAAGTGGTCCAAAATAGAACCACCCCCTTAAAGGGGTTAAAGACATGTCGAGGCATCACTCAAATTTAAATATAATTTCTTTTAAGATCTATGTTTTGCATTTACGAGAGATGTGTGAATGCAAAAGCATCAGTAAAAGATATTTATAAATCATTTCATGCCGAAAATAATGTTTGCATCTGTGAATATAAATTGTAGAACAAAAAAGAAAATGATGAAATTAAAAAAAAATATATATTTTTTAATGAATAGAATAGTGTCCTCAGAATTTTATATCATTATTTCAAAGACCTATATTTGCAATTCTTAGAGTCATAAGATAAAGTGGTGTGTTACAAATTTTTAACCCGTTACAGGTTTTTGTATCGATACCATTAGTTTTTTGTGGTTAATGATGGAAAGAAGAAGAAAAATTAAAGACCAATGCAATGACTTCATAGTCATGATTTTCATTCGCTTTCAATCCCCCCCTCCTCGTCAAGAAAAAACATATACATCAATTTTAAAATACCGCATTATTTTAAATGGTGTTAAGGGGGAAAAACCTTCTTTAGAAAGGTATGGAAATAATGTGCAAGATAAGGGCTTTTTAAAAGTTTTTTTTTTCTTTTTAAGATATAAAACGCAATGTTAAATTTTACTATGTAAAATGTTTACTTTCTGAAAAAAAACAGCAAGAAATGTTAATCTTTAAAGCATTTTATTTTAAAAAACAATCTGCAACTAGCATTCAATGAAATTTAAAATACTTAAAAAAATCTTTATTTTAATATAAAAAAACTTTTCCGCCCTATATAATGCGGTTTAGTGAAAATAAATAACCTATCATGTAAATTATGGCACTACCCCAAGAATTTCCGCTTCCTCCTTTGACACCTTCCCTCCAGCGTATAGAGATTAATATCTTTAAAACTTTTTATTAAAAAAATAATTTGCCCTCACTAGTAAAAATAAACAGATAATCATCTAAATTATCCCCCTAATATCTCGAATTTACGCCAATACAAAGAATTATAAAATATTTTAAAATGTTTATTTTATAATTGAAAAAAATTATTTTGCCCAACTTAATGCTCTTTAGTGACCAAACATCCCCCTATCATCAAAAATTTTCCTTTACCACTTTGCCACACCCTTCCTCTCCAGAATTCATGAATTAAAATCTTTAAAACTTTACTTTTAAAGAGTAATCAGTAACGTTCGTTGCTCACTAATAAAAATAAATAAACAATCGTTTCAATCATCATTTTTATTTTTTATACGATGAATTGAAGTGAAAATAGTGTATGTGTGGATTCACCTTTTGCCCCCAAGACATTGCATTTTTTTTTTGCAAATTTTTAATCAGCACACAACACTTTTATTTAGAATCTGAGAATATTATTAGTATTTCTTTCAGGGTTTATAAAAGCAATCAAGAAAGAAAGTGATTCTGATCGAAATAATGTGTTTTAGTTCTAGAACATCATTAATTTTCTATCTGTATCTGCTTGGGAATAGTAAAAAAGTGGATTGGAATCTATGCTGTGACCGTGAAAGCACATTTCTCGTAAACAATAAATATAAATAACTGAAGGTCAAGGATTCCAAGAATGAAAGTTTCGAAGGAGAAATTCTCCCTCCTTATTTTATTTTAAATATTAATTCGCAAAAGATCTATCTTACATTCTGTTATTAAATGTTTATCTTTTTATCACCGTAGAAAAAAAGTTAAAGTTAAAAAAAAATCTGAAGATGTTTTAATCTTCAGATTTTTTTTAACTTTAACTTTTTTTCTACGGTGATAAAAAGATAAACATTTAATAACAGAAAGTAAGATAGATCTTTTGCGAATTAATATTTAAAATAAAATATTCAATTCTAAAAGCCTACATACTATTATACCTTTTCAAATGTGAATACAATGATTGTAAATATACATTAATAATATATTTTTCAAACATACCTGGATTCGGCAAATGCTTGTCAAAAGTTCTACTCGTAGATGAGAGGATGGAGATATCTAACGTTCATCCTCTTTCAATACTTTTATTTGAGAAAAGGACTTGGTCCGATGCGTGTATTATTTCCGTTTGGGGGTGGGGGGAGGGGTGGTTAGAGATTTGATACCTAATTTAGCCTCGAAAAAGAGGGAAATTTTTTTAATAACATTTTCAAAAAAAAAAAAAAAAAAGGAGGGGATGAGTGCCCTCTCACCACCACAAAGTAAGTGGGAAAGCTACTCATATACTTTATTTAAAAGGAAGACATTGTAGCCAAATACCTATAAAGAATTCTCCCGCTCAGCTCCCCCCCCCCACGCCCCCACACCCCTCAAAAAAAAATTCCTGGCTGTGAATTTGAATTTTTGACACTTATTTGACGCAAAAAGATTTTGCATATAGCTTAAGGTTTTTTCGTGATTGTGCGGACCATTGTCCTTTTTTACGTAAATACTGGACGGTTTTCACTTATTCCAGGCATCTATTACTTATTTTCTCCAATTTTAACCCCTTAATCGTCGCGCCCGTGACTGTCACGGGCGGTGTAGGCTTCTTTTCTTTTATTCAGATTGTTTTATTCCCGCCAGTTTTTTTTAAAGAATGCAATTGACTTTATTCTCTCGACATTTTATCTGTCATTAAATGAAGAGAATATTTCAACTTGAAGAAAGTGGTGGCAATCAAACAATCTGAATTTAAAAAAAATATTCGACACTTATCAGGCGCGACGATTAAGGAGTTAAGCATCATAATAGACGCTTAAAAAAACTGTTTGTTAAGCGGAATCATATTTAACAAAGCAACGGAATTAGATAAGCTAAAAACACTAATATTGGATTTGATTAATGAATGTTGCGATTCATTTAATTAGTGATTCAAATAGTCGGCAGCTACTGTATTTTTTAACTTTGGTCAGTTCCACTCAATTTTGAAAATGTCTCGCAATGTCAGGCGAACAGACAGAATTATTGCTTTCGGGGTTCCTCCAATCCTGAATTTTTCAACGTAAGACCGTTGCATCCAAAAAAGCTAACAGCTTGGGCTGCTTTTTGTGGATCAGAAATTGTCGGATCAATTTTCTTTGAGCCAAGAGTTACAGCTGACGCCTATGAGGTAATGCTGAGACAGTGGTTTTTCCTCAAATTTTGTAATCTGGATATGAGCACCGATGAATATTGGTTCATGCAGAATAGTGTTTTTGACACCATTAACAGTGAGTTTGTAACCCGAGTAATCGCCCATCGATATCTAAATCGTTATCCTGGTGCATTGCATTGGCCATATTATATTCACCAGATATGAAGCCATGTGATTTCTATCTTTGGGGGCATATGAAAGATTTGGCGTGCAAGAAGTCGACAGACCTTATTAGCCTCAAAAGTACCATAAATGACTCATTTTCAAGCATAAAAAAATAAATGCTCGATTTTCTTACTGATAATTTTGTATTATATCACCTCTGAAGATTCCACTTTGAAAACGTTATCCATTAAATTACTTTTCCACTTTCTTTTCAATAAAAAAACATTTGTGGTGTTATCTGCAATAACTAAAGAGTTATTTCAGTTAACAGTTGTAGGTTAATTAAAAGTTACTCTTTGTGTATAAATGATAGATATATAAATGAAGTGATTACAATAGGTCAATTTCGAAAGAAATCAACTTTAAAAGCCCAACTTTACAGGTGTTTAAATACAGAAATTAAATAATGTTTAAACAGATTTATTTTTTTTTAATTGATGAAGATTTTAGATTTCTTTTTACTGTTAACACACAGTTAAAGCTGAAAAGCAAAAAGGCATTTTATTCAAGCGGAAGTTCTTGTTCAAATAATTTTGGCTGCATTATGAGTCTTTGTTCAAATTATCAATAATTTAAATTATCACAGATTTTTAAAGAATATATAGAAATCTGATCTTTGAAAGTTGTATTCTGTAACTGGAACTGAGTTTTATTAAAATTAAATGATGATGATACCTTATGCGTCATTGAGCATTATGTATATGCACAGAAAAAAAGATATTGACATCATAAGTAATATATATGACAGGGACTTAATATAAAAATTTTAATTTCTTAACTTAAAAACAAAATAACTATTTTGATGTAAATGGATTTTGATGCGATGAAAAACAACATTTGATTTTTTTTTCAATTGGAACTATACTTTTAAAATGAATGGTTTTGGCATTGCCTATTGAACAAAAATAACAGATTTTAATTTTCTCATTAAAATGGACACTACGTCTGAAAGCATTATTAAAACAGAAATTGCATTACCAATTTCTCGAATCAAAAAAATAAAGTGCTCCTCGAGTCACTTTCGTAGGATATAAAAGTGTTTCCAAAACAATGTAACTGATAGTTTCATTGTATAACCCATAGCGAAAACGGTTGTGCTTAAGAGATAATTAATTATAAGGAAAATGACATTGACAATCGTGCATAGTAGTCCATATGCAGATTGAATAATCGATTTTAAAATAAGTTGTGGGTAAAGAAAAAAGTACTGAAATTGATTACGTATGTTCATAATAATAATAACAATAATAATAATGATCATTATCATTATTATAGTAATAGAAATAATAATAATAATAAAATATTAACAAAATGTATAAATAAATACTGTTTTTGATAAAAAAATAAAAAATAAAAAATAAAATTATTGATTTCGTATTGTGCATTTAGTTCCGTTTCCACCTTTTTTGTACATATTTTATTTTACTTCTGTTCATTTTAGCTTTTGTATTGATTATTCATAGATAAGATTTGTTTAAATATCATTTAACAGCTTTTTATTTTTTATCCCCGAAACAGGAGAAGACCTTCAGTCAGCGATGTTGGATGACGAAAGCAGTCAGGATACCCTATCCTTTGTGGATATAAAAACCGAGCGGCTTTCACCGGCTGAACAACTCGAAGTATCGAGTATAGGTGAGTTTTTATTTAAAATTACTTCATGCGCCTAAGGCTGCTCTGAAATCTCCCATTTCTACCTCTGCACCACGGGGATGTATTTACCAAATTTATAAAACTAAATTCCTCTTTAGAAGCACGAAAATTTTCGATATTTTCATCAGAGTCTTGCATCGGGTTGACACTATGGTTTTTTTTGTTTTTTTTTTTCCTTGTACGATTTAGATTAACCCTTTTTTCTTTTTTTCTCTACATTGCTGCAGTTCCAGATCGGGTACATTCTTTTTCTTTCTAAAGAAGTCCAGAATTTTGTTTTAGAGGCTCATGACTGCATCTACCCTATATATATAAAATTCTAATGAAACTATTTTATAAAACGACTGATTAAACAACTGATTATGTTTCACAGTTATTTCTCCTAATATATTGAATGTTTGGCGGTGAAATTAACACGAATTATCCGTATTCATCCGTAGGTGTCAAAAGTGGTATTAGAATTTTAAAATTTGATTTAGTTTTCGAGATATTAATTTTTTTTTTCTAATTTTAATGACATTTCTTTAATGATGGCAACTAATTTACTTTCTTTTGTGGAAAAAGGGAGAAAATGAAAATCATAGGGATTATTAGATTTCTCCTTTTTCGTCATTTTCAAATTGAAATTGAAATTATCCTTCATTTCAATCGATAGTGAAAACAATATTCAGATATGTTTTTTGGAAAAATTTGAAAAAATAGAAGCTTTTTTTCACATTTCGATCGTTAGGAATCAGTTCATTTTAGAAACCAAAAATCGTCTGTCAACTACAACTTTGAGAAAAATTCCATACACGTAAAAAAAAAAAAAAAAAAAAAAAAAAAAAAAAAAAAAAAAAAAAAATCATTTTCGTGTGTGTGTGTGGGGGGGGGAGGAGTGAGAAACTGGAAACAAAAGGGTTGATTAGATTTCTTTTTTGACGTCCTTTTGAAATTGAAATTGAAAAGTAAAATTATGAAAAACAGAAAGAAATTTTTAAAATTAAATGATCACGTGTTCAAAGCGTAAAATAGGGAAAATTACATCAAAATATTTACATATAAATATTAAAATAGGATCAAAACTTTAAAATAATAAAATTATTACACGCGAAACACATTTAAAGGTGATAATTTCATCATATGTAAAATGTCCAAACATTAAATATCGTCATATTTAATGTTTTGCCTAAATAATTAAATTATTACGCGTGAAAAACTTTTAATGGTGAATATTAGGTCATATTTAAAAAGTTCAAATAATAATATTCCCAAACATTTTTAAACTAAATAATATATGTACCCGTGAATCTTAAAAGAGAATTTTTTTTTAAATAAAAAAAAATTGTTACATGAGAAATGCATTTAATAGTGAAAACTGCGTCATATGTTAAAACGATAATTTAAAAGGTTTTCATTCCAAATAACTTTAATGTGATATCACATGGTATAAAAGTAGTGTGACTAGCAAGTTTGTTTATATATTACATCAATTGATGCAGCATAAATGTAGGTAAATGTATGCGCCTTACTCCACGCTATGACCAAGTGTTACAATTCCTTTGGTTCTTATGTTGAGAAGTAGCTAAAACATTGCTGTATCTTTTGCAATAAATCTTATTAGGTAATTATGTGTAATTTCTTTTTACGGGCCGTCGGGCCGTATTTTCTGGATGACCCTCGCATTTTAATAAAGTGACGCTACTTCAAACATACTGAAATTTATAATACATTAATTATGTGCAATACAACATTCTTTCTATGAAATATGGAATGCTTGGCATTTATCATAAATTTATGGGGCCACGCAACAGAATTAGGTAACATTATGGCCTATTGGGAAAAATAATTTTTGATGTATTTTAAAAATGTTATATTATTTGAGACATAATGAAGCTGACCTACATTGCTGAGTTGCACTCTGAGATACTTACTGTAGAATATGGAGTGTACAGAATTTTTAAAATTGTTTAGGGGTACATAAAAAAGGATTCGGTTACAGTACTGAATGTGAGCGATATTAGCTGGAAATGCGTTTTCAGATGTGGTATACTTTTTAAAGATTAACCAAATTTTAGTACATAACGGTGGTGTGTATAAATTTCATAATAAATGTAAGATGATAAGAAACAAGTAATATAAAAAAAATAATAAGTCAATTCCTACTTAGGCAACAAAGAAAATTTTTATTTTAGTTACTTTTTATAAAATAATTACAATTAATATAAATATGTTTATACATATGACGGAATCACGATATTAAATGGCAAAATATAAAGCGAATTTCCTTGCAATTTCCCATTTTCCTTTCTATATGGTGTTGGGCTATTATTTTTGTTTGTTACTATTTATTCTTTTTTTTTTGTTTGTTTGTTTGCTTCTAATTTATGAAGCTGATGGTGGTCTATAATTTCTCATACGGTCATTTTCACTTGTTTCATTTTCCATTTTGTTCCCTCCTTGACTCAGACTAGAACCCAGAATGAAAAAAGAATCTGAAAAAGACATTTTTTCTCCCATATAAAACTAAAATTAATTAATTAAACTTAATTAATGAATTAATATTTGAAAAAACTGTATTAACATCAAGTGTCCTCCACTACAAGTTAAAAAAATGTATTTGAACTTGAGTAAATGAATAATAAGTATTTTATTAACGATTGAAAATTTGAATAAAATTAATCAATTAAATGTAATTAATGAACGAATGTTTGAAAAAAACTTTATAGTATCCTCAAGTGTTATCCACTACAAGTTTTAAAAAAATATATTTGAACTTGAGTGGATGAATAATAAGTATCTTATTAACGATTGAAAATCTTAAAAAGAAAATTTTTTTTCTCCCATATAAAACTAAAATTAATTAATTAAATTGAATTAATGAATTAATATTTAAAAAAACTATTAACATCAACTATCATCTACTACAAGTTTAAAAAATTTTATTTGAACTTCGGTGGATGAATAATAAGTATTTTATTAACGATTGAAAATCTGAATAAGAGAATTTTTTTCTCCCATATAAAAATAAAATTAATTAATTAAATTGAATTAATGAATTAATATTAAAAAAAAACTATATTAACATCAAGTGTCATCCACTACAAGCTTAAAAAAATGTATTTGAACTTGAGTGAATGAATAATAAGTATTTTATTAACGATTGAAAATTTGAACAATATATATAAATATGTATAGGGAGAGTGTGAACTAATAGTAGCAATTGAATAGAAGATATTAAGAAGACGATTATAAATTTTTATAACACATTGGAATATAGAATAGGATCTTAAATTACAGCTCCAGAATTGTGATTTATTTTCTGAAAACTTTTATGGTAATTTCACGCAAATCTTTTGAATCGCCTTTTTTAAAAAAACTAATTACATTTATTTATTTTTAATTTAAAAGATTAATTTTTATAACTTACTTTTTTTTCTTTCAGATTTTCTGCATTTTATGAACTTTGACTTAATACTTAAAATTTGTAAAACATTTTGTATTAAAAACGAACACCTTTAATTTGTTAGTTAAAAAAAGAGCACACAATGCTTTCATTTTTCTTACTTTCTTAAAAAATTATATTTCACTAGAAAAAAAGTCTCTAACAAATGCTTACTAAATGCTAACAAATACTTCGGCTCAGAAAAATAATTGTTTTTCTCCTAAATCTCTTAAAAAGCAGTAATTTCTTAAATTATCATGTGCAACAAAATAAAGTAAAAATATAATAAATCAAAAACTAAAAGTAAATGTATAAACATAAAAATATATTCTTTTCAGAATGCCTGAAAATTATAAAATTTAAGTATCTTTGTAATTTTTGAGTCATGTTTTAAATATTTTATTTTTGTTGAAATTTATAATTTTTCACAACTTACTTTTTTTCTGCTCATTCTTCTATACTTTACTAACCTTCATTGAATTCCAGCAAATTTTTATCTTGAAAGTACACAACTTTTACTTATTCGAAAAGCAGGAGAAAACACCATCACCAGTACCACAACCACGAAACAGCAAAAACACGTTATGCACTTTAAATAAATAAACAAATAGCACAGGATGCATTTTTTTTTTTTTATTTACCTGTAAAACAAGTTTTCTTACGAATGCTATATTTCGGCTCAGAAAATTAAATTTCTTCTCAAACTTTTAGTTAAACGTTATTTCATATGATAATCTGCATTATTTTCTGTATAAAAGAGAAATAAATAAAGAAAAGAAATGCTATGAAGGACAACCAAAGTGAGAGATGCAATCAGAATGCAAAAGAATACATTAAGGGTGTATTCGAAAAAATATTTTCCCACCCTCAACAGCTCGAAATTTTCTGAGACATTTTCAGACTCATTTTTAAAGTAAAAACATGAAACTTGCTGAGGTGATTTTTGAAGAGATGGATAAGAAGCCGTGTGATTTCATTTTTCGTTCAATTAATTAGAATTTGAGTTTTAAACAATTATTTTCTCAGAATGACCATTTTTTACCAGACTGCCAAGAAGGGTTATGTGCACGCGTATCTGGGTATGTGGTTTTCTTTATGCCCTCGAAACATCCCATCAACTGAATGGATTTTAATGAATGAAATCTCTATCGATTCGTCTTAACCATCCGATGGTTATAGGCTAGATTTTGTTTTTATAAATTCAAAATGGCGGCCGTAAAATGCAAAATGGCGGTAGAAACGAAAAAATAATTTTACGCACCCTATTGAGTGACATATCATTGGATAGGTCTTTCAAAATGAAGACGATATTTCACGGACAATTTTACAGTCAGAAGCTCCTTTTAAATATTACTTAACCTGGAAGTTGTGTACGTAGGATCTCTAGCTTTACTGCAACTCTAACCTTCATATACATCTATAGGCCTCATCAAAACAGTGTTTATAGATAGGAACTAACAATTAAACACAACTTAAAAGTCATCAATACCAGTAAATAAAAAAAATAGGTAAGTAATATAAAAAATAGTTTCACATTGATGAGAAATAATTAATTAGTTCGCTTTTTACGCAGTCGAGTTTTTTGATTTTTTAAAATTTATTTTCATTCCCAGATCTCCCGCTTCGGAAAATTCGGTTCGAAACGACAACTTTGACAGCATTTTTTACAATATTTTTTGCATTTATCAGGAAATCGAGACGCACGGCACATTATATACTTTTTAATTAAGAGAATTTTCCAGTTTGATGCGTTTGAGACCAAAAATGAATTTAAAAATGAATTAGAAAATAAACAATTTGGATTGGAATACACCCTTAACACGGACATTATAAATCTTATTGAAACAGGATTAAGATAACAAAATCATAAATTAAGTCTCCAGAATTGTGATTTATTTACTTATAATCTCTGTGGGCGTATCAATTCTCTGAAATATTCTTTCTAGTTTTTTTTAAATTAAAAATACTATTTGATGATATTTTTTTAGGTAGCTTTCTTTACAAAAAAGCTACCTATTGCAGCCGTTCGGAGGAAAGCGATTTCAAAAAATTTTGGTATATTTTCATCGATCATGACCCCCAGACCCCGAAACCACCCTCCGTTCAAAATTGATATATATATATATATATATATATATATATATATATCTGACCTATGTCACACTGTAACTCCCGTAATTATGAACCGATTTCGATGCAATTCGGTGTGTACATAGTACATACCAATGTCTCGACCGAGTTCGTTGGCCAGCTTCATCCGCAGTTTTGTTTCAAAATGGCGGCCATTTAAAATTTTTAAAAAAATTTAAAACTTGAAATGTGGTACCAAAAAATTAAAAATGGAAAAATATTTTTTTCTTATGTATTTGACCTTTATACAAAGATTCCGGAGCAGTTTTTGTTTCGTCTATATCTTAAAAAATGGCTGAGTTATAGCATTTTGAATTTCTAGCGTGGCTGACATTTTGAAACGTCCTGAATTTTGTCACGCGATAAAAGGCGTATTTATGAACCGATTTGGATGTAATTCCGTGTGTACATAGTACATACCAATCTCTCGACCGGGTTCGTTGGCCAGCTTCATCCGCCATTTTGTTTCAAAATGGCGGCCATTTAAATTTTTCTTAAAAATTTAAAATTTGAAATGTGGTACCAAAAAATTGAAAATGGAAAAATATTTTTTTCTTATGTATTTGACCTTTATACAAAGATGTCGGAGCAGTTTTTGTTTCGTCTATATCTTAAAAAATGGCTGAGTTATAGCATTTTGAATTTCTAGCGTGGCTGACATTTTGAAACGTCCTGAATTTTGTCACGCGATAAAAGGCGTATTTATGAACCGATTTGGATGTAACTTCGTTTATACATAGTACATACCAATGTCTCGACCGGGTTCGTTGGCCAGTTTCACCCGCCATCTTGTTTAAAAATGACGGCCATTTAAATTTTTAAGAAAAATTTAAATTTGAAATGTGGTACGAAAAATTGAAAATTGAAAAAATATTTTCTTCTTATGTGTTTGACCTTGATAAAAAGATTCGGGAGCAGTTTTTGTTTCGTCTATATCTTAAGAAATGGCTGAGTTATAGCATTTTGAATTTCTAGCGTGGGTGACATTTTGAAACGTCCTGATTTTTCTCACGTAATAACAGGCCTATTTATGAACCGACTTGGATGTACCTTGGTGTGTACATAGTACCTACAAATATCTCGACCGAGTTCGTTGGCCAGCTTCATCCGCCATCTTGTTTCAAAATGGCGGCCATTTAAAAAAATAAAAAAATTTAAATGAGATACCAAAAAATTGGAAAATGAAAAAGATTTTTTTTGTATGTGTTTGACCTTAATACAAAGATTCCGGAACAGTTTTTCTTTCGTCTATATCTAAAAAAAAATGGCTGAGTAATAGTATTTTGAATTTCTCTTGTGGCTGACATTTTAAAACGACCTGATTTTTGTCACGCGATAACAGGCGTATTTATGAACCTATTTGGATGTAACTTGGTCTGTACATAGTACATACCAATGTCTTGACCGAGTTCGTTGGCCAGCTTCATTCGCCATCTTGTTTCAAAAGGGTTGCCATTTAAAAAAAATTAAATTTAAAATTCAAAATGAGGTATTAAAAAATTGGAAAATGAAAAAGATTTTTTTTATGTGTTTGGCCTTGATACAAAGATTCCGGAGCAGTTTTTGTTTCTGAAAATTTGTTCTTTTGTTGATATCTTAAAAATGGTTGATTTATAGCACTTTGAATTTCTAGCATGGCTAACATTTTGAAGCGATCTTGTATTTGTCACGCGATAACACACGTATTCGCCTATTTCGATGTAAGAAGGCATGTGGATAGTATACATCAACACCTCGACCAAGTTCGCTGGCCAGATTCATCAGCCATCTTGTTTCAAAATGGCGGCCATTAAATTAAAAAAAATATATATATTTAAAGTGAGGTGCAAAAAAATTAGAAATTGAAAAGGTTTCTTTCTTAAGTATTTGATCTTGATATAAGGATTCAGGAGCATTTTTTGTTTGTCTTTACCTTAAAAAATGGCTCAGATATAGCAGGTTCAATTTCTATTGTGGGTGACATTTTGAAAAATCTGATTTTTTGCATGCGACAGCACTCCTATATATTAACCGATTCCGATGTGAGTGAGCATGTGCACAGCAATTACTAAGGTCTCGACCAAGTTCACTGCTTAGCCTCATCCACCATGTTGTCTTAAAATGACAGGCACTTTAAGAAATTGCCGAATTTGGCAGCCAAATATAAGTTACTTTAAAGAAAAGCAGCTTGGATAAAGCTGACTAATTTCGCGAAATTCTCATTCATTATATTGATAAAAATTAGTATTGAATCTCCTATATTCGGTTTCCACTAAATTGAGCTTCGTGTGTTTGCATGATATAAGTTGGCTTTTTTTAAATAAGGATTATGAAAGCTACCTCTTCCTCCCGGCACTGGCCGGAAGGACTTTTTTTTCCTTGTCCATTCTTCTATATTAAAAATTGCAGTTTTAAAATTTTTAGAAAATATTATCTAAAAAGGCACAATTTTTAATTGTTTGTTAAAGAAATAAAACAAGACTTCAAAAATACGTTTATTTATTAGGGTTATGTACATAAAAAGTAAAAACGAAACCATTATAAGATCACTCTTGTGTCTGTCTGTCCATCTGTCACAGACGTTTTACTCGTAAACTAGGGAACGTGGACAGTTGAAATTGTCTGAAGTAATAAAGGCTATTGACCGACATATTTATAGATTATTAACCATTCAAAAATATATTTAGGAAAAATGTAGAAAATTTAATTAAGTTACTTAAAAGAAAAAAAAAAAAAAAAAAAAAAAAAAACTTTTCTTTGTATATCGTGTGGGGAATTGTGTGAAAGCTTTCGTAATGCTGAAATCAAATATACATTTCTTTTAATTTTAGTTATTATAATTTCAGAGATGTCGCCAACAACGTAATGTAAAAATATATATGCCCCCTCCCCTCTATTCCCAAATCTATTGAAACTAAAATTATGAAACAATTAGGGTTAGTAGAAGTTAATTTAAACCTTGCAGGAAAACTATAGCGATTACCCTAGGTCACATAGTTTTTGAGAAAACCGCATTTTCCCGCTACAGACACATTTCGATTTGCGTGTATGCAATGAAGGAGTTGGAGAGGATACCGATCGCCGCAGAAGTATAAAAGCATTGTTGATCATGATTTTAGAAAAAAAAAAATGTCTGTAATTAGCCGAGATAACCCTTAAAGACACGGGCGGTTTGGACATACAGTCGTGGGGGGAAAAAAAAGTAAACACTCCCTACTAACTCCTCAACAAATTATCGCGAAAGAAAGTTACTGGTACCGAACGATTGGAAATAAAGTCTACTTTTAAATGATGTATATAAAATTTGCTTAGGGGTCCATCTACATATTAAAACGAACCATAACTTTGTTTTTCTCAATAGCAGTATACAATTCTGACAGCATAAATGAACTCTACACCCTTCAATTAGCCTAAAAACAAATTTTTATGCAATTCATACGATAAGTTTTCGAAAAATTAATTATTTTAAAACGAGCGTATTTTAAGGGCTGTATACAAATTGAAGTTCAGTACTCGATTGTTAACCAAGAGAGTCATGTTTTTGATCAAGGCACCTTAAGCGTCACTCACGCAGTCAATGAAGCCTGCTAGATTACATGATAGCAGAAGAAATTTCCAAATATATAGTCACTTCTGTCATAGACGGGTTCTTAAACCACAATTTTGTCGTTTTTTAAGCATAATTTGAAAACTACTTGGAAGAACAATGTGAAATTTTAGATTTCAGTAAAGTAGGACTTAATAAATCTAAATCCATAAAAAAAATTGTAGATTGAAATTCATAATTGTTTCGAATATTAATTTCATAATTCATGTCATAAAATTATAAAAATTGCAAATTCAGCTTATTTATATTTGGGTATATTAGTATTATTTCTACAAAAAAAAAAAATTAGCACATTAGGAGCATAATTTCGGGAGATATAAATAAAAATATGAAAATGTAATTTAACATTAGAAGCACTAAATTTTGAATTTTTATAATTCAAAAACTTATCATTGAAATGACTTAAAATTTGGTGTCTAGGCATAGTTTGAACCAAAGATTTGAAATATCTCGTTAAAATTGGGTATTGCCATTGAAAAAAATAAGTTTGTATTCGTTTTAATATGTAGATGGCCCCTAAGCAAATTTTATATACATCATTTAAAAGTAAACTTTATTTCCAATTGTTCGGTACCAATAACTTTCGTTTACGATAATTTGTTGAGGAGTTAGTAGGGGGTGTTTACTTTTTTTTTTCCACGACTGTACATAAAGACACGTGCGGCATACTCTGTGCGCCATCGGCTTTTAAAGCCAAGATAACTTTTAAGGGGTCTTGTACCTTTTATCCCCATGAGGGGCACCGGTATATATTATATACCACCTACGATTAATAAAGTTTTACACCAGAAAAATTTTATTAAATTTTACTTTTCTAACTTTGGTGGAAAAAAGCCGTAAAATTGCTTTTACTTATTTTGAAATAGAAATTTTCAAAGATTCCGGTTTGAATTCAGCATTTCACAAACGTAATTGCTTGCCCCTCAAGGGGTTAAACGCGTCGAAAATAAACATGAAATTTTGGATATTGATTAAACAGATTGTACTTTGTAGCATGCTACCATTAGAAATTTGTTAGCCTTTTACAGAATGTGTGTATGGTTGAAATCAAAATAGCTCCTTTTTTTACTCCAGAAGTCATTGCGCGCATGATATCTTGAGAAAGTGTATATGGACAGAACACAATGGCTGAAAAATTTGCGTTCTGATCCAAACTTAATTATTACTAAGGCTGACAAAGTGGTCAGATTGTTCTTCTCGACAAATCTACGTATTTGGAAAAATCACATAAATTAATTAATGATGGTCCGTATGTGGATATCCGCAAAGACCCTTCCACTAGTGAAATTAACTCTATTAAGTCTGCCATCAAGTCTTCTTCTATCATTCCTGCTAACTTTAAGAAGTCTCTTATTCAGTCTATTTCGCATTGTGCCAGGTTTTATGCTTTACCTAAGGTCTATAAACCTGACATTCCTTTTAGACCTATTGTCTCTAGTATCGGTACAGCTTCTTATAAGCTTGAAAATATTTAGTTTCTGTTTTTCCCCACTTTTGAGCAGTAACTGTTTCACTGTTAAGAATTCTTTTGATTTTGTTAAAAAACTTCATAATTTTAAGCCGCAGGGCCACATGATGGTTTCTTTTGATGTTAAATCATTATTTACAAATGTTCCGGTTGAGGGGGCTTTAGATTGCCTCAAGAAAAGGCTTTGCGAATTCCATTTCTCTTATTTTGAAATCGAGGAGCTTATCCTTCTCACTCGCGCTTGCTTGTCGCAAAATACTTTTGTTTTCAATTGTAATTTCTTCCGTATGATTGACGGTTTGGCTATGGGTAATCCTCTTAGTCCAATTTTATGCGATATTTATATGAACTATTTTGAGGTCAAACTTTTTGAAATTTTAAAATTTCCATTCTATGTTCGTTATGTTGATGATGTTTATGTGCTGGTTGAAATGAATTCGGATATTAGTCATATTCTCTCTATCATGAATTTCATTGATCCCTGCATTCAATTTACCTCTGAAATTGAGACCAATAACTGTCTTTCTTTCCTGGATGTCCTTGTTATTCGTTGTGAAAATGGCTTTAAGACTACCGTCTTTCGTAAACCTTTTGCTGTCAGTCTTCCACCTCACAGATATTCTTCTCATCCTCCTAACCAGAAATTCGCTGCTTTTAAAACTTTTGTTTTTCGAGCTTTCAATATTTGTTCCAGTCCTCAGTTACTCAGTGCTGAACTTAATTACCTCAAAGCTATTGCTGTTGATCGTGGTTATTCCTCTAATTCTATTCCTTGATTCTATTTATAAGAAATTGACGAAAACCATCCACTCTGAAAAGCATTCTAATTCCAAATCTAATACTTCAGTTGTGTTACCATTTTTTCCTAAAATCAGTCAGCAAGTTGCTAAAATCTTAAGAAGGTTTGATTTTCATGTTATTTTTTTTCCTGTTAATAAAATCACTTTTTCAAATCTCAAACACCCCGTTGATCGCCTTGATAACTGGGGTATTTACCAAATCTCTTGCCAGTGTGGCCAAAATAAAATTAATAAAAAAAATTAAAAGAAATAAAGAAAGAGAAAGAAAAAAAGAAGAAGAAAAAGAGAAAAAAAAGAAAGAAAAATAAGGAAATGCAATTGCACTGCGAGATATTTCAGAATCATTGATGTTATAAATATTTTTTATACACTTTAGATGTAATAGAATCTTAAATTACGCATACAGAATTGTGATTTGTTTATTTATAATCTTTATAAACGCGTCAACTCTTTTGAATCATATCTTTCTCTTTCTTGATTAAAATAAAAACTATACTATATTTTAAAACCTTTTTGATTTTTTGATATCACAGAATATAAAATAGAATGCATGGAATGCATATTATAAAACTTATAAACACACTTGCAGAATTGTGATTTATTTATTTATAATCTTTAAGAACGCTTTTTGAATCGAATTTTTTCTTTCTTTTTTAAAAATAAAAATTACTTATTTCTATGTTTTACCAACCTTCTATAATTTCTTAAGGTTTTTAAAAGTTTCTTCTTGAAAAGGCTGAGTTTTAATTTTTTTTTTTTTTTTAAGAAAAAAAGAAAGAAGAAAGAAAGAAAAAAAAAAAAGAAATACAATCAAAATGTCAATATCTCTGAATACAAAAATGCATGAGGATTATAAAACATATTTAAAACGCTTCATATATAATATAATCTTAAATGATGTCTCCAGAAATGTGAGTTATTTATTTATAATCTTTATAGACGTGCCAACTCTTTTCAATCATCTTTTTTCTTTCTTTTTTTAAATAAAAACCACTTTTTTCCATATTTTATCAACATTCTATATTTTCTTAAATCTTTTAATATTTTTTTTTCTCAAAAATGTACAGTATTTTATTTTAAGTGAGGGGGGGGGGGAGGAAATGCTGTCGAAGTGCGAGATTTCTTATAATGCAAAATAAAATGCATGGGGATTATAAAACATACAAATCCCTTAAATGGCGGTGGGTCGATTTTAGACCACTTACCTTTTAAATCCTAAATTGCCCATTGGCACCAGAATATTGGAATGAAAATTTTCCTTTTATTAAGTATGTGAAGAAAAGCTTTCATTTATTTTAAGAATTTTTTTTCTAAATTCTGATTTAATTCAAACATTTCAGTATTTTACAAATAAAAGTTCTTTGCTTCTGAAAGAGTTAATTACATTATATATAATGGAATCTTTAATTGAGTTTCCAGAATTGTGATTTATATATTTGCAATCTTCTCGAAATCATCAACTTATTTGAAACATCTTTTCCTTTCTTTTTTAAAATAAAAACTACTTTTTCCTATATTTTACCGATCTTTTATATATTTTTAAAGCTCTCAGAAAATTTCTTCTTAAAAATGCACAGTTTTAATTTCTTTTTTTTTTTTAAAGAAAGAAAAAAATGGAAAAATGAAGTGCAATTCAAGTGCGATGTGCGAGATATCACAGAATACAAAAGAGAATGCATGAGGATTATATAACATATTTAAACACATTAGATATAATATAATCTTAAGTTACGTCTTCAGAATTATTGATTTTTTATTTATAATCTTTATAAACGCGTCAACTCTTTTGAATCGCCCCTTTTCTTTCTTTCCTTCTATTTCTTTATACTTTTTCTATTTTTTACCAACCTTCTATATTTTCGTAAGTATTTTAGAAAATTTCTTCTTAAAAATGCAGCTTTATTTTATTGTAAGAAAAAAGGAGAAAAGTAAGATTTGAAAAAATGAAATGCAATTCCAGTGCGACATATCATAGAATACAAAATAGAATGCATGGGGAATATAAAACATATTTAAACACATTAGATATAACTGAATTTCAAATTACGTCTTCAAAATTGTGATTTGTTTATTTATAATCTAGACGAACGCGTCAACTATTTTCAATTGTATTTTCCAATTTCCCAATAAGTTTCTCAATAAATGACTGAAAAAATATCTTTTCTGAAACTGATCCTTTAGGCGCTTAGTAATTTAGGTTAAAAAATATGGATCTGAAACTACAAACCCCATTAAAACTTCAATTTAATGACCATTAACTTAAATTAACGCAATCAAAAATTTAAGAGCTTTACACAAATAAATAAACTACAACTCCTTAAAATTTTGTATTGAAAAAGATTTAAGTTAAATACTTATGAAAATTACTCACTTTCTTTGTCATACTGTCTTTTGGGCACTTTGCAAACTCAGATGAAAATAACTTTTATTTTATGTGGGAATCTGCTTAGATGCTGCCATTTATTCTTTTGCTTTGAACGCAAAAATCACTCAGCTATTAAGAAGTGATGTGAAAATGTAAAAAAATCGGACATTTTAGTTTTTATAAGGAAAAGAACAGAGGTCCCCGTTTGGGGACCCAGGGACCGAAGTGGTTAAAATAAAAACTGCTTCTTTCTGTATTTTACCAATCTTCTATATTTTCTTTAAGCTTCTTGAAAATTTCTTATTAAAAATGCAATTTCATAAAATAAAAAACGGAGCATGCGATGCATTTTTTCTAAGTTGCCTGTAAAACCAGTTTCTTTACAAATACTCTCCTGCGGCTCAGAAAATAAATGATATTTCTTCTTTTCTATACCTTTTACGAAACGGTGATTATTTGAATTGTATCATTCTATTCTTTTTCTTTTTTTTATGTAAGCTGCTGCTTCCGTAATTTAATTTATTGTACACTTTGCATTTTCTCGAATTTACTGCAAAAATTATTTAATATAAATACATGGAAGTTTTATAGATAAATGTATGATAAACACATTGAAGAAGACACTTTTAAATCAAAGAATTATTTTAAGCAATTTTAATGTTAAAATCGGTTAATATAGTTCAGTTAAATAAGTTTTCTAGCTAGTATTAAGATCAAAAACTAGGCATACCAGCTTAACCATCTACTGCAGATGTACACCAGATTGTGGTATGCAGTTTCCAATTATTATTTTTTTTAATGTCTAATTTTTTTCTCTATCCCTCTTCATATATATATATATATATATATCTTTCCCTATCTCTCTGTTTCTATTATATCACTGTATCTCTATCCCTCTATCTCTATGTGTCTAGCTCCATACACCCTCTCTCTATCCACCTTCTCTCGATCTATATTATCTCTATCTCGCTATCTCTATCCCTCCATCTCTATATCTCTGTCTCCGTCTCTCCATTTCTGTCTCTATATTTCTCTCCATGTCACATGTCTCTATATGCCTCCACTTGCCCGTTTCTATCTATTTTATGTCTTCCTATCTTTCTGTCTCTCTATTTATCTATAAAATTTTACCGAGGCGTGGATTTAAGAATTTCATAAATTCCTTTCATATATTCGATTTATATATTCGTTTCATATATTCGAATTCAGATACGAGTATTATCTTTTCATAAAATCGTTATACATATTCGTTTCATAAAATCGTTACACAAACTCGTTACATAAAATTTTTTCATTACACTGCTAAAACTTTGCAGAATTCTGGCAGGTCATTTGACCGTTTTTTCCGAAAATGGTTACACAACCGTAGTTTTAACACTATTCTGACTATATTATTGGCCATTTTATGGTCAGAACATAGTTAAATTATGGTTATGAAACCGTTTTTTTCAAAAAACGGTCGAATGACTTGCCAGAATGTTGCAAAATTTTTAACAGTGTAAGATTATATATATATGTAGTGTAGATATAATATTTTTCCGCCGAATTACCCTTAATATTAAAATAAATACAATTAATTGAAGAAAATAAAATATTATTCATGATTAAGGTTTAATGTCAAATTCGGTAACGATGTTCTTTTTGTTCGGTAACAAATACATAATTATCGAACAATTTTTTTTAATTAATGAAAAAAGAACTCGTTTAATAACATAATTAGAATTATTTAATTTTTATATATACTTTTTTCACTTATTTTCTCCTAAACATGTTTGAAGATATATTAATTATTCTATAAATACTCATTTTTAACACTTTCCAACATAGTTGAAAAGTTTTCCTGACTTCGTTTAAGTCTACAGTCTGTCTTTCGTCTAACGCATGTCTACCGTCTGTCTGTCCGTGCTCTAACTCGCGTAAATATACTCGGATTGGCATGTAATTGGTATAAGTTATTGAAGTTTATCATCGCATGGTCGGTATTGAAAATGAAGTGGGTAGCGTTTTTAGTTCATTTACAGGGGCGCCCAAAAGTACTCAGCTACTTTATGTTCTATGGGGAAAAATCATTTGCGGTTCATTTTAAAATTGTTACACAATTTTAAACATTAGGAAATTCTTATGCATTATTGGGGTGGGCTAGAAGATAGTTACTATAGAATATGTTATCTGTATCACATACGGTACTCGTACAGGGGAACTCAAAAGTATTTCGTTATATTATGGTGTATGAAGAAAAATCGTTTATTGCGTATTTTAATGATGTTACTCTGTTACAAGCGTAACAAAATTTATATGAATTTCTGAGGTGCACTAATACGTGCTTTCCGTAGAATATGAGGTGCAAAGCATTTATCATTCATTTCCCAGCGAAGAAAGAAACAGTGGGCCATCAGCTTGGAGAAAGATGGCATCCAGCTCTGACATCAGCAGTGCAATGTGCCATTACTTAAACCAGTACAAATGTGCCCGTGCGGAATGCAGATGGCCCATCAGTGATGGCCAACAGCAGGCCAGCATCGGTATACCATCACATTACTTCAATCCTGCACTTTTCCTCGTGCACTTCCATGGTGTAGTGGGCCAGCGCATGAGATAAAACGGAGGCCGATCAGAATTTTACCTGATGATTTCCAATAGCAAAGTCGACTGAAGTTGTCCAGCAGTGATCATGCAGTGGTAGACCATTAGCCAGCACTTCTCCATCATTGCCAGCACCTATCTTCTCCTGGACAGCAATTTCCTTTTTGCTGGGTTACAGGGTCACACAAAAGTGTTGGTTAAATAATAATCTACGCTGAAAAAAATGTTCGCGGCCTATTTTAATTAAGTTGCACTATTTCAAACAAGATGAACTTGGTATACATTACTGAGGTCTACTACAAGATGCTTGCAATAGAATATGATGTGCAACACATTTATCGTCCATTTACAAGGACACATGAGAGATTTCAAATACAATACTTCATTTGAAGTGTTCTCGATTAGATATGATTGCTGAAAGTGCGTTTTCTGTTATGGCATGCGTTTGAAGTTTAAGTACATTTTTGAACACTACGTGGTGTATCTAAATTCTATATACCATATAAAGGGCTACACAAAAGAATTCATAAGCATTGCTGAGATTGAGTGTGAATTGTTTAAAGGTGTTTTTTTTTAATTTGAGTTATGAATTTTCAAGCTCAAGTACATTTTGTACACTCAGAGATGTTTTCTATTAGACCGCTTATCGATAATTATTCCTGGAAGTGTGATTTCAGTAGTTTTAAACGTATTTTTGCCTTAAGGGTGTCCTCAAATCCAAAAGGGCAACTTTCTGACATAAGTTTTAATTTATTTTTGTTCGAAAATGCATGAAACTAGCTAATGTTGTGGTGAATGTTGGTAATGTGGGTAATGTTGGCTGGAAGTGATGGAAAGTGTTTATAATCTATGCTTGATGCATGATTTTTCTTTCTTGTTTTAATCTATGTAAGGTTATTTTTTTGTTATTTAGAAAACTTTATCTTCTCAGTAATAAACATATGTGAGGCATTCTCACAAAAGTTTAACTTTCAGGAATAAAAATCTGGTGAAATTAAACTTAATAAAATAACATTTTAAACTTATAGACGAATGCCTTAAGGATTCAAATTAAAGTTTGTTTTATCAAAAATGACGTCATTTACGTCATTTGCATCCGCTAAAAAATTCTACATTTACGATCCAGTTTTAAAAAGCATGTGTAGCAAAGTATGCAAATGACGTCACTATCGCAGAATACACAAACACATCAAAAAGCGATGTCAAAAACTCGACAAAAAAAAAATCGGCTATTTAATTATTCACATGCATTCATTAGTTTGTAACATTAATATGGATACTTAAAATTAAATATATTTTATAATAGCTCCATGTTTATCAGAAATCATTCATTTATATTTTTTCAAAATAACACGTATGTTAATTGCTTTTTTTTTTTTTTTTTTTTTTTTTTTAAGTTGTCATGAGAAAATGGCAAAAAAATATATGGTAATCTACTATTTTCCAACTATTTTTTCTTTACTTTCTACAGATATAGAATACTTCAGTTGCCACCATTACACAAATGGTATTATAAAATACTACAAAAAAATTAATATCTTAAAAATAAATTGAGATGTAGTTTTCAAACAAATTGCAGTTAAAAGTACCTTTTATCCCTATACGAAGGTGTAAAAATTTTAAATGTGCAATGCTTAGAAGTTTAAAAAGTTGCTTTACAGATTATCAGTATTTAACCGATACACCTGCTTCCTTTTATGGCTGGCTTATGTAATGTATCGTTATTTTTTAAGGACGGTACTTTAATTAGTGCTCGAAAGAAATAGTATATCAGGAGCTAAAAAAGAGAGAGAGAGAGAGAGAAAGCAAATTAAAGAAAACAAAGCCGAAAATTTCATTGTTATTATGCTTCTTTATCATTTGCATAACTTTACGATCAAATTTGAATGTGAAGGAATGCATTGTTTTCATGTTATAACTAATGTGCTGATACAATAAATGATTTTATATAAAAGAATAATTCATTTTTATGTCCCTTAATAAGTAATATTTGTTTGAGAAAGAGATAATTTGCAGGTGTTTTGAAAGAAAAATGTATTAAAAATTTTGTCAAATATGATTTTTCACACAAAAATGTTCTTCTATTTGAAAATTATTTTGTTATTTAGCATGCGATTAGTTACAAAATCATTTAAATATTTTGGTGTATGAAATGTTATTTCATTATATTATTAGTCTAAATGCTTAAATTATTTCAAATGAAATTAATCATTATAATCATTCAATAATCAGTTCAAAGAAACGCAGGTATGTTAATCATGGAAGACGGTAGTATTCCAGTGATGCAGCCTTAAGCCTAAAATCGTAAGAATGGCGGAACTCATACATACACCTAACTCGAGATCAAAGGAAACGCGAAAAACCGCCACTTCATAACTCAGCAAATATAGCGCATATTGTTCTGATTTTTTTAAAAACAGTCTTATATCTGCAATCTTATCCTGTTCTAAAATTTTTACATTTCTACATGCAGTATATTTTGAGATCTCGAAACCCATTTTTAAAGTACTTGCGATGGATAAAGTTCCTAATTTCCATTTCTGATAAATGGCAAGGGCGATTTTCTTTAAATTGGTATAAAGTATGAATTTGTTTTAGATGAAGGGAATGAGATAATACTTGTGTCCGGGAAAACTCTTGTTTTTTATATAATTCGCAATTTTTTTTCCTCAAAAGAATTTTATTAAAATTAATATATAATATAAATCTGTTTGAGATAAAGCGAATAACATAACACTTATTTGCAGAAAAACTGTTATTTGTTATATAATCGGTATGAAAAATGAAACTATATTTTTTCGCCATTCTATGAGAATTTACCGTAAATGCGCAAAAAGTTATTAATGTATTCCTGCGCATCCTTTCTTTTTATTCACTTTTGGGAACAGTTAGTTATCCTAACACTAGCTGAGCGGTTAAGAGCGCTGCTACCATAGACGCGATATCTCGGGTTCAATCCGCAGTGATGCCTTTTGATTTTTTTTATGAACTCCTTTGTAATTTTTTATTGCCAGTTAGATAATTAATTAAAATTTAAGACTTTTTTAATTGTTATCAAGTTAAACAAAATTAAATTGCAATTATAACTAAGCTAAATAAAATAAAACTTCATTTTAAATAAATTTCAATAACAAAATGTACCATTTCTGCAGCTGGTAAATGTGGCGCCACGTATATTTTGGATAGAAACCCTAAACTCTAACATTTCACATAGAATACATATACATTTAACATTTGTTAAATAACGATAACTGGAAAATGTTATTCAATATTATTTCATAATCCTTTAGATATTTTGAGAGTGTTACTATCACACAGCAAATATATCTAGTGCATTGACTTTATTAACTCGTAAATGTAATTGAGTTGAAAACCCTTATCTATATTTAAGTTATGAATTTTGTTCTATGCATTTCAAATATTTTGTAACTATGTATCTTATCTCCACATTAAAAAGAAAAAAATTTGAGATTAACTGTTTCAGAAAGTATTTTCACATTTAATTATGTACAGATAAATAAATATAATCTTTTCTTGTCTGATGTATGTTTTTTTTTTATATCTGCTAAAATAAATAAATAAATAAATAAATAAAATAAATAAAATAAAATAAAATAAAATACTTCCCAAATATTATTAAATTCAGCCATTTTTCTCCGGGAAGGTGTGTGTGTATTAAAAAAACTGCAGAAATTACTTTTCTTATATTAAGGAGCATAAAAAATTTAATGTAATTTAAAATAAGAATCTCTTGAAATTGTTCCATTTATTCATTAAGGTTATTAACTAACTGTCATATTTATTTTTTATATATGTTGAAAATATCATACCTTAGACTAGGTACTTCTTTTCGTTTTGAGAAATGATGCAAATTAAAATCATTAAAAATTTGCTGTTTAATGTTTTGCATAATAATTCAAAATTATTTTCTGACTAGCAAAATAATTTGTAAGTCTTCTTCTCAAATTGTCTTCTATTCAGTAATATGAGTATGTAAAAATATTATTTAACAATTTTTATAGAATTAACCTATAATATATATATTTATTGTTACAAATGCAATGCAACTGCATTCCATGCTGAAATATTTAAAATTTGGGATGCAGTTCTGATATTTTTTAAAAAGGCATTTTTCAGTTCAAATTTCTGTATTTTAAATATTATTTTAAATTGTAGTTTACATAATCTCTTTGTTGTAGCCATAAAAAAAATAAAATGATAATGCCTAGTTTAATTAACAAAATTAAAAAATCATAAAATGATGCATTATTTGTTTGAACTTTTAGCGAGAAAAACTTTTTTTTTTATGTACAAATTTTATGATTAAATCTTACTCAAAAATGTGGCTATTTTGATAGAAATTTATGTTTGTTGCTATAAACTTAAATTAAAAAATAAATAAAACAAAACCTATACCTTTATCAATCAACTTTTTTTCTTATTTTCATTCATATTTATTGTAATTACGGTATACTTTTTTGAGACTCAAAAAGAAAATAATAAAATACTCAATGGCAGTTAATGGTGCCATCTATAATCGAAAATGAGCCACAAAACGAATATTACTTTCGGGGTCAAATTCTGTGATGAAAAGCCTATCTTCCTTGTTCTCCCGTGCTTACAATGTTATTGTATTTTAAATAAAAAGGTTTAAAGAGTAATATCTATATATATAAAAGCCGTTCTCTGTATGTATGTCCTTTATACAAATCTTTAATTTTTGACCGATTTGCACGAAACTCGATGAACATACGTTTTAGAACGTGGAAAAGATCACTGTCTACTTTAAAAAACCATCAGACCACTATTTATCCCTTTTTTCTGCCACCTTCCATAGTTTAACATTATAGAAATATCTCTTTTAAATTTTATAATTCAATCGTTTATTTCCTGTTGCCACACCCTAAAAAACGGCACAGTAATTTAACGAAAATGATAACGCGTGTATTTTGTTTTTGTTTTTTTGTTTTTTTTTTGCAATAAAAATTCAGATCTTCTCGCTATATTTTTGTATTTTTGAAATCAACGTCTTTCTGATCAGAAAACGAAAAATTTCCCTATACATATGTAAAAATGTTAACTAAACGTGTGTTAAAATGACGTAGTATCTCCGTTTGACTGTTTTAAAGCTAAAAAATCTGTTTTAATACAGGTGTTTGAATTTCAAGAAAACAATTCAGGAAAAAGATAATAATAAAAAAAAATAGTTTGCTAGATGTGACGTTAATTTCGTCAATATGATTTCAAATTCTTTCTAAAAATCGGCTGCTACAATTTATTTCCTATTTCTTCGTAATGCTGTAGCTTTAATTATATCATTTAGATAAATGTTTTAATACGTGAAATGCAGTGATAAAATTCTAAGATTTATATCGAATATGGTTACGTAAAATACTTTTCCACGATTTATATTAAATAGAAACTATAACAGAGCAACTATTTTTAAGGGTAAGCTTTTTTTTAAACAAAATTTCATGACTGACATTACATGAACGCTTTTGGAAATAGACGACATTTTCATTTTAACGGCTGTGGATTTGGATTTTATGAATGGAAATATGAGTTTCCATTAAAAAAATATCGGCAACGAATCTTTGTATAGATGTATTAAAGATGCCCGATATACTGCCCGTTAATAGAATATAAATAAAAATAGTTTTTAATTTGAAACACGAATATATTTTTAACCTTTAGTATATTTGCCAGATTTCTCAACAACTACAGTGAAAAATATTTTTGGTATTTTCGATTTAGCGATCAGTTTCTTTTTAGCAATCACTTATTCATCTGAGTAGCACATTTCGCCCGCTGCGGAGATCGGTTTCTACGAAGAAATCTTGAATTAAAGGAAATATATCGGTGAATTTGATCTTGCATTTTAAAGGAATATGTATCTTTATTTCAAATGTCCTTCCGTATGGCTGAAAACGATGCGATCATCACTGCGCTATTACATTTTCTAACGTGTATAAGACAAAATTTCGGCTGTTAAGGACCAAATTTTTTTATTGATTATTTACAGTAGGATTTGGTCTAAGAATGATAGACGGATATGCAAAATACTAAAACTATTCTTCAAAAATTATCTAACTTTTTAAAAAGGCTAATCATTCAGAATTGGTTTCACCTGATTATAGAACATTTCAACTAATTCTATAACAAAGCATGTATAACAAAATGATATATATTAAAACTATTCCAGAAATTTGGGTGCAAAGTAACAGTGTAAATGTCATCAAAATCTGTCCAGTAGAACTTTTAAAAAAGGCTAATCTTTTATAATTGGGCTCACCTGACTATTGAACTTTCTTCAATAATTTTATAACAAAGCGACGTAAAACTATATGCAATATTTTAAAACCATCCGTGTAAAATTATCTAACAAACAATGCAAGTTCCAATGAAATCTATTAAGAATTTTTAAAAAGACTAATTTCATAATCGGGTTCCACATGATTATGGAATTTCCCCCTATAATTCTAGGACTAATCAGTGTATAACAATGATACGCACCAAAACCTTAACTGAAAAACTAATAGTGCAAGTTGAATTAAAATTATTTCAGAAGAACCCAAGTTATACGCTGCCGGAATGAGATTCCCACACGATAGCAAACAAATACTGAAATTTGCCAATTTAGTTATGTAAAAGTACACGAAAACAAACAAATACTGAGTTATTTACAATGTTTTTGAGCAATTAAGTTAATATTTTGTAACTGGGTTGCAGGCATATTTTTAAAAAAATTCAAGTTTGAAAATTCCTTTAAAAAAACATAAAAAATGTGTAAATTGAGATAAACTTTTCAAACAAATTTACTGAAAGTGTTTTTCTTTTCTGTTAGGTGTTGAAATAATCGGATGTATGATGTTTAGAGATCAAATTGCGGTAAAAGTGTAATTTATGATACGGTTAGGTTGTTGCCACCATCAATATGATGGTAGAAGTTACTCATAGATAAGACTTTTCTTCATAATATTGCATTAATAGCAAACGGATATATCTTTCTAAATTGGGTTGCAGGTATATTTAAAAATATCTCTGTGATTGAAAATTTATTTAAAATGGACAAACAATCTGTAAATTGAGATAAACTTTTCAAACAAATATTACTGAAAGTACTTTTTGTATTCTATTAGACGTTAGAATAATCAAATGTGCGACGTTTATAGGTCAAATTGCAGTAAAAGTTAAATTTATGGTTGGGTTTGGTTGTTTCACCAACAATATGATGCTAGAGTTCCTCATAGCAGTGTCTTTTCTTTATTATATTGCATTAAGAGCAAACTTTCGTAATTGGACTGCATGCAAACTTAAAAATATCCATGATTGAAAATTACTTTAAAATCCATTCAAATGAGAAAATTTAGATACAATTTTCAAATAAATTTCATTTGAAAGAACTTTTTTCTATCCGAGAGCGTGAAAAACGAAATTGTATGATGTTCAGAAATTAAGAAAAATTTCAGTAAAGGCGCAATTTATGGGTTAGGTCGTTGCCATCATCAGTATAATGTCACAATTGGCATTGTGTTTGTAGTTTTTTGTATATTCTGAAGATGACTCAATGAAAGAGTCGAAACATGTAAATTTTTACTATTTTTAATATGTTTTTTATTGAAATGACGTCTTTTAAGCAAATAATTGTGTTTTAATATATATATTTGACATTTGTTTGGAATATATATTATTATCGTATAGTTAATAGCAGATGTAATTAAGAATATTTTACTTATATTTATATTTCTTATTGGTCTTTTTAACGATTCGTGGACGGTAATGCACCAATTTCAGTTATTGTCATTGCCGTATTATTTCCTTTTAATGTATTTTACCCGGGAGGACCCTTATTATTAACACGGGCGAAGCCGGGTAGTTCTGGTAGTTTCTTGATATTTTTCTTAAGATATTAAACTTTTTACATAGCAAAATTTAACAAAGTTTTCTATATCTGTGAAAAAAAACGAACCATAAAAAAACCCATGTTGTATAATACTTCCATAGCTTACTAAAAAAATCTTAAAAAATCAAATAGTACAGCACTCTTTACAATTGAAGTATGAGGTATGCTTTTTTGAGTGGGGGGGAGGGGGGAATTAAAGGTGAATGGAAATCACGATTATTAGTCCAGGCAATAGGGAGGAAAATTAATGGTAGTTCTGGAAATCGGTTTGCTTTATGTTTTTTGGGTCGCTGAATCCGAATTTGTAACTTCCCACCAAAATTTACCCCGGCAACCTCCCCAAATTTTGGTAAAAAGCCACCCAAAAAAGGTTTTTATTAAAAAAATCAATTTTTTTATTGTTTTAGGGAAAAAGTATCTAGAAATTCAGAAAGTAGACAAAATTTGCAACAAATTAGATATATGACATTATGACTTAGGATGAAGGGGAAGGGGGGATCTGCCTCGAAACATGCGCCACGGTGCTGCGTGGACTAAGTCGCGCAATTCCACTTAACCACTCACACGTTTACATTCGCCCTCCCATCTCCCCTCCGAACTTTCTCTATAAGGTTTACTTTAAGTTTTTTGAGTCGCTGAATCCGAATTTTTAACTTACCCCCAAAATTCCCCCCCCCCCCGAAAACCCCCCAAAATAGTTGCTTTTAACTTAAATTTCTTATTGTTTTAGGGGAAAAGCATTACGAAATTCAGAAACTAGACAAAATTTGCAACAAATAGGATCGATGACATTATGGCGTAGGATAAACGGGGAGAGAGGGGGCTGCCTCGGAATATTCCCCGCGCGCTTTTCTCAAAAACCAAATTTTTTCAAAAAATAATTTTTTGGGGAGGTTGCCGGGTGAAATTTTGGTGGAAAGTTACAAATTCGGATTCAGCGACCCAAAAAACATAAAGTGAGTCTAAATCCAGAACTAGTATTAAATTTACTAGGTAAAATCCCCTATTGCCTGGACTTCATAACTTAGTGCACGTAGCGCCGCAGTGCATGTTCAGAGGCAGCCCTCTCCCTCCCCGTTCATCCTACGCCATAATGTCATGTATCCTATTTGTTGTAAATTTTGTCTAGTTTCTGAATTTCGTAATGCCTTTCCCCTAAAACAATAAGAAATTTAAGTTAAAAACAACTATTTGGAGGGGGGGGGGGAGTTGCCGGGGGAAATTTTGGTGGGAAGTTAAAAATTCGGATTCAGCGACCCAAAAAACATATAGTAAACCTTTTTCCAGAACTACCATGAATTTTGCTAGGTAGAGCCCCTATACGGTCTCTATTGCCTGGACTATATAAGTTCTTATCGTTGGTCTTTATTTTTTTTTAATCTTTTTGTTATTAACCTAAAAAAAAGTAATGATATCAATTCAAAAAACCCTTAACGGGTTAAAAGTTTGTGACGCAGCACTTTATCTTATTGCTATAAGAATTTTAAATACGGAACTGAAAAATAATGATATAAAATGTTAAGTGACGCTATATTATTTATTTCATCTTTTTATTTTTGTTTTATTTATAATTGCATGTGTAAGAATTATGTTAAATTTAGAAGGATGTATAAAAATTTATTCCTTGATGCTTTATCATTCACATCTTTCATAAATTCAAAATATGAATTTTAAAAGATCTGATATCAAAATTTAAGTGACGCCTTGATGTAGCTTTAAACAATTTGTTTTAAAATTCAATTTTAGTTGTTTTCGGTGATGTTAAATATATTTACAAATCTAACCAAAACTTTTAATTTTCCAATACACAGTTAAAAATATCACTTTCACTGAACCTATACAATGCACTGTAATGTATTTATATGAATAAATTGATTTATCTTTTGTGCCACGCTATCCAAAATCAAAAGTAAAATTTATGTAAATGATTTCTGTGCGTCATTGTATCCAAACTAAGCGAAATGTATGCAAATGGATATTATGACGCAAAGAAATCGTTTACACAAATTTTACTTTTGATTTTGGATAGCGTGGCACAAAAGATTAATCAATTTATTCATATAAATACATTACAGTGCATTGTATAGGTTCAGTGAAAGTGATATTTTTAACTGTGTATTGGAAAATTAAAAGTTTTGGTTAGATTTGTAAATATATTTAGCCAAACCGAAAACAACTAACAATTAATTTTAAAGCAAATTGTTTAAAGCTACATCAAGGCGTTACTTAAATTTTGATATCATTATTTTTCAATTCCATATTTAAAATTCTTATAGCAATAAGATAAAGTGCTACGTCACAAACTTTTCATCCGTTAAGGGTTTTTTGAATTGATAAATATGCAAGCTTTTATGTGAAATGAAAATTACATAAATGTTACATAATAAAGACACATTTTCATAATAAAAACACATAATAAAACGGATGAAAAAAGCTATAAACTACAAATATGGTAGAAAAATGTTCTCAGAGGATAAAAAAAACAAGAAAGAAAAAATCATGCGTCAAACATAGATTATGAAACACTTTCCAACGCATTCAGAATAATGTAACAAAACTGCACCGTTTAATAAATTAAAATATTATGTAATTCAACCATATGAAACGCATAACGCATTTGAAAATCCAATTTCAACTGTCTTCATCTACGATCAGAAAATTGTTCGAATTCTTTAAGCAGCCCTGCATATGATATATAGATTTGTATCTATTAACTAAATGCATGCCAAAATTTACTTCAGTTAAGAAATACATATATCTGTGTTGAAAATTCCCCTTCGTCAATTTCCATTTATAATGAGAATGGTACGTGAATTCTTTGGTGCAGCCCTGTATATGAGGTATATAATTTAAATACAACGAGTAACATGCAAGAAATTAGTTAAATTTAAAAGCGCATACCGAATTTTAAAACGCACTTCCAGCAATCATTACTCAAAGACGGCACTGTAACTGATTTCTTTTGTGTGGCCCTGCAAATGAACGACAAATGTTATGACTGCCCTATTCTATCGTAATCATCTTTTAGTGAAATTCAGTGATTTATATCAGTTTCAATACATTTGAAATAGTGTAATCTCGTTAAAATACTCAGCAAACGATTTTTCCCCATATACCGTAATGTAATGGAGTTTTTTGAGTGCCCCTGTAAATGAACTTATAATCCCACCTACTTCATATACAATCCCAAACATGATGTGGTGACCATAAATAAGGTTTATCAATTGCATGAGAATCCGAATATATTTACGGGAGTTAGAGACGGCCAGATAGACAGCCGGACAGACAAACCGAATGTATAAACACTTTTCAACTTTGTTGGAACGTGTTAAAAAATAACTTTGCTTGTTTCGGATAGGAAATCTTTTCTTTATCTACGAAGAAATATCTGAGAAAATTAGGATAGTGTGAGATATTAAAAGTCATAGTACTGTAAGTCACTAATTTAGCTAAAAAAATCTACATTATTACTGATTATCAGATTTGATATTTAAAAAAATTGATAAAGTTGTCTTTAAACAAACGCATCATTTTGAGGTAATTTTTTTTCTAATTAAACAAAAGGATGAACTCTTTCAGTGGTGTAATTAAGGCTATTTAATTACTGATTTATTTTATTTTTCCCCTCTAAACATATATGCAGTTATATTAAGTACTTATATAAATATTGAATATAATATTGAATATAATATTAATTTATTGAAATTAATTAATTTTTTGTAATTAAAAAAAATCCCATACTTGCCAGCCTTCTCTTTTCTTTAATTAAAAACAAAACAAAACATACTTTCAACTAGAAAATTTACCTAATTAAACTTGTCTTGCTTCTATGCGGTAGACATTTGAAATCTACTTGATTTCAATCATTAAATAAAATTTCTGGTTCAAATATATGTATTTGAATGGAAGGTTCTCGTTAAAAACAAGCGAGTTGGCGAGTATGTATTCCGCCAATGATATTGATTTTTTTCACAACTCGTTTATTCCTCTTCGTTGCTCCTTATATTTTCGTGAATAAATATGAAAAAGTCAACAAATAATTTTTACAGTAAATAACATATTTGAATAACGGATTTATTTTTGAAAACGGGAGATTAGTGTTTTAAGGTAAATAAAGAGGAGAAGAAAGTTAATAGTAAATGAATAAAAACAGTTATTAAACATTTTATCCGGATGATAATAAAAAATATTATTATGAGTTTTTATCACTTGCATAATTTTGCGTTCTAATTTGAATGTGAAAGGATGCATTGTTTTCACGTCATAACTAATGTTTTGATAGAATAAATTATTTTGAAATAAAGAAGTATTTATTTTAACGCCTCTCAATAATGCAATCGTTATTTGTCGAACGGATAAATTTACGTTGTTTTGAAAGAAAAAGCCATTGAAAAGACTATGGACCATAATCTTTTGCACAGAGGATTTCCTCCTCTGTTTAAGCGCGAAAATTATTTTGTTATATAGTATACGATAAATCACAAAAAGTTTTAAATATTTTGGTGTCCTATTTCAACATAAATGATTAAATTATTAAAAATAATAATTATTATTAGACTTATTTCATCATTAGTATTATGAATATTTAATCATAATAAATGGAAGTATGTTAATAAACTTACATGCATTTCTTTTTAACACTTTCCAACAAAGTTGAATTCGGTTTGTCTGTCCGTCTGTCCGCGCTCTAACTCTCGTAAATATACTCGGCATAGCACGATCCCTATTTCAAATGAAGTTTGCAACATGTTTAGTTCATTTACAGGGGCAGTCAAAAGTATTCCGTTACATTACGGTCAATGGGAAAAAATCGTTTGAAATGATTATTAATAATGTTACATGCTTTCAAGCATAAAATAATTGATATGTATTTATGAAGTGCACTAAAATAAGCATTCCGAAGAGTATGCGGTGCAAAGAATACCTGTTATTCCTTTACAGGGCCACACAAAAGAATTCCGATACATAATGATATAGGGGAGGGGTTTGTTTGTGGCGTATTTTAATTATGTTAAACTATTTCATACATAATGAAATTAATATACGTCGCTGAGGTTTACTATAAGTTATTTGATGCATAATAAGAAGTGCGTAGCATTTACAGGGACACACAAAATATTTCAGATACTATATTGTGTCCGAAGTACTGTACTTAAGAGATGATTGCTGGAAACGCATTTTTAATTATGATATGAGCTTTTAAGTTTCACTATATTTATGCATACTATACAGTGTGTATAAATGCTATAGTTCATATACAGGGTCACGCAAAGAATTGGATACTTAACCGTCTATGGATGATAATATCTGGAAATGTGATTTTAGTAATTTTAAGAGTGTTTTAGATTAAATTAAATTTTAGCTAAATAGTAGCGTGTAATAAAGGTACTATTGGCTATGGACGGCAACTGCTGAAATCAATTTTTAAAATGTTTTATGCGTTTTCTAAAATATTTACTTAGTTATCATATTTCCCTAAATAACGAAGTTTTGTTAAAACATTCTAAAATTGTTAGAAAGTGTTTGATAATCTATGCTCAATGCATGATTTTTCTTCCTTGTTAAAATCATAATTACGTAAGATTAATACATATACAGAGGAAGTTCGGGGATTATGGAATGGTCGGACAATATGGAATACTTCAATATGTGGCGCATAATGTGTTGTAGCCAAGCGAAAATCTACCGTACGACTTCCTAACACTCCCATGAGGCACTGTGTTCAGTTCTGTTTGGATACCTGTTGTTGGAGCGGCAAGGTGAAATAAAATCTTATTCTGAATTTCTGAAAATTTTTGCAGGCATTGAGAGATAAATGTTATAAAATTACTATTAATTTTTTAACTTATTTTCAGTGATATTAACAAAATTCCGTATAAATCTGAACTGTTACATTTATTGCTGTGTTAATCAGTTTTTCTCTATGCTAACTTGTTGACGAGTGGAGAGATTATGTTTTTCAAGATGGTGTTTCGGGTAATATGGAATATCAGTTAGACAACTGTTTCAAGATGAGTCTAAAAAGTAAACAATTTTACAAAGAATCTGATGATTTATAGACAGGGCGTAATTTCTAACAAAAAAGTATCGGCGACCTAATATTCTGTCGTACTAAAACCGTAGCACCCACCCCCCCCCCCTCCCCTCCCACCCCTATCATCACTCCAATCCACGTATTTGTTTTTCATACATTATTTCAAAAATTTAAAGCAACTTTTTTTTCCTTAGCAAAATAAAATTTTTAAATATATCTACCTCCATATACTTAACTGCCAATTTTCCACTTTTTAGTTTATCATTCCTTCCGAATGTAAATATTTCATTAATTTTAATGTGAATTGATCACAGAATTCTGCAATTAAATAAGGTAAGGATTATGATTCGGAAATAGTATTAACACAAAAAAAGGAATTGTTCGCAGCTATGCATATATATATATATAGTATAATGAATGAACAACTAGCAAAAACATGTATAAAAAATTTTTTCATAAAATCTTACGCGCTGTTTCATATCCATCTTCTACGTGTGCGACACACTACGTCACACATAATTGTTTTGATAGAAAAGAATGCAGAAACTTGGAGATGGGAGGAAGGCTTCGGTTTTTCTGAATGGCTATTGCACTGGGCTCCGGAGTCCTGTATTTATGAACTCCGGTGATTTCCGACTAATATTTAAATATTTAATAAAAACAGAGAAGTACCGGATCCGATCTCCCGTCGACTCCGGCGCAAATTAAGCCTTGTTTATAAATGATGTACTACACTGAAAAAAATCCTGCCACTGGCATCTAAAAAATAAATTGTGGCTCTGGAAAAAACAGTTCCATGTCATCCTTTTAAATTCTAGTCCCTTTACGAGAGAGTTCTTGTTATCCGTATTAAAATTCAAAGGTGTTCTCCTATACTATCGTGGTCAAACGTATTTAAAAATTTCTGCAAATAAATGCGAACACAAAATGAGTTTTAGTTACTATAATTATAGTTTATGAATTAATTCTAAAAATCAGGTGATAATTTCTCGCAATTCAAACGTTTCATAATGTAATGTATCGTCTCATCACCTAGAAGCTACAGACTAGAAATTCTCAATCATTTCGTGTATTCAGTTTAGTTGCTTATTTTATTCACATAACCAGGAAATATATATTTCTAGTTTAGAGATTTAGAAAATGATTACCTATTCATTCTAGATGAAGGCGGTGTATTTTTTCTTTCAGTGTAAATTTACTCCTTAAATAATTTTGGTTATTCTTTTAAGGGGGTCCGGGACAAAAAATCTTTAAATTTTCTTTAAAAAAAATTTATTGCATTAAACATTTCTCTGCTCTTTTTTCTGCTTAAAATGATGTTTAAATCACGTTTCTTTCTTAATTAGAACATATATATATATATATATATATATATATATATATATATATATATATATTGTTTGTTTGTTTTGGTTTGTTTTCAAAATCTAACTTTCAAGCAATGGTTGTCATGAAAACGACTTCTTCACAGTAAAAAAATCGGAACAGTATTCCTGTAGGAATCGGAAAAATAGTTGCCCTTATCGTACCGGAATAATTTCCGACCCAGCTTGGAATAAAATCCGTAAAAATAAGGAAATAGTCAGTAAAACGGTATTTTACGGAATTTATTCCGATTTTACGGATTTTATTCCGAGCTGGGTTGGAAATTATTCCGGTACGATAAGGGCAACTATTTTTCCGATTCCTACCGGAAATATGGCATTATTATTTTTACAGTGTATATATAGTTCTGTTTATTTAAATGAAAAAAAAAGTGAAATTCTACAAATAATATTTCGAGTAATAACGATTTTAAGTTTCCCCACTTTTTTAATACATTTTAAATTAAAAAAACAAGAAAGAAAAAATTATGCGTCAAGCATAGATTATGAAACATTTTCCAACACATTCAGAATTATGTAACAAAACCGCACCGTTTAAACAATTAAAATATTTCGTCTAATTCAACCATATGGAAACGTATAGCACATTTCAAAACCCATTTTTGGCTGTACCGATCTACAATTGTAAAATTATCGGACTTTTTTCAGCAGCCCTGTACATGATATGTAGGTTTGTATCTTTTAGCTACATGCATTAGGAAATACTTGTACTTCAGTTGAAAAGTCCCCTTCAGAAATTTCATCTAATAAGGAGAATGGTACGTGAATACTTATGTGCAGCCCTGTATATGAGGTATAGAATTTACACATAACCAGTAACATGTAAAAAATTAATTAAATTTAAAAGCGCATACCGAACTTTAAATTGTACACGCCAACAATTATTACTCAAAGACAATATCTGTAACCGATTTCTTTTGTGTGTCCCTGTAAAGGAATAAAAAATGCTATGAACTATTAATCCTACATACTTCATGTACAATAACAAACATGCTTTGGTGACTCTAAATAACCTTTATGAATTGCATGAAAATCCAAGTATATTTTCGGGAGTTAGATCGTGGAAAGACGGACAGATGGACAGACGGACAGACAAACCGAATGCATAAACACTTTTCAACTTTGTTGGAAAGTGTTAAAAAATGAGCAGTTTCATCATGTGATATTATTTACAAATAATATAGTTAACCATCACAAAAAAATTCGAAATTTTAACTCAATAAATAAAAATTATTTTAAAATGTGTCCCGGACCCCTTAAATCCTGGTTTTTCTTTCAATTTTAATATTCCACATTATCCGACTGGTTGCCATAAACCGAAAAGTGTAACTTTAAAAAAAAAAAAAACTAAATATTGATATGTATCTTTTCTTCTATTTTAAACGCATTAAAAATGTGTTAAGAAATAGTCAGAGTTTGTTTTTTACAAACTTTTAATGTATCTAATTTTTTTTTATGTTGACTTACAAATAAAAATAAAATGGTATACCATAATACCGCAACTTTCTCCGTATATATAATTAAGGCTATATTTTCTTAATACAGGCACAAATAATTATAATAAAACAATAACCAATAAGTATTTTAAGAAAATTTTTAACTGCGTGCAAATAACTGTGTTTTTGGATGAAGATTTTTGATCTTCTTCAATCATAAACAAGTACAGTCGTGGAAAAAAAAGTAAACACCCCCTACTAACTCCTCAACAAATTATCGTAGAACAAAGTTACTGGTACCGAACGATTGGAAATAAAGTTTACTTTTAAATGTTATAGATCAAATTTGCTTAGGTTGTCATCAACATATTAAAACGAACCAAAACTTTGTTTTTTTTCAATGGCATTACCCAATTCTGACTGCATAAATGAACTCTACACCCTTCAATTAGCCAAAAACCAAATTTTTATGCAATTCGTACCATAAGTTTCCGAGAAATTACTTACTTTAAAACGAGCGTATTTTAAGGGTTGTTTCCAAATTGAAGTTCGTTACTCGATTGTTAACCGAGAGAGCCGCCTTCTTGATCAAGGCACCTTATGAAGCCTCTTAGATAACAGGACAGAAGAAGAAATTTCAAAATATCTACTCAGTTCTATCATAGACGGCCCCTTAAACCATCATTTTGCCGGTTTTTAAGCATAATTTGAAAACTATTCCGAAGAAAAATGTGAAATTTCGGATTTCCATACAGCAGGACTTAATAAATCTAAATCCATCAAAAAAATTGTAGGTTGCAATTCATAATTTTTTCGAATATTAATTTCATAATTCATAATTCATATCATAAAATTATAAAAATTTCAAATTCAGCATATTTATGTTTGGGCACATTAGCATTATTGCTACACAAAAAATTAGCACATTAGGAGTATAATTTCAGGAGATATAAATAAAAATATGAAAATGTAATTTAACATTAGAAGCAGTAAATTTTGAATGTTTATAATTCAAAAACTTATCTTTAAATGACTTGAAATTTGGTGTCTAGGCATAGTTTGAACCGAAGATTTGAAATATCTCATTAAAATTGGATATTGCCATTGAAAAAAAATGAAGTTTGGGTTCGTTTTAATATGTAGATGGCCCCCTAAGCAAATTTTATATATATCATTTAAAAGTAGACTTTATTTCCAATCGCTCGGTACCAGTAACTTTCGTCTACGATAATTTGTTGAAGAGTTGATAGGGGGTGTTTACTTTTTTTTTCCACGACTGTACCTGAGACAAGACATTTATCTAGGCAAGGGAATTGTCCTATGGCCTTAAATTTCTTTCGTCAATTTAGTGTCAAGAATATTTGAGATCACGTGAGGTCGCGCACAGTGGGCGTGTTTTTGGATTAGAAGACGTCGAGATTATTTAATATATGGTAACTTTATGTTGATAAATTTGGGGAATGCGAATCTGAATTCAGAATTGAGAAATATGTATGACAAAATGGAGAAATCAAGAATCTTATGCTTATACCTGTTATTTTTAAAATTCTAGCATAAAATCTACTTAGAACGTGTTAAGGGGTTTTAAGGCGGCTCTCAAATCACCTACTCAACAACGCAAACCTTTCTGATGGATTGTCTGAATCATTTTTAAAAATAAAAGCTTAAAATTGGAAGGTCTGACTATTGAAGCGATTTCGAATTGAAATGAATTTTCCATTTTTTGATAAATAAATTATTTATTGAGTTATAAGCAATTGTGGTCACGTGACGACTGGTTCTTCTTTCTCACGGTGTCAAGTCGAAATTTTTGTTCAAAACGTCAACTTTGACAGGATTTTCCGAAAGATCTTTTGGGTTTACCAAAAAATGGGAAAGTCTTTCAAATACATGTTTCCTGAATACCTGTCGATTAACTGTACGTGAACAATACCTGCCAATTTCATGCGTTTTCGAACAAAAAAGAGTTAAAAAAAATAAAGTAGCTACTTTAGATTTGAGAACAACCTTAGGACTAGAGGACGAAGAGAATAAAGACTGTTTTCCGGAACAACTCGGAACTTTTTTGAATAGCTGACTTTGCAAAAATTACACTTAAAAACACTTATTTTTGTTTAAAAATTAAAAGATAAAAAGCTGCAGAAAACACGTTTTAGAAGTAAATTTTATTTGATTAAATAACGTAGAACAACAAGAAAAAAACTGATAATTTTTGAAAGGGAAAATATCAACCATCAGCATCAACTAAACGATTTGGCAACATCTCAAAATGTGCAAAATTCCATAAAATGGACAAGTTTATTGAAGGCAAATGTTGTATTTTTATACGGTTCACTGATTTCTCATAAGCTCTTGAATATATAGAACATACGTTCATGTAGTTTTTTATGCCATATATATATTTTTTTTTAATTTTGGCCTTTTCATCCACCATGTGGCGCTAGGAGAAGTTAATGATTAGCGACAAGAACATGACTCGACAAATTAGGTTGCCAGATCGCCATTGGCGACAAAAATAATTTAATTGGTGACTGGAAGCAGAAAAGTGGAATCATTTATTGATATAGTTCACTTCAAGGATACTTTATTTAATAATTATAAACCAGAGAAAGCTGTATATAGGTGATACTTTGCATTAAATAACCTAGGTATGCACGAAAATATATGCAAAAAGCTACCCTGTAAATAAAGTCAAATGTTTCTTAATCAAGTAAAATATAATATAACCACGAAAGAATACATAGAATAACCACTTTTAAGCTACCCACGATTCCAAAAAGCGTTCTTTATCTTTAAGGACCATATAAATTAATGTATTTCGAGATTTCAAGAAGCATTTATAAAAATAAAGTTTCATTTGCTGCCACTGTTTTTCGGAAACGTTTCCCAGTAGTTTTTATAGTGTATTAATCATTTTTTTCTACCCGGCATACAGATGTTTCGGATGCCACCAGTTCATAATTAAACATTTCCAAGCTCAACAAACATATTTTACAGACAAATAGAATAAATTAAAATCATTAACATTAACATTAAAACTAATATTATTATGTTACTTTGCATGTATAAATTCAGTTATACAGCTAAAAATGCAGCTGAAAATACACTAAAAAAACTACTCAAAAGCGTTTCCGAAACTCACTTGCTGCAAAAGAAACTTTGTTTTTATAAATACTTCTTTAGATCTTGAAAATATACTAGTTTCTGACGTTTTATAAAGATAAAGAGTGGATTTCGGGTTTGAGGGTACCTGGGAATTTGTTTATTTTCGTACGTTGTTGTATTATATTTTCGTAGATTAAGAAAAATTTGACTTTTTAGATGCGTTCGTAATTATATAAATACATAGCATCTATAGTCGTCGTCTGATCCGTCCGTTTGTCGCCATATAACAGCGCAAAAACTACCAACCGAATGGTTTGAAATTTAATATATATAATCGTTGCAGAATTTTGTCGAGTCATTTCAAATTTTATGAAAATTGAATCAAAACTTAAAAATATATTAATAAAAGTTTTCTTCATTCTATTAAATTCTATCATACGTAATTAATTCAATGATATCTCATAATAGGTAAGGGTTCTAGGTTGCCATGGTGATTGCGTCCTATTTAAGATGGAGTCCTGTTATTTCCGTATTGCTGAATTTAATATATATAATCGTAATGAATTTTGCATTCATGCATTTATGCATAACAGTGCAACTGCTATTGCACCAAGATCTGAATATTTATAAAACTAGTTATAGTACGAACACACCTTATTTGCCACGTTTGACGTACAACTTCCGACTTGTTTTACAACGTAAGAAGCAAAAGGTAGAAAAGGCAGATTTTGGAGAACTATGTCAGAAAAGAAAGTTTGTAAAATTCTAATCTAAGGCAAATTGCATTTAACAGATACTTTAAGAATACTAGTTAGTGTTTTGCCTAAGTGCGTTCATTTAAAATAATTTTCTTAAAAAACAAATAATTATTTTATTAAAGAACAACCCTTTTTCTTGTGATATTGCACACTTTATTCATTTAAATTTTGTTGTATATATACATAATTTTCATAAGTTATAGTATAACTATCTCATGATATTTCTTTTCAATCAATTCATAAAAACCTTTTTACTTCTTGAGAATCCACCATTAAAAAGTAATAATAATAATAAAATCTGATAACGGTTGGAGTGAGTAAATATTTTTATTTGCAACTAGAACTTTTTGCAGGCTCCAGGTTTTTACCAATTTGTAGACAGTCTTGGTCAAGGGTGCAAGGAGCTGTGCGAAAACGTTATCATTTTGGGGGGGGGGGGAGTCTGATTCATGATATCCTAAGATATCTCTACTGGGGGTTGTCTTTTGCTACTTTATCCTTTTTGATCCAACCAAAATTTTCTTTTTTTATTTGTAACTTGGTTTTTACATCAAAATAGTCAGTTATCTATTTTTATGAAATACAAAGTTATTAAAATCATTAAATGATTATAAAATTATTTAATTCCAAAATATGGAATACCCTAACGTTTATCATCCTTATCCTTTTGCCATATGTGTATGCGTATATAATCCGCTGTTCGAGAAACCATATGCGAAGTATATTTGAAACGATACTTGTATTTACTAGTAAATAAAAGAGAAAGAATGCTTGTTGTCCGCACCTGTCTTGTTGATAAGAAGTTCTGTCTGCCCCATTCGCCCCCGGGGGCAAGTGCAAGAAGACATTACAGTTGAATGCATTATGTAACAAAAAGCTATTATTAAATACTTTTAAATAGTAACTATTTATTTCGTTTTATTTGATATAAAATGATATTTAAGTGATTTCTCTTCATTTGAATCAATAAAGTGCGCGAAAAATAAATGTAACGATATTTGTATAACACTCCAAACAAAAGAAAAAAATTCCAAGAATTTTTAAGTATTGATATAACGATATCCGGGGGGAGGGGGGTTCGAGAGATGATAACGTATGATATCGTAAGGAGGGAGGGTGTCAAAAATTACCAAAGAATTGATAACGTTATATATGTACAGACCCTAACAGAACATTTCAGTAAATGAAATTTTAGGTTATTCTCTTCATTTAGAGGTAGAGCTTTAAGTCTCTGTTTATACTTTAATCTTTGGTGTGCTTTCCCCCCCTTGATTTTTGTACAGTTAGTTGTATTGTATTGTTAGTTGTACTTGTAACCAGTGGGTTAAAGTGATGGGGTATTGTTGGAATCAATACACATATACTTTGTAAGAACCTACTTGCTTATTTTAAAAATATATATTGGCTTCCATAGAAAGAGGGTGATTTATTAACAACAGCATTGAGTGCAACGCTACATTCTTCCTGGAGAATGTACTCTTTAGAATAAATTCATAATGATTTCTTTTCGTTAATTATTCCGATATTCCTATCTCTTTTTTTTTTGCATTTATTTTCGTGTACTTACATATTTTCGTTGATTAATTCATGTTAATTTGATTGTAAATAAAACCGATAAATTTTTTAGTATTATGCTGTGTTTTTTTCCTTTCTTTCAGTCTTTTGTTCATGTTTGTTTTATGCTTTTTGCCTGAATCAATAAACGTGTGTCGCTCCTAAATGCTGGCATTAATGTATATTTTTACAATATTTTTTCCTGAATTGTTTTCTACACTTTATTATAAAAGGAACCACCCAGCAAAGAAAGAAACAGCGGACCATCAGCTGGAAAAAAGATGGCAGCCAGCACTGCCATCAGCGATAAAATGCAATTGTACCATTACTTAAACCAGTACAAAAGTGTCCGTGCGGAATGCAGCTGTCCATCAGTGATGGCCAACAGAAGGCCAGGATTGGTATGCCATCACATTACTTCAATCCGGCACTTTTTCTGCAGTGCTAGCACCGATCTTACTGCTATTCTGTTGCTAGCCCAGCACTTTCCCTTGCAAAAATTTCTTATAGAATTCTATAAGAAAAACAAAGTATTATAGAATTATGGCCCTTTTTTCTATAAGCTAGTTTCACCAAGAGCTATAAGTGTCTATAACAGAAATGTCTATAGAAATATTTGAACTTGCTGCGGTTTCTGTGTGGTCACCCTCCCAAGTACTAACCGCGTTCGGTTCTGTTTGGTTTTCGTGATCGTATATGAACAAGTACTTTCAGCGTCTCCTACGAGCGTTCGCAGTTTTCAAGCTCTCATTACACTATTTGAAGTTTGTTTCTTTTTGTGATTTACGTTCCCAATCATTAAACAGGTATAGAAATTATTGTGTTGTATAGAAATCCTATATATTTCATACGCTGTTTTTTTTTTTTTTTTTTTTTTTTTTTTTTTTTTTTTTTTTTATTGATTCTCAACTGCGTAAATTATGAATACCGAAATATTTTGTAACTTAATAAAACCAGATTTACGGAGAAAAAAAAGTGCGTTGAAATAAAGAATTTATTTATTTATTCATTTACTTATTTATTTTGTTGGTGGCAATGGTGCTATATACAGTTTCAAAAAAAAAAAAAAAAAAAAAAAATTAGCTTCACAGCTTAAATTGTGTTAAGATATTCATTTCAGATTTGTGTTCAAATACACAATGTCTTCGATATTCGCAACGCCACCTAGCGTAAGGGTTCCCAGCAATAATACTGCAAAAGTTCGTGCACTTCCATGTAATGGTGGGCCAGCGCATGAGATAAAACGGAAACCCACCAGAATTTTATCTGATGATTTCCAACAGCAAAGTTGAGTGAAGCTGTCCAGCAGTGGTCATGCAGTGGTAGACCATTAGCCAGCACTTCTCCATCATTGCCAGCACCTCTCTTGCTGCTGGCCAGCAATTTCCTCTTTGCTGGGCAATATGTTATCGCAGGAATTACATTGTAAACAATTCTTTTATAAAGTCAGTAGAATCAATAATTATGTCATTGAACCAACGCCGATCTGCTTGGTCAGCTTCACTTTTTTTTAAAAAGAAAGTATGCTTCAATATATAAAATGAAAGATGAAAATTAAAAAAAAATCCTCTTGTATATTTTTACTATCGTCATGATACATTAATTTTAAAAACAAGAAAACCGAAATAGCGAATGTCATAATTCCATAGTTACAATTTATCCTTAGATTTTAGAAAGAGATTTTAGATTTTTACCATTTTCGTAAACGAATTCCCTAGACAACCGTTTTTCTCTCCCATGTAGATAAAAAAAAATTCCAGATAAAATTTTTCAAAAAATTTCGTATTCATTAGTGAATTGGACTTTCAGATTCGTCGACTCTGTTATTTTCTAATCAGTTTTTTAACAACCATTTAGTATCTTTTCAAAAACCAAAAAAGCAGAATAAAAAGGGAGCTATATAAAAGTATAGTTTTTCCAGAACGTCACAATTGTTAATTCGAAGTTTCTAAAAAATATCACAGTCTCTGGAATTCAAAAGAGAAGAAGAAGCAATTGTTTTTCCCTCTGGAGCTTGCCTTTTTGCAGTGTCATTTTCTAGCCTTATCAAAGTAATATATTCATGAGCGAAATCTTAAGAAAATCTGAACAATTTTTTTTTAGACGACGTCTATGAGTGAATTGGTAATGCAACTTCGCAAATAATTACCTTTGGGAATGGTTCGTAGCATTTTGCAATTTTTTAGTGAGGAGAAATTTGCAAGCGGCCTCTACCCCAAAGGTAAAATAGTTAAAATCTTATTTTTAAATGAATATATAAAACTTCAAATAATCTAAGACATGCCAGAGATAGAGGGGGGGGGAAGGCAAAAATAATAAAAGCGCTTTTATCTGAGATTTTTCAATCTTTTTTTTTCTTTGCTTCACCAGTGTATTAAGCTTTAATTCGTGTCTCAAGACACTCGGGTATGAATATTAAGAGAAGCCACAAATAAAAAGAGAAAACAGTTCGAAAAAGCCAAGAATGTATAACCATTAAACCAGCTAAATATTTCGAGGTCTCTGTGGAATTAATTCCAGTGGTGAATTTTCATCATATGTTTTTTAAGCCGCTTACATTTCGAATTATCTATATGATTCTTTTTTCCATTTTTAACTCTCGACTAAACGAGAGATGGCAAGCGGTTTTTGTTTTAGTTTTTCAAATTTTCGCAATTAGTTCAGTTTCTTTCTCCCGTGGTGATATTCTTGAAATTTATATATTTAAGCAAATGAATACTCTACTCATTTTTTTTTTTAATTCTTGTACTTACTTTGATTTTTACATGAAAAACTAATTTAATATAAAACTGGTATAATTCCTGCAAAAATGTTGAAAAGTGGTTTTTATCTGATGAAAAGGACTGTTTAAAATGTGATGTTAAGAAGATTATTTTAGTGAAGAAGACTGATAATTCAGACATCCAAATCAAAACTCATTTTCATTTTACTTAAGTGAAATTTAGCCTTGGATTGATTCATTTTTCGTTATAAATTTTTTTCCCGAGAAATCGTAAAGTATTTTACTGTGACCTTTGCATACAAAAGCTGATATTTAACTAAAGTGGATTAATTAAGAGAAAAACTGTGACTCAAAGGCATTTGATGTTTATTAATTCGTGTAAAAGAGACGAATATAAAATTTAAAATAATTTATATAAACTTTTTCTCCGAATGCTGCTAAAAAAAATTAAGAAAGAAAGAAGAAAACAATAACAAATTATTAGATAAAGAAAGCAGAAATTATTTATTTAAAATTATTTTATAATTAGTACTTCTAAATTAAAATAGTTAAATTCAATAACTAATTATTAATAATTAATAATTTTAACGTATTTTACTGTGACCTTTGCATAAAAAATCTGATATTTAACTAAAGTGGATTAATTAAGAGAAAACCCGTGACTCAAAGGCATTTGATATTTATTAATTCGTGTAAAAGAGACGAATATGAAATTTAAAATAATTTACATAAACTTTTTCTTCGAATGCTGCTAAAAAAAGGAAAGAAATAAGAAAACAGTAACAAATTACGAGAGAAAGAAAACAGAAATTATTTATAAAAAATTACTTTATAATTAGTAGTTCTGAATTAAAATAGCTAAATTAAATAACTAATTATCAATATTTAATCATTTTAACGTATTTTACTATTACCCTTGCATATAAAAGCTGACATTTAACTAAAGTGGATTAATTAAGAGAAAAACCGTGACTCAAAGGCATTTGATGTTTATTAATTCGTGTAAAAGAGACGTATAAAAAATTTTAAATAATTTGTATAAACTTTTTCTCCGAATGCTGCTAAAAAAATAAATAAGAATTAAATAAGAAAACAATAACAAATTACGAGAGAAAGATAGCAGAAATTATTTATATAAAATCATTTTATAATTATTAGCTCTAAATTAAAACAAATATATATTAATTATCATTTAAACGAGGTTTCTATCACTGTAAAAAAAATAATGCCAGTTTTCCGGTAGGAATCGAAAAAATAGTTGCCTTATCGTACCGGAATAATTTCCAACCCAGCTCGGAATAAAAACCGTAAAATCGGAATAAAATCCATAAAATACCGTTTTACTGACTATTTCCTTATTTTTACGGATTTTATTCCGAGCTGGGTCGGAAATTATTCCGGTACGATAAGGGCAACTATTTTTCCGATTCCTACCGGAAAACTAGTAGTATTTTTTTTACAGTGTACCAGGTTAGGGAATTTCCTTGATTTTAGGTTAGATAAACACCAGTGATCCTTAAGTGGTCTCATACCATATTCAAGGTTTGAGTTTCACAGTTGAAGTTTATTCCAACAGAGGGGAAATGTCCAGACCAGGAATCGAACCTGGATAATTGATGTTCCTTGCCAATGCTTTACCTGTTAAGCTATCCGGACGATACCTGGCTGACATAATTCACTCTTATTTGTTGGACATGGCTGCGAGCTGCAGCGTTAGCTTCATTCATCCGAGCTATAACTATAGCACTTACATGATGAACGTATGTTTTAACACGGAAACTCCTGTATACCATGTAATTAGGTCATAATGCAGAGAACTAATATTTTTTCCAACTGGATTAAATCATATTCAAGGCTGGAGTAGCGCAGTTGAACTTTATTCCAACAGAGCGAAAAATATCCAGACCAGGAATCGAACCTGGATACTTGGCGCATACCTTTGGGGTATGGGTACCTTTCATACTGAGTCTCATACCTTTTAAAATCCCCGTCACTAGCGCAAAAGAGATTACTTTAAAACTCTCATAACTTTCTAAATACTTATTGAAATTACATAAATGTGTGTAACATATTTAAGCCGTATTTAAGAGTTTATAAGATGTAAAAATAAGCACTTATAACATAATATAATAAGAAATATAGTTCAGTTAATATTGCAAAAGGTTTTCGCATGGCTTGTCACAATTCACACGATAACTTAAAATAGATAATTAAACATAAAACTCATGTTAAAATGAGTTCTAACCTATATTTTATAGAATGAATTAATATTATTGATATAACTATATATCTTAATTTTTTTTTTATCATTAATTAATTTTTTTTTTCAGTTTTTCCCCAATTTTCAAATTCAATTGAATCTTTAAAATGGTGTCTGTCAAAGAAATTATATATGTCATTAATTCATTCTATAAAGTACAGTTTAAAGTTCATTTTAAGATAAGGTTTATGTTGATATATCTATTCTAAGTTATCGTGCGGATTGTTACGTACTAATAATACATACATGGAAATATTTCCAGAGAGAAACATTCGCCTTACATACAGTATTTCTAATGAAAATCAAATTTCAAAGTAATTGCTTAAGAGGCGCAAAGGCCAACATAGTAAAAAAGATTCCATGCCGGGACTCGAACCCGGGCCATCAGTACAGCGCATTGACGTTCTAACGACTAAACCCCATGGAACGATACCCTGCCTGGAAATAGTGAGAATATTAATTTAACATATAATAGTGAGAAAATTTCCTAATAGTCCTAAATTAATGTTAAATTAATTTTTTATTGTTGCAAAACCGGTTCGATATATGCAGTTCTTTAATTATAAATTCAATTGCATGTGAAATACAAAAATGTTCAAAACAAAGTAGGAATTCAGATTATGTTAACGCTGTCCTTAAATCCAAAAAGGCTACTTTCTGACACCTTTTTTTTTTATTCAGCATCATTCGGCAACGAATGAAATTGGCAGGTGTTGTTATTCAGAAACTATGTAATCAAAAGATGTTTTCCTTTTTTTTTTTTTTTTTTTTTTTTTGTAAAAGCAGAAGTTCTATCAGAAAAATACTGTCAAAGTTGACGTTCTGAACTGAATTCCCAACGCAGCAGCTCGAGAAAGGCGAAAAAATTGTCTTCACGTGACTGGAATATCTTATAACTCGAAAAGAAATTTATTTATTAAAAAATAGAAAACGCTTTTCGATTCGAAATCAGTTAATCAGGCCAGCTGATTTTATGCCTTTACATTTAAAAATGAGTCAGCTTTTCTGCGGTCCTGTACTAGATTTATAGACTTATAAATATCAAGTAATAAGCAAAAAACAGTCAAGCATGAAAAACGCTTACTACAACTAAAAGGCACTTCCAGCAATTATTGCTCATAGTAGTACCATAAGGAATTCTTTTGTGTGTCACTGTAAATAAACGATAAATGCTATGCATACCGTATTATACGACAAGCATCTTGTAGCGCACCTTAATAATGTATATCAATTTAAGTATGTTTGAAATAGTGTAACATTACTAAAATATATTGCAAACAATTTTTCCTCTTAGACCATAATATAATGGGATTCTTTTTAATGACCCTGTAAACGAAATATAAATGTGACGCACTTTAATTTCGATACCGAACAAGCCGTAGTAATCCTCAGTAACATATATCAATTGCATGGCGATCTGAGTATATTTACACGAGTTAGAACACGGACAGATAGACAGACAGACAAACGTAATTCATGAAAAGCTTTTTCATAAGAAGAATTCATTTAAAAAAAGTTATATGTGCAGCAGAATTGCCGGAACACCCCTGCGATTTGACAAAACTGCAGCTTACATATGAGGATTTCGGGTAATTTTTACGTTAGATTAATGAATTTTCTGTGTTTTGATGGGGCATTCAAAGCAGAATTTTTCCTGTTTTAACGGAATGTAATAAATGGAAAAATACATGCACGGATTTATTCGACACTGTACTTAATTTTTTGTGGACACAGCAATTTGTGTTGTAAAATGTTTATTAAATTTAAGTGGAATGTAAATAAACATTTTTTTTTTGCTTCAAAGTTATCTATTTTTAAGTTTATCGGCTCCCTCTATTATAAAATAGTATAACTATTTTTTTCTTATTACATTAAAAATATCTCGTTATAACAGATTTCTGGCAAACTGCATTCAGTTATACTCATTCTTTCCATGTTTATGATTCGTTTAATGTTAAGGAATTTATGGGGAATATAATTTTGCATGCATATCGACGTGTAATCATTTGTTCCCTCAAAATTATTTTAAAAAGTTCCAAACATATGAGAAAACGAATATTGAATAACAGCAAAATATTAGCAAAGAACTATTTAAAATCCCAAGATACGTAACTAAAATTTGAAACGAACTATATTTTTTTATTATATAATTATTTTAAAAGCATTGTTTGCCACATCCAAAGAAATTGTTAATCAAAAGCAGCAAGAGTATTAATTAATTCTGCTGAAATGAAAGCGTGTGAATAAAACAGCTTTCAGTTTTAAGTCTCTAGAGACAAAACAATTTTAATTTTCTAAAATTAATCTTGTACATATTAGAAACCCCATGCTGAACCCAAACAAGAAAATAAATCCTGTTTCACATCCTTATTTCGAGCGTATCGTGTCTTATTCCAAACATAATGAAAAATAAATTTTTTTAATGCAAAAATTGCTTTACAGTTAGATATAGGATTCTCGTGTGGTCTCTTTTTAATTTATATCCACCAGAAAATCTGAAAGTTATAAACTAAAGCTTTAGAGGATAACAAGGTGCTACAACACATTCAAATATAAAACCAATATAGTTTAAAAATATAAAATAACAAATACAGGGTGTTTCAAAATGATTTGTCAGAAATGTGAAAACAGGTAGAGGGGACCTTAATAAGCAGATTTAGCATAGAATGTGGGTGCGGAAATGCAGTGTTGAGGTAGCAGAGGGCACTGTTGAGCTCGACGGATGAAAGCAGGTTGCTGACTTGAATCGTCACTCCCCGCGCGGATTTTGGGCAACATGCATCGTTACACCAATGCGGAGCTAACCGACATGCATTTCATATATGTGGCTGCGGAAGGAAATGGCTCACACCCAACACACGTCCAATTGCTTTCGAGCTTTTCGAAGGAAATTCCTCTACTGTGCATAATATTAATTTTTCCACTGCAGGAATTCTGCGATATCTTCCAATGCCCGTATAACGCCTCCTGGCATAAAATGATCCACTCGCGCACAACTCCCGATGAAGACACTCAAATATTCGGCGATCCGGCAGATTCCTACTTGGAAATCGTTTCATGTTACCATCCTTTGAACAGCCTCATACATGAAATACATGTCGATAAGATCCGCATTGGTGTAACGATGCAATGTTGCTCGGAATCCGTGCGGAGAATGCCGATTCAAGCCAACGAAATGCTTTTATTCACTGAACGTAACAGCACCCTCTACCGCCTCAACGCTGCATTTCCGAACGCACATGATTCCTATACGAAATCTACTTACTAGGTCCCTTCTACCTGTCTTTACATTTCTGACATATAATTTTGAAACACCCTTTATAAATAATGCCTTTCGGATGCTTTATTTCTAATATCTGCAGTTTTCTTGTAACCGTGTAATGTTTTAAAGATCAACCAAGCGCTCGCGAGTGGAAGTTTCACGGAAAATCAAGATAAAGTTATTTAGTCATTTATAAGTGAACCTGTAGGGTAGGTCGAGAAGCACTTAAAATCCGAATAGATGTATTATGCAACTAATTTCAACTATTGAGGCCATTTTTTTTTTTTTTTTTTTTTTTTTTGGTCTTTTCATCTTTAATAGCTTTAGAAGAAACAGACGGACATTCTGATTTTTGCATTGTTGAATCTCCTCATCCTTTTTGCGAATAACTGCAAACAGGTGGAGAAGAATAGGTATTAATAGCTTTTCCTTGAAGGAAGGAAAAATAAGCCTCTAACAGCGCCTTAAGTTCGATCCGCACCTACACAACGGAAGATGGTGCTTTTTTTTTTTTTTTTTTTTGCTCTGGAGGTTTATCATGCTACAAGAGAATGCAACGAATAGCGGAGGAGAGTCCCCGACATGTTTATCACCTCCCCTGGGAGAAAATTTCTTTTGTTGATTTTGTGCGCTTTGCTTCCGAAGTTTGAAGAGCCATAAAAAAGGTCGCCACTGAGCACAAGGACTTTAGAATAGAAAGACCAGAAAAATAATTTCGGACTTCTCGTCGCAGAATTTGATCTGTACGGAGACCGTACCGATCAGATCCAAAACTGCGACAGTGGCTCGTTTTTCAGCCTATTTAATGTAGGGAGTCTTCTGTCGCGCTGCCACAGAGGGGAAGCCCACAAAGAAGAGTACCTGACATATTTATCACCTCCCCTTTCTTTTGTTGATGACCACAAAACCTTCGAAAAAGAAATGTCAAAGAAATAATTTATGATTTCTCGTCGCAGAATGAATTGTGATCTGAACGCAGTCTCAAGGTCCAAATAAGCGTATCACTGAACTTGCGGTATCTTTCTTGTGGCTATGGGTGCTTTTCATCTTTAATAACTTTAGAAGGAAACGATCGGACATCCTGCAGGAGGAAAAAGTTTCCTTCAAGTTGATCTTAACTCCTTTTCATTGTTAAACCTCCCTATCCTTTTGTGAATAAACCACAGACAGGTGTCGAGAAGAATGGATTTTCTGGAAAAGTGTTCAAGGAAGGCAAAACAAGCGTTTAAACGCAGCCTTAAGGTCGGATTATTTGTTTGTATTTGCTTTTCCCAACGAAAAACTATAAATATGTCAACTTGCCTTTTTTTTCCACGTATTTTATGCTCACCAGAAAAAGAAAGGGGAGTCTCAACAAAAGGAAAAGGCGGAGATGAACATGTTAACGACGTGCACTGGTGATCCTTGACCTCTGGACAACCGACAAAAGTCATAAAACATCAAACGTACCGCCTGATCACTTAAGAGCTTCCGCTGTCAAGGGATGTTGTTTGTTTAGACCTTTACAATCTAAAGTTAAAAACTCACATTAATCTATACACGATCTTTTACTAAGACAAACGGCAAAGACAATTTGTTACTCTTCCCAGCAGTTTGAAAGGAATTAACAAAAGAAATGGGGAGATAACCATCCTATACTCCTCCAAGTGGGGGAGACTATGCTTTTTCTTTCTTTAACTCTTTGACTACGGAATGGGATCTATACATCCCACTGAGCAATAGCAGAGTTCTGCCGCTAGCAACAATTTTTTTATTCTATTCGTACCACTTAAAAAAAAAGAAAAAAAAAGTATAATAATAACAATCTTTGAAAACAATTTTAAAGATATCAATTACCAAAAAAGAAAGTTTCATGAATAGTGGTACAAATAGAAAATAAAAATAGTTGCCAGTGGCAGCACTTCTATCGGTCATTGGATGTAAATGTCCTAATCCTTAGTAATGAAAACCACATCAAATATTTTTGAAAACAATCCGAAACAAAAAATCTTGATATGGGTTTATAGCTTAAAAGATTAACTGTGCACCTTTATCACTCAATATTATGAATATTAGTTGCATTTCCTAAACTAGATCTCCGAATACATGGTTCATATTAGGTATGAATTATACTAATATCTTACAAAAAGATCCTACCAAATTTCCTATTATTTTATCCTTCTCCGAGTAAAGGCATACTCCATTCCTCAGATTTAACGGGCACATCTACTTCTCTGATATTGCTAGGTTTAAGACATTAGAACATGTGTGGCACCAACTATACATCTACATTGTACCTGAAATGATATTTCTATGAATAGATATTGTTTTCACATCTGAACTTCAGTTTCTTCTGATTTGCATTACTTTAGTACATTGAAAATCTTCATTAATAAAAGCACTTATGCTTTTCAACTACGCTTGGGTTTGCATCGCTTCACCTTAGTGCTTTGTTTGCGCACATAAAGAATAAAGGGCATCAACAAACATTGATTCGGTGCATCCTGCATTGTCAGGCGGCGCTCCCTTACCGTTATTTTTGGAAATCCAATCAAAACTTTATATGTTTTAATTCCATTACACCCAAAAGCAAACAGATTCAATTATCAATTGCAAGACTCAACAAAATTACGGAGCTGCTGCACCACTATGCATATTTAATTTTGCTGCATTATCCTAAAAGAAGACCAGGAAAAATATCAGTACCCTTAGGGAATTTTCGCCTGTCTTAGCGCATGCAAAAGTGCCTTTTTCGAGCCATGTGTACCCCTGGGGGAATTCCTGAATAATTTATTTCTGCGCCGTTTTAATTTCTTGACGAGTCTGCCTTTTCCCCTGCATTCCCCCGAGAATTCGAAGCGAGTCAGTTTAATTTTCCCTGGCAAATTCCCTAGATGATTGCTCACCTTGCTATTCGCCAGTCCTTGTAATTCAGGTAAAAAAGGGGGAAGGGAATATTATCGCTATTTTTCCAAGTTTGTATTTTTTTTTTTTTTTAATTTGCAGAAAAAAAACTAAAATAATAATGATGTTTAGGTAAGAAAAAATGAATAAAACTGAGCAAATGAAAGTAGAGGCAAAGAACATGTGTATTTTTTTGTTCTCTTTTACGTGATTTCTATTCCCATAACCGTCTACAAAGGGAAAGAAGCGTAAAAATTAGGGAAAAACTAATTTATTTCTAAAACTTATTTCATGCATACTGCTTTTTAATGCTTTATTCTTCATTTAAAAGAATTTCTGTCTTTTCCCAGGAAGCTCCGAAGAGCAATTTTATTCTTTTTTGCTCAATTAAAATTAGACAACTGTAATTTTTTTTTTCAAGAATTAGTCAGCGAATTATAATTTTTAGCTACATTAATGTTACAGGAGAGAAAAACAATAGTATAAAATTATACATTGAACAATTATCACAATACAAAAAAAAAGGTGTGTTATTTTTTTAGCCTTATTTATATGCTTCGATTATTTGTTTTTATGTTAAACAAAAAAGCCAAGAAAACTTTTGTAAAATTATAAAGCTTTATATAATGTTTTATATTAATATGCAGTAGTATAATATAAGTTACTAAAGTTTATGATCTTTACATTAAAACTGTTTTTTTTTTTTCTAATGATCAGTTTAAAAAGTCTTTAAGGAAAAAAAAAACAGTAATTTGATATATAATGGCTATGGTAATTTTCACTGGTCATTGATAATGACACTTCCAGACGTCATATCGAATTCTAAATACAATAAAATCTCGTTACAACAAATTTCTGGGGGCCACTGATTAAATTCGCTATACCGAAAAATTCGTTAAAGTGAATATTTTTATAATGAAATAAAATAATAGGATTTTTTTAATTAAATTTTTTTTCGTTAAATTGAAAAGTTCGTTAAACTGACATAGGTTGTAACGAGATTCTACTGCATAAATATATATAAATTAATGAGTCTTTACCTAAACGAAAATAGAAATAGAAACAAAAAATGTGTATCAGATATCGTCGAATCAACTGCTGATATATTGGCGCCATGCAAAACTTCTACGCATGCACTAATTGTCCCTGTGCTTTATTTGACTAATACAGTAGAACCTCTTTTATCCGAATTTTTAATCCATTTTTAAAGCCCCCCCCCCTTTTTTTAACTATCATATCTATTTTGAAAGCTTTTTATTTATTTATTTATTTATTTATTACTTATTTTAACTACCATATTCCTTGTGTGCAAGCGGTCCTTTCCGAACTACGAATACATATAAATATTTTCGATCCCCTTTCTTAGAGTTCCTTCTTCCTTAGAGTTACTTAAGCTTCCGTAAGCTGCGTAGTAGAATGAAGAAAACGAACAAATTAGCAATTCTGAAGCTTTTGAATGTTTTGCAAAAGGTTTAGTATGACTGGAGCAGCAGAAAGACTGTGATATTGGTGAACTAATAATATTAAAAAACTCCCTGATAGAGCTTCAGAACAAAGGCAATCGAAACTGCGATAAACAAAATATTTTGTCAAACCCTTGTGATATATGTAAAAGGTACTTAATTTCAAAATTAAAATTCAAGTTATTTATTCTTGTTTCTATTTTGCTATGGCTTTATTTTTTAAGCACTTGTCACCATAATACGAAATATTGCATATATTTCTCCTTAATCTTAACATTGACGCGTTCTCGATTATCCGAAAATTTCGATTTTCCGAAAGAGGGTCGGTCCCAATTACTTCGGATAATCGAGGTTCTACTGTATAAGCGATGCGCCAGGCGAATGAAATCTTGACCCATTTCGGGTCAATTAGTAAGGGTCCATAAAAGTCTGTAGTAAATATAAATTCTGTTCCATAGTTATTACTGAATTTTACCTCTGCACGACTAAATTACAATTCCGCTTAATCTGACATTTTCATTTTGACAATTTTATCAGCAATTAACCTTGAAATACTTATGTATATGTAATGCAGGGCTGCCACAGGCAACTATTTTTTAATTCTATTTCCCACCACTTTTTCAAAACAAAAATTTTTTACACAAGCTTTGACAACATTTGCAAGAAAAATATATTCCAAAATGTATTTGTTTAAAATAGTGATGCGAACAAAATATAAAATTAGTTGCCTGTGTCAGGCCCTGGTAATGCTGCCCTTGAGGGCTTTTTCTTTCCGCTCATACCGGCATTTCACTGCAAAAAATTTTCCCGCCAGGCACTTCTCCTAAAGTAATGTACCAACATTTGGTTTATTCAATCTCAAAAAAATTTTTTTTTCAATCCACGGAAATTTCCTGCCAGGATTTTTCCGTTAATTGACGAATATCCGTTTTTTTTCCTCCGTTACAGGGGTTAAAATATCCGTGAATTGAAGAAAATTGGTAAAAAATAACAGTTGCAGTCCTTGGATTCAAATCAGACATCTTAACGTTACGAAATAGCACGGTAACCTCTGGCTGCAGTTATACAGTATCGAAACTCTTTGAAGTAAATATGGTTTCTTCAGATGGATATGGCTTGATCAATTTCTTTAATAAGCTTTTAATTTTGAAGTTAAATTCGGGAACATTTCGTCTTGAAAGAGTTTGTGGCTAGGCAGGGTCGGACTGGGCCAGTGAAAAGGGCGCAGACCTTGGATTTTTAGAGGGCGTTAATATTTTAACGAACTCACGTCAGTTTTACTTGCTTGTGAAGGTTTAACATATTAGCATAGTACCAATTGTGAAAATGGCTTAATATTATATTTCTGAGTCTAGATACAAGACTTCGCTATATTCCCCGCGCATGTTTAAAGTTCTATGAGATATACACAATATTACGGAATTTTCTAAAGCGAGTCATGCTATATCTAATTGAATTATGCTATAGTTCCAGCAAGTCTAGCACATATTTCTTTGTAGTAAGTGACTGATATCAGGGATAAGGAGTTATCAATAGGTAACTTAGAAGAGCAAAGAAGAAAAAGAAGAAGAAAAATTGATCAGTCTTTACCAATTCTCCTGCAAATGACTGTACAAGAAAGGACATAGGTACCAATTTATTGGGTATAATATCTACTATTCAATGCTATTCAGAAATTTTGGTTTAGAGATTGTCTACATATTAAAGAATGCACGAACGTTAATTCTTCAAATGGTAACATCCACTTTTGACACTCTATTTGAATTTCTTACCAGCCAGGAAAGAGATTATAGCTTATATAATTTTCTTAAATGTAAATACCTGTACCATTTTTTTAAAAATAATCTTTAGTTATAAAACAAAAAGTGTTAGAGGTTTATTCATAAATTTTGGAAAATAAAATGATGATTTTACGTGAAAAAGTACCGAAAACACTCAATTAGTCACCAGTAAAATTATACCGGAATTTTAAATTTATAATGAACTTTCTTTACATTTAGAAAATCCTAGAGTGTTTCTAGTACGTTTTTAGGATTTTTTTCCGTGTCTCTTTTGATAACAGAAGACCTACTTAAATTACGGAAAGACAAAAACTCTCTGTATATATAAAACTAATTATTTAAATGTGCTGTAAAGTAGCACATCGATGTTTTTAGCGATTGTGGTTTGTTGTATGCAAAAATTAATGTAGGCTATAAGTCATTCTCTTTAAATAATTTATTAATAATTTTTATAGTTAAAAACAAATATTTATGAATAGGGAAAAAGTCTGTAATATGTTTGAGCCTATCTCTTTAATAAATTAATAAAAAATCAATCCGATGACTTTTGTGAAGCTATAAATTAATGTTTCTCAAATAACTGCAGTAAATAAAAAGTAATGCTGTCAGATTGTAAAGGAAATTGAATTGATCTCATTTTTAACTAACTTATAACTAATAAGGAATTAAGGAAAAAGGTTTAAAAATTAGTCGATTGGTATATCCATAGATTTTTACGATTACTTTTAGCGGCCCTTAGCGGCACCGCAGCAATTCTATTTGGTACCAGGTGCAAAAACTTGTTATAGTCAAAAAGCCGACAGCACAAAAACCTATGTTATCAAGCTCAAGAAAAAACTTTTATTATATGGAAGCGTAGAAGTAGGGGAATCTAATGATCCATGTCTGCCGGTGCCGGAAATGAAGTGATGCCTAAGCCAAAAGTTAATACCACGAGTGGTTGACTCGTAGATTTATCATTGTGTTTGTCCTACAAAAAAATATATGAAAACATGGAAAACAGTTGTAGGACAAACACAATGATAAACCTACGAGTCAACCACTGGTGGTATTAATTTTTGGCTTATACACTACTTCACTTCACATGGATCATTAGATTCCCCTACTTTTACTCTGCCATAAAATAAAGGTTTTTCCCTTGTGCTTGATAACACAAGTTTTTCTGATGTCGGCTCTAGGACTATTAGTTTTTATACTGATTTTCAGAGCACCAATGGTGAAAAGTGGAATAAAAGCAGTTTCACTTTACTAATTCCGCTAAAAATAATCGTAAAAATCTATAGGTGCCAATCGACTAATTTTTAAACCCGGAACTTTGGAAACTGAAGCTCAGTTTCTTTTAATCTTTTATAAAAGTACGACATTTTAAAGGCATTTGATTGTTAAAATATAAACAAGTTATTTTCAAGTTATTCTCAAGTTATTTTCAAAAGTACGGCTTCATTTATAAGTTAATTCAGGGCCGGCTGTAAAGGGGGAGGGGGATGTACTAAAAGCTAAAGGACTGAAAATAAGCAAAATATATCGTTAAAATCTTAAAGATATCATTCAAAGAAACGATTAAAAAAAATGCACCTAGGGCGCTGTGTCTACTAAAGCTTTCAATAGGTACCGGTTTTCTCTCTCAATTGCATGCAAAGATGCCCACTTTGGATTCCGATCTTGAAATTAATTTAATGTATTTTTAATTTCATTGTGATAGATAATAAAAAAATACCTCTTTTGTGCTGTTTGTGTATTGATTGATGATTATCCTTAAACGAATTCTCGATATTTACCACCCTAGTCAAAATTTATGTGTACAACGAGGGGGAAAACATTGGAGCGGCTTAAGCACTTAAGGGCGCGAAGTTTTTCCCGGTCCAGGGCGCACCGGCCTTCGGGCCGATGGGCCGGCGGCCCAGTCCGAGCCTGTGGCTAGGTAAATGCTCTAGTATTAATATAGGATAAAGAAATATGAATTATAAATATTTTTAAGCAGATGCGAATATTTATTTGTAAACAACATTTTTAAATTCAACTTTATTTAACTTTATTCAACTTATTCAATTTTAAAAAATAAATTGTAAGTACTTTTGAATGAATGAGAAAAGTAATTGTTATTTATTTTTAAATTCGAAAACTTTTTTTTTCCTTTTTTAATTAAATTAGAAATGTTAATTTATAGAATTTTTGGTTTTTCCTTTTAAAAAAAAATTCGGATTTTATAAGTAGAACCAATACGCTTGCGTGTTGGGAATGAACGTAATTTCACCCTCTTTTTTAGACTTTCGAGAAGAATTCACATTCACGGTTTTCTAGGAGTAAGGAAATTATTTGTTAAAAAATGTGGAATGATTAATTGTGTATATTGACGAGTTTTTCTGGCATTGTGTCTAATAGCACAGCTTCCGTTTATCCAAAGTTCAAGTTAGCATATATCTTCCGCAATTGTTATCTATCGAAATAAGCTAAAGAGTTGAATTAATCAATCTTAAATTACAAAGTAACAAAAAGTAATAGGCCTGCGAAATACTGTTCATTATCAACCAACGAACGATGGTTGTAAAATTACTCCATAACATGAATTTTCATCCAAAACTCATCGGAAATGAGATGGGTTCAATAGATGATGAGCTTACATGATATTTGGAATGAAACACTGGTTTTGTTCATTGATGAGCGCCTCTTCTAGGTGAAAATTAGCATTCTGTAGTTCCATCGGAAAATATGGTAGTTTTGAGCGGTACTACTGAGTTATCCCGTCGACCAATTCCGCCAAATTATATAAATTGCCAAACCACTCGCCAAATTATACAAATTAACATAATTTTTATTTTAAATAACGAAAGAACAAATACATTAGTATAACATTAATAAAAATACAAATAAAACGTTGAAATAAAATCACTTGATGGCGTAAACACGTGTAACTTGCTTAAAGTCAAGTTAATGTGACATTTATGATCAACCATTATTGGCATTTAATCTTATAGATTGGCGATAGATTTTTGGTCGACGGGATAACTAAATAGTAGCTTTTGATCTTATTTTAAGTTTTCTTCATAAGCTATCTCATGTCAGAAAGTACTCTAAAGGATATCAGCAGATAAAAACTTGGTGAATTTTGGATGAAATCAATGATTCAACAATTAAATATCATAAATGGGTTATGCTACTAGGGTTCTCACGTATTCTCTTTGCCTCGTATTTGTTCTAATGTTGTGTTCTTTGTATCAAAATTTCATAAATTATAAACATTTGGTGCATTTACAAATCGGAAAATGCGCTAATGCTTTTCTTAAATAGCAAACGAAGGGGGATACATTAAGCATCAGTGGTCATTTTTGCGCCATATTATTATCGGAAAAATATATCCATAGAATGTTTTAATTATGGCATAGATCGAATAGGAATGTTAATTGAAAGTGAGCATAGAAATATAAGAATTTAAAACTAAAAAGTTGTATTTTTTTCATGTAAAAGGCATAATATCCAAATCTTAAGAGTAAGAGATTAAAGTAATTTGTTTTTCCATAAAATCACTACAAAATTATAAATGAAACTCATGTTCTTGGTGTCTGTGCATTTAATTAAGACTCAATCTGAAGTTCTGCATTTCAATGTGGTTTTATTTCCATTAGCATTTTGCTATGCATAAGTTTTTATTCGAGATATTTTTAAATCCAACTCTAATGTTGTGCAAAATCAAGTTAATAAGATTTTGGACAATATTCATTACTTGGGTCTTGTAAAATATTCTATTTCATAAATAATTATTTTAAAAAATATTTACTGAATCTGGAAGAAATACTTTAAGGGGGCTCAGGGCTTGATCGATACCGAAAAACATGTAAACAGAGCTCTCGCTTCGAATCCATATAAAAACAGAAGTATTCAATGTCACTAATTTAAACTTTCTGATATTTTTAAGGTATGTTTGTAGTCTTATAAAATTATAAAATGAAGTACTTCAATGTAATGAAACAAAAAATATAGCTAAATTTATATAACACAATTTTCGGAAAAAAAATTTAGGTGTCATATCACCATCCGTAAGATATCTTAACGTTGAAGTGACATAAGAACCTAATTTTTGCTTTACAATGATCAGGAAACTTTACTCTATAGAATGAATTAAGGATATAACTATCACTCAAAGGAAACCTTATTAAAAAAACTCTCAAATTTGAAAATTTAAAAAAACCTAAAAAATACAAGTTTTTTCCCCTTATAAATACTCAAAATATTAAGCTATCTAAAATATATTAATTCATTCTATAGATAATGATGTTATATGCATTCAAAAAATATTTTAAGCCATTCCATCAAATAGTTTTCTTTTTTAATCTTACGGATAGTCGTCAAAAATCAAGTTTTGAGAAAACGCGACTTAAAGTTGCAATTAAATGGGTGCGGCTATGAAAGTGATTGTTAAATAAATGCTTATAACTCCGTTAAAAATGAAAATATTTTTATGCGGTTTTTTGCACTGTGTTCAGAAGTAATTGAATAATCAAAATAGATACTAAAAAAATCAATTTTTTGAAAAGTTTTCAAGCATTGAGCCCCCTTAAGAAATGTATCATTTAATGTGAATTTTATATTTCATTCAGAATTTGTATTTTGTAGCTACTTTGTTTTATAGTTTGAACTTTAATTCAACACCAAAAACTCCTGAAGCACGGATAAATTTTAATATATGAGTGAGGAAGGACGACGAAAAGACAATAAAATGTTGAACTTTGAGCTTGCACATAGTACTGTCTGAAAAAAGGCCTCGAAAGAATGCTGTGCATAAATCTACAAAGAGATTTAATCAGATCGTGATACTGGGAAAGATTTTTCAAGGAAAAGTTATTAGACTCGTAAAAAAAAAAAATCTGAAAACTTTTTACTATCACCAAGCTCAGACAGAGCTGGTTTGAACCTATGAACTTCAGTATAAGCTCCTCGTTTCTTGGTAAGCATGATACATATTCTGATGAGTTGGACCCCTTAGAGAAAAAGCTAAGGATGTGCTTCACTTCGAATGTTAAAATGTAAGACAAAGTTATAGATCTCTTATTCATGATATAAAGAAACGGGCCCTCATGTTTATTTCCTTCGGTTTGAGCGTTGCTTATGTGCAACACTTTAGGTGTCTCTTCCGTGCCTAACCATGCTTCTTTGCATTAGGCAGAGTGTGCCGTTATCTGACTTGCGTTTAGGATTTTGGAATGTCTACATTCTAAAAAATAAATGTGTAAATCAATCACGTTTACATAAGTATATGTGCAAATTTTTAAAATTACACTTTTGTCATAAAATTTACTCTTATCGTAAAACATTACATGTATTTATGTGTGTTTATTATTCCTACAAAAATTCAAGCAAGTGTATAAATGATAGAAAATTGCACGGATTTACCCGAATTAGTGTGCTAATGTAAATTTACATATTTTGCACATTACACAAATATCTGTGTATTTTGCATATTACATCGAAATATGCGTAAGAATATTACACAGGATTATGTATAAGAACAAAATATTATACAGAAATACGTGTACTTATGTGTACACAATAAATATCGATACTTGAAAACTTGGCTTGTGTGATAACAGCTGAATGGTCAAGGTAATGCTTTGGAAAGTTGCAGTTCCTCAGTTCGTATCCCGTTTCGGAAAGTGTTGCTTGTTTACTGTAGATTGAATAAAATAGAGAATTTCTCCTCTTGATGTAGACGTATCTTTGAAAACTTGTGACTGGAATTGATGGGGAAAAAATCCGACAAAACAAGGGAATAGTACTGGCATCGCAATTTTATTTTAAAGTGTATTTATTTAGATTATACAAGTTCTGTGCATAAGCTGTGCATACAATTTTAGGACTTCAAATCAACTCTAACAGAGAGATGGCATGCAGTAAATATAATTTCAAGCCGACCCTGTTTCTTGTAAATTAACGTTACACTATTTTTGGTCTTAAAACAAATATGCTGGAAAAAGAACAAACACACCAAGCACATGAGTTTGTTCTTCATGAAAATTTGTTTTGCGACCATAAAAATTTGTAGTTCAAAATTTACATCCCAAACTATAAGGTTATATGTACTATGTACACAAAATCCATCTTTTTGTATATTACACACAGATACGTGTATTCATGTACAATTTACACATTAAGCTGTGTATTTCAGAGTTATCTGATAACTTTTTACACACTTAAGCAGCTTAATGTGTTATCATTAAAATACGCAGGACAATTTATATTTTGAAATTGACACACCAGTAGTGTATTTGGCAATTCACATGCCACTTTACACATATAGAGAAATTGTTTTGTATTATCAGTATACCTGTTTTAATGCGTAAATTTAAGCATTTATTTTTTAGAGTGTAAGCAGTAATAAAAGGCATTATATGACAAACTGAAAATATTTCGATGAAAACTTGATTTTACAAGAAACAGTTAACGCTTAAGGTTTAATATTAATATAACAATTGAGCATAGAGCTCTTTGCAGCACTCAGCAGCATTGAGCCCAGCGTCACACTTTATTTTCATATCTGGTAGCGAACGAGTTATGCAACACAAATTGGTTGACGAAATTTTGTTCGATAATTAATGGAGAAAAAAAGAATCACCCAACCTTCCGAAGTTGATCCCAAATACCTGCACACGCGTTATCAAAACACAGAGCGTGTTATCACGAAACAAATCGGGTGCTCTCGTAAAAGCGTGTTAATGGCCGATTTTACGCTGCGAAAATAAAACAAAGAACCTCAACCAGAAAATCGTGAAACTAATTTTTATTCATTTTACTCTCTCTACAATTTTCGAAAAGCTGATTGTTACAAGTAACTTCTAATAATGATGTGTAAAACGTGACTTAATATCAATGAAACTCATTTATATAAAGAGTGAAAAGAAAAAAAAATTAAACATGGAGTAAAATCGCGGTTTTGGCGTATTTGTTCTTCGATTGCACAGGTCAGTTGAAGCGAGTCATGTTTACTGGATAATGACATGCATCATGTTGTTGATGAAAGTCGTTAAAAAGAAAAAAGAACTCGACTCTAATAACAATTTCTTTCTTCAATAAAAAATATTTTTTAAGAAAAAAAAATAAAACGATGAAAACAATTTAAAGGGATTGTTTCATGCCTTATTGCACTAATATTTATTTATTACACACCTGTTGAGGTGTTTTACTAAGAATGGTTTGGCATAACGGAATGTTATTAAGATAGCATTTATTGTTATCGATATTGAATTCTAATCCCATTGTTGACAATATCGCTAATGGAATTATATAAGAAATTTATTATCATTAAAGTAGAAACATAATATGCTAAAAGTGATTACAGTAAACATAAAGGCTTACAATTTTTTTTAATAAACCTACTAGTTTCGTACACAACCGGTGGCATACTCAAGATGGATAATGATAAAATAAACTATTTTTTGCGATAATAGTTTGTTTTACCATTACTGATCTTGAGAATGTCCTCGGTTATGTGTATAAAATTAGTAGGTCTGTTTATTAAAAGATTTTTTAAGCCTTTACGTTTAATGTAAACCCTTTTAGAAAATAAGTTTTTTTTTTTAAACAAACTATACACGGATTATTTTAAAATCACAAACTACGGTAAGCTGGGGTAACTGAGCCATATGCTATTTTATAAAAAACTATTGATGTTTTTTAAGTTTTAGCTTTTGTTAACATTGCACCTCCATCTCTACTTCTTAAAACAACGTGTGTCAACTCAATCATAACTCTGCCTTTGCTGTGATAGGTTGCCAAATATTTAGGTTTATTTTTTTTTAACAATGTTCATTTGGTTGAACTTCCTCTGCTTTTTATTAAAATACGGTAAGTAACTTCTATTAAACAATATTTTTATTTAACCCTTTAAGCGTCCGGCCTATTTCTTACTTTATGTTTAAGGATTCATAAAACAATACCTATGAAAACTATTTGTATAGGGATTTGTTTATGACTACCTTACATATTTAATTATCTTATGCACTGCAAAAAAATAACATTAATATTAGTTTTGTATTAAATCAACCCTTGATTTTAAAGATTACGTGACGGAAAAACCCGGTTAGGACGCTTAAAGGGTTAAAGATTAGACACATAAATACGTTAATATTATTAGGTATCTATACATATTTACTTCATGTTTCAAATATAAGGCCGGTGTTTCAGTTACCCCATAAATCTTTCAAGAATGTGGTAACTAGGACATGTATCAGGGGTTACTGGACCATATGGGATCCAGTTACCCCAACATAAATATCTTTTTGAGTTTCTCTTACTACGGGAAATTAATTTCTCCATTGTTTTTTTTTGCTTTCAGTGAAGAAAATTACATAATACCTTATTAAAATTACATAATACAATTTTACAAAGCATGTTAGGGGTATCAAATTAAATTTCTTAAGTGTGATAGCTATAGCTCGAAATTTTACGATACAGATGAAGATGCTTACATAAAGCAAAGTGAGATTCTTAGAAAATTATCGAAACGAATAAAAAATAGTTCTGTTCGATATAAAAATATGGTTACATTCTCCACTGGTTTACTGGACATGTTCCATCATCATGTTCCATATTGTGGGAAATAAAAAAGAGAATGAGATACTTAAGTACTTATGCACTGTAAAAAAAAAAAAAAAAAAAAAAAAAAAAGGACTAAAAAACGGAAATACTACTGGGAATCTATACGCCAGTACTATTTCCTTTTTTTACGGGAATTTTTACCCATAAATTACAGAAAAATTTCCGTTTTTAATCAGAAAAATGGAAAATTTTCTGTAATTTAAGGGTAAAAATTTCCGTAAAAAAAAAACGGAAATAGTACTGGTGTCTAGATTGCCAGTAGTATTTCCGTTTTTTAGTCCTTTTTTTTTTTTTTTTTTACAGTGTGTAGCCGTTTGTTCATAGATTTATCTTGTTATTTTTTTTCCTTAAAATACCCATATAACTTTTATACTTATTGTTACTGATCGTAATTAAAATCTCTCGTACGAGGGCGCTGTGTCAGCGCCGTAATTTTATTTATTATTCCAATCGTCTGCGTGTTGACGATAGATTGTAATTTAGTTACTAGTGAGTGGAAACACTGAATTTTTTTTTGTTGTTGTTGTTATCGAAAGGATGGAATTTTTGTTTGATTTGGAAACGGCCAGAGAGACTGTTTCACTCAACAATTATTGTTTTAAAATAAAGAAATATACAGTTCACTGCGAAGAGTTCCTTAAAAATGGTGTCACTGAGTAACTTATTATTTTATTCTTAACAAAAATTGGTCCGTCGAGGCCAAAGTAAACGGATTTATCGTTTGCTTTTAGAGTCAAGAATCAGCGACGAGACTTGGTTTCTTCGAATAAGGTAGGACTTTTTCTTTAACATGTCTACTGAATTAAAAAATATTTTGACAAAAAAAAGAGTTTTAAAATGTAAAATTACTAAATTTGTGAGTGAAATTAAATTAAGTGACTCTGATGAATGTTCTTTAGAACTTGTAAATACGAAATGTGATCAATTCAATACAGAATTGAAAGAAATGTTTGATAAAATTTATTCATTGTGCGATGAGGAGGAAATTGATAAATATATCGATGAACAATCATCGATTGAAAAAGAGTTAGATGAAACTTGGTTAAAAATTAAAAGAGCGAAACAAAAACAAATAAATGTTCGTAATGAATCAAAGCCGAAACAAGAGAATAGTGTAACGGAAGTTCGACTTCCCACGATTAATCTACCTTCTTTTAGTGGAAATGTACAGGATTGGATATATTTTAGTGATCTTTTTAAATCTAGCGTTCACAATAATAGCGCACTTTCGGGTGCTCAAAAGTTATCATATTTGAAATCTTCGCTTCATTCTGAAGCTGCAAAAGTTGTACAAAGTATAACGATTTCAGATGATAATTATCAAACAGCGTGGTCCTTATTAGAGGAAAGATATTCCAATAAAAGACAACAAGTGTTTGCTCACATTAAAAAATTAATGTCCATTAATTCAATACAAAGTGAAACACCTAGTGCTATTCTTAATTTGGCAGATACCGCCAGTGAATGTATCAGATCTCTAGAAATTCTCGATCAAAAAATTGAAGGGTTTGCGGATACAATAATAACCTATATATTGTGGCAGAAATTAGATGGGCCCACAAAATTATGGTTTGAACGTGAACAAAAAAAAGACGAGCTACCAAAATTAAAAGAATTAATCGAGTTTTTAAAAAGACAAGCGAGAACACTGCAAGTTTCCAAACCTCTTATAAATAATGTAACTCCTAAACGCAATGCTCAACAACGAATCACTAGTATGGTATATACATCTAATGGTAAAAACTCAAAAACATTTAAATGTGTTAAGTGTCAGAGTAATGAATTCCACGGTTTGCACAAATGTCCAGAATTCTTAAATCTTTCAGTGGCTTCTAGATATGAATTCGTAAAGAAAAATAATATTTGTTTTAACTGTTTAAAATTCCACTCGGTTAGAAATTGTAAATCTACTTATTCTTGTCAGAAATGTATGAAAAAACATTCGAGTTTACTGCATTTCGAGAATGAAAATGAAAAGCAAATTCAAAACAGCGATAGAAAAAATGAATTTATTTCAAAACCCGAGGTCAGTGATTGCAATACCCAAAACCAGAATCAAATCGTAGCGCATTCAAATCTAGACCCGAATGCTGCAACATTTCACATTTCTAACGAAAGAGCATTTTCAGGTACATCTGTTTGTGAGATGAATTATTTAAGTTCTGGCATCTTATCAACTGTCATTGTTTATATTAAAAATAAATTTGGTGAATTTAAGCCGTTAAGAGGTTTGATTGATGCTGGATCAATGAGTAATTTCATTACGATTCAGTGTGCTGATTATTTAGGAATTAAGAAAGAAAAAATAAAAGTTGCGGTTTCAGGATTAAATGGCATCTCCGTGAATATTAACTCCAAGGTAAAAGCATTAATTTCGAACAATTCAAATTTTAAGGCGGAAATAGAACTTCTTTGTGTACCAAAAATATCGGATACTATTCCAGTAAATCGGATTAACGTTCCAACAGAACAATACCTTAATAACATTAAATTAGCGGATCCAGAATTTTACAAACCTGGAAAAATTCATGTTCTTTTGGGAGCTCAAATATTTTATGATCTTTTAGAAGTCGGTCGAATTGAAGTCCCCAATTCTAATTTAAAATTCCAAAACTCGGTATTTGGATTCATTGCCTGTGGAAGCGTATTAAATCCTGACAATCAAATCACGCAAAATACTCATTGTGGGCTTGTTTGTAACTATGAAGATTTGACAAAAGAAGTTCAAAAATTCTTTCAGTTAGAAACATTAGGGATAAAAGACGATCCCACATGTACTGACGAAGATAGAGCATTAGAAATATTCGAAAAATCTGTATCTCATAAAAATAAACGTTACGAAGTTACCTTACCATGGAAAAAAGATTGGCGAGAAATGAACAACAATCTCAAAATAGCCAATAATAGACTAAACTGTCTTAAAGTGAAAATGAAGCGAAAATTAGAGTTTCGTGCTCAATATTGTGAGACTTTGAAAGATTATGAAAATAAAGGAATCATAGAAAAAATAGCGGAAACGCGCAAGCCAGTGGAGAAACCACTTTTTTATCTTCCACATCAACCTGTCTTTAGACAAAGCCTGACAACAAAAATAAGAGTAGTCTTCGATGCCAGCTCACACGATGTTGGCGAATTATCGTTAAATGATTGTCTTTGGCCAGGTCCAAATCTAAATCCAAACATATTCGATCTACTTATCAATTTTAGATTAAACAAAATAGCATTGATAGGTGATATAGAAAAAGCCTTTCTGCAGATATCCCTAACGGAGAAAGACAGAGATGCAGTGAGGTTTTTATGGATTGGAGATAGAGGTATAGAAATATATCGCTTCAACCGAGTTCTTTTTGGTATGAATGCTTCCCCGTTTCTTCTTGCTGCTACTCTAAGAAAACATATCAAGAAATTTCAAGTTAGATATCCTACAACAACAAAGTTATTAGATAGATGCCTCTACGTTGATGATTTCATCGCTGGTGCTGACAACTTGCAAGATGCGTTAGAAATCTCTCGAAATGCTGTTTATATTATGAGCGAGGCAAGTATGAAACTCAGAAAATGGTCAACTAATGATAACGATTTGATGGAGCAATGGAAACAAGAAGGGTTTGATACTCAGCCTCTACACAACCCAATTGAATTAGGATTTGACTCAACAAAGGTTCTAGGAATGTCTTGGCATACGAGTGAAGATTGCTTTATCGTAGATGTAAAAGGCTTATTAGAAATGTTATCAAAAAATGAAAACACCAAGCGCTTCATCCTGCGTGCTATTGGAAAAATATTCGACCCTCTTGGCTTGCTCACTCCTTATACTATTCGCATGAAATGCCTATTTCAAGATCTGTGGTTGAGGAAAATTGCTTGGGATGAAGATCTACCAATAGATGTTAAAGAAAAGTGGCTTCAATGGTGTTCTGAGATCCCACGCCTCTCCGACCTAAAAATTCCAAGAATTGTGCTAAATTCAACGAAAGAAGAAAATTCAGATGTGGTAGAGATTCACTGTTTTTGCGATGCTAGTAAGAAAGCCTTCGGCACTGTCATATACCTCGGAATTGTAAAAGAAAATGCTATTGAAGTTAACCTTGTGACTTCAAAAAGTAGAGTTACACCTCTTAAAAAAATCACTTTACCAAGATTAGAGCTATTGGGAGCTTTACTTGCTGCCCGACTAGGTAATGCAGTCAAGAAAATAGTAGATCATAAGAAGCCATCAGATGTGTTCTTCTGGACAGACTCGAAAATCACTTTGTACTGGATTAGAGGTTCTAGTAAAAGATGGAAATCATTCATAGCGAATCGTGTCAACGAGATTCAATCTTTGACTGACTCCAATTCGTGGTTTCATTGTCCGGGAAAGTCTAATCCAGCCGACCTCCTTACCAGAGGCGTCAGTGTTGATATGCTCTTAGAAAAGGATTTGTGGTTTAAAGGTCCCCCCTTTTTGAGAGAAACTGTTCTCCCAACTAATGACTGCAACATCCAAAATTCGCCAGATGACTATTCTGATGAACTAAAGAAAACAGTTAAATGTGAAAATGATAACTCTTTAGTTACTCTAGCTATTTATGATCAAAATTATTTATTAGATTATATTATTAGTGTTAGTGATAATTATATAACTATCATTCGTATTTTATGTTATGTGCTTAGATTTATTCATAACCTTCGAAATGTTAATAGAGTGAAAGATCATCTTACTTCTAAAGAATTGAATGCTGCAGAATTATCACTGATAAAGATGGTTCAACAAAGTGAGTATCAGGAAGAAATAAAATGTCTTCAGAAAGGTAATTCGGTACCAAATAAAAGTAAACTAAATTCTTTAAATTGTTTCTTAGATTAAAGTAATATTTTAAGAGTTGGGGGTAGATTGGGTAACTCATATTTGACAACAAATGAAAAACATCCTATGGTTCTGCCAAGTAAGCATCCCCTTACTTTAATTATTGTAAGATATTTTCATTTAAAGTATTTACATGTAGGATCACAAACATTGTTGTACCATATTCGTCGTAAATTTTGGATAACTAATGGTAGAAACATCTGTCGCAAAATAACATGTGAATGTGTCACTTGTTTTAAAAACAAGCCTGTATTAGCGAGTCAAGTTATGGGTGACTTGCCCAAAGAGCGTGTTACACCTTCATTTCCATTTTCCATTATTGGAACTGATTATTGCGGCCCTTTTTACATTAAATTCAAAAATCAAAGGAAAGGTACATATAATAAAGTGTATGTATGTATATTCGTTTGTCTCTGCACCAAAGCTATTCATCTAGATTTCGTTTCAGATCTCACTTCTGCAGCCTTCATTGCTTGTTTTAAGCGCTTTGTTAGCAGAAGGGGAAAGTGTTCAAAAATATTTTCTGACAATGCAAAAAACTTTGTAGGGGCAAACTTAGAATTGAAAAGGCTTCACAATTTGGTTAGACACCCAGATGAAGCATTAGCTGATTATTTTGCAAGGGAAAATATCGAATGGAATTTTATTCCTCCGAAAGCGCCGAACTTCGGTGGTCTTTGGGAGGCAGGGGTTAAATCATTCAAATTCCATCTAAAACGTGTAATTGGTAACGCGCACCTCACTTTAGAGGAATTTCTGACAGTAATTCTAGAAATTGAAAGTGTTTTGAACTCAAGACCTCTGTCCCCATTGTCATCAGATTTCGACGATTTCGAGACTCTGTCACCGGGTCATTTTCTTATAGGTAGGCCCTTAACGTCTATTATTGAACCTCAGCTCACTGAAATTTCGGAAAACAAACTTAGCAACTGGCAAAAAATAACAAAATATAGCCAGCAAATATGGAAATTATGGAAGCGGGACTATCTGAACACCTTGCAGCAACGTAATAAATGGCAAATAAATAAAAACAATATAAATGTTGGTTCTCTCGTATTGATCAAAGATGAAAATATGCTCAGCACAAAATGGGCAACAGGTAGGATTTCCGAGATATTTCTCGGTAAGGACAAAAAAGTTCGAGTAGTGAACATTCGTCTGCCTAACGGTACAATAATAAAGAGAGATGTGAGAAGTATTTGTCCTCTTCCAATTAATGGAAACTAATTTCTTTAATGTATATATTTGGTATATTTTGAATATATTTTGTTGTTTAATTTCTATAGTATGTTTTATTGTATTCAAATGTAAAGTAATTTAGCCATTTTTCCTTTGTTATTAATTGTATCTTTGCATTGTTATATGTAGTATTATGTAATTTTATATTATATATTAGAGCAGTTTTGAAACCTGCAGGTTTCAACGGTCGGGAGTATGTTACTGATCGTAATTAAAATCTCTCGTACGAGGGCGCTGTGTCAGCGCCGTAATTTTATTTATTATTCCAATCGTCTGCGTGTTGACGATAGATTGTAATTTAGTTACTAGTGAGTGGAAACACTGAATTTTTTTTTGTTGTTGTTGTTATCGAAAGGATGGAATTTTTGTTTGATTTGGAAACGGCCAGAGAGACTGTTTCACTCTTAACAATTATTGTTTTAAAATAAAGAAATATACAGTTCACTGCGAAGAGTTCCTTAAAAATGGTGTCACTGAGTAACTTATTATTTTATTCTTAACACTTATTACCTATAGTAGAGTACATAAGTACTTACTTAATTTTTATGTTTTTTGTATAAATAAATCTAATACTTTCACTTTTAATGCTTTTTTTTAGACACGTTGACAGTAAAGGTTTATCTTACAACGTCCTTTAAAGTTGATATATAATATACATGATCTGCCTAGTTTAAATTTTTTTTAGCTGTTTACACTTTTTCAAAGAGGACCTGATATCCTCCCCCCCACCCCCCAAATTTTATTTTTAGATATTAAAATGTAATTTTGAACATTTCTGTCTGATAGAGGGAACCTAATTGAATATATTTACAAAAGTTCAGAATTTAATTCAAATCAATATTAGCCTTTTGCAGCTGAATTGCCAGAACATCTCCCCCCCCCCCCCCCCCCTACAGCTCATTGGAAACCAAGTCTTTTGTTTATAAAAAAAAATTTTCGAATATCTCGAGAAATCGAATTTTGGTTTTAAAAATGGTTGAGCAGCATTTTTCAACCCTTTTTTCTTTGTCTGATGGCATCAAACAAAGAAAAAAGAACAAGAAAGAAAAACCTGCAATAGAGTCCTTATCAAGTTGTAATACGGTTGTTTACCCCAACGTCAAGATATTATTGAAAGTTCTATCAACGCTTCCAGATTTAACAGCCACTCCGGAAAGAATATTCTTTACACTTAGACGATTAAAAACGTATCATAGAACCACTATGTCTAATTCTCGACTTTCTGGACTTGCATTGATGAACATCCAACGAGAAATACAAGTAAATTCCGAATCCATGTTGAACGTAATGTCAGTGAAACGCACTTATCTTGTGTTATAATGGGAAAAAATTGTAAGCGCTTTTTTTTTTTTTTTTTTTTTTTTTTTTTTTTTTTTTTAAGTTCTATTAACGAAATATTTCTTTCGTACTCTGTTGTCATATTTCACAAAATTGTAAAATTTAATTTATTCCTTAATGTTTACTTTGGGATAATGCGCATACACATTTTTAATTATGAATAAAATTAATTATTAATTAATTTGCATAATTACTTATTAATGAGAATGTTTATCATTAATTAATTTTCTTAATTTCGCAGTTATTTTGAGCATACTGTGTTAGAAACTATTTGAGCCCCCTCCCCCCCCTACCACCCCTATCATTTTTAAATTGCTGCGCTACTGTTGTTTTTATTTATATAGAATTTTTTAATGGAAATTCAGATAATATTTTGATTTTAGCAATTTTATTTGTGTACAACCCCCTTTCTTGACAATAACATATTGAGTCTCGAGTGTAAAAAGCACTCCAACTTACGGAAGCTTTAAAGCGCATGTCAGTAAAGTGGCCATCAACGCGCTGAAGTCCGGTCACGCCGAAAACGTAGAGGGTCAGCGAGGGTCAGCAACGAATAAGGGCGGTTAGAGAGATGGAAGAACGAGAGCTTGTTACCGGAGTTACGCATTAAGGCTTGTGTTCAATCAATTTACATTTTGCTTGTATTTTTACAGCATTTGATTAATTAGTGTTTCAACATGCAAATCGATTTCTAAATACATTTAATACTAATAAAACAAGAACAAAATCGTAAAACTGCCTAAATTTTAGTATCGCAAAATGTTTCAGTGTTACAGATTTAGCGATTTCTCTCTCTCTAAGGGGAGAGAAAAATGAGAGAGAAAAGCAAAACTGAACAAATGGAGACTAAGTCCTATTTCTACCACAACAGAAGTTTCTGCCGTCCTCAGGCTCCGTATTTTCTTCCGTAATGTTATATGGACTTTTGATGCATTCGTATATTTAAAATATCTTCTCCTGAAATTCATATTTTTAACATCTGTTTTCTGTGTACTCTTCTTAAAGGATGTCTCTTTTTAGGTGCGTTCGTAATTATATAAATACGTAGCACCTATAGTCGTCGTTCAGTCCGTCTGTCCGCATATAACAGAGCAAAAACTACCCAACCGAATGGTCTGAAATTTTAAATATATGATTGTTGCAAAAATTTGTTGTGCCATTTCAAATTTTATGAAAATCGGATGTATAGTTTAATTACAGGGAGAGTCAAAAGTTTTTCTTTACATTACGGCCAATGGGAAAAAATATTGCAAGTGCATTTTAATGATGTTACAGCCTTCCGAATGGTCTGAAATTTTAAATACACAATTGTTGCAAAATTTTGTCAAGCCATTTCAAATTTTATGACAATCGCATGTATAGTTTAATTACAGGGACAGTCAAAAGTGTTCCGTTACATTACAGCCAATGGGAAAAAATTATTGCAAGTGCATTTTAATGATGTTACAGCCTTCCGAATGGTCTGAAATTTTAAATACACAATTGTTGCAAAAATCTGTTGTGCCATTTCAAATTTTATGAAAATCGGATGTATAGTTTAATTACAGGGAGAGTCAAAAGTTTTTCTTTACATTACGGCCAATGGGAAAAAATATTGCAAGTGCATTTTAATGATGTTACAGCCTTCCGAATGGTCTGAAATTTTAAATACACAATTGTTGCAAAATTTTGTCAAGCCATTTCAAATTTTATGAAAATCGCATGTATAGTTTAATTACAGGGACAGTCAAAAGTTTTCCGTTACATTACGGCCAATGGGAAAAAATTATTGCAAGTGCATTTAAATGATGTTAAAGCCTTCCGAATGGTGTGAAATTTTAAATATATAATTGTTGCAAAATTTTGTCGCGCCATTTCAAATTTTATGAAAATCGGATGTATAGTTTAATTACAGGGACAGTCAAAAGTGTTCCGTTACATTACGGGGAATATGAAAATAATTATTGCAAGTGCATTTTAATAATGTTACAGACTATGCACTTATAAAGTGCAAAAAAATATACATTTAGTACAATATGGGGTGTAAAAAATAATTATAAACTAGTTATAGTACGAACGCAACTCATTTGCCACGTTTGACGAGCAATTTCCAACTTGTTTTCTTAGTTTTCAAAATATTCCTAAAATCTATGCTGAATTTAATATTTTATGTGTTAAAAACGGGCGAACTGTGAGTAAGATTTTAACACTTCCTATAAAATTAAGTTTATACTTTAGATATATTTTGAGAACTAAGAAAAAAGGATACATCTTTTAGGAAATGTACACAAAAAAATAGAAGTTAAGATATTAATTTCCCGAGGACATATTTTAAATATACGAATGCATCAAATGCCCGTAGACTTTACATTAGTGAGGGGAAATCGGAAGCTGAGTGACCAGCCCCCTTAATATTAGACAGGGCTGTAGTGGAGGATGTATAATGGTATACACGTGTACATTCTGGATTTTTTTTATTTTTTATTCCGTATACCGTGTCTCCGTGTAACCCTCTGCCTATAGCGTACGCTCTACTCTTTCATGAGTACTGCAGAAGTAATAGAAAGAGAAATAATAGAAATGCATCTAAAAAAATAGTACGGTACACTGATGTCATAACGATAATGACGTAATGGTGTGTTCTGCACTATTGCTTTCTTCACTCATAGATCACTTCTAATATCGCACAATTTCAAGTTTTACGCCGTCAAATAGATTAAAAAATGTACTCTCATATGAAATTTATTTGAAAAGTGTAGTGACTTTTTATAACTTTTTACATAATTTTCAAGCATGGATTTTTTTTATTAAAATCTCGACAAAGAACATTTGTTTGCTACAATAATGCAAAGTAAATAGAGCAGCGTTATCAAAATCATCAGCTGATTAATCAGAGAAAAAACTTTCGCGTTTTATTTTATTTATTTATTTATTTATTTATTTATTTATTGCACAACTCTATAGCCTGCGAGATTACTCGTCAACCCCTGTCCAGATCACACGAACTATAAACACAGGCTAATTTACTCCGTTTTAATAATGAGAAATAAAATAACTGCAAAGGTAGAAACTCAATAGCTATTTGAAGATAAATTAAAAAACATTAATAATACATTTAATTTAATAAAATATCTCCGCCTCCTCCGAAAAATAAAAGGAAAAAGAACCTGGAGAAATGAACTATGAAAGGACAAGTTTCTGAAAATATTAGAATTTTCTGGACGTTTCATTTTAGATTTGACGATATCTTCTCCAACGGAAACGTCTAAGTTAATGATTACTAATTGCAAGTGCACGTAATCAGCTGAATATGGCGGCGCGACACTGACACATTAAAACCAGATAATTAATCTGTAAAAATAATATCTTGATAACTAAATATTCACTCTTGCTCGTAAGTTTCTTTTAAAAATACGGGATTAGAAATATATATATATATATATATTCATTAATTATATGAATAATAAAATTTTAAAAGATGTTTCAAACAATCTTTAAAATACAAATTAGTTAATATTCGTATATATATACAGTCGAACCTCGATATCTCGAACTTGAAGGAAAAGACAAAAAAATTCGAAATATCGAAAATTTGAATTATCGAAAATCATATGTTGTCAATAGTAGAATAAAGATAAAAGTTTTTTACATACTTTTTAAAAAGTAATCCATTTTTATTCTAATAAACACTTTTAACAATTATAATTTGAAAAAAGATTCAATTATTGTTTGCATCAGAGATGAGTATGGAATTTTATCTATTACACTTTCTAAGTGAACAATGGCTTTAAATGTGTCCTCTGACATATTTGGTTGATCTCCTCAAAGTGTCCACTGCAGAATGTGCTTGTTTTTTGGTCACATTTGGTGGTAATTCGCCAATTTCTTCGTTCTCTTCTTCTGCTTCACACGAAGCTTTCATTTGATCGATGATATCATTGTCGTCCCACTGACCGCATACTGTTACTGCATCATCTACGTCCACAAAGTCATTGAATTTCATGTTATCGAGTTTTATGAGTCCTGTCAATCTGTTCCAATCATTTTTGGTGCAGTTTTCATCAGAATTATCGATGTTTATTGTCTGACTACTTTCGTGATTTTTAATTAATCCAGCCTTTTTATAGCTATTTATTATGGTAGAGGAAGACACATTGTTCCATGCTTTGTCAGCCATTCGCATAGCTTTTAGAACATTAACACCAGATGGTGAAACGCCACCTTCCATTTCGGAGAACATTTTTTTTAACCACATGATGACGATACTTTACTTTAAAACTTTGAATGATGCCCTGATCAAGGGGTTGAAGTTTTGAGATAGTGTTTGGGGGAGAAATTCAATTTTTACGTTTTCTATTTCAGGTATGGTATTGTGCACCGCACAGTTATCGATGAAAACCACAATTTTGCGCTTTTCTGTTTTCATATTTTTATTTAAATTTTTAAGCCAGCTTTAAAAAATGTTAGATGTCATCCAAGCTTTACGGTTAGCTTCATAAGCCAAAGGAAATGATTTTATGCCTGTGAAACAACTGGGATTTTTCGATTTTCCAATCATCAATGGTTTTAATTTCTCTGTTCCATTCATATTTGCACAAAACAACAAAGTGACACGCTCTTTACTTCTCTTGCCTCCATGACATTCTTCACCCTTCACATGTATAGTTTTATCTGGAGTGCATTTAAAAAAAAAGTCCAGTTTCATCCGCATTAAACACATCTTTTCCATCGTAATCCTTCACGATCAAGCTTAATTTTTCCCCAAATTCTTCACACACTTCCTCGTCTACGCAAGCACTTTCATCACACATTTTCAAAAATGAAATGTTGTTTAAAATTTTCGAACCAACCATTACTTTTTTTGAAATTTAGGTGGCCTAATTCAAGGAACTTGCCAACCCTGCATTTGAGCCTAAACTTCCCCATACTTAAATTATGGTGAGAAAAAAATTAGTGGAAAATAATATGAATTTTTAATATAAGAACAAAAAATGCTCCATCGCGACATAATAATGAAGCAAAAAAATTTGCTGTAATTTGTACAAAAAAGTAAAATAAAATAAAATCCTTAAACATTTATACACATTAATTTTTCTGTTTATTTTAATACAATATTTAACGAGATAGCTAAGTTCGATTTATATTTCTTTAGAATATTATCTTTACAATGTTGAACTAGTGATAAACACGCTCTTAAATCTCCTTCCAAAGATTCTATCAGTAATTTATTTTTTTTTATGATATCTAAATTATAAATCTCAAACGGATCCGTTAGTTACATAACTGTATCAGGATCTGGGTGAGAATAACTTTTTTAGGTAATTCTGATAAAAGTATTTTTCAAAAGTTGTTTGTGTATCCATTCAACAGCTGTTGCATAAGTAAATATGAAAGGAGAAAATTTTATTTTAGAAATGAAATAGAATTTCGAAATTTATAAAGTTAAAATTAATAGCCATGAAATATAAATAAAAACACTTATAAATTAGATTTTGTTCAGAGGTATTTCAACATTTAATGAGTACAATTAAAAAAAATAAAATCATATATTAAACTTTTCCTTTTTATCAAATTCTATTAACTTGGGAACTTGTTATCGACCGGGTAATTCCAAAATGTAATTAGTACAAATTGTACAATTTGTAAACTTCCCTTGAGCTATTAGATCACTTACATGTTTACTTATCTAAAACATATTAGAATATGCCGATAAAAACAAACATTTTAATTAATTTTATTAGGAACTAAGCAATCATTTTAACTAGATTATGTATGAGATAAGGTTTGTTTCTCTTTGCTTTTATTAAAACTTTCCGTGTAGAGTAAGGTTACAGTTTTAAAATAAAACTCTCGTTTCACTGATGTCGAGATGTATACAGCAAAAATGACTAATAAAATTTCACTTCTTGCTTTTTTTTTAAAGTTACCGTATTTTTCAATAGCATCTCTGACGTTATCACCTAAAAATGAAAATGGTCTCGAAGGGCTTTTATTTTTAATGCTGTGTGTATATGATACTTATGTTCGTAGTCGAAAATTATCCGTGTGACAAAGACATTAGGATCTTATTAAATATGATCCTTGTCATTTGACCTTGATTCAAAAATTGTTGAACGAACTGAATACTGTAAGCTCATCTTGTTCCTGGTAAAAACAAATTGATTAACCCTTTAGTGCGCAGCTTTGCATATATGCAACCAACACTGTCTTGAATTTAATCGATTTTTTTCAATTCGCATATACCTAATTCACACCAGAAAATTAAAGCAGCAATATTTGCCTTAATTAAAAAACAGACATTCCGTATTTAAATAAAGCGAAATTAACCATTGAAACTTTCTGGTGTAAAGTCAGATTCTCTGAACTACGTAATTTCTAGAACGTATTCTATTATGGGAATTAAAAGGTTAAAGGTTAAGTTTTATAAAATAAACAATTATAAAAAAATAAGGTATTTGGAGACATAATTATTAAAGTATTTACTAATTTGCATTATTTTAGCGTAAAAAAGCTACACGACAGTAGTTTTTACTCGTATTGCAGATGTTCAACAGAAGAAAAGATTGACGCATTTTTGAAAAATATACCTCTGATTTTTTTCGTCATTTTCGTCATTCTGTGTAGTAAACCTTTCAAAGAATCATATATAATTTTTTCGAAACAAAATAAAAAATCGCGCGTTTAAGGGTTAAAGTTTTGTGATATGTATGCTATTACGGATTTTTACTACCACTATATTTTGCCAATAAAATTTGCCTTATTAAATTTCCTGAGATTAAAAAAGGTAAGTTTTACTTTTGAAATATGGCAAAAGCGAAAATGCGCAATAGTTGGCAGCTATAGATATGTTAATGTTCCCATTTAGAATGGTACCTTCTATGGGATAAAAACATTGCGAAATTCCAATTATCATGACTATCCTGTTCTGGATGCAATCTGGATAATTGGGACAATCTAAAAAAAAACCAAAAAATCCCTGCCGGCCGGTTAGGCGCGGCTACCTCTACAGGCAGAGGTAGATTTCGAAGTCAAATATACTAATTTCACAAACAAAGACTAAATCATGATTAGTGGTAAATCCACTTTAACAATTTTATCTGGCCGCTTTTGACGAGTTTTTATTTCATTTTTATATAATAGCTTGTTTTATCAGAGTCATGTTAGGGCGGTATTCAAAAAAATACTTTTCCATGCTCATCAACTCGAAATTTTCTGGCACAATTCCAGATTCATCTCTAATTTAAAAAAATATGAAACTTGCTGACGTGATTTTTGAAGGGATTTATAAGCGACCTGTGTTTTTATTTTTTGTTCAATTAATTAAAACTTAATATATAAACAGTTATCTTCTCAGAAGGACAATATTTTTCGTTTCTAACGCAATCGCTTCGGGAAATTCTGTTCAAAATGCCCGCTTTGACATCACTCTTTGAAATATATTCTGCCTCTATCAAAAAATCGATCATTATGGTACATTATATAGTTTCTGAATAAGAGTATCTACCAATTAAATGCGTTTGAAAGCATAAATGAATTTAAAAATGAGTCAGAAATTAAGCAGTTTGGATTTGAGTGCATCCTTAATCCAATGATTTTCCCAACACAATCCGCTTCGGTAAATTCGGTTCAAAATGCCCTTTTTAACAGCATTTTTAAAAATATATTCTGCCTCTATTAAAAAATCGACCATTACGGTACATTATATAGTTTCTGAGTAAGAAAACGTACCAATTGGAAGCCTTTGAGAGCAAAAATGAATTGTAAAATGAGTCAGAAAATAAGCAGTTTGGATTTGAATACACCCTTACTAAGATGATTTTTTTCTTCAACCGCTATGTATTTTTAATTTGTTTTTGCTGTAAGAATTGGTCCTATCCAAAACTTGTCTATATAGATGTTGTAGACAATATTAAGAAGGTATATGATAAATTCATGGGGATTTTATATCTTTTGAATTGACGGAGTTATGGATTTTTTTCTTCTTCAAACCCCCTTTTTGTTTTCGTTTTTAATTTTTTTTCCGGTACGAATTGGTCCTATCAAAAACTTGTGAATATAAAAGTTTTAGATAATGTTAAGGAGATTTATAATAAAATTAATTGGATTTGATATCTTGAGAATTGACGAAGTTATGAATTTTTTTTCTCCCAAAAACCCTATTTTTTGCTTCCCTTGAGCTCATTTTTAACTTTATAAAAAATCTTTGATACATAAATTTTTGGCCCTATTTTTAGATGTAATAAAAACTTTAAACTGATTTGATATGTACAAAAATAGAGAAGTTATCGGGGGGGGGGGGGGGGGGGTTCTGTTTTCACAAAATCCCTCCCTATTTCCATCCCCTTGGTCCGATTTTGCCCATTAACGAACTTGACCGAGATTTTATGCCCATTGATTTTATGTATCAGTTTGGAAGAGATTGGAGCAGAATTACGAAAGTTATCGTGTCCAGAAGAAAGTGATATATATATAGAGATAGATAGATAGGTAGATAGATACATAGATAGATAGATAGATAGATAGATAAAGATTTTTACTGAGGGTGGTTTTGGGTTCTAGGGGTCATGATCGGTGTAGATCTGCAAAATGTTTCAGAAATTCCAACATAGGAATGATCCCAATAGGTAGTATTTCCTACGAAATCTACCTAACAAGAAAGAAACATCAAGCGTCAATTTAATACTAGATGGACCTTGAGCCGTTAAAGTTTTGTGATATGTATGCTATTACGGATTTTTACAACCACTATATTTTGCCAATAAAATTTGCCTTATTAGATTTCCTGAAATTAAAAAAGGTAAGTTTTAATTTTGAAATATAGCAAAAGCGAAAATAGTTGGCAGCCATGTATACGTTAATGCTCCCATTTAAAATGGTACTTTCTATGAGATAAAAACATTGGGAGATTCCAATTATCAGGACTATCCTGTTCTGGATGCAATCTGGATAATTGGGACAATCTTAAAACAAGAAAGAAAAATCAAGCGTCAGTTTAATACTAGATGGACCTTGAACGGTTTAAGTTTTGTGATATGTATGCTATTACGGATTTTTACTACCACTATATTTTGCCAATAAAATTTGTCTTATTAGATTTCCTGAGATTAAAAAGGTAAGTTTTAATTTTGAAATTAGCAAATGCGAAAATAGTTGGCAGCTATGGATACGTTAATGCTCCCATTTAAAATGGTACCTTCTATGAGATAAAAACAATGGGAGATTCCAATTATCAGGACTATCCTGTTCTGGATGCAATCTGGATAATTGGGACAATCTTAAAATAAGGAAGAAAAATCAAGCGTCAATTTAATACTAGATGGACTTTGAACGGTTAAAGTTTTGTGATCTGTATGCAATTACGGATTTTTACTACCACTATATTTTGCCAATAAAATTTGCCTTATTAGATTTCCTGAGATTAAAAAGGTAAGTTTTAAATTTGAAATATAGCAAAAGCGAAAATAGTTGGCAGCTATGGATACGTTAATGCTCCCATTTAAAATGGTACCTTCTATGAGATAAAAACAATGGGAGATTCCAATTATCAGGACTATCCTGTTCTGGATGCAATGTGGATAATTGGGACAATCTTAAAATAAGGAAGAAAAATCAAGCGTCAATTTAATACTAGATGGACCTTGAGCGGTTAAAGCTTTGTGATATGTATGCAATTACGGATTTTTACTACCACTATATTTTGCCTATAAAATTTGCCTTATTAGATTTCCTGAGATTGAAAAAGCTAAGATATACGTTTGAAATATAGCAAAAGCGAAAATACGCAAGAGTTGGCAGCTATGGAATTGTTAATGCTTCCATTTAAAATGGTACCTTGTATAGAATGAATACATTGGGAAGTTCCAATTATCAGGCCTATCCTGTTCTGGATGCAATCTGGATAACTGGGAGAATCTTAAAACAAGAAAGAAAAATCATGGGTCAATTTAATATTAGATGGATAGTGAGCGGTTAAAGTTTTGTGATATGTATGCTATTGCAGATTTTTACTACCACTATATTTTGCCAATAAAATTTGCCTTATTAGATTTCCTGAGATTAAAAAAGGTAAGTTTTACTCTTGAAATGTAGCAAAAGCGAAATTCCGCAATAGTTGGCAGCTATGGATATTTTAATGCTCCCATTTAAAATGGAACCTTCTATGGGATAAAAACGTTGGGAAATTCCGATTAACAGAACATTCCTGTTCTGGATGCAATCTGGATAATTGGGACAATCTTAAAACAAGAAAGAAAAAATCAAGCGTCAATTTAGTACTAGATGGACCTTGAGCGGTCATTTTGACCCCGATCAAATGAATATATTTCAGTTAGAACCAGAAATTTCTTTATAAATGTTTAAAAGATACACAAACAAAAGTTAAATAAATAAGTTAAAAATTTTTAAATAAAAATTCCGGTGAAAAATATTTTTTATAAAACTGGAGTAGAATTTCCATACTAATTTGGTTAAGCTATTTATTAATTTAGTTAGTTATTAATTTACTGGCATCGATTTGTATATTTGGCGATTCAAATGACTGGACTTCGGTAACTGGAGTTTTAGTGCATTAGTTTGCCTCACCGACGTAAAATCAAAACATAAATGAAAACATTTTATTTATTTATTTGTGAAAGATAATGTCGCCTTCAAAGGCATGTAGTCTTCTATAATATCGAAGCCATTTTGCTAAAAAAAAATACAGATAAAAGTATACGCAATAATAAGCTAATAATGTGAAAATAAGCCTTCCGGGATCATGGGTGCATATATGCATCTTTAAAAGGTGCATATAGGGATTATTTTTGTACCAGTAATAAGGAAAAGTAATACAGGTTTTCACGCTTTGTGTGGTTTCAAGTACTGTGGTAAACTTTCTTTGGATGCTCCCTCAGTGTGGCAAAAATTTCGATTAGTGCTCAAAGTGCGAAATGGTTGATTCTCGACAACTAATAGTAAAAGACTGGAGTAATCAAATTGTAATACAATTGGTTTAAAATAAAATTAAGCAAATGTTTAATAATTAAAATGACAGAGCTAAAACAACAATAAAGTTTGAAAATTTTACTTAATTACAAAATTTAAAATGCATCGCACTTTTAAAAATAGTAAAATAGTTAAAAATCAGGAAAAATTCTAAAGACGTAATTCATTAAAAATAAATGTATATATATATATATATAAATATATGTGTGTGTAAATTCACGGGTTTTTACCATATATTATAATTTTACAGGAAATGCCAATATTTTTCAAATTAAATGGTCAAATCCCCTTATATTTACACGAAGTATAATTTTAGAATAATTTTAGCAAAATCTAATTATCTAAGATCAAAATCCTTTAAAAAAATAGGCTTTGTATGGAATCTTTCCTGCCGGGCGTTCTCCGTAATTTAATTTTATTATTTTTTTCTGAGTATGTGAATATCGAATATCAATTTTATAATAATAAAAATCAAATTTCAGAAGATTATGAGAAGCAAGTAATGAACGTGTTTCAATTTTAAGTTTCCTATATAATTGAACATGGGGATATGCAGAGAAATACAGTTTCGCTATACCGTTTCCAAACATTTACAACTGTCAGTTTATAAAATCGGTTAAAGGTTTTATAAAAGCAAATATAAATAAATATACAGTGGTGGCCAAAATTGTGGACATTTTTTGCAATTTTCATGTTTTATAACTTTGTGTGCTCATAGAATATATTAATTTTCACTTAAATACAAATGTTTGTATATCAAATTATACGAAATTTAATGTAGAATTTAATTAAAAAAACAGAATAAAATATCTGCCTTACAAAAAAAGTTACGCTTACTTTAGTCTAAAATAGAAACACAATTAGTCATGAATGCTGAAGTGCATTGTAATCAAAGCTTCCTAGCCAATCACAATGACTGTTCTGCGAAGCAATCAAATGTCAGTAACTAAACTGTAGTATATTTTGATTTGTAAAATCGGTATTTCGGTGGAATGAATTTTGAAGATGGGGGAATACTAGTGTAACTAAATAGGATATATTTTTTAAATATTACTATTTTTTTCTTAATGCAAATAATTTAAAACAATGTCATCAGCAACAAGAACTGATTGGACACCTACAAAAAGAAGCAGAATTGCCATATTGCGAGAAAATAGTCTCTGTTATGCTGAAATTGCAAGATAGGTTGGTGGATCAGTCACTTTATCTGGCGTACGAAAGTTGTGTTTACGTTATGATGAAACTAAATCAGTCATAAATAAGGCAAGATCGGGCGGGGAAAAAATCACAAGTGCTGCTGACGATAGAAAGATAAAATGGATATGCCTCAAAGATAGAAGAATTTCATCAGGTGCTATTAGATGTGAAATGAATGCAATGGGTATTTCAGTTAGTTCGAGAACAATAAGAAAAAGATTAGCGGGTTCTTGACTGAACGGTAGAATTCTGAAGAAAAAACCATTTTTAACTCTTCACCAACGCAAGAAACGAGTTCAGTGGGCAAAAGAACACATTAATTGGTCAGAAAATCGAATCGATGGAAGTAAATAATCTGGAGCGAGGAGAGTAAAATATCGCTCTTTGGTAGTGATGGGCGAAAATATGTGAGACGTAGGTTAGAGGAAGATTGGCATCCTGACTGCATTGAAACAACTCGCAAAGAATCCTGATTTGGGCCTGTATGTCCGCAGATGGTGTGGGCCGCATTCAAGTGATTGGTAGCATTCTGAATGCAAAAAAATACATCGAAACTTTCCTGGAAGCAAAATTGATATCTTCCATCAGGAATCTCTTTCCCAATAAAGCACCATTTACCTTTTAGCAGGATTCGGCTCCATGCCATACGACAAAAATATGTAAAGAATGGTTTAAGAATAAAAGCATACAATTATTACCCTGGCCAGGAAACAGCCCTGATCTGAATTCTATCTAAAACTTGTGGCGGCGTTTGAAAATCCTTGTACAAAAAAGGCGTCTATCTAATAAAATGCAACTTATTGAAGCTACAATTGATTCTTGGCATCATGTGATTAAAAAGGATGAACTCCAAACACTAGTTTTCTCAATGAAAAGATGCTGTGAAGCTGTAATAAAAAAACAAGGTTTATCCTACTAAATATTGAATGTCTAAGTGTAACTTTAAAATATAATTAAATCTAAGATACATCTTATTTTTTGTTAGCGTAACTTTTTTCTAATGCAAATAGTTTAATTATGTTTTTTTATTAAATTCTACATTAAATTTCCTTGAATTCGATATACAAACATTTGTGTTTAAGTAAAAATTATTATATTCTTCAAGCACACAAATTTATGAAACATGAAAATTTCAAAAAATGTCCACAATTTTGGTCACCACTGTACATATAGATAACGTATATATATAATACCTTTGAAAATCAAAATACAATAAACAAGTTCTTCTCACAAAATAAGTCCCTAATTAAAAATGCAAAGTAATTAATTTATGATATTAGAATACCTTTTAATTAGAAACAAGTTAACCCATATTGGACCACACCGATTAAATATTTTTGAAAATTTTTAAAACTTCGATTATATCATTAATATGGTGTAATTAAGTAGATACTAGCAAAATTTAGAAAAAAAGTTTTTAATTTTTTAAGTAACTAGTTGTCCTATAAACAGGACATATTAGTAGGACACATAGTAAGGACATATAAAATGCATACATAAACTAATTTTATGAGCAAATATTTTATTTTACTTCAAAAATACTGTTTATGTTGTACAAAAATACTCTATGATTTCTCCAATAAAAAGATAATAATAACGGTAAAATTCTAGATTCTAAGATCACAATGTTTAAAGGATTTTTTAAATAAATTTTTCCAATTAAATTTTAATTGGTTACTTGTTTTTTTGTTTATATGTCATACTTTTATGTATTTTAAAGACGTCATAACAAAATGCATCCAGAAAATCCTTACCAATTTTACTTTAAAAAATTTTATCAGCTGTCCTATTGATAGGACACAAAAACAACAAATGGACTTGTACAAAATGGATTTACAAAATGGACTTGGTCTACTATGGTTGTGAGTCTTTCATATATAAGTGTTGCAATTTAAACAAACTGTTTTCTATACAGAGTTGAACTTTTAAAAGATCTTATTTCTACACTATTTCTACTGGTGTCAAATGTCATCTTTTAAGATTTTAATTTATAGTTATTTTATTTGTAATTTTTAAAGCTGATAAGTAAGGAAATAAGCATTCAACGTATTAAAAAAGATCTCTGATTATTTTAATTATAAAACTACAAATCAAATTACATAAATAAAAAACTTTAAAAGTGTCTTTAGGCACTGGTAAAAATAGTATGAAATTCTAAATAGGATATAATTAACAAATCTCTAACTCAAAAAAAAAAAAAATAAACTCTGGGAACAATGCAAAATGAGTTAATTAAATTTATAATTTCTTCCATAAATATTGCTAAACAAATGCAAAGCATGGCTATATTTAAACTAGCAAAGTACTTTGTGATAAATAAAAACTAAAACATTTGAATGAGAAAACAATAAACGTGTAATAGGCAGTTGTTCTCTTTTTCTTAAAAAAAAATCAAAAAGAAAAAGAAAACAGGGGAAAAATCAGCAGGGAAGTTATATTCAATCACTATAAACTGTTAGATAATTAATTCTTCTTTATATCCTTTTGGTCATCGGACAATGTATCAAATTTCAGTTATTCAATTTCTTTCTTTTTTAGTGAGAGTTTGGAGAAATACGTGAGATGAAGTTCTTATTAATGTGGTCTGCTCTAATTTGCTTCTCAGAGGGAAAAAAAGAAAATGTTGCATCGTGCAGTCACCGAAGTATATCTTTCAATGGTTTTTGCAGTTCCATAAGATTGTAAACAAATAAATTTTACAACAATATATCCAGATGTTTTCAAACCAGTTTCTACTAAAATCTATTAAGCGATTGTTCCTTTGGTTCTATTATTATTCATCAAGTATGTTAATTACATCCTGGTATTTTCTGTTGTGTAAATATTAGGAAAAAATGACTATTATTGTCTTGATATTTGACAGCTAGTTTATCGTTGAGATTTCCACACGTTCTTTAAATAACATATTCATTTTTGTAAATTGAATGTTTAATTTTTAATCTGCAGAAAATACATGTGTAGGGGAGTTGGGGGTAATTAGGATCATGTTTTGACAAGTTGAACTTTGACAATTAATTGCCAGAGAATGAAGTGGACTACATACTAATGTTATGTATGATTTTACTCAGTAAATACCTTCAACCGGGCTACTTCGGTCCTTGCGGGGTTACTTAGGTCCATCTCATTAAAAAGATTTTATTCTTTGTATTGAACAAGATAAGATAATTCGGAATTTTTGCCCTTGAAAAATATTTTATACTCTACTATGGGGTATTTGAATAGTTTGGGGGTAATTTAAATTTTTGTTAGTGGCAACACTGGATGTGTTTTTAAACACTGCTTTCATGTGCAGATTTTAACTCACCAAACTTTCTATAGTGAGACAATCTGGATAAGAAATACAAATAAGGTGAGTGTCAAAATATTACCTTTAGTAATCTGTAACACATGTGTGATCAAAGTTTTTCCTTTAACTTTTTATTTTGACAGAAAATGTTTACGTTTTCATAAAGCTAACATGAAAACTAGTTTTTCGGGGCTACTTTGTGTCAGGCCTTTTTTGGTCCGGAAGTAACCCCAGTTACGAAGACATGACTTTTATACAATCAAATCTCTTAAAAAATGTATTAAGTAACATTTTCTTCAAATACTACTGTAGCAAAATGTTACATTAATTATTTTTGTTCCAGTTGCTGAGGATAACATGAAGAAAACTTTTTCTTGTGTCTTTAATATTAACAACTAGCAGATCTACCCGGCTTCGCTCGTGTCAATAATAATGGTCCACCCGGGTAAAATACATTAAAATGAAATAATACGGCAGTGACAATAACTGAGATTGGTGCATTACCGTCCACGAATCGTTAAAAGACCGATAAGAAATATAAGTAAAATAGTTTTAATTGCGTCTACTATTAACTATACCATAATAATGTATATTCCAAACAAATGTCATAACATACATTAAAGTACAATTATTTGCTTAAAAAGCGTCATTTAAATAATAAAAAACATTAAAAATATTAAAAATTTACATGTTTCGACTCTTTCATTGAGTCATCTTCAGAATATATATATATATATATATAAACTACAAACACAATGCCAATTGTGACATTATACTGATGATGGCAATGACCTAACCCATAAATTTTGCCTTTGCTAATTTTTTTTAAACTTATGATCATCATACAATTTCGTTTTTCACACTGTCGAATAGAAAAAGATTCTGTCAAATGAAATTTATTTGAAAATTGTATCTCAATTTTTCCATGTGAATGGATTTTAAAGTAATTTTCAATCATGGATATTTTTGATTTGATGCAGCCAGGGATAAGATTTCCACATTTTTTCACACCAGTATTTTGTTAGAGTAAATGATATTTCATTTTATCGGGACACTCTCTTGATTTAACAGAACAACATTTTCTTTAAGAATATACCGGTGTGCAAAAACGTGGAAATCTCATCCCTACATGCAGCCCAATTACGAAAGATATACCTGTTTGCTCTTAATGCAATATTATAAAGTAAAGACATTGATGAACTATGAGTAACTCTAGCATCATATTGTTGGTGGCAATAACCTAACCCAACCATAAATTTAACTTTTACTGCAATTTGACCTTTAAACATCGCACATTTGATTATTCCAAAATCTAATAGAATACAAAAAGTACTTTCAGTATTTTTTTTTTGAAAAGCTTATCTCAATTCACGGATTGTTTATCCATTTTAAATTAATTTTCAATCACGGATATATTTTTAAATATACCTGTAACCCAATTCAGAAAGATATATCCGTTTGCTATTAATGCGATATTATGAAGAAAAGACATATCTATGAGTAACGCCTAGCACCATATTGTTGGTGGCAACAACCTAACCGTACCATAAATTACGCTTTTACTGCAATTTGATCTCTAAACATCATGCATCCCATTATTTCAATGTCTAACAAAAAAGTCTGTCAGTCATGAAATTTTGTTTAAAAAAGAAAAAAAGCTTACCCTAAAAAATAGTAGCTATAATTTCTATTTAATATAAATTGTACAAAAATCGTATTTTATGTAACCGTATTCGATACAAATCGTAGAATGTTATCACTGCATTTCAGGTATTAAAACATTTATCTAAATGATATAATTAAAGATTACAAAGAAATAGGGAATAAATTGTAGCATCCAGTTTTTAGAGCCAGTTTGAAATTATATTGATGACATCGACGTCATATCTAGCAAACGATTTTTTTTTTTTTTTTTACTCTTATCATTTTCCTTATTTGATTCTTGATATTGAAACGACTTCATTAAAATAGATTTTTTAACATTCAACTAAAGTACTTCTAAGGTCAGTTTAAAACATGCTTAGTTAAAGTTTTTACATAAAAATATGAAAAATGTGCATTTTCTGATTAGAATGACGTCGATTTCAAAAGTGTAAAAATATAGCAGTCGAGTCTGAATTTTTATTTGCTAATAAAACAAAGTACTCGAGTTATCATTTTTTTTTAATTATTGAGCAGTTTTTTAGATGTGTGGCAACAGGAAAGAAGCTATTGAATTTGAAAATTTAAAATGAGATATTTCTATAATGTTAAATTATGAAAGATGATAGAAAAAAGGGATAAATATTAGTCTGATGATTTTTTAAAGGTGACAGGGATCTATTCCACGTTCTAAAGCCTATGTACAGCAAGTTTCGTGCAAATCGGTCAAAAATTAAAGATTTGTATAAAGGACATACACACAGAGAACGGCTTATATATATATAGATTGGTTTATTGTGTTTAAATGTAAAAAAAAAAAAAAAAAAAAAAAAAAAAAAAAAACATTTGTTTATCAAGTTTGCAGTGTTAATTCATTAGCAGATCCTATTGCAAGGGGGTTTCAATATTCCAACATATGAAATGTATTCATTTTATATGAAAATAAGCGAATGGACCAAAGAAGTCCCCAGCAGGAGCTACTTTGTTCCAAAACTTTAAAAATAGTTTTAAAATAAGTAAGAAAAAAATCATGCGTCAAGCATAGATTATGAAACACTTTCCAAGACATTTAGAATAATGTAACAAAACTACCCCGTTTAAAAAATAAAATATTATGTCTAATTCAACCATATGGAAAGGCATAATACATTTCAAAACCCAATTTCAGCTGTTCCCATCCACAATCGAAAAATTATGTGAATTTTTTCAGAAGCATATGATATATAGATTTAAATCTATTAACTACATGCATGAAAAAATTTAGTTCACTTAAGAGATACATATAGTACTTCAATTGAAAATTTACCTTCAGCAATTTCCTCTAATAAGGAGAACGGTAAGTGAATACTTTTGTGCAGTCCTGTATTTGAGGTATACAATTTATATATAACGAGTAAGATGCAAAAATTAATTTAATTTAAAAGCGCATACCGAATTTTAAACCGTGCACTCCAGCAATTATTACTCAAAGACAGTACTGTACTGTAACGATTTCTTTTGTGTGTCCCTGTAAATGAATAAAAAATGCTATGAATGCTTTGTTTAAACCTGATCATAGTGAAATTCAGTGATATATATTAGTTTCAATACATTTGAAATTGCATAATGTCATTAAAATACTCTGCAAACGTTTTTTTCCCATATACCACAATGTAATGGAAAACTTTTGAGTGCCCCTGTAAATGAACGATTAATCCTACATACTTCATATACAAAACCAAACATGCTTTGGTGACGCTAAATAACCTTTATCAATTGCATGAAAATCCGAGTATATTTACGGGAGTTAGAGCGTTGACAGACGGACAGACAAACCGAATGCATAAACACTTTTCAACTTTGTTGGAAAGTGTTAAAAATGCCTTTTTAAAACCATACAGTTTGCATCATTGTATCATGTTAAATGCTTACAACTCAATTTCGACGTTGAAAAATCATATATAATATTTTTTTTAATAATGGAAATGTTAGTGAAACCAGGAAAAAGTGGCCCAAAGTACCCTTTAATAAATTTAAAAGGTTTACGGTACTTGTCTCTTGAAAAGTGTAAAGAATTATGTTTAACTAGCTGTTACCCGTGACGTCGTTCACGTAACATAAAAAGAAGAAGAAATGAATTAATTAAGCAAAGCATTTCCCCTTCCGATAATTAAAAACATATATAATAAACCAATTCTTTATCACATTTTACAGTAGACAATCTATTTATATATTACGCTATCATACCTGGCATAGAAATCGCAGTTATTTCTAAATTGTTTAATAGCAACTCCCAAATAAAACGCATCTCATTGGTTATTGAACGCATTTGTTATTGAACATTGGTTATTGATTGGTTATAATTGATTATTTAATACATCCCCATACCTATAACGGGGGTTACCATAGGGGGGCCCTGTTCTGTCGTCAAACGTTATGCCAACTTAGCGATATCTCTAATATTTCGCCGAATTCCCATAGACTTCCACTGTAAACCAATAGGTTTTACGTGCTTAGAGAAAATCAATAAATTGAGATATTTTAATGCAACAAAAACTAATATTAGCTTAGGGGATTATATTAATTATAGTTAACCCTCTTGCAGCCTAAGGCGAAATCAAGGCTGTCACTGGAGACTATTTTTATAGTTTCGCACCACTATTTTAAGAAAATCAATTTTGCAGTGTATTTTTCATGTAGATGTTGTTAATGTGTATATGGAATTTTTTGTACTTAAAAAGTGGTCCGAGTTGAATTAAAAAATAGTCGCCATTGGAAAAATTGAATCCCCGAGGAAATCTCGGATTGCACAAATTTTGCTACTTTTACGTTTCCCGAGGAAATCTCGGGTTGCGCAGCGAGAGGGTTAGGGGAGTCCAAGTAAGTTAAATTATGAATAAAAGTAACATTATAAAATGCTTAACATGCTTTCCCAAACATAAATTTTAAGGAAACCAAACTGGTCACCAAAGGAGGATAGTATAAGATATTTCTTTATTATAAGGTCATTGACATAACTCAGGTTTATACGCTGAACCAAGATGTCCGTTTATATCATGAAGTAATAAGAAAATGGCACGGATGACATATACGCACCGGGGTACCTAATTTTCTCCTAAATAGCTTATTTTGCTTAACATGGTAGCGCCGGTTATTGTTGTTTATTTATTAATAAATTGTTTATTTACTTGCGGTCAGTGTCTTCTTTTAACCTATGTTGGGACAGTTCAGGTGATCCACATTCCCTCCTTGAAGCCAAATAAGCAGCGTTATAATGGTGACGCAGTTGGGACTTTTCAGCTGTATCAGCATTTCCAAGATTAGCCTGACGATCGGCTTGTTCATGTCTACGCAATTCTGCTTGAGGAAAAGTTTCATTAATTTTTGATATTTTCAATGCCCTTGCATTACGCAAATTTCTCGATAAATTTGATTTCGCTTTGATGACATTCCTCTCTTTAAATTTTTATAACATTTTAAATTCAGTTAGACATTGTATTAAAAGGTAAGGCATATTTATCTCAATCTATCATACTTCACAAAAAACTATTATCCAAAAGGGCTTAGATGCAGCATATTTCCGCGGCCACCATCTTGGATGTTTTGAGATTTCTTGACGATTTTTTGTTGGCGTTATGTTTTACATTTTATTTTCGTTAAGCCTAACATGAGCATAAAACACTGCTTGGCGACATTTACTACTTGGCGGAAAGGAGTGTTCACGCCAAGAAAAGATCCAAGATGGCGGCCGCTGGAATATATAACATCTGTTCCTAAAAAAGAGCACTAAAAAGAGCTACTTTTTAAAATGTCAACAAATATTTTACCCTTTTAAAGCTAAAAGAAATGTAGAATTAAAATTCAGCTGCCACACTACGATTTACAAAGGTTTCTCCAATAAAAAAAATTATACTGAATGTTACTTTGATGACGCAATCATATTAAACATTTATGTTCTTTGAACGAAACTGTAAATTTCTTTAAAAATAAAGTAACTGTAATTTAAATTACCTGGAAGGAACGCTTAAAAATTAACACTCACAAAAATTTGTTTTATTCAGGTAATCTAGTTAACTTTTTTCTTTTAAGAATGAAAATACATTTCCTGATAACCATTACGTCATTTTCGACATTGATAATTTTACTGTGCATATTATTGACATTTGCTCTTCAAAAGTTTTTTTTATATATAAATTTTAAATTAAAAATTCCATCTTTATGTTAACCGCGCGCAGACGATTTTCGACATTGATAATTTTACTGTGCATATTATTGACATTTGCTCTTCAAAAGTTTTTTTTTTTTTTTTTTTTTTTTTTTTTTTTTTTTTTTTTTTTTAATTACATCTTTATGTTAACCGCGCGCAGACGATAAACCGTAAGCATTCATAAAAATTTTTCTTTAAATAATAAGAATTAATACCATAACACAATCTTATTTTATTTCTACATCAAAGTATATCCGTTTTATTTTCCATATATGACGTCACATTTGCCTTCTTCCCGCACTTACTCAAAATCCATGCACCTTGTATTATGAAAAATACTTGAAAATTTCCGTTTTAATCTTTCGATTGGAAATTAAATTACTATTCTGGGTTTTTATTTTTTGGCAACGAAAAAAGGAAGATGGTTAAATTTTATCAGGAAAATGTCAATTCATTGTGTATGAAAAAAAATGAAATTTTGGATTATTAAGCAAAATATTTGAATAAAATAAAATAAACATAGCCTATGTTCATTTCCCGGTTGTAATCCATCTATAACCAAAAATACAAAAGCATTAATTCATCCGTTTAGACGCTGTCTTCATTCAAACATTCGGACACACATTGACATTTATAATATTTTAAGGAGTATGAAAAAAATGAAATTTTGGATTATTAAGCAAATTATTTGAATAAAATAAAATAAACATATCCTATGTTCATTTCCGGGTTGTAATCCATCTATAACCAAAAATACAAAAGCATTAATTCATCCGTTTAGACGCTGTCTTCATTCAAACATTCGGACACACATTGACATTTATAATATTTTAAAGATATACTATGTTACCTTATGGAAGTGTCTTTTTCAAAAAATACCTCTTTGATAACAATTACCCCATGAAATGGAGTAATTGGGATCAGTGGTAATTTATCTCATGCTTACAAGACACACAGTCATGAGTAAATGGGATTAAAAGATCTCGGTATGGGCTTTACAGCAAGATACTTTTGGTTTTACAACTACAACTTTTCTCGGAGATACAGTACTGGAAAGATAAGTACGCTGGAAAAAAACGTTTTTTAAAAGATTTTCAATATTCATATATTTTACACTCTGCCTATAAATCAAAATCAAATGCAAAATTTTCAATTGGAAATCAATAGCCTTGTTATATTACTAAAGAACTAATTTTTAGAGTTTAGAATAAAATCAGTTTTTTTTTCAAACTAACATGAAATGCAAGCAACGGGGAGGAGGGGGGATCACTCAAAGATCATATATTGTGTTGTTGTGAACATTCCAAATGTTGAGACCTCATTATGCCTAAAACATGCAGTCAAGGCTAAAAATTGAAATTAATGCAAAATAAAATTGTAAAATCAATTTTTTTTGTTAATACAAAATGTGCAGTAATGTAAACCAAACAAGGTGTATTTCAGAGGATCTGAAAACTGACAGATTAAGAAATGCATTCTATACCTCAATTTGGTTTAAACAGAAAATAAAATTTGTGATTCCAGTTTACTCTTAACACAAAATCTCTATGAATCCGAAAATGCTATTTCTGCGGTAATTAGATTCATACAGATTATTATTAACATTATATTTCGTGTACTGCAAAACATAACCATTTTCTCTTAAAAACAACTTTTTTTCTAAATTTAAAACCATAGCTATATTTCAATATTCCTACAATTTTTTACACAGGACCTTTTAAAATAAAACATTCTCACTTTGACGAACAACGCTTTTCTTTGTGTTCTGGGAAAACAGTGATTACTTCTACAAGAATATACATTTTCACTCCAAAAAAGTTGCACTTGTAGAATATTAATCAGACTTTATAATTAGCATGTTCAATTTTATTTTAAATCTTTAACAGATTCCCCCTGAAGTGCCCCTGGTCCCAATTTCCCCTGATCCTTAATTACCCCTACCTTCACTATAATGGTTGAGTATTTTCTGAGATTTATATTTATTTATTTATCAGAAACTTAAGGCAATGGAATTTCGAATGATTGTTATCACACTTTTCTCCTTCCTTTTCAGAATATTAATATATTTAATAAGAATTGATAATCAATATAATTTTCGATATATTTTATTTTCATATACTTTCTGAAGACATCAATCAATATATGCTCGATTTATAATATTTAATATCCAAAAATGTTATTAACATGTACATTTGACACAAAATTTCCTCATTTTTTACTTTACTCTGATATAATTTCTTAAATATTTTTCATTTTATGCCAGAAATGCTTTAACCCTTTATGCCCCGACGGTGCTTTAAAGTACCATTAAAATAACTTGTTATAAAATTCCTTTATTACATCGATTCGTAGTAATACAGTTTAGAATGAGTTGTAGATACTTTACTTTATCTTGTTCCAAAGGGTTCCAATTGGTTGCGCAAAACAAAAATATTTTTAAAAGGAGGATTTCTTTTACCTTTGCATCTTTTCAGCTTTCTTGACGTTGAAAGATTGATTGGGGGGGGGGGGGGTCAGTTCGGAAATATTTCTATATTTCTGATGTAAAAACATATTTGTACATTTCCTAATTCTACAAAATACTAAAAAAATATTTTAAATAAAATTTTTGAGAGGAGTTATAAATATTGCACAAATCCTTACAAATACAAATTTAATTAATTAATTTTAATTGACAAACTCCTTCTAAAATTTACTAAATGATTCTGTAAATCTTCTAATGTAGTTTAAAAAATTCACGAAAAATGCTTTAGGCGATGAAATTTTCATGAATTCATAAATTGGGACATAAAGAGTTAATGAATATTCATTTATTAAAATTCTTGGATGTAAATGTATGTATTCATTCTTTTTTAACTTTAGTAATTTGTAAAATCTTCAACTATTGGAAAAGTTTTTACTAATGATCCGAACTTTGTTAATCTTTAGAATACCAATTTTATACATTGGTTGGTTCAGGTTTACCCCGGGCGACTGCTGTTTAATACTTTGTCTACCATTATTTCCATACAATAATTTGATGATATATTTCTCCTAGAAAATTAAGATAATGGTGATTCGTTGGAAATAATGATAGGGAAAAAATAGTCACGTTTGGTACACATGGTGTACCACTCGTAGTCAATGGATTTAACAATACTTCTGGATGGATTTATTTTCATTTTATTATTACTGTTATGATTTTTATATCTGTGTGTAGTTATCATTTTAATCGTGTATTTGACTTTATTAATTTTCCCAAATCATATAGACATGTAACTTATCTCATATGATAACATTATTATTCTAGCTCAGCTGTTCCCAAACTATGAGTCCCGCTCCATTGGCGGATCAGGGATTTGTCGGATATTCAAAAATGTATAATTGATTTTATCTGCTGCAATAATATAATAAAAATGCTATCTTACAATTTTAAAGTAAAATATCTCCAAAAGATATCGATAAATAATTTTGTGAAAATACAGTGTGTTATTAAACATTGTATAGACATAGACTTGAGTAAACAAATTAAAAATTCAATCCGGATACAAGCTCTGCCGTTCATGAAGACAATTCCATAAAATCGTAATGACTGTCAACCCTATGTTGAAATGGTTAAACGTCACCAGAATTTACGAACAAATTGATTTGAGTTAAATAAATGTTTTCTTCACGTACTTTATACAAGTAATTTTTTATAATCCTGGCACAACTATGAGAGTTGAAAATTAAAATTAAGTGGCATAAAAAATATACCATCTCTCTTTGAAGAGTTAAACTGGTATTTTTTCTAATACATTCTCTCATAAACATATACTTTTTTAAGTAGTAAAAGGTTATGACAATTCCACTTTTGTATCAATATTATCTATTACAGTTCTGTTTGAATATTTTGTACCAAAGTTCATCTCTTCCTTGTGACCAGGGCTGCGGAGTCGGAGTCGGGCCCATTTTTGAGCGAAAGAGTCGGAGTCGAATCTGTTAAAATTCCCGGTGTCGGAATCTTTCATTTTACAAGCATGTCTGCGCTATCGGAGTCGGAGTTGGTCCATTTTTGAGCGAAAGAGTCGGAGTCGGATTTGTTAAAATTCCCGGTGTCGGAATCGTTCATTTTACAAGCATGTCTGCGCTATCGGAGTCGAAGTTGGCCCATTTTTGAGCGAAAGAGTCGGAGTCGGAGTCGGATCTGTTAAAATTCCCCGAGTCTGAGTCATCCGTTTTTCTCACCGACTCCACAGCCCTGCTTGTGACAGACCACGGTTTATAAAATTCTAGATTGCTACAGGCTAATCACCGCAAAGCCGAACTTCCACTAGTTTTTCTGAAACAAATTTCACCATATTTCAATTTTGCGTCCAAATAAGCGATTTATATTCAGAATTAATAGCGGAAAGTTTCTTCTGTGGTAATCAGGCTCTCAAAAATTCAGAGATGTCGACTAAAATGTCAAACTCTATGATAGATTATACAGATAGCTCTATGTACCTACGTATTAGGTGGGTCGCAAGAAATTTGAAACTTTCAGTCGCGTAATTACAAAGTTTGGGAACCGTTTTTTCTAGCCAACTTTGCTAACTAATGTTTATCATAAATGACTTTTACTTTGCGATAACTGAGGATAAAACTAGGACTTCCCTCAGAGGGATTAGTCTGAGCGATATTGCTGAGAACATAGATTTAATAATAACATGTGGAAGTAAAGAAAGTGAGATGTTATCTTTAATTGTCCATATTCTGCGATAAATTTAAATGATGAAAATAAACGAATCGTAGAATTACAAAATCTTATATATAAATTCGTATACACTGTTAAAAAAAATGGGAAATCAAACCATGCAAGACAACCATGCATGAATATAAAATTGAAAGTACGCAGTATATTAAAAGTAAAATAGAAAATGAAACACTAAATTATCTTATATCGGAATTTTAACTGTATAAAATGATGTCAAGATCATAATTAGACGCTCCGCACCAATTTGAGTAACTTTAAATGACAAATACATGATGTTTAAAAAGAATGGACTATACTTTATATGGTGTGTGCTCTCCCGGAATAGTTAATATTGTACAATATCTGTTTTCCACGGATGCAATGAGGTTGTCGATAACAGTTAAGGAATTATTTCCTCAAAATGTGATATAGTATCAAAGTACCGAATACATCAACAGTGGCCTGCAATGCTTCGTTAGAGTGTGTTTTAGATATGCTCGATCGGATTTAAATGATAAGTGTATGCCGGCCACTACATACGCTGTATTGTTTTGTTTTCAAAGATATTCTGCACAAGTTGAACTGTATTTAGCATGTATTAAATAAAAGAAATCGGCAATGATTGCAACATAAAGTATGACATAAGATCTGAATATATCGTTTGCATAACTTTTGAGCTGACAAAGTGTCATTTGAAGTAATTTACAAATCCATACATATTTATTCAGCAAATCATGCAAGCTAACATACGCCAATATGAACCTGATTATGAAATTTCACCAGAATAAGTTAATATATAAAAAATCTACTAACGGTAACTGAGAATATAACCTTATGACGAAATGTCTAGAAAAATGAATCAGAAAAAAATTCATATCACATTTAAAACGACACTTCCCTCTGTCAGTGGCCTTGGCGAGAGAGAGAAAAGCCTAGAGAGGGAACACTTTAACAAGTACTTTCGGGCAACCTACTCACTGTTTCATACAAGCCTTTATTCAATATTTACACAATTTATATAATGCTAGGTGGGTATCTATCAGTTTTGTTGCATTTAAATTGCATGTTTTGCAGAGGAAATGCAGCATTGTGAAATATTTAAAGTTTCTATACCTAATAATTCCAAATTAAAGGTAATTGAGATCGCTTTACGATAATTTCATCTTTTTAAATTTTAATTTTTGTAGAAATCATTCACAGAGACAATTGTATATTTTAAAACTAACTCGAAGCAAAATTTCAAGATTTTGGGCTCAGCAGTAACACAGAAATAGAAAATTTTCGAATGTTTTTTGTTTGTGCACTGTTTTATATTGCGACATTTTTAGAAATTGTTGTTCTATTGCGAGAATTTACGTCATGATAAATACAGTCATGTCAATTTTCATGTTTATATTCCTAACAATTCCATGTACTTCGTTACTTAGATCATCCTTAGATCTTTTTCTGCTTTGTTTAGTCTTTCGATTTTTTAGAATTAGTTCTACAACGAGCATTTACATCTTATAAATTACTACCATGCCAAAGTTCTAGTTTCTAACCCCAACAGTATCCCAAAAATGTCAGTATTCCAAATAAATCATAGTTTAGAACCTTTCTAGAAATTTTTACGTTTATCCGTCAAATTGAACCTTTTAGAGAGCGTTCATTACGAGTATTTACATCTTAAAAGTAACTACCGCACCAAATTTAAAGTTTCTAACCCAATCAATATCACAGAAATCGCAATTTTAGAACTTTTTTGCTCCTGCAGCGATGTAGGTTCTTGCACTGACATAAAATAGTCTTTTTTTCGGAGCAGAGATGGCCACCAACATTTTTTTAAGTTGGCTATGTAGTTTCAGAGATAACACCTCACAAACGTACAAGCATTAATAATATTACATACTTTATAATATTATAACTCTTTATAATATTAGCATTGGATGTACAGATACAAAAGTCATTTATCTATTACAAACTAAAGTGCCGGCGTTGCCCAGAATTTGAAGGATGTTTGTTCTGAAAAATCAATTTCAAAATTTAACATACAACACAAAACAAACATTAAAAAAAGCAGTCGAAATGTTGTATGAATGAATCATATGAAAACGCTACATAAAAATGTATAAATGTATATAACAGACGCAAAAGAATACAGCTATAAATGAACTTATTTCAATTTATAATTGGAGCAATAATGTTAAAATAGGCCAATATTTCCCTAATCGGGTTTTTATCATGCTTCAATACATTTTTCACACTCATATGACGTTATAATATATCCACCACGTCCTTTATATTTCCAATATGACGTAATATTTTCCTCTTTCACGTGGAAACCTTGAAATAGAAAAGTTATGAAGTTATATTCACTTTCATTTAAATTCGTCAAACCATTTATTTCATTTTCATATTTCACGTGAATATCTTGCAATAGAAAAGTTGTGACGTAATATTCACCTTTTTTAAAAATTCGTCAAACTATTTATTTCATTTTCATTTTTCACGTGGAAATCTTGCAGTAGAAAATTAATTGTTGTAGTAATAATTTTATTGTGTTTTTTAATTGTTGGCAACTGCTATAACGAAAAATGTTTAAATTTGATAAGAAATTGCTGTTAAATTGGTGGTTTTTTATTAATTAAAAATTAACTATAAATTATTTCGATTCTGGATTACTTTAGTTGCCTCGGCCATGTTTTAATACACATGTACGTATCTTTTCACAATTTTGGCTTCCAAATTGTGGATTTTTATAGAATTACAAACAGACAGATAGACAAGTTTTCATTTTTATATATCTCTCTAGTCTAAAAAAAGTAACTAACGCTGTCACCGCCACCGCCGCCGATTTTGAATTTTTTTGTGACCGGAGGTCTTTCTTCGTTAATATTAAGAAAACTATTGCATACAAAAATATGAAAATCGGTGGTATTATGGCAAAATGTTTGATCAACACGCTAATGCATACAGTTTTCGAATCAAAGAATTATTTTAAGAGATATTTAGTGATAAAGTTGGACAAAATCGTTACATTTAAAAAAAAATTATAGGAGCATAATCTATACATGTGAATTTAATCATTTTTAGATCATTTTATTCAATAGAAAATCCCGGTGTGCACATTTCATTAATTTTTTTAATTTGACTCATTTTTTGAGGTTTTATTTCTATTTTAAATTCAAATATTCAGCATCTTGACTGATATTTTTTACATATTTTAGATAATGGTATTAATTTAAACTGTTGCCAACTGTATAAACAGCGCAAGCAATAATGTTTGCTTCAAATTAAAAAAAATTATTTACACGTTACTATTATAAGCAGAAAAAAACCTTCAAATTAGAATTAAATAATTAGGTATAAAATGCAGGCACTTATTGGAAATTACGCCATTAAAACTATATTTACATGTGAATTTTGAAAGAGAAAGGATATTGTAAAATAAATTCATTAACATGCGTTAGAATTCTGAAATAGAAGAAATTGCGTCACATTACACTTATTATGCAAAATGAACAAAAAATAGTACTGCAAAACAGTTTAAATTAAAAAATTGCGCGAGACAAAATATTAGAGGTTAAACGTTAGCTTTTTTCAAAATTTTATTATTTGTCGTTTATGTGAGGTGTTCAGCGATAAGTATGCAAATTTTCATGTCTCCAACATAATTAGGGGCTGAGTTAGAAATATTGCTTAAAATACACAAGTTAGATCCCAGAGGGTTAAATATTAGACTTTTTCAAAATTTTATCATTTGCCGTTTAATGTGAGGTGTTCAGCTATACGTATGCAAAATTTCATGTCTCCAACTTAATTAGGGGCTGAGTTAGAAAAATTGCTTAAAATACACAAATTAGAGCCCAGAGGGTTAAATATTATACCTTTTTCAAAATTTTATTATTTGTCGTTTGATGTGAGAATTTCAGCTATAAGTATGCAAAATTTCATGTCTCCAACTTAATTAGGGGCTGAGTTAGAAAAATTGTTTAAAATACATAAGTTAGAGCCCAGAGGGTTAAATATTAGACTTTTTCAAAATTTTATTATTTGTCGTTTGATGTGAGGTGTTCAGCTATAAGTATGCAAAATGTCATGTCTCCAACTTAATTAGGGGCTGAGTTAGAAAAATTGCTTAAAATACAGAAGTTAGAGACCGGAGGGTTAAATATGACTTTTTTCAAAATTTTATGATTTATCGTGTTATCGCAAGTGTTCAGCTATAAGTATGCAAAGTTTCATGTCTCCAACTTAATTAGGGGCTGAGTTAGAAAAATTGCTTTAAATACACAAGTTAGAGCCCAGAGGGTTAAATATCAAACCTTTTTCAAAATTTTATTATTTGTCGTTTGATGTGAGATGTTCAGCTATAAGTATGCAAAATTTCATGTCTCCAACTTAATTAAATTAGGGGCTGAGTTAGAAAAATTGCTTAAAATATACAAGTTAGAGCCCAGAGGGTTAAATATTAGACTTTTTCAAAATTTTATTATTTGCCGTTTGATGTGTGGTGTTCAGCTATAAGTATGCAAATTTTCAAGTCTCCGACATATATAGTTTCTGAGAACGGGCTCTGTGATAGACGGACAGAGAGACAGACAAAGTAGTGAGACTGCTAGGGTTTCGTTAGATGAGCGAAACTCTAAAAACATGCTGCGGATGACTGTAACAACATCCTAAAATTACATTACCATCAGCGATCTACCAATCCCGAATTTAGTTTATATTCGTTTCATATATTCTTATTCTTTTGTGTGGCCCTGTAAAATAACTATCAATATTATATACAGTAAAACCTCTGAATAGCGGACACCCCGAGAATGCAGAATTTGTCCTCTATTTAGAGGTGACCGCTACTGAGAGTAAAACATGTACAGTTATTTAAGAGTTGGTAATCGAAAAAATGTCCTCTAAATAGAGGTATCCGCTAATCGGGTGTGTCCGCTATGGAGGTTTTATCAGTAAAACCTCTGAATAGCGAACACCTCGGGAGGGCAGAATTTGTCCTCTATTTGGAGGTGTCCGCTACTGAGAGTAAAAAATGTACAGTTATTTAAGGGTTGGTAATCGAAAAAATGCTCACTAAATAGAGGTGTCCACTAATCGGGTGTGTCCGTTATGGAGGTTTTACTGCATAATAATATCATCCTTTACAAGAAAATTGCATGCTGCATGATTAGACAGACCGACATCCAGAGAAAGATAACCTCCCGGAGCAATAAACACTCATGTCTTTTGTTTTAATCATCCACAATTGTATGTCATACAACAGGCTAAAAACGGTCACAGTGGTACGGAGTACTGTATTATTATTTGTTTGCCCACCAAAACTGGTTGCCACGGGTTGTTGCAAGGTTTGTGATCACGTGGTTGAAACTGATCTATTCAATATTAATGCGTGCGTATTTTTTTTTTATTTGCTCCATTTTTTCAAACCAGTTGTCTACGAAAACATCAACCGGTGAAAGTGACGCACACCAAATTTCTGTGACGTATGCAGATAAATTGTGCTTTTTTATCAGTTTTTTCTATATAATTTTTAAACGGTTTGGAACTTATTTTTCATAGTAGGTGCATTCAGTAGGCGACCCTCATAGGTACCTCCTGGTGCAATCAGAAACGAAATTCGACAAATATTTTTAGAGTTATGCTTGACGAAAGGTTTTTATTAGGCTTTTTTTTTAGTAGGACATGGCTTTAATATCCATCGTAGTAGTAATGTGTCCGGACAGTAATATTTCGCTGAGTATTAGCCTTCGCTTCGCTCAGACAACTACTGAGATTTTTCTTTAAAGCTTACTTTACCTGATAAGATCATACATTCCTAGCAAATGTGTCTCTGTTGCTGTTGCATCGGAAACACAAAGTTTATGTTTCATGCATATTTCATGATGGTGTGTCTACCACAGACTATTTTGTTCGCTCTGCCCGGAATGCAATGCGACTGTTTGTTTTGATTTCCATAAGAAATTTTTACATTACATGAGGTTTCCAGAAACAGATAACACATCTATTGCATGATAATGTGCTAAATAAATACGTATAATGTAACAATTTGTTGTGCTTTATGAAAAACCATATTATATTTGTATTAGTAGCTATAACTTGATAATCTTCTAAATATCGTGTAACAACTTACTGCCAGTTAAAGAAGAAACACACAGGATAAGGATTCAATATAATGACTTGTGCCTTGAATTCTTATACTCAAAAGACTAGTATATAACTCACCACTGAATTAACCTCTCCTTATCGGACGGCTACAGGTATTCTGCAAAATTAAGAGGACAGTTTACATTTTCAACAATTTTGTTTATTTTTAAATATATGGTTCAAATGGTGAAGTTACTTACTTCATTTCAGTGTTCAACTAAAAGTACATTTTGAAAAAAAATTAACTGCATATTTAATTAAATTTTTTAAAAAATTAGAAAAATTGAATTTAAAAAATCCCTACTACTTTTTTAAATATTGATATTTTTGCCCAATTTTATTTTAAAGATTTTGACATGTGTACTACACAAGACTGAGCATGGATTGTTAGATACATCTAATATTACATTTAATATGATTTTTGTAATAAATCTAACACATCTTCACATACTCTTTTTTTTTTTTTTTTTTTTTTAACTAACAAAAAATCTGAAGGCTAATTCCATGCGCAGATTTATCACATATATAATAAAGAACATGCATAAAAAAGGTTTAAAACTCTATCTAAAATACAAAAAAGCATTAGCATTTTGAAAAGATGAAAGTGAAGAAAATATGAACATAGAGAAAAAGCCATATAAAGTTTTAATTTGTGTGGGTAATTGCGCTGGGTGTATTAACAAAATGTACTCGCGGTATAATTGGCGTATGGGTAAAAATGGGTCAAAATATTCACAATTAAACAGGATTTCATTTAATATTATCATTTAACATATGATAATATATTAAAAAATCCCTACCGGCTCGGCCTACAGGCGGAGGTAGATTTCGAAGTTAAGTACTAATTTCACCAACAAAAACTAAATCAAGATTAGAGATAAAACCCAGTTTAACAATTTTATCTGGCCGATTTCGGCGAATTTTTAATTGCATTTTTCTTTAAGAGCTGCTTTTATCAGAATCATATTAAGGCGGTATTCAAAAAAATATTTTTCCACGCTCTACAACTCGAAATTTTCTGACACAAATTCAGGCTCATTTTTAGAAGTAAAAACATGAACCTTGCTGATGTGATTTTTTGAAGAGATTTATAAGCGGGCTGTGCTTTTATTTTTCGTTTAATTAATTAGAACTTGATTTACAATTATTTTCTCAGTAAGACCATTTTTTTTTCGTTTCCAGCGCTATCGCTTCAGGAAATTTGGTTCAAAATGCCGACTTTGACGGCATTTTTTGGAAATATATTCTGTATTTATCAAAATATCGGCCAATACAGCACATTATATAATTTCTGAATAACAGAACCTGCTAATTGGATGCGTTTGAGAGCGAAAATGAATTTAAAAGTGAGTCAGAAAATAAGCCGTTTGGATACACGTACACCCTTAAAAATACGATAATTTTTTCGTCAACCCCTATGTTTGTGTAACTTTTTTTTTCTGTAAGAGTTGATCCAATCAAAAACTTGTCAGTATGAAAGTTGTAGATAATATTGAGAAGATGTATAATAAATTCAAGCGGATTGGATATCTTGCGAATTGACGAAGTTGTGAATTTTTTTCTTCTTAACCCCCCCCCCCCCCCACCCCATTTTTTTCGTTTTATTCTTTCATTTCATTTTTTTTTTTTTTCAGTAAGAGTTGGTCCTATCAAAAACTTGTCAATACAAAAGTTGTAGATAATAGTAAGAAAATTTATAATAAGTTTAAGTGAATTTGATAGCTTAAGAATTGACGAAGTTGTGAATTTTTTCTCCCTAAAGCCCTGTTTTTTTCGCCTCTTCAGCCAAATTTTAATTTTATCAAAAATCTGTGATACATAACTTTTTGGACCTTTTCCTAGAGGTAATAATAATTTTAAACTATAGCTAGATAGATAGATAGATATAGTTTTGAACTGGGGGTGGTTTTGGGTTCTAGGAGTCACGATCGGCGTAGATCTGTAAAATCTTTTCAGAAATTCCAACATAGTGGAGATTGCAATAGGTAGTATTTCTTACGAAATCTACCTAAAATCCACCTTTTGACCAATTTTCAGATAAAGTGTTTTCGTAAAAGGTTTATATAAGGTAAATATTTTAACTAAAAATATGTTAATGTAAATTAACACGAAAAATCCCTTATTAGCAATTCTATAAGAAGTCATCATACGTTACAACTAGCGTTGTAAGGTGTCTCGATTTACATGTGATGTCCCAATTTTTTGGAGTTTAAGACCTGTCCGCCGAAGCAAAAAACTCGGATAAACCGGATTTACACAAATCGTCACCAACTAAGGAGATGAAATATAAATTTTCACTTAATTCATTCATTTTTATGGTACTAGCAACATTTCTTTCAAGTACATTTCCGTTACTATTAAGAAAAACGCGAAATGAAATTGTTTATTTTAAAAAGCCCTTGACAGTTTTTTGTTTGTTAGATGTCAATTTTGCTGTTTTTTGTTTTCTTTTTTAACTGCAGTATTACGCTACTGCATAGCTACCAATTTCTAAGATTTTTTCTTGCCACTAAAACTTACCAGTAAATTTTGCCTAATTCAATCGCTAACTGTCAACTATTGAATATGGTAAACCTTTGTATTAAATTTTAGAGGTAACAAAACCGTACAAATTGGCAGCTATGACCTATTAGTGTCATGAAAATTGCAGTTGTAGCCTCTTCTTTCTTGTCAAAGTATTAAATAGTTCTTTTCAATCGAAGTTATATACCTACGACTGCTCTTTCATCTTCACTTCATTTATAATAGTTATTTCATAATAATAGAAGTCATCAGTCCATCAGAAGAAAATAACTCGGTTAATCGGGATTCTACTGTATTCGCTAGTCTGCATCGAGTGAAACTTAAGAATAACATAGTAAAAGCTGTGAGGACGGAACCTATGTATAACGAAAATTTTTTGCAGTTCTTTCCAAAGGAATGCCTTACATGTACTTGCCTGGATGGAAACCTGTCTAAAGTGGAATATTTGTTGTTCCTAGCATTTTTGTTTTTACAAGTTTTACTATACGGTGTTGGCCAAATTATTATTATAACAGGAAAAGTTACACATAAATCAGCCTAGAAGTTAGTTTATTGTATATTATATTTAACCCCTTTGTTCCCAAATTTTTGTTTTCTCAAATTTGTTAATAAAATCACTTTAAAATGTTGCAAAATGAACTGGAAAAATACTAAAAAAAATTACGCTAAAATTTTTTTGTATTTATTTGGTAAAATGTAAGCATACTAAATATGGGAATATGCATAATATTTGTAATAATATAATATGAATAATTACATTTTTTGTCTAAATTTATATAAAATAAGCTTTTAAATTGTATATTATGTGCCATAATTAATATTTTTATTATCTACTAAAAATATATATTTATTTCTTTACAGAGACTAATAACATTATAAATATTAGTAATAATAAACTAAGAATAATACTATTTGAGGCTTAAAAACAATTTATTTCATAATCACCTTGAAAAGGACTTTACATAAATAACTGCCCTCTAAAGGCTAATAAAAACAGGTACCCATTCGTGCCTAGCACCCCATATTTTGTACGTTACAAAAATGCGTAAAAAATAGGCTTAAACATATAATTTCACAATTTAAAAAATACATATTTCAAAGAAATCTACAAGCTAAGATTATGTCTTATTTATTTGGATCTTTGAAAGAAAAAACACAAATAAACTTACGTTTTACATTTCGCCATCTTGAAGAATGAAAAATCTATAAACTTCGAAAAAAAAAACTTCATTTAAGCAAATAAATATTCATTTTATGCTGTCATCTCTCCGTAACAGATAAAGATATTTATAGATAATTATTTTATACAATTTTCATGTTATAAAGAAGTAGAAAATTATTCAAATTTATTAAAATTTGAAGCGTCCCAAAAATAGGGCGCTAGGCATAAATGGGTTAATATTGATTGAAAATATATGCATTTCTTACAATGAACATATTTATAGATGTCCACTCATGGCTTTTAGTGCTTCGTATGTCTACCTTTAGCAGAATTTGACAACCTTTATACGCCGTGGCATCCCTTGGATGTACTTCTGAACCAGTCGTTCCATTTCATCAGTATGATGCCATGCAGGAATTAATCGCTCATTTAGTTGAGCATTGTTCGTTGTTGTAATTTGCAGCAATAAACAAGGTTCAACTATTTGAGAGATTAATTCGCATATGGCATCATAGGGATGAAATGGAACATCTAATTAAGAAGAAAGGATGCCAAGACGTATAAAGGCAGTTATATGCTGCTAAAGGTGGACATACGAAGCGCTAAAAGCCATGAGTGGACATCTTCTATGTCCACCTTAAGTATTGTATATTTTCATTCTCACAATATTAAATGTAATACAATAAATTAACTTCTAGGCTCATTTACGTGTAAATTTTCCTGTTACCATAATAATTTAGCCAGTATTGTACTTTGTTCTGTTAACCCTATATAAACGGAACCTGTTTATGACGGAAATCTATTTTAAAAGTAAAAATTTCGTTGTTCCTATGAAATGAATAGTATACAATTATACTGTTAAAATTAAAATTTGTTTTAGTCCTAAGCGATTCTGCTCTCACAAATTTTACTGTATAAGATTGTTGTGTTTAATAGTTATAGTTTAATAGTTTATAGTGTTGTTAGTATAATAAAACTAACTAAGACGAAATTGCAAGCGACAGATGAAAAATTTCCGTTTAACACAGACCATCTACTTAGCAGGTTAGATTGCATGGTATTCCTACAGCAGTGACAATGAAACTTTTACTTTAAAGAACAGGAATCTATTATAAACAGGTTCGATTTCCAATGAGTTTATACTTTTTATGTCTTGATTTAGAAGTCACTGTCTCGCATTTTTTTTTTTTTCTCTCTGTAACGCTTTTTGTGGCGCTGGATCGGCAACACTAATTACAACAGAAGATGTATTAATTTCAGGAAAAAAAAAACTATTTCTGACCAAGAATAACTCTGCAAGGCATATCAATTAAAATTAAATGTAAAATTAATGTAAATTAGTGTAAATGTGTATGTGTTTTAATTTTTAGCACAGTACATTCCGTGAAAACGGAGGTACTTGTGACATGAAATATTCCGTTTTAGACAGGTTTTCGTTTTTCCAGGTCGATTTACAAGTTATTCCTTCCGTTGTAACCCTGAATTTATATCATTTAACACAATATTACATTATAGACATGGTTTTACTGTATATCCGCTGTGGTAATTATTCTTGACTTTGAAAATAAATCAAGAATGCGGAAATAATATTGCGTTAAAATAATCTTCTATTTTATTTTTTACACAATCGCCCTTGATCAGCTTAGGCAAATGATGACAGTATAATGTAGTAAGCTGTTAATATCATATTTTTTAACCCCCTGTTTCCTAAATTGTGTATACTTTTAATGAAATCAGATTGGAGATTAATAGATTATTTTAATACTTCCGGAAAACGATATTTTTTTTTACTCTGCCGATTTTGACATAATGAATCATTTTTTAAAATCTTTATTTCCTCAATTGTAGACAGTAGTTAAAGATACATATCGATGTCAATAATACAAATTAGGTAACTTAGAAGATTATTTTTCTCTTACCAGCAGGATGGTAATCATGTAAATGGCACGACGCACGCGAATTTCGACATAGGGAAGAAATGTTGACCTTTTAAATCCTTTGCATGAATATTTTGTTTGTACAAGAGAAGTTATATTGATTTAAACAAACTGCATTGTTCAATTTATTTATTTGTTTTTAAACTCAAAATGTTTTCTGTTATACAGAAGCCCATGCTTTCAATGTTTGTTAGCGATGCTACTCGTTAGAATAAACAAGTCCGAAATTGTACATCAGACGTGGCAAATGAGTTGCGTTCGTACTATAACTAGTTTTATAAATATTGAGATCTTGGTGCAATAGCTGTTGCACTCTTAAGCAAAAATGCATGAATACAAAACTTATTACCATTATATAGTATATTAAATTCAGTAATATGGAAATAATAGGACCCCATCTTAAAAAGGACGTAATCCCCATGGCAACTTAGAATCGTTATCTATCATGGGATATCATTGAATTAATTACGTATGATAGCATTTAATAGGATGAAGAAAACTTTTATTAACATCTTTTTAAGTTTTGATTCGATTTTCATAAAATTTCAAATGACTCGGCAAAATTCTGCAACGATTATATATATTGAATTTCAAACCATTCGGTTGGGTAGTTTTTAGGCTGTTATATGCGGACAAATGGACAGACCAGACAACGACTATAGGTGCTACGCATTTATATAATTATGAATGCACCTAAAAATGTATAAAAAAATTCTAAAGTTAAATTTTAGCCAATCTTAAATAAAAACATATTGCATAACGTAATTTGTTTGGAATTTTAATATCTGGAAATGCACGTAAACAAAATTATTTTACGGTAGTAGTTAAAAATAATGTGTTTTCATCTTTATACTTTTGGGGTACAGTTGGAAAAAAGTCCTTTCGAGTTTAAAAAATTAAAAGTATCTAACCAAATGACAAAAATTACATTTATGGAAATTTAACGACTATGTCATTTTCTTGAAATCTATTTAATATAGCCGTTTTGAAACTATTCATAGGATAATAAACCATTGAAAAATTTTTACCGCGTTTGAAAAAAAAAACGTTGGTTATCACAAATTAATGGTTCGGACAAGTATTCCATATTTTTAAATTCATTGAATAAAATGTTTGTCTCAAATGTAAATCAGCAACGGTGTATATTACTTTAAATTAATTACTTATTACTCTTTAAGTGATTTTTTTAAAATTAAGATGAATTATTTAAATGAAGTCTTTAAATGAACTTGTTCTTTAAATGAATTTTTTCTTTGAATAAATTTCTTCTTTAAATGGATTTTTCTTCTATTTCTTCTTTAATTTTCTTAATGAATTCTTTAATTTATTCTTTTTAAAATGAATTATTTAAAAGAATTTCATTAAAAGAATTATTTAAAGGAATTCATTGACTTTTTTTTTAAATATATATATATAAATTTTTTGGCCTACTATTCGTATGACTAAAGGCTATTGAAATGTTTTTGAAGGCGTTTGGAAAATAAGAGGATTGAATAGACATAACAACTTTGCAATATATATAAATTTGTAAATATAAACCATTTAAACAGATGAAATTGACCAAACATTTGAAATCACCATTTATGAACAAAAGAAACATTAATATGAAATGAATTATGAGGAACCAAAGATGAAAAATCAAGTAGTTGGATACAAAAGAAAGCTTATATTGTAAAGCACTTCTTCCGCGGTACACTTTTACAAACAATCAAAAAACAGTCAAATTTTGTTGAGAATCAAGCCATTAGTTTAAAATTGTTTCTCATTGTACCCCATCGACTGTGAAACAAGATACATAATAGCAAACACAGGAAATCGAAAAACAAGATACTTCCATAGAATTGAAAAAAATATTGCTTATTTGATAAAATTAATTAAATTAAAAATAAAACTTACTCTAAAACTCATTTCTTATTATGAAACACCGATGCCGAAGAAACCTTCAAAATTTTACACGTGTTATATATTTCATCAATAATTAAAAATGCAAAAACACCATAACTCTGGAAAGAAGGTATATATCAACAATATTCAACTATAAAAATCCCAAAAACTTTCAAAAATACAGGTAAAAAACAAAACACAGGCAAAAACTGCCTGTTCTTCATCAGTGGGAGGACAGACAGGCCTAACTCCACCCCCACTGTTAAAAGCTTGCAGGTTTCTGAACACACGTTCATCCTGCACTCAATACAGAAAAAACTATTGTCATTTTAGAAATAAATTTAAAAAGCTAAATAAATCAAATTTAAACAAAAAAGTAATATAAACAAAGCATAATTAAATTACAAAACAAAAAAGGTTTAATAAAATGTCTTTTAGAAAAATACTTTAAAATTGCAGTTTAAATATAAACAAAATAAATTATCTTAACATGTATGAATGCAGAACAACGTGCACCCTCCCAAACATACAAGAAAAATACAAAAAACATGAAACAGAAGTACCTGTACAATGTCCTTCACCTTATTTAAAGGAATTTTTTTATAACGAAAATTTCCTTAAATGAATTCATAGCTGCCAACTTTTACGCTTTCTTCCTACCACTAAAATTTTACAGTAAAGATTGTCTAATTTAATCGTCAAAATCTCACGATTAAAGAAGTCGAAAACCTCTATTAAATTTTAGTGGTAGCAAAAAAGCGTAAAGGTTGGCAGCTATGTGAATTCTTTTTAAAACTGTTGGCCGCCACTCCCATTATGCATAAAATTTCGAAATTTTGATTTTCAGTAACACGTTATGGTGTATTTAGTGCAGTAAAAAAGCATTTTTATTAACATATCATATTTGGGCTCCCTATTTTCATATGAAAGCTAAGTGAATAAAAAAAATGTTAAAAAAGTATACAGAATATAAAATTGGAAAAAGGATATCCCGCCTTTTTTATAGACATAAATTTCAATCTCTCTCTTTTTTTTTTTTTTTTTTTTTTGTACTTTTTAAAAGTTATTTTTGTAGATATAATTCATTTAAAATAACAAACAGTTTAAAAAACTTAGACACGTTAGTAATTGAAATTAAATTAAGCTCTCATAGAATTTTGAAAATAATGTTTTTTAACACTTTCCAACGTAGTTGAAAAGTGTTTATGAATTCTGTTTGCCTATGTCCGTGCCCTAACTCATATAAATATAGTCTAATTGCCATGAAATTGATATATGATATTAGGGTTTACTACTATGGCATGTGAAAATTAAGTTTGTAGCATTTACGGTTCATTTTATAGGGCCACTCAAAAGAATTCTGTTACATTACGATGTACGGGGGAAAATCGTTTCCGGTGTATTTTAATGATATTACACTATTTTAAATTGATAAATATGACTGAAGTGTACGACAAGGTTCTCCCTATATAATGTGGTGAGCATAAAATTTATCGCCATTTACAGGAGCACACCAAAGAGTTTGGCTACATAAGAAAATGAACAATAATTGAGCTATTGAAGCCTACGAACAATGATACTGAAAACGCACTTTCAGCAACTGCGCTTTCCGTTATGGTGCGCGTTTTTAAATTTAATTATTCTTTAAATATTAATTGGTGTGTATAAAATTTCTAGATCATGTACAGGACTACACAAAAAATCGTTTATTTTACCTACTATTCATGGTAATAGCAGAAATTCGGTTTTCAAATGCATGATGCGTTTTTTAAATCGTTCATTTAAACATCATCTTTCACCTTACTAAACTGTGAAGTTTTTTACAGCATTCTGAATGTGTTGGAAAGTGTTTCATAATCCATGCGGTACGCATGATTTTTTGTTTGTGTTAATACATACGTACAGTCATGATCCAATGAAGGTATAGCAGGATCAAGGCTTTTCATTTCCAGTCCCTTTTATTCTTGTCTTCTTTTCCAAGGTTAATTAGAAATTAAACATTTTCAAATAATTTCTCAACTGTAGGCACACACAGTTGAGAAATTATTTGAAAATGTTTCATTTTATGTCGTCTCGAAAAAATAACGTTACCATACAGAAGCCAGCCGTAAAACAAAGCAGTACGATTAAATACTCTACAGCATTTTTTAAAACTTCTAAGCATCACACCTTTTCAATTTTTATACCGTCGCATTGGGAAAAAACAATACTTTTAAACGCAATTTCTTCGAAAATGGCATCTCCACTTATTTTTTAAATATTAATATTTTTGTAGTTTTTGGAGCCATTCGCTTAATATTGGCAAGGGAAGTACTCCATTTCTGTAGAATGTAAAGGAAAAATAGTTGTAAAATATCTACCCTATATATATAAAATCCTAATGAAACGAATTTATGAAACGAATATATGAAACGCCTGAAATGTATCGATTCTTTGAATCGACTGATTAAACAACTGATTTTGTCTCACGGTGATTTCTCTTAAAATATGGAATACTTTGCGATGAAATTAACACCAAAAATCCGTGTTGATCCACAGATCTCAAAACTGGTATTAGAATTTTTAAATTCGAATTAGTTTTTGAAATATTCATTTTTTTTAAATACATTTTTTCTAATGATGGTAACTCAAATTTTAATCATAACAGAATTTTTTTTTCATAATTCAGAAAAGGTTACTATTTTAAATTAATTTGGCGACAGTTGGGCCTCCTTTAAATCTATGCTAAGAACAATGCTTTTTTGTATTTCGTTATCATTTTATTAAATACAAAACTTTCATTTAAAAATGAAACATTTAAATTGATGGCTTTCACTTCTTTAAAAAAAAAAAAAAAAAAAAAAAAAAAAAACTAAAAGAAAAATATTAGACCCAGATGTCATATACGCACCGGGGTACCTAATTGGCGCACAAATGGCATTATTTTGATAGACATGGTAACCCGGCTATTGTTGTTTATTTAATAATAAATAATAAATGTATATTTACTTTTATTTCTTTTTTAAATTTATATAAATTATTTTGTTCTATAGTAATTTTTTTTTTTTTTTTGCTATTTCCTTTTGAAAATAATAGAAAATAATTAAGAAATACGGTAAAATGTAGTAGCTATTCCGTCACCCAATTTCGCAAATTATATAAATCGCCAAACCACTCGCCAAATTGTACAGATTGATAAAATTTTTATTTTAAATAACGAAAGAACAAATAAATTAGTATAACATTAATAAATATAAAAATAAAACGTCGAAATAAAAATCACTTGATGACGTAAACACGTGTAACTTGCTAAAAGTCAAGTGAATGTGACATTTACGATCAAGCATTATTGACATTTAATCTTATAGTTCGCGATAGATTTTTTGTCGACGGGATAACTAAGTAGTACTAAAAATACACATGTAACTGGTATTCGAAAACGAGGCTTTCGCCAAATTTTCGTAAAAAAAAAAAAAAAAAAAAAAAAAAATTATGCCAAACATGCGGTGCGTATATGACATCTGGCGAAATATTAAATTATGTAACAAACCATGACATTTAATTTCAACTTCAAATCAATGTTTTAATTTACCACTCGAACAATAAAAAAAATGCTAACTGGCGAGTTGAAAAAAAAGATATTGGCGAGATTTGCACCCGGCTTTTTTTTCTTTCGTCACAGATGTCATATACGGCCCCATATTGGTGCGATTTTTTTCTGACGCCAATGTCATATACGCAACGGGTACTTAACTGGCGCCAAAGTATCGTTATTTTGCTTGATATGGTAAGACGGATGTTGTTGTTTATGCTGTTGATGCGTTCCCCAAATTGGCGTTGGAAAAAAATCGCGCCAATATTGGGCATATATGACATTTGTTCCAAACTTTCATATGAAAGGCGAAGGGAACAGATCGTATTTGTTTATGGCATTTGATGACTTGAACTATTATAATATAGATGAAATGATGGGGATAGAATAATATTTGGCGACTTATCACCTGTGCCTGGATAACATTAAAGTATCAAAATGGCACCTAGAGTGTTCCGCCTGGAACTGTTTATGATAGTCACATGATTTAAGCTATTGTTATAGAGATTGTTTTAAAATATGGGTTGACAAAGACTCTGAATGCTTAATTCATTTTATTTTAGCTTCTTTTCAAATGTTTAACTGATCAAACACATTAGATTTTTAGATTTTCAGATTCTGCGGTGTCTGAACGGGGGTTGGCGAGCGTAGCTTGCAGGGGGCAGAGCCCCCTAGTTAATTATATATTTTTGTTGCCATTTTTCATAACTACCGAAAGAAAATGTAATTAAAACACGTGCTTTTTTGAAAAAATATAAACGAATGATTTGTGTTAAAACATGGAGCTATTATAAACTATATTTAATTTTCAGTATCTATGTTAATGTTACAAACAAATGAACGCCTCTGGATCTTTAGACAACCGTTTTTTTTTTTTTTTTTTTTTTTTTTTTTTTTCGAATTTCTTTAATGACGGCATCTTTTTGCTGCACTTGTGTATTATTTCGCGATGGTGACGTCCTATGCATACTTTACTGTAGATGTTTAAGAGTGGATCGTAAATGTAGAATTCTTAATCGGATGCGAGTTGACGTCATTTTACATAAATAAAAGCGTGTGCTGTAAGTCTTAAAACTGAAATATGATTTGTACTATTTATATATGCATATATATTTTTTTCATCGGGAGCGACACTAAATTCTGAATAAGCAGAACTCCTGTTTTCTAGTTTATTTATTCGTAAGGAAGTTTTTTATAATGGATAATAGCCGTAAGAAAATGATGAACTCTATCTTGTTTCAAGGGCAAACAGATTAATCTTTCGTAATCGAGCTCCGCGCGATATAGATAAATTAAAAATATTTCATGCTTTAAAATTGTTTTTAAAACCATAGACAATCAGTAAACTGAGATGAACTTTGCAAACAAATTCCATTTGAAAAAAAAAAAAAAAAAACCTATTTCGTGATCTAAAAATGTAAATTGTACGATTACAAATATGTTACATTTGTGTTTTTTCAATATTATTCTTTTATTTGCTTATAAAAGAAGTATTAATTTCGTTAATATGCCTTTCACAAATATTTTAGATTGGTGGTTTTTTTTTTTTATATTATTCTTCTATTTGTTTATACAGGAAGTATTAATTTCGCTATGCAAAAATAGTCAGAAACTAGTTGGATGTGCCAATCCCAAAACTTTCTTCTATCTTATACATCTTAATATTTCAAAACCTAGTTACACATGTTAATACTTCAATATTATTAGTTCAATACTATACCAACTTTGATTTTCATCTTAAATTTCTACTCAAGTCAATTAAACGGACTAAAAACGAGTTAATCTATATCATAATATTTGTTAAAATTATTAATTTTTCCTTATTCTGTCGTTATCAGCTGTTTGCGAATAGCCGGCATAGCAGAAAGCGAGTTCCCGCCGCTGCATGAGCCGCCGATGCACAATAGAACTACGAAAAATCAAGAAAAGTATACAAAAATCGCTAGCACGGAGCCCCTTTCCCGAGCAATATTTACAAATTCAAGGAGAACCTGTTGGCCAAAGCCAAAAACAAGCACAAACATTTTGGTTCAATTGTATGCATAATTTTATACGCTGTTCGATGGTACAATAATGAAAATGGCACAGAGATCGGAATTATAGCGCCCCCTTCTTTCGGAATTTTTTCAAGTTCAGGGAGGACTTGTTTGCCATAGCCAGAAACATGCACAAAAAATTTGGTTCAATTATATGGATAACTTCATACACTTTTCGATGGTACAATAATGAAAATGGTACAGACATCGCAATTATAGTGCCCCCTTCCGGCAGAATTTTTCCAAATTTAGGGAGGACCTTTGTGACATGACCAAAAATAAACACGTAAAATTTGGTTCAATTCTATGCATAACTTCATACACTTTTCGGCGGTACAATATTCAAAATGGCACAAAAATTGTACAAAAATCGCTATTACAGCGCCCTCTACGAGCGATTTTTTTACAAATTAAGGGAGGACCTCCTTGCAATAGCCAAGAATTTAAAAATTTTTTTTGGTTCAATTCTATGCATAACTTCATACACTTTTCGATGGTGCAATATTCAAAATCGCACAAAAATCGCTATTACAGCGCCCCTAACGGCGAATTTTTTGCAAATTCATAGAGGACCTGCTTGCCATATCCAAAAACTAAAAAAAAAAAATTGGTTTATTTCTATGCATAACTTCATACACTTTTGGACGGTACAATATTCAAAATCGCAAAAAAATCGCTATTACAGCACCCCCTACCGGCGAATTTTTTCCAAATTCAGGGAGGACCTGCCTGCCATAGCGAAAAACTTAAAATAAAAATTTGGTTTAATTCTATGCATAACTTCATACACTTTTGGACGGTACAATATTCAAAATCGCACAAAAATCGCTATTACAGCGCCCCCTACCGGCGAATTTTTTTCCAAATTCAGGGAGGACCTGCTTGCCATAGCCAAAAACTTAAAATAAAAATTTGGTTCAATTCTAGGCATAACTTCATACACTTTTCGATGGTACAATATTCAAAATCGCACAAAAAACGCATTTACAGCGCCCCCTACCGGCGATTTTTTTCCAAATTCAGGGAGGACCTGCTTGTCATATCCAAAAACTTAAACTAAAAATTTGGTTCAATTCTATCCATAACTCCATACACTTTTGGATGGTACAATATTCAAAATCGCACAAAAATTGTTATATCAGCGCCCCCTACCGGCGAATTTTTTCCAAATTCCGGGAGGACCTGCTTGCCATAGCCAAAAACTTATAATAAAATTTTGGTTTAATTCTATACTTAACTTCATACACTTTTTGATGGTACAATGGCGACAGACAGACGGACAGACGGACAGACGGACAGACGGACGGACGGACAGACGGACACACAGACAGACAGACATTTTCTATAAACATGTTTTTTGGAATCTCTGACCCCTAAAACATGCAAATCCGTCGAAAACCGGAAGTCGAAAAAAATTTCGATTACAATACTTTCTTCTATTGAAGATAGAAGAAAGTAACAAATGCTGAAAAATGTTTGTTGCTTTATGTGCAAAATGTTTATTATTATTACGTATTGAAACCGGCACGTGATAAGATAAACTTTTTAAAAAAATCTTGTTTAAAAATTATTTTAGAAAATATAATGCATCAGTCAATTAAGATACAGTTTTTAAACAAATTGCATTTGAAAGTAATTTTTTTCCCTATGCTACGAAAATAGAAAATATACGATGGTCAGAAGATTAAAAAATTGCAGTACCGAAAATTTCAAGACCGAAATTTGATCGTGAAGTGTTGCCGTTCGCAAAATGACATCAGTGTTACGCACAGATACATTTGATCTTTATAATATAGATACGTAATCATTAAAATATAATAAAGATCAGTTATTAGGATGTGTTTATCAATTTAGGCTCTTATGCTTGGTATTCCGGAATGAAAAACAGCAATTTTCACCTTCTCAAAATTTGCATAAGCACTTCTCATATCCTTATTCATCATTCTTTTTAAAAGAATTGTATTTTGTTTGATCATTTAAAAATCATTTTAACTCAAAAATTGAAGTCACGATTGTTAGCAACATCTTTTATGTGAACAGACGCACTCTTTACTTGAGATTCTAATCTCAATTCCGGAGAGTAAAAATATCCATAATTTATGTTTTATAGACGCATTTGTGTTAAAATGTTTAGTTTTATCTAAGAAAATTATCGCTTCCTTTTAAATACGACTTCATTTTCACTTAAATAAGCATTTCGCCTCGTGTCTGAGACTTAGTATCAGTACACATGCAGAAGGAAAAACAATATAGAAAATTTATGAGGAAAATGCGTGTTTTCAAAAGCAGTTTGTAATTTTCCGTTATTATTCCTAATGTAATATTCTGCTGCTAACAGTATTTTGCGACACTAAACCCTATACAACAATTTTTATGAATAATTTTGAATTTTTATCAGAAAGTAGCATGAATAAAGATAAAAATATCTCATTATTTCACTCTTGTCTGAAATAATGAAAGCTATCGAATTTTCACCATTTTGAAGAAATTTCATAAAATGCTTTTAAAATTAAAATATAAAAGTGGGGATATTTAAAAAAAAAACAGATAGTGCGATCACATCTACAACTGAAGAACTTTCAGTTAAAAAAAAATATATTAGTAAAATTGGTTCAGCAGAAAGAACAGGGCAGATGACTAAAAAACATACTTGTGTTTTAAATACATAGATTATATAAAATTAGGAAAAATTAAATTAAGCAAATTAGGTTATTTTGATAAAATTATAGTAAAATGTCCTAAAGAATACCATTAAAATTTTATTATTAGATACAATTTTGGACAAAAACTTCAGGAACATGATATTATTTTAAACCACAAATTATTTGTTTGCTTGTCTAACTCGGAGAAGCAAATCCATCCAGGCGACAATCATCAATTTCTGTAATATAAATCGCTATTATTTGCATGTCACCTCTCTTTTATAAAGACACTCTAAATTTTTGTAAAACATTGCGTTTTATCAGTGTCTGATTTCGATTACATTATTTTTAAAAGTGAAGCACTTTCACCTGTAGAGTATTTCAAAGCAGCTGCGCTGTGAAAATGTCGCACTTCTACAAAACATAATTCAGGTTTATGGATTAAAATACACGTACTTTTATAAAATGACGTCATTTTCATTCGCTAAAGCAATCCACTTTTGCAATTTAGTCTTAAACTTCATCTATAGAAAAGTATGCATATGACGTCACTATCACGGATTAACGGACAATATTCTTGACATAGCCTATATTTTAATTTCAACTTTTTTTTTTCAGGTTTTATGAGAAAATGGCAACAAAAAGATACAGTATCTCTTATTTTCGACTATTTTTCGTTTACCTTCAATGACTTTCAATAGAAATGAGGTACTTTTGTTGCCACGATAAGAAAAATGGTATTAAAAACTACAAAAAATTAATATCTCAAAAATAAATTGAGATACAGCTTTCAAACAAATTGCATTTAAAAGAGGATTTTTTTCCTTAAACGACGGTGTAAAAATTTAAAATGTGTGATATTTAGAAGTTTAAAAATTTGCAGTAGAGAAAATTGCAAAACCGAAATTTCATTTCAAATTTCAAAGTGTTGCCATTCGCAAAATGACGTATGCGTTACGCACAGATATGTTTGTAAAATGACGTATGCGTTACGCACAGATATGTTTGTCCTTTATAATATAGATAGATACGATTTCATAACGATATCTACTGATAATTACAGTAAAACCTCCCTAAAGTGACCAAGATACATTTCCAATAAAAATTGGTCGCTTCGAGAGGTGGTCTCTTAATGGAGGTCATGTTTAAGTCTAGATTTTAATTGTTGCAAAAAGATAACAATTAATTTTATTAAAATTTATTTTTCACATTAGAAAAAAATATGAAAATTGAGTGTCAAAAGTTAATTACATTAGTTAATTACTTCAGAGTTTAAAAAATGAATACATTGACGCTTGCTTTGATTTTACTGTTTTATCTTTTAAACTTTTATTTCCAAGTCTTTTGAAGTTCAGTAAACAAATGCATTTTTTTTTTTTTTGGACGGAAACAAATAGTGACGATTTCATTAATTTATCTATTTCTTTGAGAATTTCCTGACAGAATAGGACAGATGAGATTATTGACCGTCATTCTTAATTTGTCATTAGAGTACAATTCATTGCCTACAAAGGCACAAAGGGGTTTAAACACTTAAAAGTTACTGGTATATATATAAAAAATTAAACTTAGTTTAGAAGTTTGATGAATAATGCGCCGTCCAGAATTATTTTTTCTAATAAAACCTTTTTCAAACGACCAGGAAAAAACGGAATTTTTTTCATTTTCTTCAAAGAAATTGGTCGCTTATGGAGGGAATTCAACTGGGGTGGTCTCTGAATGGAGGTAAAATTAGTATTGAGCCTATGGGAATAAATTTCGTTCCATGAAAAAATGGTCGCACAGGGAGGTTTCACTGTATAGTCAAATTACAAAAATATCCACTAGCTTTTTATTTTGGTAAAGGTCGTCGCATTATGCGACTGTTTTGCCATTTGGTCGCTCTTTTGTCGTATTTTGTTATTTTTAACGTTAATTTCGATAATTAAAACTACATTTTTTTTTTTTTTTTTTTTTTTTTTTTTTTTTTTTTTAACTGCACTTGAAGCGTATAGCTTAGGTGATTACCTATCTAAAATTTCCTTTTTCCTGCACATTATTTAAGTCTGTGTGATGATTTAAAAGTTGAACTGACAAAGAAAACAAAGAGTTAATTTTCAGTACCTTCACAGACTTTTAAAAATTCTGTATCTCTGCTTATAATTCACTTAAGGGGGATCCGTAAATGATGTCACACTTCACCATACCCCCTCCCCTCCCCTTGTCATATGTCACGCTATATTACGTAAACATATACTTGCAGTTCAGAAACAAAGCACTACGTTATAGGTCATATTTCATATTTTATTTTTGAACTTTGTGTTTTAATGACATTTGTGAGCAGAACAATAAAAATGATTCATGTACTTATTTTGTATGAAATAAGATTAAGGTTTACAACAAAAGCATAATCAATATGCATTAGTAATAAAATATTAATATGAAAGAGCACTTGAAAACAGTAGTATTTTAGAATTTGAAATGGAATTTAATATATTTGGTTTTTTAATCTTATATTTATTTTCTGAACACAAAATACTTTAAAACACATTGATTTTGAAGATATATTAAATCATAAAATAAAAATTACTCTGAATCATTTACTATTACGACTCTTCCTCCCTTGGAGAAGATATATGCTCGTCCATAGAGTACACAGGCATTTTGACATCACTCTCATCCTCGGGGATAGTAAGCTCTCTAATGTCAATACAATGATAGTAAGCTCTATAATGTTTAACCAAAATGTATGATGTCACACTTCTTCTAACCCCCTCCCACCCCCTCGTCACAAACTGTCACAATTTCACGAACGTCCCCTCTCCCCCTCCAAGCGTGACATCATTTCTGGATGGCTCCTTAAACATATGCTACATTTGGTTTCAAATTATAGAACTTCCTCATTAGAATCTTCTACTTTTCTTTTAATTTTCCTGCGATGATTGCTTCTTTTAATATCTGTTATTTAACATGTGCGTGTTTAGTTGAATTACTATAGAAAAATTTTCTCCCGTACGGAGAAAGTGGTCTGATATTTGCTTTTTGGCATTTGCTCGATTGGCGGCGTTAGTATACATATATTTTAAAACTTGGATTGTCAAAGCAACCGCCCTGCTTCATTTAGGAGTGATTCGCTGTCATAAAATGCAATATATTTAAATATTAAGTAGTTTAAATTTGCATATTAGCATATATATTTGCATATTTGCATTATACAATGTGGCCCTAATTAAACTGACGGTACTCAGAGTGTTCTGTAGTGCGATCTAATTGCTAGAATGGTGCCAAATTTTGTAGGAAGACTAAACAAGACGAGGAACGAAGGATTCCGCGAAAAAAAAAATTAGTTCCAAAAATCACCGCCAGGGGAATATGTGGCGCTATGTATTCGAAAAAGAGAGTTTCAAAAAATGAAGAATCAAAACTGAAATAAAATTTCCGTTTATTTAACGAATTTAGCAATTTAATCCAAGCTCAAAATGGTAACAGTTTATAAAAAGCTAAAGACAGTGCCTGGAGAAAATCATTTTCATGCAAGATGGAGCCCCCTCCACATATTGCTTTGCGGGTACAGCAGCTGCTACGACAGAAATTCACAACAGAAAGAGTCATTAGCCGCTGTTTTCCAACTGCATGGCCACCTCGATTTCCTGATCTTACACCTGCGACTTTTGGCTATGGGGTTACCTAGAGTCCAAGGTCTATCACGGAGGTTCCAGGACCTGGCTACGTTGAAGGATAACATATCAAGAAATGGACGGGAGATTCCTGCAGACATGTTATTCTCTGCTGTTGTAAATGCTGTATACAGAATGCAATATGTGGTCCACAAAAACGGCGGCCACATCGAACCTGAGTTGGATGTGCTAAATAAACGGTAATTTTATTTCAGTATTGATTCTTCTTTTTTGAAACTCTCTTTCTCGAATACAGAGCACCACATATTCCCCTGGCGGTGATTTTTGGAACTATTTTTTTTTCGCGGAATCCTTCGTCCCCCGTCTTGTTTAATCTTCCTACAAAATTTGGCGTCATTCTCGCAATTGGATCGCGCTACAGAACACTCTGAGTACCGTCAGTTTAATCATGGCCACCTTGTATATTGAGTTTCTAATTGGTCAAAATTCGTATATGTATAGTAGCTGGCCAATTGCAAAATAATGACCAAACCGGTACAATATTGCTTGGTTTGTGCTGTGTCGTGTCAGTTTTCGAATATTTACATTTTGAAAATATCTACCGAAAACTGTATGCAAACATTTACTCAATTTTCGTGAAATATTTTCATGACGTTAGAAATATTCTGTTTGAAAACCAGTAAACTGCTTTGATAAATTTAGAAATATATCAAATGACGAATATGTCTGAAACGTTGATATTACGTGATAAATATTTCCATTCGATATCCAATGTTCTAATGACTTTACTAATAAATCATTAATTTAAAGTCAATTGATGCTATATTGTGTAATACTGATTGATTTATTTCGAGTCATATTTCTCACTTTTTTCATGCACTATGCACATATATTTTGTGATAGAAACAAATTGATTCTAATTTGAATTAAAATGGTATGTAAATAAATTGGATACATTTGTATTCTAGCTTAAACAAATGATATTTCTTATGATTTTATAATTTTTTCCCGCTTTTTTATAGCCTCATGTGATGGGAAAGAGTTCGTTCACTTGTTAACGCCATAGGGAGACAATTACCCTCTGTAAAAAACCTCAAAACCATTTTGCATATTCACGCGATCGCGTTTTAAAACAATATTAATGAATCGCCCGGCTCACCATTATTTACCGAAAATTTTAATTACCGATCTCTTCTTGTTGCTGCTGCTTCTTCACCATCGCCAATTACTTACATAGATTCGTGGCTAATTTCGGAAGAAAATATTCCTCCGAACAATGCATGTCGGGATCGGAAAAATAAAAACAAAACCAAAATGAAATCACTTAACTCTTTTTTCCTTGTTTCATTTTTCTCCCCATAAGGAAGTGGCGAACAAAAAATTTTTTCTCGGGAATTATTATTTCGGTGGATGCGCCTGATTAGAAACAGGAGAAAAAGCTGAGAAATACTTCTTAAGGTGTCGTGATACATTCATTAAAGAGGATAGATAGAATCGCTAGATAAAAGACAGGGAGGGAGTGGAGATTCAGACACCCTACCGGCTTGCTTAGGGTTATCAACGCTAAACAATGAAATGATCCATCTTCTTCAGAGTGTTTGAAAAGCCGACCAAAAGTTCATATTAGGGAAGGAGCGGCCAGTGATGGGGGAAGGCTCTTTTTGGGTTATAAATGTCAGTCGTTGTTGTTATTTTCCTGAAGAATTGTCAGAAAATAGCCAATTACCGCTCTTGTTTGTCAATCAAAGGAGAAATAATTCAATTTATTGAATCAACAAAAAACGTTTTTGTTCAATTCAGGTAAAACGTTATTGTTGATTTAAGTTCTACTTGCTTTAACGATGGTCAGTTTCAGCAGGATGTCTTTTGAGGTGAATTCATTCAAGCCATTGCCATTGTTATTCTACAAACTTTTCAATTAAAAGAACATATAGACTTAAAACTGCAAATTAACGTCAGATTTAAAGGTTTTACCATAATGAATATACATTTTTAAAAGTATAATTATAACTAGTAAATTAGAACAATCACTTAAAACATATTTTGTTCTTTGTTTTGAAAATACGATTTTCTTCACTGTTCATCTATTTATCTCAGTTCCATGTGCGGTGCAATTAATAACTAAACTTTTCAATTTAAATTGTATGCGAGGCAAAAAAAAAAAATAAATAAATAAATAAATATTTGGCAATATATTTCCCTATACCAAAAAATATGTGATTTTTTATCAATTTTATATTTTAAGAAACATTAATCTTAAAGCATTAATTATTCTATAACTGCTTACAATTGATGATATTTTGAAATGCAGCAGAATTAGAGATACCCGATAACCAATGATTCATCTTGTTTTGATAACAGCTGCCACACCTTAAAGCATAGAATTAACATGTCTGCGGAAGTGTTCTGGTGATATTTCATGCAAAATATCCGCTAGAATTTCCAGAAATCAGTTAAAGATCGCTGGTGTTGAATGACAAATTTGCATAGCGTTTCCAGAATATCCCCAAAATACTCAGTGAGATTTATGTCCGGCCTTTCTCAGAAAGATTTCATCATTAAAAATCTTATCGGATGGTCCTCAAACCGGTTAGTAACCAATTCAGACCTGAGACAGTAGCTAAGTTGCCTTGTTGGTGCAGTCTACTTCCATACAAATTGAAGAAAAGTACGAAAGAATGTAAATGATAAACTTGTAGATGTGGAAATCTGTCCAGTCAGAATGCTTGAATGAAGTACAAAATGTTAAAAACATTAGAACAAGAGAAAACAACCTAGTCCATTAATGAGCCTCCATAACCTTGTGCAATTATAACCTAGCAGTCTCTCTGGATAGATGTATATCAAAATTCATCACTCCTTGCAACTCACTTTCGATTGTCGATGACTGATCTACGGATGGGGGTCATCAACACGCTGGCCAACTTATGCCTGTTGACCCAGTTTCTTGCTCCCACAAATCCTCTATAAATGTATGTGCGTATATAAAATGTAAGTAAGTACAAAATATATATAATATTAAATTAATATATATTTTTAACTCATAGATAATAAATACTGAGTTTTCTTTTATGTAAAGAAGTAAAAGGTTATCATTCTATACAAATTTTGTCGAAATCTACAACAAAAAGTTATTAGATCCTTTTCCTTACACTGAAAAAGGCAGCATTTATTGGCATTATTTTAATATTTGTGTACTTAAAAGTAGTGAAAAAAGTTTTGTTGCGATTTACATGTAAATATTTCATAAATATAGAAACAATATGTGCATAGTGTGTAAGATACTACATTTTATGCAATATACACCACACATGTGCACATAAATTAATGTGTGGGTGAGGAGTGACGTTACGAAAACGTTATAAAACTCAAATGCCCCCATGATAGTAAAAAGATCGGCTACCCCTCATCTATGCTGTTCTCCAGCCCATGCAAGACGTTGAGCACTGTTGGATGCACTAAAGGATGGTACTCTCATAGGTCTATTGTACCTGACGTCCGTACGTCAGAGCGAGAACAGCATAGTTTTCTACTGACTGTCCAGCTGGATGCCTCATTCAGCTTACTGATTAACTCAGCAAAGCTTTGGTATAACTGGCTGCTTATGGTAGGGCTGAATCTTCAAGAAACACGATAATTCAAGGCTGTTTATCCCGTACAGTTTGCACCATTACTCTTTATTTCGCAACTATCCGTGTCCTCTCACCCTACTAATTATAAATCTGGAATAAGAAACACTCGATTCTCGTACTATTTCTGAAAATGAATGGCCCATATTTCGTACACTTATGTTTGCCCTCTGTCGAAGGCGTCTAAATCGCAACCACCATATACAATTTTTAACAATTTGTTTAGCGAAAGGTACACTTCTAGCTAGCAAAGCTATTGCATAACAAAGTCCGCACATGTGCGGGAATATGGCAGCAACGCCAAAGTACTTATATCAAGCTGTATATCTCATAATCAATGGTAGTTGAGTGTATTTTTAATTGTATTAAAGTTAGTTAAGGCTGTACGTTCAATACTCATGAATATTTTGGAAACGTAAAAAAAAAAAAAAAAACTATAATAAAGACAAATCTTATGACAAATGTTAATTGTCTGTGCATGGAGTAGTTGATGTAACCTATATTTGTTATTGTCCTGAATTAATGATTCAATATCAAATGGGACTAAAACCACGTGACATTAGTGACCTTAAACTATTTCTCAATGGAGAAGGACATGTGTAAATGGAAAATTAGTTCTAGGAGTTTGATGCGCTTTTGCGAATCAAAATTTGTAGGTCTGCTGATCATCGCGCTGTCTTCAAATTTATGCTTTTACATATTAATGCACACATGTTAAATAGAAAGTAGCTTAGTGATATACACTGAATGACTTGAACATTAAACTAGCTTATTTAAACACAATTTGTGTCCCGCTGTGAATACGGGACAAAAACTAAGTATTATAAATAATTTTCACCTTCTCTGATAGCCAGAAAGTTTAGAACCGAAATGTCCTTGACACCCACTGAGCTCCACAATAACCTGAGCCCTAACTCCCTATTCTGTTCCACAGTCTGTCTATGAATGCAAAAATGCCACAAATTTCGTAGAAAAAAATACGGCAAAACACTGATTTCCTTCTATAGGATAGTATCAGGTGGGATAGTACAAGGTGTCCCTGCTAAGATATTACAAACTTCGAGGAGAGGTAAGGTACACCTAGAGGACTCGGAATCAAATAGGAATGCCGTATCCGATACACCTTCCTGACCCAGTAAGAACATTGACAGTGGTGCCAGCGGGCTACATTTTTTAATTCCGATTTCTTGATTGGCACCCCTTTTTTGAAATAGTAAAATTCCCTTTGTTTTCAATTTAATTATTATGTCATTAAACAAGGGAAATTTAACCATTTCAAAATAGTGATGCCGATCAAGAAATCGGATTTAAAAAAGGGTAGCCCATTGGCAACTCTACCAGGGCCAAAGATCAACTTTGTGTGATCCAGCCTTTTCAATGCCCAGTGTTGCCAATGGCCGACTTTTTTTAAATTCAGATTTCTTGATTGGCACCAGTTTTTTAAAATAGTAAAATCCGCCTCATCCAATCACATATTAATTAAGGCGAAAAGAAAGAGGAGTTTACCATTTCAGAAAAGTGGTGCCAATCAAGAAATTGAATTTAAAAAAAGTAGCCCACTGGCAACACTGTCAATGCCCTTACTGGGTCAGGAAGGCGTTTCCGACCCGGCATTCCTATATGATTCCGAGTCGTCTAGGTGTACTCTACCTCCCCTCGAAGTTTGTAACATCCTAGCAGGGACACCCTGCATTTCGGATAACTTTTTTTTTCTTTTTTAATATGACGAAGTTGCTACAATTTTCACTGATTTATATTTTTTTACTTAAAAATACAGCTTTTATTTAATTTCGCCACAAATATTTAATCTCATTCTATTTAAAAAAAAAAAAAATGTGCGTAAGTTCAACAAGAAACCCTAAAAAATTCTTTAGCATTGCGCATAAAATCATAAAAAAGGTGCAGAAATAACCAAAATTTGTAAAAGTGTGCAGAAAAGTTTGAAAAAATGCAGTTAATATTTAAAAAGTAGAGGCTAAACTTTGCCTTAAAAGTAAAGTCTTTAAACTCTGATTTCACTTACATTCACTATGATCACTTATATACACTGTTTATTCAAGACTTAAACGGGGGAGGGGCGTGAAAATGTAAATAACCATTACAAATTTGCAGATGCAATGACAAAGTTTTCACATTCAGCATTTGTTATTTTGTTATCTATTTAAATTTATATTTCTTTTATAATTTTTGTGGTATTAAACATTCAGTAGTTTTTTTAATATTATTTTATATACGTAAAATGCATGCTTTTCTAGATAGTAACTAAACAGAAACTTTTCATTCCCTCGAGGAAAGGCATGTAATAACTTCTAAAGCTAAAACGACCGTATGGGTTATTCTTGTTATGTGATAGCTAAAATGGCAATTTTAATAATTCACATAATCTATGAAGAGTGTAACCCTGGATGTCTACAGGATGCAGCTATCTTCAGAGTGAATTCCCAGCAGTCGATGTACCCCTTCATTTATCACCAGTAATCTGTCACTTCTATCCTCGTGTGACCAAAAGAATATCTAAGTCATGGAAGAAAATTTTTGTACATTCTCTTGAGATGATACTTCGGCTTCAGATATTCCAGAACAGCCTGACACAGCCTGAAAAGAATGCGAAAATAAGATTTGAGGGAAAAGAATAATTTAGCACTCTAGAGAAAAGTCCATGTTAAAATTCCTACCAAAACTAGTGCAATTCCTCAACATATCTCCCTTATAAGTGTTAAAATTGTTTAGGTTAGAAGAAAAGTGCAAAATAATCGTACAATATATAATGAAACTGTAATCAGTAAATTGGATGATTTTACATATGCTATAAACAGTTTTATTTTCGGTGGGGGTATATATTGAAGTTTGACAAAAAAAAAAAAAAAAAAAAAAAAAGGTGAAAATAAACCTGTTAAAAAATTAAAATGCAAAAATTGCTGTTTTAATTTTCGTTATGCAGGCTGTATGGGATTTACTGAAACACACAATCACATTTAGGAGAGACTAGGGAGGATTGATCCAGTCTTTACCGAATGATTTTTTATTTTTTAAATTTTGAACCTAGAATAAAGTTTTATATATCAATTTTTTTTCGTTATACAGTCAGTTATCAAAAGAAAATTGCTACATAAGTGTAATATATAACAAACTTTAAAAATTATTGATTTTAATCATGAGGAAATAATGGGTCAAGGCTCCCCACATATGGGAGGGTTGACCACTATATGGGAGGCTTGACCCAGTTTGTTTTATATTGAAATATTTGTTAAGAGAAATAAAACCAGTTAAAAAAGGCAAAATAACATTATGTTACAAGCTGTAGCTATTATAAAAGAATATTTTTGAAAATATGATATTTAAATAAACCTGTTTAGACGGAATCGCAAGTCACGGGAGAAAAATTCCGTTTAAAACAGGATTTTTCTGAGCAAGTATAATTGTACAGCAAGGGAAATGAAATTTTAACATTATGAGCGTATTCCGTTAAAGACAGGTTCCGTTTTCATAGGGTTTCATGTATTTTTATGTCCGGATTCAGAAGCCACTGTCCCGCTTTTGTTTTGTCTCCTTATCCAACTTTTTGTGACACTCGACGTGGCAACCCTAGTTGTCACATAGTTTGGCTTCATCTCACTGTATTCCTCTTGGTGAAAATTGTCTACATACCTTCCTAAAGTTTTTCGATCAATGCTATGTTCTTTTGCAGCCTTGTAAGCACTTAGCTTATCATTAACAACTTATAAGACTGCTACTTTAAGTCTTTCTAGTCCTTTCTAGTCTTTTCCAATGTTTCTATTTACCAACTGTAGGTAATATGTAAATGCAAAAAATTTCCTATCAACTTTCCCATTTATATTTCATGAAATTTTTTCTTTCGGTGGATACTACAGCAATTTTTCACATCTTTCTTTAATCAGTTTTAAACATTTTCTTCCCCATCACCCCATTTTACTGTAGCTTTACACAATAAATTTACATTCTTTTTTATATCTTATACTATAATGCGAGCAAAAATTGTGTGTGTATGTATGTGTGTGCATGTAAATTTTATCTTAAAAACGGCTCAAACGATTTTGACGAAATTTTGTATTTTACTATTTTCGGGCACGATAAGACCATTAATCTAGGTCATGTGTTCCAGAAAATTTGATTAGTGGGTCATTTTGGGTCATAATGGGTCAAGATCAAGCTAATTATATCTAAAAAACAGCTCAATCGATTTTGACTAAATTTTATATCCAACCGTTTTTCGGCACGAGAAAGCAATTGGGATAGGTCACATGCTCGAGAAATTTCGATTAGTGGGTCATTTTCGGGTCACTATGGGTCAAGCCAATTTTATCTAAAAAATGGCTCTAACGATTTTCACTAAATTTTGTATTCTGTCATTTTGGATTACGAGAAGACCAATGGGCTAAGTCACATATTAGAGAAAATTCGATTAGTGGGTCATTTTGGGGTCACTGTGGGTCAAGCAAAGTTTATCTAGAAAACGACTCAAAAGATTTTGACGAACTTTTGTATTTTACCATTTTCGAGCACGAGAATACCATTAGGCTAGGTCACGTGTTCGAGAAAATTCGATTAGTGGGTAATTTTGGGTCATAATGGGTCAAGGTCAAGCTAATTATATCTAAAAAACGGCTCAATCGATTTTAACTAAATTTTATATCCAACCGTTTTTCGGCACGAGAAAACTATTTGGCTAGGTCACATGATCGAGAAATTTCGCTTAGTGGGTCATTTTTGGGTCACTATGGGTCAAGCCAATTTTATCTAAACAACGGCTCTAACGATTTTGACTAAATTTTGTATTTTGTCGTTTTCAATTACGAGAAGACCAATGGGATAAGTCACATATTAGAGAAAATTCAATTAGTGGGCCATTTTTTAGTTAACCCAAAGTTTATCTAGAAAACGGCTCCAACGATTTTGACAAAATTTTGTATTTCACCATTTCGGGCACGAGAATACTATTGGGCTAGTTCAGGTGTTCGAGAAAATTTGATTACTGGGTCATTTGGGGTCATAATGGGTCAAGATCAATCTAATTATATCTAAAAAATGGCTCCATCGATTTTGACTAAATTTTATGTCCAACCGTTTTTCGGTACGAGAAAACTATTGGGGTAGATCACATATTCGAGAAATTTCAATTAGTGGGTCATTTTTGGGTCACTATGGGTCAAACCAATTTTATCCAAAAAACGGCTCTAACGATTTTGACTAAATTTTGTATTTTGTCGTTTTCGATTACGAGAAGACCAATGGGATAAGCCACATATTACAGAAAATTCGATTATTTTATTATTCAATTAATTTTGACTCAATTTTATATTCAACCGTTTTTCAGTACGAGAAAATTATTGGGCTAGGTCACATGTTCGAGAAATTTCGATTATTGGGTCATTTTGGGGTCACTCTGGGTCAAACAAAGTTTATCTAAAAAAACGGCTCTAACGATTTTGACGAAATTTTGTATTCTAACGTTTTCAGGCACGAGAATACCATTGGGCTTGATCGCATGTTCAAGAAAATCCGATTAGTGGGTCATTTTGGGTCACAATGGTTCAGGGTCAAGCTAATTAAATCCAAAAAAAGGCCAAAAACATTTCGACAAAATTTTGTAATACACCGTTTCCGGGCATGAGATGACCATTGGACTAACTCACATGTACAAGAAAAATCGATTAGTGGGTCATTTTGGGTCAAATGGGTCAAGTTCAAGCTAATTATATGTAAAAAACGGCTCAATCGATTTTGAATCGATTTTTTATATGCAACCGTTTTTCGGCACGAGAAAACTATTAGATTAGGTCACATGTTCGAGAAATTTCGATTAGTGGGTCATTTTTGGGTCCCTATGGGTCAAGCCAATTTTATCTAAAAGACGGCTCTAACGATTTTGACTAAATTTTGTATTCTGTCGTTTTGGATTACGAGAAGACGAATGGGCTAAGTCACATATTAGAGAAAATTCAATTAGTGGGTCACTTTTGGGTCACTGTGGGTCAAGCAAAGTTTATCTAGAAAACGGCTCAAACGATTTTGACGAAATTTTATATTTTATCGTTTTCGGGCGCGAGAATACCATTGGGCTTGTCGCATGTTCAAGAAAATTTGATTAGTGCGTCATTTTGGATCACAATGGGCCAGGGTCAAGCTAATTGAATCTAAAAAAAGGCCCAAAACATTTTGACAAAATTCTGTAATATACCGTTTCCGCGCATGAGATGACCATTGGGCTAAGTCATATGTTCGAGTAAAATCGATTAGTGGGTCATTTTTGGGTCACTGTGTGTCAAGCTAAGTGTATCTAAAATAACAGTTCAAAACATTATGGCAAAATTTTGTATTATGTCACTTTAGAGCATTAGAATACCATTGAGTTAAGTCACATGTTCGGGAAAATTCGATTAGTGGGTCATTTTTGGGTCACTGTGGGTCAAGCTAACTGTGTCTTTAAAAGGCTCAAACGATTTTGACAAAATTTTGTATAATACTGTTTCCGGGCACGAGAAGATCATTGGGTTAGGTCACATGTGTGAGAGAAAATTCGATTAATGTGTCATTTTTGGTTCGCTGTGGGTCAAGTTAATTTTATCTAGAAAACAGCTTTAATAATTTTGATTACATTTTGTTTTCTATCGTTTTCGGGTTCGAGAAGACCATTGTTGTAGGTCGCATGCTCAAGAAAATTCGATTTACCAGTTACTTTGGGTCACTATGGGTCAAGGTTTAGCTAATTTTATCTAAACAAGTTGGAAATTGCTCGTCAAACGTGGCAAATGAGGTGCGTTCGTACTATAACTAGTTTTATAATTATTTTTTGCACCCCATATTCTACTGGATGTATAATTTTTTGCACTTCATAAAGCGCATAGTCTGATACATCATTAAAATGCACTTCCAATATTTTTTTCCCATTCCCCGTAATGTAACGGAACACTTTTGACTGTCCATGAAATTAAACTATGCATCCGATTTTTATAAATTGGAAATAAGTTGACAAAATTTTGCAACAGTTATATCTTTACAATTTCAGATAATTCGGAAGGCTGTAATATCATTAAAATCCACTTGCAATAATTTTTCCCATTGGCCGTAATGTAAAGAAAAACTTTTGACTGTCCCTGTAATTAACCTATACATCCGATTTTTCTAAAATTTGAAAGGGCTCGACAAAATTTTGCAACAGTTATATCTTTAAAATTTCAGATCATTCGGAAGGCTCTCATATCATTAAAATGCACTTGCAATAATTTTTCCCATTGGCCGTAATGTAAAGAAAAACTTTTGACTGTCCCTGTAATTAAACTATACATCCGATTTTCCTAAAATTTGAAAGGGCTCGACAAAATTTTGCAACAGTTATATCTTTAAAATTTCAGATCATTCGGAAGGCTCTAATATCATTAAAATGCACTTGCAATAATTTTTCCCATTGGCCGTAATGTAAGGAAAAACTTTTGACTGTCCCTGTAATTAAACTATACATCCGATTTTCCTAAAATTTGAAAGGGCTCGACAAAATTTTGCAACAGTTATATCTTTAAAATTTCAGATCATTCGGAAGGCTGTAATATCATTAAAATGCACTTGCAATAATTTTTCCCATTGGCCATAATGTAAAGAAAAACTCTTGACTGTCCCTGTAATTAAACTATACATCCGATTTTCATAAAATTTGAAATGGCTCGACAAAATTTTGCAACAATCATATATTTGAAATTTCAGACCATTCGGTTGGGTAGTTTTTGCTCTGTTACATGCGGACAGACGGACGGACAGACGGACAGACGGACGGACAGACGGACAGACGGACGGACTGAACGACGACTATAGGTGCTACGTATATATATAATTACGAACGCACCTAAAAATGGCACAAACAATTTTAACAAAATTTCGTATTACACCGTTTCCTAGCACGAGAAGACCATTGGGATAGGTCAGATGCTCGATAAATTTAGATTAGTAGGTCCTTTTTGGGTTAAGGTCAAGCTAATTTTATCTATAAAATGACTTTAGCGATTTTAGCTGAATTTTGCACTCTATCGCTTTCGGGTTCGAGAAGACCATTGGTTATGTCGTGTGTTCGACGAATTTCGGTTAGTGGGTCTCTATGGCTTAGGATCGTGCGAATTTTATCTAAACAGCTAGAATTATACAGTGAGAATGAAATATCGAATTTAACACAAGGCTAATTTTGACCGAGCTTAGCGCGGTCATGCCCGTAGTATAACCATTATCCTTTTATCATATACAGTGTATTAAAAAAAAAAAAAAAAAAAAAAAAAAAAAAAAAAAAAAAAAAAGATTTACAAAACCACTTAATTAAGAGCTTAATTTGCGCCAGAACCCAGCTCCGGTACTTCTCTGTTTTCAGCAAATATTTAAATATTAGTCGGAATTAACCGGAGCTCATAAATACAGGGCTCTGGAGCCCAGTGCAATAGCGCTTCCGAAAAACCGAAGCCTAATTTACCCTTCCCTTTCCTCCAAGTGTTTGCATTCTTTTTTATCAAAACCCTTATGAGTGACATAATGGGTCGTACATATAGGAGATGGAGATAAAACGGACTCAATTTTTATATCAGTTTTTGGGCTTGGACTGACTCGAGCTCAATCTGTCTTATGTTAAAAGTTTTATTTATTCATGTATAGAAAAAAAGATAAATTCCTCTCTCAAAATTACGTATTATATTCCATCTCAAATCATTTTAATGCCATTTTGATCAGAATGAAGGGAAAACAGAAAACGTGTTTTTCTATTCTAGTGATATTTGCAAATTTATGTCGGTGACGCATTGATACGGCGCCATTCAAGAGACTGAACAATGAATTACCTTTCAGTTCGATTTTCTTTTATGACAGTAGGATAATTTTTAACTTTTTTTTTTGTTTAGATATCTAACCTGAAAAGAATATTTTCTGTTTTTACCTGCAGCTTTTTTTGTTTGTGTTTGAGGTTTTTTGTCTCCTATTGCATACAAAAATAAAAATCACGTTAGTGATTTTTCTATTTATTTTGTATCATGAACGCTGCCCATGCTAAGGCTCTGCTCTGCTCATTTACGAAGTCACTTTCATTTGTAAGTAGATATAATTGCCATGTATTGTTATTCTGATAGAAAGCAATCGAGCAGTGTTTACACTTTTTCTATAAAAGCATCGATCTTTCCGATAAGGGTGTCAAATTTTTAATTTAATCTGATTTTCTGAGAGTAATATAGTTTAAGATAAGCACCTTTGTAGGAAACTGAAAAACATTGTTCCATTCTTTAGCATATAAATATTAATTTCTGTAAGTTTCATTCATTTTTTCATAAAAATGCATAGCTGCGAACTATCCCTTTTTTGTGTTAATACTATTTCCGAATCATAATCCTTACCATATTTAACCTTAGAATTAACAAAAAATCCCAATTAATATTATAATTAGGCAAAGATTACTAATCGGAAGGAATGATAACTAAAAAGTGGAGTAGTTGATAGCTAAAGTATATGCTAACAGATATATTTATTTATTTATTTATTTATTCTTTTATTTATTTATTTATTTTTTTTTTTTTTTTGCTAAAGAAAAAAAATGCTTTAAATTTTGCAAATAATGTGCAAAATATAAATATGCAGATTGGAGTGACAGGGTGAGGTAACGGTACAGTTGTTAGTACCGGTACAGCAGAGTATTAGGACTCCGGTACTTTTTTTGTTAGAAATTAAACCCTGACCATCTGGTCAACCCTCCCTCACATTGATTGGGTCAAGCCGTCCGCACATAGCCATTTTCTAATGAATAGCATATTGTTATATTAAGCCTAACTTTCTGTATAATTTTTATGCGTGGAATAAAATCTCAATATTTCTGCATTACTTAAAATCTACTTACTTAAATTTCTATGATATATTTTACCTGAAAAAAGCTTACAAAATATTTCTAAAAAACACAACTATTAGGTTGAAAACAGCTCACAATTAATTTTTCCACATCTATTAAGATTATCTGTATGAAACAAGCACAATTGTTTGAGCATTCCAGTAGCTTTGATTGACACCTATTGGTATAAATATTCAATTCTTTTAAATATGAAAACTGAGGGATGGGTTAACCCTCTCGCTGCGCAGCCCGAGATATGCTCGGGCATGCATTTTCCCGTCAAATTAATACTATTTGGTTATTCCCACCAGTTATTTTTTAGCGAAAACTTTGTGTGATTTAATCAGGACATTTCTCCCGATTACAATAGCCAAAAATTTCTGCTTTAAAGAACCGGTGATAAACGATTAAAAATTCTGTAAAAGACATTCATCGCGAAGACTCACTTACGCAGCGAGAGGGTTAAGCCTCCGCAATAGTCAGCCCTTCTCCAGTCTCCCCTATATGCGAGGGTCATCCAGAAAATAAGTTGTACATGGACCGTAAAAAGAAACAAAACATAATTGCCTAGAAAGATTTATTGCAAAAGATACAGCAATGTTTCAGCTACTTCTCAACATAAGAACCACTAGAATTGTAACACTGTCATAGAGTGGAATAAGTTTTTGTAATCCAGTGTCACAGAAGTCTGCCGCCTGGAAATGGAGCCAGATTGTAATAGGCAACCCACGTCCCCTTCTCCCGTAACGATCTTGTTGAGGTACTCTTTGCCGTCATCGTGGTACCGCTTCAGAAAAGTGCAGAAAAGACCAGCGATGGATGAAATCATCACGAAATACCGGTTCTTTCGGAAATTGGCCCCAGATGGGTGCCCAAGAACCTTACAGCGGAAGACAAAACCAAACGTACGGGTGCAGCATTGACTCTTCTGCAGCGATACCATGATGATGGCAACGAGTACTTCAACAAGATCTTTACGGGGGATGAGACGTGGGTGGACAACTGTTACAAGTTGGTCTCATTCCCAGTCAGCACTGGAATACAAAAACTTATCCAACGCTATGACAAATGCTACATTTCCGATGGTTCTTATGTTGGGAAGTAGCTGAAACATTGCTGTATCTTTTGCAATAAATCTTTCTGGGTAATTATGTGTTTTTTTGCGGGCCGTGGGAAACTTTTTTCTGAATAACCCTCATATATGTTAGTATAAAAGCCCGAAGTCTGGCAAATTCTAACATTTACGAAAGTGAGTTGAAAAAGTCCGAAATATGCTCCTTAAAGCTTCTATTTCATGCTTTTACCAAACTATTTCGGTAAATGCTAGGATTTACTGACCACTTTTGGTAAAAACCGAAATGATGATAAGATTCGGGAAATGCGTGGTTAACACACTGCATTTATCCGGTCCTTTATCCGGATATATCAGGAGCTTGGAAGAGAAAGGGCGAACTCGAAAAATGATAGATGTAGGCAACACGTAAGTAAGTCATTTTTTCCTAGTTAGCCCTTAGTATTCTCACAGTATCAAGCTAAAGTAAATAATACTATCTTCTATAATAAACTCGTTGTCTGATTTTTCTAGAGGAGCAAGGGTGAACCCCGTGTCTGACACCCCTCTGTTCACATTCATGCATATACAATTTTAATACATACTATTTCAATCTAGTTTTTGAATCAGCAGTGATTAAAATAAAGAATCGTCTTTGCTATCTTGAACTACTTGGAAAACTTTGAGCGTGATTTCCCAACATCCCAATTTCGGGATTCGCCCTTTCTCTTCCAAGGTTCTGATATGGTACATTAAATCGACCATTTACTTATTTTTTTTAATTTAAAGACTATGCGAGTTGATTAGTAAATTAAGGGAGTGACAACAGTTACGAAATCACATGCAAAACGACTGACTGATGTAGTTTTTTCTTGGGAGCTTATCATGAGTTTCAATACATATTTTAATAGTTTTGGCCGCAGATAAACTATAAATTGCTTGTCCGTCAAAAAATAAAAATAAAAGATAGACAAATTACACATCTTTAAAAAGAAAAAGGCATCTTTTCTTTTAAATTTAACATAGCTGTTGCATTTATTTTTTACGAAACGATCAATTTACAGTTTATCTACCACTAAAAACCATTAAAAAATATTGAATTTAACCCTTAACGGACCAATACCGCCATATAAGCGGCATTGGCACTCTTAATCAAATTTATTCGCTTTGCACCAATTTTTTTAAAGAAACACTTTTACTTTTACTTTGTCAACATGCGCAAAAGAAATTTACTAAAAAATTTACTTTTAAAATGTAATGTTGCCAATAGAATATAAAAATCGAATCATGTATTTAAATTTGCCGTCCGTGAAGGGTTAATATCACTATTTTTATGCATTGTTTTAAAGTTTCAAATAACATTTAATTGCTTATATATGAACTAAAACTGAGGAAACAGTATAACATTTAGCTGTTATACTTTGTTATAGAGTCAGATGACATTTAATTACCTGTGCATGGATTTTAAAAAAAAATAAAAAAATGAAACAGATATACATTTTGCTATTGTTCTGCTTTCTTTGCAGTTTCAGATGAGCAAACCTGGTTAGCTGACGGTGAAATAAACGACCTGCTTCCTACATGTGACGGATGCAAATTGCAGTTTGAGTCTATCACAGACCTTCTAGACCATGTCAACCAAGACTGCATCAACGGTAGGAATCTTTTGGATCAAAGTATTTAACCCTGTCGGTCATGAATCTTGTGAAAAATCAAAGGAATAATATAATTTCTTAAATTGGTATAATTAAAATTTTATTCCAGATTGTTTAAAAAGAATATTATTTATGCCATATATGAAGCCTGGAGGTTTAGGAGATGTCAATCAAAGTAAAATTTTGTAGAAAAAGATTTCAAACCACTGCTTTTAGGGTTGCGTACTTAAAAAGTAAAAACGGAACCATTATAAGACCATTCGTGTTTCTGTTAGTCTGTCTGCAACAGCTGTTTTTCTTGAAAACTGTGGAACGTGGAAAGTTCAAACCTGCCGGAGTTATAAAGATATGACCGACACAGGTAGAAGCCGAAATGCTTGTTTATCTGTTGGTGTGGACCAGTTATGGTGTATCAAAGAGTCTTTTTCAAGACTGAACCATACTCGTGCATCCTGTAAAACTTCGACGGTTGACAGATAACTGCCACTCAAAATTAGTAAGCTATGTGGCCCCCTTTTTTATGAGTTCTCAGGATAGTTTTAGTTGGGCTTGGTTACGTTATGCTATGCCTTTTCTGTGCTCGATGGTACTCTTACTGCCTTTACATTCTTCGATTTTTACCTACTCCAGTCCTTGAAATTATATCGAAGTGTAGGGCAACTAAATTTATTTGGATGCCATATGTGCCCTGCTTCTGGAGGTTATATTTAATCTCGTGCTTCTAACTCTGGAATGGCCATCATGACTCCACCAGAGTTCTCAAAATTAAACTTTTTTAGACCTTGCTTTGTTTCGAAATTCATCTTTGTGTTTCCATTCAAGTTCGTTGGAAGTTACGCGTGGTGGTTTCACGCCGAGTTGGAACTCCTTAAGCACCGCGATGTCATGTCATACATACATACACATATATATATATATACACACAGTAAACTCTGTCTAAGGTGGAATCGGTCGGGACTGAGAAAATTTCCCGTGATAGTGATAGACAATATTCCGGCTTATGCAAAAAACTCCCCCACCCCCACAAAAAATCCCTTGCCGATGACGTTTTTTTCATTGATTTTCCTAACTCGAAAATCTGTTGAAAACTGAAATTCTGAAAGATCCTTTGTCTTTATAAATAATGAGAAACGCTATTCAATTTCTTAGTACTGCTATAATATATGCGAATTGGATGTTTACACACACAAAAAACAATAAATTTAGAGAATGAGACAGAATGGTATCATGTTGTATTTGAGTACAACCTTAAAGTATAATATATTGTACTTTAGAAAATATATATTTTCATAAATGTGCATTCTACTAGAAATAATAGCTTTTAAATGCAATTTTGTATAGGAAAAAACGGCATAAGCAAGAATTCCTTAAAAATTAAACAGTTTCTGTTCTTTTGAATTAATTTTTTCGAAGTGTTACACAATTTAACTAACATGCTCGACATTGAGTATTTGACATTGAGTATTTGACTTTAAAGTATTTGACATTGACTATTTGACAGTTTTAAAGTTTGACAAACAGAATGCCTTTCATTTTTAAATTATACTTTTTTTCCGCCTTATGCAAAATTTTGGTTTCAATGGAACCTTAAAATCCTTTCCGTTTCCGCGTTAGACAGATTCCGGCTTATGCAGCATGAATTAATGTAATTTTCTATGGGTTCGCCGGGACTTGAAAAATTTTCCGCGGTAGACAGATTCCCGGCTTACACAGAGTCCGCCTTAGACAGAATTTACTGTATATATATATATATATATACCGTATTCATATCTTTCAAAAAATCTCGCGGCACCGAACTCGATAATAAATTATTTTAATATTAGGTATCGTATTTTCATTCATTTCGTCAACTTATTTAATTAGAAAAGTAAAGCAAACAAGAGTAAATTTTCAGTTAGAAAGGGTTAGAAGAAATAATATTTTCTTATATTTAAATTATATTCTTATGAGAAAACGAAATAGCGTTACATAAACACCAACGCACGATATCTTATCACAAATCTTTGCCCAAACTTTAAAAGACACTTAGAATGAAACAAACGAAAACTTTCCTAGAAAAAAAAGAAAGAAAAAGAAAAAGAAAAGAGAGAGAGAGAAAATGATTCACTAAACGAATAAAACGGAATTTATCCTTCATTTCCTCTCCTTCTATTCCAAAAGACGGAGGAAAACATTACCGAATTCTCTTCTTGTTGGCAGCTATACAGAAGTGAGAATCGCACTTATCAGATTGAATTCATCTTTATACAAGGAAAAAGTCAATAACACCTTTTCTTTTTCGTTGGCGTTCTTTTATTACAGAATCGAAAAATCACATCTTCATTTGGAATGGTGAGAACGATTCGTCTTTCGCCCAATCCGCCGTTGCCGGCGTAACACTCATACAACTAAATTATTGATGTACATAAAAGATTTAAAACCCAAACTTTTATTTCTACATTTTTTTTTTTTTTTTTTTTTTTTTTTTTTTTTTATGAGTGGCTTTTATTTCTTTTAAGGGGGTCCGGGACACATTTTCAAATAATTTTTATTTATTGAGATAAAATTCTGAATTTTTTTGTGTTGGTTAACCTTATCATTTGTAAACAAAATCACATAATAAAACTCCTCTTAATTTTTCAGAAAAAATTTTAAATTTAAAATTTCTTAAAAAAGTGGGGTAAATTAAAATCGTTGTAACTCGAAATATTATTTATAGAATTTAATTTTTTTTTTCATTTGAATAAATGAAGATATATAAGTTTTAATTTTGATTCAGCATTTTTAAAAATATTAATTTATAAAAAAATTAAAAATATTTAACGAAAAAATTAATAAAAAAGTGGTGCAACTTTTATTAAAAAAAATCATATTTTCAAAACTGAATATTTTTTTCAAATATGCTGAATCAAAATTAAAGTAAAATAATTGAAAAATATATGTTCCAAGTTTGAACCCGTTATCTTTAACGATCCTCGAGTTATAAGAAATTAAATACGAGAAGTGGTGAAAAACCTATCATGAAGAAAAACGCATTTTTGCAAGAAGTCGTTTCCATGATAGCCATTGCTTGAAAGCTAAATTTTGAAAATAAACCAAAACTAAAAATTAATATTTTTTGTTCTAATTCAAATAGAAACATGATTTAAATGTCATTTTAAGCAGGAAAAAAACAGAGAAATTTTTAACGAAATAAAATATTTTTGCAAAATTTGAAGATTTTTGTGTCCCGGACCCCCTTAATGCATAACATAAAGTTTAAATATATTTTTCTCATTAAAAAAAGTAGTTTTTATACGTTGCGGGTGTGACATAAATGTGTCATGAATTTTCCTTTTGTAATGCATGCTTCTAAATATCTGCAAATTATGGACTACAGGGCAATTCTTTACATTTGTCATGCAGCTATAACATAAAGCATGTTATTATGAAAAGGTAATTTCATTTTTACACGATATTATATATTTTTATAAATACAAACTTTACGTTGCGGGTGCAGCTGTATGTTCATTAGGAAGAAAAAATTGAAAGAGCTCCTAACATTTGGTTATAATTTTTTTACTATTAAAAAATATTATAATACAAGACGTATGTAAATTAATTAAATAAATTACATTCCTGCTTTCAGTTTATGAAGCTTGGAGGTGTTATTTTCCGGAAAACATATCCTTTTAATTTCTTGAAATGTTTCTGCCGCCAAGCATACATTCTCAGAGACAGTTTTCAGGTATTAGACTAATGTCCTTTATCGAACTTTATTAATTTATCAATAAAACATTTATTTTGTTGAACTTTACACTTATGTTTATCATGAAAAATAATAAAATTAAAAGTTTCTGCAGTATTTTTGTCAACATGTAAAAGTATTTATAAATTGGCAAAAGTATGGCCCCGAATTATGAGTTACATGTTAGACTGTGAATGTTTAAGGCCATGGAAATATGAGATAAATGTTTGAATTTTACAATGTGTTTAATATATATAATAAGCTTAAAAACGTCTATAAAAGGATGAAAAGTTTTATAAATTGAACAGACTTTTAAAAAACAACTAGAATGAAACGAACGAAAACTTTGTACTACAAAAGGAGAAATAGCTTGTCCAAAGGAATCAATCGGAATTTACCTTCATTCCTACTCCTTCTGCTCTAACAAAGAGAAAAAAAAACATTACCATCTTCTTTTCTTACTGGTGGCTAATACAGAAGTGAGAATAGCACTTATCAGATTGAACTCATCTTTATACAAAGAAAAAGTCAATAACTTTTTCTTTTTCTTTCTTTTTTTTTCTTTTTTTTTTTTTTTTTTTTAGAATCAGAAAATCACATCATCATTTGGAATTGTGAAAATGATCAGTCTTTTCACATGCCATCGACAAGCATTGCTTTTCCACAAATATGAAACAGTTTCGTTAAATATCTTCTCATTTTGCTAGTGCAAAATAATAAAATGTACGCAAACAATAACATTTTGAGCATATTCTGATGCAGCTTATCTTTTTAACTAATTCAACTTATCTTGACATTTAATTTATCTTTCACATAAAATATTAACCTGATTTTTTTAATGACATATTTCAGTTTAGCATGTATCTTAGGATCAGTCTTATCTTTTGGTTAATCTTCGGTAATCAGTTCCATACCGAAGTGGCGTATTTGAGCAAATATGACTTGGCACGCGAGTGTTTCTTAAAATCTTTAATGGCATTCATATTCGCTTTAAAGGATGTTGTAGCTATCATGGGAACACTTAATTGAACGTAAAAGAGTCAGTACTTGAAGGGGTATTAAACAAATCATGTTTAGCTATACTTTTGACCTTGCGCTGCCAACATCATAGGATGAAAACTCCATCACAAAGTTAAGTCCCGAAAGTGGTTTCGGCAGCGCACTTTAGTCTAGCTGCTGCTTTCGTTGTGTGAACATCACGTTTGCGACATCATTTGTTTTGCTTTTTGTGTTTTATAAACATAACCTTAAAAATTAATTTCTTTAAACTGTTTGGTCAAATTCACTTTTTATTCCCCATGCGAACACAAAGACGTATTTTGTAACTGAAAATAAGCGGCATTGCCGCGACACGGCCACTTTTTTTTTAATGCTGTATTAAAAAAATTATTCATTGTTGATGATGTTTTTTGTTTTTATTGTTTGTTAACGTCACTTATAAATGGCAACATGTTTTCATTTTTGTAAAAAGAATAAATATAATCAACAAACCATTGCACTAAAACAAAGTGAGAAAAAGGTCATATGTTTTCTCATTGCAAAATGTGGAGTACTTATCGGACGTGGGTGCAATTACGTTAAGGGAAAAAAAAAAAAAGCATGTAACCGCTACTGGGTTATGCTACGCATGCGTCTAAAGAGGGATCAGAGTGATGTTGCTATTGTATTTACTACGCATCCCACTTATCATATTTAATTCAATCAATGTTATTTCAGAAAGAAAACGTTATATTTAAGTAAAGATTAATTTTTAGAGAGCATCATCATTTAATGTAATGTTTTGTTTCTTACCACTTTAGTATTCCTTATTAAGGGTCATCCCCAAATGATGTCACGCTTGGAGGGGGGGGGGGGGGTTATGAAATTGTGACAGTTTGTTACAAGGGGGCGGGAGGGGGTAAGGAGAAGTGTGACATCATACATTTTGGTTAAAATAAAAGGATTAAAAATCAGCAGATTAAATTTTAAAGTTATTTTCAAATTAAAGTATTTTGTGTTCATATATTAAAGATAAAATTTAAAGCCAAATGTATTAAATTCCATTTCAAATAACAAAATACTACTGTTTTGAATTGTTCTTTCATATTAATATGTTATTACTATTGTATATTAATTATGTTTTTTATTGTAAATCTTAATATTATTTCGTACAAAATAATTACACGAATCATTTTTATTATTATGCTCACAGATGTCATTAAAACACATAGTTAAAAGTTCCAAAATAAAATTTGAAATATGATCCATAACATGGTACTTTGATTTTGAACTGCAAGTATATATTTATGTAATATAGCGTGATATGTGACAAGAGAGGGGGGGGGGGTATGGCGAAGTGTGACACTTTGTGACAAAGGGAGAGAGGGAGGTCAAAAATATTGAAAAAAGTGTGACATCATAAATGGATGACCCTTTATAATGATCGGCCAGTTATAGGTAGATAGTCGTTTGCAATATTTAATGCATTACCAATTACTGGCTCATTCCAATTTTTTTTAACGGCTGTGAATTTATAATTGACGTTTCAGGACTTAAATGAAATATTTGAGCTTGAATCAAAAACTATATCTTGAACAAATTGTCTGTTTCTGTACTCCTTTAATTTAAATGAATCTACAAAGAAACAACCTATACATTCCATTTAAAATATTTCCAGAATGTTGTGGAATGTTCTTGAAAACATATATAAACGATAACTAGCTGGTCTTCGCCGGTGTAGATGGTCACTTTGCAAATGGGGAAGGCAGACTTTGCCTGAGGCGCACAAAGTGCATTTTACATGCAAACAGAAAAATACAAATACTTTATTTTAAATTATACGGAAATAACCAATAAAAATATCATAAAAGCATGTAAATAAAGATTTCTAAATATAAATAATAAATTTAATTCATGAAATCGGTCACTATATTTGTATAAATATTGATACCCGAATTCTAAAAGACGAAAAGCGCAAAAACAATTTTTAAAATATAAAATAAAAACTTTTCCTTGAATTTCACGCTCCTGCCAAAAACTGCTGCTGAAATATGGCGAAATGACCCCAAATTTTCTATCCCCCCCTTTAACCCTCTTAGGGCGGAAATAAAAGAAAATTATTTCTTAGAGGGTGTCTACTCAGTGTAAAGGACATGTCTTCCAAATTTCGTTGTCCTAGAGCAATAGTTGAAACTCGGTGTTGATTATGAGTCAGTCAAGACAAGCTCTTTTATATAAGTATAGATATGTGATAATACTGGGTGTTTCAAAATTATAAATCAGAAATGTAAAGGCAGGTAGAGGATAACTAAATAAGCAGACTTCGTATAGGAATGTGGGTGCAGAATTGCAGCGTTGAGGCAGTAGAGGGCACTGTTAAGTTCGGCGGATGAAAGCACTTCACTGGCTTTAAACGTCATTCCCTCAAGGATTTCGAGCAAGATGTACAGTTACACCATTGAGGAGCTTGCCGACATGCATTTCATGTAACAGCTCTCGAGCTTGTCGAAGGACTATCCTCTGCTGTGCACAATACCGCCTCTTCCATTGCAGGAATTCCACGATTACTGTGCCCGCATCACGCCTGGAAGGATAAAACGATCCACTCGGACACAACTCCCAATGAAGACATTGACATGTTCGGGGATCCGACAGAAACCTACCAGGGAATTGTTCCATGTAAATCTTTTGAGCAGCCAATCCATTTCCTTGCGCAACTCCATACATGAAATGCATGTCGGCAAGCTCCGCATTGGTGTACCGATGCATCTTGCTCGAAATGCGTGCGAGAAATGACGATTCAATCCAGCAAAGAGCATTCATCCGTCGCACTGAACAGCGACCTCTACTGCCGCAACGCTGCATTTCTGCACCTACATTCCTATACGAAATCTGCTTATTTAGGTCCGTTCTACCTGCCTTTACAATTCTTACACATAATTTTGAAACACCCTGTATAATGAAAGAATAGGTGATGCAATATACAGGACTGCTACAGGTGACTATTTTTATATTCTGTTCGCGCCACTATTTTTAAAAAAATCATTTTGTAGTGTATTTTTCTTGCAAATTTTGTCAAAGCTTATGTAAAAGAGTTTTTTTTTATTTTTTTTTTTAAGTGGTGCGAAACAATATTAGAAAATAGTCGCCTGTGGCAGCCATGAATATGTAATATACTGTATAATATTTATTCTAATACAAATTTATAATTATTCACGAAATATTTAATTGGTGACTACTTTATAACTTAAAGAAATTTTAGAGATTTTTCTTTATCAAATGTTACAAATACAAAATAAAGCAAAATGAAATACCACATAAACCAACTTATCATTTATAATGCGCAGCTTTTAATTTAGTTAAAAGAAACCATCGATCAATTGAAAAACTGCATTAAAAAAACTATTTATTCTATGCGAAGAAAGAAATAAAAATTGATTCCTCTTGACATTTATCCGAATACGGAAATTCTCCATTTTACCTATGCAAAACTCCCTGGCGCCATTTTCGAAATTAGAATATCGGAAGCGACATTCGCAAGGGATGCAAAAACTTCTCCACGTTCGGGAGCGAAATTCCTAAACTCGGGGATTTTACCATTTTGGCTTCGCCGAGGGACCTTTCGTTCATAAGAAAAGCAAAGGCGTCGTCAGGCCAATTGTCGGGCACCCGTAATTTGCATGGATGCAAAAGAGGTCTGGTTGCCATGGTAACGAATCCACCGTTGACGCCCGTTCATTTCACCCCCGTACATGTTTATTAGGTCGGCACCCAAAGGGGTTGGAAAAAAAAAGGGGTATGAAAATAGTTGCCCTCCTCTTTCAACGATAAACCTCCAACATCTTTAGGCAGTTTTTTTTTTTTTTTTTTTTTATTTTGTTTGCGAAATGTCCGGGGGTTTGCTATAAAATGCGATTCGCATTATTTGTAAGTTGTAATATCTATAGATCTAAATTATTTGAAATACTTAGTAGAATGTTCAATTAATCTTGTCAGATTTGTTTCATAGATATCCTTCGTTAATGTTTTAATTCATAGGCTTTTACATTGTGGTCATTAGCGAGTATTTTTATATTTTACTTGCATTACTATTTCAAAACAATAATCTTTATCATAGATTCAACGATTAGTACAACAGAAATCCGTTACAAAGATTACTGTTTGAGAATAGTGGTGACAATAATATATAAAAATAGTCGTCGCGGTACCTGTACAATTACTATTGAATATTAAAAGTCAATTAAATTTATAAGAGTTTCTATCACTATAAAATATTGAGTACTTTTTTCATAAATGTATGTAACAAAGGGTTACGCTTCAAATGGACTTTAAATAGATCACTTTAACATTATTATTTCTGTGGTGAAAGCAGGGATTATTTATACACTTTCTATATTACGCATTCAAATTTTCAAAATAAGCAAATATAAGGATTTGTTGGTACTCTATTCGAAAATTTAGTGCATACTAATGTATCAAAATATGCTTGAACTAGAACAAAGGGAAAGAACCCTGCTAAAAAAAGTACCATTAGGGGAAACCGGGGCTTGTTGCCTACAGGGGTAAGTAGGCGCAGTCCTCATAAATCGCCTGTTTGTGGATAGATTGCGCAACCAGTCACAGAGTACTTTTCTTCTTGCTTTTTACAATCCTCATTGTAGTTTTGCAGCGTTACCTACGTGCAGTGGACATTTATTACGGTTTTTCTGTTTTTTGCACTCATTAGTAATTTTTTGTTGCTTCATTCTTTTTCTAATTTCTAATACTTATCTTAATAATTGCAATTTAACTTGTGCAGTTTTTCTTAGTGTACGATTAACTATATCTACCCAATATGTGATTTACTTGGATTATTTATGCTTAGATGGTTACGTGTCCCTTTTGTGAAGAAATTTATTTTGGGAATAGTAGGCGCATTGAACACGAGGCAAGTTGGCTTAGTGTCTGGTGTGTGCTGGTAGCTTGAAAAACAGCAAACACCGAGAAAAGCGGTTGCAATGCAAGATTTTGGGCACACGAGGCCTACCCAAACAGAAACACTCGATTTTTGATTTGTGACAACTGTATCTCTGATGATGATATCGAGTAGGATAGAAGTTACTCAATGTTAAAGTTTTATTCATTATTTTTATGTCTGTATAATTTAGAATTTACATTGTACGGCGATAACGCCTTTGTTTGAACTTACTGATAATAATGAAATTGATTTCTCTTAACTGCGTGTCTTATTTGAGTTTCATTTAAATTTTCATATATTAAATTTATATTAAAAAAAATATATAATCTGTTATATTAAAAAAATTGGTCCTTTTAATGCATTATTATTAAAGATTAAATGTTTAAGTTAATTATTTGGTAAATTATTAAGTGTTCTGTTTGTCCACGGGATTTTCACGTTCCAGGTTAAGGGGGCTGGTCACTCAGCTTCCGATTTCCCCTCACTAAGAAGTCTATGGGCATTTGATACATTCGTACATTTAAAATATCTCTTCGAGAAATTAATACTTTTAACTTCTATTTTTTGTGTACACCTTTTTAAAGATGTCTCTTTTTTTCTTAGTTCTCAAAATATTTCTAAAGTATAGACTTAATTTTATATGAAGTGTTAAAATCTTACCCACAGTTCGCCCGCTTTTTACACATATAATATTACATTCAGCATAGATTTTAGGAATATGTTGAAAATTAAGAGAAAAAGAGACATCCTTTAAGGAGAGTACACAGAAAAAAAGATGTTAAAAATATAGAAGATATTTTAAATATACGAATGCATCAAAAGTCCATACACTTAACATTACGGAGAAGAATTCCGAAGCTGAGTGACCAGCCCCCACAAGGGTTAACATGGGATTCCTTGATTGAGGAGTTTCAGTGAAGCGACGCTTATACGTGGGCTCTACGGTTATATATTGTGCACTAGGGCATAGCAGTCCTGATGGTTTTGCATAGTTCTAAACAACACAATCAGAATTCCTGCTGTTACCGCCTATGTATTTTTTTACTGTGAAAGTATTGTTATCATTGTTAACAATGACAGACATATGTTATTAAACAATTTCTATCAGGATATTATTAAAAAATTTCATTTTATTTTTAGAATAAAATGAGATATCTAAATAAGCATCTTAAAAAAAAAAAAAAAAAAAAAAAACAACAACAACACATAATACAGAAAACATTCATTTTCAGCAAATTCCGTCTATATCCGGTAGTGTGTGCGAAGTCTTTTGTGTATCCTATATGCGATCTATGGAATTTATACACACCACCTAATACACGCAAAATTAGATCAAGTTAAAAATGCATATCACAGTGGAAAACACACTTCCATCAAATATCGATATTAGTCATCACTTAAGCCAAATTCTTTTGTGTGTCTCTGTAAATGAAGGATAAATGCTGTGCACTCGAAAAATATGCAGTACGCTTCAACGATTTTGTTATGTTTCAATCATCACACAAAAAAAAAATAATAATAAAAATAAAATAAAAATAAAAATAAAAATAAAAATAAATGCACCACAAACGATTTTCCCCATAGATCCTAATGTAATGGATACATTTTTTTGCGTCCCTGTGTAAACGAAATACAAATGCTACTTATTCTGTACTCCTGAGAAAGTATATTGTACCCCGATCTCAATGATGCGCATCAATTTTGTTATGTTGGATATATCATAACTTGAGTAAAATGGTGTATTTCATTCATACGATTTTTGCAAACGATTTACCCCATGAACCGTAATGAAATTGAATTCGTTTGAAGTATCCCTGTAAACGAACTATAAATGCTACACTTCATTTTCAATTCCGAACATTCTATACTAAACCTGAATAACATATATAAATTTCATGGCAAACCGAGTATGTTTATAGGAGTTAGAGCCTGGACAGATGATGGCTGACAGACAAATCGAATTCATAGTGTTATAAAAAAAGAACGCAAAATCTAAAAAGCACCCCACACGATTTTTCACAATAGATCATAATATAATGGAATAGTTTGTGAGTCCTTAGTTACGAACTGTAAAAGCTACTTACTCAATACTCCTGAGAAAGTATGTTGTAGTCCATCCCGATGATGCAAATCAATTTCATTTTGTTTGCAATAATCGTAACATCAATAAAATAGATCAGAAATGTTTTTTTCTCAAATGGACCATTAATACAACGGAATTCTTTTATGTGCCCTTGTAATCAAAATATAAACGCTAAACACTTTATTTTCAATACCAAACACTTTATACTAAACCTCAATAACATATAAAAACTTTATGGCACATTCAGACACAGTAAACAGAAAAACGGAATTCATAAATATTTTTCAGTTATGTTGGAAAGCGTTAAAAAATCAAAGATAATGTATTATAGATAATTATGGAACAATTGGTGGTATCTTATATTTTTCTTTATATTACCCAGGAAACTTTTGTCATATCTTTTCCCGGTTTCATAGCATGAGTGCAGTGTGGCGACAGATTAAGGAAAATCACAGTCAAATTAAAGACAACACAGCAGTATTTAAATATTGAAAAATTCGCCTTACTTAATCGGGCTGTTAAACAACACAAATTTTTCTGTAAGATAATACTGGTATTTACTCAATATTTTGACTGTTGTTTTCTCTCGATTTTCCGCTACCTTTCGATAGTCCAAGAGCCGACAGCACAAAAACCTATGTTATCAAGCACAAGAAAAAAACCTTTATTTTATGAAAAGTAGAAGTAAGGGAATATTGATCCATGTCTGCTGGAAGTGAAGTGGCACATAAGCGGAAAATTACTACCACCAGTGGTTGATCCGTAGGTTTATCATTGTGTTTGTCCTACAAACAAAGGTATGAAAACATGGAGGAGAGTTGTAGGACAAACACAATGATAAACCTACGAGTCAACCACTGGTGGTATTAATTTTTGGCTTATGCACCATTTCCCTTCCGACAGACATGGATCATTAGATTGCCCTATTTCTACTCTTCCATAAAATAAGGGGGGGGGGGGGGTTCTTGTGCTTGATAACATAGGTTTTTGTGCTGTCGGCCCTTGGACTATGAGTGACAAAGAAGGATAAAAAAAAAAAAAACTATAAGCACTTCGACTTCGACTATATTTTTCTGTATTGTAGTTATCGATTTAAAATGCTAGTGTAAGAAAATTATGAAATTTGTATTCGTATTTTCTACAGCATAAAATATGTAAAATATTCTAATATCAGTTTGCATGATGATACTTTGCATAGCTATTAGTTCTTGAAGCGTTAAACAGACATGCAATAAATTGCTACGCACTTAAAGAATTAACACGAATCATTATCTACTTAGCGCAATCAGTCTATCTTCCCCTACAAATAAGTAATTTGGCTGTAATATGACAATTAATCAAATTGAAATAATCCTCATTATTACACACAAGATCTTGTTTTTCATAATAATAAATTTCAGCGTCTATGAAATAATACTTCTTGGAATCAAATAAATCAAATTTTATCGACTCTTAAAATATCATGCAAGTCCTTAAAGTTTTCCCGATAAATTAAAAGAAAGAGGTGTTTCAATTAAAAATAACATGAAAATAACTTAAAAAATAAATGAAATTAATGCTGTTGAAAGCATGATGAATTAAATCTTTCTGCCATAAATTATATTTCAATGTTGGGGAAAATTACTTTTAACCCCTTCGGCACCAGCATCTGTTACACAAAATTTCTTCGGTTGGCACCACTTTTAAAAAAAAAGTTACCTCCATTTCAGAATTTCGAAAATGCTCTAATTACGTAAAGGTGTTATTAATTTTCTTTATTACTGGTGCCAAAAACAAATTGCATATATGCACAGGGCATATATGCACTTATAAAACAAGGTGCATACGTACCTTTTATAGCAACAACATCATTGCACATTTTATAGCAATAACTATAGCATCAACATATGCACCTTTTAAAGGTGCATATATGCACCATGGTCCTGAAGGGGTTAAGCTAATAATATTAAAAGTAGCTATCCATATTACAGAAGTTAAGGTTTACTGAAACTTAACGAATATGTTATTTACTGAAGCCTAACGAATATAGTTATTTTGCGTACTTATGATATGAATATTGTCTTAGGAAGAATTTTTGAAGATGTTTGGAAAATGTCGTATTACAACAAGATTAAATAGACATAAAAAAATTACTGGTATTTTTAATGTTGATAAAGTAATCACTAATTTAAAGAATAAAACACATGTTTAAAATAAACAAGTAAGAAAAATCATGCGTTAAGCATGGATTATGAAACACTTTCCAACACAACCTGAATGCTTTAACAAAACTTTGTTATTTAGGGAAATATGGTAAATAAGATAACTAAGTAAACATTTTATATAAAACGCATAAAACATTTGAAAAACCGATTTCAGTAGTTACCGTCCATAGCCAAATATGTATTCCAATTCCTTTGAACAGCCCTGTATTTGATCTGTAGATTTATATATATACTATATAATAGGAAAATTTAGTTTAGCAAGAAAATGCATAACAGGTTGAAATTCATCTTTCAGCAATTTACACTAATAGATAGAAACATACTTGAATACTTTTGTACAGCTTTGTAGTTTACCTAGTACCTTTATTACATGCCACTATTTAGCTAAAATTTAATTCAAACACTCTTAAAACTACTGAAATTACATTTCCAGAAATAATCACCCATAGACGGCCATGTATCCAACTCTTTCGTGACCCTGTATATCATTTTATCTATATTCTTCAAATATTTCTTAGTAAACTAAATTCAGTTCAGCGTAAAAATGCATAACTCCTTTAAAACCCACCTTTAAGTAATTTATGCTCATACTCAGTAACCTTTACGAATGCATTTCTGTAGCCCTGTATATGAACTATAGCAATTATACGCACTTTATAGTACGCAAAAATCTAGTGAAAAAAGCGCATATTATAATTAAAAATGCATTTTGAGCAATCATTACTAATATACAGTAATTCAGATACAATATAGTATCTGAAATCTTTTCAAGTACACCGCAAACAATTCTCACCATTATGAACGGAATTCTTTTGTGTGGCCCTGTAATTGAACAATAACTATTCTTTGCATCGCATATTCAACAGAATGCATATTTTAGTGGACATTATAAATGAATATCAATTTTACTGTGTTTGAAAGAGTGTAACACCATTAAAAATCGTTTGAAACGATTTTTTCCCATTGGCCGTAATGTAACGGAAGACTTTTGATCGTCCCTGTAAATGAACTAAACATGCTACAAAGTTCATTTGAAATAGGGAACGTGCTATGGTAGAGGTCACTAACTTTCAAAAATTTCAGACCGATCCGTGCATATTTACGAGAGCTAGAGCGTGGACAGACGGACAGACAAACCGAAGTCATAAACACTTTCTAACTTTGTTGGAAAGTGTTAAAAATCGCCAACGGTTTAACGATAATTAAGGAAACTATTATTACTACTATTATCATTACTAAATTCTGAAATATGAATGAAGTCATAACAATAAATGTAAAGACATATACTGACACTATTAGATGCTTATATTAACAAAAATAATTGTTAAGATAAAATAATGTCAATGAGACATGACGTATTAATAAGACGCCAAGGCCGAACGGATTAAATCTTAAGGAGAAAAAAATTTGAAATATTTTATAAAGTTTAAAGACAAATTACTGAAATAAGCAGCATGAATTAGATTTACATTAATTTACGAAAAACAAGTAAATGAGAGATGCTATAAACATATGGTGTCATTATCCATCATCAATATTTGATGCGCAAAATAACTGTTACTCATAGAGTGATACAATAGTATGAATTGATGGATGAAATTTCTGAAAACAGAACCAAATAATACTCAACGAAGTGGTGTCTTTATGCAAATAACTTAAAATTTTAGATAAGTGAGAAATCAAAAACGTTATGTGACAAAAATGTATAAATTAAAAAAGAAAAAAAAAAGAAAAAAAAACAATTTATCAAATTACAACGACCATTTGGAAAATGATTTTATCGGAGACTAAAATTTAAGACATAAAAAAACGCACGGAGTTGATCATACATTACGTACGCCATGAATTAAACATTAATAGTGTTATTACACGTAAAAATTCCAAGCGACAAAAACCGCCTGCGACTCGTACGTATTATCCACCTGAAACTTATTTGTTATCCAAGCATTTCATTGGCTGTTCGGGAAAAGGCTTTTCCATCGTCAGATTTCCAAGAAATCTGACAACCCATTTTAAATGAAATTTCATTCTTAAACTTCTAAACATCCCACAATATTATTTTTTACACCGTCGTATAGAGAAAAAAATGTACTTTTAAATGCAATTTGTTTGAAAGATGTATCTCAATTTGTTTTTGAGTTATTATTTTTCTTTTGTAGTTTTTATTACTTTTTTGTCATAGTGGCAACAGATCTCTGTTGAAAGTAAAGGGAAATACATATTACTGTATATAGACCAATCAGAAAGCGAATAAAATGCGGATTAAACCAATAAAAACCTTCAGATATGCTTTTGATTTCCCATCCTGACGAGAACAATAACCATTTTCCCAAATGGTTAATAATCATATTTTTTAACTATTTAAACGCAATATGCAGTTTACTAATATTTAAATTTTTTGTTTACCGTTTATAATCCATTCAACATTTGTGCTATAAAGCATAAACCAACTAACTGGTTGAATCGTAATCTTAACCCGTTTGGCCCTGGCGTCCTATTAATAGGACATGTCTTTCATTGAGCCTTATTTTATCTGAACTATTATTTTTGTTATTTTACCATCATCTAATAGTGATAGTACAGGGTGCTTCATAATGTATAGAAAAAGAAAACATTGAACAACTTTTGAACAGAAAAAGATTTTTATTTCAAAATTTCAGGATTTGCACATGAGAATAAAGGAAGTTAAAAGATTAGGTTCTCAAAATGTTAGCCATCTGAAAAGACAACGAAGAGAAGTTTCTGCTCGAAATTTGCGATAACCTGCTTGAGATTGTCTGTTGAAACCAACCACGCTTTGTTACCGATGTTTTCAATTTCAGCACTTTTATGGTTTTCGATCAATCGCTGTAGACTTGATCTTTAATATCGCCCCATAAAAAGAAGTCTAGTGGTGATAATTCAGGGCTATAGGGGAGCTAAAAAAGTCCATAGCCAGAGCGATTCGGGAAGCCTCTTGCGATGATATGATTGTCTTAGTAACTTCTGAGCAAGTCCAGGACGTTTCGTGTTGAATGTGGAGGAACTCCTTCCTGCTGAAACCATGCGACTCGGATCCAGTGTTCGTGGTAGGCATCACGAATGAACCTCGTTGTCAAGAAGTGGAGATAAGCGGTCAGACTTTCTACACTGGTTATCAAAATTTAAGGAAAAGTCACAAATGCCAATTTTTAAATACGGGAATACTCAAAAGGAAGTAATATAATTCGAATAATAACTATTCCTGCAGAACAGCTAGTCCATAAAACATCTCATTCAGGTCACACATGGTCACAAGAGTCACAGTCACTATGGCGAAACAAAAAATAGGAAATTCCATACGTCTCTTTTATGAGTCTCAAATGACTACTATATGTGATTCCACTGACAGGTCACTGTGACTGCTGCTTTGTGGCGAGTCGCCAGGTGACTTTACAATGTCATTTCATTGAGACTCTCGTGTGACTCTCATCTGGAGACTCAATTTCAAAGTCATTGTGAACGTTGCATTATGATAAATCACCAAATAATGCCAAATTAAAGTCACATGATGACTTTTCACCACTTTTCACAGTGGTGAATTTACAGTAGGGTCTCTGTCACCATTTGACAAAGTCATGTGACAGAAAGTCACCATGTGACTTTAGCAAAGTCATCTGGTGACTCGTCACAAAGCAGCAGTCACAGTGGCCTGTCAGTGGAGTCACATATAGTAGTCATTCGAGACTCATAAAAAAGACGTATGGAATTTCCTATTTTTTGTTTCGCCGTAGTGACTGTGACTCTTGTGACCATGTGTGACCTGAATGAGATGTTATATGGACTAGCTGTTCTGCAGAGATAGTAATTATTCAAATTATATTACTTCCTTTTGAGAATTCGCGTATTTAAAAATTAGCATTTTGTGACTTTTCCTTAATTTTTTATAACCAGTGTACTTTTAAGGAGGCCAGGAAAGCCCTATCTCCGCCATATTAAATTCACCAACTTTATGTACCTTTTTCTCAGAAATGGTGAAAGATATAGGTCTAGATTTTTTAGAGTAGTTAAAATAACATGATTTACGTATTTTAACAGACCATTTTCTTTCTAAGTGAAACTCCAAATTACTTATTAATATTTATTGAAAGTCATTTTTAAATTAGCATTTTTGGTAACATTTCACTGCCTAAAATAAATAATTCTCAACAAATTACTGTGTTAAAGTATACAATATAACATAATTTAAGTATTAAATAAAAATCTGAGTTCTTAAGTTTAATAGATATTGAAAAAAAGGAACATAAACATGAAGAATCTAAGTTTTGAGAAAAAGTCAATTAAAGATTTAAAAGGTCATTAAGCTGTGCAGTACTCTGAGAAAGAATGAATAATTTCGACACTTATTTTTTATATATATACACATGTGCGACACATCGTTGAAAGATAAAAGTTTAAACGATTTAATGATATAAAAAAGTAAAAATCGATTTTTTGGTTAAATTTTGCTTTTCCGGTCCCTTTAAAGGCACTAGATCACTTCCCGAGTGTTTCAGAAGGTCTCTGGTCACGAAGAAAAAACGTTTTGACTAAAAATATACGCTCTTCGATAGAATATCGGTACATCCTGGCGAAAACAAAATATTCTTCGATAGTAACCAGAGTACTTAAATAAGTTTCCTTTGTGTCACTGCGCAAGCGTGCACAATTTCCCGTCTCTAGCTCCCCCCCCCCCCCATTGAAGAGTTATTCAACTAAAAGGTTCGCTATACCCTTGAAGTACCCGTTGGTACCAGTATATCTAATCAATAATCTTCATAATGACATATGCAATAGAAATGTATCACGAAGATAATATTTTCAAAATAGTGATAGAAAAAATAAAAATTTTCCTATACACTTCGAGGCCTGTATATATCTGTACATTTATTATTATGACTTCATCTATGTTTCACCATTCAGTAATAATAATAATAATAATAGTTTCATTAATTATCATTAAACCGTTGATGTTACTTTTAGTATTTCAAGCATACGTTTCACTCTTTAAACTAGGGACGGGACTACTTTCCCGAATTAATAATTCTTGATAAAGCATAAAAAATACTAGCAAGTTTTTATGTGTTGTTGCATTACGAAATTTTCCGAACGTCTTCAAAAACTCTTCCTTTGACTATTGTCATATGAAAAGTACGCAAAATAACTACATTCGTTAGGTTTCAGTAAATAGCGTATTCGTTAAATTTCAGTAAACCTTAACTTCTGTGATTTGTATTGCTAGTTTTAATTTTATTAGCGTAAAGGTAATTCCCCCCCTTCTAAAATTGAGAGAAAATTCAGCGCCGAAAGAATTAAATTATACTTCTGCACATAAATTGCATAAATTTTATTTCTAGCGTTTTGTCAGTGCATTCGTGTAATAAAATAACCTTTAATTATTATAAAAAGAGGAAAATGTCAAGTTGAACTCTATCTTAATACATTGTAGCATTTTCTAGGGGAAATGTAATTCATTTCTGTTTATTAACCACCGAAATATGCATCTTAAATATGTTTACCGTCCGTTAGTCCTAACCTTTAAGAAATTACATCCACTCTTTCGGATCTCCCAGGAAATTACAATATTCTTTCTCTCAGCTGCTTCAGGCTATTAGACGTCCTCCCTGGTGGCCCTTTTTCGATGGAAACACAAAGATCCTAATTAAACAGAATGGCCTCAAGGGGTTATCTTTTCAGATGAAGTTTCTTTCTTTAAAAAGGTTCTTCCTAATTTTTTTTTTTCTTTCGGAGTTTCATTTACATGGAAGTGAGAAAATTTCGTTCAGTTTCAGCGTCACATCCTCTCCAATTTCCATGGGAATGGGAATGTAAATTGAAATTAAAAATAAAATAGAAAATGGCTTTCCATTACTGGATATTCTAAAATTAACTGTGAACAAATTTAGAACTTTCAAGATGGATTGATGAGAGAGAACTTCAGTGTTGGTAAGGCTTGACTGAAAAATAACAAATTGAAATTCTGAATAATGCAAACAAGCATAAGAATTAAAAATATTTTAATGCACTTTGAACTTTTTTTTTTTTTTTTTTGCTGAAATCAAACCATTTAAATCTTATCGCAAGATCTTTAATTTTACTTTCACAATGATAAATTTATAATATGAGTAAAATTTTTGACTATGTTTTAAGTGCACTTCTCACAGTCACTGTATGATTCTCGGGGGAAATAACCAGTTGTACACATAAAAGATTGTATTTTATTAACACTAGAACGCCCGGAAGGAGTCGATTCGACTCCGACCATATGATTAAATGTCAATTAGAACGATAAATTCTTTTACAAAATAAGTTACATTTTAAAAACGCACATTTACGTTAAATAAATCCGTCAAATAATTTTAAATAAAAATTCTAGTGTAAAATATTTTTTATGAAACTTGAGTAAAATTTCCGGGCGTTCTAATGTTAAGATTCACAAAGCGGATTGGCTCACATACTAACTGCTTTTAAATTCAGACACGGACGAGACAGTTTAGGGAATGTAGCACATTATTGTAAACATTGTCGCAAACATAGTTAAGGCTGATAGTCACTCAGCTTCCGAATTCACCTCACTAATGTTGAATCTATGGGCATTTGATGCATTCGTATATTTAAAATATCTCCTAGGGTAATTAATATTTTTAACTCATATTTTCTGTCTACTGTTTCTTAAACGATGTCTCATTTTACTTACCCATCATACGTAGTATAGGGTAAGTTTTGAAATCGTTTTAAAAAACAACAACAAAAAAAAAAAAAAAATTGACGGCTTTACACGTTTCAGGCACCGGAGATTACGAAAACATATTTTTAGAAAAATAAAAAGTGCAGTCCGTCTGTCTGTCTGTGTGTCTGTAAATGCTCTATCTCCCGATCAAATTGAGATAGAGACTTGAAATTTGGTTTGTACTTAGTATGTAATAATGGGATCATGGGGCCTATTGAATATCAGTAACCTCGATTATCCGCAACTACTTTTTTTTGGACTCTCGAAATATTCGTTCTGATAAAAGGTATGTAAACATTTTTTAAATTGTTTATTTTAAGGAGTGAATATAAAAGACAATAAAAAAACATAAATTTTCCATAAAGAATGAACTTGATCGGATAATTAGTTGCCGAGATATTTGTAATCATATTTTTCATACTCTTTGATTTTTCATGACCCTGTATTTCATTCAAATTTCAATTCAAAGATGTATTTTAATTCGAAATAAAACGCTTAATCCGACGAAGTAAACTGTTAGTTAATATGATAAAAAATTTTGGAGTTATAAGAATGCTTCTTTTACGCAATTCGGGACTACATAATTATCCCGTCGACCAAAAAACTATCACCAAACTATAAGATTAAATGCCAATAATGCCTTATCGTAAATGTCATATTCACTTGCCATTAAACACGTTACACGTTTGTTGGTCATCAAGTGATTTTTAATTGGACGTTTTATTTGTGTTTTTATTAATGTTTTACTAATTTATTTGTTGTTTGGTTATTTAAAATAAACAATATGCCAATTTGTATAATTTTGCGAATAGTTTGGCGATTTATATAATTTGTCGAAATGGATCGACGGGATCATCAAGTACCGTAATTTCCCGCGTATACGCCGCGGCTTAGTTAAGTCTTTTTCATACCGGAAATTTTATTTAATAAATGAAGTCAAATAAATGCTAAGCAAAAGCAAGTCACATTTTATTTAAAACAAATTCCGGTAGGAAATCGAATTATTTGAGCTGCGGCTTATACGCGGGAAATTACGGTAGTATCCGCAATTCAGTAATAGAGCATTACTATGTATTATTAGGTTAAGCAAAAAGTTCTGGGAAATATTTAATCTAATAGTTACCAGAACTTGTATCGTATATAGGAGTACTAGTGGTATATTTATAGGAGTTCAGGAACTTTGGCTCCAAAATTCCTATTGAACAGTATGATTTGAGTGTGTTGACCCGGCATTATTAGGGAAAAGGCCTAATGATTCTGAAAACCGTCGATGAGATTAATGAGGATGAAGGTGCTGGTAACGGCTACAAACTTAGTCAGCAAATCCGGAATCTGGCAGAACGGTGGCAGAAAGTCGTGGACTATGACGATCTCTACTTTAAAGAATAGTTCTTGTTGATTTTCTTGTTAATTTGAGCATAACAACGCAACTTTCAGAAATTTCCCAGAACTTTTTTGCTCAACCTAATAAAAATATTTAAATATACATTGAAATTTTATTTTTGAATTGCAATGCATTTAAAAAAAAGTTTACGCATGTTTTATTTTCATATTTTATACTATGCATTTCCATGATGGGTAAGTATTACGGTGGCCCCCAACGACTAGTTTTCTTAGTTCTCAAAATATTTCTAAGATATATACTTAATTTTATATAAAGTGTTATAATCTTACTTACAGTTCGAAAGCTTTTAACACATAAAATATTAAATTAAGCATAAATTTTCGAAATATTTTGATAACTAAGAAAAAAATAAACATCTTTTAAGAAGAATACAAAGAAAAAAGTAATTAAAAACATTAATTTCCTGAGGAAATATTTGAAATAGAAAAATGTATTCTACTCCCATAGACTTGGCATTAGCGAGGTGAATTTGGAAACTGACTGACTAGCAGCCTTAAGAGGATCGGGAAAGCCCTATCCCCGCCATGTTAAATTCACCAACTTTATGTACCTTTTTCTCAGAAATGGTGAAAGATAGAGGTCTAGATTTTGTTATGGTAGTTAGAATAACATGATTTACGTATGTTAACAGACCATTTTCTTTCCAAGTGAAACTCAAAATTAATTGTTAATTATTTATTGAAAGTCATTTTTAAATTAGCATTTTTGGTAAGATTTCACTGCCGAAAATAAATAATTCTCAACAAATCATTAAATCCCTGTGTTGAAATATATAATATAACATAATATAAGTATTTAAAAAAATCCGAGTTCTCAAGTTTAATAGATATTGAAAAATCCAAGTTTTGAGAAAAAGTCAATTAAAGATTTAAATGGCCATTAAGCTGTTAAGTACTCTTAGAAAGAATGAATCATTTCAACACTTATTATTTTTATACATAAACATGTGTGACACATCGTTGGAAAGATAACGGTTTAAACTACTTAATGATATAAAAAACTAAAATCGATTTTTCGGTTGAATTTTGCTTTCCCGGTTCCCTTAAGATGTTGATGATAGAAAAGTCGATTCAGATATTTCTAATCACTTTCATTAAACAAAATTCATTTTTGCCGAATAAGACGTGTTCAGTTATTCCAATTTTGAAATACAGTTTGAGAACAAACCACGTATAAAGTAAGCTAACAACTACAACTAAATAAAAGTAAAAATAATAAAAAGGATAGAAAAAAAGAAGGAGAAGAAAAGAACTCTTTTGCCATTAGAATCACTATTTATATATTTTTAGAAAAATATATTCATTATTTTTGTTTCATTAATTGTACAAAAAAGATTGACTACGCATGCAGTTTATGTTAATTATCATTCAACTCCACCACTACTTCCAATTACATATTTTCGGAGATAGTTAACTATTAACATAATGAATTATAGTATTAACCCCTTCTGGCAAAATGACATGTCTGGCTTGTTTTTCCGTGCCTGATGCTAAAATGATGGCTTACGCTGGTTGTGCTACTAAAGTCACTTAAGATATTTCTACGATCACAAATAGTATAATTTCTTCAATTAAAAATAAATTCTCGTCCTAATTAATAATATTATTTTACGTAATTCCTTAATACTTTTTGTTCTTTTGATACAATAAATTAAACGTATTAGTAAAACACCACTTTTTCCGAACTAAAACTTAATTAACCGAAAATTATCTTTCATTAAATAAAGCAAAGGTTACAATTACAAATTTGGGGCATTTAAAAGCTTTGAGTAACGCCGCAAAAACCTTTTTCTTGCACGCACGGTGTACAGGCAAAATTGTTAAATCGTTAAGGGTGTATTCGAATACAAACTGCTTATTTTCTTATTTATTTTTTTAATTTCCTTTTTGCTCTCAAACGCATCAAACTAGAAAATTCTCTTATTTAGAAACTACATAATGTGCCGTGTTTGTCAATTTTTTATTAGACGCAGAAAATATTGCAAAAAATGCTGTCAAAGTGAGCATTTTGAACCGAATTTTCCGAAGCGGGAGATCTGGGAATGGAAAAATGGTGATACTGTGAAAATAATTGTTTAAAAATCACATTCTAATTAGTTGATTGAAAAATGAAATCACACGGCGTCTCATATATCTCTTCAAAAATAACCTCAGCAAGTTTCATGTTTTTACTTTTAAAAATGAGTCTGAAAATGTCTCCGAAAATCTCGAGCTGTTGAGGGTGGAAAAATATTTTTTTCAATACACCCTTAATAAACTGTAATAATTATAAGATTGTTTCCTTTATTTGAAAAAACATGCTTTTTTTCGAGCACAACACTTCACAATTAAATCTTACTAGAAAGGGTTAACATAATGTGTTGTCATGTTAACATTAGATAATAACTACAATATAACTAAAACTCCTTCCATATCCCGTATACTTCAGACTTAATTAAAATCCTTTTCAAATGGCATAATCCCTTCAAGAAAACACCATCACTTCATACATTAATGATTATCTATGCGAAAAATATATATAAAAGAGGATATTAATTGCTGGAGCCTAATTTCGGCTCTACTTTAGCGTAAGCTAAAAAACGGCTCAGCATTGCAAGATTGATCCATTGTCCCCAAGTGAACCATTTTGAGTTTGGGGCCAAGTAATGTTTCTCCCTGCTTTTCGTCTGTTAACTTGCTACTGTCTCATGGGCGGCTGAAGAAAGGGCACGCCAGAATATATCCAACTTGGGAGTGATTCCAATAATGGTCGGCGAGAGAATACATCACTAATTGTCTAGAAACTAAAAGGGTTGTTCTTAATTCAGTACGCTGAATTAAGAACAATTTGTGAATTTCAAAAAATGAAACTTTCAGATTGGTTCAATAAGCGTAATCATATATAATATGTAGTTCTTCATATTTAAAGAATAGCTTAATCTCAAACCCTCTTATTTCTTGGTTGATTGTCGATTTCCCCGACAACTTATCAAGGTAACCGAAAAAAATTGTCGAGGTTTTATAATTTCTTTAACAATGTTTTTGTAGATTTTTTGTGAAATAAATTATGTAATGAACGGTGTGTATTAAAATAAATCACATTCGGTTGCTTCATTTTGCCAGTATGGAACACATGTTGGCAAGAAATATTTTAGTCATATCAATGCTAATATCTCTATTGTAAAACAAATATTTCTGTAACAATGGCATTTCTTTGCAAACTATTTCCATTGTTTAGCCAATATTGGTATTTCATTGTGAATATTTTTGATTAATGCAATATTAGCGTTATAATGAGCCTCAGTGTTAGCAATATAGTAAAAACTGCTTATTAGAAACTAAACCAAAATTGATAAAAAGGATAACATCTAAGAAACAGTTCTGTGTGTAACTTTACAAATTCATTTTATTAAATTTTTCTCTTCAATTTTTGAAAATTTTTTAATATAAAATATGAAGGTTTGAGAAATTTTTATAGATTTAAACTAAAGAAGTTTTTAGTTAGATTATAATTGTTCATTTGCATACATACACTGTAAAAAAAATGCGACCACTTTTCCTGTAGGAATCGGCGAAATAGTTGCCCGTATCGTATCGGAAAAATTTCAAACCCAGCTCGGAATAAAATCCGTAAAAAAAAAGGAAATAGTCAATAAAACGGTATTTTACGGATTTCATTCAGATTTTACAGATTTTATTCCGATCTGGGTCGGAAATTTTTCCGGTACGACAGGGGCAACTATTTTTCCGATTCCTACAGGAAAACTGGTTTTTTTTTTTTTTTTTTTTTTTTTTTAGTTTACTTATGCTAAAACTTTCAGATGTACATTTTGAGTTATAAGTTTCAACTAAATTAAAGATATATGCCCGAAAAATCGTCCTGTCTTGGAGTTCAAATATTTTACAATACGTTGTAGTTCAGACAAATTCAAAGCTATCAGAACCGGCCGGTGTTGTCCGGGTCCGGGCTTATAACTTCAAATATTCTTAAAATTATCTTTCATGGGATTACTTTAAATTTACCTCGCTACACTGTAAAAAAAATCCGACCAGTTTTCCTGTAGGAATCGGAAAAATAGTTGCCCTTATTGTACCGGAAAATTTTCCGACCCAGCTCGGAATAAAACCCGTAAAAAAAAAAAAAAAAAAAAAAAAAAAAAAAAAAAAAAAAAAAAAAACGAAATAGCCAATAAAACGATATTTTGCGGATTTTATTCCAAGCTGGGTCGGAGATTTTTCCGGTACGATAAGGGCAACTATTTTTCTGATTCCTACAGGAAAACTGGTAGTATTTTTTTTTTTACAGTGTATTGTAGTCGGTCTGAAACAAACATTTTCCTACGTGCCAATTAATCTTCTACCTCAAAGACACGTGTGTAGCAAAAATTTTTAGCGCGATAAGGAGGTTCCTTTAGAAACCATCCCTGGAAATTTTACCTCTTTTCCTTCGATGCGTTTTAGAAAAAAAAAAAATAATCGATGGTTTTATATTCTTTAATATATATATTTTTTTATGACTAACAAAAGTCTGCTTCATAACGGGGTTTAAAATATAAGATTGGATGCATAAAGCATCAAATACATACTGGATGATAAAAAATAAACATCAATTTCAGCAAATGACACTTCTAAGAAAAAACCCGCGAAAAATTCCAGATTTGCTCAACGATTCCCTAACAGGCTTTATTGAAAAAAGATGAAATTTATTATATCTGGCTAAAAAATTAGATTCCGGCTGCTATTACGAGTGGATCAAAATCGTCATCGAACTTGGAAAATCGCGGAAATACTCGAATTTTTCCGTTTAATAAAAAATTAATTAACTAAATTACAAAAATATATATATAACAAAAAAAAAAAAAAAATCCATAATCCGAGGCTTAAGAGCAGTTGGAAGGTCAGAACCTAAAATATATAAAATATATCGAATTTTCGATTTTGTAATATTTTGAATCTATCATTTCCCCTCTTTCTGTCGATATATTAATTTTGTTTCTACGGCAACAAGAAGTTAGAAAATTTTTAGTAATTCTGTTTGTTCATCTATTTTACTACTAGTACGTTTATTTACGTTAAACTTTATTTTCTCAAAATGTTGTTTTTTTAACTTCGATGTACCTTTTTGAAAAAAACTATTATATATTATGGTTTAAAATCTTGCTTGAACATTCTATACATATCCCTGTTTAATCTGAGATGAATTGTTTAAACTTATAAAAATAACTTTTTTTATTATTATCATTATCTTTGAAAAAATTGCATGTTTTTTTAAATTTGAATGTAGTTTCTACTTCAGATTAAAAAAAAAATCTATCTAAGCTTTATTTAAATATAAATTTAACTTCACATTATTAAGAATTGTTTATTTTATGCATAAAAATTTTTTCAAGTGCATATTTTAATTAGTTTATGAGAAAAGGGACATTAACATGGCAGGTATAGGGATTACGACTGCCCTTAAGTTCAGTCAGCCAAATAGAAAAAAACAGAACAACCCCATACAATTTAATCCATTCCTGACCGGCGCGGTGTCCCTTACACAAATTTTATTAGGTTGGTACCACTTTAAAAAAAAATTACCTTCAATTACATAATTTTGAAAATGCTTATAATTATATTTGGCAAGTATTACTTTACTGTATTACTTATGCCAAAAATAAATTTTGCAAAGAAACATGATGTCGAGTCAGACTCGATGTTGTACAGCAAAGGGTTAATCGCCAAAAATTAAAAAAAAAAAAAAAAAAAAAAAAAAAAAAAAAAAAAAAAAACGCGAAAAGAGCCATTCAAATATAAATTATATATTTAAAATTATGTTATCCATTTATGTTTAAATAAACGGTCATGTGCGAGCATTACTCGCGTACAGAGGGTTCCGTAGAATAAATATATGAATTTGTAATTGAACGTTGCTAAAAGGATACTAAGACTTTGTAAAAAGTTATACAACGTAGGGATAGGTTATATTAGAAAAGTGTAAAAGGGTATACCATGAAAGTTCAAAGAGATATGGAACCTAAATAATATCAAATATAGCTATTCGTATAACTCTTTTTTTTAATATTATCCTAATCTGTTTACGATGAACTTAAATCGGTACTGACAATAAAAGCAGTGCATAGTTAAACTTCATTTGGCATTTCATGAAACTAAATTCAGCGTACTAATAACCTTTAATTCTACAATGTAGCTAAAACAGATCCTTTGTTCAAAGTTTAAATTTGGCATTGTGCTAAGCGCGCTTCGAATTGAGGTCTCAAAGTTGCAACGCCGCCTTCGTTAGTGCCGCGTTTTTCCGCGTGTTCGCGTTTGAAAATAAGCAAGTTCGCATTTTCTAATAAATTCGTTTATAAATTCTGGTGTCAGTTCATTATTTCATAAGTTTATAAATAGAATTACCCCGTGCCGGAAAGGATTACGTGGTCGCAGGACTCTCAAAGCTTCGAAATTTAAGAAATTTTAATTTTTTTAGATGTTAAACTCCTATCTTTTCTGAATATTTTGATATAATTGTTTCCTTGAAATTCCCATTAGAACTGAAGTTTTGGCTTTTAGAATTATACCCGCTCAATAGTTGAAGCGGCGTTTCCGAAACTTTAAAGTCATTATTTTCCAAATTGCGTTTTTTGGGCATAACGCGCAGGATACCTCAAAAACTTCTGAATATTTTTTCATGAAATTTTCAAAACATATATTTCATGTTAGTCTGTATAAACTGAACCGAAAATTTCCTTTTTATTGTTCAAAAAAATATTTATTTAGGTGATTTTACAGTTGAATTTTTCAAAATTTTGTATTAGCTAAATGCAACATTGCATTAAAAATATAAAAATGCTTTAAATACAAATTTATTTAAGTTCAGGGAAATTATTACAATCTGAAGTATAAGTAAGCACCAAAATTTTCATTCTATAGTTGCAATATTTATTTTGTAATCATGCCCGTAAACTGTTATGCCAATTTTTTGTTCGACAAATGTCTAACAGTTTCGAGCCTCCTATTAAATACTAATTCTGTATCTTGCAATTTTTTAAATACATGAAACGAAAGAACATACTTATATCTTTCGACCGAATTAAAATTGTGTTTTAAAATCATATACATTTTAAGGCATTAAATGTTGAAAATGGTCTTTTTTACATTTTTTTTTTCACTTTTTAGAGTCCCGAGACCCCTTAAATTAGTATGTTTTTAACAATTTGACGTTTATTGCTTTTATACTGTTACTGGGCATTACATTACACATATATATCATTAAAAGTTGTTAACTAGGCATAGAGTACGCCGCCCCTGTCCTTGTGTATGTCCAAACTGACCGTACCTTTAAGGGTTAATATCACGGCTAATTACCGATGATTTTTTTCGAAAATCATTATCAATAATGCTTTTATTCTTCTGCAACGATAGGTATATTCAGCGATACTCAACAATTTTTCTGAATGCCCGTAAATCGAAATTTGTGTATAACAGAAAAATGCTAATTACTCAAAAACTATCTGACCTAGTGTAATCGCTATAATTTTCCGGCAAGATTTATATTAACGTCTACTACCTCTAATTTTTTTATAATTTTAGTTTCAGTAGTTTCGGAATTAGATGGGGGGGGGGGGACATATTTTTGCGCTACATTTTCAACAATATCTTTGAAAATATAATACCTAAAATTAAAAGGAATGTATTTTTGAGTTCAGCGTTACAAAAGCTTTCACAGGATACCCCACGTGATATACAAATAAAAGATTTTTTTTTTCAAGCAGCATAATTAGCCCCTCTACTTTTTTACTAAATATATTTATGAATGTTTATTAATCTGAAAATGTGTGGGACAATGGTCTTTATTACTTCCCCGAATTTAAACTTTCCACGTTCCATAGTTTACGAGTAAAATGGCTGTGACAGACAGACAGACAGACGGACGGACAGACACAGGAGTGATCTTATAATGGTTCCTTATTTACTTTTTTAAGTACGGAAATCTAAAAATAAGGTAAGAGAGTCGTCTTCATATTGAAATTTTCAAAACAAAACCCAATTTTGGCCTTTTTCCTATAAAGTTTAACTTAGGTTACCAAAAGGGAAGACATTCGGTCAAAAAATTTAGGAATTATGAAGGATTACAATTTGGAAAGCCTATTGTTTTCATTCGTTGCAAAACTTATTGCAATGCGGGTAATTTTTTTTTTTTTTTTTTTTTTTTTTTTTTTTTTGTAATTACTCAAAATCTATACGGCGGAAGGGGCTGTAATTTTTAATACGCATAATTAAAGCTTGTAGAAGTCGATTTCTCTTCAAAAAATTATAGGTTACAATCGTCACACGTACGTATTTAGATATAGATTTTCAAAAGCTTTGCTTTTGCGCGAATCTAAAAATCAGCTTATTCCGTGCTTCAAAAACAGCACACATTGCAATTTGTTTTGCAACGATTTAAAAGGAAATTAAAATTAGGAGTTCAAAACTTTAAACTTTCATAATTCCTAAAATATTTGACCGGATGACTTCTCATTTGGCATCCGAAGATAAAACTTATCAAAAAAGCTAAATATGCTGTCAAAATTGGGTGTTTGTATTGAAAAAGTTTGGTACAATGTCAGCATGACAAGGCCCCTTAAGGATTACTTTTTGAAAAACACAAAATAGAATAAGAAGACATAATTTCCAGCCGAATAGCTATTTTTTTCTATTTATTTATTTATTTGTTTATTTATTTTGTGTGCGTGTGTGTTTGGGTGGGTGGGGTGGTGATTGTACATCTGGATCTGTCTTCATCTATCCGAAACAAAATTTCCAGATCTATAGATTATCAGTATTTGTCGTGATAAACTCTTTTAGATTTCCCTAGCCACTGCCAATAAACACACACACACACAGAATCTATCTTTTATTAATACAGATGAGTTACTTTCGAAGGTCCAAAGCTTTGTGTTTCTATTTTGTTTTCAACAAAAACTTTAAAAGAATAAGGCATTATTTGCAAACATAAACTCTAATTAGAGTAAAAATAAATCTAAAATACTGGAGAATGTTCATCAGTAAATGTTAACAAACCGAAAAAGCAATGGAAAGCTGTTTTTTTTTTTTTTAAATATATTTCATGTTCATGTTTAAAAAAAAGGGGGGGGGGCAACAGGATATAGAAAAGCGAATACATCACACAAAGAAACTAAAGAAATAAGCAAAGAAAAATATTATTTTTTATTTCTGAATCCTTAATAGTCTTTACTTAAATAAGGCAACAGCAACAGAAAAAAGTGCCACAATTGTTACAAAGCAGTGATCTTCAAAATCAAATTTTTAATTTGTAATTAATTGATCAGTTTTATGTATCACGAAAATTATACATTTTTAAGAAAACAATACAGAAATTAAAGTTTAGGAAATATTTCTGCTGACAACAAATTCCCAATTTTCAATGTAATCAGTTAAATACAGGCTGTCCACTAAGTCCTGTCCATCCCCATTGACTTTGGAATGGCGACAGCCTATTCATAAACCTTTTTTTATGTTATAATAAAGTGGTTATACGCTACGCAACGGGACCGTACTGTACTACCGGACTGTAGAACTAGCGCTTCTATCTTAAAATAGTACAAGATACGAGAAAATGTCAATTACAAAGTTCTAGGCATGTTTAATTTAGTGTGAAACACTAGTCGTCTTGCACATAAAAACAACCTCATTAGATGTCCTGAAATGTAATTACTATTCCATTGCAACTTCAATACGCAACGAATTGTACGCAGAAGTGTGACATTTTAAGGCAGGAGCACATTTACTAATAAAACTAACACCTGTAATAAGGTAGAGTTTCTTTCAACAAGAAACTCAAGTTAAGTATCCTAAATGTGCCCATCATTGGAACACATGCAGGATGGAGGATGTTACGATAGTGGAAACATTAAGCATATTTAACTTGATTTTTTAATTAAAATATACTATACCTTGATTACATGTATTAGTTTTCTTAGTAAATTTGTGTCTGTCTTATAAAACGACACTTTTGTAGGCAATTAGAAAGGCGTATTTCAGCCTTGATTGGATATAAAAATTCTGCATTTCAGGACTTTTAATAAAATCGTTTTTCATGTAAGATATCATTTCATAATAAACCGAGGATGTTCTTTAATTTGTAATTGACTTTTTTCCTTATCTCGTACCTTAGTTAAACTTGCTGGTAGTAATAAAATTGATTTCTCTTAACTACGTGTCTTGTTTGAGCTTACATTAACTTTTTATGAAGTGTGAGACAACTTACCCCATAGGTATAGGCAACTTGCCCCGCGGCGGGGTAGGTTGGCACACATTTTTTCTCTTACTTCAGGTTTTCTCTAAACATGAACTACAAAAGCTACAAACACAGAATTCCGGGTATTTATCTGTGCTTTAAAAGTGCAGTGAAATTCTGTTAAAAAACTTAAACAAAAAATTAATAAAAATTAATGACCAAAAACTGCGCCTACTAGCCCCGGTCTCCCCTATATTCATTTTATAACAATATTAACTATAAAGCTGATTATTAATTTTCACTATTTTGCGATAGCCTAGAAGATGCAAAATTTTTAAACAAATTCCTAATGAAATACGCATTTTACAGTTTGCGTTTTCGACTCTCTTATTATTATTTTTTAATAGACCGACTGCTACACGACCGAAATAGGAGGAAAACTGCAAATCATGATAAGAATATACCGATTGGTCAGTATCTACTTTATATTTGAACAATACATTTCAGAAGGAGAGGAATCCTGTAAAGTCGCAGGAATTCAAAATGACGTCATTTTCCGGAATTCTTACAATTTTCTTACTATTCATCGTATAAAAATGTGTTTGATGTAAATTTTTATGCTTTTTATGTTTAAAATGTCAATTTTAACACTTTCCAACATTGTTGAAGAATATTTATGAATTCAGTTTGTGTGGTCGTCTGTTTATCTGTGCTCTAACTCGCGTAAATATAGTCGGATCACCATGAAATTTATGCATGTTATTAATAATCTTTATGGCATTATATTATTGAAAATGAAGTGTGAAACAATTATAGTTCCTTTACAGAGACATTCAACAGAATTCCTTTACATTACGGCCTATGGGGAAAAAAATCTTATGCGGTGGTTTCTAATGTTTCCCAATATCAAACACATTGAAATTTATCTATATTACTAAAGCACACTACAAGATGCTAACTATAAAAAATGATATGTATAGCATTCATCGTTTATTTACAGAGCACCCAAAACAATTTCGTTACATTACGGTCAAAATAGGGTGGTCTACCGTGAAAAAAGTTTCGCAGTGTATTCGAACCGTGTTACACTAATTAAAACATATTAAACTGGATGTATATATGTAAGGTGAACTCCAAGATGCTTATTATATAATATTGTGTGCATAGCATTCGGCGTACATACACAGGGACACACAAAATAATTCAACTACATTACTTTCTATGAACATTAATTGTTGAAAGTGTGTTTTACGTTGTGGATGCGTTTTGAAGTCAATTTTTTTTTGCATATTAATTAGTGTATACAAATTCTATAGATCTTATACAGGACTGCATAAATTATCTGAAGTATATTTCCGTTTATTGATGGAAATTACTGAAGGGGGATTTTCAACTGTGCAATGCGTTTCCGAATTGAACTAAATTTTAGCATACTATGTATTAAATGACAAATCTATACTTCATATAAGGGTTGCACAAAAATTCAGATTTTTTTTTACGACTTGTGATGGGAAATGCTACAATTGTGTTTTGAAATGTTTTATGCATTTTATAAATTGTTTATTTAGACATTCCTTTTCATCTTATTAAACTGTGAGGTTTTATAATAATATTCTGAATGGAATGAAAAGTGTTTAATAATCTATGCTTGACGGACGATTTTACGTTCTGCTTTATTATATTGAAAGCAGTAAAAAATTTGCTTTTATACCAATATTGCATGGGTCACTTTAAGAAAGCTTTCCGCAGCACTAGAAGACGCTATATTGGCATGAGAAATTTCATCATTCCACACGCTTCCTGACATCCAATTTTGTGACAGTTGGAGAAAAGCTTGCTCAATATGAATCAATATGAAATGCACCAAACATCACCAAAAATTTGGTTTCCCTATATATTTCTGGATAATTCTACTGCATCAATTTCGCTAATGCTAGTAACGATTGGTCAACTGCCATAATGATAATTTGATTTCCATTCAGAATCTGTGTAACCAGTTTGATTAATCTCATTGCGTGTTTAATCATAGAGACTGACGCAGAGAAGTATTCACAAAACATTGGTAAAAGTGTCGATATTCCTGAAATGAAATCGGTTGAAGCTTTTGGATTACTTGCGTGGAAAGCTGCCTACGAAACATCAAGCCCGATATTATTAGTATCTTGACTCAAGACGTGTTTCAACCAGGCAGTCTCTTGTTTCTTTATATCTGTAGCTGTTCCAGACAACATGAATTTTGACTTAGGTTCAGAGTAATTTGAAATAGTAGGTTCTTTTGTATGTAAGAGTGCTGCAGGCACTACAGAAAATTCTTCTGGGAGAGAGAATACACTTCGTTTTTTGGAGGCGATTGTATAATACGTCAGAGTTTGCGAAATAATACTTACGTTTACTAAACAATTAGGTATTAGATTTTGAAATAATGATATACTTCTTCTATGAAAGGAATTTTTTTAGATTGAACTGCTTGGATTGTGGTCTAAATTATCATATGCCCCAATCATGAAAATCCCTTGTCGTAGTATTGACAGAAACACAACCTTTTCTTTTTGGTACTTATCATTTACAACTTCACATATGGCTACCAGAGTTACGGCACACGATGATACGGGATTGAAAGTCCAAGTGAATGGAGCCGCTCGACGATTTCATTTTTTGGGTTTTACCAAATGAAATATTGAAACACCCGTGTAAACTGGCAAGGAATTTTCTCTGACAGTTCAATGCTTAAATTTATTTCCGATTGTTTATGTGATTGTTCATTAAATCAAATTGGCTGCGATATTCGAGATGGATGAGTAATAAGTTCATTGGCTTCAATATTTACTCCATATAACGGTATTTTTAAGATAGCCAGCTGAGAGCGTGGAACAGATTTACCCTGTGATTGATTATTATTAAAATCACCGTTGAATACGTTCGTATGTTGAAACATATCCTTGCTTACTTTTAGCTACAAGCAATAAAACAAGTGCATTTTCACCTTCATCATCTTTACATGCTTTCAACATAGCATCAGCAATAGTTTTGTTATATGCTAAAATAAAATCTCTACCAGACATGTAAGCCGTCATGTATAGCAAGTTTGCAAAAATCCTCTGCCATAAACGTGAAGTTTGTGCATCAGGCGTACATAATTGCTCATCTGTTCCTATAAGCTGAGTTAATTGTACCTTATACATTTTTGTCAGGAAACACATTTTAAAGACTGGTTGAATGTAATTTAAATCTTTCATGCTTTCTCCATTTCTGCAAAAACACACCATGACATACTTCAACGGGTCAATCCATTTCAAGTGTTCCAGAAAATCATTTATTCGTTGGACCATTTTTTAAAAATCTGAAATTTTTTGTACTACAACCCTAACATAATGGAAGTTCAAAATGACTATTATTTTAATTTTGTTAATTTTTGTTGTGCATGGCGGCCATCTTTGTTTCATCGTCTGCAGCAATTTTCTCACATGAAGGGTTTACGGAATTGTAAATAATTCATCGTTTATTTCTCCAGCTAAAGTGCGGATTAAAGCAATTTGTACGGAATAGATTGGGCTAAAAATTATGTAATAGAGTAGTTTCCGAAACTAACTGCTTATTGATGAAATTTAAGCATAAAGTTTCAGTTTTTTTTCCAAAATTTGTCCGTTTACAAGAGGAAATTTTTCTAGTAGGGAAAACTGTCAACATGACATAATTTTTTTTACAAATAGGACGAAAGTACTTTTACTCCCATGCCAAGTACCAGATCTGGGACTTGCTTTCTCTTCGCTAAAAAAAATCCCAAATTTTACAAAAATGTCAAAAATCGCACTTTTGAGGCTTTGATATCTCTGGTGCGGCACGAGATAAAAATCTGAAGTTCTGGTTTCTGAGAGTATTGTATGGTACTGTTATGCAGAAGAAATTTCAGGATGGAGATTTGACTACAAGCTGAGATATGGCAAGGGCAACATGTCAAAACAATACTGCCAAACTATTTTTTGTTGTAGTCACAGGTAAGTATTTATCTCAGAGTGTCATTTAAATTTATTTTTTTGATTATGTTTAAATAATAGTAACAGAAAATAATGCCTTTTGCAAAGCTTAGCAATTAATTAAAAAAATAATTATACCTAAGGCCATCATTTTGTATGGTTTCAGTAATTTTTGTTGTAAGTAATTTTAGTAACTGAAAGAAACCTCAGCACTTTTACATAAAGAAAAAAAATATTTTTATACAAGACCTGAGACAGAAACAGAATAGGGAAAGAGAAAAGCTGTTAATGTTGGCATACTTGTTGAGACATGGTCAAACGTGTCAAAACACATTCCTGCTTGTTGGTTTAAAAACCACAATTTTAATGCTGCTTGCCAGTCCCTGAAACTTGTTCCTACCATAAGTATGTTTCTGTAAATTAAACATTATACGACGTTACCATGCATCAGCCTCAAGTAATTTTCAGAAAGTAAAGATATCCAAAGCCCTTTAAATATTTATACTGCAGAAAAATGATATTTTTGCATAAGAAGTAAGCTAGGAATTATTAATGAAGTGAGACTTGCACATAGTGATTTCAAAATTTATTTCTATGAGCCAGCAGGGCCAAGATCTTCAATCAAGTTATCAAGAGATGACAAGGCTTGATTCATACAAATAAAATTTTGAGAAAGATCAAAATTGTGGTTTTTAAACCAACAAGCAAGAATGTGTTTTGACACGTTTGATCATGTCTCAACAAGTGTGACAACATTAACAGCTTTTCTCTTTCCCTATTCTGTTTTTGTCTCAGGTCTTGTATAATTTTTTTTTCTTTATATAAAAGTGCTGAGCTTTCTTTTAGTTACTAAAATTACTTACAACAAAAATTACTGAAACCATACAAGATGGTGGCCTTAGGCATAATTATTTTTTAAATTAATTGCTAAGCTTTTCAAAAGGCTTTATTTTCTGTTACTATTATTTAAAGATAATCAAAAAAATAAATTTAAATGGCACTCTGAGATAAATACTTACCTGTGACTACAACAAAACAATAGTTTGGCAGTATTGTTTTGACAAGTTTTCCTTACCATATCTCAGCTTGTAGTCAAATCTCCATCCTGAAATTTCTTGTGCATAATACTACCATACAATACTCTCAGAAACCAGAACTTCAGATTTTTATCTCGTGCTCCACCAGAGATATCAAAGCCTAAAAAGTGCGGTTTTTGACATTTTTGAAAAATTTGGGATTTTTTTTTTTTTTTTAGCGAAGAGAAAGCAAGTCCCTGGTCTGGAACTTGGCGTGTTTGTACAAGTACTTTTGGCCTATTTGTAAAAAAAAATTATGCCATGTTGACAGTTTTCCTTCCTAGAAAAATTTCCTCTTGTAAACGGACAAATTTTGGATAAAAACTGAAAATTTATGCTTAAATTTCACCAATAAGCAGTTAGTTTCGGAAACTACTCTATTACTAAATTTTTAGTCCAATGTATTCTGTACAAATTGCTTTAATCCGCACTTTAATTGGAGAAATAAATGATGAATTATTTACAATTCCGTAAACCCTTCATGTGAGAAAATTGCTGCAGACGATGAAACAAAGATGGTCGCCATGCACAAACAAAAATTAATAAAATTAAAATAATAGTCATTTTGAACTTCCATCATGTTAGGGTTGTTGTACAAAAAAATTTCTGATTTTTAAAAAATGGTCCAACGAATAAATGACTTTCTGGACCACTTGAAATGGATTGACCCTAACACCATTGCTTTCTTCTGACATTTCATTACTTTGAGACTTATTGTATAATCCTGCTAGTTCTAGACATTTTGCATGATATTTTTCTGCTTGAGAAATCATAGTACGCTAAAATTTAGTTCAATTCGGAAACACATTGCACAGTTGAAAATTCCCCTACAGCAATGTCCATCAATAAATGGAAATATACTTCAGATGTTTTATGCAGTTTTGTATAAGATCTATAGAATTTATGTACACTAAGTAATATGCAAAGAAAAAAAAAACATAAAAAACGCTTACCACAACGTAAAACACATTTTGAACAATTATTGTTCATTGAGAGTAATGTAGCTCAATTATTTTGTGTGTCCCTGTACATGAACGCCGAATGCTATGCACACATTATTGTATAATAAGTATTTTGCAGTTCACCTTACATATACACATCCATTTTAATATGTTTAAATTGTGTAACATGAATCAAATACACCGCAAACGATTTTTCACCGTAGACCACCCTATTTTGACCGTAATGTAACGAAATTGGTTTGAATGTCCTAGTAAATAAACGATGAATGCTATTTTTTATAATGCTGATCTCTTATTATAACTAATTACTCTTAACTAAGGAAGAATGCATAACTATAATATTACTTATAGTTTATTATATACATTTTTTACAGCAGCTGCTAAGCGCAGCTCTCAGAACAAAACACATCTTACAACTGCGCAGAAATATTCCCGGCTACGTGCAAAGCGTTACAATTCCAGATTGTCCGTGTATGGTGCTGCCATCTATTAATACAGATCTCAACTATTATTGAGATATGACACTATTCATACCATATTCTATAGTAAGCATCTTGTAGTGTGTTTTAGCGATATATATACATTTCAATGCGTTTGATATTGTGAAATGTTAGAAGCCATCGCAAAGGATTTTTTCCCATAGGTCGTATTGTAACGGAATTCTGTTGAATATCTCTGTAAATGAACTATAGCTGTTTCACACTTCATTTTGAATAATATACCCAGATAGCATTTTTTGCTTTTTAAAGCCTTTTTACAACCATGCTACGTAAATGTTTGAATGCTTTTTAAAGGCTTCGCATGAAAAGTTTGTAAATGTTTTGTAAAGCATTGAAAAAGGTTGCTAGTTGACGCTATCTGAGGGAGTTTGTAAGTGTTTCATGATAAGCATGTGAAAAGGAAGAAACGAAAGGGTAGTTAGAGGAGTTACAATCAAAGATTGATGAAAGGCTTTTATTACAAGCGTGTATAAAAAAAATGAAAATGAGGTTTTTATAAATCATAAAATCTTATTTGATAGAAAAATGAGATAAATAACTCAACTTAGAATTTTTCTGAGCTGAGCATATTTTTTTGTTGTTTGTTTGTTCCTGTGGAAAATTAAATTTTAGTCAAATATTATCTATACATTGAAAAAAACTGGTTTTTATTAATCCACATGTTTATCAAATTGCTTATTTTAATTAATATGTTCATTTTTTACCTTGAAAGAAATTCTTACATCCCTGTCCTTTACTATGTATGTATAAAATATATGTTTAATTTTTATCAATTCGCTACATTATTAGATCCTATTTTAATAATAAAAAAAGCTTAATAATGTTAAGAGGATACTTCACTCGCACAGAAACACCTGATTGCTAATGTTAATCCGCTGAAAGATTTTTTTTTAATATCTCGCTTGCTTTTTTTTTTTTTTTTTTTTTTTTTTGCATTGCATACCTGCAGTTTTGATACAAAGGCCATTTTTCGACTTTGTTTTACAAGGTTTTTTTGCTTATTAGGATATATTCAGAACTGCTTTCAAAAGCGAAAATACTCTAGTGAAAAAAAAAAAAAAAAAAAACACATTGCAAACAAAACTGAAAACTTAAAAAAAAAAAAAAAAGGTGTTTGTACAGATTGACAAGTAACAAATAATAAAATTTACAATATTGAAATGCAAACGAGATATTTAGAAAAATTCTCCCATAGGATTAACATTAGCATGCAAGTGTCTACGCATGAGGGATGTGTAATCCCATTTAAAAAAATTTCTTAAGGAAAAACACTTTCATTTGAATAAAAACCATTCCAAGTAAAATTTTAATTAATTATCAGCAGTGAAATTATTGAAGATTAAATACGTGAAATTTTTTACATTGCTAACTCGGCGCAAATCAACAGTGCATTGGAGCACTATTTCAAAGATCAGAGTTCAACATTTTTCACTGTTTATTTACGCTTAGTTAGCAACTTGAAAAATTTCACGTATTTAATATTAAAAAATCATTCTTATACACATAGGCATAGAGTCTTGAAAATTATTGATAACTTAAAATTAAAAAAAGCAAAGGGATTTTTTTTTGTCATTTATCCTTTAACAAAAGAAAAAGGAGAAATTCAATAAAATAAAAAAACTAAAAGCTTTTTTATATTAGAGGGTAAGAAAAAGTATTTAAAATGTTACAGGGACTTGAGAACATACAACTCTATGTCTATGCTTATACATAGTAAATTTAATTATACTTTCAGTTACTTACCTTTTGAATCCAGTTCACTATTCAGGATCAGATAATTTTTTATTGTATACATATATAATGAAATCTTGTGTTTACCTACAATAAATAGCACATCAAATATGTGGAATTCCAATATAGTGTACATTTAATGACTTTAGAAGATTGTATATTTTTTATATTACTACTTCATTAATTTTTTAATTCTTTCATTTATTAAACTTATTTCTTAGAATTTTCAATTATTATTTAGAGAATATTGTCAGATTTATAAAATAAATCCTCCATAGGATTCTGATTGATGACCACAGGAATATATTTAGTCTTTTCTCTGAAAATAGTTTAATGATGCAACATACAAAAGAATTTTTTTACAAATTCATTGATCTTTCCAGCATTTTTACATAAAAATAGTAATTTCTTGCTTGTTTAACAATGTAAATTACATATTACAATAAGACAAATTTTTAAAATCATCTGCCTTCCTCCCTTCTCCAATGTTTTTCTTTTACCAGAGAAATATTATCCTATGTACAACAGAGCAAATACTAAACTAACATTATTTTTTTTTAGTTTTTTAAAGTATAATTTAACTCACTTAAATTGTTCTTTTTCTGATTGTAATTATTTTTAATAACTTAAGACTGAAGCAATGAAAAATATTTCTCAGTATCAAGGAAATAGTCTTGAAAACAAATGAAACATCATTCAGTTTATAAAATTCTATTTATTTACATATAAAGAATTAATATAGTAATTTATTTACATATAAAGAATTGATATAATTAACAGGTACTTCATTAAAATTTTTTTCTTGATTCATTCTTTTCTCTCTAGAAAAAAATAAAAAATAAAATTATAAACACAAAAATCACATACGTATAGTAAAAGTAAATAAAGTACAGTGTGACCTCGAAAATCCAGCATCAAAGTCATCTCGCCGCTTTTTTTTTTTTTTTTACACTTCCACCTTATAGGAGAAAGAATAATAATAAATCGTTAAACAATTAAAAATTTCGAGATTGAAAGCAATGGATTGGCTGACTGTGAGATCGCAGATGCTATGCTAAATTGAATCCCTTCTGAGTACAGAAGAAAAGGTATCAGTGGAAAAATGCTTAAATTTGACTGGAAAACTAACATCTGCTTTAGATAAATAAGACTATATTTTCAATATTCTACATTTGTGTAAAATTAAAACTTGTTAAAAAGCTGTTCAAATAATTGAAGCAAATAAAATTGACATCGATGTTTAGGAAATTACACGAGAAGAAATGATATATACTAGATTTTTTTTTTGTAACACAGAAAATATGAATAGAAACTTTTAATTTTAATATTTTTTAAAATATTTAATTTTCTATTTTTCTCACATAACTATTACTTGGGTATGAATTAAATTACGAATAACGGCACCATTAAGACTATTAAAAGTATTTTTGAAGTCAGAAATTCGGCATCGTCATGGTCCTGACAATGCCGGATTTTCGAGGTTATACTGTACACAATAGAGAGTAGAGAGTGACACAGACAGAATCTTCATCTGGGATTGTTACTCATAAAATGAACGTTTTGATTTTGTGATACAAAAAAAAAAAAAAAAAATCCCTACATAATGAAAAGCACAAATAACCATAATAAATCTAGCCTTTATGTGTTTAAAGGTTTCATAAAAGAGCATTTTCTTATATCTTCAGATGATGGGGGGAAAAAAAAAAGATTATATTCTATCAGCAGCGGGAGTACTGAAGAGTGTATAGTGTACACTAAAGAGTAAACACTATAGCTACAAACAGGATGGTTCAGTGATATATATAAATGGATACATATCCGATATTTATTTTCAAAATATCATGAAGTTTGATATTTATTTTCAAAATATTGTGTATATTTTCAGTCGAGCAAGAGTAAATGGATTTTTCGACTTTGTCGTTCTGTAGATAAAGAACTTTTGCTCTGGCAATATGACAATTTCAGCCCCCCCCCCCCCCAAAAAAAAAACCCCAGTAAAGTACCAATTATATGTCTTTCAGGAAACCTTTCTAAAACGATGCATAACTGAGAAAGGTGTATAATCGAAATTTTAGTCGGCTAAGGTGCAAAATCTTTGACTGTAGAAATACAATGCTGCAATTGCACAAATTGAATTTTGATACCATTTTTGATTGTTTTAAATACATTATATATTGAAAAAAAGTTAGCCCTTTGCACTCGAGGACTCCGGAGCGGAGCCATTTAAAATTTGTCTTCAAACTTGAGGGCTCCACTACGGAGGCAATAAAAATAATTTTGTGATATCTGTCTAGAAAAGCCAAGATTACATATTGGCAATTGCTTCAAGGGGTATCACACTTTACGATTACAAAATGTAATAATTTTATAATTTTTAGTTTTTTTTTTTATATATCATAAATTTGTATTCGTATTCATAAAGAATTTAAAAAATAATAAGATATAACTAAAATCACTTTGAGTTGCTGGTAATACAAATGAAAAAAACCTTTGAGTGCAAAGGGTTAAAATATTAAAAAAAATAATTAAATAATTTCTAAAATTGAAAAATAAAAGTTAGAATTATCAAACCTTTCATATCAGTTGCATACCTTGTTAATTAAACTAATTTTTAATCATCGTTTGACAAGCCGATTTACTTTAAAGACTTAAGCAAAGCATTATTTCAAGAATCAGAAGTAAATTTGCTTCATATACTTTTTATGCTTTCTGTATATTAGTAAAATATAGTAGTATAGGCTTGTTTACGCGTAGATGTAATAGTTTTTCTATTTATTGAACATCATACTGTAAACTAGACTAAAAGTAGAACTTTTGTTTATACAAGAAGTTTAACATAAAAGAAGGTAGAGGGAGGAATGGGACATGTTTAATTCTTTCTTTTTAATAAGATGAATGTAAACTGCTAACATGCAAATATTTTTAGAAGGTAATATATTAATTATAACATTATAAATATATTCATTTACTTCAAAACATAAATAAATTGAACTGATGATTTTTTTAATGCTATCTCTGATTGACAATCCTGAATTTTCCTTCCAGTGATGAAGTTACTGAAATTTGATATTGTAGCACAGACATCAACCTACAATCTTTGTTAGACTGTATATATAGCCAACAATAGACTATTTGCCCCTTATCATACATTGTTTTATAGCTGTCCCATACCTCCCTGTTAGTGGGAAGGTATGGGACACATTTTGAAATTTATAATTTCTTTATAAAATTGTTTCTGCAAATTATGTTTCTATATTGTTCAAGGACATTAGAGAGTGTTTCATTTTGTATTCTATATATCAAAATTTTGTTTATGTGTCAAATAAAGTTGATTTTCTTATTTTTGTAAAAAGCATCACATTCCTCCCCACTCTCCCCTCAAGGTCAAGTAAATAATAATTAATGTATAATTAAATATGCATAATAAAGATGAGATACATTTTCCAGGAATTATTCAATGGAACTTTCCTCATAAAGGTATCATATTAATTCACATCAAAGTCATAAAGTAAAGAAGTTTTATTTCAGGTTTAGCCAGTCTTAATAATAATAAAAGCTTGATTAATACATAAATATATTTGATAAAAAGATTGTGATTACCAATTATCAGCAATATCTTGATTTTTTTCAGAAATAAATTTATACTTTCTTCACGAAAAAACAATGAGTTGTCATATATCGAGAATTATATACAGTAGACTCCCTCAAATCCGCACAGCTTGGGACCAGTGGTTGTGCGGAATTTAGAATTTTGCACATTTCTGATCATTACTTTGTTTACATTTTTTAAACAGTAATTTGAATGTAATAATGCATTCAAAATTATACATAATGCTTGCAATATGGTAAAATATTAAAATAATTAAGTAAAGTAATAAACTACAATGATAAAAAGTAAGATAATTTTGAAAATGATTAAAATATTGAAAGTAAAGGTCAAGTAAATGATCAATAATGTATAATTAAATATGCATAATAAAGGTAAGATACATTTTCCTTGAATTATTCAATGAAATTTTACTCATAAAGGTAACCTATTGATTCAAATCAAAATCATAAAGTAAAAAAGTTTTAATTAAAATCTTAAAGTAAAAAGTTTTCAAAAAAATGGGTTGCTCATGGAGGGAGTTCAAATGGGATGGTCTCTGAATGGAGGTAAAATTAGTATTGAGCCTATGGGAATAAATTTCGTTCCATGAAAAAATGATCGGTCAAGGAGGTGGTCGCACAGGGAGGTTTCACTATATATATGTGTGTGTGTGTGTGTAAATATACTGTGCTGTCCTCTAAAAAAAACCCACTTTTTTAATTTCTCACTATATAAAATTTATTAAAAAATACAAAACAATTTGAAGTAGATACATTTTCACAGCCTGTCCTGACTAAGATTTTAATGTATAGTATTTTTTTTTCTATCAATATATTACAAAATGGCAGCCAATTAAACAAGACTTTAAAAAAAACCCACATGTAAAAACACTTCTAGAAATCAAAATATTAAACAGCAAAGTTTTTCTTTCATTATTAATTAGTTTTAAAACACAATTCTGCAAAAAAAAGGAAAAAAAAATAACAATATTTTAATAATTGTAAATTGAAGGATTTACAAATGAAAAATTATAAATGTAATTTTTTGCTTATTTTTTAAAAAACTAAATAAACACTTAAGTAATTTTAAATGCTTTTATTATTGTAAATGGCATATAGAAACAGGACAAAAAGAAATTTTGACTTCTGTGATTTATTTGATTAAGTTCTAGGGTGGGTTTTTTTTAGGATACATTTTCCTGTGGGTTTTTTTTAGAGGACAGCACTATATGTATATATTTAACACTGGCGTACAGTTACAGAAAAATACAAACTTTCATAGGAAAAAGAAAACATTATTCGTACCATTGAGCATGAACTCACAAAAACAAATTTTGTTAAAATATATAATAACCCACCTGTTAAATTAGAACAACTGTCTGTTCCTCTTCTTGCTGGGCAATTTTAGATTTTGTACCCTCTGTTAGGACTTTGTTCCGACATCATCTGTAATTTTCTCAACATGCTAGCAACCATGACTTCAGCATCTTTACCAGATGATGTCATTAGTTCTTGAAACTAAAAAATAAAACATAAAATAATAACAATGAAGAAAAAACTTTTAAACCCTTCATGACAAGCCTCCCTTGTACCACTATTTTCAAATAGTGACTTTTTCCTTATTTAATAAATTTATATTAAATAAGGTAAAAATGGTACTTTTTAGTTAGCCGGTCGCCAGTGTTATGTATACAAGTATATATACATATATATGTATATCTAACACTGGCGCCCGGCTAACCGAAAAGTACCGTAAAAATTACCATTCCGATATAGTAATAGTTACAAGGACTGTGTACACACTTTATATCACACATATGTTGTCACGAAGGGCTTAACATTACAATACATTTTGTAATGTATTTTTGTACCAATTTATATTTATTATTTATTATCAACTACACCGGTAGCAGAAAGTTAGAGATGGGAGTCGCAGATTTTCTTTTTTCGTTTGCAGGTTATTTTTCTATTGAACCCTTATTTCGCTTTATATTATGTTTGGCTCTTTCTTACTTAATACAAAAACTTAAGATTATTATTAGTAAAATTAATAAAATGCATAATAACATTTTTAAAAAAAGGTGATCGTTTGATTAACACTTCGATTGTAAAACTTGCAACCTGTCAAACCTGTTTTACCTGCAGATTATTTTCTGCCTCTGAAGTATCTGTTGCAAACACTTGGAGGATTTTCTGCTATTGGGTCAACTACTAAAAGTACACTTATTAAAAGTATGTACTAACTTTATTTGGTGAAATTGGTTGTCAGGATAATCAGGTATTACCAAAAGAAGTAGTAGTATGAATTTCCTGCCCTGTCAGTTTTCACACTGATCACACTGCCAGTACAGATAAAATTATGGGGGGAAGGGACAAGAAGGGTAAGGTAATTTCATATTTATTAATTAAACAACAATAATAATAAACCAAGTTTTAATTTGTATGAATTTACAAAACATTTAATTTTTAAATAATTCTTATTTTGATTTCATTTTTTCCAATTTACTATTAATAACTAAAAGTATTGATGGGCAATTTTAAAATTAACAAGCTAACTGATAAGCATTTAAGGCTCATGATTTTATAGGCTGTGCTTAATATAACGGTATCACTTCAGGGAGGTGGAGTTTGGCACTTGATATCTTAAGATATCTCTAGGGTGAGGGAGAAAATTCATTTTCGATATTGTTACCATTTTTGATCCAACCAAAATATTCATTTTTCTATTTGTAACTGGTTTCTTTACATCAAAATATTCAGTTATCTATTTTTATGAAAATACTAAGTTATTAAAATCATTAAATGATTATATATACAATTATTTCATTCTGAAATGTGGAATACCTCAACGTTTGGCTTTCCTATTTTTTTTTATATAGGGTAGATGTGCCAGTAATGGGCACCCTTCCAGTAATGGACACCCCTTGATGTTTTTGGTTCATAAAAAAATAACTAATAAATATTTAGCTTTAATTATTTTTTTTATAATTCCCCCTTGTATGTTTTATAAAACTGGGTTATTGTTGACACTTTTAATCAAACCAATCAGGAAGCAGAAAATAATGTTTCAAAGTTTCGCTGTTTTTCTGTGAAAATCTTAATGAAGAGGCTAAGAGTTGGCTTCGTTTAATCAATTTATATATTATTTATTTTCTTGCAAAATTTAAATGTTTTTGTTTGAGTAGCAATAGAAAACTTTGAATTTTATATACCAATGGCCATTTACAAAATTTCATTTATTTTTAAGATTTTAAGAGGGGTGTCCATTACTGGGATGGTTAATTAGTCATTTTCCAGTAATGGACACCCCATGTAGACATTGCTAAAAATGCAATTTTAGTAATGTTTATAGTGCATAAAACACTTTGGTTTAACTGCAAACCTAAATAATCAAATTTAATTTTTAAATTATACTTACCAAAATGTAATAACACCAAAACTTTTATAAATAGCTGCTTTTAAGTTATTTTATGAGATTTTATGAAATTTCAATATTTTATTTTATTTATTATTATTATTTTTTTTTTATGTAGTACATATACCTTGCATATTTTGTAATCCGGCAATCAAACCAGCCAGGAAGCAAAAAATATTGTTTAAGAGCACAGTCAAAGAGGGGCTCATACGGCTTAATCCCTCTCCGTTTAAATAAAAACAATTAAGTTACAGAAGCTATTAAAAATCTATTTTCTGTCTTAAATGTTTCCTTATTTTAAAAAAAAAATGTAATACTATTAATGAAAGTTGCAGGTAATATTCATGAAACTATAGTAAATCTGCAGATCATTGGCCTCAAACATCAGTACTACAGTTTTATTTTGAAATTATTTTATTTAGTATTTAAAATATTCAACTCACAATATCATTTCTTTCATATTTGTAATATTAATTATTATAAATGATATATCAAGTAGAGTCTGGAAGATTGTTAAAAATAGTGACACAAAACTAAACATTTAAAAATAGTGGCACAAAACTAAACATTAATATTCCAAAACTTTTTTTTTAATTACCCTTTAAATCCATCACTGTTACAATAATTTGATAGCTGTAATTGCCTGATATTTAGTATTTTAATCTATGCATCTAAAATAATTAAAACATCGATCATCTGATAATTTCAATTATTGATACAAACAATAAATGATTATCACAAATACTTTATTAATTACTGGTATCCTAAATGTTAAATTTATTTGAAAATAACTATTTTGTTTCATTAGTATGTATTCATTAAATTCTGGTTCTAAATAGTCATAAAAACAATTATATTTATTACTTTTTATGGGGTGTCCATTACTGGAACAGAGGGTGTCCACTACTGGGCCAGAGGGTGTCCATTACTGGGCTTTTGGGTGTTTTGATATATTTCTGTTATTTAAAATTAAATTTCTATTCATATTGGGAAATGAGGCTATAAGAATGGTTAAATATTGTCGATAGATTAATATAATATTGAAAAAACTGGAATATAATAATTTTAACTATTAATAAAAAAATAAATTTTAAAGAAATTCCTTAAGGGTGTCCATTACTGGCACATCTACCCTATATTTGCATATAATCTGCTGTTGGAGAAACCAGATAGTACGTTTGAAGTGATACTTGTGCTTATTAGTAAAATAAAGAGGAAGAATGTTGTCTATCTGTTTTGTTGATAAGAGCGGCAAGAAACAATATATCTGTTGAATACATTATGTAACAAAGAGCTATTTTTAAATACTTTAAAAAAATTTTATTGATATAAACTTATTTTATATTTAATATAGTGATATTTTACATACTCTTTCTTCTTTATTAGAAAATTTTATAAATAACAGATATATAACAACATGTTTACATATAACTGAAAATATGTAAAAATAAAATGAAAGGAAAAAAAAAGAACTTTGAGACACTGATAACAATATGATTAGTGATGGAAGGGTGGGACATAATCCAGGAATGATAATGTAAGATATTATAAAGGCCGGAAAGATTACAAAATTACTATAAAGTTGGTAACGTTATATATGTACAGCCTCTTAATATTAAAAGCTTTGCCGATTCTCAATCAGCTGGCAAAATGACATACGAAAATTAATTTCTACTGTAAATATATGTTTATTTTTAATAAATAATTGTTTTATTCTTCACTACACATAGCAAATTTATTTTTTGAGATGTATACATGCACATGATTTAGTGGGGGTTTTTTGCAGAAAAACTTTTAAATAATTACTTGTGTTTGAAGACAGTTTTTAAATTTTACATATAGCAGCTACTATAAATATAGGAATAGCGAAAAGGGTGTTTGTGCAATAAGGATAAGATATTCTCAAATAAATTTAATGAAAGACATTAAAATTATACAATTATTGGCACAGATGTCATATTCGCATATAATTGAAAAAAAAAAAAGATTTCTGTTTGGATGTTATTTTAAAATTACAACAGAAAATCATCTGTAAATATATATATAGACGCTAAAAGGGATAACAAACAATATACCTACATTTTGATAAATACATTTAAATGAAATGATCTACGTGTTTTATACGCTATGCATGCATATATATTTTCAAATGAATGTAATTTGTTGAAGGTCAAAGTCTGTTTTGATTTGTAAATCAGTCCACAGCAAGGGGGTGGTGGTGATTTTAAAACTTTAAGTATACATTCCTTATTTTTTGAAGACTTTAAGAAAAAAAGATAAAATTTATTTTTACAAGTTTAAAATAATTAAACATAAAAACAAAATTGTGTTTAAGACTTAAGTGTTTTTAATTATAAAAACACTAGTTAGCCTCGATCATAATTAAAAATGTTTTATTATAATAAAATATGTTCCTAAACACTTACTCCTACAAAAAACTCCTTACACTTTCTCGATTTCGTATTTTATGGTTCATTTACATTACCATTACGTCAATCCTATGTGTTAAAAGTATATATAACGGAACTGCAGTTATGTTATCAAAATACATTTGAAAATTCGCGATGGTTACGAAACGTGAAACGATACGTTATAACATGTTTTAAGTAAATCATGTTTATAGAAGTTAGTTTAATTTAAAGATGTAGCATGCTGTATAACATAATTAAACAAAATAGCGTTGAATCAAATATCATCTTTTCCTCATGGGTAACTTACACAGAAATCTTAAATATAAGACAGTACAGAAGAAAAAAAGACTACAGTAAGAACGATTTAAACAATAATGATATATACTAATAAGTAAAAGTAATGGCAAACTTACCGCATTTTCTGTAAATGTTAGAAACTTGACACAACGAAAGCTTTCAAAACAGACGCCATTGGGAGGCCGCCATCTACGCTGGCCGTGAAAAGAAATAAGTTGCGCATGCGCAAAAATCGTACGGATCATAATGATTTCCGAACATGGGTTGGCTATACGATTATCACGAAAAACTTTGCAGGATAGTTAGAAAGTAAAGCAAAAACGACCCTTTTCGGAAACCTTACATGCTATCTGGGTACATGCCATAATGAATATCAATAACATATATAAATTTCATGGTGATCCGATTATATTTACACAAGCTAGAGCACAGACAGACAGACGTCTACACAAACTGAATTCATAAACACTTTTTAACAATGTTGGAAAGTATTACAAATGAGATTTTTAACCTAAAAGGCATAAAAATTCACATCAAACACACGTCTATATGATGAATAATAAGAAAATTACAAGAATTATCGAAAATGACGACATTTTGAATTACAACCACCATCTTAAATTCCTATGACTTCACAGGATGCCTCCCCCTCTGAAATGCGTTGTATTTATATAACGTTGATACTGACCAATCGGTATATTCTTATCGGGATTTGCAGTTTTTTCATACCTAGCACTCGGATTATTAATAACACATAAGATTTTTTTTCAATTAAAGTGTAAAAAATTCTATTTTAAGTTATAGTTCGTTATACTGAAAAGTTTAAAAATAGATTTCTTGATTCAAGTCCATGGATGGCCGATAGAACAAAATTCTAGCAGTGGCAAGATTCTGAAAAACATGTACTTGGGGCCGCTGTCAAGCCACGATTTTTAAAATGGAGAATACAAGCATGAAATATGCTAAACTGAGAACATTTTGTATCAGAACTCCACGTGAAAACAGTTTTTATCATATGAGCATAAAATGCAAAACAAAAATGTAACGAATATGCGAAATTAAGAAACAGAAAGTAAACTTTTGCAGCCATTTTTCAAAATGGAGAATTACGGTAGCTTACTACTTTTTATCGTCAGGAAGTTGGGGGGAAGGGATGTAAGATCATGTTTAAACTAGGGCTGCGGAGTCGGTGGGAAAAATGGCCGACTTCAACTCCGACTCCGACTCCGGAAATTTTAACGACTTCGACTTCGAATCCGGATCCGGGCTGGCTAGTGTACTAGTGTTGCTGTTGGTTAAAATTATGAAGGAACTCCAGAAAAATAAGGCGTTTACTAATTTTTCAATTTTACGTCCCACAAACCCGAAAAATCCAATTATCGAAATCTAAAGAAGAAAACGAAACAAAAATTTTACTATTTCGGATACGTGGATTCGAAAAGATGATATCGTTACAATTTTGATGTTATTTCGTGTCCTTCAGAAATTTCGAAAAAAAAAAAAAAAAAAAAAAAATTCGATGTAAAGGGAAAAAAATGAAGATGAAAATTTTATTATTTCGGAAATAATTCGGTATCTACAACAGTTTTTAATTAAAAGCGATTTTCATCTACTCTGTATGCTTGGAAGTATATTGGGCATCTTTAACTTAGGTAGCTTGATATAATCCAAAAATAACAATAATAATTCCTTTTTCAAAATTTGCAATTTAATATAATAATAATTCCTTTTATGGATTTAAAATGACATATAATTGGTTTATTTTCACTTCAAACTGTCTAACAAAAAAAAAAAAAAAAAAAAAAAAAAAAAAAGAAGAAGAAGAAAAGAAACCGGAGTCGGCTTGATTTCTAGCGACTCCGACTTCGACTCTTTGGCTGAAAAATGGACCCGACTCCGACTCCGCAGCACTAGATTAAACGCAGGAACCTAAAAAAGGAGTAAAAATTTTCTTTCATGATGGATTCAGGAGGCAGACCCCCTCCCCCCTTCCCAACACACGCACACACACAACCACTCACGGAAAATTCTTAGCTTTATTTTTTCTTGAAGTTTCATTATTTAAGTTACTTGATCTTTTTTTTTTTTTTTTTTTTTTTTTTTTTAATCAGAGAAATAGAAATTTTGCAATTCAAATTTGAAAATCCAGGAGGGGCAATTACCTTTTTCTCCCCCCCCCCCCACCTCCTTCCCTTGAGCGCACTCATGATCTGGGTGTTTTAATTTCGCTACATTTAAAATACATAAACTTAAAGCGTCTTTTTATTAAAAATATATTTAATTTCGGAAACTTAAGATCCTTTACGAATCTAAGTTCAGAATCCTGCAGTCACCACGCACTGCAGTAATGTACGTGCTCTTTGTGGGTGTTCTATGGCACAACTATCTAGGGAATTAAGGATATATTGGAGCTGCAAATTCCCACCTGAATTCCCCGGGAAGTTCTAATCTGGGGTGCTGGCACTTGCTCTCTTTGGGCACCCTTGGGAGAGCACCCCTTGTGCCCAAGCCCTGCTTTTATCTCCTGCATCCAGGTCTAATTTCTGAGTTCGCCGTATTTGCCTTGCTTTTCAAGGCACCAAAAGGGAGAACCACGTGATTAAACAGGAGCCCTAGGGAACCCGTTGCTATGACTACTCGTGGGCGAAATTATGTAGGATATTCCCCTGGGATGCAGTTTCCAGGGTAGCTAGAGTTGGCTATTTATCTTTGGACACTTGGCGACGACAGGTTTTGTGATGTCCGAGTTAATTAGAGGCAGGAAAATGTAGAACACACTCATGGGTATTATATATATCCATAGATGAAGTTAGACGAGTTTTATTTGAACATAAAAAGTTATAAATTCAAACTACGCTGCTTAACATTATAACTGTCATTCAAATCGCATATGTAATATAAAATGTGAATATGAAATGAAAATTGGAAATATAAAAGACTCTGCCAGTTTAGAAACTATATAAAATTAAAGTGTTCAAAAACATTTTATCACTTGCAGTGTTTTCAGTAAAAAGTAACATCGCATAAAATTTAGTTTTTATGGTTAATTTAAATAAGTAAAAATTTAAGTATATTTCCATATATATATATTTTTAATTACCTACGTTTTTACGATTGTTTTAGATTTTTTTAAACAAATCACTAGAGAGATGTATAATGTGTAATGTTTTTAATTTGGCAATTAATCTAGGCAGAAAACATAAGTGCATACTTTCAGAAATTGCTTTCTATTTAGCTCGTGTCTTAACATTTTACACTCCACTGACACCTGTATGGTGACAGTGGATTTGTGGTTAAGAGGCTACTTCAGTCAAATGAAAAGACGCATTCGCTAATGCTAATCCTATGGAAGAAATTTATAAAGATATCTCGGTCGCATTTCAATATTTTTAAATGATTTCTTTTGCATTGAATAGTTGAGATCGAGCTGTATGCAGGCCGTTTTTTACTTTTTCGATTTTGATTGCAGATATTTTTTATGAGGAGGCTTTTACTTTCGAAACCGGTTCCGAAAATGAAAATGTCCTCATAAGAAATACCTGTAAACAAAATCGAAAAAGTAAACAACGGCCTTTGTACAGATCAATCTCAACTATTCAATGCAAAAGAAATCATTTAAAAATATTAAAATGCGATCGAAATATCTTTACAAATTTCTTCCATAGGATTAGCATTAGCGAACGGGTCTTTTCGTTTGACTGAAGTAGCCTCTTAAACTTACAGGGCTACCACAAATAGGCGACTATTTTTCTATTCTATTCGCACCACTGTTTAATGGGTTTCAAGACTCTGAAAGCTTTAAAATTTTCGAAATTTTAAGTTTTTTTTACATTTTAAACTGCTATTTTTTCTGTACATTTCGATATAATTGTTTCCTTGAAATTGCCATTAGAACAGAAGTTATGGTGTTTAGAATTCTTATATTAACTCATCTGCGGGCTCTAAGTTGTGAATTTTAAGCTTTATTTTTCTAACTGAGCCCCTAATTAAGTTGAAGACTTGAAATTTTGAATACTTATAGCTGAACACTTCCGATGACACGACAAATCATAAAAATTTCAAATAGTCTTACATTTACCCCTCCGGTCTCTAACATGTGTATTTTAACCCTAGATCTACCGGGAATTTTATTCAAGTTTTAATAAAACGTTCTACACCAGAATTTTTATTTAAAACTATTTAACTTATTTATTTACCTTATTTTTGTCTGGTTTATATACTTAGTTTATTTTAAAGAAATTTCTGGTTTGAATGAATATTTTGTATGTACCTGTCGGGTCCAATGGACCCGTCTGGTAGACGGAGGGTTAAGTAATTTTTCTAACCTCCACCCTTTTCACCCAGGGAGCTTTTTCTAACTTTTGACGACACCCCTTTGACCACTCTTTCACATTATGCACCATAGCCTTACATATTTAGTTCCACTTTTTACCGCCAGGGGGCGTCTAACTATCTCGGGTGCTATGGGCCCAATCCCCTCGACTAACATATCTAAGGATAGGTTGTAAAACAGAGTTTCGTTCGGATAAAGGTTTGTTTAGAATAGAGTGCGGCCCCTGGTTGCGAAATGTGGAACTAACAGATTTGCAAAAGGATAAAGTGTTTTGAAAGGAATATTAAACGAAAGCCTCTGTGCGATCTGTGATCCCATTTACCCATTTGTTAGAGTTTCATCCATCTGGCGGAACTTTATCAGTCTCACTTCTCTTTCTATCCGTACGTGTGTCTCTCCGTCACAGAGCTCGTTCTCAGAAACTGTATAAGTTAGAGACTTGAAAATTTGCATACTTACAGTTGAATACCTCCGATTACACAACAAATAATAAAATTTTGAAAAATTCTTAATTCATGCATGTTTTTAATTAAAAACTCCAATTAAAAGAATGGAAAATATTCATAGTTCAACTAAAGCATTGATTTTAATCAAAACCGCAAAGATTTTCTTTCCGGAACTCCAAAAAAGGGGGAGGGTTTGAGCACAATTCCCCGGCTATCATAACGATAAAAGACTATAGGTTTTCAAAGTTACCTATTTTTCACGAACTATTTCACCTAAAAAGGCGAATTTCGATACCCATACTCAAAAATATTTTCTCTTTCAGAACTTCTAAAACTTTTTCAAAAATTCCCATCTATTAAAAATCGATTTTACATGAATTTGAGAAATTTCAGCATTTTAAATTTCCTTTAAACAAATTCTCGTTTTTAAAAATTTTAAATTTTATTTAAATCTCCGCTAAATTTTTAAAATTTCGGACTTTTGAATTTTATTTAAATAATTTGACTTGAATATTTTTATTTTTATTTAAAAAAATAACTTCTGATTATAAAATTAAATTCATTGGGACTACGATCTAAGTAAGGATATTAATTAAGGGATATAGTGTTTTGAAAAGAATATTTAACGAAACCCTCTGTGTGACCTGTAATCACATTTACCCACTTGTTCTTTCTTTACACCTGTCCACTGGGAATCTTTTTAAATTGACCAACTTGCCTCTCTTACACATATAAGACAAAAAGACACAGTGTGCACCAAGGTTTATAATACATAAAAAAAGGCAAAGAAAAAGGAAAAACCACGATGGATATTATTCCAAGTATAAAAGTCGCAAAAATAATATTACAGTGTTCCTACGGGTCAGAGAAAACCTGGAAAACAAGGAAAAGTCATGGAATTTGAAAATGTAGGCAAAAAGTCAGGGAAATTTTTAAATATTTGAAGTGGTCGGGGAAAAGTCAGGGAATTTTTGATGTATCACTTTCCATCAGAATCTCGGTTATCATAAATGAAGAAATTTTGAATTAATTATTCATCCAATATAAAAATTTTATATAAAATTTATGCAAACTATATAACAATAGCATAATATGAAAAATAATTAAAAATCGGAAATTCATACAACGCGTAATTTTTTTTAAGCTACTAGTCTGAGATTCTGATTTAAAGTGATACATCAAAAATTCTCTGACTTTTCTCCGACCACTTCAAATATTTAAAAATTTCCCTGACTTTCTGTCTACATTTTCAAATTTCCGACTTTTCCCTGACCCGTAGGAACTCTGTAATATTATTTCCGCGACTTTTAAAGTTGTCCACTGTGGAGGGTTTTACAATTACATATAAGCCGAAATTTTACTGCGAATGGTCAGGGGAAACTTGCAAAAGTCAGGGAATTTTTTTACCAGAATTGTGTAGGAACCCTGTAATTAAAATCAAAACTTCTTGTTTAGTATTTTCTACAATCCTGTTGTAAAGAAGTTTTCTGGAGCGTTCCTCTACAAATTTAAATTGTACAAAACTTTAAAATTTTCTGTCATAACGCCAATTTTGACATTATATTTTGATTATCCGATAAATATTTACCTTCGGCTATCAAATGGTGAATCATTCGGTCTAGTAATTTAGGTATTTTTCAGATGCAAAGTTTTGAGCTGCTGATGTTAAATTTATTTTTAATTGTTGGATAACAGATTGCAAATTAGGTAGTTTTCTAAGTATTAGTCGAAAGTATTTGGTGGAATGAGGTGTAATTTATTCTCATATTTAAAACTTCAAGAAATCGATTTCTGTTACAAATTCTTAGATTACGATCATATACTATATTATTTCTGTTGTCAACATCAATTTTTCAATGATGAATTTTTCTAATTAATTTTTCTAAGCATTTACAAAACGCAAAACAATGGCTGAGGTAGCATTCGAAAGTCTTTTAAATCGGCTTCTGACATAGTACGCTAATGTTTTGTTAAAACATTTTTTGATTAAAATTTCCAGTTAATAAAAAATTAAATCAGCATTTTTTTTGAAAAAAAAAAAATGAAAGGTTCTTCTTCAATCAGTGTTACCACTAAAATAAAATACTGCATTATTATCATGCTCAGCAATGGTTATAAAAAAAATAAATAGTACAAAAAAGATAAAATGTGGATGCCAACGCACGGATTTCTTTTATATTTAAGATGAAGTAGCAAAATTAATACATGGAAATTTATACATGGAATTTATGCATGGAATTTATACACTTATACATGGGGAAAAAATCCAATGTTCCTCTTATCATATTCGCGCAAACCGAAATTTTTTCCGAGCATTACTTCTTTTATTAGGATTTTTCTTAAGTTTGTACGAATTTATGACGCACCCTGTATATATTTTATATATAATATAGTTAATGAGGTATGGAATTTTAAATTCTATTACAAAACACACTTTATATTGTAAAGGTAAATAATTAATTTCGTTTTAGAAGAAATCGTGGCATCTCATGAACGCGAATAAGCTCAATATAGCAGTGTGGTAAGAGTGGGAAATGAATGTTCCTATTTAATTAAAGAGCTTAATGAAAGAAAGTGTTATGCCATCTGGTTCTCAAAATTTGTTTTATTTTATGAATGAAGGTGTTATGAGGCTTCTAACATGTGGTAAAGTTTCAATTTAGTCTTGAAGCTCTGAGACATCTATCTATCTATATGTTGAAAATACCAGGCTGTTTTTTATCATCTGACCTGAGCTTTCTACTGAACCGATTTTGATAATTATTTTTTTAAATGAAAGCACTTTTTTTTTGTAGATGTGTCCACACTTGCTATTTTTTTAAATAATCCCATTTTTATATTTTAATTTTAAAAGTCTTTTATGAAATTTCTTCACATCGGTGGCAATCGGTTTACTTCCATTGTTGAAGAGAGAAGGAAAATAAATAAGAATTACCATATCATTACGGATGCCATTTTCGTATTACAATTAAAAATAACTTTTTTTAAACTTTTGAACAGAAAATGACGTCACAATTAAAAAAAAAACGCATTTTTACTCATAAAGCTCTTTCTTGCATTTCATTTTTTTATTGAGCTAATACTGAAATTGAAACGCTAATCTCAGAGGGCTTCAGCAAGTGAAAATGAAGTCATAGTAAAATTGAAAGGAGTATTTTCTTTGATAAAACTAAATATCTCACAGTGAATGCGTCTAAAAAGTAAATTTCTGGATTCGGCCGGCAGTCAGATTAGAACCTCAAGTCAAGAGTGCGAATGCTCACATGCAAAATTACAACTGACAAACGTTACATCAAACTTCGGAATATGTTTATTAATAATCTATTGCACGTTAAAATATTTTTAGAATAGTGAATATTAATATGAAAGTATGCATGTAAATTTTTCGATGGTGAAAACGGCGTCATTTTTAGATTTCGTTAAAAATAACAATTGTAATTGTGCCATAGTGACGCAATTGTTGTTGATTTTTCATTGTGTAAAACCAAAGGTCAAATCTTCAATTAATAACTTCATATATTTTTATCTTAATTGCATGTTACTGATTACGTATATGATTAAAGTTTAATTTTTCAATAATTTGAAAAGTTGAAATTAAACTTAAGTTAAAAATAATATTTGTTTTGAGAGATAGGTCAGCCAATATAAGATTGATTATTTATTATAATTATTTTTGTGACTTATTTTTAAGTTCAATAAGTAAGTTCTTTTAAACATTTTCATTCGTCGAATTCGACGGGTTTCGACTCGTCATTTATTAATATTTAATCTATATTGAAGATATTGAGGTAGTCCACGAATTTCACGTTATATCACAATTTATAAAAAAATAGTGGGAGAACAAATTTTAAAGAATTCTTGTTTCTTTTTACATTAAAAGGAGTTACTTTCACATATTATACTCTGAAGTTTTGTGTTCATCATTTGTAAATAATCATCATCACGAGAACTTTTGTTGATTATTATTGATACTCAGACTATATACATAATTTACATTTATACATCATATTTATAAAAAAATGATTGATTTCTACTTGAAAATCATTTGTTCCTCTCTGGGAAGCCAAGCTAATATTTTCATAACCAGGAACATATTTTTTTCCACTTTTGGAAGATCAAGAAAATAAAACTACAGCGTGCAAGCGAATTTCACATTCTACTACAAAACTGAAGAACAAGAGAAAAAAATGTTTTTAATATCAATTATCTGGTAGGCCACGTGACCATCGGTGCCACCCCAGTCTAGCCCGCTCAAGGGATTTGCGAAACATTCCACAATCTATACTAATATAATAAGAAAGAAATGTTTGTTTCTAGACGTAATCTCTAGAACTACCGAGATTACACCAAAAGTAATGGTGACAGAATGGTGGTAAACAGCCTCTGTTCTAACATAATCTATATTTTATGTCGATATCCCTACCCCCAAGAGGGTGCAAGAGCGAAAAAGTTCTAAAATTAAGAATTTTGTGATACTGTTGGAGTAGAAATGTAAAATTTGGCATGGTGTTATTTTAAGTTGTCACTAAGAAAGGTTTTTGTAAAAATTCGAATATTTAAAGGGTAAAATGAGCGACAAACGTTCCAAAAATGTTCTGAATTACGATTTATTTGGAATTGTTAGGGATAGAAACTTGAAATTTGACATGGTTATTACTTTTAAGACATAAATGCTCGCACAGAAAAAATTTAATAAAAAGTCGAATTTAACAGGGTGCGAGAAGTAAAAGTCACTAATTTTTCACTAAATTTGTGATTTCTAAAATACTCTTGAGGTTAGAAATTTTTAATTGAGTTTGGTAGTTAATGTATTTAATAATTTAAATTGTATTAACAATTTTTAATGGATGAAATTTAAATTTTAATAAGTTTTCTAATAGTGCTTAGTACATTTGTTAACATATAAAACATATATTACCTAAAAAAATCAATGAAATTTATATGAAAAAGCTTTTACTTCAATTTTCCTCAAAACCTTATTTTTAAATTGCACAATAACCTTGACCACGAAGCTGGTCTACTGTCGTATTTATAAAGGATTGTTCGTTTATTTATTAAATGATTCTATAATGGACATTTTCAAATTCTTTTGCCCAATTAAATTATATATTATCAAATAGAGTATTCGCTCTTAGTTATTCTCTAAATCACTCCAGCATGTACTTTGTGTTTTTTTTTCTATTTCAACCATTTCATATAAACTGAATCATTAAAAACTTGCTATTACTTCACTCGGAAAGTCAACCACAAGTAAATCATCCAAACTGCATTTTCTGTCTTCCCAATTAAGCTTTTTTCAATCAATCAAACCATTAAATCGAGTTCTGTGATTAGATTGTCGCCAATAAGCAGTAAAATAATATGATTTGCAGTTACTGCGACGAAACAAGGTGATTATCCAACAAACGATCTTATGATTATTATTTTTGTGAATATGAAAAACGTACAGTAATAAATATGTTAGGCATGATTAATTACTTTCACAATTAATTGGTACAACAATTACTCTCGCAACATTTTGTAAGACAACTATTAAGGCAACGAATTGCAATAAAATCTTAATAAACGGCATGTTTTTCGTTAAAAAAAAAAAAAAAAAAAAAAAAACATCACTTTATCGTGAAACGATTATGGTCGTATGAAAAGTTTCGCAACCGGTTTTGAATTTATTAAAAAATGGACATGCTTTCTTAGCTTTCGATGAACCTTCTGAAACCAACAATATGCACTACTTGCAAACATCGAGTGGAGGTAGATCATAGCACAACAAGCAATTTTTGTGCAGGAAATTAGAATCGCCATTTATTTATTAACCCATTAACGACGAGTTTCTTTAACACTTCTTTTAATACTGCGACACCAGTTTTCACATAATTGTAATTTTAACTTATTTAATCTCCCAAAGTTTGACATTAGGTAATATGAAAATTTCCTTACTAAAATAGTACTGGTTTTCACATTTAAAATTTCATAATACTTAAAGGGCACGTTTTCTTGCCAACCAGCGTTAATGACTTAAGTTAACTGCCATGATTTTTGTACACAATTTTATCAGTAGTGAAGATGCAGGGTGGTTCAGAACTACAATGTAAAGGCAGGTAGAGGTAAAAAATGTAAAGGCAGATAGAGGGGACCTAAATAAGGAGAATTCGTATAGGACTATGGGTGCAGAAATGCAGCGTTGAGGCAGTAGAGGGCGGTGTTAAGTTCGGTGGATGAAATTGCTTCGCTAGCTTGAATAGTCATTCCCTCACGGATTTCGAGCAACAAGCATCGTTACACCAATGCGAGCTTGCCGACATACATTTTATATGTGGGGCTAATCAAGGAAATAATTCACGCCCAACACGCGTCCAACAGCTTTTGAGTTTGTCGAAGGACTACTCTCTATTGTGCGTAATTCTGCTTCTTTCACTAGAGGAATTCTGCGATATCTTACAGTCTTATCTCGCCTGGAAGTATAAAACGATCCACTAGCGCACAACTCCTAATGAAGACACAAATGTTCGGGGATCCGGCAGAACCTTACCCGGGAATCGTTCAATCTAAAACCTTTGAGCAGACAATCCATTTCCTTGCGCAATCCCATACATGAAATGCATGTCTGCAAGCTCCGTATTGGTGTAATAATCCTAATAATGCTGCGAGAAATGACGATTCACGCCAACGAAGAGCATTCGCCCGCCGCGTTCAACAACGCCCTCTACTACCTCAACACTTCATTTCCGCACCCTTATTGTTATACGAAATCTGCTTATTTAGGTCCCTTCTACCTGCCTTTACATTTTAAACATGTAGTTCTGAACCACCCTGTATTTTAACGAAAATAGCAACAGGGGACTTTCTTCTGTGGAAATTGCAACGATATTAGGAAAAGGGATGGACGTCGCTACCATTCGCATTCAAACGGATAGAACGCGACTCGCTGTTTCTCGAAATGGTATTCACAATGCTTATAGTGTCGCAGACAGAATCACGGTATTCTACGCGTTTCGTTTCAAAATCGCTTCCCACAAAACAAGATAAGTCTTGAAAATCCAGTCAGAATAACTGCATTTTTGTTAAATTTATGAAAAAAATTCATCTTCGGACAAAAGTGACACACCTGATTTTTTTATTGAATAATTTGTTTACAACCTTAGTTTGCCGTACAAAAATTGTTTGTTCTCAAAATATGCTGTTCTTCCCCTCGAAGTTTTCTCGTGAAGTTCTGGGAGACTCTACATATTAAATTAGTATTAAATATAAGTTTATAGATGCTATTGAGTCCAATATAAACCCCGCCCCACCAGTGGCCGAGAGGTTCTGCTCTCAAAGCTGGTAGATGGGAGGTGCTGGGTTCGAACCCAATCGTGCCCGTCGGTCTAATCGTTCGGAGTTTTCGTGGTTTTCTTCGAACAATGTATTTCCATGCGTAAATACGGGTTAGGTTCCCTTAAAATGGCCCCCACAAAGGGCACACCCCCCCCCCCCCCTGGGCCTATATCCCTCGAGTAGATAATTGGCCGTCAAAAATCAACCCAACCCAATATAAACCCTTTACATTTGTTAACTAAAGTATAAGGACTACCGGAAAGTTCTGTCCGATAATATTATTTCTCGCATACTTTTTAAAATTCAGATTTCTTCATTGGTACCACTTTTTTCAAATGGTAAAGTTCCCTTTGTTTTCACCTTAATGGGAAATGCGAAAACAATGCGAATTTTACCTTTTCAAAAAAGTAGTGCCAATGAAGAAATCTGAATTTTAAAAAAGAAGGCGTCAAATAACATTATCGGACAGAACTTTCCAGTAGACCTAATATATACATACGAAGGCCAAGGGAAAACCAACAAGAGTCTTTGATTTTAAATTTTGAAAATACTTAACCATTTAGAGCACTTACAACCATTTTGATACATAACCATTTGTGGAAACATTTTGAGAACACATAGATAGACCCCAGTCTAAATTCGTAATTTGGATAGCTGTTAACCATCTCGCTGCATTATTGTTTTATCAAAGTAGCTTCAAAAATTGAGTACTTAACCCTTCGCGACGAGCGTCTTTTAAGAATTTTTATTCTTTTATTACCGGTTTTCAAAACAAACATTTTTATCTAATTTAATCGGGAAAATGCTATGATTAAATAAGGCAACATTTACAATTAAAAAAAAAATAGCGGATGGGAATAATCAAGGAGGGTTAATTAGACGGGAAAATGCGCCCCCAAGAAAATCTCGGGTTGCGCAAATTTTGCAACTTTTACGTTACCCGAGGAAATCTCGGGTTGCGCAGCGAGAGGGTTAAGGGATCTTATCCTTCGATTTTATACTGATTTATGTTTTAAATAATATTTCAAAATGCTTCAGAGAAGTAACCTACATTATTGTACAATATTAAAGTCTGTGCAAAACTAACATTTCAGAAAATTAATTAAACCCTAATGATCAATTTAATGTAGTTTAAGAAGGCCAACTAGAAATCATATATATATATATATATATGTATAATTCATTGAATTTGCTTCACGGTATTCAAATAACGGGCAGGTGCAGATTATTTTCTTAAGGCACATTTCAGATCAAAGAACTCACGGTAATTGAATCGTTCCAAAATTGCTGTCACAAAGTGAAAAAAGATACCACAGAGGTGTCAGACACATCTTCAAAAAGCAATAATTATGAAATACCCATTCTTTTCTCATCAAGATTGCAATATCATCATTTCACTGCAAAATCATCAGACGATGAGTGCTTGGAAACACCATATAACTGAACGTCAACGAATTTTCTAATAGTGGTTGTTCAGACACCTAGCTCCGCCCCCCTTGTAATGCTAGTGTCACATCAAAGAAATGCCGGCTCTATTTGTTGTTTTTTCTGTGTTCTTGTTCTTTTCAAATTTTTTATAGGCGACAGGTAGAAGATATAAATGAACATCCGGTGTTTCAGGACAAATTGATTGATTTTATCACACCAATGGATAATTGAATTATTTTGAGGATTGTAGACTTACATTTACATTCCGTCTTTCTAAAACTGGAAAATAAATCTAATATGTCTATCAACTAAAAACAATTAATTTTTTTCAGGGAGGATACTAATGTTTTAAATACAAGTAAAGAGTTCTAACTGAAACTCATTAAAATTTTCAAAGAATCATTATAACCACATTTAGAAATTATACCTAAAAGGCATTTTAGAAAACATTTCCTAGACCACACAAGAAAGGCGAAAATTGTGACTCCAATACTTCATACACCAACATCTTATTAAACCGTCAAAATTGAAACTTTTTTATTGCATATTCATGTATTTTAACCCCTTGGGGGGGAGGGGGGTGCAAGTAATTGCGCTCCTGTAATGTTGAATTCACGCCGGAATCTGCAAAAAGATTTATTGCAAAATAAGAAAAGGCAATTTTACGTCTTTTTGCCACCAAAGTTAGAAAAGTAAAATTTAATAAAATTTTTCTGGTGCAAATCTTCATTAATCGCAGGTGGGATAAAATATATCCCACCGCCCCTCAAGGGGTTAACCCCTTGAGCTCTAGCACTGTTAGCGGATGTATGCCACTAGCTACCAGTGTTGCTGCCTCTGGTAGACTTTTTTTTTTTTTTTTTTTTCTAGATATTTTGAATTCACACCACAAAAATTTAACTGATAATTTTATTTTACTTTATTAATGAAAAAATCAATCATCTCGTAGAGCAAAAATAAAAGTTAAAACTTACTGGTCGAATTCGGAATGTGCAATTTTTAAAAAAATCAGGCAGATATCATGACTTACGCTGCGTACGTCATTGTCGGAAATTACCAAAACTAGGGGATCGAGCCCGAGCTCCTCGGGTTACAGAGTATAGGTAAAAACAATTCTGTTTTTTAAACTCTAATTATTATTTTTTTACATGTAATATATATTTTAGATTGTCCACTAACATAAAAAAGAATTTTTATATGAAAAATATCAATTATGCAATCAAATAAAGTTTTAAAATTTATTAAAAGCGTTACTTTCACATGCCAGGAGTTCTTATCCCAAGATTTTGCGACTTAAGGCAGTCTTTCCGATCATTTCAGTGCTTTAAGCGCGTGGTTCAATCCCATGTTTGTTAAATTTGTTTCTTATTTACATTATTTTATTTATTTTTCTATAGAGGAAGTTTTAATTTTGTTATGGGACATCAGACGGAAACAAATGCTGACATTTTTACATTGTTTTGAAGGCAAGCGGATTAATATTTCATAATCGAGCTACACGTGATAGAGATACATTTAAAAATAATTCATGCTTGAAAATCTCTCTCTATATATATATATAACGCTATCGCACGTGGCACAGAAATCTCAATTATTTGTTAATTGTTTAATGGCAACCCCCGAATGAAACGCATCTCATTGGTTATTGTGTAAAAGTTTCCAAAAGGAATAACAATAAATAAAAAAAAGTTTAATTAATAACTATAGAAAAAACAATTTATATAATAAAAAAAATAAAAGTAAATAAACAATTTATTAATAAATAAACAACAACATCCGGGTTACCATATCAAGCAAAATAACGACACTATGGCGCCAGTTAAGTACCCCGGTGCGTATATGACATTGGCGTCAGAAAAAAATCGCGCCAACGTGGTGCGTATATGACATCTGTGCCGTCTTTTACTTATTTATTTATCGAACAACAAACATACGACTTCATCTCATTTAAAATACAATAAATAAATAAATAAATAAAGGTACTTTTCCAGTATAGGTACTTGGCGAAATAGAGAAAAGGTCCATGGCGAGGAAAGAAATTTGGCAACGTACTTTCTGGCAACCTATTTAATCAAAATATTTTTTTCGAATAAAATTACATAAAAGTTGCCATGATCAGAAAGAGTTTGTACTTTAATGTTAGCTGGGCGCAATTCTCGCCAATGGCATTTTTTAACTCGCCAGCACATTTTTTTATTTTTCGAGGGGTAAATTAAAACAATGCTTTGATGTTGAAATTAAATAGTTTATGGTATTATTTATTCTTTTTCTGTTTTAAAGATTTTCTTTTTAAGTGAAAGTCATGCATTTTAAACGTTTCAGTTTAAAATTAAAGCTATCCATTTTAAATAAAATGAATGAAAGGATTATATTTTAATCATGAAATATGAAAAACGGGTACAATGTTTGGCGATTTATCACCTGTGCCCGACTAACATAAAAATACCGAGTTCTTGATTTCTCTATCAGAATCTTCCTCTTTGGCGAAGGATCGAGCAAGTAAATTAAATTATGAATAAAAGTAACATGATACAATGCCTAGGATACATTTAAGGGAGACTAAACTGGTCGCCACGGGCGAATAGTTATTTTAAAAACCATAATAACTCAGTCAATTAAGATACAATTTTCAAACAAATTGCATTTGAAAGTAGTTTTTTTTCTCTATTTGACGGCGTAAAAATCGAAAATGCGCGATATTTAGAAATTTAAAAAATCGCTGACATAGCAAGCATTTTAATTTAATTTTTTTTTTCAGGTTTTATGGGAAAATGACAACAAAATATACAGTATCTCCTATTTTCGACTATTTTCCGTTTACTTTCAATGACTTTCAATAGAAATGGGGTCTTTTGTTGCCACGATTAGAAAAATGATATTAAAAACTACAAAAAAATTAATATCTCAAAAATAAATTGAGATACAGCTTTCAAACAAATTGCATTTAAAAGAGCATTGTTTTCCTCATACAACGGTGTAAAAATTTAAAATGTGCGACGGTTAGAAGTTTTAAAATTTGCAGTAAAGAAAATTGCAAAACCAAAATTTTATTTTAAATTTCAAAGTGTTGCCATTCGCAAAATGACGTATGCGTTACGCACAGATATGTTTGTCCTTTATAATATCGATAGCATGGCGCATAGAGCGCAAGAGGTTAATGTAAATATTTTTTTGTAATTTAATCATTTGAGGGGCAAGCAATTATGTCTCTGTAATGTCGAATTCACACCGGAAAAATTGAAAAAAAAATTTTTAATTAAGAAAAAGCAATTTTTAATCATTTTTTTGTCCAAAGAACAAAATATAAAATTTAGTTAAAAGTACGAATCTTTAAAATTAGGTCGGATATCGCCCCTCAAGGGGTTAAAGCACTTTCTCTTGCACAACACAAGAAACGCGAAATCAATACACCAGTTATAATTTTTTTAGTTTTCACTGTATTATGTATTTATAATTTATTTATGTAAATCATATTGTTTTTTCTTTTTTTTGCCCGTTATTATTATATAAATACGTAGCACCTTAGTCATTGTCTGGTCCGTACGTCTTCCTGTCCGTCTGTCCGCATATAACAGCACAGAAACTACATAAACGAATGGTTTGAAATTTAATATATATAATATTTGCAGAATTTTACCGACTCATTTCAAATTTTATGAAAATCGAATCAAAACTTAAAAAGATATTAATAAAAGTTTTCATCATCCTATTAAATCCTATCATATGTAATTAACACTAAAACAGCCATGTCAAACACGCGTCCCGCGGGCCACAACTGGCCCGCCGACCATTTATCTATGGCCCGCGAAGTCTTTGCCATTTTACATTGATTTAATTATCCTTTGTCTAGTGTCTGCCATTAGTCGAGTTTTTCCAGGGACGTATCGGATTACATTATTACAAAAATCATCAGAGTAGAAATTTTTAAAAAATGTATTAAAAAATTATTTCAAAAAGATTTTTATATCATGAAAATCAGTTTAATCTGTTTCCCTCACCTCTAATAATTTATGTTCAAATTATTGTTCAGAATTTATTACTGCAGCTAATCAAAATTCAGCACGATTCCATTTTGGCGCTGTGGTCAGGGAGTTTCCAAATTTCGACTAATTTTTTTCAATCGACTAATTTTTTGAAATACAATATGCAACCTTTTGTTATTTTTAAAGTCAAATAAAATAATTTGAACCAGGAAATGTATTTAATAAATGAAATAAAAAAAGTATCGATTATATATGACATGTTTTATTAAATAGATTTTCTGATTCAAAATATATTTATTTTTGTTTTTTAACTTTGAGAAAACACGGAAGATCGACAGCTATGCCTATGCTAAATATAGATTAGCGTGTACAAGCAATTTTTAAAATAAACGTAATTTATACTATTCAATTATTATTTTTCTTTTTTTAAGTTGATAAAAGTAAATGTGAGAGTTTTTTCGAAAAAAAAATAATATAAACTTACTATGTACAGCTCAGATTCAAAATATTAGAATAATTACTATTTTTTCACAAACTGGAAATATCCTTTGGTAATTTAACATCTTATAATGCAAATATGCAAACGATATTTTTATTAAGAACTTATTGTTGATTAAATTTATTTATTATCTTAAAATTAATATCATTTCTGAAAAGAATAATTGAAAAAAAAATTATTTTGAAAAGTCAAAATATTAGAATAGTTATTCAAGTGGTTCAAAATATTAGAATATTTCACATTAATTCTCCTTTAATTATCACCAATTCATAACTGGTGGCATCATTGATTAAATTCAGACATTTTATTTAAAATCGGTGTTCTTTTTATAGTTTGTTTGCTTTTTCGTCTTAAAATGGGTCGTGTGGGTGATATTCCTGAATCTATTAAACTTCGCATGTTTGGTTTGTATCGGCACGGTAAAAATCAATGTTATATAGGGAATTATTTACATTGTTCGCAATCAAGCGTTAGTAAAATACTAACACAATATACAAAAAATGGAAAATTTCAGAATAATTGCCGAAATGGCTGCCGAAAATCAAACGCATGTGCTAGAGCTGACAGGAAACTGAAGCGTATAGTTAAGAAAAACCGATTTAAAAGCGTGCAATTCTTGCATCGAAAATGGAAAGAAGAAGGAGTTGAAGTTTCTACATCGAGAACATTAAGACGTCTCCATAAATTTAAGTTTGAATCTCGTATACCGAAAACAAAATCTCTCATGACTGTAAAACAAAAACGTATAAGACTCGGTGTAAATCAAGACGTTTATGGAGCAAAGAAGATTGGAAAAACATATTAGTTAGGGATGAAATTATCTTGTATAGATACAAAACATACTTTCATCGCTAAATAATATATTTTCCCAATCTTCTTCGCTCCATAAACGTCTTGATTTACACCAATTGAATCTTATACGTTTTTTGTTTTACAGTCATGAGAGATTTTTTTTTCGGTATACGAGATTCAAACTTAAATTTATGGAGACGTCTTAATGTTCTCGATGTAGAAACTTCAACTCCTTCTTCTTTCCATTTTCGGTGCAAGAATTGCACGCTTATAAATCGGTTTTTCTTAACTATACGCTTCAGTTTCCTGTCAGCTCTAGCAGATGCGTTTGGTTTTCGGCGATTATTCTGAAATTTTCAATTTTTTGAATATTGTGTTAGTATTTTACTAACGCTTGATTGCGAACAATGTAAATAATTCCCTATATAACATTGATTTTTACCGTGCGATACAAATCAAACATACGAAGTTTAATAGATTCAGGAATATCACACACACGACCCATTTTAAGACGAAAAAGCAATCAAACTGTAAAAAGAACACCGATTTTAAATAAAATCGTCTGAATTTAATCAATGATGCCACCAGTTATGAATTGGTGATAATTAAAGGAGAATTAATGCAAAATATTCTAATATTTTGAACCACTTGAATAAATATTCTAATATTTTGATTTTTAAAATAATTTTTTTTCAATTATTCTTTTCAGAAATGATATTAATTTTAAGATAATAAATAAGTTTAATCAACAATAAGTTCTTAATAAAAATATCGTTTGCATATTTGCATTAAAAGATGTTAAATTACCAAAGGATATTTCCAGTTTGTGAAAAAAAAGTAATTATTCTAATATTTTGAATCTGAGTTGTACTTAATGTTGGAACTTTTCATTAAAATTTCTTTAACAGGGTTGTGTCTCGTACAGACAAATTTTATTCTGTGCAATAGTAATATTATTACATTTTTTTATATGCCCCGCGGCTTAGTATATAATGCTTAATTTGGCCCACGGCGGTAAATGAGTTTGACATGCCTGCACTAGAACAATCGGAAATTTTACTCATGTGTTATAAAAATATTTTACACCAGAATTTTTATTCAAAACTATTTAACTTATTTCTCTGTAGAACAAACTTAACTTAGTTTATAAAGAAATTTCTGGTTTGAATCGAAGTAATTTTAAATGGTAGCGGTCAAAATGACCACTGTGCTCGTTTTAGTGTTAGTTGAATGACATCCCATGATAGGTAATGATTCTAGATTGCCATAGTTGATTACGTCATATTTAAAATGGAGTCCTATTATATCCGTATTACTGAATTCAATATACATAATCGTACTAAATTTTGCATTCATGCATTTTTGAATAAGAGTGCAACAGCTATTGCACCAAGACCTGAATATTTATAAAACTAGTTATAGTACGAGCGCACCTCATTTGCTACGTTTTATGTAAATTTTCCGACTTGATATTTTTTAATTCCTTTTTTTTCTAGTACCACTCAAGAAATGTATAAGGCAGTGTGAAGAATGTCTTTCCTATATTACATACATCAGTTGCATTTTTTTTTCCTTATTATAATTTTTTTCTGAGTAAGTGTGGCATTCTCACAATCTTTTGACATTTAGGGAAAAAAATCTGGCGAAATTAAACTTGCTAAAATAACATTTTAATATGATAGACGAATGCCTTAATGATTCAAAATAAAGAAAAAATGGTCAGCAGCGAAAAAAGTTTTATTTAACTGAGGTTTAAGTTAAACTTGCGAGTTTAATTTTCCTTACCATTTTACCACTAAAACTTCTTATTTTCTTCTAAATTTTTACTTATAATGAATTTGCATAGTACCCACAGGACATTCAAATAAGAAATAATGACAATGTAGTATTTTTAGTACAAAATTTTGGTATAACATTGTCTTAAAGGGCTGTTAAAGAAGGGAGAATAATGTAAAAAAAGGGGATGGTATAGAAAAAAAGGGACGGTAAGGATGGAACAGCAAGGAAAATTACCACCTATTTTAGGCAGATCATGTTGAGACTAAGTGGTAGCCAAAATGTTCATTGATTTTTAGAAACAGTTATTTGCATTGGAATAAATTTAAAAAAAAATTAATTTACCTCGAAAAGTGGAGGAATAAACCTTGGGAACGGTGAGACTACCAATAAAGCTACGGTGCTTGAAATTGATATTTAAATGCTGATTTAAACTCTACAGTAAATTTCCTGCCAAAGAATTTTAGACATTACTTCTCTAGCATACTTCTGCATGAAAAAAAACTTGAAAAAAATTCTGTGGCTGCACCTGAAGTAATTTTCTGTATAATTTTAGAAGAGGGATGGTAAAAAATCTAAAACCTAGGGACATAGTTTAAAAAATAATAACAACCCTAAAAATGTGTGTAGGCTAATTTTTAGCTACTTATTTATATAAAACAATAGTTTCAGTTTATAGAAAAAAGTACATCGAATTATTTTTATTGAAACAATTTTATCCAGACAGCTCCAAACTTAAAAATCAGCATCAGGGACACGGAACGGTATAGGAGTTTTCCAGGTGTTTGGATCACCCAACATCGTCCAAAACTTATTTATCTCGTTAATATTGTTGTGCAATCATGCAATGGGATGTTCCCAAGTATATGAAATAAAAAAAAAACACAAAACAGTGTATTAAAATAAAAATTATTATTCAGGGATATGAAAGTCAAAAGATTGTGAAAATGCCCTATGTATTCATGCGTATTTTTTTAGATGTAAATAAAGTATATTCTACTAGATACATTGTCATTTCATTTTAAGGAACATTCTTAAATGACTAATTAAATATCTTTATTGGAATTCATAAGAAAAGAGAATGATTTTAATAAAAGGTCTCTGAAAAAAAATATGTGTATATATATATTTGATTCGCAGAAATCGATAGCGATATTTTAAATTAATTCGTAACTTACCGAGTTCTTGCTCAAATCAAATTTCGTTTATCCATCTCTAATGATTTCTGATAATCACCTCTGCACCTTTTCAAAGTCTTACAATAATTCACTAATTTATTTAGGAAATCAAAATTAAATAATGAGGATTTCAATATGAAAATAGCTCCAACGTCTCCGATGAGAACGCCATTTGTATAATTGGAACCAACCCTTGAAACTGTCTGCCTGTTTCAGTCCTTGAACAGTTATTATCTACTTTCGAATGAGGGAATAAATTATTTCGAGTGCACATTAATGCTCGAGATCACTCGATTAAAACAATTTTGTTAATATGTGGAAAGATTTATATCGCTCGAATCGGAGACTTTATTAGTAACATAAACATCCCATTGAGGTTTAAGAATTTTGAATTAATGAAGCTTTTGAAAAATATTAAGCTAACTCATTTTCGAGAGTCGTGAAGGGGTTTGTGTGTAGTTTATTTCAAGATCCCCCTATAGAAAATCAATATTCACCAAATTTTGTAGAATATTGTATATAATAGAACGAGCATCGAAAACTGACAATAATTGACAATTAAAATAATAAAACTTTGTAACCATTAAATCAAAACAATGCATAGGACGCGTTTCGAGCTTGAAAATTAACACCCCGTCATCAGCTACTGTAAACACGTGTCCGTAAGAGGACAAGGTCACAAATGAATAGAAAGGGAAAGGAGAAGAGATTACAAAGAGTGCGACAGATGGCGCTGGCAGTAAGGTAAAAACCATGGAGGAAAGAGATAGATAGAGATGCAGTAAGGTGGCCGGGGGTGACGCTAAAAAAGTAACCCTAAAATCAGCTACAGTCGGCCCAAACACAAGCACGTTCTGTCACGGAAAAAAAGAAGAAAACTTTTAGTAATACAGTTTTTAATTCATAATATAATGGAATGCTGCTTTAGAATGCTTAAAAATAAGCAGATCACTTTCATTTAGAGAAAAAAATGCACGGGTGATGTCAAAGAATTCGGTCCCTGTTCCAGATGCTTGTTTTGTTTGGGCCGAGGGAGAGCATTTAAATTTGAGCTATAACACGCATCATATTGCAAACCTTTTTTACGGCATACTGCATCTCTATCTATCGCTTTCCTCCATGGAAAAAACAAATGACAGAGGATCGCATGCAAAATTGGTAAGTGTTGCCACAATCATAGAAAGCATTTACAAAAGAGAAAAGAAAATAAACAAAATTAAAACAAATAAATAAGTAAAAGCAAAAAATAATAATAATCATAATAATAAAACACAGAAAAATAAATAGTTTTCTGTATTTCAGATTAAGCGAGCACCAGAGGTATATTTCAAATCAAGAAATCACTAAATCTTCTATTGTCTTTCACTGTTGGACTTCCAGTCACGGTTTTAATTTCTAAATGGCCAGAATTATTTCTTCTCCTGTCTCTCCCACTCACTTGGATTTTCAGGAAGCTTATTTTATTTTCAAGAATTCTGATAAACTTGCCAATGATCTCTCATCGTCTCTTTTTCTCTCCTCAGCTTGGAAATTGCTTTTGTAATTCTTTCATTCTTTTCTTGTCTCTTTTCATTTTTTACGGCCAAAAAAAAAAAAAAATCCTTATTTGTTTCTTTCCCTTTCTTTTATTATTTATTTTTCTGTATTTTATTATTATGATTATTATTATTTATTTTTGTTTTCACTTATTTATTTAATTCTGCTTATTTTCCTTTCTCGTTTATAAGTATTTTCTGTCATTGTGGCAACACTTTCCAATTCTGCATGCGATCCTTTGTGATTGAATTTTATCCTGCTGCTAGCGCCATCTGCCGCACTCTCTGTATTCTCTCCTCCTTTCCCCTTCAGTTCATTTGTGACCTTGTCCACTTATGGACACGTGTTTACAGTAGCTGATGACAGGCTATTAATTTCCAATCTCGAAACGCATCCGATGCATTGTTTTGATTTAATGGTGATTTTTACAAATAATTATTATTTTAATTCAATATTGTATATGTTGAATAATATATGCTGTATACGTTGAATGGTACAATACCAATATTGTACCATTTTGAAAATTCAGGGTATCTTAAAACAGTCTGAATTTTTTTTTAATTCAATGACAAGTAAACGGTGACAGCGATTGAAATTATTCTCATAATAGATAATGTGTAGTGTTTCCAGGTGTCCCGCGTAAATCGGAGCTCCAAATGCTCTGTACACCAGTATTTTAAAGTATTATTATTATTATTATTATTATTTTTTTTTTTTTTTTTTTTTTTTTTTTTTTTGCCTTATCTAATGTCAGAATTATCTGCGATTAAGGATAGCGAAATAAAGAATAACCAATAAGAAATCATTGGTGGCCAGAGCATTTGGAGCCCTGATTTACGCGGGACACTTGGCAATACTAGTAATGTGAGAAGTAAAGAATTTCTTTGCTACGCTTCCTTCTTTTAATTCAAATTATCAGCGATAGATGGCACTGCACTCCCTGCCTCAAACTGTAATCCTGCTCAAAATAATGTTGCAGTTTTCAAACCTAAAATATTTTTCTTTAATTTAAACAGCTAAATAGAAGGGAGGTTAAAAGCTGAATAGAAGGGAGGTTAAAAGCTGAATGAAAGTTGATCCAATTTTAATACGTTTGTTCCAATTTTTTAGGTTAGTTTCAACGTTCTAAGGGTTTGAGACAGCATAAGACGCATCCCACACTGAGACGACAGGAAACATGAAGCACAACATTTGGGAGAAAAAAACCGGTCGAAACAAAGAAGAAAGTTGATTGAAACCTGTTTTAAACCAGTTTTTCCCCTGAATTCAAGCGACATGTCTTACATGTTGCCTTAGTGTGTGACTTGCCTAACAGCACCTATAGATGATATTTGGAACTATAATAATGAAGCGTAGCAAAGAAATTCCCCATATCAAACATTAATCTTTTTCAAGTAATAGGCATCACCGTTTTAAAAAGCGCTCAGTCCGTTTTAGCCAATGATATATATTTAATACTGGTAAAATCATAGGCGCCGACTTAACGTGGGGCAAGCCGGACAAATTTTTGTTACTAATTTAAAAATGTTATTTTTGTCTTAATTGATCCCAGTTTTTAAAAAGGTGGAGGGGGTGATTAAGCTTTTTCTAGTTAGTCGATGCTGGATTGCTTATTTCGCCCCTCTGAAGTTGGCGCCTAAAGATGAAATAGTTTAATAAAAATGTAAATATTTATAATGAAATACTTTTATAGGTTAATTATTTCGGTTAAATATGAATATAACATTGTTAAAATTTCGAATATATGGCACCGTATTCTTATTACCTTACGCTCACACTAGTATATGGCGACTTTGAATAGCGGCTCTAAGAACCGAAGAAAGGTCGGCATCTATCAATTCAACAATTTTAGCCTCCACGAGCTGAAATTGTCAGAGTTTAACTTTTACAATAATAAATTCTAACAAGAATGAATTTTCATATTAAAATTAACATGTTTTATTAACCTTTGAACGCAAAAGTTCTTAATCTTTTGGAAATCGCTTAGAAACTGAAAAGGAGCATTAAATTTTAATTCCATTAAAGCAGGTTGCTCAGAACGAAGCCCAATGCGACTAAAATATTTATGATCTAAAAATGCTACGAAATCCCCGAACATAAACTTACTTTAAAAGTTACCGAATTTATTGAATAAAACATCACGATTAACTTGTTCGTCATTAATTTTGACGATTTTCCCAATCAGCTGAAAGAAATTAGATTGTCTCAAACAACTTCAAATTTCATTTTCTGCGAAATCATTCAACTTTAGGAATCTTCAGTGAATGATTCCAAAACCATCTAAAACTCAATTCTTCTGGGAATTCGTATTCGAGTCATCAAACTCGCATTTCCTGATTACCTTCTTTACAAACTGTGGGCTCTTATCGACTAATTAGATAGTTCAATGTTCGTGTAAACAAATCCCTTTCTCGGGTCCCCAGAGGAGGTCCCCGGTTTATCCTAATGATGTCCCTTGAGGATTCCTTGTGGAGTATCTTCACTCAAGGCTTCATTTTGACACATGCGCCTGAGATAGATGGACCTTCAAGCAATCGATCTTTGTGAAAGTGTCTGTCAAATTGAATCGGAATCGAAAGTAATTGCGATAGAAGCAGGCATCGATGAAACACATTCAATCGAATCGAACGGTCGAACGAGAAATATATTCTTATAGATTGATATAGATACATTCATAGCATATAAACTGAGGTACACAAATTAAAAAAAATAATAATAATGATAATTTATGAAATTTGATTAAGAACATCTTTCTTTACAAATGCATCAAATTGATATTTCGAAATTATAAAAATAGAAATATATTATATTTTAGTCAATATGCGGCATGCTTAGAAATATTAGTCATTTATCGACGTTCAAGTAAAACATACTAACATACTCAATTTTTATAAATTTAAAATTTTATTTCATTAAGAGCATATTGTGTTATGTTTTGATATTTAAAATAAACGTTTCGACTAACATAAAATAAGAAAATTCAAGCTACAATGGATTTATTCTTATACTATGTGAAAAGAAATTTTAATACATTGTTGAAAATACATTCATATTCCGGTTTTTCTTTTTTTTAATAAAATGCTTAAATTTATCAGAATTCTAGGTTAATTTTTCCATACTCATGATAATCGGAATCCGACAGAAGCGAAGTGCGTAAGGCATAGGTTTTTACATAATTGCGGACCAACGGTGTATAAAAGTTGTTACAGCATAAGGTTTTAATAGCCTGAAGTTTCAATTAGAGTTTACTAATTTATTTATTTTGTTTTTTCAAACTAGTTTATCGGTTTGACCTCTGTAAAAATAAAAAATGCATGACTATTTAATAATAAATTACCTACAAAGTTTGAATGCATAAAGCATTTAATCCTTTATGAATGAACAACTCCTATTTGAAAAATAATTACTCAGATGTTAGAAAACATCATTTTAAGCATATAAAAAAAACAATTTAGAACATAATAATAATAAAAAAAATATTGATTAAGAGGTACTTTTATCAAATCTGCAATAGTAGACCTAGAGGCGGCAACACAAACAATCACCTCATCGAGTTCACGGCTGAAATTCCAGAATTAATTAAAACTCGATTCGCATATTAAAACGCAATCGGTCTGCCAAGTCATATCTTGGTGGAAAACACCTGAAAACCGGATTTTAGCGGTTGACTCGTAGGCTTACCAGCATTGTGTTTTCCTGCACCCAAAGGTATGAAAACATGGAGGACTGGGTGCAGGAAAACACAACGGTAAACCTACGCCAACCGCTAAAATCGGGTTAAATATTAAAATTTAACTTAAGATTTTTAATTTACATAATATTAATTATAGGAATATCTTTATTCCTGCGACATATAAAAAACTATTTCATTTAAACTGCTATTACACTAAAATCGCAGATAGAAATTATAATTAATTGGTTCATTTATGTTTTATAATTTTATATCTAATATAGTCACTATCATTATAGGGTAAAAATAATTTTTTTGCACTCTACTATGCATTGTTATACAAATTACATAGAATTGCTTACGTAATTTTATTCATATGATATTAATTATAAAATGTAGTATATCTCCACTCATATAACATAAGAAAACTAAGACATTTAAATTTCTACTTTACTGAAACTGTAAATACAAATTATAATAATTCTTTTATTCACCTTTCATTACCCTACATAAATAGTTTTTCAATTTTACTGTGTGCTATTACGCAAATTGAATAAAATTGCTTTACTCTTGTACAGGGGTTCTCAATCAATGGTACGCGTACCAGAACTGGTACGTGCTCTGTTTACTGGTGCGCGAATATTCGATGCACTGTAAAAAAAAAAATCTGTAAAGTTACTAATGTTTTTCTAGGAAACTGGGATTCCTAGAACTCTTTATGTAACGGCAACAACAAAAATTCATGTAACATACACACTTTTGGGCCAAAAATCAAAAATTCTGTAAGGTTACTAAGAATTTTTTAGGATACTGGGATGCCTAGAACTTTTGATGTAACTGCAACCAGGGTTACATATAAAATTTTAGTAAGATTATTGTAATTTTAGCAGATTCATTTGTAAAGTTACAGATTTCTGTAGCTTTACAAAAACTAGTTTTGAAGATTTGCAGCTTTTTTTGAACAGTTACAGATGAAAATTTAGTAAGCATGTAACTTTACATCTGTAGTACTACAGATATTTTTTTTTTTATAGTGTATGAAATAAATTATAAAATACAGCTTCTAAAATCAAAAACAGCTCTTTCTTGATTTGTCTGTTCAGTAGTTTCCATGGCGTTTGCTGTCTATTATTACTGCTTTGACAGCGATTTGCTTTCTCTTATTTTAATGTGCAATATCGATTAGAATTTTTAGACAAATAGAACTAAGAGATAGATGTTGATTTAACCTTTCATCCTCCCTGATGAACAAAAAAGAAATTGTTTTTTTCCACTATATTGTATGTGTATATATTTCTTCTTTCAACGAGCTTCGATCTTGCATGAATAAGCAATTTATTTTCAGAATGTATGTGAATTTCTTGCGTAGGTTATTCACTTATTAAATTTTCTAAAGTATATTTTACTATTGATATAAATATAGTATTCATATAGCGAAAAGTTGTCAAACAATGCTACATGAAATGCGCATTTTTTTCTATATTTAACAAAGCTATGTAGTATTTATATTCTCTCATTAAATACACGGGTATTTGTCACCCAAAAATGATACATTTTATATTGATAAATGTAGTATAAATAGTTATAAAAAATAAATTATTCCTTCGCGTGCTTTCCTGAAATCTTTCATTTTGTTTTCGATCGTTCTGTTTCAGACAGTAAAGTGTTTACACATGTTTTCTGTATTAGCTTTGAGTTTGTCACCTGGTGGTACGTGGATGTATGAGCGATATATAATGGTACGTCGATCTAAAAGTTTGGTAATCCCTGTTCTAGTATTTTCATTCATGTGACATTTAATATAAAACATTCATATCATTCTTACATTTTCTTGTAGGATCATTGTCTGTAGCACAAAACTGCATACCGAAGGTTACTGAACTTGCTGAAAATTATTGCAAGTTTTCAAACAGCTACAATCTTATGACAAATTATACCAAACCATCTGTGATTCTATTATTTAATCAAAATTTTTACAACAAATGAGTTACAGTGTTTTCAGTTTGAACGAATGTTAAAAAAAAAGGAAAAAAAAACTAGAGATATTTATTATTGAATAACTACAAAATTATTAATTTTTTTAAATGTTTTTAAAATTATTCCTTTGGAATATAGAATTATTCCTTTTAAAGTTTACTTTTGAAAATTTCGTTTTAATATTTAGAATTAAAAAATTAATTTCTAAATTCGTTTATACAAGAATTATAAAATTATAAAATCAAATGAATTAGAATTAACAATTAATTATTAATTAATTATTATTATATATATAATTAATTACTATTATTTATAAAATCATTGATTCTTAGTAATCAATTAGAATTGTTAATTCCAATTATTAATTTTTTTTTCTCTAAACTTATTTAGGAATTTAACTTTTAAGTTAATTATTTAGAAGTAAATCTAATTTTTCGAAATTAATTCTAAACTTATTTAAATTTTAGACTTCATTCTTTTTAATATTTAGAATTATTTCTTTAAAAAATAATTATATTTTTGGAATAATTTTTAATAATTATTAGTCAAATTATGCAAATTGAGTAGAATCGCTTAACCCAAGTATTTTCATTTATATCACATTTATTATAAAATACTTATTTCATTCCTACAGCATTTTCTTATAGTATGTTTATCTCCAGCACATAACTTTATACTGAGGGTTAATGAACTTGTTGAGAATTAGCAGAAATTTTCGAACAGATGCAATGTCATGCCAAATTATTCCAAACTATCTGTGTTTCTATTATTTAGTCTGAATGTTTACAACAAATTAATTAGAGTGTTTTCAGTTTGAATGACTGTGAAAAAAAATGAAAGAAAAAAAACTAGAGAAATATTTAATATGGAATAATTTATTTTATTTTGAAAATATTATTTAAAATAATTCTTTGAAATTTTGAAATATTTCCTTTTAAACATTCCTTTTTAAAATTTCTTATTAATATTTAGAATTAAACAATTAATTTCTAAAAAAATAATTCTAAAAGTATAGAATTAAATGAATTAGAATTATTAATTCCAATGATTAATTGAGAATACATTAATACAAATAAGTAATTTATTATTATTATATATAATGAATTAATATCATTTATCAATTCATTTATTCTTATTAATGAGTTAAAATTATCATTTATCATTACTAATTTTTTAGTTATTTTTTTCTAAAGTTATTTAAAATTTTAACTTATGGGTTAATTATTTAGTATTAAATCTAATTTTTATAAATTAATTCTAAAATTGTTTAGAATGCATAATTTCATTCCTTTTAATATTTAGAATATTAAAAGAAATAAAAATAATTACATTTTAAAAAATATTTAAAAAATAATGATATTTTAAAAAAGAATTATATTTTTGGAATAATTTTAAGTCATTATTAGCCAACTTACGCAAATTGAGTAGACTCGCTTAACCCAAACATTTTCATTCATAGGACATTTATTATAAAACACTTTTTCTTTCCTTACAACATTTTCTTTTTGTACGTTTGTCTGTAGCACCTAACTTTATACTGGGGGTTACTGACCTTGCTAAAAATTAGCAGAGATTTTTAAACAGGTGCAATGTTATGCCAAATTATTCCAAATCATCTGTGATTCTATTATTTAATCAGAATGTTTGCAACGAAGAATTAGACTGTTTTCAGTTTGAATGACTGTGAAAAAAATGAAAGAAGAAAAAAAAAAAAAAAACTAGAGAAATTTGTACGAGTTTATCTCATTTCCGATCAAAAACTTCTTTTATCAGACAATTGTTGAAATGGTTTTCCCTTTTCAGAATTATATTTCTCTGCACATAGCTATTCATGCAACTGATAAAAAGGCGATAAAACAGTTGCTTCATCCCCTTCCAGCTATCCATTTATCGAATACAGATTGAATCATCGATAGCATTGAAATAATAATCGATAGCCCTCTAAAGAACAAACTATGATCAGTGTAGGCATTAATTAAAGTATTAAGATTATCTTTAGTTTAAACTTTTTATGTTCCCTTCCATCATTAAGAAGGTCCAATTTTTTGTATTCTTTTTCAGCGGAAAATACCCCCGCAGGTAAAGCGTATCAAAGGGACATGGCCACGCCTTTAGGGAAGAAAAAACTTTTTTTTTAGTTATTTATTTTAATTTACAATCACCAGCCCACTTAATTCTGGGGGCCTTTCCAGTTCTTTTATTTTTTACTCAAAAGCCCATTGGCGACAGATGCGGCTTTTTTGAAGCAAGGATCGCCAATTATATAACTCAACCCATTCTCGAGTCGATCTTTTTATATTTGACCATAAAGATTGATTACAGGCAGTTTAATCTTTTTTTCTCCCCTGAAGTTTCATGCAAGAGTATGAGAAATGAGAATTAAAGTTGAGCAGTTTTCTCACCAGTTGGATTCCAAAATACATCATATTTGTCATAGGCAATTTGTAACGAAACTTTACTTGCTTTACGATCTTGAAATTGACGATGTAACGCTCGCCCAGAAAATTTGGAAAATGTTAAATCTTTTTCTTTTGAAGTTTATTTTAATAGCATTACTTTCATGAATTGCAATACAATGTAACGATATAGCTTTTAACATATTTATTACATGAAACAAGTAAAGTAAAATCTCCTTATAACAAATCACTCAATAGCCCTGATTTATTTCGCTATACTGAAATATTTGTCAGGATTGATTTTTTTTAATAATGAAATTGCGTAATTGTTTTTTTTTTTTTTTTTTTTTTTTTTTTTTTAAACAGCGTAATATAATTTTTTTTAACAATCCAAATAATATTCGTTAAACTGGAAAAATCGTTTAAGTGACATTCGTTGAAACAGCATTCTACTGTATATGATATTGGAAAAAATTTTGTTTCTAAATTTAAAAATAATGTCTGGAAAATTTAAAATATTATTTAAATTTGAAATTACCGCAACATGACGATGATCTAGCTAGAGTTATATTGTTTGCAATGCTACATTCTATAACCATTTGTTATACATAGCAAAATTGTGTATTTCTATTTATTTATTTATTTAGGAAAGTGTTTTTTAAAACCTTTTAACACTGTAGAGGCCGCTGACCCATTTATGCGTCATTTATAAAATTACTGTTAAGAAATTCTAAATTCTCCCAAAAAGTGTGAATACAGTATGACTTCAAAAATCCGGCAACTTCAAAAATCTGACATCAAAACCATCTTTTCCCTTCCCTTTTCTTTTGCGCTTTCAAGTTATGGGAGAAGAAAAATAGCAATTCTTTATGAATGAAAAATTTCAAGATTGAAAGTAAAAAGGCAAAAAAAAAAAAGAATATTTGACTGTATTTTTTCCATTTGCCAGAGGCAATTATTTTCTGAAAAAATTTTCTGGGAGCTGCACCATTGCTTAGCAACATGAACAACTTTTGGGGCAACTTTGGAGAATGCATGGCACAATATATGGCCTGAACGAATTTTCGACAACGGCGACATTAATGATGAGGCAGAATTTTCAGGGTTTCACATTTACTGTGAAAAGGCCGCAATTTATGACCTGATTGAACAAACAAAATCTGAGAATGCATTAAGTATTGAAAAAATGGATATGGGGCATTCTCACAATCTTTTGACTTTCATGGCCCTGATCCTGAATAATAATTTTTATTTTAATACACTTTTTTGTGTTTTTTTTTTAATTTCATATACTGGGGAACATCCCATTGCATCATTGCATAACAGTATTAACGATATAAATAAGTTTTGGACGATGTTGGGGGTCCAAATATCAGAAAAACTCCTATACCGTCCCGTGTCCCTGTTGCTGATTTTTAAGTTTGGAGCTGTCTGGATAAAATTGTTTCAATAAATATAATTCGATGTAATTTTTTTCTGAAACTGGAACTATTGTTTTATATAAATATGTAGCTAAAAATTAACCTGCACACATTTTTAGGGTTATTATTTTTTAAACTCTGTCCCTCGGTTTTAGATTCCTTACCATCCCTCTTCTAAAATTATACAGAAAATCCTTTCAGATGCAGCCACAGAATTTTTTTCAAGTTTTTTCTCATGCAGAAGTATGCTAGAGAAATAATGTCTAAAATTCTTTGGCAGGAAATTTACTGTAGAATTTAAATCAGCATTTCAAGCATCGTGGCTTTATTGGTAGTCTCACCGTCCCCAAGGTTTATTCCTGCACTTTTCGAGATAAATTAAAAAAAGAATTAATTTAATCCAATGTTAACAACTGTTTCTAAAAATCAATGAACATTGTGGCTATCAGTTAGTCTTAACATGATTTTCCTAAAAATATGTAGTAATTTTCATTACCGTTCCATCCTTACCGTCCCTTTTTTTTTACCATTTCGTCCCTTTTTTCCAATACCATCCCCCTTTTTTACCTTACCATCCCTTCTTTAACACCCCTTTAAGACAATGTTATACAAAAATCCTGTATTAAAAGTACTACATTGTTATTATTTCTTATTTGAATGTCCTGTGGCTACATGCAAATTCATTATAAGTAAAAATTTAGAAGAAAATAAAAAGTTATATGGGTAAAATGGTAAAGAAAATTAGACTCGCAAGTTTAACTTAAACCTCAGTTGAATAAAAAAATTTTCGCTGCTGACCATTTTTTCTTTATTTTGAATCATTAAGGCATTCGTCTGTCAGATTAAAATGTTATTTTAGCAAGTTTAATTTTGTCAGATTTTTTTTCCCAAAAGTCAAAAGATTGTGAGAATGCCCCATATAGATGATTGGATAAGCAATGACGAAACAACGAACAATTTAATGGACAGCGAGATCGCTGACGTTGTGCTAAATAGAAACGCCGATAATGCTAGTACCAGCTCAGAAAACGAGGATGAACAACCGGCAGAAGAAAAGGTGCCACTAGAAAAATCCATAAATTTGACTGGAGAATTATTATAAGCTTTAGAGAATCAAGACTGTATTTCTGAATTAGACATTCTTTAATTGAATAAAATACAAAAAAAAAATTGTTAAAGAACCCACCAAAACATTGAAGCAAACAAAATTGACATCGATGTTTCCGAAATTCCACGAGAAAAAATAATTTCAATCTTTTTTAGATTTTTTTTCTGTAACATAGAAAATATCGATTAAAGTAAGTTTTTTTATATTTTTATCTTTTTCTTACATAATTATCACTTAATAATGAATTAAATTACGGCTAAAGGCACCATTAAGAATACAGCATTACTTTTGATATTCCTAGTTATTACTTTTGATATTCCTTCAAAAATCCGGCATAGTGTCGGTTCCGATTATGCCGGACTTTTGAAGTTATACTGCAGTTATTTTTTGTTATAATGACAGATATTTCGTGAATAAAATGAGTAAAAATTAGTATTAAAATTTTTCTGGTGTGAACTCGAAATTTTTGAATAAAAAAGGAGGAAACACTCTGAATTTGCAACTAAATAAAGGCTTTGCAACCCTATGTTCCGATGTGATTTTTAATTTTTGTTGTATGTCTGATCTGCCATGTCCTTTTGTAAACCTTTTTTCAATCACCCTGAATACGTCATATAACGTTACATATAAAATCACAAAACATATAATTATAAATTAACATGCGATATAATTTACATGGGAACAATTTCTTTCAATTAATAAAAGAATTAGCAGTTCATTTATGCACATTATGCAATGCATTATGATTCGACTGGAGTTTAATTTAAAAATCATGCGCCCGGCATAGATTATGAAACATTTTCCAACACTATCGGAATATTGTTAAGAAATTTCGTTTTCTCATGAAGTGTAAATCATACACATAAATAAAAAAATCTCGAAAACACATAAACCAGTCAAAATTCATTTTTTGCCATCGCCATCCGCATCAGATTATGTGTGCGAATTATTTCGTGCATCCTTGTAAGTGATTTATAGAATTTATATACATCACGTAATATTCTAAAAATTAGTTAAGTTTAAAAAACCCATACAACAGCTGAAAACCCATTTCCAGCAATCTATTTATATAAAATCCAAGTCTCTGTGTGTCCCTCACAATTCCGGTAGGACCACTTCAATGATCGCAACTATGTTAAGCTTCCTATGGAGATATTTGTATCAGTTTCAACAATGAGTAATTGTTGAAAAGTAATAATGCAAGGTAGCGCCAAACTTTTACAAACTTGGCAAAATATCGCCAAATTTTGGTGAAAAAAATAAATTACCATATATGAAGCCAACTTGGCGATAGCAGGCTAATTTGACGGAATTCCCATTGAACTTTCATAATCGAGCTCACCGCAATTTAATTGAAATTCCGCGCATTTAAGGTTTTTTTCGAAATTTATCGGTCATAATTTAAAGTGTAATATATGAAAATGTACGTCTTTACATCTTCATCCCGATGTTACTAATAAAATAACCGCCACTAGACGGCGCTGTACTCTCTGAGCTCTTAACTGCTCGATTTTAATGTGCTTTACATTGCCGGATACAAAAATTAAGTTCTCGGTTTTTTTCCAGTACAGGGGCCTTAGTAAAATAGAGAAAACTGCCTTGGCGAAGAAGGAAATTTGGCATCATATTTTTCACGCATTTTTTTTTTTCAATATTTATGCAATTTATGAAAAAGTCACTTATCTAATTTTATTCAGAAACAGAAGTAAATATATATATATATATACATTTAATTAAAATACATATACCAACAAACAAAAAATTTCATCAAGTTTGTTTTCATAGTTGTTTATATTCTTTGTCAACAAATCTCACTTTCTGATGCCCGAATTTCGTCAAACTTTAAAAAAAATGCCAAGGCCCCTGTTGTGGAAAAGTCTCTATTATTTTGAACTATATGCACCATAGTTTGTACTATATGCAGGAGGGAAGGACGAGGATGAGGGGAGAAACAATCTAAATTGTCCAAAATAGGGATTTTAAAAATTTAAATCAATTCCACACAACACTTGGAACAAAGCTGTGTGGATTAGTGGTCTTCTACTGTACATAGCTTTTCAAAAATGTGTTTCTTTGTTAAAATGTGTTATTTTCATCTATCACTACGGAATAAGCGAGGAAAACTCATTCTTGCACATTCTTTTATATATTCCTTTTCCATCATTTTTGACGGGCTATCTTGTAGTACATGAGCGATACACGCCAATTATATTATGTTTTGAGTATCGTGAAATAGTTCCTGTAAATGAACTATTAATACTGCATATTCTATACTCACAGGAAATATATTGTAGCCCACTTCAGTGATGCATATCTCTGAGGTTTCATTTGAAGTTCACTTGTTATTTACCCATCATGCGTAATATAGGGTAAGACTTGTAATCGTTTTAAAAATCGAAAAAAAAAAAATTGACGGATTTACACGTTTCAGACCCTGGAGATTCCGAAAAACATATTTTTAGAAAAAAGTGTGCCGTCCGTCTGTCTGTTCGTATTTCCGATTAAAATTGAGATAGAGACTTAAAATTTGGTGTGTACTTAGTATGTAATAATGGAAAGAAGCCTATTGAATGTCAGTAACCTCGATTATCCGGAACTATTTTTTTCGGACTTTCAAAATATTCGTTCTGATAAAAGGTATATAAAATTTTTCGAAATTGTTTTTTTGAGGAGTGAATATCAAAGACAATAAAAAAATATAAATTTTGCATAAAGAATGAAGTCTATCGGATAATTAGTTACCGAGATATTTCTAATCATATTTTTGCGTTTTCTTCGATTTTTCATGACCCTGTATTTCATTTAAATTTCAATTAAAAGATATACTTTAATTGGGAATGAGACGCTTAATCCGACGCAGTAAACTGTTCGTCAATATGATTATTGTTTTTGACGTTATAAGGATGTTTCTTTTACGAGATTCGGTACTACTCGATTATTCCGTCGACCCAAAAACTATCGCCAAACTATAAGATTAAACGTCAATAATGGCTTCTTGTAAATGTCACATTCACTTGACATTAAACACGTTACACGTTTGTTGCGTCATCAAGTGATTTTTAATTCGACGTTTTATTTGTGTTTTTATTAATCTTTTACTAATTTATTTGTTGTTTCGCTATTTAAAAGAAAAATTATGCCAGTTTGTATAATTTTGCGAGTAGTTTGGCGATTTATATAATTTGTCGAAATGTGTCGACGGAATAATCAAGTAGTACACGCAATCCAGTAATAGAGCATTACTATGTATTAAAAATATTTAAATATACGTTTGATTTTTTTTTTGGAATTGCAATGCATTTTATAAATAGTTTACACATGTTTTATTTTCATATTTTATATTATGCATATCCATGATGGGTAAGTATTACGGTGGCCACCAACGACTAGTTTCAATTGTATTAACATCATTAAAATGCACCGCAAACAACTTTTTCCCATAGATCATAATGTAACGGAATTCTTTTGTGTGTACCTGTAAACGAAATATCAATGCTACCCAATTCACCTTCAATACCGTACATATATAGGGAATTTCAATCACTTATAAAATTTGCATGGCTATCCCAGTATATTTACGAGAGTTAACAGACAGTCAGGCGAACGGAATTCATAATCACTTTTCAACGATGTTGGAAATATTAAAAAGTAATAATAACAACATAGACTCTGCTAACTCGAAGACTGAAACTAAAGTGAAGCGTGGGTCGTGGCATTGCCAGCCCACCCATTTAGATGGTATATTGATTTCAGCTCTGTACGTCAGCAAATATAGTTATTTTAATCTGCGCCATATTTATCATATGAAAAATTTCTACAAATACCCTTTATACCTCGCTTTCATTTCTCCTATTTCGAAATGGATCGTTTTTCCTTGTCACTTGGTGACATTATTTTTCCACAGTTGCTTTTTCTGCGTCTCTGACCAGAGACTATTGAGTCGTCACGGCGGAATACCTCTCGATATCAGCGATCACAGTCAGCAAATCGTTCCGCGATGTCAAAACTGAGATGGTGCTCTAACTTCAAAGCAAGGTGTGGCCCCGAAGGAACAATCGAGTCAGGGTCACACGTCAACCGTCACCTGACAGGCACCTACGAATCGAATACAGCTTTCCATCGGAGATCTTGCCACAGGGTAACTTTATCGTTCTGTGGTTGACTTTTCGATTATTATTATTTTTTGGTCTATTTTTCTCCAAGCTATCTTTTTCTCTTCGTGATACTTTTATCGAGTTGATAATAAAAGTTTCTGATCGATGGCCAAGTTGTGGGCGTCATTTCCTGGACGAACGTATTCAAAACGTCGATCAAATTTCGTAATTGAGTTTGTTCTGCACCTGATAACTCGGGGCATGAAGGTCTAAAAATGATGAACCTCATCGTAGTAAACATTATGAGCTCGAATCACTTCATGTTTAGGTCATCTGGTCATAAAGAGAATGCTATCACCCAAGCCTCTATCTATTCATTAACAAAGTCAGGAGTTTTCCATCTGTGTGAGATTTTGAATCATCATTATTCTTAAAATGAATAATTTCGTTGTTTTACATCCTTATAAAGTAGTTCTTTATTAAATACATGATGTATAAAACCAATGTAACGAAAATCATGAGCAAATAAAATTAATTTTTCATTCAGATATTTCAAGGCTTCAGAAAAGCAGCTCTTTTTTCAATCTTCAAATCAATATAAAAAAGAAAATAAGAAATAACACACGCTGTAACATATGTAATTTGCTGATGTTGTTTTTCATTCATTTTGTGCTGAAGAAGGCGCTCCTATTATGAAGCCTCTTAATAATTGTATGCTAAAGTATTTGTGGATATTTATACTTTTCTTTCTTTCCTTTTTTTTCCGTGATTTTACACACCATGGTTCATTTTAAAACAATAAATTTTGTATGCATCTTATCAGTTTTTAAGTGTTCTGGAAGTGTTTTAACTTCTAAGTTATCTATGCTAGTAGGATTCCGGGTTGTTCAGTTCAGTGTTGTCAGTCCACTACTTTTCATTCAGATATTCTGAGCATTCAGAAAAGCAGCCCCTTCTTCAACATTCAAATCACAATAAAAGAAAAGAAATAAGAAATAGCAGACGCTATAACACACGTAATTTGCTGCTGTTGTTTTTAATTCTACTTTTCTTTCATTTTGCACTGAAGATAGCGCTCCTATTATGAAACATTGTAACAATTTTATACTAAAATTTTTGTGGATATTCATACTTTCCTTTTCTTTCTATTTTTTCGTGATTTTACACATCATGTTTAATCTTAACACAATACATTTTATATGCATCTCATCAGTTTTTAAGTGTTCTGGAAATGCTTTATCTTCTAAATCATCTATGCTAGTAGGATTCCTGTTTGTTCAGTTCAGTGTAGTCAGTCCGCTACTTTTAAAAAATTCATATTGCTTTGTTGCTAGCACTTTTTCCAAATAGTATAATCCTCCTTGGTTTCACCTTATTTCATTTGTCATTAAATTAGTCCAATATTACTTTTTCAAAAAAGTGCTGGCAGTAAAAGAATATGGATAGATTTTTTTTTAAAGTACCTGACTGGCAACACTGGTTATGATAATAAATTAGGAACTTAAAAAATTTATTACGCCGTTAAATAGAATTTCTTCATTTGAGATTATTCGTTTAAGGTTTCTGTCCCGTCAGGCGAAGACAGTCCCGAGCTAATGTTAAAACTATGGGGAGGTTCTTTGAGAATATCTTGTTTGCATTTCGACATTTTAATATATATATATATATATATATATTTATATTAGGTTTATAATTCTCTATATATAAGGATTTGTTTGGTTTTGCTGTTTAAACAGTTATTTACATTCAAAAGCTTACAAATTTTTATCTTGCGATAGATGTTTAATATAATTAATAATAGATGGCAGCACCAAATTTGTCTTTTTCAGATTGCTCTAATTTTTAATTTTTCTAGCTCCATTTCAGTTATAATTTATACACCAGGGGGTATTTTTAGCTAAATTTTGACGATTTTGTTAAACTGTTATCTATTAATTAAATAGTGCATTTTAAATAATGTAATTAATATCTATTTATTTTATATTAGATTAAATTTGTTTTACAAGGTAATTCAAATTTTATTTCAAAATGTATTAACTGCATCCTTTGGTATCATTTACTGTGATTTCTTAACTGTTTTATTCACCTTAATCTTTTTGATATACTGGTAGACATGTGCACATGGATTTTTGTAAAATACTGAAATATTAATCGGTATGGTGTTTATTATTTATATTTTATATCCTATAAATATTTAAATACGTTTTATTGATTCTTCCATTTCATATTATTTGTTTCTATTCTGCTTTCATTTTTAATCAATTCACTTGATTTTAGTGGTTGTTCGGGCACAGGGGAAAATTAATTTTAGCTTTAGCTTATTTTTCCCACAGAAAACAACCATTTTGCTTATATCATTGAATTCTGTGCCCTTGATAACGTAATTCAATGTATAAGCTTTTCAATTTTTGTCGGTGTCCACTTTTTTCTTTTTTCTTCCATAATAATTCTTATAATATTTTTTTTTTTTTTTAATACTTACAGCTTTAATTCATAATAATTGACGGTGGTAGGTTATGTTTAATTAATGGTAATATATATATATATATATATATATATTGTATTGGACGGTGATGTTGATCCCTATAGTCGATTTTTTTTTTCCTTTTTCGATTTTAATTGCAGTTTTTTTATGGTGACACTTTCATTTTCGGAATCGGTTCCAACAGTGAATCTAACTTTATAAGAAATATTTGCAACCAAAATCGGAAAAGTAAAAAAAGGCGACTGTAGGTATCGACCTCAGCTGCCCAATGCAAAAGAAAAAAATAAATAAAATAAAATGTAGAAATACAAACGAGCTATTGGCAAAGAATCCCCCATAGATTTAGCATCTCGCGAGTGTCTTCGCCTGGCGGGACAGGAGCATTCAGGTATTATTACCACAAAATAAATAAACCTTAAATTTTAGCAATATCTATTGAAATTGAGTTATGTTGAAGAGATATTCTGGTGTATAAAATTGTAAAAACTTCCTCTCAGAGAAGATAAAGTCTTTTTTCTCCAATTTCAATTTGAATTCGATTGCCTTTTTATTCTGGAACTTCATTTCGGTAATTAGCCCTTTTTTATGCGTTGGGACATATGCAGTAGATGGGACAACATTCAATTGGACATATGTCCAAGTTAACTGTTTTTGTATTCCGTTCGTACCACTTTTCTGCTGTACATTTATACTAAAAACAATTTGAAGAAAAATCTAAAAGAAGGTTTTTTTTTTGTAAATTTGAATACATTTGAATATTAAAATAGTTTCCAGTCCTAGCGCATAATAAAAGGATTATATGAAAATTTTCAAAATATATCTTTTTATGAATTTTTCTTTTAATTAGACTAGAGAGCTGCACACCCCGCTCCGTTCTAAAAAGATTACGGAATATTGAATTCTAATTGAACGACCAGTGGCGGTCTTCTGTAATCAGGTTTTCATTCATTTCTCTTTGACTGGGGAATTTTAACACGTTGACTGCCACGCTACGAGTGTACTCGCAGCTTTAATATTCGTGGCTTTAATTTATTACTTTCTGATAATTATTATTTTTTTAAAATGCCTTATTTATTGGCAGAAATTTCTCTGTATTAGTAAAGCGAAATTTACCTTTCAGAATTTGTAGTGGCAAACGACTTTCAAGAAGAAATTTGAAAATTCTTACATTTTGCGGCAGTGAACGTGTTAAGGCCGAATCAACTGCTGGCACAACCGCTAACAGCTAGAGCAATTAAGCATTTTGTTGATCTTTTGATGTACTGTAACTTATCAAAAGTTGAAAACAGCATAAATACGTAATTATGATGAACATGATTATCGATTATAATTATATACACCGTATGAAATGGACGAAGTGTTACAGAGGTGTTGATGCTTCAGTGATTCAACTGTTTATGATATTTTACAGATTGCTCGCTAAGTGGAGTTCCAAAATGATTGCTCGCTATGTGGAGTTCAACATGATTGCTTGCTAAGTGGAGCTTCAACATGATTGCTCGCTTTATGTAGCTAAAATTACTCCCGGGGACATTTGAAACACAGACCACAGACATTTGAACAGACCACATATGAAAATTAGTTTGTATAAATTGTCTAGGTAAACAATGTCGCTGCCTCCCGGAATTTTATAACGAAGCGAAATGAAAAAATTGTTTTAAATGTATCGTTTTGAATACGACGTAATTTTCACAAAGTTTTCTTTCTCCCCTTAATATCCACGCGAAAATACCTTTTTACTTTCTTCTATTTTCACAAGAAGACAGTATTGGATTCGAGAAAATTTTCAAATTCCGGTTTTTTACGGATTTATATGTTTTAGAGGTCAGAAATCTAAAAAAACATGTCTTTTATAAAATGTGTGTTTCTTAGTCTGTGACTCTGTCTGTCTGTCTGTATGTGACATAACTTTTGTAGGCGCTCAACCTCAAGAACTAATGCACGGAATTTAATAAAACTTTATATTCAGGTAGTCCCTAATATAAATTAAGGCTGATTAGCTTTTGGTGTAAATCGTTCAACAGGTGGCGCTGCTATGCTGCATTTTTTACGATTTCCACAACAGCTCTATCTCAAGAACTAATGCACGGATTTCCATCAAACTTCAGATCCTGTTAGTCCTTGACACGAATTGTTGCTGTTTACATTTTGGTGTAAATCGCTCAACATGCGGCGTTGCTGTGCTGTATTTCTCACAATTTCCGCAATAGCTCTATCTCAAGAATTAATGCGCGAATTTTCATCAAACTTCAGATTCAATTAATCCATGATATGAATTGGTCCTGCTTACGTTTTGGTGTAAATCACCCAACAGTTGGCGCTACTATGCTGTATTTTTCCCCGATTCCCGCAAGGGCTCTATTTCAAGAACTGATCCACAAATTTTCATCAAAATTCAGATTCAGGTATACCTTGATAAATATTACTGCTGATTACGTTTATCGCCCAACAGGTGGCGCTTTAATGCTGTATTTTTCCCGATAACCGTAATAGTCCTGTTTCAAGAACTAATTTCAGAATCTTGACGGTGAGCATAGACAGCACCGTGCGAAAGGGGGGAGGCGAAGGGGGCGGTCGCCCCGGGCACAGAGATTCGAGGGGCGCCAAATTTATACTATCGACTCGGTTTTATATTTGTTAATTTTGACTGTTGATTGTTTTTCTGATTATTTTTCTTCAAGGTCATTCTTTTTTCTCTTTTTATTTGTAAAAAGATAAAAATATTATATGTAGATCTGGAATTCCCCCCAATGTAATTACGTACATTTTTATTTTCAAAGTTATTGCATCGTCTCCTACCCTAACTCCAAAAAGGCATTTCTGACTAAGGAAAGGACTTTTTCCATTTTAAAACTTTTTTTACGTTTTTGCAAGTCTCTTTTTTAGTAGAACATTTTACTTCACTTGTAAGTAATTTTTTTTAATGGGATGTACATTTTTCCTTGGATTATATTAGTAAGTTCATATTTACATGTCATTAATTTTTTTTAATTTGATCGTTTGATGATGTACTTTTGTAATATCCTATTACAGTGTTTCTCAAACTTTTGCACTCTGCGCCCCCCCCCACCCCTTTATATCACCTACGAAACTTGCGAGCTCTCCCACCCACCAATAATAATGAATTTTATCTAATTATGGGAGGCATTTTCTTTCTTTCTTTTTTTAATTTTCCTTTTTTGTTAAGAAATAAAATAAATTATTGAAAATATAATTTTTTCATTTTAGTAAATTTGCTATTTATTTATCTAAATTTACTCAAAATTGTAAAAAGTTGAAAAACAATTAGCATTTTCCACGTTTTGTATCTTATAACACATATTTTAAAAGAATACTTTTTGAGGGAATTTATTGATACATAAATGTAATTTTACTTTGAATTTTTTGAAGATGTATATATATATATATATATATATATATATACTATATATAAATACATAGTTTTGTAAAATAATAATAATAATAATAAAACGTTAACACCCGTATGGTCCCTTAACAGATTTGTTTTCTATTTCTGCTCATATACTAACGATTTTTGTAATGTGTCTAAATTTAGTCGATATCTCTTGCTGTTGGGGAATCATTCTGGATAAATTGTAAAACTGCAGGTAATTTTAAATTTCAACACTGCCATATGTATAATATTAACAAACTTTAATCGAATTTATTATAACTTGAATGTTGGTCTCATAGTTTTATAACTCAGAGATTAACACTTTCCTTTCTATTTTCTTCTTCATAATAGCACGAAACAATTTTAGGGCATTTCGTTTTCAAAGAGATAATTCATGTCATAGATTTTTTTTAAACAAAAATAAGTATTGTTCTCTTCAAATATTGTATTGATTAACATCAAATCAATGATCAAGGGAAAAGAATAATGAATACATGTTTTCAAAATAACATATTTCAATTTTCATAAATAAATTAATGACTAATCTGGGTCTTCTTAATATTTTTTTACGAACAACAAATAAAATTACAATAAAATACGACGATGGTTCTCAAACTGTGGGGTGTGACCACTAGGGGCGCATTATATGCTGAAGAGGACGCGAGATATTTCCGAAGAGTTAAAATGTAAAAATAGATTTCTTTACATTATTATTATAAATTTGTCAGCTTATAGCTACCAAATTTAGCTATGTAGTTTAGCTGTATCAAGTTTAGCTATGAAGTATACTACGAAGTATTTATTATTATTATTATTTTGTTATTCGTTCTACTCAATTCAGTGTTATTACATTTCCCTACTCGGTGGGAGGACTCAACCGGTACGGGTTAACTGGTTGTTAAAACTTTTTTTCTAATCATATTTTAATTTTTTCATAAAATAATCATTACATTCTTTTATGAAATTATCATAACTCTATAAAAGATTAATTTGTAACACACATATTCAATTGGTAAATAAATCATAACAATTGTAAATTTTGAAAAAGTCCAATCTAGGATTCGAACCAGCGATTCAGAGCGCTGATTAAGTTATCAGACCAGATGCTGTGTTCGTTTAAGGTCAGTTGGGTGAATTAGCCCTCCAGATTTGTCCGAAATGGCTTAGTTGATAAAGCATTGGCGGCTTCAGCCAAGACTTCCCTGGTTCGAATCCTGGGGGGGGGGGGGGGGGGGAATTGAAACTTTGCCCCGGGCGCAGTTTTCTCTTCGCACGGCCCTGAGCATACTTCATTTAATTTTGATACTGTGATAGCGAATTTTGAAGTATTAACATGTATGAGATAGAAGAAAGTTTTGGGATTGCCACATCCGACTGGTTTTAATTGAAAGGTAAATGTATATTTTAATTGAGACTGTTTGGTTATATTATTATTTGAGCAATTTAAATATATCATGCTTTAAATTTATCGCACCCGTACCCATTGGTGCTTTTAACGCGTGATAATTTAATTATTATTTTACAGTTTTATTTCTTTTTTTTAACATTCACCTGTAAATAAATTTTTTATGACGTAATTTTCCCCCCACTTACTGATTTTAACACATGAGCATTTAATTATTATTTTGAAATTTTATTTATGTTTTTAATAGTCACGTGTAAATATATTTTGTAAGTAAAAGAAATATTATTTCCGCTGTTTTAGATTTTGACATAGATATATAAAAAAAAAAGTGACTTTTTCTAAATATGAAATAATTCTGTATCGAAATAATGAAATTTTGTATAAAAATATTTAAAAAAAAAACTGCAAAAAATTAGTCAAACAAAAAAAATAATTGCACACTGCACATCGCAAGCTTGTCAAGTATGTCCCGACAAACATGATTAAATTGTTATACATAGTTCCTGTTCCTATAAAAGTTTATTAACTGAACTATTTTGACAGACATTAAATAGCTCTTAAAATAATTCTTCGATTTAAAAACTGTCTGCTTCAGCGTGTTTATCGAACATTTCTGTATACAACTACCAATTTTCATATTTTTATATGCAATAGTTTTCTTACTATTAGCCGAAAAAGGCCCCCGGTCAAAAAAAGATACATTTACAGAAGATGCGTCAATTACTTTTTTGCTTTCTGCTATCTTTCCAAGAAGAAAGTATTGGATCCGTGAAAATTTTTGACTTCCTGTTTCGATGGATTTATAGGTTTTAGAAGGTCCTGAAAATGTTTGTCTGTGAATCTAGGGCGTGCGAACAGAAAACTGCGCCCGGGGCAGCGTGTCAGTTTGGCGCCCCCCCCCCCCTCATTCAAAATTGATAAAGGGCAGAAACAGAAATAAATTATATTGAATAAATATTTTGCATTTGTTTTAGAACTTTAAAAGATTTAATTTTAATTCAGAAATTCCAAACAACTAAATAACTGAAAAGAAAATTGCACTTATTTGTTAATGGTATCGTGATGCTTTGCGACAAGTTTTTCTTAACCTTTCTCATATATTTTTCTAGCCATTTTTAGTTGTTTTTAGTCTTTAAGCGGCAGAAAATGGGTAAAAATCGCTAACAACCAGATTAAGAACAAGTGGTCCCTTCAATCAATAAGTACTAAAAATGCAAAACAAACAAAAAAACTTGCAGAATATAATGTAAAAGAAAAAAAAATAAATTATATTTTCAGTACATTAATTAAGGAAGATAACTGAAACAATGTTTTAATTAATATAAAATATAATATAATATCAGGCAAATACATTTACTTCCATTTTATAACTGTCTTCTATCTTTACAAGAAGAAAGTATTGGATTCATGAAAAATTTCGACGGATATTAGAGATCAGAGATTCCGAAAAACATGCTTTTACAAAATGTCTCTGACTGTGTGTGTGTGACACAAATTTTGTGGGCGCTCTATCTCAAGAAGAAATGTACGGAATTTAATAAAAATTGGTATTCAATTAGTCTCTGATACAAATTGATGCTGATTAGTTTTTGGTGCAAATCACTCAACATGGGCGCTGCTATGCTGCATTATTTACGATTTCCGCAATGGCTCTATATCAGGAACTAATGCACGGATTTTCATGAAACTTCAGATTCACTTAGTCCTTGATATGCCTTGATGCTGATCAAGTGTTGGTGTAAATCGTTCAACAGGTGGCTCTGCTATGCTGCATTATTTACGATTTCCGCAATGGCTCTATCTCATGAACTAATGCACGGATTTTCATGAAACTTCATATTCAGTTTGTCCTAGATATAACGTGTTGCTCATTACGTGTTGGTGTAAATCGCACAACAGGTGGCGCTGCTGTGCAGCATTTTGCGCGATTCCCGCAATAGCTCTATCTCAAAAACTAATGCACGAATTTTCATCTAACTTCAGATTTAGTTAGATGTTAACACAAGTTGTTGCTGATTAGGTTTTGATGTTAATCGTCCAAGAGGTGGCGCTGCTATGCAGGAATTTTCATGATTTTCGCAATAACTCTATCTCAAAAACTAATACACGGATTTCCCTCAGACTTTCAGTTAGACTTTGACATAAGTGGTTGCTTGGGGGTTTTGGAGTAACATAGGTTTTGGTGTAAAACACCCAATTCATGGCGCTGCTAGGCTGAATTTTGCTGGATTTACACAATTTCAGAGATGGCCATATCTTAAGAACCAATGCATGGAATTTCATATCTTTAGAATTCTCATGATGGGCATAGATTGCCGTTTAATTTTGGCAGTGTGATAGCGAATTTTCAAGTATTAACATGTATGAGATAGAAGAAAGTTTTGGGATTGGTTCGTCCGACTAGTTTTCCTTGCATTTAGGGTAGCAAAATCGTTTATTATTTTATGTGTAAAGATTGCGACACACTGAATTTTATAGAAAGTAAATTCAGGTTGCTTAATCTCTCGACTCATAGTAGATCTTTAGTAGTTTTTTTACTATTTTATTGTAACTGAAATACTTATAAATTATGTACGCTGTCTCCATGTTTTTGTAATTCCTTGTTTTCCCTAAGTTAAAATTATGGAGCAACTAAAGGATTTCTAAATGATCCATTTTATAAAAGTTCTTATCTAATGGTAGAAATAAGGTTTTCGCATTTAAAACCTCGCTTAACAATTCAAGTCCGTTCAAGTCAGCAATAAAGGGCCAGGTCCAGGCAATATTAACAGATTTTCGATAACTGATTTTAGATTCGCACCAGCCAGAAACTCAAATTCTTGTTATATATTTCTCAGTTTCTTAAACCTCCAGTTCAGTTGTACGGTAAAGTGTCTCTACGTAACATGAAATCCTTCACTTTCATATAAATTTCCACTTTCATCAGGAGCTTCATAGTCAAATTGTTCTGCGAATTTTACGTTTTCTGTTTTGCTCAAATAAGGACTCTACATTTACGGACATAACCAAATCTTCGCTTTCTTGTTCAAAAATTTCCTCTCTTATTGTCTGAAATGTGTTTTTTAGTGTTTCAATCAGTTTGCTAGGAATCAAAACATTGACAGTTTTATTTTTCTTTCGTGAGAATAATATTAACTTTTTCTATTTCATTTAAAATGCTGTGTCAAACTACTAAGCCGTAAATAAAGGGGAATTTCTTTATTTGATTTATTAAGGGTGTATTCGAAAAAATATTTTTCCACCCTCAACAGCTCGAAATTTTCTGATACATTTTCAGACTCATTTTTAAAAGTAAAAACATGAAACTTGCTGGGGTGATTTCTGAAGACATGTTTAACATGCCGTGTGATTTCATTTTCAGCTCAATTCATTAGAATTTGATTTTTAAACAATTATTTTCTCAGTATGACCATTTTTTTCATTCCCAGATCGCCCGCTTCGGAAAATTCGGTTCAAAACGCCAACTTTGACACCGTTTTTTACAGTATTTTCTGCATTTATCAAAAAATTAAGAAGCACGGCACATTATATAGTTTCTAAATAAGAGAATTTCCCAGTTTGATGCGTTTGAGAGCAAAAATGAATTTTAAAATGAATCAGAAAATAAGCAGTTTGGATCGGAATACACCCTTAAGCTGTTTGCTCCTGAGTAAGTTTATTCATTTTACTTCATTTCTATAAGGTCTTCCAGAGCTTTTAAAATCTGTTGCAATTGTTCGTAAACTGCAGATATATCTTTATTTTTTTCATGACCATAGAGTATCGCAATGTTTCTTTAAATAAACTGATAAGTGGGACATAAGCATATCCCACCTTTCAGTAGAAGAGAAGGAAAAAAAAAACACATTTTATGCAGTTCCGGACATTTTTGGACATACACCAGCAGCACGAACTCAAAGTTTAGAGCATGGTAAAAAAAATAGACGAATTTATTTACTTCGACGATTCGAGCTTACACAACATTATATTGGGAAGCCATATTTGCACCATATCACAACATTGAGCTCTGAAGGGTTGATATTGGTATTGTTTATGACGGCCGATTATCTACAAGTTGGATATAGTAGGCCCATTGTTGAATTCAGACACTTTTCTCCGGGAGGGATTTCTACAACTCCGGGGGAGGGACATTATAGAGTTCTGGGGGGTAAATTGTGCTTTTTGACCATTGAAAACACAAAATCTCAAATCTTCCGGGGGGGGGGGGACATCTCATTGCTCCGGGGGGGGGATGTTCCCCCCAGGCCACCCCCTGAAATCAACACTGAGTAGGCCGGAATGGGATGGGAGTGTCCTCTGTAAGGTCTTTCTAAGGGAACCTAACCCGTATTTAGGCAAGGTTCAAAGAAAACTATGGACACTTTCGAACGATTAGGCTGACGTGCGCGATTGGGACGAACTCAGCACCTCTCGTCTACCATCTTTGAGAACAGAACCTCTCGTGCAGCTGTGAATGGCGAGATTGTCGGACATTAGCTTATCTTAAATTTCTTACGCTACTTTTTTTTTTTTTTTTTTTGACTTGATGTAGTCAAGAAACCTTTCCTCGAATGAAAATTTTCTATTTTCGGTATCGCATAATTTGCGTCATTTGTCATTTGTGAGGTGTACTGGATTCCTAAACTGGACTGTGTTTAAAATTCAATAACTTGCAAATGGTGACAATTATTAAAAGAAATTCTTGCAGGAGAGTTATGTAAGATATTAGAAGTATTTTTACTGCGGTTCTCGGTTTTAGTTCCAAATAGCAGAGATAGGTGGCAAGCAACAAGCGCTCAAAGGAGATCTAAACTGAAATCCCCTAGCATCATGCGAAGGAAGGAGGTTAAATATATAGAATAGTCCCCTAAAAATAAGATTGTATTGGAGAATGAGACCCACTCCATACATTTAACCTCTTCTTTTCGTATCAGTGTTGTGCGATTTCGGTTTTGGCCTTGATTGAGCACCTATGGCCCTAGATGTTGTCTTTATAGTGCTTGTGTGGTTATACATTGCTGGGATAATTGTCAATTCAGTATAAACTTCATTGATTTTCACGAATATGGTTTGATAAAGTATACTGCTGAAACCTGAAATGACTATAAACCTGTTTAATTCTTCAAGAAATCATCGATATTTATGTTGTAATGTGAAATTGTAAAACTGCAGTATAAGAATTGAAAAAGTCATTTGTAACGCGAGCAGCTAGTGATCTGCCCCTCGGGATTGCATTATCACTCTAAAGCGTAAGCTGAGTTCCCGAGGTGGGCATCCTTGCTTGCAGCGCTATCTATAGTTGCTATTTGGAACTAAAGCCGGGAATCTAGGTAAAAAAATAATACTGACATTTTACATTACTTTCCCGCAATTTTTTTTTTAAATAGCTGTCACCATTTACAGGTTATTGAAGTTTAAACAGTCAGTACATTTTAGGACGCTCGGTATATGGAGTGCGATCGAACGAAATTGAAAAATACCTTGCTCTATTAATTTCTTCTAAAATCGTTTTTCTTACTTCATTGGCAAGAAGGTTCATAATTTCAGCCTGAATATATTTCGCCAATGGACTTTACTCATATGACGTCAGTCGCGGGTAAGCAAGAGAAAAAAACCAATAGGCGTGAAGAACATCTTAACACTGCTCCCCCTTCCTCCAATAAATAGTCTTTTTCGGAGGATTTTTCCCCGCAGAGGCGTGGCTGTTGCCATTCGTGGGTAAAGTCCATTATCTTTTTCACTTTGAATAATTTTCACTTTTGCTCTTTTCAAATTTGCTGTCGATTACATGATTTAATTTTAAACGTCTCTCAAGTTTCTTTTAGCGAATGCATGCATTCCTGTGTTCTAGAGCATTTTTATGCTCAGGAATTTTAGGATTTAATTTCTTCCACATGAAAAACCCACAATCTGGATTGGCCAACTTTGGAGGGCGATCATGATAATTGGTGAATAAAAACAGAGAAAACAAAATATAGTGATTCCCTTAAGTTATCCAACAACCCGCAATCACGGTTAATAATTTCTCCACTAGGTAGAATTTTCTTGAACGTTAGTTTGGAAAATTGTCGTCCTTCTGAAATGGCAGATTTCATGTAATCGGCATTTTCATCCTGTGCTGGACCTTTTTTTAACAGCAAAGTAGTAACCGAATGACTATAAGATGATCCCATAGTAGAATCAGAATAGGTTAGCACAGAAACTTTCGTATACGATGTAAAAGGGGCCGCAGAGGGCAAAAGTTTAAGAAACACTGCAATAAAATATCACAAAAGCATATTATAAAATTATCAGATCTAAAGAGCTCAATGCAAAGTAAATGTGAACGACGCAATAACTTGGAAATGCAAAATGTACATACTTAAATTGGGAAAAAAATTCCCGCTATGTAAATACATACATTTAGATTTACAAAAAAAAAAAAAAAAAAAAAAAAAAAAAAAAAAATGGAATATCGAAGAGTGAAAAAAAATTCCACTGAAAATGATCGACGACAATAAAAAAAACGAAAATTGGTAGTACAAATTTGGCGCCCCTGAATTTCCGCGCCCGGGGCGACCGCCCCCTTCGCCCCCCCCCCCCTTTCGCACGGTGCTGTGTGAATCTGTCTATCAAGCGGTGAGTCTGTCTGTATGTGACAAAAATTTTGTGGGCTCTCTATTTTAAGAACTAATGCACAGAATTTCACAAAAAATAAAATAACACATTATAATTCATGTCACCACAAAGTTGGCCTTAACACGCAGCTTAACCTCAACGATTTTCTTTTTTGTGATTGTAAAGCAATAGCGCACTGACGATATTAGTTTTTAATAACGATTTTTTTCTTCCTAGAAACGTGATGGGAATTTGAGTGGGCGTTAATTAATTAAATATAATGGATTGTTTGTTTATATGCTTAATTTTGACCACAAAGGCATCTGCACCTACGCAAAGTGGAAACAAATACTATGTTTCTATCAAATGATGGATGGATTTCTAAATAAGTTGTGTGGAGGGGATGGAGTCCTACTTACTGTAAGGTAAATTGGAAGGCGACTTCACATTGTTTTTAGATACATAACGTTCTTTAAAATCTAGCGACATTATAGACTTGCCTTGCCTGATAAAGGTGACTTAAAGGTTCAGAATCGCTAATAAAGGGTGGGGTTGCTAGTTTGACTTCCATTTTTATTGAGAAATTCTAAAATCATACCAGATAGTACGAACAGATTTTTCCGATTTAATGAATATCAGACATTTTGTGATTACTTAAAGTAAAAATTCTTTTCTTAGGAATTTCCGGTGTGAGTTCGGAATTTCGGAATAAAAATGGAGTCCAAACTGGCAACCCTGGTATAGTGCAACATTCGTTTAAAAAATTCTATGCTGAGGCTGTGAAGATGTAAACTGAAATATCTGAGAAAGACTTGAAATTGTCCTTTGTGATAATAACTTGGAAAAATTAATAGAAAATATAATCTTCCTGTGCATTAAGCATTAACAAACCATTGAGGACGGGTGCCATTTAACGACATTTAAAATTTTAACGGCAGCAATATATTTTCGCCTTTTTTATTACAAGACATGTATGATTAGACAAGGGAAAGATCACGACTAAAATAGTCTAATACTAAAAAATTAAAACCATTCGCGCTCTATATTGAACGTATACGTGATATCCGTGCTGAAGGTGTTAAAATATGAAAAAGGATACTGAAACCTACACGCACGTTTCATGTCACGCTAAACGAAAAGTGATACGCGTACAACACAATCTAACCCTCCAGTTAAGTGGGGACTAGGGGCCCGTGGCCCCAGATTCTCGGAAGAAGAAGGGGACTAGACAGGGACTACGAAAATCTAGTACGTACAGAACCATTTATCCGGAATGCTTGGGGTCAGATGTATTCCGGATAACTGGTTTTCCGGTTAACTGGTTGTGCATTAAAGCATCATCCATTTGATAAGTTTTGTGGAATATGTGTGGTTGTGGCAATATTAAATTATTAGATTACTTGGATTAAAAATCAATGCAAGAAAGATCAAAAGTTAACCTGAGTTTAAAAGAACGTAATTTATGGGAATCCCTTAGGAACAAAAATTCTTCTGTTTCCTCTGCATAAAAATTAAAACATCTAAAATAGAACTAAATATGTTTTCTTTTCTAATACTATATGTTGTCATCAAATTATACAATTGTTTCAAGCAAAGTCTATGTCAAACTGGCAGTATATGACACCTTTTTCTGCAAAGATTCTGAAATCAGTCTATCAGAAATACCATTCCGGATAACTGGTTTTCCGGTTAACTGGTTTCCGGATAAATGGTTCCATACTGTAAATAGAACAAAATATTATACCTAAAAATTGAGCAATATTTTTTTATTTGCTTAGTTTGATTATGCAACCCTTTATTTGTCACTGTGTCACATAAGACATTTAACACTACATGAAGGTATATTTTACACAGCAATAACTTGTTTCATGCTTTGTCTTTGAAAGGAGTTCATGTCACAAATAAATAAATAAAATTAAAATTAAATAATAAATAAACTAAATTAAATAAAATAATAAATAAATATAATAAAATAAAATAATAAATAAATAAATAAAATAAAATAAAATATAAAATAAATAAATAAAAATGTAAATTTCCTGAATTGAGTTTTACGTAAAGAAGTTAACTTTACGAGTATCGTTAATAAAAAAATATTACTTGTACATGTGCTAAGATTATGCATAAAACTTTAAGTGCAACAACTTTTATTTTGGTGTGTTATATCTTTTATTATTATTACTATTATTATTATTATTATTATTATTATTATTATTTTACGCCAAGAGTTTGGGGTGAATTCTAATGGTAGTGTGTCTGTCCTATTCTTGTATACCAGCTTATAAACGTTATACCTAACTGATTATAAAATTTCAACTAGTAATGACGATCATTTAACCCTTTCAGGGGCAAAGTACTTCTATTCGTAAAATGCTGAAAAAGCAGAATGGCACCAAAATTTACAAACAAATATATATATATATATATATTTAAATAAGTAAAAGCTTTTCTTCGCAACCTTGCTAAAATTTTTTACCGTAAATTATATGATCTACCTAACGATATCGTTGCAGAGCTACCCGATTATGACGCCTTCGAGCTCCACCACTACTAGCGCCCTAAGTATTAAATTATTATGGACACCTAGTGAGCTTTCTGTTCACCGCATAAAGATTGCTTTCTGTCTTTTTTTTAAATATCTTTCTAAACTTTTTTGGAAAAAAAAAATACTTTTATACGTTTTCTCTCTACATATAATAATATACAGGGAGGGAAATGTAATGCCCTGATAAGTGCCTTTTTTTATTAAGTGGCTTTTGCTGCCTTTTTTCAGCTTTTCCTGCCCTAGTTTGGTGAATGTCATTTCTGAACAAGTGCTTAATTTAACTTTTTTTTAACATTTTTATCTTTTTTATAGTAGTTCATGTAACTACAGCTATACCTTAACTTAATTATTCTACTATCATCTTTACTTAGTTTTATAAACGTAAATTTAAATTTTTTATCTCTTTAATATAAGTTCTTAGCCTTTAAATTTAATTTTTTTTCTTTTATTTAGCATGTAGTTTTTATAAAACTACGCTTTTTCTTTAACCAATGGCTCATAATAATAAGACATTAAAACAATAGACTGGGTGTTAAGCTGATCACAACTAGGTAGCCTCTCAATGCTTCTCAACTGTTCAGCAAGTACTTAAAAAAGGGAAATTTTCATTCTAAACTTCTGGCACCAATCTCGCATTTATGGATAAAAATTAAGTGGTCCAAAAATGAACAACCACCGACCCTGAAGAGGTTAAGAGACGCGAGGAACTGCCTGTTATCACATCTTCGGGTCCTCAAATAGCTAAACTTTCTCGCAGCTCGGAGCACAATATGAAATGTGCATTATGAGGCAAACATATTGCACACGTATTTGTAAAATGACATAAATCTGAAAAAAAGTGAATAATTTCAGAAAAGCATGAAGACTTTTTTCAAGCATTAAAAGCAAGCTAAATAGACAAACTTCTAACATAAAATGAATCAGCAAACAATTTATTTTCATTTTTGAAATCAGTTTTAAAAGTAACTTAGGTATATTCGTATGAGGTAGATTACTAACGTTTGTCGATTTGTAAATAAAAATATTTTACAACCTCAGCGGAAATTACAAAATCGCTTAAAATAGACCATTTATAAACAAAAGTAATTCTTCGTATGTTCCTCGTGGAAGTTTAGAGTATACTTTCACATTTCCCTAGCAATTACGCCTCAGAATTCTTGCTTTTAAAGTTCTGTCATTCTACAAATAAATGTACAATGCATGTTCACATTTCAAAGGAAGGCATTTTCATGATTCCCTCGTAATAATATAAGATGGCCAAAAGGCCATGACGCATTTTGAAATTCAATAAAATGCACAGTACTGGCTTAAGAGAGTGCGATTTGAAGAAAAACACTTCTTCGATCAAAAGTTCTGTTTAAAAAAAAAAGTTAGTTCCTTAATTGCCCATAGATGGCGCTATACCTTCAAAGATGAGGAAAAGCATAATGCACATAAAAAAAGCAAGTTGTCACGGACAGTCGCATTTTATACAGGCTACTACACTAGTTTTACGTGTCGCTATTTTTAGCTTGAATTCCATCCAAATCCATTTTCATTCTACACGTTCAAATATGGTAGTACATTATAGTACAGTAGTCCAAAGAAAAAAAAGAGAGAGATAAAACACCCCATACATTTTAATTGCCAAATTGTTACAGAGAAAAATAAAAATAGTCTTTTGTCTTCTTTTAATTTACTATACTAGTGTTTTGCAACTGCTTATCTTGCGTTTTTATTTTAATGATATTATCGTGTTTATTCGCGTAATAGTCTGCACCTCCGTTTTGACGCAGAAAAAATCGTGAAAATGTTTTCTTCGCATAAAAGTCGCAGTCACGTTTTTACAAACCGGGCGGGATCAGAACGCAAAAACGATTTAACTGATTTTCTAATTTTTTTCTTTTTTTTTTTTTTTTTTTTTTTATTAACTGTGATATAATTTATTGGAGCTTGAACCATTTTCAACATTTTTATTTAAAAAAAAAATATTTTATAGAAGCACGCTATTAGAAGGACTCGAATCGATTCTGAAACCGTTGGATAAACACAAACACCTATTGGTTAACAAACCAATTAAAGCCAATATACCGGGTGTCCCAAAAAGGACTGACTGATTTTAAAATTCAATAACTTGCAAACGGTGACAGATATTTAAAAAATTCTTGCAGCAGGGTTATGCATAAGGTCAAAAGTTTTTTTACAGTGATTTTCAATTTTAGTTCGAATTACAAACAATAGATGGCGCTGTGATCAATAGACGCTTAATTCAGGTTCGATTTTTGGTACTTCGTGGCCCGGATAATACATTTCCATCTCCTTTTTCAGCATGGAACAAGAGAAAGGACCAGAAATCGAGCCTGTATTTAGCGACTATTGCTTACAGCGCCATCTATTGTTTGTAATTCGAACTAAAATCGAAAATCACTGTAATAAAACTTTCGACCTTATGCATAACCCTCCTGCAAGAATTTTTTAAATATCTGTCACCATTTGCAAGTTATTGAATTTTAAAATCAGTCAGTCCTTTTTGGGACACCCGGTAAGACGAGTATATGGAGATTGGATGGTCAATGGGAAAAAATGTAAAACTGCCAGTAGAAAAGTAAGTGCGTAGTAGGATATTACAAAGCTGGACTTCAATAATATTTCAAAAAGTACAGGTATCTCCAACACTTTGGACGGAAGCGAAGATCACATTTTATGGCATGACGGAGATTCTTCAGACACCGATTCACATTGCAATAGTGATACTGCTACCTTCATTGAAAGTGATTTATGATGAGAATTTTTTGTCAAAATTTTCACAAGGATTATTTGTAAATTTTGTCTATAAAAAATTACCATAAAAAGAAAAATGGCATCTAATAAACAGCACATAATGTGGAAACATTTAGTAAGTTACTAATTTTATTATAATGTGTGTGTGTGTGTGTGTTTTTATGTACCAGTAACGTTTTAGCATTAGAGTGTACAATATTGTATTCTAGATTTCTCGCGTAATAGCGCACCTAGACTTTCACAATGAAAAATTGGCAAAAATGTGCGACTATTACGCGAGTAAACACGGTAGATTTGAAATGTACAGCGCCATCTATGGAAAATATTTGCGATTAAATTTTTTATTGCATTTAAAAAACTTTCAATCATGAAAAGTATTTCTATCTAAACCGCATACTTGTGTGCGCGCCAAATATATTAATTTCTTTATTGAATTTTAAAATGCGTCAAGGTTTTTTGGCCGTCCGTGTATATTGAAATTCATGCTTTTTGATTTGTGTCACAGTAGAAATAAATATGTGGTATACGTCTACTTTTCATGAGATGTGGGATGTATTTTCATGATTCATTCCTAAAAATATGCCAAAATTCAAATTTTTTGTTTTGAATCATGTTATAATGTGTGTATGTTCACTTTTCATTAGAGATTAAACGCATTTAGTAATAATGTTTCAAAATTCAGAATTTATAATTTGCAAAGTTTTAGAAATAAATGTGCGATATCCGTTTCTTGTTTTTGCTTCAAATATTATTAACATAAAACATATAATATTTTAAAATTTTTTAAGCAGTGAGGTGTTTAACGTTTAACGAATAATAAGCGGTTTGCATGCATTCATGCATTAAAAATATAAAAATACGCCTTAAAATGTTTATCATTCGTAATTTCATCCTTTGTATATTTAAATACAATTGTTTATATATATATAATAAATTTGAAATCACAAATATATGAAGAAATTGATAAAGTTCTAAAGATGATTTAGAACTGAACATAGGAAACCAGTATGTAAAATAAGAAACTATGAATGACTCACAGAATCATCAGAGGAGCTTGTGAATTCATTCATAGAAGATGCGTTATTTCATCCAATTTTGTCGGCATTAAGCCTAAAATGACAAAATTTAGCTCCTTATAACGCAAACATTACAGAAAATAGATAATAAAAAGCTAAGAGATCCAAAGAAAGATACACCTCATACAGGATATTAAAAATTATTAGAGCACAATACCTGCATGACATACTAAGAGTCAAAACTACTGCATATGAGCATAGAAGACAAAGTTAAGACTATTTTAACATGTGATCTACAGTGGAGCATCTGAGTGAAACCCATAACTGTGCTGCCATCTGGTGTGAGAATGGAAAAATGTAAATTGAAACTGGATTAATAACAAAATGTTTAGTGTTGCCATCTTAAGCCCCCCAAAAAATAAAAAATAAAAGGAATGAAAATGATTGAAGAAATCAAGAAAAGACTTAGATTAACTTTTAGTTAAACTAGAATGAAAAAATAGGAATAAACTTAATAAGTACTGAGTGAATACAAAATAAAATGAAGAAAAGGAATAAATTAATACAAATAAATAAATAAAGGAATAAGGAATTATATAAAAATAAATAAAAGGGCAATTGAATATATATATATATATATATATATAAAGGAATCCATTAAGAATGATTATTCAGTATCATAAAACATAGCAAAATTATCGATAATTTTGAGCATATTATGAGGTTTTTATATTATACTATGAAAAATTTGGTCGAAAGTACTGATTTTATTAAAATTGGTCATTTCCTGTTATATAAATTATACGTGATATGCACAATTTATATTTGTATATATTTAAAAGTAAAATTTAGAATAGTGAGCAAAACAATCTATATCTCTAATTCAAAATTTGTGTAGGGTTACTAATAAAATACTTTTTTTTTCTTTTGGCAAATTTTAATAATGATTATAATGAACTTCTGCAATTATAGATAATAAACCGAAGCATTTGCACCACTAGCAATCGATTAGCAAATGTAAAACCAAACTTTTTGAAACGAATCCGCAAATAAATATTTTCCGGGCGAATTATTCTTTTTTGTTTACGCCCGATTGGCGATATCCTTTACAAGTAATTCAAACTTTTGTCACCATTTCTTTTTTTCCCTTCCGAAATAAGTGTTATTTTATAGCCAAGCACAGGGATATTAATTCTCTTCTTGCATCTCGTATTCCGTGCCGCAATCATGGCAAGCAGGTGTTGAACCCAGGCCGAGGTCGTGGGCGAAAGCTACCTTATGGGAGGGGAACATAGGTGCACGCGGTAATTGCAGTCTGCCGGTAGCTAAAGGACGCCGAGAATAATAATAATAATAATAAAATCAGAATGTGTGGATTTAACTCGTTTGCGTTTATATGTGTATCTAATTTCGTCTCTGAACTCATTTTGATTTGCGATCATGTCATGGTGGGAGTGAAAGGCTTGATAAAGTTTGATGTAGGATTGTGGCTCTGAGCATGTATGATTATCCATGTATTATTTAATTGTTGGCGGTATATTCAATTTTAAAAGAATACGAAAACATCAGTTATTCAATTGATCAATTTAGCGAACAGGGCCAACTTAACCCCTTCGCGACGTGAAAGTAACAAATAACGTACGTGTACAACCCTCTCGCTTTTTTCTACCAGTATTTTTCTACAGAAAATTTAGCCTAATTTATTGAATAGAACTTCTGCGATCAAATTACCCACATGTTTCTATTTTGAATTACTGTTGCTGGAAGGTTAAAAATTGTGTAGAGGATACTTGTCACGAACAGGTTAAAGAATTTGGAGGCGCTATACTAGATTACCCATTGCATACTAATCTATACTTAATATAATATACTTCTTAAATAAATGTATACTTATTACCTATTCCGGAAATATGTACCACCATGGAGCTAAACAATGGAAAATTCTGTTGCTCAAAAATTAAAATACTATATCATTGACTTATACAGTATATGAGAGGAACATAGGTACGAGGTACTTATGAAAGGGTATATATGTGCACGCGGTAATTGCAGTCTGCCTGTAGCTAAAGAACCCCAAGAATGAAAAAATCTAAAGCAAAAAGTGTGGATTTAACTCGAACCTGTTTACGCTTATAATGTGTATTTAATTTCGTCGCTGAACTCATTTTGATTTGCGATCATCATCATATCTTGGTGGAAACAGGAGAATTGATAAATCTTCAGGTAGTATTATGGGTCCTAAGTAGCATCGATGAATATATATATATATAAAGGAGAGAGTTTATAATTAAATACACAGATAGACTAATTATGCACCGACAGCTGAGTAGTAATTACTTGTTGGTAGTCTATTAAATTTTAAAGTATACAGGAGCAACATTTACATGGAAATCATTTATTCGGATGATCGATTTTCAGTACAGAAGACTCAGAGATTCTGTTCTCAAAAGCGGTAGAGGAGATTTGCTGGGCTTCAAACACTTACGGATTTCTCCAAGTTTATATATATATAACCATTAAATAAACATTATCGATCACCAACAAATATATATATATATATATACATTGCGCAAATACGGGTTAGGTTCCTTTAGAAATAACCGAGGTTCCCTTAGAAATAACACTACGAAGGGTAATAGACTTTATTATGAAACAAATAGATTGTACTTTTGACACCATTAAAAAAATTAATTTTTTACTGTTCTTTGAGATATTGTTTAAGAATTTAAATATCAGATTTCCAAAAAGTTAACTAATTTTAGAAAAGAAATGTAATTATATACAGGGTTCGTACGTTTCAGGGATCCAGGAGAAATAGCAGTATTTTTTTTTAAATAGAAAAATAGATCTAGGCTAAACGTGCGAAATTTCACCTTATTTAAGGAGATATTTTCTATGAGAAAATACTAGTACCGAGGAATTTCCTGGTTTAGAAATTCCAGGAGCCGTACGAACCTTGTATATATGTGAAAATACAGTAAAAAAAGACTTTTCCCTAAATTTAGATTTAAAATAAAAGTTTTTTATTAGTGGAAATCCAATCCTTAATTTTGCCAAAACCATAAACCACTTCCATTAAAAAAGGCAAAGTCAAATAAGAAATATACATTGAAATTTTAATATTTTAAATATACTCATATATTGAAAAAAAAAAAAGACATGCGAAGAAACTGAGGAAAATGAGCTTTTAAGATTTTAACACAACTAGGGGATCCAACTCGGACAGAATATAAGGGAAAACCATTTTTAATACTTTCCAACAAAGTTGAAAAGTGTTTATGAATTCGGTTTGTCTGTCCGTCTGCCCGTACTTTAACTCGATTAAAAATGCTCGGATTGACATTCAATTGATTTACGTTATTGAGGTTTGCCATGCCCTGTTTGGTATTCAAAATGAAGTGTATAGCATTCAGGGTTCGTTTACAGGGGTACTCAAAAGTATTCCGTTACAGTATGGTCTATACGGCAAAAATCGTTTTCGGTATATTTTAATGATGTTACACTATTTTAAACCTGCTGAAATTTGTATATACCACTGAGGTGTATTGCACGAAGCTAACTGTAGAATAAAGTATGCATAGAATTTATTGTTCATCAACAGGGACACTCAAAAGAATTTGGCTACAGAAGAAATTGAACTATTGAAGTTTATGAACAATAATTTCTGGAAGTGCGTTTTCAGAAGTGATATGCGTTTCTAAACTGAAATATATATTTTAAAAATAGTACTTGATGTGCATAAATTCTATAAATTATATACAGGCTGCACACAATTTCTCAAATACATTTCCGATTACACACGGAAATTGCTGAAGGGAAAATTACAACTGTTATATTCATTTAACTGAACTAACTTTTAGCATACTATGTAGTATGCATACAAATCTATAGATCATATACAGGACAGCACAAAAAAATACACAAAAAGACAAAACAAAAGAATATTTTTCCGACTATTGTTTGTAATAGCAGAAATTAGGTTTTCAAATTGTTTACTTAGACATTATGTTTCAACTTAATAAACTATGGAATTTTGTTACTGTATTCTATTCTAAATATGTTGGAAAGTGTTACATAATCTATGCTGGACGCATTATTTTTCGTTATTGTTTATATTGATTATATATATATATATATATATATATATATATATATATATATATATATATATTAGATTCCCCGCTAACAACACCCAAAAACATTTTTATTTGAAAAATATGAATTTTGCATTCAAATGAAGTTTTGAAATTTATTAAAAACGATACTTTCGTATGAGTTAATAGCTGAAGGAATTGCCAAAGATTTCGTGACTTACAGCAGTAAATTTTAATTCTGAACATTTCACTCGTTTAAGCGCGTAGTTCGATGACATGTCTGTTAAATTTTTGTTTATATTATTTTATTTTATTGGTGAAGTTTTAACTTCGTTATGGGATATCAGCCGAAAAAAAAATTAAGAACTAACGGATTTATCTTCCATAACCGCGTGCAGGCGATTGAGATAGATAAAAAAAAATCCATGTCTAAAAATTATTTTTAAAATCTTAAAAAATGATTGCATTGGGATATAGTTTTCAAATAAATAATAGCACAGTACCGAAACAAATTTCATTTCTAAGTAAATTTTTTCCCCCATTCAACGGTGTAAAAATAAAAAATATGCGATCTTTAGAAGTTAAAAAAATTACAGTAAAAGCGAAATTTAATTGTCTACTCTTGTCCGTCAAAATAAAGGCCACGCTGGCGCATTTATGCATCATTTATAAAACTAACGTTAAGGAATTAAGTTCTCCTCGGAAAGTTTGAATAGTTATGTTTGGTTATTTCGAGAATAAAATAAAATAAAATTAGTTTTAAATATTTTCTGGTGTGAACTCGAAATTTTCTGAATAAATAAATCGGCACATTCGGCAATACTACACCGCGTCCCAAAAGTTTAGAGAATCAATGAAATTTGCATTAACATAAAAAGTAATAAGGTAGAATTAAAATTCATGAGATAGGTAATAAATAAAAGCAGTTTTGCTGATACATATACACATATAAATTATAATCAAAGATTTGAAATTATAAAATATACATTAAATTATATAAAAATGTGCTGTCCCAAAAGTATAGGCACCTGTAATTTTTTAGGTTTTACATTCATAAAAGTAACTAAAAACTTACTTTTAATGTTTAATTGTATTGCCATGACACTTTATAACATCAAATACACGTTATTCCATAGAATTAACTAAGCATTGCATTACAGAAGGAGGTATTTCATACCAAGCTTTGTTAATTGCAATTTGTAAGTCATTTACACATGTATATTGCTTTCCATTTTCATATATTTTACGAGATAAGATTCCCCTCCATGAGATCCCCTCCATGTTCTCCATGAGATTCAAATCTGGACTAAGTACTGGCCAGTCTAATAGTGTGATACTGTTTTCCCTAAACCATGTTTTCGATGATGTGGAGGTATGGATGGATGCACCCGTGTTGGCACAGCCCGGTGATGCTAGCAAATTCATAATTGGCAGTACATTGGTACGTAAAAGATTCTTATAATCCTCTGATTTCATTTTTTTTGTCCATAAATCCTAGAAATGTTTTGCCGCTGAAAGAAAACCCTCCCCAGGATATTACGGATACTCCGCTTTGTTGCCTGCTGAAACAGTTTTTGAGTCTTATGTCATGCCAGTAAAATTTATGACCATCAGGGACGTCTAAATTCCATTTCTTTTCATCACTGAAAATGACAGAAATCCATTTTTTACCGTATGACATATGCTTTCTAGCCCACTTAAGACGTGCATCTTTATGTCTCTGCTTTAAGCAAGGTTTTGCTTTCATTCTCCTGTAAACAATATTTGTTGAAGCTTTAATTCTTCTGTGTACAGTACTTTTTGAAATTTTGGAATTTGGTGCAATTTCACGCACAGATAAATTATCAACTGAAGCCATTTTTTATAACTTTCTATTATCATGTAACATTGTTTTCTTTGGTCTTCCCACTCGCTTTCTAGTATTCCATGTTCAACATCAGCCTGATCTCAAAACTCTATAAATACTGCTCAAGGATCTTTTTATTCTTCTCGATATTTGTACAGGATTTTGTTCTTGCGCTTTTAAATGTAAAATCTTAATAATTTCATGTTTAGAAATTTCTTTAGAACATGGCATTTTTATCAGAATACGCAGGAAATGTATTTTCTGAATCACAAACAAAACAATACATTGAACTGATTTGATTCCACAAAATGTCAATAAATTATTATGCTAAAATGCAGCAGACGATATTTCAATGAAAGGGAAAAATTATTCTGCATTTATAGAAGCAAACGAAAATAAAAATATTTTATTTTGTAAACAAAAATGTAAAAGAAAACATGTAATGTTGTATTGTGCATATACTTTTGGGACAGCACATTTTTATATATTTTAATGTATATTTTATAATTTCAAACCTTTGATCATAATTTATATATGTTTATCAGCAAAACTGCTTTTATTTATTACCTATCTCACGAATTTTAATTGTACCTTATTACTTTTTATGTTAATACAAATTTTATTGATTGTCTAAACTTTTGGGACACGGTGTATTTGCGGTCTACATAGTGTTAACACATTGGAGACCGGAAAACAGATTTCTCTTGTCGAAAATTTCTGGTTTGAAAAACCGGTGATAAAAGATTAAAAAAAAATTCTGTAAAAGACGCTCGTCACGAAGGAGTTAAATGCACAATTTTTGAACCTATTTTGATCAAACAATTACGCAGCGAGAGGGTTAAAACACAGATTTCACATAAAATTGCCGATCGCCAATGCATTAATTCTCACTCATTTAAAGGAACGTAAGGACAATAAAAAGACTTTTCATCGTATTTACAATTACTGAATCTTTGCAAGGCCATTTGCGTGTGTTACTGTTTATTTAAATTGGAAATGAAGTATTACAGGGTTTGATTTATGCATTAAAATAAATTGGATTAAAAAAAAATCTTTCAACTAAAATAACTGTGATTGACTGCCATGGTATGTGACCTTCCATTATGATAAATAAAGGTGTTCCAGATGCCTTAATGTTTACCCCCATTCTGGCTAATGAAGGACTAGGGGAACTAAATACTAAAATTATTTCTACACGGCTAACAAAAGCCTATCCTTCATCCATTGAAAAAAATTCTTTACGAAATCTTATGTTTCAGTACTGAAAAATGTCACGATAATTCCTAATAAAGGTTAATTATACTTCTCCATGAAAGAGTTTTTATTCGTATCAGTGCCACGTGCTTTTAGATTGTAGCAAAGCGCGAACGTTTATGTTATTCCCTCACCTATATGCTAATAATAATAGATCTCTTGCAGTTATCACACCCACGTTTATTTTGCATACAAAGTCTAACGTTTGAAACAAAGATCAGGTATCACAGCAAACGTGCCGCTCTGTGGTCGAACGCTGTTATTTCCTGCCTTTGTGGAAGAAGTGTTGTCGACACCCAAACTTTCGGTTACATCTGTAAAGGAATTACATGAAATGGAGGGAGAAAAAGAAATTTAGTTTTTTTTATGGTATAAAAAAGTAATTGCAGGTTTGTGTGGCTCAAGTTATGAATACCCTTTTCTCTGAATAATGCATGTTTTTCTTAAAAAACTCAGATTAAATACCGGCATGGTTAGATAGTGCATACTCAAAATAATATCACTAATTAAACGCTTAGAAATATTTTAAGTTCAAAAGCTAACAAAGCTTCTTTAGGATACAAAGAATGAAAGAATGTGCAAAAGTCTTGTCAGTCTCATCAATAAGACTGAGAGTGAATACTCTGTCCACAGCATATTTCATTTTATTTTTGTTGTGTACAGAATGAGGGCATTTTTTTCTTTCTACTAAACCAATACTTACTGTACTTTTCCCCGAATACAAAACATATATTTATGTAAATTTTACTGCGAAAGATTGAAATTAGTGAATGTCAACTTTCTCCGATGAACGTCGGCACATACCCAATACGTCGGTGAAAGTCCGAGTATTTAACTACTATATTATTATACATTCGAGATTTCGCCGGTCTATGTCGACAAGCATAGATGAGCTCTGGTTTGAGGCTGAAACGAAAAATCTAGAAGACGCAGTCAGAGAGAATTGACGCCAAATCCTTTGTTCTTTCTTACAAATCCTCTGCCTCTCATTGCCTAACGAGCAAATCGCAAATATTAAAACTGAATAATAACTCAAAAAATTTGTTAATACTTTTGCACCAAATTTAAGCTGTGACCACACTGAAAACCACATTCCAAAGGAAAGTATTGAAGAAGAGACCCAACCTACTATGTCTTCATATCAAGCCCTGACTGGACAACATGAGTTTAATTCTATAAAAAGATAATCTTCAACTGCAAGCAACGAAAATGTTATGAACCTCAAAAAGAAAATTTCCTGCACCTCAAATTGGTGATACCGTACGAATACAAGATCCTGATGCCGACCGCTTTCGTTAAGATGGCCGAAGTCTGTTGGTGGTTATTGTTGGAATAGAAGACTCCGACTTTTATGAATTAGAAAACGAAAATGGTACGCTAAAGCAAATTTATACCCGTAACCAGTCTGTAATTAGTAAAAGAAAGTTACTTTCCATGGATGAGAGAAATGATGTTGTAGTTATTGTTCGTAATTTGTAAAGAAAATCAACTTTCCATAGATAAGATTTCTTCTCAAGAAATGTCGCTGAGTGAAGCAGCTGCAACTATTGGGTCGATCGAAAAGTCGTGTCGTGTCGTGTTGAGAAAATCAATTCGCACCGGAAAATTCTATCATTTAATTATTAGACATTAATTCCGATATTTAATGTCTAATAATTACCAGGCAAAATTTTCCGGAACGAATTGATTTTCCCAACACGACACGACTTTCCGATCGACCCAATAATTCGAGAAGTGGCGAGCAAGGCTATACACGTTGCTATTGCAAAAAAGAAGTGTTCCACGACTGAATGTAGCTGTAAAAGCAAGGGACTTGTGTGCAATTCAAAGTGTCATACAGTTTAAGTTGTTACAATAAATAAGATTATATAATGTTAATCACACATATCCTAATATTATTTCTCCTATTTAGGCATACATATCAGCTTAAACAGTTGCATTTTTGTCTTGACGTAACACAAATACTTTTATTCAACACTCACCATCAGTGCACGGCGAATGTCGACTTTTGCCGGTGTATATGAGAAATAATGATGTTTAGCAAATATTTCGAACATACGCCAAGCGATTATGAGAATGCTGACATTTGCCAGATTTCAGTCTTCCACAGTAACATAGTACACTGCTCAAAACAATTAAAGGATATTTGAAGTTTTATATAAAATAAAGATATAAACGAAATTTTTTTTGCCGAAAATAGAAGAAGAGAATCACAAATGCAAATTTTTCTGGTTTTCAAACTGTGGAGTATGCAAATTTTGAGTTCGACGTCAAAAACGTCGCTTCAGCGGCAGCGAATGAAATTTGACTTTCAACTGGATAAAAGAGAATGAAGACAAGGATGATCGGCATTCAGTGATTGCTTTGTTTCGATGAGTACGATGTCTCAGCGAAGTCATTTGACAGATTCGGAAGCTTTGAGAATTGTTGGTAGGTTAGAAGGGGGCCAAACTCAAGCCGAAGTAGCGCAAGCCATTGGAGTGTCACAAAGTGTCATTTCCAGGATCTGGAACCGTTTTTTGGAGAGTGGATGTGCAGGCCGAAGACCAGGGCAAGGTCGTAGACGGGCAACAACGCCCAATGAAGATCGGTATTTAGCGTTAACAGCTCGGAGACACCGAACCATGAACGCTACTCTTCTCCAACAACACCTTCGCTCGGCTACAGGCACCACGATTTCAACTCAGACTGTCCGAAACCGGCTCCATGCTGTAGGTATGTATGCTCGCCGACCGATGGTATGTGTTAGATTAACATCAAGGCATCGTCGCGACCGCAGGGAGTGGGCAACCGAGCATGTCAACTGGAGGAGAAATGAATGGAGCAATATTCTGTTTTCTGACGAGTCCCGTTTTTCTGTGCATCCAGATAATAGGCGTATTTTCATCTGGAGGGACCGTGGCAGTAGGAATAATCCTGCGTTCGTGCACGAAAGTGTCAGATTTGGCGGTGGAGGAGTGTTGGTGTATGGTGGCATCTCCATTGACGGGCGCACTGACCTCTACATCATTCGAGATGGAGCTCTGACTGGTCGCCGATATAGGGATGAGATCCTCAGACCTATTGTAGTCCCTTACGCTGCAGCAGTCGGAGATAACTTCATTTTAATGGACGATAACTGCAGGCCACATCGTGCAAACCTGGTGGAAGATTTCCTTTTCGAGGAAGGAATCGTTCGAATGGAATGGCCAGCGTGATCTCCAGACATGAATCCAATCGAGCACGTTTGGGACGCTCTAGGCAGACGAGTTTCTGGCCGCCAACAACCCCCACAAACTCTCCAAGAACTGGAAAGAGATCTTCTGGAAGAGTGGGGCAGAATACCCCAACTCGTCATTAATAGCCTCATTGAGTCCATGCCTCAAAGGTGTTCAACGTTGCTGGCCGCCCGTGGAAACCACACCCCCTACTGAAAATGATTTTCTTTGAAGAAAACACCTTTTTTTATTCTTTTTTTCTCATATGCACAAATTGTGTTTTTTCCTTTAGTACACAAATGCGCAATAAAATGCATTTTTTTCTGCCAAACATGTGTAATTTATTCTCATATAACCTACTATGTCTGTCGACCATGTATCAATCAGCTAAACAGTTTACCAGATACAAAATCCACCTAAAACTGCAATATCCTTTAATTGTTGTGAGCAGTGTATATAAACTTACAAATTCCTTGCAGGTGCAAGAAAAGGGGTTCATGGGTGCAAATTCACCCACGATTGCATGGTTGATGATATCTGGAATACAAATTTTGATCTATTTTTAGTACGTATAAAGGTGAAAGCAAATTCAAGAGGAACAGGAATTTTTATTTTATTTTATTTTCACTGAAGTGATTCAATGTATCGAAACTTTATGTTAAGGCTCCTGTTCCAGCCGGCGAAGGCACCCACGAGCTCCTATGGGGAGGGATTTTTCTAATATCTCATTTGCATTTCGACATTTTTAAATAAATTTTTTTGCATTGGATAGTCGAGATCCGTCTCTACATCGCACCTTTTTTACTTTTTCAATTTTGGTTGCAGATATTTTTTAGAATGATACTTTCATTTTCAGAACCGGTTTTAAAAGTGACAGTAACTTTATAAAAAATATCTGCGTCCAAAATCGAAAAAGTAAAAATAGGTGCGATGTAGAGATGGACCTCGGCTATTCAATGCAAGAAAAATTTAATTAAAAATGTCGAAATGCAAACGAGATATTAGAAAAATCCCTCCCCATAGGATTAGCATTAGCTCGTGAGTGTCTTCGCCGGCAGGGACAGGAGATTTAACAGACTTCCACATTCTGCGAACATGTCTCCATGCTCCGACTATTTTTGAATTAATTATAAGCTTTTGTGGATCGTAATGTATCTAAGCTTAATACATGTAATAGATATAAGTTTTATGACGTTGGAGCTTAGAAACAAAATTATGCGCCATTATTAACTTTATTGTATAGATCATTATAAATCATTCTTATTTTTCTTTCTACCAGCGCAAAGTGACAAATAGGACAATTTAAATACCTGGACACGTAAACTTCTTTAGATTTATATAAGAGTAAATGCAAATCCAATATTCACCCTTCTCAAGGGACTATTTTTATTGTAATATCTCATTACCATATGATACTGGATCAAAGACTATAACTGTGCCATTAAAAAAAATGAAAAACGAAAGAAATTCTTGTTGCCGCTTAATGGCGTAAACTCACGGAACAGACGAAAAGATAGACTTATTTTCTTAATAATTATTTCAGTTTTTTTTTTTTTTTTTTTTTTTTTTCTTATAGCTGGGTCATTCCTGCGGGGAGAGAAATGTATATTATTCGAAGTGTAGGGGCGTTCTGAATTGCCACCCCTCTAATTACCGAGTTGCAATTACTGCAATTAATGCTCTTATCTGGTTACACGGGCAAGTCATTAACATTGTGTCCCTGCTCTGTTTTTTATTATAAAAAAAAAACAGTCTTAGGTGGGTCTGTCAGGGGTTAAATGTGAGCTCTGGGTGGCCCTAGATACGAAGTATTTAAAAAAAGAGTCGCAGCTTGTTATCAAGAGTTTTTATCGCATGAGAAAGGTTCAAAATTATTTTTTTTTCTCTTTCTCCTATTTAATTGTCATGTTTGGTGGTTTTTTTTTTTTTTTTTTTTAAATGGGATAAATATGAGAAACGGTACACCTTAGGGATACTGAAAGAAAAATTCAGTCTATTTGTGTAATTATTTTGGATGGACATGTTAATCCTTTTTTAAAAAGAAAAATACCCGTAGAAAAAAAAAATTAATTGCTTTCTGGAAATAATCCTTTTATAGTTACATTTTGAGTGTAATGTTCATAACTTGTAGCAAAGACAATGACTTTATCTTGTAAAAATGCGGGGTACGGATGTTACGATGCTCATGATAGGTGTGTCAGAGTAACTTTATGAATGTTTAATGAATTATAAAAATAATTCATGCTTTTAAGTTATCTCTCAGTTCATTTTTTTTCCGAGATAGCCTTTCTTCTATTTTTGTTTAATTGTTCCTGAAATGTATCGATTTCTTCTAAAGTATCGCTGCTTCATTTCATATAAGAAAACTTTTTGATGGTGATACGTTATTCAACTGTCATGACACATTTTGTGTGGTATTTTTTTTAACGTTTTTCAAAAGTAATTGAAGATTACTAGCAGTTCTTTCATGTTGATTGACTAGTTTTATAGAATTAAATTATCTTTGTAGATTCGGTACACTTTTCAAAAATTTTATTACATTATAATTTTTTAAGAAAAATTAATCACATTAATACCAATTTCAGATACATAAATATTTGATATGCATTTTATTTATTTATTAAAAATATAAATTTGTTAAAAATATAAATTGGAACAAGTCGGAAATTGTATGTCAAACGTGGTAAAGGAGATGCATTCGTACTATAACAAGCTTTATAAATATTCACATCTTGGTGCAATAGCTGTTGCACTCTTATACAAACATGCATGAATACAAAATTTATTACGATTATATATATTGAATTCAGTAATATGGAAATAATATCACTCCATCTTAAATAGGACGTCATCACCATGGCAACCTGGAATCATTACCTATCATGGAATATCATTGAATTAATTACGTATGATAGGATTTAATAGAATGAAGAAAACTTTTATTAATATTACTTTAAGTTTTAATTCGATTTTCATAAAATTTGAAATGATTCGACAAAATTCTGCAACGATTATATATGTTAAATTTCAAACCATTCGGTTTGTTAGTGTTTGCGCACAGACGGACAGACAGACAGACAGACGGACAGACAGACAGACGGACGGACCAGACGACGACCAAGGTGCTTCGTATTTATATAATTACGAACGCACCTAAAAATATGTACACTTACGCGATTTAAAATAACACCTCACCCAACTTTTATCCAGATAATGTAATAAAATTTCAAATGTTTGATAATTAATCAGAAAGCTAAAGCTTCACATATTTTCAGCAAATTCACGAAATTAGTATTTAAAATGAAGGCAGGATTTGGAAATAGCATGATAAAAAGGTATCTTAAAAAAGAACTCATGAAAATATCAATAACAATAATTTCAGTTACTAAAAACCTTTCTTTTTTTCTTTTATTTATTTTTATTTATTTATTTGAACTTAGCACATTTTGTGCAAAAATAATTTTTGGAAAATGTGCATTAAAAATTATGACGCCTTCCATAGAAAAAAAAACTGTAAAATTATCATTTAAAAACTTAAAAACTAGCATTTGTATACATTATTATGTTAATTATGTATTATAATAATAAAATTATTTATCGCATTAAAATTATTCGTTTCTGCCTTTTTGAAGTTTTTGACACTTCAAAGAACACGTTAAAAGTTGTTCTTAGTTACTTACTTTTAAAATTAAATATTCATTGTGATTTTTTAAATAATTTGAAACTATATACAGGCGATGTTCATAAAAGACTGTTTCAGTTATAAATTTTAATAGTATCGATTGTAAGCGTTGGTAGAGTGTTAGCTCAAGGTCACAAATAAAGAGTAACTCAAACAGTTTTAGATAAGCGCATGCACGAGTACTGCTTTGTTATTTACTTGCTTGCAGTGCCACATAAGCAAATTGGCGACTCTTGAGCGTAAAGCGTTATTGTTGGGCTGAAGATTTAAACGCCGTTAGAGCCTTTTTCTTCCTTTGGGACTTTATAAGTGATCGTGTATACGTTCAGCCGCTACCTAATGATTTGCCAGAGCTGAGACACAGAATTTAAGAAGCTATTGCTTCCATTACACCGGACTTGTTAACCGAAGTGTGGGATGAATTGGACTTTCGGTTGGATGTGTTCCGTATAACTAAAGGTGCACATATTGAACATTTGTAAGAAAAACTGGGTTTCTTTACCTTCAATTTGGTGTATGATTTGTTGCAAATAGTCTAAATTAAACTGTTGTATTTAGAGATGCACCGAATATTCGGTATCTATTCAGTATTCGGCCTATCTGGCCATACTACCGAATATTCGGTTAGGCCAAATATCAAACTATTCGGCAGGCCGAATATTCCTCTTGGCCGAATATCAAACTATTCGGTACGCTGAATATTCGGTTTCGCCGAAATATTCGGCCAGACCAAACACTTAAAAGACCTTTTTAAAACACATTTTTAAAATCTTTAAAACAACTACTATTTTTAACTGTCACTTAATAAAGATATTTAATAATTAGAAATAGAATTATATTTAAATAAAAGAGAATGCTTTTACATCTTTTATTTGCCATTTGAAAAGTATCATGTAAGAAAATTAACCAATAACGACGATTTTAGTCCCTTCCTGACAAATAAAAAGTATATGATTGTACAATTTTTCATCCAATTCCTACAAAATTTCACTTTGATTTTAAAATATTTGTTTTAGAATATAAGAAAATTTTATTCATTTGTTTTAATTCAGAGAGGAATTCTTGAAATTTAAAATTTTATCAATTAAATAAAGAAGCTTTAAAACTATCCTCTTCTTAAATAACAATTCAAAGCATAATTTTTTAGTGTAGAATTTACTTGTAAAAAGATCTTGTTTATCAATATGGAAAAAATATATATGTTAAATATTATGCAAAATTGTTTCAAAATTTAACTTTCTAATACTTTCAAATTCAGAAATTTAAAAGTAATTGGCAAGTCGAATATTCGGTATTCAGTCGAGTAGTTACTATTAAGGCAGGCCGAATTTTCGGTATTCGGCTTGATAGTCACTATTCAGCTAGCCAAATATTCATTATTCGGTTTACCCGTTGGCCGAATATTCGGTATTCGAATAAAATCACTATCCGGTGCATCCCTAGTTGTATTGTAATATACCATTGAAAATTGGACATTCTTTTATATCTCTGTATTTTCTTTAAATAAATTTAAAAACTATCAAATACAATGAAATATATTTTTACAAGTTCTCTCGAAACTTAAATTTGTTTATGTAAGAAACTTTTTTGTGTTTACAAAGTAGAGACAGACACATTATATGTATTCGTGTCACTAACAACTCGAATTCATTTTCACTCTCTGCTTTGGCAGAGAATTGAGATAATTAAGATCCAATGTTTTGTAAATCATAAAACACCGGTTATTTTGCGTAATGAGTTGCAGATGATCGTTCTCATTTCTGTTCATTGACGTAATTTGACAGACGAACTTGTCAGGGGTTTAATAGATCACGACTTCCCTGCCCTCTTAAAACAATAATAAATAAAAAGAAAAGTAAACAGTTAAACTGATGGCATTGAGATCACAGGCTAGTCTCACTAATTGTACATTATACTCTTATTTCAAAGAATAATGGCCCTCGAAAAATAAAGAAATCGACAAAAAAAAAAAAAAAATACATTTAGCTAAATTAAAGGGATTAGCTCCCCATTTCCCCCCTTTATATTTAATCAATGAACCTCCAAATCTAATCAAGGAAGCGCCGTATCAGGATAAACCAGTATACCAAATGTGAAGCAAATCGGATGATTCTGCATGAAAAACCCATTTATCTAAATTAAGGGGGGGGGGGGCTTGCCCCCTTTCCCCCTCCTGTTATACGCAACCAATGAACCTCCAAATCTAATCAGGGAAGCGCCTTATCAGAATGAACCTATACATCAAATTTGAAGCAAATCGGACATTTCTATCAAGAGTTATCGTGTTGTGTACATACATACTTACGTACATACAGAGCCTGCGTGCACATCAGGCTTTGATAGCCTGTGTGCTAAAAACTATCATATATGATTAAATATATTTTTACAGGTTCTCTCGAAAGCTAAATTTGTTTATGTAAAAAACTTTTTCCTGTTTGCAAAGTAGAGACAGGCACATTACATGTATTCGTGTCACAAACAACTCGAATTCATTTTCACTCTCTATGCTTTGGCAAAGAATTGAGATAATTAAGATCCAATGTCTTCTAAATCGTAAAACACCGGTTATTTCGCGTAATGAGTTGCAGATGATCGTTCTCATTCCTGTTCATTGACGTAATTTGACAGACGAACTTGTCAGGGATTTAATAGATCACGATTTCCCTGCCCTCCTAAAAGAATAATAAAAAAAATTAGGAACGTGTAAATAAAGCTGTCAAAATAAACTTTTTGTTTTAGTGTTTAATGTGCTTCATGCTTGAAAGTTGGAAATGAAGAATTACAGAACGTTTAAGCATGTTTTCAAGAAGAAAAAAGATATATATGTTTAGTAGGATGATGCGTGCCAAATTTGATTTGACATTATCCTGATTTTTTTTCTTTCTTTACGACAGTTTCTTATGGCTGGAAAAATTATTTAATGAACATAATATGTCCATCGCATGGCTGCAAGTGATATTAAAACTATTTTCATTGGCATATAATTTATTTCATTTTATTCATATATTGTCATATAATCTATTTACCAATTATAATAAGTGTGTTAAAATTAATCTAGTGTAATTTCGTACACAGCGTTTTCTGGAGTTCTATTACCTGCGATTTATTCTATTGAGCTCATTCAGATATCAGACCAACAAGGTTGGCTGGGTGAATTAGATCCACCGGATTCGTACGGCCTATCTCAGATGGTAGAGCATTGGCAGCTTCAGCCAAGGGTTCCCTGGTTCGAACCCTGCTCCGGACATTTTTTGCCCAGTTGGAAATTTACTTTTCATATTTTAATTTATTATAAATTTTAAAAAAGTAAAAAAAAAAAAAAAGTAAAGAAAGAAAGAAAAGAAAAAGAAAATATGAGAAAAACCATCATGAGAAAATGATTTTTTTTAATTAAAAAATTTGTCTTTAAATGTTCACTTACATGCAATGAAAAAAAAAATAGAAAAAAAATGAACAACCTTTGAGAATGCTGTTATAATTGAAATTAATAACATCTCTTTTAAAAGTAAATATATTACGATTATAATTTTTTTATTAATAATTATATTATGTTAAAATTATGTTTTTTCGTAGATTCAAAACTATATATGGCCATAAATAAATTTAAAACTTGTCACGCGCTTAGATAACTTTTCACAAGATCTATTGAAATTTAAGTGTGTTTATCCAAGAAACTTTTTTATTTGTCCGTTTTTGCAGTGTAGACAGGTAATATGTATTCGTATCACAGCCAACTCGAATGCATTTTTCATTCTTTGTTTGAGAAAAAACTGAAGCTAATTAAGATTCGATGTTTTCTAAATCGTAGAACACCGATTATTTCCCATAATGGGTCGAAAGTGATCTTTCTCATTCGTGTTTTTTGACGTAATTTGACAGAAGAACGTGTGAGGTGTTTGAATGGATCAGGATTTTCCTGCATTCCCAAAACAATAATAAAAATTTTAGCAACATGTTAGACCTGCCGAAAGAATGGTTTTGTTTCAATGTTTAGATGTAATTCACGCTTTAAAGAGGAGAATGAAGATTTACAGAACGTTTAATATGTATTAAAGAGGAAAAAACATATGCATGTTCAATATGATTGATGCGTGACAAATTGGACTTGGCATAACCAGGAACCTCTTTAATTTTCCTTTATTGCAGTTACATTATGATTGACTGAGTATTTTAGTGATTATAATTTGTAAAGCTTAGCGACAAACGATTTTAAGACTATTGCCATTTACTATAAATGTACAAAATATCTTTTAAAGTATCAGTATATATATATATAAAAAATATGATATTGCCATCAATTACGTTCTTATGTTTGAATATGACCTTTCTATGTCCTATTACATGTGTCGTCTAATTGCAAAATCGGCCATCTCAAAAAAATAAAATTTTGGGGGAAAGCTGATTTTTTGCCACACTTAGCCAAATAAAGTTTGGAACCAAATCTCTTTAGTTTTATAGTCATTAGGGCAGTATATTTGAAAACACGAAATAAGGTGGCAGGGGCACATGAAGGGAGGGGGTTATTTAAGTCTTTGTTTTGGATTTGGCCGCTTTTGCAACTTACTTTGGAGTTGGCCGGTTTTGCAACAAACCAGAAATTAATTTTTGCTAAATTTAATCTGACATTGGGATTTTAGGGGTAGCAAATACACAAAAATGTTTTATTCAACTAAATGTTATTTAACAAAAATAACTTTAGGAAAGTTATTAACGTAAAACGACATTTACACAGTTACTGGTTGTTAAAACTGACTAACAGTTAAAACTAACGGACTAGCTGATAAAACTGACTTAAATGTCACTAAACAAATGATTTAAATGACATGATATTATTTTAAATAAAATTATTAAATTTAAAAGACTTAAACAAAAATTCTACTATGTACATGTACGTAAAATTTCAAACTTTAGTGGTCTCATCGTTTTCGACAGTCTCACAAATTTTGTCATGATGGTCCATCCATACGTCTTCTTTTTCATCCTCTCTGCTTTTTTCTTCTTGAGCAGCTTATATTTTTGTAAAAAAAATAATCGATTGTCAGTATCCCAATTTGGTCCGAAATGTTTTGTCATGTAAGTTTTGGACCTCACGAAGTTTTAGAGGCTTCACCACAGTATCCGGAGCCACGTCCTCAAGCTTGCTGTTCATAATACTTCTCTTACTCTTGATAACAGACTTTCTGACTTCTGCCTCAGATTTGTAGAAGACCTCCCCTTGCAACAACACCTTAATTTTATATTTTGTTATAAAAAAATTTTTCGCACGAGCAAATTAGAAATACCCCTGTGCAGGTGGTTTGAGGGAGAAATTGCTGGTCTTCTTCCAATCATGGTCGGTGCAATCTCTTCCCGGTTTGAAAACTGTTCCATGTTCAGATAAAATTTCTTCATACTTTGCAGACTGAACGAGGGAATTGATCTTCTTCAATCTCCTTTCAATTTGAGCTAAAATGCGGTCTGGAGGGATAAAAGAATACAGAATCAACGTAGGCAAGTTATTAGATTAATACATATTATGGCATCACGATGATTAATTAATCAAAATATGCTAACTATGATGCTATTATGCTATCAAATAGTTATGTTTATATTATCACCAGGGTGGATTAAACATAAAGGCAACTTAGGCCATGGCCTAGGGGCGTACGTTGGGTAGGGTTTGCAAAATTAAGAACTTTAATGTATTTAAATTTAATGAAATAAGGACAATTTAAAATTTTAACGAAAAGTGTTAAATAAAAAATGAATTTGTAACAATTACATTTAAAACAATTTTTCTACTTTTCGATACGCCAACACAAAATTCTCTCAGATTTTAAGTGTAACAATAGCCCGTTCATTCACAATCTACAATCCTCAAAATACTAAAATTTATAAAACAAAATTTTAATGGATTATTAATTAATTAAATAGATTAAAAAATTCTTAAATTTATCTGAGAAAATTCCCTTACAGTTTTATGAAGGGGGGAGGGGAAGCGTAGAAAAGTATTTTGGCCTAGGGCATCGAAAAATGATAAACCGTCCCTTGTTATTAAAAAGTGTAGATTACCTTTGAATTTTGGCTTTTCTCCTTTACCACATCATAGGTCCACTTTGCCGTTTCCTTGGTTGATTAGTAGACACTTCTTCCATAAACTTTTCCATAGTCCGAGAAAACACGAAGCTAAATTATTAGAAAATTTGTATGCACCAAGGGAGAGCAGTCACAGGTAAGATTAAACAAGATAACGTTAATCTAATCAACAAGTGAGAGGTTATTATGGGACCGAGCAGAAGCGTCATCTAGCGGATATGGAGATGGCCGGTTTAGCAGCACATCGTGATTTTCAAACGCATATAATACAGGGATTGACTGGTTTTGGCATGGTTTATCGTTTCCAGATGGTAGAAACCTTTACTTAGAACTAAAAAAACTGAAAAAACAAATTTTGCATTTTTGAGGAGTTGGCCGATTTTGCAACTAGACGACATCTATGTAATATAAAAAGACTTTTATTTGAAAAAAGGAATAGCGCTACAGAATGTTGTCCTTTCAATTAGATTCAGCAACGTAATAAACAAAATTTTAAGAACATGTAATGGAACTATCAAAGAATGTCTTTACTTTCTTCGGTATGAATCACAAAGAAGAAGGTGTTGGAATCGTGGAAATTGTCAACTTTCATTTTTTGATTAATTTAGTTGTCCGGAACCCGATTTGATTCTTTTTGAAAAATGTCTCTCTGTTTATCAGTCTGAGTGTGGCTCAAATTTTGTAGGCGCTTTATCTGAAGAACTAATGTACGGAATTTCATCAAACTGCTTATTATGTTAAACTTAGGTGCTAATTAGGTTGGGTGTCGCTCAACAGTTGGTCGCTGTTGAGCGACAACATCGCTGCTATGCTGTTCTTGCAATTTCCGTGATAATTTCGGTATCTATGGGATGGAAATTCATCAAACATCAAATTTAGTTAAATTGGCACATGCTAATTAGGTTGGATGTATATCGAGCAACAGGTGGCGCTGTTATGCTGTTTTCACGATTTCCGTGATAGATATATCTCGTCATCTATGGGATGGAATTTGATCAGATTTCGGATTCAGTTAAACCTTGACATAAATTGGTACCGATTACACTTGGGTGCGCATTCCTGAACAAACTCGCTATTGTGCTGTGGTTCCCATGATTTTTGTTATAGCCATATCTCAGCATCTATGGGATTCTATTCACCAAATTTAATAAGTAAAATATTTATTAAAATTTAAGTTGATTCAATTTTGTCTTTGTTCACTCAATAAAGGTCCTGGTATGCTATTTTATGCGATAAACATTATAGCTTATCTCAGTTTGCATTTTTATAACGGCACTATGGACAATATCCTTCCTTTAGTTTCGAGATTGAAATACTCCGTCTGCTTGGCAGTAGTTTTCAGAAACACGGTATTGAAAAACATTTTGTTTTGAAATTTTTAAACGTATATTTTATGTGTTGATCGAGTTTTTGATATTTTCGGGAATAGGCATAGCTTATTCATGAATTCTTTTCTCTATTTTAATGCACTATCATTCATATTTCACACTGTATATTGTTTATATTAATAAAATAAGACTATTCTAAGTTTCTAAAATGTATTTCTCGAATAGTAATTCGTACAAAATAAAACGGAAGTATTTTGCTCTTACATTTACCTGTATTTACGTTGCATCAAGTGATGTAATATATAAACAAATTTGCTAGTCGCAATACTTTTATACCATGTGACATCACATTAAAACTCTCCGGAATGAAAATTGTTTAAATGTATCGTTTTAATATATGACGTAATTTTCACTATCAAATTCATTTCTCATGTAATAATTTATTTATTTTAAACTTTTTCTCTTTTAAAGTTCACGGATACATATATTATTTAATTCAAAAGTGTTTCGAAATATTATTATTTGAGCTTTTTAAACAAGACTTAATATTCAACATTAAAAGTTTTTCGCACGTAATAATTTAATTACTTTAGACATTTTAAATATGGCGATAATTAATAATTGGGAATTTTACATATGACGTAATTATCACCTTTAAATGCGTTTCGTGTGTAGTAATTATATTATTTCAAAGTTTTCGTACTTTTTCAATATTTACGCGTAAATATTTTGACGTAATTTTCCCTATTTTCTGTTTTTAACACTTGATCATTTAATTCTTATTTTAAGATTTTCTTTCTGTTTTTAATCATTTCACTTTTCAATTTCAATTTGAAAAAGACAAAAAAAAACCATTTTTAATTTTTTAATTTTCCTGAAAAACATAATTTAATCACAATATTGTTTCACTATCGATTGAAAGAAAGATAATTTCAATTTCAATTTGAAAATGACGAAAAAGAAGAAATCTCATAATCCCTTACAGTTTTTCTATAATCTCCCCTTTTTCCACAAAAATGGAGGAATTTAGTTGCCATATTAGAGAAATTTCATTAAAATTAGAAAAAAATTAATATCTCGAAAACTAATTCAAATTTTAAAATTCTAATACCAATTTTGACACATGGATAACTTGGCGTTAATTTCACCGTCAAACCATCTATATTATAGGAGAAAAAGCCGTGAAACATAATCAGTCTTTTAATCAGTCATTCCATAAAATCGTTTCGTAAATTCATTTCACTAAGATATTATATATGTAGGGTATATATGTGTGTGTGTGTTATTTTTATTTATTTATTAATTTTGTAGAAACAAGCTTTGGGCGATGAAAACACTTTAACTGTATAAGTGTCCTGAAAATAGTGGCTCAACAAATAATTTTAAATGCAGTTTTAGCTTAATTTTCCGCAAGTTTATAGCTTTTGGAATAAATACTAAACTTACAAGTCTAAGTGAGATAATTCATTCCTAAACCACCACTGATCATTCTCCACGATGATGAGTACAAAGGTGTTTTAGCTGTTTTCTGAAAATCATGACAGTAATATTGAAATGTATCTAATCTATCCAGATTGAATTTATATTTGATCAAAAAAAAAAAAAAAAAAAAAAAAAAAACCTTTTAACTCTTTTTAGGTGGATTCGTAATTATATAAATGCGTAGCGCCTACTGGACCGTCCATCTGTCTGTCTTGTTCGTCCGCATATAACAGCACAAAAACTACCCAACCGAATATTTTGAAATTTTAAACGTATGATTAGTGCAGAATTTTGTAGAGTCATTTCAAATTTTATGAAAATTGGATGCATAATTCAATTACAGGGACAGTAAAAAGTATTCTGTTACATTACGTCCAATGGGAAAAAATAGTTTCAAGTGCATTTTAATGATGTTACACTCTTTCGAACATAATGAAATTGATATGCATTTATGAAGTACATTAAAATATACATTCGATAGAATATGCGGAGCAAAGAATATTTATTATTCATTTAAGCCACACAAATTAATAAATTTAATATTGGCACGCAAGTTCTCCGTTACAGAATGGTACAGGGGAAACATTGTTTGAGTTATATTTTAATTATGTTAAACTATTTCACATATACTGAATTTGATATGCGTTGCTGCTGAGGTTTACTGCAAGTTACTTCATGTATAATAGAAAGTGCACAGTATTTACAGGGACCCGCAAAAGATTTTGGATATTATACTGTATCCGAAGTACTGTATATTAGCTATGATTGCTGGAAGTGCATTTTTAGTTGTGACATGAGTTTTTAAATTTAACTAAATTTCTGCATGTTACATCGTGTGTATAAATGCTGTAGATCATATACAGGAATACACAAAAGAATTCGTAAGGGTTAGTGAGTATGAACGAAAATAGCTTAAAAGTGGATTTTAAATGAGTTATGCATTTTTACCCTGAACTGCATTTATTATTATACTAAGATATCTTTGTAGAATATAGATAAAATGATATACAGGGCCACACAAGAATTGGATACATGGCCGTCTATGGATGATAATCTCTGGAAGTGTAATTTCAGTAGTTTTAAGCGCGTTTTAGTCTTAATTAAATTTTAGCTAAATAGTGGCGTGTCTATAAAAATAGTAGGTGAAATACAGACCTGTACAAAAGTATTCATGTTATGCTTCCGTCTATTGATATAAATTGCTAAACTGAAATTTGAAATTATTATCCGTTTTTAACACTTTCCAACATAGTTGATAAGTGTTTCTGAATTCTATTTGACTGTCCACCTGGCCGTCTGTCTGTCTGTTTGCCCGAACTCGGACTTGCGTTAATATAGTTGGATAGCTCTGTAATTGATATATGTTATTGAGATTTGCTATGCCATATTCGGTATTGGAAATAAAAGATGGAGCGTTCATACAGTAGCGCTCAAAAGTATTTTGACAAAGATAATAATTCACTTAATTGAAAAGAATAATAAAATACAAAAATCAATCATTTATTTTATTTAATCATATACAGTGTTTTAATTTTAATAAATTAACAATAAATATTAATAATATTAATAATATTATATATATACTATATATATAGATATATATTGATAGATAGATAGATAGATAGATATAGATATCCATATATATATATATATATCATGCTGTAACTCTCGAATTTTTGAACCGATTTGGATGAAATTTTTCATATGCATAGTACATACTAATGACTCGACCACGTTCGATGGCCAGCTTCATCCGCCATCTTGTTTCAAAATGGCGGCCATTTGAATTTTGTAAACACGTTTGGAAATTTTTAGGTTTCCTAACTTTCTCTTTAAAATGACCTGTGTTGTTAACTTACACTGTGTGACTCTTTAAAATATCTTTTAATGTTTCTAACATTCTGTTTAAAATTATACATAAGAGTTTGCATTTTGTGAAACGTAATATTTTCTATAAGTATACAATGGTAGAAAACATAAAAAAATTTCAAAAATTCCAATGGCCGCCATTTTGAAACAAGATGGCGGATGAAGCTGGCCAACGAACTTGGTGGAGACATTAGTATGTGCTATGTATATGAAAAATTTCATCCAAATCGGTTCAAAAATTCGAGAGTTACAGCATGACAAAATTCAGATATAAATAATATGTATATATGGATATATATCTATATATATCTATCTATATATATAGTATATATATAATTTTATTAATATTATTAATATTTATTGTTAATTTATTAAAATTAAAACATTGAATATGGTTAAATAAAATAAATGATTGATTTCTGTATTTTATTATTCTTTTCAATTAAGTGAATTATTATCTTTGTCAAAATACTTTTGAGCGCTACTGTAGTTTATTTATAGAGAAACTCAAAAGTATTCCATTATTTTATGGTCTATGGGGAAAAGTCGTAATTATATATATATGTGTAGCACCTATAGTCATCATCTGGTCCGTCCGTCTGTCTGGATATAACAGCGCCAAAACTAACAAGTTGAATGGGTTGAAATTTAATCTATATAATCGTTGCAGAATTTTGTCGAGTCATTTCAAATTTTATGAAAATCGAGGGAAAACATAAAAAGATATTAATAAAAGTTGTCTTCATTCTATCAAATCCTATCATGCGTAAATAATGTGATGAAATCCCATAATAGGTAATTATTCTAGGTTGCCATGGTGATTACGTCCTATTTAAGATGGAGTCATATTATTTCGTATTACTGAATTTAATATATATAATCGTAATAAATTTTGAATTCATGCATTTTTGAATAAGACTGCATAACAGCTATTGCACCAAGATCTGAATATTTATAAAGATTCCTTATAGTGCGAACGTACCTCATTTGCCACGTTTGAAGTACGATTTCCGGCTTTTTTGTGTACATTTTCGCCTATTCTTGGGGCTACATTTAATCGTCTTGTATTATGCATATTTTACATTTTCATTGCTTCGAATGTTGTTCTTCTACGCGCACAGGTTGGCTGGTTGGTAATTGAAATTAATCATATTATTGTGTTTTAACTCACTCCTACTTTCAACAGTTTGGCCTCCAATTTTAATTCGAAATTTCAAATTCACACCGGAAATTTCGAAAGAAGAATTTTTTCTTTGTGTGATTGTTATATGCCTCTCATTAAATAAAGCATACAATGTTATTCTTTATTTCTGGTATGAACTTGAAATTACTAAATAAAAATGAAGGTCAAACTGGCAACACTGCATGTTAGTGTCAATAAAGAGTAATTTCTGAAGTAGGGCCTAATCACGTAATCACATTTTTACCTTGTATTAACCTATAAATATTTTGTATGTTTTAACTATAATACCTTGCAAAAATTTAATAATTAATGAAAACGAAATATTAAAATTTAGTTAATATAGCCCGAAGATATTTCTTTTAGTACATCTTCTAATTTTTTTATACATGTGATCTAATGATAATAAGGATACAGAAAATAATTTTATACAAGGTTGAGCGAAGCGAATCCTATACTAGGGTACACAAATTACATTTTGTCGTACACTTTACAAAAAACTATTCAGTTTTTTGACTTGAAATCAAACATAAAAATAAATTATCATCTGTAGATTTGCACAATATTATTTTTTTTACAGAATAACCTTAAAAAAATTATTATTTTAATTAATTTATTTTACATGTTTTTCCATTACGGACTCATTTTTGCAAATAAAAAATGAAACAGGTATATTTTCAGAAGGAAAAATAAATCTTGGAGTTAGTAATTATAGATAGTATAATGATTAATTAAACAGTACTAGTTCTTTTACGAAATTTTTAAAATACCTTTTTCATGAAAATTGTAGTATATTTTTAATGAATTACAATTTGTGAAAATTTAATTATTTACATTCAAACATAAAAGTTTTTTTTTTTCAGTATTTAGAATTCAAATACACAATTTATTCTTATTATGTGAAATCATTTACGCAGACGATACTTACGCATTTTAAAAGAATTATATTATTATTATTATTATTATTATTTTTGTAAAGTGGCAACAAAAGAATTGTAAAGAAAAATATTAATTGTTAAATTCGTTATTATATCATAAATAAAAAATTCCGAGGAAATTCTTAGTTATTTGGCTGAATTTACATTTCTAAAATTAAAATGCGCTAAAACATAAAATAACGTTTTTGCTTAATAAAGATGCAAAAATAGTATTAAAAAAATAGTGTTACTTTCAAATATTTATCTTATTAAATAATGTTTCACGAATCCAAACTAAGCATGGCTTTTGCTAGTTTATGAATATTAGGAAACGAAAAAAATACAGAACATACAATGAATTTCTTTATGGCAAATAATTATATTTTTATATTTATACTAGCAAAACCCGCGGCTTTGCTCGTGTAATAGTTGAAATATGCTAAGTGATATTTGTATGTCTAATTTTTATTAGAAGTTATTATAATTTTAGGAATAATTCAAAAGTTACTAATTAAGACACAGTTTGACTAAACTTCATTATTATATTACATTAGACAGAAATGAGGCTTAATTAGTAAAAAGAACTAAAACTAATTCTAAATAAATGATAATATAGAAAGTATTTTGAAGCTTTTATGCCCATTTCATTCGCTACGTTTGAAGTTTTGAATTTTTTAGAAACCGTTCTCAGTTTGCATCTTAAAATTAACCACCATGTCGAATTCCAAGCTTCTTATCTAACGGTGTACCACCTCTCTGGTTGTAGTGGCACTAACATAAAATGTCTATGGTGAAAGGAAGACTGTCACAATTAATTTGCCAAAATTAATTTTGAAATCGGTTTGGTATTTCGTAATATTCCATAGAAAACGTAATTTAGAAAGTTTTTAAGGGCTTTTTTAGAACGATTATTGTGCCTGTCAACCCCCAGGTGGTAGTGGCATAAAATATAGCCCGTGTAGTATCAAAGACTGTCGCCATTGATTCGCAAACATTATTTTTGGAATTGGTTTATTTTTTTACTGAGATAGCATAGAAATCGTAATTTAGGACTTTTTTAAAACACTTTTCGCTCCTTCACTTCGCTTCATCCCTGTTACATCTCAAATTTATTTTCAAGTGTTTTTAGAGGGCATTTATATTTTATAAGTAACCACCAAGCCATACTTAAAGTTTCTAGCCACTTCAGTATCACAGAAATCGCAATTTAGAACGTTTTTTGCTCCTGCTATCCACTGGTGGTAGTGACACCGACATAAAATATAGCTTATTTTTGAGCAAGTTCTATCACCAACAATCTACAACCATTATGTTTGAAATCGGTTTGGTATTTCATAATATTGCATAAAAATCGTAATTTAGAACGTTTTTAGAACGCTTTTCGCTCACTTCTTCCTTTTAATTTTGGAATTTTCTTTCGACGGTTCTTAGAAAGCATTTATATCTTTTAAGTAATTACCATGCTAAATTTCAAAATTTTTAGATATATCAGCGTCACAAAATCGTAATTTAGAATATTTTTTACTCTTGCAACCCCCAGGTGGTAGTGACAACAACATAAAATACAGCCAATGTTATAGCAGGTACTTTCGTCATCAATTTGCAACCATTACTTTTGAAATCGGTTTGATATTTCCTGAGATTGCGTAGAAATCGCAATTTAGAACGTTTTTCACTCATTTTCACACCTTTTAAATATTGAATTCTTTAGAAACTGTTCATAGAGATCATTTAAATCTCATAAGTAAGTACAATGCCCAATTTCATGTTGCTAGCCACTGGCAGTATCACAGAAATCGCAATTTAGAACGTTTTTTGATCCTGCAACCCCCAGGTTGTAGCGACACGGACATTTAATAGAGCGTATGTTAGAGCAATGGCTGTTACCATCAATTTCCAATAATTAATTTTGAAATCGGTTTGATACGTCCTGAGATTGCGTAGAAATCGCCATTTAGAACGTTTATTAGACCGCTTTTCGCGCATTTTCACATCTTTTAAGTTTCGAATTTTTTAGGAAATGTTGTTAGATATAATTTATATTTAATAAGTATCTACCATGGCAAATTTAATGTACCTAGGCCCTTCAGTAACACAAAAATCGTATTTTTAGAACGTTTTTATCTCCTGCACCCCCTTTGGGGTAGTGACACCGACATAAAATATAGCCTATCTTCATCATCAATTTTCAACCATTTCTTTTGAAATCGGTTTGATACTTCCTGATATTGCGCAGAAATCTCAATTTAGAACGTTTTTGAGAACGTTTTTCGCGCATTTTCACTCCTTTTAAATTTCAATTTTTATAGAAAACGTTTTTAGAGATCATTTGCATGTTATAAACTACTATCATGCGAAATTTCATGTTTCTAGGCCCTTCAGTATCATAAAAAGCACAATTATGAACATTTTTTGCTCCTCCAACCCCAAGGTGGTAGTGACACCGACATAAAATAGAGCCTATGTTAGAGCAAGAGTTGTCACCATCAATTTCCAGCCATTACTTTTGAAATCAGTTCGATACTTCCTGAGATTGCTAAAAAATCGCCATTTAGAACGTTTTTTAGAACATTTTTCGCATATTTTCACCCCTTTTAAATTTCGAATGTTTCAAGAAATGCTCTTAGAGATCATTTACTTTTTACAAGTAACTACCATGCCAAATGTCATGTTTCTAGGCCCTTCAATAACACAAAAATCGCATTTTTAGAACATTTTTTGTTCCTGCACCCCCTTTGGGTTAGTAGCATGGGCATAAAACATAGCCTATGTTCGAAGGGGGCTAACACAATCATTTTAATGCCATTACTTTTGAAATCGGTTCAGTGGTTCCAGAGATTACCTCCTACAAACAAATAAACAAACAAACAAACAATTTTTACTTTTTTATAATATTAGTATAGATAACTGCAACTTGATGTTGCACATGCTTCCAAAAACATTTTAAGACCTTTTACATTTATAATTTTTCAATTAAAATTTTCAGATCCTTTAAAAGTATCTTACAATTTATTGTTATAGTTAATCTTTTAAAGTTTATATCAGGTTTGTTATAATTCTAAATAATTGACGTGAGATATGACAAACTGTAAATAAAGGCAGAAAAATGTTCGAAAGTCGTGAAGAAATTAAACCTTATCATTAATCGACAGCATCTATAACCGATTCTGTAAAATCATTCGATTATTAAAATAACTCAAATATAAATTATTTGATTATTCCTATTTGTAATTCCAACCATGGAGGAAAGAAATAGATGGAGATGCAGTAAGGTGGCTGGGGGTAACGCCAAAAAAACCCCTAAAATCAGATATGTCGGACAAAACTCAAACACGTTCTTTCAAAAAAAAAAAAAAAAACCTTTAGTAATACAGTTTTTAATTAATAATACAATAGAATGCAACTTTACAATGCTTAAAAATGAGCAGATCACTTTCATTTAGAGAAAAAAAATGCACGGGAGATGTCAAAAAATTCGGTCCAAGTTCCAGATGCTAGTTTTATTTGGGCCGAGTGAGAGAGCACGTAGATTTGAGCGAAAACGGGCATCACATTGCAAACTGTTTTTACGGTATACTGCATCTCCATCTATCTCTTTCCTCCTTGATATCCAACATTCAAAAATAAAATATCTAAATCTGGGTCAGACGCAGTGATACCAGATTGGGGATTTTGTCCCCATTTTGGGGAATTTTGAACCTCCAGGGGACTTTTTCGGGGACAAGTAGTTCGTGGGGAAATATTTGGGGGCTATCAACGTTTTTAAAGGAAGAACATCGGGAATTTTTTTTTTTTTTTTTTTTTTTTTGGTCAATGTTCCACGTAAAGTTTACTTAGTCATCTGGAAATATATAATGTGTCTCGAGCTCGATTTTGATTTGGAATAGGAAAATAACAAGCAGAAATCCGAAATATCAATAATTATTCTCTTTGTCATTTAAATAATTCACACATGTTACAAGTACATCATGACCAGCCACGTGAGATATGGAATGCAGCTATTTTTGTATTATAGATGCAAACATGACAGAAAAAAAAAGAAAAGAAAGAAAGAAAACAAAGTTTTACAGATGAATTCCGACAGAAGCAGTTGATGTCAACACCATCTCGGATTTATTGAAATCCCAACTGATTATGGATGGTCTAATGCTTGAAAAACTTACTGACATAAGTGTAGACATAACTAATGTACTGATAGGTCATTCATTGGTTACAATTTTAGAAACAAACATAAAAGAACTTGTCTTTGTAAAACATATATATCTATGATTCTGTTCATTTAGCTACCGAATATAAATGCAAATTTCTGCTAAGTTTAAATTTTCATTTTTTTGTAAGTGGGGAATTCTTTCAATAAAAGGCTTGATTTGGGGAAAAATTTTGATCGTTTTGATTGTTAAATATTTTTATAGTGATAAATGGAAAATTGAAAATTTATTTATTTAATTTTTTGAGTAGAAACTGAGTTGGGGATTTTTCCATGAAAAAACACTGATTTGGGGAAAATTTCAGAAATTTTGGTAAAATTGACTTTTGACTATCTGGCAACACTAGCCAGACGATAATTTTATTGGTCGCCAAATGCTTTATAAAAAAAATGCAGCCAGCAGACAATAAAGTAAAATGAAGAAAGTGAAAAAAAATATCGTGATAATATTCAGTCTCAGCTTAAAAAGACAAAATAGTAAACCATTAACATATAAAAATTAAGAAGCACTTAATGTAATTATAGAAACATTTATTTATGTAATATCTTTTTTTTTAATAAGATTGCTTTTAAAAAAATTATAGCAGGTGATATTTTGCAGAAAACCAGTCGGGATATTTTTTTTTTTTTTGTCTAGCGCTGTAATACATAAGTAATTTTTAAATAAAGAATAAAACCGACTTCATGTATGCCAGGTGTCGTATTTTGTCGTAACCAGTTGTCGCGAGTGATTTGGCGCGGCGCAAGGAAGTGTGTTTAGAGTTTCGTTCATCAGACGAAACCCTACTCGTCTCACTCCTCTGTTTGTCTGTCTGTCACAGAGCCCGTTCTGAGAAACTATATATGATGGAGACTTGAAATTTTGGATTCTTATAGCTGAACACCTCACATCAAACGACAATTCATAAAATTTTGAAAAAGTCTTATATTTACCCCTCTGGGCTCTAACTTGTGTATTTTTTTTTTTTTTTTTTCTAACTGAGGTCTTAATTAAGTTGAAGACTTCAAATTTTGGATGCATATAGCTGAACACCTCACATCAAAAGAAATATCATAAAATTTTGAAAAAGTCTTATATTATTTACCCCTCCGGGCTCTAACTTCTGCATTTTTAGCAATTTTTCTAACCTCCACACTTTTCACACGAATGCAGTTTTCTAACTTTTGTTGACACTCCTTTGACCACTCTTTCATATTATGCACCATAGCCGCACATATTTTAGTTCCAAGTTTTACCGCCAGGGGGCCCTACCTATCTCGGGTGCTATGGGTCCGATCCCCTAGACTAATATACCTACGGATAGTTTGTAAAACGGTACTTACGGATAGTTTCGTTCGTATAGAGGTTTGTTTAGAATAGAGTACGCCCCCTGGTTGCGAAATGAGGAACTAACAGATTTTTCAAAAGGATAAAGTGTTTTGAAAGGAATATTAAACGAAACCCACCCAACCCTCTGTGCTATCTGTGATAACACTTACTCTTTTTTTTTTAATTTGTGGCAGTCTTCTATTATAATACCTTTCAATGTAAACAGTACTGTTGCCACCATATCTCATTTCTGAGATTTGAAGCATTCCTAATTAAATTTTTGACATGTCTCTGTACAAAACTATACGGGATACAATGACTAATTTGTTATTTGCTTAGCAAAAAATAACAGACAACAATTATTAAAATTCCACTCTGCAGTAAATGAATAATAATCAATAACTAACAATAATAATAATAATGTCTATAAATTAAAGAATTTTAACTAGTTTTTCTTAAAATTTAAAATATCATAAGAACACGATGTAGGCTACGCATAACCATTTCAATTCAGAATGAGAGAAGGATAAATTTTTCAAGAGTTATTTTGAGTGGATGGCAAGTCTTGAGGTATTAAAGAACCAAATGACTTTTGGTTAATAGTTAACACGAAAATAATGATAACTTTTCTGAACTTTTTAATTTACTCATAAGTGTAATAAAAAATTAGATAGATTTCTTTATTGTACATTTTATTAAGAAAACTATAACATGTATTTGTATAATGTATGTTAGCAGTTTTGAGATTTTATTTGTAGTTTTCATCATGCTTTTGTAACTTCCCCGGTTACACCGCGCTTTCAAATATCTTGTTCATTATGATGCTCCTTTACAACTTACAACGATATAGCGAAAGAGTACAGTAGTTTGCAAGTCTCTGAGTCATTTTTACCTGACTGCCAAGAAATGTTATGTGTTTCAGGCGTATCTGGATATGTGGATTTCTTTATACCCTCGAAGCATCCCAACGTCTGAATTGATTTTAATGTATGAGGTCTCTATCGATTCGTCTTAACCGTCCGACGGTTATAGGCTAGGTTTTGTTTTTATAAATTCAAAATGGCGGCCGTAAAATACAAAATGGCGGTAGTGACGAAAACGTTTTTTAACGCATCATATTGAGTGGCATATCATTGGATAGGTCTTTCAAAATGAAGACGATGTTTCATTGGCCATTTTACAGTCAGAAGCTCCGTTTAAATATTACACAACCAAGTATTTGTGTAGGTAGGATCTCTAGCTTTACTGCAACTCTAACCTTCATAGATATCTATAGGCCTCATCAAAACAGTGTTTATAGATAGGAACTAACAATTAAACACAACTTAAAAGTCATCAATACAAGTAAATAAAAAAGATAGGTAAGTAATGTAAAAAATAATTTCACATTGATGAGAAATAATTAATTAGTTCGCTTTTTACGCAGTAGGTGTTTATTGATTTTTTAAATTTAATTTTTACTTGTTTAATAATAACAGTGTATTGATTAAAAAGAAAATTTACAATTTTTCTAGGTATTTGCAACTTTTTTAATTATGCAGCAAAAAATCACCAAAATAATATTCGACGTTTTCAGATGCGTAGATTCGAAACACAGATTGCTCTCATCATAATGGGTGGTTTGAATATAACCGATCATTTATTTTTTTTTAACTGCATTTGAAACAATTGTAAGTATATCTCGGATATAAATCTAAATGGCAGTTAGTGTTATAAGATAGAACACACCATTGACTACCATCATTCTATCAGGGTGTGGGTACGCTTTTGTCAGTACTCCCATCCGATTATCATATCAATCAAAAGGTCATCTATAGATGCATAGGAATATAATAATTAAAAATAATTCTGGATTACGCCTCGAGCTCTAATAGAATTAAAGGTATAGACCAAGTCTGCGGATCGAAAATGTCTCCCACGTTTGAATCCGGACACACCCCGTGCGTATACAGTTCGCAACTAGTGAATTTATTCTTTTCCTTGTATTTATTTTTATGTTGTTTAATAAGGCGCCGCGCCCTTGGTATCTGCAGTTGCTTTGGGTGCTAGTTAAAAGAAATTATTGTTTTAAGATTGAGAAGCCACAAACAGGAGTGCAATACAAAACCATAGCAAGAAATAAAGTACTAAGGGAGGGGCTTTGAAAGTATGCAAGTTGATTAGAATTCGCTGATGTTTTCAAGGTTGCCTTATATTTAAGCTGCCAGCTTTTGAAAACCTCAAAGCAAGGCGAAACTTATTATCTGAATAAGGGGCAATAAAACCTCGATAAGTCGGACATGGGTAATTCGTCATATCATATAAATAACAAAATGTTCTTGATTTCATTGAACTAATGTAATAGATTCAACGTCCAAGCTTCACAAATAGCTTGTTCTGAAATTAAGTAGAACTTTAGTTTGGTAATTAAAAAAAAATCATATTGTTGTATGTAAGTTCAATTTCCAACATTTTTTTAAAGTTTTAAAGATAAAAAAAATCGTGATGCGAGATCAAGTTTTAAAATTATTTATTTAAAATTACATTTTGTTTTTTATATAAAGATGTACGCGACATATTATACCGTATATAATTATTAATATAAAATTACCGTAAAATAGAATTACAGCTTCTATAATTAATAAAAAAATACCTTAAGCACACTTAATACGTTGTGTACGTTAATAAATATCTCATCTATGGACCAATCTCACCCTTCATGCTACAACAATGGCATGGAGATAATATCTATGGAGATGAAATATCAGAAATTAGGCCTATATTTTCTAAACTATGCATAACTAGGCACAACTGCTTGAATATTTGGATATAAAATTAAATAGAACAATTTAAAGATTCTTATCAACAGAATTCTGCTATTTTTAAAACTGACATAGTTATTGAGGCGATGGAGTTGATATTCTACAAAAGTACACTATGGTGATTAAAAGTTTCAAATTAAAACCACATGAAATAACAACCTACCATGCTTCAGAAATGTTCCATTCAATAAGTGGCCCCCCGTATTTGTATTTAAGATCTAGATTATGCTGCCATATAGTAGATTTTTATATAACTATAACTGATATTCCATAAAGTGGCTATAATTCTATGGACTAAATTGTTTTGGGCTGTATTTTTTTTATGTAATTCTTCAAAGTTTTCATTAAAAAAGTAAACAAAGTACAATTATTTTTAACTTCATATATTTAATACGGTTCTTTTCCTTCAACTTGTGGAACATAGTTTTGTTGTAAATTAAAAACAGGCATGAAGGGACATATCATGAAAGTGGCATTTAGTATGATTTCAATTTAATTAAAATAGTTTTAAATTTCAATTTGATCCTGAAGTGTTTTTGAAATATGTTTTAACCTTCTTAGATCATCAATTAACTGAACAAATGTTTGCATAAAAGTACAAAAAATTGACTAGGACTCAAATTTCCTCCCAATTCCTTAAGCACCACGACGTACACCTGCGTACATCATGAACTCTTCTATTTGAAATGCCAGGACGTACGTTACTATCTCGCTGAATGCGGGACGACTGGTTAATTAACTGTGTATGCGATCATAACATCTATGCCAACAATGTTGTCGAAATACGGTGATATATCGGCTAAAGAAGGTATTTATTCCAGAATCACAGTCATTATCATTTTTTACAGTTTGTATAAGCAGATTAAAATACTATAATGTAAAAAATATAAAATTTTAAAACATGATTCAATATTAACTAAAATTATGTTTTGAAAGAAAAGAAAATTTCTACTGACTCTCAAAGCAGTAGCCTAGAAAACAAAGTTTTTTTCTTTGCTCTTTTCTTTACTTATATATACATGTGTGTGTGTGTACATAAAGTTGCTAAGATGCTCTGCTAAATTCTTACAAAAAGGCAGTGTTACGAGCATTGGCGCACTCACGGGGGGAGCTAAGGGGGTTGAAGCCCCTCCCAGACTAGGCTATATGTTTAAAGTTTTTAAAAATTATGAAAGAATATTATTATTATTATTAATAGGTCCTTAAAAAATCGGAATTTTTGAAAATATATTAATTTTGTCATACATTTTTTTCTCTTTTATAAATTTCATTAGGAAATTCGAAATATTAGCATGTTTAAAATTTACTTAATTAAAAAATTAAGGCCCTGTGCAACCTCTTGTTCTCTTTAACCTTCATAATATTTTGATAATTATAATAAAACTTAAAGTGTGTTTGCAATCAAACGATTTAAAAATTATCCAAATACAGAAACGCACCAAAAAATCGCAAAAACTAAGATATATTTTAGTACAGTATTTCATTATTTAACATGTTAAAAGCATTCAGAATTAGCCACACCAAAGCTTTCCAGAGCTTCTCTGGCTGGTTACGACTCTGCCTAAGTCGCAAAAAAAAAAAAAAAAAAAAAAAAAAAAAAAAAAAATTGTAAGTCAGGACCTGATCCCGCACGTCCCACATCCCATCAAATTAAATGAAAAGAGACAGAGCTTGGTAGCAGGTCGGACAAGATCTGGGCACATATAAGCCTCTGAAATATGCTAGCCCCCTCCAAAGTGTGATCCTGGATGCGCCACTGGTTACAAGTTGTAATTTTCCGACTAGGTGAAAAAGTGTCCAGGCCAGTATTCGAACCAAGGACCTTTTGGCTTAAGTTGCCAATGCTCTACCAAATGAGCTATCTTGGACAAATCTGGAGTACACATTTGACCCAGATAACCTTATTGACCAGGATAGCTCATTTGGCAGAGCACTGGCAGCTTAAGCCAAAAGATCCCTAGTTCGAATACTGGCCTTGACACTTTTTCACTCAGTGTGAAAATTACAACTCGTAAGATTTGTTTACCAATTAGAATAATAGTGTAAATTAATGAAGTGTAATGAAAAGGGCAACCTGTTCGGTCTTTCTCTTTTCTCTAAACAACATGGAAGGCATGTTTATGATTCTTTTGTTAACTGCCACAGCTAAAAGACACTATGAATAGGCGCATAGGCAGGCGGTACCTATAGGTTAAAATGTGTAAAATCAAATAAAAGCAGTCTCCTCTCAACACTTTTTCTCTCCCCAGGTATAAAGTAAAAGATTTTAATTGCTAAAATGCGTTTGCATGTAATTAATAAACACCCTATAAATTTTATAATACATAGATCCATATATATATAAACAAAATCTATCGTGTTTACTTTATTTTATGGCTGTAACTTTAACTATTGATTAGTTTTATTATAAAATTATTTGTTCTCTGAGATAATTCTGGTTTGAATTGATATGAATCCATTAAACAATTCAAGGTTCATTAGTAAAGTAGCGTAGCGTGTATCAGAGATATTCAGGGGCGGGATTCGGGCCTATTCTCATTCAAGGCACTCAGTCCGGATCAGGGGCTTATTTTTTCCCTGAAGGATCGGGTTGGGTCGGGCCTAACTTATTCTTTCTGTACAGAGCTGGGACTGGTTTCATTCCTAGTCTTCACAGCCCCAAATTTCAGCTCTAGTTTTCACCCAGCCCGTATAAAAAACATTGTCTCTGTGTGACCTGGTCCGTTCAAAGGTCAGTAAAATTAGGCCTAGCCCAAAAAATTTTGCAAAAAAGTATACATTTTTAAATCGCCATTATTCTACAATAAAACATTAAAATTTATTATTTTTTAAGAATAGTCGATTTCTACGCTTATTAAAATACAGTAAAACTTCTGAATAGCAGCCACCACTGGGAGCACGATAAAGTGACCGTACTTCGGAGGTTGCCGTTATTCAGAGGTTCCAAATTTTAAAAGGTCAAAATTACATTACATTAAAATCAAAATAATTGTAAAAAATTATGTTATTTTTACAGTTAAAAAATACATACTGTTATACATACTATTATTTTATACTAATGAAATCATTTATTCGTTTTTTTTAAGCATATCTCTTTTTCTAAATGCATAAACATTTCTACAGATTTGTTGTACATTTCGTTATCATTTTGAGTGAGCGCAATTTTTTAATTTCTCTGAAGCAAAAAAAAAAATACATCAGGAAATAATTTTACGCTACGATTTTGTGATGATTCCATATTATCTTTTGATTCATTTTCGTCACCACTCTTATTCTCATTGACCTTGCTTTCTATCAGTTCTTCTATCGTATTAAAAGTAGTAACTGCCAAATCTTTATTTACGTTCACGTACTCGCTGGATTCAATGATCATTCCGACGCTATTTAAAATGTCATTTAACTCAGCATCATCTACCATTATTTCTGTATTTTCGGATTCCTGATTTCGAGAAATCTGTCATTAAATTTTAATTTTAATTCTACAGAATTACAGTCAAAATTAACAACAACAAAAAAACCCCCCTGACTACTATATAAAAATGTGAGAATAAGGAAGATTTGAAAAAAAAGCGCTGTGGGGTGGCCGTTGTTCGGAATTCGTTGTTCAGAGGTTTAGTGTAGTGTTATTTCTATGAAAGATATTCGGTAACGCTGAAACATGCCCGGTATTAGGAGGTTACCGTTGTTCGGAGTGACCGTTGTAGGAAATTTCACTGTATAGCTAAATTAAAATATAGTAAAACGTGTGAAAAAGAACCTGCCTATGACAGAATCCTGTTTTAGATTGAAAAACGTGTTGATCGATGAAAAATTAATATACTAATCCGTAAGAAAAGAATATATGATGCATTTAAACTTGCTAAGAAGGGAACTTGTCTATAACGCATTTCTTTTTCTATGCAATTCGGTCTAGGAAGATTTTACTGTATAGAATTTTTCAGATTTTAAACACTTCAATACATGGAATATGGATTAACAATATTAATGATAAATGAAGCATTTACATACAAGAACTAGAAATTCATTTAAAAAAAATGTAATTAACACCAAAAATCCGTATTGATCCGCAGATCTCAAAACTGGTACTAGAATTTTAAAATTCGAATTAGTTTTCGAAATATTAATTTTTTCTAATTTTAAATACTTTTCTCTAATGATGGCAACTGAAATTTTAATAATAACAGATATTTTTTTCATATTATAAAAAAGGTTATTATTTTAAACTAATTTGGCGACCAGTTTGGCCTCCCTTAAATGTATTCTAAGAAATGTATCATGTTATTTTATTCATAATTCCATTTGTATTTCATTATCATTTTATTTAATACAAAATTTTCATTTAAAACTGAAACATTTAAAATAAATGGCTTCCACTTCTTTCTTTCTTTTTTTTTTTTTTTTTAACGAAACGAAAAGAAAAATATTAGGCACAGATGTCATATACGCAACGAGGTACCTAATTGGCGCCAAAATGGCGTTATTTTGCCTGACATGGTAACCCGGCTATTGTTGCTTATTTACTAATAAATTTTTATTTGAATTTATTTTCTTTTTGTTTACAAAAAATGTTATAAATTGTTTTGTTCTATAGTTATTAATTAAACTTTTTTTTATTTATTGTTATTTCATTTTAAAAATAATAGAAAATAATTTTAAAATACATTTGTAACTGGTATTAGAAAACGAGGTTTTCGCCAAATTGCCGTAAAACAAAATCACGCCAAATCCCGTGCGTATATGACAATGCAACTTCAATGTTTTAATGGTACTACTTCTCGCGTCGACCAATTTCGCGAAATTATATAAATCGTCAAACTACTCGCCAAATTATACAAATTGACATAATTTTTATTTTAAATAACGAAAGAACAAATAAATTAGTGTAAAATTAATAAAAATACAAATAAAACGTCGAAATAAAAATCACTTGATGGCGTAAACACGTGTAACTTCCTTAAAATCAAGTGAATGTGACATTTACGATCACCCATTATGGGCATTTAATCTTATAGTTTGGCAACAGATTTTTGGTCGATGGGATAACCAAGTAGCACCGTTTTATTTACCACTCGAAAAATAAAAAAATGCTAACTGGCGAGTTAAAAAAAAAAAAAAAAAGCTATTGGCGAGATTTGCACCCGGCTGACATAAAGTATCAGGAATCCTTTGCGATCATGGCAACTTTTATATAGTTTTATTCGAAAAAATAATTTTGATTCTTTAATCAAAATGGAAACCTTTCTTATAAAAAACGAAGGGATCAGCCCGTAATTGTTTATGGCAGTTGCATGACTTGGACTATTATAATATAAGTGAAATGATGGCGATAGAATGATATTTGGCGAATTATCACATCTGTGGCTGGCTAACATTAAAGTACCAGAATGGCCGCCTGGAATATAAAAAGCGAAAGGATCCGCCCGGAACTGTTGATGATAGTAACATGACTTAGGCTATTATTATAGAAATCGTTTAATTCTAAAAACAGTGCACAGAATAATATTTCCTAACGATTAAAAATTTATTTACACGTGACTATTAAAAGCAGAAAGAAAACTTTAAAATTACCATTAAATGAGTACGTGTTAAAAGCAGGAAAATATTGAAAATTATGTCCTGAAAATTGTATTTACACGTGAATATTAAAAGATAAAGGAAACTTTAAAATAGTAAATACATTAATATGCCTTTCACCCTTTCAGGGGCAAGGTACGTCTATTCGTAAAATCTTGAAATCAGTGAATGGCACCAGAATTTACAAACAAATTGCGAAATACGAAAATGCTTTTGTTCACTTACTTGATCACCCGACCGGAGCACCAACCAAAGAATGGCATAGGATGTAACGCTCCGGCGGAAAATCCCCACAACAATCACCGGTGCCAGACATCGGAAGGCACCCAAAATAACAAGTAGAGAATGGCACATATTCTGACGTACTTACATCAGTAAATCATAAATTTACAAAACAATTGATGTTGCTTTCATCGTAATAATAAAAATATATAAATAAAAAACGATAGTGAGGTGACTTAAATGTACAACAAAAGTCAAGACTATAGATCTTTGTTCAAGATTATGACGTGTTATTTTTCATTAAAGTTCACTGTTCACTAATGTTCATATGAGTTCAGTGTTCGAAAAATAATGTTCATAGAAGTTTAATATAGGAAAAACTAACTTGAAAAAAGATCACCATAATGTTCAGACTTCAAGAGAAAATCACCGTAAAAATAAATGTCAGACAAAGCAGAGTTATTATAAAAGGCACAATGTTGAGCTCGATTTTGATGTAGTGTCAGAAAACCACGTAATCACTTACTTAACAAACACTTCACTCACTTACTTAACTTTGTTCACTTACTTAATAAAAAGAAAATTTTCATTCGAATATTCTGGTGCCAATGTGGCATTTAAGAATTAAAATGAAGTGGTCCAAAAATTAACCACCGCCCTTGAAGGTGTTAAAGCAGTAAATTTTAGTAATTGTAGTAAATTGTATTGTGTCAATCGTTTTATAACGCTGTTAAAAAATACCGGGAGGCAAAGACTCTGTTTACTTAATTCATTTTATTTTAGCTTCTTTTCAAATGTTTAACTGATCTTCTTTAACCAAACACGAGAACAACCATTGGATGTCTTAACAGCAACTGATTCTGACTTAAATTTTTGCAATCAAAGGGAATTGAATGGAAATCCATTTACAGGGAGATCGCTACAGGTTTTTTCAGTATAATTCAATCTTCTCTAATCTTTTTAAACCGATCAGATTAGTGTGTTCTTAGATTCTGCAGTGTCTGGACGGGGGTTGGCGAGCGTAGCTTGCAGTTGGCAGACGCCCCTAGTTATTATATTTTATTATATTAATATTTTAGTGTAAACATTTGATTTTCATGTAATGAGATTAACATATAGGGCTTTAATATGTAACATTTTACGTAATTTATTTCAATAAATTTTTAGGTTATGTTTTTATTTCGAAATTATTTCAGAATTATTGCGAAAGCAATAGATTGAGAAGCTTTTTCTGAAAATGATAGTAAAAAAGAAATAAATAAAAGAATATATTTATGAGCATCTTCTTTAACACGGTAACACATACAACATATAAATTTATTCTTCATTTAATCTTAGAAAACGAGTAAGAAATTTCAAGCTCACGAAAGAAATTTAAATGATCCTATATATATATAAACAAAAATAAGTAAATTGGGATCATTAGAAGTGTTTCTACTATAAAATATGATAAAAGGTTAATTACATAATGCTATTTAATTATCAAAATTTCTTGCTTAATTGATGAAGTTATTCTTCTTTAAATGTTAAGTGAACGAAGTCACGGGTAACCGCTAGTAAAAGAATATATTTATGAGCATCTTCTTTAAGACGGTAACACATACTACATGTTTTTATTATTGTAATTACTCCTGATACTAAAGAAAAAGCTATTGTAAAATTGTGATTTTCTCGTTAAATTGGATGTGATAATAAATTATTTTTAAACTTTAGCATGAAATGAAAAAATTAAAAAAATATTCGACAACTTCTCAATTTGTCACTCGTCAAAATTGAAAGTTGTGCCGTAACACAAATGTTACTTTAAAATGTAAATATATGATAAATTAGATGTTAATATAAATTATTTTTAATCTTTAGAGTTCAATGATAAAATTATAAATTATTCGACTGCTTCTAAATTAGTCACTTGTCAAAATTGAAATTTGTTCCGGCACACAAAGTATTTTTTTAAATAAAAAGTTAATAAAACTTTATAATATGAGTAAACTCCCGACTATCCGGCCTAATGTGGCGGAAGGGTAGGCCGGATAATGAAAAAGCCGGATAGGCCTGAGTTCTACAAATATTTACTAACTTCGTGCCCTCCCCCGTCATAATATTAAAAACACATGTTACGCATATTAAGATAAATTTTATATATACAGTACATACAGTTTCAAAATAAGCAAAACATTAACATAAAAGTAATCCCTATTTAACTGTTTATTAACAAATGATTGCACGAATATGAAAAGTTATGCATAAGATAAGAGTCAAAACTTACAGTTTTTAGTTTTTGAAAAAGTCCTTAATAGAGGACTACTTTCTTGTTAGTCCTCTTCCGCGACGCAATGTCCCTCCATTTACGCAAGTAGGAGATATCATGTGGCGTCGATTCCTACAGACTAATGTACTGTAGTTCTGCCTTAACCCTCTTGAACCCTTGGGAATGTGGGATGAGATTTTTCCTGCAATCCTATTAATTTTTTTCTTCTGATAGTCGTCTCTCTCTCAACACTTCTACAATATCGTTTTCAATTAATTCATTAACTTCGTCATTTGCCATCTATTTTGTAATGTCTTCTGCACCGACATCGTCAGAGCCTAGTATATTTTTTAGCACCAGAAGAAGCTTATCGTTCTCATCTCCTATTGCAGTTTCCCACACGGGTCTGCCTTTTTTTGGTCCAAAAGAACGTTCCAAGACCTTGCAATTACTATGTTCGGAATTTCTTCCCATGCTCTTGGCACCCACCTGGACGGGAACCTGCCTCCCTTGGCCGCTTGGAACATTCGTCATGTTTTTTAATAGGCCGGATAGTCGGGAGTTTACTGTAATTAACAGTACAGGAATTTTATTTTTGTAGGATGATATAAAACCACAGCTGCCAACTTGTACAGTTTATAGTTACCACTAAAATTTAATAGAAATATTTGCCCTACACTCTAAAAAATAAATGTGTAAATTAGGCAATTTTACAAATATATATGAGTAATTTTCTAAGATTACACATTTGTCATAAAATTTACACATTTATTTCAAAAATTTACCTGTTTTTATGTGTATTTAGCCTCTGAAACTAAGTGTCTAATTTGTTATCACTTGAAAAACACAAATAAATGTGTAATTGTAAAAAATGCCTAAATTTACACAAATTGATGTGTTATTGTAATTTCCACATAATTATATATACACAGATAAGTGTGTAAATTTCTAAAATCACACACTTGTCATAAAAATTACACATTTTGTACAAAAAATTACCTGTTTTAATGTGTATTTAGTTTGACATTAAATTTGTCAGTTGTGATCGGTTGATAAACTCATATAAGTGTGTAAATGTAGAAAAATCGTCTGCTCTGGCCGTAACTAAACTGGCGAACAATGAAAAAAAAAACATCTGTTTGTCACAAAAGCAGGCAGCCATGTTTAGGAGATAAAGGAAGACAAGTGCTAGATCTGCTTTATCAGCCGAAATTCTAAAACAATTATATATTAAGGTAATAATAATAAAAGCTGGATAATCATGAAGTATTTTCATAATAGTGTAGTGCTAATCGTCATTGTCTCATTACGTTCTTAATTGGATTATTACATTCTTTGCCGTTTATCGGCGGGAAAAAAAGTGGATTACCATTACAAAGGTATGTAATGTTTCGATCTAATGAAAAAAAATGGTGTTAAGTATTAATTGTTATTATTATTTAAAATTAATAAGATATGATTCATATATAAAACTGGGTGCTTCTTCTCTGTGAATATATAAGATAGAAGTTCCAGTAATGGACTTCTTTCAATGTTTTTTTGTTTATAAAAAATAAACAATAAAACTTTAGCAGGGATCGTACTTGTCCTGAGATTTCAAGACCAAGAAATTCTTCGGTACTAATATTTTATGGAAAATATCTTTTTAACGGCGAGTCCGGGGCTCAAAATCCTTTTTTTTTTTTTTTTTTTTTTTTTATTTATAGAGATTTTGTTATGAAATTTTTTTCTGAAATATCTTTTATTATAATAAAAATACTGCATGTAAAAAAAAAAATCTGAAAAATTTTAAATATTTTTTTTTTATTAAATTGTAAAATTTTAAACAAATTTAATTTTTGATATAACTCTGGAAGTACTTACTCGATTTACAAAATTTTTACACTTTTGTGTACAGAAAATGTGTCATTTTAATTTGTTTTCAGGATTTCTTAAAATATTGATTAGGAATTTAATAAAAAAATTTTAAGTAAAAAAAATGAAATTTTTTTATGAGTGAGTTTTGCGTTCATTAGTATATTTTCACAATTATCACTCAAAATTAAAAATCCTGAAGATAATTTGTTGTAAATATAGCATAAAATCTCTGTTAAAATTTTCATACATATATTTTGCAAGTAACTTTAGATATATCTATATTATAAAGGGCAAACATATCTGTGCGTAACGCATACGTCATTTTGCGAATGGCAACAATTTGAAATTTGAAATAAATTTCGGTTTTGCAATTATATCTACGGCAAATTTTTAAACTTCTAAACATCGCACATTTTAAATTTTAACACCGTCGTATAAGGGGAAAAAAATGCTCTTTTAAATGCAATTTGTTTGAAAGCTGCATCTCAATTTATTTTTGAGATATTAATTTTTTTTTGTAGTTTTTAATACAAATTTTGTAATCGTGGCAACCGAAGTACTCCATTTATATTGAAAGTAAAGGGAAAATAGTCATGGTTTATTATTTTTATTGATTATATCTTATTGATGCCATTTTCACAGTACAAATAAAAGTAACTTTTTTATAATTTTTGAACAGAAAATGATGTCACACACCATTAAAAAAAAACACGCATTCTTCTTCATAAATCAGTTACATTTCAATATTTTTACATTACGCTGATACTGAGTTTGAGATGCTAGGCAAAATTATTCAGTGTGTAAAAATTATGTCATATTTAAAACAAAACGATCATTTATTTTGATAAAATTAAATATTTGACCAATACTAAATGGCCAATACTATGACAATTAAAGGCAAATTTCTGAATTTTTTTTTCGCGGGTATTGAGATTAGCACTTAAAGTTGTGCGAATGTTCACATGAAAAGTTGAATCGGACAAACTTGACTTTAAGTTTGGAAATACATTCATTAACAATCTATTGCATTCATTAACAATCTATTGCGCGTCAAAATACTTTCAAATTGTGAATTTGAGTGGTGTGTATGTAAATTAAGCGCATGTGAAAATAACGTACAATTTAAATTTCATGGGTGAAAATTTTATGATGTGACAAAGCGAAATCCTTTTTACTGATTTTTCATCCCATAAAAACAAACATAAAAGTCTCAATCGATAACTTCATCATAATTACTCATCTTGATTACGTATTGTAATAGAGTTTAATTTTTCAATAATTTAAGCAGTTGAAGTTTGTGGAAATAATAATTTGGTAATTTTAGGTTAAAAATATTATTTGTTTTAGGAGTGAGACAACCAATGTTAGATGAATTTTTTATTGTAATTATTTTTGTTGGTTTATTATAAATTCGATCTGACAGTTCGTTTCTAACATTTTAGTTCGTCGAATTTCGACGGGTTCCAACTCGTTCTTTTAAAGTTGACAAATCGTGAAAAAATTCATCCTGAGATAAACGGAGCTAAAGTTCTCATCAGCAGGCAGCTGATGCATCGCTTCTCAAGGCAAAAGGTGTTTGGATCTAATGAAGATGCGGTTTGCGGTACTAACGCTAAAAACTCAGCATTTTTTAAGCCAATAAAAAAATGCATTTTTTTTTAGAATTTTTAGCCCCGGACCCCCTTAAATAAGGCGAAATGTTGCGTATTGCGTGTTTAACTTAGATTTATTTTTCTATTGAGATCTTAATTGTTAAATTTATTTGGAAATAATCTTTGAAAATCTATTTTGTTTCCTTAATATGCTTTCATTAATTTCTTGTTCAAAATACAATCAAATAAACTATGTAGTATCTATTCTTTTGCAAGGTATCCATTTCTGGAACAGAGAGTGGCCATTATTGGAACAATGAATGTCCTAGTTATTTCTATTATTTACAATTAAATTTAGGTTCACATTGGGAAATGCGACTATGAGATGAATGATTAAATATTGTTGATATATTAATATAATATTGAAAGAACTAGAATATAATAATTATAACTATTAATAAAAATTAATTCTTAAAGAAATTCCTTAACGGTGTCCATTATTGGCACATCTACTCTGTATGGTGTATCAATAACCTTGGTCTTTATTGCTTTCTGAATTCTTTTTTTATGATAGTAATTCTGCATTATTTTCGGTTTTGTATTATTTTTAAACGGTACGTTATGTCCAATGGCAAAAAGTAGTATGCTATAAGTGACGAGATTTCTCTAGTTGCAATTTCTCTTAGTTCGTAGTAAGTAAGTAAGTAAGCACCCACCCTGGGAATCCGCTTTTGGCTTATGATTGGGTGTAACCCCCAAGCCCAGGGTAGGGAAAAGTTTTACTACCTGCGGAACCCTTTGAAAACAAATAAGTTTTAAGATTAATTATAACTATTCTAAATATTGTTATGTACAAACGAGGGTTTATAGATTACCCACAACTTTTTAAAGTTAAGTGTTCATATAAGTTCATGTATAAGTTCATACACCTTGTAGTTATAACTAGTCCCATCAAAACCAGCCACCACCACCAAGGCCACTAGTGCCTGGACTGGAAATGTTATTCCTGTATTTAATCTGATTCATAAAGGTGGGGCATTGTGTTGAGTTCGCTGTGTGTTTATAATAATTTGGTAAGTTTATACAATTTGCACAGTTTCTGAGATCCTGTTTGTTTATATTCGTGCAACTAGTGGTCTGATGACCCATCGCACAGAATGCGCATATTGAATTTCTCCTGCAGTTACTTTCGGAGTGTCCGTACAATTGACAGTTCGCACACCTGATGATTGGCCTGTAAGGATGAATCCTGCAGTTTCGTAATCCCACATTTATAAGTTCGATGCTCAAAAGTGTGTCTGAAGTTGTCTTGTCTACCTCGAGGAGCAGTTGATAATATCTTGACGAAGTTTTTTGTATTACTTTTGAATCTGGATGTATGAACTTTTCTTTATGTTTGGATGTTGCTTTATTTGATTTATGTAGCATGCTGTTTTTTGAAAAAATGTAATGTAGCGAGTAGTGCGATACAAAAAAATAGTAATAGGCGTTACTTTTGGGTCGATGCAGGGTTTTTTTCTTGGGACGTATTTTGGGGAAAATAAAATTTATTTTTGTGAATTCTTTTATATTTTTGTGAAAAATATCGAAAGATGAAATCCAATAACTCAAATTCGAACGAAATATTAATTAATAATAACCTTTACAAGTTTTTCTCCTAAAGTTTTGCTTTCTGATAAACTTGTTTTATTAACAAAATGTACATTTTAAAATCTAACAAATTAAAAAATAATTAATGAAGAGTATGTTTTTATGAAATCGAATTTTGTCATGGGTACTATTTTATAAGGAGGAATTTTGTGAAGGGGCCTATTTTTATTAAGAGAAATTTTGTGAAGGGGCCTGTTTTATTAAAAGTAATTTTGTGAAGGAGCCTAAATTAAATTTTTTAAGGGGCTTTAAAAATAATTTAGTTTCAAGCTATAATAACTAAGCAGAGCCGCAGCAACACTATTTGGGTACTGGAGCAAAAACTTCGTTAACTTTTACATAGATGATTTACGCATCATTAAAGATAATTGATGGTACCGATGAAGCCTGCCAGGGTCTATTTTAATTGGGGGTGCCTGATGCAGGGGTACCGTCCGCACCATCCTTGTTGATGTTCTATATCCAAATATAATAATTACCGTAAGAGGGGTTAATTTGTGATAGGTCGGGTAACTTTATGACACCTGGTCTAGTTTGCGTATTTCGTGTTAGAACTTCGGGAAACGGTCGTTAAGTGATGTGGCACACCGTACTAGGAGATTGCAACGCTGTTTGCTTTCCTACCATACCGGACGGAAGGGGGATTCGCATAGCCGACAGTAAGGTCAGCTATGGAGATTCGAAATAGGAAAACTAGACCAGGTGTCACAAAGTTACCCCACTTATCACAAAATACTTCATATTACGATATTTCATATAAGCAGATTGCATATTTCTTTCCATTTTCTGAAAAAGCTTAAATTAAGTATGCTGCAGACAAAAGATTTTTAATTGAATTGTCTTGCTAAAAATATTTCAGATTAAGTAATATTTATTTTAGCATCAAACATAAATAAATAAATTAAAATAATTTAGTCTGAGTTTCTGAAGCTTTTCTGTAAAATGCAGGAAAATTTCTGAATACATTTGAAAAATTTCTATTCCTAAATAATATTTTGTGCCAGTTATAAATGCAGTTAAAGCTAGGTAATTTTCAGTGTGCGGGGGATGGGAGGAATGTATAAATATTTTTAAAAGAAAATGTTTTTTAAAATAATTAAAACAACAAGAGATGTTGTAGTTGCAAGGCTGCATGAAGGAAATTGTCTTTTTTTTAGCTTTAATTTGAAGATAGTCTCCAAACTGTAAGTGGATATTTATTTAGATTATACAGGTTCTATGTATAAATTATGGCTATACAATTTTAATACTAAACCAAATCAAACAGAAAGGTGACTTGTAGTAATTATGATTGTTAAATGAGCCTGTTTTATGTAAAAATCAGGTATATCGACGATAGGAAAACCGTTTGTCTATATGTGGTGTGTAAATTACCTAAATACATTGGAGTACACTGTTTGGGGTCTTGAAACATACTATAAAGAGAAAAAACACACCAAGCGTATGGGTTTATTCTTCATATTTTTTTCCGCTCATAAAAAACATTTAATTCACAATTCACACATACTAAAGTATAAACATAAAGCTATGAAGCCAAAAACATGTCTATTTTGAATATTACACAAAATTTGATATATTTTTGAATATTATATAAATTTGTGTTTTGCATATTATGCAGAAATATGTGTAAGAACAGAATATTACATGAAAATCTCTATTTTGCATATTACTCAAAAATATTTGTGTTACATATTACACGAAAAGATGTGTATTTTACATATTCCACAAAAATGTGTGTATTTTGCTTAATACAGAAAAAAGTGTGTATTCACAGAATATTACACAGGTATATGTGTTACACTATTACACATAATTATGTGTATACTTGTGCAATATACACATTAAAGTGTGTATTTCAAGAGTGATAAGATAACTTTTACACACTTATTGTTATCATCAAATTACACATTTAAATGTGTATTTTGAAATTTACACATTAGGCGTGTATTTTGGCAATTTACACACCACTTTACACATATAGACAAATCGTTTTTGTATCATCGATATACCTGTTTTTATGTGTAAATTTACACATTTTTTTTAGAGTGTATTTAATCTTTAAAAAATCTCTGGAATTCGATTAAATTATACAAAATTTACTATTAAATTTTAGTGGTAAAAACCGTACAGGTTTGCAGCTATGCAAAAATGATATGGATGAGTTGATGTTTCAAAGAATCTTTCAGTGAAAACCATTGAAGGTAAAATCAAGACTAAGCAAATAAAATTTTTTTGAAGAAGAAGAATTTTGAAATTTTAAAGAAAATATAATTTCTATCTTATAATTAATGTTGTTGTAATTTTTCCGTGTAATTTGTCATAGAAAAAAAATATCAAACTATAGGTTAATTGTTAGAATGGCGATATAAATTTCTCTGAAATTTTGGTTTGAATATCTGTTCTTACTTGGACATATGGTAGTGACAGTGAAATGGCTTAAGGGGACCGGGAAAGCCCTATCTCTGCTATGTTAAATTCACCAACTTTATGTACCTTTTTCTCAGAAATAGTAAAAGATGGTCTAGATTTTTTAGGGTGGTTAGAATAACTTGCTTTACGTATTTTAACAGACCATTTTCTTTCTAAGTGAAACTGAAAATTAATTATTAATTATGTATTGAAAGTCATTTTTAAATCAGCATTTTTGGTAAGATTTCATTGCCTAAAATGAATAATTCTCAACAAATCATTAAATTCCTGTGTTAAAGTATACAATATAACATAAGTATTTAAAAAAATCTGAGTTCTTAAGTTTAATAGATATTGAATAAAAGAAACACAAACATAAAAAATGCAAGTTTTGAGAAAAAGTCAATTAAAGATTTAAATGGCATTAAGCTGTGAAGTACTCTTAAAAAGAATGAATATTTCTGACACTTCTTTTTCATATGTATAAACTTGTGTGACACATCGTTGGAAAGATAAAAGTTTAAACTATTTAACACTCTGACTGTCTTGGAAAAGGGCAAAATTGTAATGTTGTTTTCTCCGCATTTTGCTTTAAATGCTAAAAAAAAAAAAGATTCTTTGAACATTTTATAAAAAAAAAAAAAAAAACTTAATAACGAATATGAATGCAATCCTTGGAAGTGTTAATCATTGTTCAATGTATTAAAAATACATTAAATCAATAGAATTATATTACTTTAAATATTGCTTGTATTGCTGTGAAACCTGGAGCTTAGTGAACGTATTAACACGGGCTTGTCAGTGAGGGGGTTTTAATGATATAAAAAAGTAAATATCGATTTTTTCCCCAAATTTCGCTTACCTGGTCCACTTAAATCTTGAACTCATAACAGGATAAACTGGAGGATCGAATCCCGTCCAATAAATCTATGAAATTGTAAGTCGTTTTCAACCCCAGTACAAAATTGTTGGGGGAATGTTGGCCAACAGTAAGATATGTTCGCCTTTGACGCGTAAACTATCATATATCGTAGGGAGAGTAATTGTTTGAAATGCACCACGATAATTTAAATTGGTTGACTGCAATTTATGAAAATTTCCCTTATTTATTTATTTTTATTTGTTCAACATACTGATGATGATACACTGAATATTGCGGAAATCGGTATGTAACATTTACATAGCAGCCAAGCTTCCACTACTCTTCCGTAATATGGGAATTAATTAGACCCACGTTAACCCCGTTTTGAACGAGAAAATTTAATTAATGAATCTTTATTTATTTAATTTCAGGTTTTTACGTGGAACTTATTTAATTTCATTTCTTAAAAAATATACTGGTTCGAAGCGTATTAAACGGGGTCAAATTAACCTATATATTACGGAAGATTAATGGAAAGATTTTGCAGACTTTGCAGATTTTGCAAGACTATGCATTTAGTGAATATTTCTGTTCTCTAAACTTTCTTTTATTTACTTATGCTGTATAGCACCAAGTCCCATATTAATTTTCACTATCGTACTTTCAGGAGTTTTAAAATTTCTCTCTCACTGAATTTATCTGCATCTGCGTTTCAGTGTTTTTTTCTTAAAGATAAAAATCTAACTTTGGGAAGCACCTTTCTTTGCCTCTTATGATAGGAATCTTTTGGTTCAAAAACAGGTTCTTGATGTTAAGTAAATGATGCATAATCTATCACTGTGACATCAGTGACAGTTATCGCTGACGAAACTGTCATCGACTGTCAGTAATTGAGTATTTTTAATTGGCTTCTTACACTTTTACCGCTGACAAGATGGGAGAAGAAGAAGGCTCAGGTGTTCGTGTGAAGAGCTTTAAAAGATATAAAACAAGTATTACTGATATTTCAGACATTTTCAGCAGGGCCGAAACTAGCCTTTTTCACACCCGGGGCAAACATGGATTTTGAAAATAACTCGGTTAAATTGAAAACTCGATTAAGCGGGACTCAGATAATCGGGACTCTGGTGTAATAATAATAATAATAATTGAAATTGGACTAAATCTTTCAGACACTTAAAAAAAGTTAAAATACACATTAAAATTATTAAAATAGATAAAATAGATATTTCACGCTCAATTTCAGAATTCCTCATCAGTACACATTTAACGGACATGAAAAACGATGACAAATATTTTTTTTACAAAAGATAACTGTAATTCATCAGTTAAAGTCAAGAAGATCAAATCAAAACTATATACTCAGATGGAATGGACCTTGCTTCATTCAGAGATGAGTCTGCCAATTTCGTATACCACACCTCGAGGAACATGCGACATGTGTAACTGTTGCACTTTTATTTAATTACATTAGCGTTAGCAAAGTTCAGAATATGCTCGGTTTCTAAGGCATGGACAACAGTTTTTGAGTTTAAATCACCTGTTTTCAATGTACGGTTGTTCTCTTTTAATCTTACATCTAAAGTTCAGTCGCCTTTAGGGCCCTTCGTGGTCTTTGGTTAAGACATCGCTAATCGCTTGCGAGCGTAGGAGAGGGGCCGGATTCAACTCCCGGCGACTCCGTTGTGCACTCTTTATGGAGTTTCTGGATGTAATCCTCAGGTGTTATCTATTTCTTTGTGTCTATCCCGTCCCTATATATCGACGACGGCTTATAAGCGGGCACTTGATGTCAAACACACAAATCGGATATATGTGTTGAATAAATAAATCGTCTATATAGACATAATTATAATTACGGCAGGGTGTGCTGTAAACAATGTGTCCATGATGTTTCTGCATTTTTTTTTTCATTTTAGACAACTGTTTAATTATTTAAAACGAAATGAAAGCCCTCTTCCCCTAAAATAAATCTGAAAAGAATGGATTAGAAAATGTATAAACACTGATAATATAAACGCTAAGTTGTTGTAGAAACGTGCTATTTAGCCATTTCTAATCTAGATATTGAGTCTTGACATTATGAAAATAATCAAGACTTGGACAAGTATTTGAACTCGAGCTCTTCATACTTTCCGATCTAAGCCATACTTCATTTTCATATTATGGAAAAAATTCTAAAATCTTCTGTCATTTTTTCCTGTCACTAAATCGCTCACGCTCAAGAAAAGTGACACATCCCGCAAAAATTCCTTTTGCGTTTTATTCCACTAATAGGTCTGTCATAGGTGTGTCTTGCAACACAAACAGTTTCATAAGTTGTATTTATTCGGAAAATCACTTTATTACCCTATATGTCCATTTGTGACCACAAAAGAGGGGTGGATTGTGTGGGAAGGTAAAATTACCCAACCCTCAAAACCTCATCCTATGTCTTCATTCTCAAGGATTTTATACTTTTATGCATGTTTTTATTCCTGCATGCAGAACTAAGTGCTACAATTTCACGTTTTATTGCCTCTCCTGTGAAATTTACTTTTGTCGAGATGTGTCGCTTTTGTTGCGGATGGAGCAGAATTATTTTCTATAGTTGAAGAAACACTTCTGAAAGTATATTCTTTAGTCTATTACTTAATATTATTAACCTGTATTATTAACCTATATATCATTTCGTTTGCTATATTCCCACGTTTTTATTTGCATTTGGCAAAAGTCACTTCACACGGCCGATAATTCTCTCGACATGTTTCAATCAAATTAATTTATATTTATGTTCTGATTATACGTTCCAGTTGCTTTATTTACAACGCACGTAATTTTGCACATTTCCACAAATAATCAAGCATAAAATTTAATTGCTGTCTAATTCTTATCACTAAGACATAAAAGTACCAAAATTATGGCAAAGAGTTAAGCGAAAACAAAGATATCGATTTTCTAACTAACTAGTAGAACAAGTAGCCAAGAAGCAGTTCTCACCAGGTAACACGTAGAACGAATGCTTCATACTGTGATAGACAAAGGGAAAAAGAATGTCGTAACCCTAATCTAATCACCTGGGCCTTGGTGTTTTCTTCGTCTTAATACCGGCAAGAGTAACAGGTAAAAAGGAAAAGTCGGATGACATCTATAAAGATCTGGTCTGTCATCTTCCCAACCATTGTTCAACTTTGAATTCCGCTTTTAGATGTAAAAGCTTTTACAAATCATAGGACATTTACATTACTACGAATTCAATTCTTTTTTGTTGCACTCTTTCAGATACATTTTTTTCTGATGCAATATTTTGTAAGGATTGAAAAACGTAAGTTATAGGTGTCTGCGTTACTAAAATGAATAGTCTTTTTAATGCGTCTGAGCGAATGAAAAAGTGGATAAATTATAACTAAACAAATGTTTCAAATACAAGCCTTTATTACAATGCACTACAGAAGAAAAAATGTTTAAGGACAATCGATTGAAATAAATACCCTTTTTTTAAAGAAATAAATTAAATAACGAGTGAATTTTTTATTTGTTTTTAACACTCTCCAACAAAGTTGAAAAGTGTTTATGCATTCGGTTTGTCCGTCCGTCTCTCCACGCTCTAACTCCGGCAAATATACTCGGATTTTCATGAAAGTGATAAACGTTATTTAGGGCCACCTAAGCATGTTTGGTATTGTATTTGAAGTATGTGGGATAAATAGTTCTTTTACAGGGGTACCCAAAAGAATTCCATTACATTATGGTATATGTAGAAAAATCGTTTGCAGAGTATTTTAATGACATTACGCTATTTCAAAAGTATTGAAACTAATATAAATCACTGAATATTTCACTAAAAGATGATTGCGATAGAATAGGGCGTTCATAGCATTTGTCGCTCATTTACAGGGATACACAAAAGAAATCGATTACAGTACTGTCTTTGAGTAATAATTGTTGGAAGTGCGTTTTCAATTTCGGCATGCTCGTTTAAATTTAACTTTTTTTTTTTTTTTTGCATTCTACTAGTTCTATATAAATTCTGTACCTCATATACAGGGCTGCACAAAAGAATTCACGTGCCATTCTCCTTATTAGTGGAAATTGCTGAAGGGGAAATTTCAACTAATGTATATAGTATATATATATGTCTTACTTGAACTAAATTTTGACATGCATGTAGTTAATAGATACAAATCTATATACAGGGCTGCTCAAAGAATTGGGATAATTTTCCGATTGTAGATGGAGACACTTGAAATTGTGTTTTCAAATGTGTTATGCGTTTCCATATGGTTGAATTAGACCTAATATTTTAACTTATTAAACGGTGCAGTTTTGTTACATTATTCTGAATGTGTTGGAAAGTGTTTCATAATGTATGCTTGAAGCATGATTTTTTCTTTCTTGTTTTTTTTTTTTTTTTTTTTTTTTTTTTTTATAGATATAAAATTTTGCATCCAGCTTCCTCGCAAGAAAAAAAATCGATCAACGTCCTCATGCGGATCGAACTCACATCCATTCACACCCTGCGTGGAACTGAAAGATGGCACATTTACCATCATGCCACGGTTCTATCAAAGAATATAAGCTTATTTTTGAAGGAATAAATAACATTTACGCACTGTTATTGGACAATTACTCTTGCCCCTGAATGATAGCGGAGGCAAATTCATTTTTTTTTTTTTCATAATAATGTATTGTTACCGGGAGTACGCCACACTATCAAAAATTAGATCAATTATAGCACAAGAAGTGTGTTAAAATTGGATTGCAAGATTTGAGCTGAATGGACACACAAGGCAAGTTAAATAAAATCTAAACTTAAAATTACACAATGTGCAAATTAAAAGGTGAAAAAATATGTAGAAAGGTATTAAATTGCTTTAAATTTACTATATACATAGCCTTCGCCAGAGAAAACAAAAATACAAGCGTCTTATTTTCAAATTTGGTGTCGAAAGGAGTGAAAGCGAAAGTCAATTCTAGATCCGGAAAATATTGGGCAAATAAAAATATGGATATAGAAGAAAGTTGAATATTACGTGTTTTATACTTTTTTAAGCAAACTGAGCCAAATTCTGAGTCTTTCACTCCTTTCGATACAAATTACGTGAAATTTGAAAATAAGACGCTTGTATTTTTGTATTCTCTGACGAAGGCTATGTATGTAGTTGAAAGTACTAAGGAAATTAAAGCAATTTAACACCTTTTTATATATCTTTTAAGTAATTTTCACTTAGTGTAATTTTAACTTTTTAAAGATGAATTTAGCATTCTATTTATTTATTTGCTAAATAAAAGCTTATAAAAATACAACCCAGTCAATTACTAGACTTCTTGGTCTTCATATAATTTCGAAAATTCTGACAAAGGATCGAAATAAACTCTTGATTACCTTTCAGAAGGGCAAAGTTTTAGCACGAGCGTACATACAGATTTTTTGCGGATAGTCGTCACGCTATTACAAATGCAAGCTTTTTTCATAACAGTGATATGACACATGTTAGAAGAACATTTTTATACATCAGCAGTAAACACTGAATTTTAATTTTGGGACCGTTTGTGAGAACAAAGTTTCAGAAAAATCCCGTTTGTCGTAAAATTTTTGATAGCGCGCTTGAGGGAAAGTTAAAATTTTACAAATCTTGTTGCTCGTCAGTGTAATGTATTGAAGCTAAATTTATTAATTTTATTTTTAGTAAATGGAAATAGATGATGAATTGTAATTATATAATGGTTATATATTATCATTCAAATTTCTATGCTGTTAATGCGCAAGTCATTAGGAATTATCACTGTTTAGTTATTTTAATTTCATTTTGAATTGCAAGAATTCTTTTTGAAACGCCAATTCTTTTTCGAGGTATCTTTTACATATTTTATAAATATATAATTTTTGTAGCTAAATGTTTTGCTATGTTAGCAAACTACTTTTAAAAAATTTATGCGCTAAGTTTATTGCTGCAATTGCGCAAATACATAGTGTGTTATCATTAGATTTCTACTTTTGTAGTTACTTGATACCTTGATATAAGAAATTCCATTTTATGCTGCACGTTTGTCATCTTACACAGTCTATATTAAACTTCATTTTTAAGATGATCATATTACTGCTGTACATTAATTATTATTTTTATTTTGTATAATGTAAGTGTAATATATTGAAGCTAAATTTATTAATTTTACTTTTAGTATATGAAAATAGATGATGAATTGTAATTATATAGTGGTTATATATATATATTCCAAATTATTATAATATCTACCTTTTTTACCTAGCTTTAATAATATCTTAAATATCTTTTATCTTTTTTCCATGCTTTAAATCCAGCGAATTCTTTTATTGATTATTATTCTAAAAACCTTAATCTGATAATAACTATACTTCTTTATAAAACCCACTAAAATACTTTATTTCTTTTATTTCTGAAACAGTAAATTCTTTTTTTCGAATGTTTATTAAATATCCTTTTGTTCCATATCCCATGAGGCCTTGCAAGCATCCTGTTTTCTCATTAAAGCTACCGCGGGCAGTTATTAAATCCCTGTCAACATGTGACGTTTCCCCCCATCCCGCCCCGGAGTTATCCAATCGCTGGTATAGCCTTCTCTCTCCTTCCCCTACCACTTGGCTCGATTGGCGTTGCTTTGGCGTCTGTATGCTTACGCGTGTGTTTTTCGCAAGTATTTAACCTTTTACATTGACTTGGAGAGCTAAATGTTTACGATTATTGTATTCATTTACGACTTCAGCAAGAATTTTAGTCCAAGGAATTTTAGAGCTAGTAGAGTTTTCTGTACAGTTTTGCCTAGTTACTATTGTTTGATTTACGCGCTCACACTTCCCATTCGTTTGAGGATGGTTAGATGAGGTTAAACGCCGCTTAATGTTATGGTTCTTCAAAAAGTTTTTGAATCTGGAAAAAATAAAGGCGGTGTTCCTATCGCTTAAGATTTTTTGAGGGATCCGAACATTAGAAATTTGAATAAAACAGAATAGTTGTTGTGGGGTTTGAATATTAAAAATTTGTTTTAAACAATTCGTATAGGTTTCGGTGGTGACAGTCTTTGAGGGAAATGCCTACACATATGGGGTTGCATGATCGATGACAATATGAAGATATTTTTTCGTTGAATTATAGTAGTTGAATCCTCCCTCAGTATCAGCAGAAAGACATTCAAAAGGTTGATCTGTGGTAGGCATAGCTTGTAATAAGCCAATTTTTTTTTCTGTCAAGGTTTTTTGTTTTTCTCACAAATATCACAATGCTTTACAAAGTTAGTTATATCCTGGGTCATATCAGACCAATAATAATTAAGGGAGATTAAATATAACAATTTTTGGATACCAGGATGACCAAATTTCTCATGAGCAATACCAAGCAACTTCCTTCTTAAGGACATGGTGAATACTATTTTCCTAAATCCTTTCTTTCTAACAATTATAATTCCATTTTCATTTAGATAGCTTTTGTCACAGACATTATCTTTCTCCTGCATCTCTATAATTTCCTTTATATCGAGAAGAAAAGTTAATGGTTGAAAAAAGTGTGAAATAGGGTTTCTTGACAAGATGTCAGCTTCGACATTTGTGGATCCCTTTTCGTAACTATATTATAATCAGACATGCTTAACTTCAACGACCACCTAAATAATCTACCTCTCAAATGTTTGATATTTTTTAACCAAACAAGAGATTCATGATCAGTGTGAATGGGGAATTTTACACCATGGAAGTAGTGATAAAATTTGTTTAATGTGTCAATGATGACAAGACACTCCAATTCAGTTATAAAGTAATTTTGTTCATAACTTCTCAATCCTCTAAAGTAATAAGAAGCAACTGGATGTAAAAACCCTATCTGGTTGTTTAAGCACTGTGCCTACTGCCACCTGTGAGGTATTAACAAACATATGCAGGGTTAATGCAGGGTCATAAATTCTTAAGATAGGTTTAATAATTAAGGCATCCTTTAATTTTTGAAAAGAATCTTGGAAATTTGAATTCCATTCCCATATAGTATTTTTCTTAAGTAATTTATTGAGAGGGTGTCTGATTTTTGCATAATTATCTATAAATTTATGGTAAACATTAATGGATTCCAAATATCTTCGAAGTTCTTTTACATTAGAAGGAGGTTTTGAATTTTTTATGACATCAGTATTAGCATTAGCAGGAGTTAAGTTACCATTTTTTATTTTGTATCTTAAGAAATTAATTTTATTTTAAACAAAATTGCATTTAGATAATTTAAGTTTAATATTTTCAAGTCTACATAATTCAAATATCTGGTTTAGATGTTGCAGGTGTTTTTCTAAAGAGGAGGAAAAAACAATTATGCCATCAAAATAATAACAAGCATAATTAATTCTATGTTTAGTGAGAATTATTCTAAGAGTTCTATTGAAAATTAGGTAACCAACTTTGACACCGAATGGAAGAACATTCCACTCAAAGAGTCCAAAATTGGTAGCAAAAGCCAATTTTTCAGTATCTGCTGGGTGAATTGGGTTGTGCCAGTAGCCAGAGGCTAAGTCCAAAGTGGAAAAATACTGAGCACTATTTAAATTATCAAGAATTCCATCTATACGTGGTAGAGGTTCAGCATCATCTTTCATTATTGCATTTAATTTATGGTAATCTACACACATTCCAGTTTTTTACCCTCATCGCGTTTCATAACTAAAGTAACAGGGGCTGAATAAGGACTACAACTCTCTTTAATTAAACCAGCAGCTAATAAAGATTGAACTTGATCTGAAAGTTCTTTTTCTTTCACTACAGAATTGCGATAAGGCCTCATAGATATGGGTCGGTCTGAATTAAGAAAAACGCGCTGCGGCTCAATATTAATTTTTACAACATCATATTTATTTTTGGAAAAAATGTCTAAATAATCCCTTAACGTTTCATATTTTATAGCATTTACCTCCCCAAGTAATTTAGAATCATTAGGATTAATTTGATCAACGGATTGAGTAGCTATGACATTTCCATAATCGGGTTGCACTCTTTGGTACATGTCATTGACATTAAAATGAATAACCTTAAATTATCACTGGATATACTCTGAAATCGCTTTAATACAAGTTTTCCTTGTAATACTTCACATTTATTACAATCAATAACCAAGTTAAACTTAGAACACCCTGGCAATCCTAGTATGGTATAATTTAAATCTGTTTTACATAACAGAAATCTAATACATTTTTGCCTTTTACCTATTTTAAACAACAAATTATAAGATTTATTTATAGCAACAGTTCCTTTGGCTTGGCCAATAATAATAGGTGGAATATTTATAACTTTAGCATTTAATAACTTAACAAACTTAAAATGTAAAATTTATATTACAAAACCAGAGTCAATTACACAAGGCAAATCCTTGTTATTTGCATATCCATGAACAATTAAATGTCAAATATTATGCTTGGGTTGTTGGGGTTGACTAGGAGGAGGAACATAAGATTGCATAGGTTCAACATTAAAAATACAAGTCCTCTCCCAGTGGAAAGAATCCTGTATAACCCTATTCATACACATTTGACATGGCCGACTGGGATACTTATTCTGAAAATGAGCAGTAGGCAATCCAGGGCTAACAAATCTAGAATTTTAAACATTAAAAGGGTTTTGTGACTTAAAATTAGAATTTTGTCTTTGAAAATTCTGGTTCGGGCGAACCCAAAGTCTAGGTGCCTGATTATACTGCTGGAATGATCCATGACTTTGATAATTATTTCTAGCATTATTGTTGTTTACATGAGAGGTGGGAATGACTGCTAGTTGGTTAGCCATTCTGTAGTATCTATGGTGCTCTCTGGAGGATTAATAATCATATAATTTTGGTACTCTGGTTTCAAACCATCCGTCAAACCTTGGACTATGATGGTTTCACATAAATGAAGTTGTCTACCTATCTCAATCTTTTTTCTGAAATAACTCTCTAATTCATTTAGATCATTTAACTTCATAGAAGCAAAATTAGGAAATCGAGGAACATGTACTTTAATAAACTTTTCAAAAAGAATTTCAGCAATCTTACTGAAAGTAGTACATCCTAGACACTGGTTAATGAACACTTTTAAAGCTTCTCCCTTGAAAAATCTAGAGATATTTTGCATTTTCCACTTTTCATTTTTTTTTTATCAGAAATGCATGCTTTATCAAAATGCGTCATTCAGGACTGTATGTGCATCCCCGACTCTGGGTCAAATAAGATGATATTTACTTCACTATTGCTCGTTTTTGCAATAAAGCGTTTAACAGATCAATATCTTAACAATATAAAGAGGGAGAACTCATTTATTTTCGAGTTCAAAAAAATAAACTTCAATTGTAGAAGCATAATAAACACAGATAAAATAACTCTTAACCCTTTGCGGCGCAGAGCATTTCCATTTCATAAGTGCTGAAATTAATTACTGACACCGGAATTTAAAAATGACCTTTTTTGTAAATACCAAAAAGCTACATTTCACGCAGCTAACAAACCTAATTTTTTTTTTTTACAAAATTCTGGTGCGAGTGAAGGTTTTGGGAATTAAAATTAAGTGGATATTAAATACGTGAATAATCACATTGCTCAAACAATCACATTGCTTGTTAGCAATGTGATTATTCACGTATTTAATATTCAATAATTTCAAGCGTAATTTCACTGCTGAAAAGTAGTTGAAAAATTAATTAAAATTAAAATTAAGTGGTTTCATAGACATACCACCGCGCCGCAAGGGGTTAAACAAATGTAAATATACTTTCTATGATAAATAATAATATAAAATAAACTATAAAATAATTCATCGCTATCAATTTATAATAATAACAATATTATAAATAATAATGAATGAACTTAATCTTTACGGAGTAATAAAATAGTATATAAAATTGATTTACATATTGTAAACGAAAATAATAGAACAATTTTTAACTTACAGAGATGAAAATCCTAGCAATGTTGACAGGTGATGACATAAAATTTTAATAGTTCAAAATAAAAATTGAGATTTATTCGACCACATAATTCCACATTTCTCACTTTAGATAAGCGTAATTTAGTAGATATATCCGTCAAGTGTTCTAATTTGCCACAGGTAGGCGATATTGGATATGAGACTCAACATAGTCGACGACACTTCCGTAGTTATATGGGATTGTAGATACACATTTAGTCGGCGAAATTTCCTCCTACGTTATTCCATTCAGCCAGAATTTCACTGGTTTTATTCTGACCTTGACAACGCCACCGGCCCCAAATTATTATTATACTTCCACAGGCGTAAGAATCCTGTCCGGCTAATTGTTATGCTTTCAATAGTAGGATAGAAATAGATTGGTATTAAGCACCATTTATAATATAATCTGGGAAAACTACCAACGGATGTAGGCCCGATCTTCCACCATGACCATAATTTCATGATTGCAAAACTTTGATTTCTCAGTTGGATATAATATATATATATATATATATATATATAAGCTCAAAAAAGGTTAAAAGTAAAACTAAAAATAAAATATAAAAATAAAATCCATGCGATAAGCGCTACAGCTGCAAATAACCACACAGATTATATATAGCACATTATGTATTAAATGCATTTGTCAGACCCAGAATCCTGCACCATAAATAAACTAAGAATAACCATAAAAACATCCAAGAAATTTAAACAGATATAACCTGCGACACTCTGGCCGAAGCCCACTGCCACTACTGAATAATAGTTTGTTGTAAATTGTAATTAGTCTGAAACATTGCTGTGTTTTTTTTAAAATGCCCACCGCTGAAGAGGCCACAGCCGTTTGTTGTTTTTTCTTGGTTTTTTCTAGGGAGTGTTCGCGATATGCTTTCAATTGTTTTTATGCATTTGATTTATGCTTTGCGACACTCTGGCCGAAACCCACTGCCACTACTGAATAATAGTTTGTTATAAATTGTAATTAGTCTGAAACATTGCTGTGTATTTAAAAATGCCCACCGCTGAAGAGGCCACAGCCTTTTGTTGTTTTTTCTTGGTTTTTTTTCTTGTTCAGGTTATATCTGTTTAAATTTTTTAGATGTTTTTATGGTTATTCTTAGTTTATTTATGGTGCAGGATTCTGGGTCTGACAAATGCATTTAAATAAATTTGAAATCACAAATATATGAATAAATTGGTAAAATTCTAAAGATGAATTAGAAATGAACATAGGAAACCAGTATGTAAAATAAGAAACTATGAATAACTCACAGAATCTTCAGAGGAGCTTGTGAGTTCATTCATAGAAGATGCGTTATTTCATCCAATTTTACCGGCATTGAGCCTAAAATGATAAAATTTAGCTCCTTATAACGCAAAAATAACAGAAATTAGATAATAAAAATCCAAGAGATCTAAAAAAGATACACCTCACACAGGATATTAAAAATTAATAGAGCAAAATACCTAAATTACATTCTAGGAAGCATAACTGCAGCATGCCTGGATGGTAAAACAGTGTTAGGCCTATTTTAACATGTGGGCCTGGCCTACAGTTGATTATCTGACTGATATCTATAACTTTGCTGCCATCTGGTGTGAGAATGGAAAAATGTAAATTGGAACTGGAATATTAACAATAATGATTGGTGCTGCCATCTTTACCCCAGAAATAGAATGAAATTGATTGAAGAAATAATGAAATTACTTAGATTAACATTTAGTTAAAGTAGAATGAAAAAAATAGAAATAAACTTGATAATTACTGAGGAAATACAAAAATAAAATAACGAATAGGAATAAATTAATAAAAAATAAAATAAAGAATTATATAAAAATAAATAAATAGAAGGGCAATTGATTAAATTAGCTAATTTAAAGACAAAATATTATAATATAAAAAGTGAGAATATAAATAACATTTAAAAAACAGTGAGAAATATTTTGAGATAGTAAAATATAGCCTCGTATTATGTAACTAAATGTGGAAATTTAAAAAACAATGAGGGATATTGAGATAGTGAAATATATCCTTGTATTATGAAGCAATATGTGAAAATTGTTGAGAAATTTATGATGTTAAATGCATGATATCCCGTGTTTTTTTATTTTTTATTTTTTTTATTTTTATTTTTTTTTTATTATCCTTGATCCGCGCAACGCCGGTCGGGTCAGCTAGTATGTATGCGCGGATCAAGGATAATAACCTTAAATATACTTAAGATTAGTGTTGAATGACTTTATATATTTATATCAAACTATTTCCAAATGAGCTATACACACTCGAATTCGTATTATTTTATATTTTTAAATGAAAATTTATCCAACCGAACCTAGAGTTAGCAACCCCACCTCCTTCGGCAACATACGGCGGCCATGCTATTCACGCCCTGATGAGTTTTGATTTTATATTTTTAACCTTCCGTCTACCAGACGGGTCCATTGGACCCGACATGTACATTCAAAATATTTATTCAAACCAGAAATTTCTTCAAAACAAACTAAATGTATAAATCAGACAATAATAAGTTAAATAAACAAATTAAATAGTTTTAAGTAAAAATTCTGGTGTAGAATGTTTTTATAAAACTTGAGTAAAATTTCCGGTAGTTCTAGGGTTAAATGATAGATCGACGTATCGCGGACCTGTGATTATAATCTTAAATATATCTAAAATCAGTGTTGAGTGAATTTATACTTTTAAACGATTTTTAACGAACCTAGTGTGTGTGTGTGGCGGGGGGGGGGGGGGGGGAGAGGTAGATCCACGGCTTTTGGTAGTGTACAACCTCGAGTTAGTTTGTATGTTATATTTTTAAATGAAAATATTTCCAAACAAAGTAAGGAACTCCGATAAAATGATTGCCTTTTTGAGTGTGCCTGTAAACGAACTATAAATGCTACACACTTCATTTTAAATAGCGAACATACCATACTAAACTTCAAAAACAAATATGAATTACATGACAATCCGGATATATTAAAAAGTGCTAGAGCACGGTCTGACGGTGGACAGACAAATCGAAGTCCACTTTTCAACTATATTGGAATGTGTTTATGACTTCGGTGTTAAAACAGATGCTTTTTGTTTCATTGAATGTTGTCAAAACGTCATCAAACGTTTAAAGTTTATTCTATCAGTTATGAAACATCCTGTACAATAGATAATTGTATTTTACATTTTATTACAAATAACTTATCTTTCTTAAATTATATTTATTTTTAGGGTTCCGTACTTAAAAAGTAAAAACGGAACAATTATAAGATCACTCCTGTGTCTGTCTGTCCATCTGTCACAGCCACTACGTGGAAAGGAACGTAGAAAGCTCAAATTGGTTGAAATAATAAAGGCTATTAACCCATATATTTATAGGTTATTAACCATTCACAAACATTTAGAAAAAATGTAGAGGGCCTAATTAAATTACTTGAAAAAAAAACATTCTTTCCTTTGTATATCGTGTGAAAGCTTCCTTAACGCCGAACTCAAAAATACATTTCTTTTCATTTTAAGCATTATATTTTCTGAGATATCGTCGAAAATGTAGCACAAAAATATGCCCCGCCCCCACTCTATTTCCGATTCTACTGTAACTAAAATTATGAAAAAAAAATAAGGCTAGTACAAGTTAATTTAAACCTTGCAGGAAAACTATAACGATTACCATAGGTCACATAGTTTTTAAGAAAACTGCATTTTACCGTTACACAAAAAATTTGATTTGCGGGTCTTCAGCAAAGGAGTTAAGAAGCGCTGGAAGTACCTATCGTCGCAGAATTATAAAAAAATTGTTGATAATGATTTTCGAAAAGTAGGGCAGCGTACTTTATGCGCCATCGACTTTTGAAACCAGATAACAAAATTTGACCCTTTTATGGGCAACGTACAGTCGTGGAAAAAAAAAGTAAACACCCCCTACTAACTCCTCAACAAATTATCGTAGACGAAAGTTACTGGTACCGAACGATTGGAAATAAAGTCTACTTTTAAATGGTGTATATAAAATTTTCTTAGGGGGGCATCTACATATTAAAACGAATCCAAACTTCATTTTTTTCAGTGGCAATACCCAATTTTAACGAGATATTTCAAATCTTCGGTTCAAATTATGCCTAGACTCCAAATTTCCAGTCATTTGAATGATAAGGTATTGAATTATAAACATTCAAAATTTAGTGCTTCTAATGTTAAATTAAAATTTCATATTTTTATTTATATCTCCTGAAATTATGCTCCTAATGTGCTAATTTTTTTTTTTTTTTTTTTTTTTTTTTTTTTTTTTTTTTGTAGCAATAATACTAATATATCCAAACATAAATATGCTGAATTTGCAATTTTTATAACTTTATTATATGAATTAGGAAATTAATATTCGAAAAAATTATGAATTGCAACCTACAATTTTTTGATGGATTTAGATTTATTAAGTCCTGCTTTATGGAAATCCAAAATTTTACATTTTTCTACCGAGTAGTTTTCAAATTATGCATAAAAAAAGGCAAAATGATGGTTTAAGGGGCCGTCTATGATAGAAGTGAGTAGATATTTTGAAATTTATTCTGCTGTTCTGAAACGTAACAGGCTTCATTGTCTCCTTGAGTGGCGCTTAAGATGCCTTGATCAATAAAGGGGCTCTCTCGGTTAACAAACGAGTACGGAACTTCAATTTGGATACAGCCTTTAAAATACGCTCGTTTTAAAATAATTAATGTCTCGGAAACTTACTGCACGAATTGCATAAAAAGTTATTTTTAAGCTAATTGAAGGGTGTAGAGTTGATTCATGCTGTCAGAATTGCGTATTGCTATTGAAAAAAAACAAAGCTATTGTTCGTTTTAATATGTGGATGGCCCCCTAAGCAAATTTTATATACATCATCTAAAAGTAGACTTTATTTCCAATCGTTCGGTACCAGTAACTTTCTTCTACGATAATTTGTTGAGGAGTTAGTAGGGGTTGTTTACTTTTTTTTTCCCCACGACTGTACTTGTATCCGTAAAATGTTGAAATAATTGATTGACACCAGTATTTATAAAAAATATATATATATATTACTAAACAAGTATAAGTACATTTTCGCACACTCAATAAAAGTGAAATGTTCATTCAAAAATTCGGGTGCCAATGTGGCAATTAAGGATTAAAATTAGGTCATGCCATAACTATACGTCACTGCTCTTCAAAAGGTGTTAATGATATATTTGTGTAATGCAATGCCCATTTACTAATTCATATACTTATTGTAGGGAACCCTCTGTACGCGATTCATAATCGAACTTGACCGATTATTTTATTTCCTTTCAATATTGTGGGGAAAATACATTTTTAAATCGCTACGATAATTTTGCAGTTAATATTTTAAAGTGTTCTTCTTTAAACAAGCGCATAAAGAAACAGTATTAAATTTCTTTTTGAAATAATATAATTTAAATTTTTTCCCCTTGGAGCTATTTCTAAACCTTTCTCTAAACTGAGCTATTTAGAAGCCAAAAAAAAAAATATATTTATATTTAGGAGTTACACGAAAAAGTCCTTCTTTTTCTTCCCCTGGGAAATATTGAAACAAAAGTACAGGATCATTACATTTTGTTCTGCTATTTACACTTTTTAATTTCTTTTTTTTTAATTACTACTAATTCTGGAGCAAAAAAATAAAGAAAAAGAAGAAGAATCTGTACGCGGAAAGAGTTAAATTATAATTCATCATCGTACCTATATTTCCTCATCGTTTCATCATCATACCGTACGTTTTTCACCATTGTACGTTTTTCCCACATAGTTTTTCACCATCGCTTTCACTTTCACCATCGTACGTATTTCATCATCGTACGTTTCACGATCGTACGTATATTTCATCATAATATTTCATCATCATTTAACGTCATCAAACGTTTAAAGTTTATTCTATCAGTTATGAAACTTCCAGTACAACAGATAATTTTATTTTACATTTTGTTACAAATAACTTATTTTTCTTAAATAATATTTATTTTTTTATTTCTTTTTCAATATTATGGAGGGAGGACATATTTTTTAATCACTACGATAATTTTGCAATCAATATTTAAAAAATATTTCCTCGTTAAACAAGCGCATAAGGAAACAGAATTAAATTTATTTTTGAAACAATCTAACTTTAAATATTTTTTCCTTGGAGCTATTTATAAGGCTTCAACTTAGACTGATCTATTTACAAGCCCCAAAAAAATTATATTTATTTAAAGAAGTTACACGAAAAAGTCCTTCTTTCCCTTCCCCTGAGAAATATTGAAACAAAAGTACAGGCTCATTACATTTTGTTCCGCTATTTACACTTTTTCATTTATGTTTTTTAATTACTACCAATTCTGGAGAAAAAAAAAATAGAATAAGAATCTGTACGTGGAAAGAATTAAATTATATTTACATAGTCTAATGAAATACAGCTACAATGACGGAATTCATTTAACAAATAAACACAAAGAGAATATATTTGAACCACTTGGGAATATAAGAAGGAATGAATATCTTTTCTTACCGGCCATAATTCGGTATTCTTGAACCTTTGGGATTGCTTACATTACTTACTTCTTATTGATTAAAAAAAAAAACATCATCAAAGAAATTTTCGCATTCTGCACCAGAATTTCAATACAGTCTTTTTAATGGCGAAAAAATTATATTTTTAATTACTCGTTATGAGTATTTCACTGAGATTAACAAAATGCTAGCTAATTGAATGTACACCAAGGATATATATATATAAAAAAATAGTCTTTACATGCAGGATTAATCTCGAAAACATTTCATATAAGAATCCACAAGCGTGTAAAATATTTTTTCTTGGAGATTTCAAAAACATGCTGTTTATTTTTTTCTGGACTTTTAGAATTCCCAGCGGATTTCAACAAGCGTTGAAATTGTTTTTTGAAAGCAGAGGATATTGCTACTCTTTGGACGCAACAATTTTTCATTAAGTGTTATTTAAATCAAAAAAGACAGCTCCATTCCTTTGACGATATAAAAACTCATTTAAAGAAGGACTGAGAATTCCAGAAAATAAGCAAATGCGAAGTAAATTAAACGCCTCTAAACAAAAATACATTTTCAATTTCATTCCACGAAGAAGATTAATTACGGAGACACGTTCACTTCTCTAGACGATATATTACTGTAAGATGGCAATGCTTAGGTTTTAGGCGCAACAAATATCATATTTAATTTCGTGTTTTGTTAACAAGATAATTGTTTGCGAAATTAACTTGTAGAGCTTCAGAAATAATTCTTTACTACTTATGAAATAAATTTTCAACACATGTTTTTGTACAACTATTTTTACAAACGTATTAAACTACAAATAAAACCATTAAATTCGATTGCTTTTTATAAAAAGTTAAACTCAACCCTTAAATGCCTGGTGTTGCTTTTCGGCAACATACCAAATTTAGGTCCTAAAATACCATTAGAATAATATTGAAGCTGTAATGCCTAATGTAGCCAATAAAATACATTCTGAAAATATTATTAAATCGATTTTGAACATGTAGATGGCAACACTTGTGCTGTTTAAGAATAAAGATAGATTTATTTTTTCAATTGTTGCTACTTGTTCTTTTTGTTTTGTTTGGAAGCTTGCGATATACCCTATTTTGACCTGCAGTGAGCAAGTAAAATTTATTTCTTATTATAGCTCCTAACATTCTTGTGTGTTTAATATTACAGAATTTTATCAAGGAAAATTATTTTTTCAATTAAACACCAGTATTGCCGATTAGTAGCAAACTGTTTTTTAGCCGTAAACTATACTTAAAACAAAATATGATTTTTTTATGTGTTTTTGTCATGATTTATTTAAAAAATGAAAGCCGAAAAACATTATTGCAATGATTTTTGAAAAATCAGGCATTTAAGGGTTAAGAAGCACGGTAGATTGTGATGTGGTGAAATGAATTTATTTAACAAATATTTTTCAAGAGAAGAAAAGAAAATACTTAAGATAAATTGAAATAACAAAATCTGTTTTTTTTTTTTTTCTATTTTCTAAAATATTTTTACTCATATTTAATCAGCGAAATTGGTTTTAGTGATTCTTTTAAAACAGACTCGAATAAATTAGTAGCGTGTTTTACTTTTATTATCCGGTAGTTGGGCAACTTATTTATTCAAAAGAATGCATCGAAGTTACTTTTATTTTTACAAAAGATTATAACAAAATCAAAACAACGTACACATGTAATAAAGTAGAACATTGTAATGCGCAAAACAAATTGTGGTAATTTTGTTGGCTATCCTGTTCCAACCATTAAGGTGAAGTTGCATCCCGTAGATGTAACTTTTAATTCTTTTATTTCTTTTTAATTATTTTAAAAATACATTTTAGTAAAATTTGGACAACTTGAGAGCATTTTACGATTTGATGACGTCATATTCCTAATGGGCAATTCATGAAATATAATCAGTGTCATTTTAAGCTAATTCAGCTACAGCTTTCTTAAATACTGTAAAAGCACTTATTTTCGCGAGCCGTAATTTTCGCGAAAATGAAGATATCGGTGATTTAGCGAGCTGAAAATTTCGCGAATTTAATATGAACTGAACCGAAAGTTGAAAATTTCGAAACTACCTAAATAGAACCCCTTTTGTATAAGGCAATTTAAGAAACTTCCTTTTGTCAGAAAAGTCCCCCCCTCCCCCTTCTCCCCATCGCTCTAAAAAGGAATGGCTTTAAAGAAGCTGGTATAAATATTGTAAGTGAATCAGCTGCATTCTATTAGTTGTATTATTGTTTTTATTCAAGAAGTAGTTGTATAATATTCAAGAAATAGTTGTAAGTATTCAAGAAATTTTTGTACTCATTTCTTATTTAAGTAACTGTAACCATTAAATTTCGAAAGTGAAAATTTTCTGATTTTTCATTATTATTTGAGGCAAATATATGTATATATTTCGCGAGGCTTAAATTTGCGCGATTACGGCAGGCTCGCGATAATCTGGAAAATTAAAGCCTAGCGAAAACAAGTGCTTTTACAGTATACAGGGTGTCCCAAAAGTCCCTGACATATTTTAACATTTAATATAAAATCATGTAATTGTAGTACATCGTACAGAAGTACGGTTTGGACTAAAATACCTCTCACGATGAAATTTTTTTTCCCAAGAAAGTGAAAATAATTAGTTCCGAATTTCGATCATAGATGGCGCCACTTGTCCATATCTTTTGATTTCAACCATGCATTTTTTTTCTGATTTTCAGATTAGTTTTGACGCTGTGACACAGAAATTACGTCTCCTAGCGAAAAAATAACTGCGCAGGTTGGTACTTCGAAACCAAATCGAAACTAATCAGAAAAAACGCATGTTTGAAACCAACGGAAAGTGGCGCCATCTATGATAAAAGTTTGAAGTTTGAAACAAATTTTCTTATTCGCTTATAAAAAACTTTTCCGCGTGCGAAGCATTTTAGTACAAACCGCAATCTTGTACGACAATTATTTGATTTTATATTTAATTTAAAAAATATCTCAGGTACTTTTGGGACGCCCTGAATATATATATATATGTATATTTTAAATATACACTATATGGCCATTAATCACCGGCCACATTCAATTTTAGGCATTTTGTTGAATATTTAAAGATATACTTGTCGGATTCTATTTATCAACGTCGATTTGACAAAGAGGACAATTAGGGGGGGGGGGGGGGCAACAAAAAATCAAAGAAAAATAAATATTTGTGATCATCGTGTAAAATAAAATGCATGAAATGATCTATCGCTACAACATACAAATATGTGGATATTATACAATATGTTTATTTATTCGTGTAAGAACAGAACTTATGGAGATATAGCGATTTCTTTTTTTAAGTTCAAAAAATTCTTTCATGTTTTTTGTTTATATCATGCACGGTTTTCAACCAAACTTAACGCCAGTTTAAGAGAATTTGGCAAAATGTAGTAGAAATAAGATAGTGGAATTGGAATATAAATATATTAAATAGTTTATGTTGACTATTTCAGATGTCGTATTCATACTCTGAAAGTCCAATGACTACTTAATTTCGAGTCCAGTGACACTTCTGGTGTGATTTTATCCAGGTTTCACACAATTCTGCTACAAATTTGTAAAAGTTTTTTTTTTTTTTTTTTTTTTTTTTTTGACCGAATTTAACTACAGAAAATAACTGCAAATTCTGTGAATAAACACGGAGGTTACAAATTCTGTGTTTAAAATATCAAATAGAAATTTCCTTATCATTAATAGTAGTACCAGACTACCTGGTAAATCTATCCTAAAAAAAAATCTGCGAACCTTGCTTTGATAATTAACCAATGAAGACAATTTTTTTTTTTTTTTTTTTTTTTTTTTTGTTTTTTGTATATTTACTGTACCAAATTGATTTTTATTTGAAATAGTGGTATAAAATAAAAAATATTTGTTTTTTCGCCAGTGGCAGCCCAGTTATTTTATCTTCTTCTTCGAGGATTGACTCTATTCCGAGCATATGTGTGTGGCGGATAGCCTAGGCGATTGCCGAAGGTGGCTAGTGCATATATAATAATGGTTTTATATTTAATGTATCCAAGCAATGAATGCCTATAGCTCAATGCAATAATTGCATTAAATTTAACAAAACATATCGTAATTTTTCAACAACAAACTAACAAGTAAAATAACCTTTTGATGGCGTCTTATATCAACTTCATGATAGACAATATATTCTATGATTTATGCAGAAAAGTCGGTAGATTTATTTTTTGTTGTTGTTGTTATTTATATTATAATTGATTAGCAGTGTTGCCAACTTATTCATTTCAGATCTAAATCTAGCCTACTTTGACACTGCGCATTTTGGCACATTTGAAAAGTAGTTCTGAAAAATGTGAGGAAAATGTCTAAAAATGTGTTATGAAGGGCTAAAACTGGGGTTAAACTAGTTCGCTTTCGGTCCGTTTTCGGCCACGAAAAGGATGGCTATAAGTTTCCCTGATTTCAGAAACTTTATTACTTTGTCCTACTAAGTTATTAATTATTAATCCTAATTGTTTTACAGCTAAATTTAATTCATATCGTTTCTGTAAAATTCTCCCGAAGAACATTTTCTCAACTGTAACCAAGAAATAAAAAGGTTGTAATGGAAATGTGATATTTAAACAACCTGCTTAGAAAAAAGAAATACTACAAAAAAAAAAAAAAAAAAAAAAAAAAAAAAAAAAGACAGAATTTTACTAAAAACGTTTTAAGCCCCATCTCTGGTGAACCGAAATTGATTGGTAATAGAAAAAAGACGAAATTGCGATCTCATTCAACAACTTTTTCTCCTCGGATGATACAAAGAAATAGAAGTTTGACTGCATCATGGCCCAGGCTCATGGATACAACGAAAATCAGTAGGAAATTGATGAAGTGGAACCATGAGCAAAAACGTATATTAATCCACTTAATGAGAGAAAGAAGGCGTTTATGGAATATAAATATAATTTATATCTCAAAAGATCCTTGAAAAGAAGTTCCTATCAATAGCGGAAAACAAAAACGTATCAGTAGTCTAGCTATTTGTTTGTTCCAACAAAGAGCGATAAATAATTATTAATAACCATTTTTATGAAACTTTGAAGCGTCAGTTGTAACCCTTTTTCCGGTCTGTGCGCGGAGGAATTGGAATTATCGTCAACTCAAAAGTTGGTTGATTGATAAATCCTCGTATATGAAAGAAACTTGCGTAGAATAGGTATGTTTATGAATTTTGTCGATATATCTCTACAGCTTTTGTCGATACGTCTCTACAGCGCAGAAAGTTCTTGTCTTTTACAGTACCAGCACCTTATCTTGTTCTTGTTATTATCTCCGAAACAATCTTATTTCTTGACATCGAAGACATATCGGTAGTTCATAAAACCAGGCTCATCAAACATAACGGAAAAATTTCTCAATCTGTTTCGACAATGAGATTTTTTCGTTTCAAGCATTTTAAATTATTATACTGAAAACTATGCAAATGCTTAAATGATAACATTGATTCAAGGGGCTTTTGTTCCTTCTACAAGAACCTTTATCTGAGATAAACTCGCAAGAATCTTCATCTGCAGCCCATACTACACCCCTTTCATGCCATATTCTAAACATCAGGCCATCCATCTGGAAATAACCAAAGTATCAAAACTGATCTCCACCTTCGAAGTCACCCCATGGCCGCAGCATTGAAAGCAAATTCTACCACTTTTCGATATCAGATGAAACGTCAAGATTCAGCCTCATCCGATTCGGACAGCACAATAGAGAAGAGAATTCTTCTTATGCTTATAAAGCTTTGCTCTTTATTTTTATTATTTACTATGCATTTTGGAATAATCGCGGACGAATACTTAGAGGCAAAGTTTGAATCTACAATATGAAATCTGAGTTCAGACTTTGAGTTAAGCTTCAAATTTCACATTTGGTTACTTCAGACTGAACAGGATACCATACCCCCGCATCATTATCGTGGTAAAATAAATACAACTGAATATTAGGAATATATCGTTGATCTTAGATGAAATTACTATCGATAGCTTTTATTTGTGCTCGTTTTATTGAACAGGGTGGGCCAAATCGATGAACCACACAGGTGGTATGAAAGTTTATTAGAATTATCCCCATTAAAGTATCCGATTTTTATCAGTTTGGAAGATAACAATGATTTCTTAAATTACCCTAGGCGTTACTTGAAAAACAAAAAAATTTTTGGTAACCTGTTTGTATATGTATTATTATAAACAAAATATTACCTGAAGCGTTTAGAACTAAGATATAGATACACAACGTTTCTAAAACGTTTTAGAAGAAAAATTGAACCGACATATCTGGATTTCTAATGTTTTTAAAGGGATCCGGGACACAAAAATCTTCGAATTTTCAAAAACATGTTATTTCATTAAAAATTTCTCTGTGTTTTTCTGCTTAAAATGACGTTTAAATGATGTTTCTATCTGAATTAGAACAAAAAATGTTAATTTTTTCGTTTTGGTTTGTTTTCAAAATCTAACTTTCAAGCAATGGCTGTCATGGAAACTTCTTGTAAAAATGCGTTTTTCTTAATGATAGGTTTTTTCACCGTTTCTCGTATTTAAATTCTTATAACTCGAGAACCATCAAAGATAAAGGGTTCAAATTTGGAACATATATTTTTCAATTGTTTTACTTTAATTTTGATTCAGCATATTTTAAAAAATATTTACTTTTGAAAATATGATTTTTTTTTTAAGTCCACTTTTCTTTTAAATTTTTTCGTTAAATATTTTCAATTTTTTTATAAATTAATATTTTTAAAAATGCTGAATCAAAATTAAAACTTATATATTTCTGTTTGTATAAATGAAAAAAATTGAAATTCTATAAATAATATTTCGAGTTATAATGATTTTAAATTACCCAACTTTTTTAATAAATTTTTAATTAAAATTTTTTTAAAAAAAATTCTGAGAAGTTTTATCATGTGATTTTGTTTACAAATGATAAGGTTAAGTTTCACAAAAAAATTCAGAATTTTAACTCAATAAATAAAAGTTATTTTAAAATGTGTCCCGGACTTCCTTAAGGCGTTGTGTGTTACAAGAGATTCACTCGACTATATATTGCTATGTAAGACATGGTAACAGTTTTAGAATTGATTTGCCATTCGTTTATATTTTATGTTTGATGTTATTTATTTATTTTGTCACAACTCATTGTATTTGTACATATTGTTATAAATAAAAGAAAAAACACAAATATCTCACATTCTTTAAAAAAAAAAAAAAAAAAAAAAAAAAAAAATGTACTCAATGGTGGAATCAACGAAAAACAAATCATAAATTTAAGATTACCTCGGAAATTAAACATTCTATACCAGCGTCACACATACGTGACATATAGGGTACATACAATTATCCTTCGTAATTTAGAATAATAAATTTCGACTGATTTAGTCACAGAATTTCTGCGAAAAATTAAGCAAAGATTTTATTTAAAATTACTGGCGCTAGAAGGTTAAACATTTTGTACGGGATGCTTGTCGCGAAAGGGTTAGTAAAAATTAGATAAAATTGTGTACTGGATAACTCTGTATAATAAAACGAATGCAAAAAGAGCTATCGTTACTGCATGATTTAAAATCTCTTGTGTCTTTACTAGAGATGGGAATGGTCAGAAAAAAAAACCGGAAACTCTGGGAAAAAAAGGGTTTGTTTCAGTTTTTTTTTTTCGAAGGGCTATTTTTCACTTTTTCCAAATTGGAAAAATTGAAATTTCCTTTATAAAATAATGTATCCAAATTTTTTTAATTGCTACATTCTGATATTTTTACTTACCGTATATACTCGCGTATAGGTTGACTCGCGTATAAGTCGACCCCCTAACTTTCTAATGCAAATTCTGCAAAAAATCAAAAACCCGCGTATAAGTCGACCCCCTAACTTTTTACTTCAATTTTCCGCAAAATCAAACCAAATATTTCACTTGCCTATGCGAAAAAGTAATAAGTAAATAAAAATAGTTCATTGAGAAATTTTTTAATGATAAATTATTATTGTTTGTATATTTTCTGTAATATTTTATTATTCATACACATAAACAGTCAGAATTTTGCAATATTCGAAGTTTTATTTTTTATTTTTTAATTGACTCGCGTATAAGTCGACCCCTCAAATTTGCTTGCCAAAAATTGTCAGAAATTCCTCGACTTATACGCGAGTATATACGGTATATTTTTTTCATGTTTAGTGTCCTTCACCTTAACATGGAAAACCTTTTATGTAAGCAGGGATCTCTTAGAAAGAACTTGAGTACCTTAAAGGATCCTTCATTGTTTTTTCGCCTTAAAGCATATGACCTTTAACAAAATTACTTCTCTTAAAAGTAGACATTTAAAAAAAAAATTCCAATTTCCAAATTAAAACCTTCACAAATGTAATGATTCTAGAAAAAGAAATGTTGTATAATAGCTGCAATCATCAATGAATCTAGCATCCAGCTGTATATATGTACAAAAGACATCTCAATAATGTCTAAATAAGAACTTAAATATGATAATTTCTAATTTACAAAATTCCAATTACATTTTTTACAAATTCACAATTTTTTACATTTCATTCACATTTTTTACAATTTTACAAATTCACAAGTATCTAAAAAAGTTCACAATTTCACAAAAACATGATCGCGTGAAGAAAAATCCAAGTAAATCTCCGGTAAGATAATTAAATGCAACTTATCTTGTTAAAAATGAAAATTCATGTGCAAAATTATTTTAATATTATACCATTTAATCAAAATGGTAAGGTGGAAAATTTAATGTAAAATTTGAAACAATCCTTTATTTTTATTAGCATAGCATAGAAAAATTTCTTTTGATAATAACATGCAATTGCAATTATTTATTTATTTTTCTTTTTCTGAAATATAGATTTTTAGAGTTGTCTAAATGTATTTATTTAAAGTATAAATCCATACAAAGAAACTTTGCAAAGAAAATGTATGCAAATCTCTGTGAATAATCTAGTTGAAAACATTTTTTAAACATATGAAAAATTCCACTTGTTCTAAAAGTTTCCTTTAAAAAAAATACCACTTTCAATATTAAGAATCTAAAACTTACTAAAACATAGTTTGGGTTTAGACTGGAAAGCTGTACCAAAACTCTGCAGCAAATGGAAAAATAACTGTAAGGGAAGGGGAATGTAACCAATTTTTAAACAGTGGAAGATTTTAAAATAATAATAGTATTTATAATAATACCAGAACTACTATATTTTGTTTCTTTTAAACTTGCATCCTTTATATATTTGAAAACCAGTACTATGTAGATGGGGTGTACAATACAGTTTAAAATTGCTCCAAACTGCAGTGATAATAGTTGAAAGTTAAGATTTTTTTGTTGTTATTTTTTAAATTAGCTCTACTGATATAATTAAAGAAATACTTTTGAAAAATCATTTCAACAGACACATGATATGTTACAAACACTGGTGTTAAATTAAGCAAGAAAAGCTACTGTCAGATTTCTGAGACTGAAAGGATAGACTTTTAACAGCTGGCTCGTTTTTGTTTTTTTTATCTCTCTTTTTTTATAATACATATGTGTAAGGGGGAAATATATTTTTTTATCTGCATAAATATGAAAAAAGTTGATTATTTTATATTTTTTTAGAAAATATAACTTATTTTTGAGAAACATTTATGAGAAATTAATTTTTCCAATTTTTCTTGAAAAAAAAACTGGAAAAAAACCGGCTTTTCCCCGACACATCCAATTTTCCAGAAAATTTACATCTCTAGCTTAACTACACCTATTTATTTTTATATTCTTCGATGTCTGTAATTGCTCATATATTATTTTTAGAAGATGAGAATGATGAGATGAGAGTGACGTTTATTTTTGCATCGTTTAATCCTCTTCGTATTATGGCTGCAAATTTCCAAGAAATGCTAGATTTTCATGTTTTGTACCAGAAATTTAAGGGGGCACAGGACCTTTGAGTTTCTCGAAACGATCAAAAACATCATCTATTTCAAAGCACCAAAACACAAATAATATGCGCTTAAAATCTTTTTTTCTTTTGCCTTTCCGCCTAAAGTATATATTCTTACCTATATTATCTACAAAAATAATGTTGTATATACAAACTTAGTATTTAAATTTTAAATCTAAAAATTAATAACTAATGCGTGAATTAAAATCTTTAAGTGCTGCGCGCATCATAAAACTCTAAATTATGCATACAGAGATACAGAAAACAATTTTTAAACAAAATAGAATCATAACACACCTATTTCTAAATCAAAATCAATATATATATATATACAAAAAGTCCTGTTTAAAATTTAATTTTAGCACACAAAAAAATTCGAAATTTTCAATTTTATTTAAAATTTTTCATGTGCAAAAAAATAAATAACCGAAATACATGTGATTTTTTTTTTTTGTTTGTTTTAGCATACAGACTATAAAGAAACGCATAATTGTTTAATTTTTTTAAACTGCTGCTTATATAGTTGAAAGTAACAGTGCACGCAAACTTCAAATTTGCTAGTCTGAGAAAACGCGTTTTAAAGTTTTGACTCATCGTCTATAGATGATTATACCTCAAGAAATAATGCATATTTTTGAATAGGGTTTTTTGCATATTGTTGAGAGATTAAAAAAAATTCAGAATAAAACAAAATCCGAAAACTAAAGTTTAAAGCTCCTGTGCCCGCTTAATTCGATAAGATTTAGCTTCTATCTACGAGGTATCTGCTTGATTTAATTTGTTATGTTTAATAAATTATTTTTATTTTTGGAAACATAAATCAAACTCAATGGGTTGAAAAGAAAAGACCCCAAAGGCAGTGGGACGTTTAAGGTATAAAAAACTGCAATTTATTATTCTCCGAAGTCGCTCTTATATAAGAACATCACTAATATTATTAGGGGAATGAATAAAATAATTTATTTCAAAATCAGCATTTTCTCCCTCCCTTTTACACTCCTAAAGTACATCTATAAAGCTGAACGTTTGAGGATCTAGGATATCTATTCCCTTTAAAATATTAAGATACATGCTAGTCGAAAAAAATTAATAAATGTTGTTCATCCAATCGAATTAGTATGCTATAAGACACTCGACGAAGTCTCACGCTTGTTAATACCAATTACGCAATATTCGAGATCAGTAATGAATGTCAAGCAGTCGAGACAGAACAATGAAGTATGTGACATTAGCTTTTTAACAAGTGTAATATTTATCACCTCTGTAATTGACTTTCTATTAAGGTTTATTAGAATTCACCACAATAAACTTATATTACAGTACAGGGAAAAGAACCGCAAATACGAAACATAAACACAAGGATTAGGCATTTCTGACATATCCTTATAGGAATTGACCTCATAATTTAATTTCATTTCATAAATTTGAGAAATAAGGTTATCAGTTATTTCATTAAAAGTAAAAATAAAAATATAGTCATGTTTAAACATTTTTCAATGATGCTTTTAAACTAAATTAATTAGGTTATAAAAGTTACATAATAAAGAGACAGATTAAAACATGATAATACAAACTCTCATTAAAATGCCATTTGTAGGATGCGTAGAGTGTTACCGGAATTTTTTAATAACATTTTTAGCCTTATTAAATCGCAGAAAAGTAACATGAATTTTATGAGTTAATAAGATAGTTATAAATTCTGCGATTTAAATATTAAATAGAAAATTTCTAATCTAAAATCGTGGTGTCTTGCTCCTTAGAAATTCCAAACTCAAAGGAGTACTATATCTTTTTGAGGGACAGTGGGATATGTTATATCCCAACTAATTTTAATTCAGATCTGCACCAGAGACTTTCAATTAAATTTTACTTTTATAACTTTGGTGGGGGGGGGGGGGGGGATTGTAAAATTGCTCTTCCCTATTTTAAAACAAAATTTTTGGAAAATTCCTGTGTGGATTCAACATTACGGAAACACGATTACTTGCCCCTGAAAGGGTTAAGTACCTTGCTTTTCCATTTTCCTGCTAACTTAAATATCTTGCTATAGTGCAGTTTTAGTATGATATATAATCATTTAATATAAGCTTCTCCCCATTTAAAAAATATGACAAGTAAAAAAAAAAAAAAAAAAAAGGTTGGGCGTGCCTTTTTAGCAACATGTGTTGATAGGGAGAAGGTGCATACGCTCCTTGGAATTTCCAAGGGCCTAAGAACCAATGTTTCTCTTTACAAATTTTCTATTTAATATTAAAATGACAGAATTTTTAATTACCTAATTTAAAGAGACAGTTTACCTCAAAATTGATCAAAAAATAGGTTTTTATTTCTAACCCTTAAATGAGCGATTTTTTATTTTGCTTCGAAAAAATTATATATGATTCTCTGAAAGGTATATTACGCAGGAAAAATAATGAAAACTAGTTGGATGTGCCAATCCCAAAACTTTCTTCTATCTTATACATCTTAATATTTCAAAACCTAGTTACACATGTTAATACTTCAATATTATTAGTTCAATACTATACCAACTTTGATTTTCATCTTAAATTTCTGCTCAAGTCAATTAAACGGACTAAAAACGAGTTAATCTATATCATGATATTTGTTCAAATTATTAATTTTTCCTTATTTTGTTGTTATCAGCTGTTTGCGAATAGCCGGCTTAGCAGGAAGCGAGTTCCCGCCTCTGCATGAGCCGCCGATGCACAATAGAACTACAAAAAATCAAGAAAAGTATACAAAAATCGCTAGCACAGAGCCCCTTTACCACGCAATATTTCCAAATTCTAAGAGGACCTGTTGGCCAAAGCCAAAAACAAGCACAAAAATTTTGGTTCAATTGTATGCATAATTTTATATGATGTTCGATGGTACAATAATGAAAATGGCACAGAGATCGGAATTATAGCGCCCCCTTCTTGCGGAATTTTTTCAAGTTCAGGGAGGACTTGTTTGCCATAGCCAGAAACATGCACACAAAATTTGGTTCAATTATATGGATAACTTCATACACTTTTCGATGGTACAATAATGAAAATGGTACAGACATCGCAATTATAGTGCCCCCTACCGGCAGAATTTTTCCAAATTCAGGGAGGACCTTCGTGACATGACCAAAAACAAACACATAAAATTTGGTTCAATTCTATGCATAACTTCATACACTTTTCGACGGTACAATATTCAAAGTGGCACAAAAATTGCACTAAAATCGCTATTACAGCGCACTCTACGGGCGATTTTTTTACAAATTAAGGGAGGACCTCCTTTCCATAGCCAAGAACTTAAAAATTTTTTTGGTTCAATTCTATGCATAACTTCATACACTTTTCGATGGTACAATATTCAAAATCGCACAAAAATCGCTACTACAGCGCCCCCTAACGGCGAATTTTTTTGCAAATTCAGGGAGGACCTGCTTGCCATATCCAAAAACTTAAAATAAAAATTTGGTTTAATTCTATGTATAACTTCATACACTTTTGGACGGTACAACATTCAAAATCGCACAAAAATCGCTATTACAGCGCCCCTACTGGTGAATTTTTTCCAAATTCAGGGAGGACAAGCTTGCCATAGCCAAAAACTTAAAATAAAAATTTGGTTGAATTCTATGCATAACTTCATACACTTTTGGATGGTACAATATTCAAAATCGCACAAAAATTGCTATATCAGCGCCCCCTACCGGCGAATTTTTTCCAAATTCAGGGAGGACCTGCTTGCCATATCCGAAAACTTAAAATAAAAATTTGGTTCAATTCCATGCATAACTCCATACACTTTTGGATGGTACAATATTCAAAATCGCACAAAAATTGCTATATCAGCGCCCCCTACCGGCGAATGTTTTCCAAATTCCAGGAGGACCTGCTTGCCATAGCCAAAAACTTAAAATAAAATTTTGGTTTAATTCTATGCATAACTTCATACACTTTTTGATGGTAAAATGGCGACAGACAGACGGACAGACGGACAGACGGACGGACGGACAGACGGACACACAGACAGACAGACATTTTCTATAAATATGTATTTTGGAATCTCTGACCCCTAAAACATGTAAATCCGTCGAAAACCGGAAGTCGAAAAAAATTTCGATTACAATACTTTCTTCTATTGAAGATAGAAGAAAGTAAAAATCAGAGATACATTTTTCATATAATACGTCAACCTTTTCTTTATGTTGCACATATGCAGTACAAGTAAAAACTACTGTCGTGTGGCTGTTTTACACTAAAATAACGCAAATTAGTAAATACTTTAATAAGTATGTCTCCAAATACCTCATTTTATATAATTATTTATTTTATAAAACTTAACCTTTAGCCCTTTAATTCCCATAATAGAATACGTTCTATAAATTATGTAGTTCAGAGAATCTGACTTTACACCAGAAAGTTTCAATGTTTTAATTTCGCTTTATTTAAATACGGAATGTTTTTAATTAAAGCAAATATTGCAATTTAAATTTTCTGGTGTGAATTAGGTATATGCAAATAAAAAAAAAAAAACTATTGAATTCAAAACAGTGTTGTTTGCATATATGCAAAGCTGCGCACTAAAGGGTTAAGTATTAAATAAAAGCCTGTTCAATCGTAAATATTTTGACACCCCATTTTTACCCATACGTCAATTATATCGCAAGATATTGTAAATTTTGTTAATACATCCAGCGCAATTACGCACAAAAATTAAAATTTTAAATGGCTTTTTCTCCATGTTCATATTTTCTCCACTTTCATGTTTTAAAAATGCAAAGTTTTTTTTTTTTTTACTTTCTTCTATCTTAAATAGAAGAAAGTATTGTAATCGAAATTTTTTTCGAGTTCCGGTTTTCGACGGATTTACATGTTTTAGGGGTCAGAGATCCCAAAAAACATGTTTATAGAAAATGTCTGTCTGTCCGTGTGTCCGTCTGTCCGTCTGTCTGTCGCCATTGTACCATCAAAAAGTGTACGAAGTTATGCATAAAATTAAACCAAATTTTTATTTTAAGTTTTTGGCAATGGCAAACAGATCCTCCCTGAATTTGGAAAAAATTCGCCGGTAGGGGGCGCTGTAATAGCGATTTTTGTGCGATTTTGAATATTGTACCATCCAAAAGTATATGAAGTTATGCATAGAATTGAACAAAATTTTTATTTTAAGTTTTTGGGTATGGCAGGTAGGTCCTCCCTGAATTTGGAAAAAATTAGCCGGTAGGGGGCGCTGTAATAGCGATTTTTGTGCGATTTTGAATATTGTACCATCCAAAAGTGTATGAAGTTATGCATAGAATTGAATCAAATTTTTATTTTAAGTTTTTGGATATGGCAGGTAAGTCCTCCCTGAATTTGGAAAACACTCGCCGGCAGGGGGCGCTGTAACAGCAATTTTTGTGCGATTTTGAATATTGTACCATCCAAAAGTGTATCAAGTTATGCATAGAATTGAACCAGATTTTTATTTTAAGTGTATGGCTATGCAAGCAGGTCCTCCCAGAATTTGGGAAAAAATCGGCGCTAGGGGGCGCTGTAATAGCGATTTTGCATATTGTACCATCGAAAAGTGTATGAAGTTATGCATAGAATTGAACCAAATTTTTATTTTAAGTTCTTGGCTATGGCAAGCAGGTCTTTCCTTAATTTGGAAAAAATTCGCCGGTAGGGAGCGCTGTAATAGCGAATTTTGTGCCATTTTGAATATTGTACCATCGAAAAGTGTATGAAATTATGCATAGAATTGAGCCACATATTCTGTGTTTCTTTTTGGTCATGGCATGAAGCTCCTCCCTGAATTTGGAAGAATTCCGTTTGAAGGGGGCGATATAATTACAATGTCTGTACCATTTTCTTTATTGTACAGTCGAAATGTGTATAAAATTATGCATACTATTGAACCAAATTTTTTGTGCATGTTTTTGGCTTTGGCCAACAGGTCCTCCTTGAATTTGGAAATATCGCGCGGTAAAGGGGCTCTGTGATAGCGATTTTTGTATACTTTTCTTGATTTTTCGAAGTTCTATTGTCCATCGGCGGCTCGTGCAAAGGCGGGAACTCACTTCCTGCTAAGCCGGCTATTCTCAAACATCTGATAACAACAGAATAAGGAAAAAATATTAATTTTAACAAATATCATGATATAGACTAACTCGTTTTTAGTTCATTTATTTGACTGAAGCAGAAATTTAAGATGAAAATCAAAGTTGGTATAGTAATGAACTAATAATATTGAAGTATTAACATGTGTAACTAGTTTTTGAAATATTAAGATGTATAAGATAGAAGAAAGTTTTGGGATTGGCACATCCAACTAGTTTTATTATTATTTGAGATAAAGATTTTTTTTTTTTTTTTTTTTTTGTACGTGTTCTTTATTATATATGTGATAAATCTGCGCGTGGAATTAGCCTTCAGGTTTTTTGTTATCTTTTCAAATAAACGTATATGAAGATGTGTTAGCTTTCATCGTTTTACACTATATGCATCAGTAAAAAAATTAAATTAAATGTAATCTTAGATGTATCTAAAAATCCATACGCAGTCTTGTCTGTTTAATATAGGTCTTCACAGGTCGGAATTTCCAGGCCCGGGCCTGGCCCGTACGAAAGCTATCTTGGCCCGGCCCGTTTGCATTTTTACAGTTCTCAGCCCGCCCGGCCCGGCCCGTACAAAAATCAGTGAAAACAGGCCCGGCTCGACACAATTTCCACAAAAAAAAATCCGTTTTTTCTTGACATACAATTAAGATTCTTTTAATGAATACTACATACATATTTATGGTAACATTCAGGGCTTAATTTGCGCCGGAGCCCACCGGAGCTGAGCTCCGGTACTTCTCTGTTTTCAGTAAATATTTAAATATTGGTCGGAATTTACCGGAGCTCATAAAGGCAGGACTCCGGAGTCAAAAGCAATAGCGCTTTTTTTTTCATGAACGCTGCCCATTTTAAGACTCTGCTCTGCACATTTACGAAGTCACTTTCATTTATAAGTAGATATAATTACCATGCATTGTTATTCTGATAGAAAGCAATCGAGTAGTGTTTCCCCCTTTTTGTATAAACGTATCGAATATTTCCGATAACGGTGTCAAATTTTTAATTTAATCTGATTTTCAGGGATTCACCACAAAAGATTGTTAAGCGGAAGGAATCGATTATAGTTTCAGATATGCACCTTTCATAGGAAATTGAAAAACGCTGTTCCATTCTTCAACATATAAATATTAATTTCTATAAATTTCATTCACTTTTTCATGAAAAGGCATAACTGGCGAACTATTCCTTTTTTGCGTTAGCGCTATTTCCGAATCATAATCCTTACCATATTTAATCGCAGAATTCTACAATTAATTAACATTAAAATTAGGCAAAGATTTCTTTTCGGAAGGAGTGATAACTAAAAAGTGGATTAGTTGACAGCTAAGTATATTAGATAATTATGCATTATAGGTGTATGCTGATAGATATATTTAAAATAGATATATTTAAAATTATTTTGCTAAAGAAAAAAATGTTTTGAATTTGCAAATAATGTATGAAATATAAATATGCGGATTGGAGTGACGGGAGGGGGGGGGGGCACGCTACGGTTGTTAGTACTGCAGAATATTAGGGCTCCGGTACTTTTTTTGTTAGAAATTAAGCCCTGGGAACATTTTACAGTATATTTTAGATTACTATGATGTTTGCAAAACAGAAAACACACAATAGTAAACTTTAAAGATTACTTAGTGTTTTAGTCATCGTCTCTACAGACATTTCGAAATTCAAATAAGGATTCATTAAAATTAATGTAGTTCAGAATAAAGGATTTAAAACATGATAACTTTTGAGTCTGTATGATAAAATGTAGATTTGTGAAAATATTTCTCTCATTTTTAAGGCTTTTCACAAATCCATTGGAGCTACATTTCGACACATTTATGAATTCATTTCTTTTCAGAAACGCGTGAGATTGGCAGGTATTCTTATTCAGAAGTTATGTAAATGCCGTTTTTTTTTTCATAGATAAAAGCAATATGTCTTTCTGAAAATACTGCCAAAGTTAGCGTTTTGAATCGTATTTCCGGAAGCGATAAAGAAAGGAGAAAAACGTACAGTCACGTGACAAGAATCTGTGTTATCTCTGTAAGTAATTTATCAAATATGGAGAAAGCTATTCGTTTCCAAATGCCTTCAATATTCAGGCCTGTCAATTTTATGCCTTTATAGTTAAAAATGAGTCAGAAAATGTGTCTGAAAGTTTCGCGTTGTTGAGCAGTGAATATGAGAACCTCCTTAAGGTATATTTCTAAAGATACTGTTAACAGAAGTTCATTATCACTATTAATACTACAAAGCACAATGACTGTCCTACGCATCCTGAGACCGATTAAGACCAGTTCCGTCCCGGCACGAGTCTGCTAAAAAAAATAAACCGGAATCAGACATCTTGTAACTGTACGATGCCGATCTCTACAATGGACATGTTACATTTCTGTATTGATGTTGTTAAACTCGCATCGACTCGTGACGCACATTTATACTTCTCGAGAAAATCATATTCTTTAAAAATGGCTCGTATTTTATCTGCTTCGTTTGAATTCTTATATCGGGCCAATAGGCCCGATTAATTTATCGGCCCCGTCCTGCAGCCCGTTCAATTTTTTTGCTGGCCCGGCCCTTTGAAAAAATTATCCTAATTCTGACGGCCCGGCCCGGACCGTTTGAAAATTCGCTTTTATTCCGCCGGCCGCGCCGGGTACGGACCTCGAGCCAAACCCGGGCCCGTGCAGACCTCTACTGTGTAATACACATTTGAAAATCTTTAGAAAAAAAATAGGCAAAAATATCAATATTTAAAAAAATAGTAGGGATTTTAAAAAATTCAAATTTACTTTTTTCAATTTTAAGTAAATATGCAATTTTTTTTTTTCAAAATGTGCTTTTATTTTAACATTGAAATGCAGTGAGTTGACTATTTGAACCATATTTTTTAAAATAAGAAAAATTGTTGAAAAGGTAAACTGTCCCCTTTACTGAAGATTTCGTAATATTTTTCTTCGATTAAATACAGCGAAAAATTCTATTAAAAAAAATGGGTACGCAACTCGAAGGGAAAATATGCATTTGAAAAATAATTATTGCAGGATTTAGAATAAAATTGACTATTTTTAGCACATTTGCGTCTCTTGTTCTTGACTTTTTATTCATAAGATCCGTCTATCCGTATTATTCGTGCATGCTGCATAAGGTAATTTTCTTTATTCGTGTTTGAAAAATGAATACATTTAATGTCGATACTTTTTCTTATCGATATGTTTATATTTACAGAAGATAAGTATAAAGATTATGTTTATTTATAGAAATAAAATAACATTAATGACGTAACATGGTATTGGCCAACTCTGCCGTTTTTAACTGGGAACTCTCGTGCAATTAAACATATTTGAATCAGAAATTTTATTTAATAAATGAAATGAAGTAAATTTCAAATAACTACCAAACAGATTTAAAAAAGCTGCTACTTGGTAAAAAGTTAATATACTACACTATTACTCTGCAACGAAATATATATATATATATATATATGTTGACTCTGAAAAGTGCCTTTTCTTGACTTAGTCTGAGACATAACATCTGTCACTCCTTGGCTTGTCTGCCATTAATAGATTTTATCGAGCTTTGATTTTCTTAACTGTGCTTTTAATATTTCTAATATTTTTAAACTTATATTCATTTTTTAAATTTTATCATTTTCTATTTTTTCCACATTTCTAAGCTTTAAATTTTATTTATTCTCTCAATTACTTATTATACCACTTTTTTTTAATATAAAGTAATAATATTAAATTTAAACTTGTAAACTACAGCTAGACCTTTTTATTTCCAATGGCTCACTAATACAGGGTGACTAGAAATAAGCGACACAATTTGAAAATTTCATAATTCAGTAACTATAATAAATATGAATATGAAATGAGTGACATTTATGCCTGGTGACTCTAAATTTCATGTACTGTAATTCTGAAAGTAGTATAAATTTCCTTCATTAGATGTCACTGCACTTTCTCAAACATTAAGAATGTTCTAGTAAATTAAAATATATATATATATATTTGTTTTTTTCGTGCTTCAATCGCTAAATATGATAAATAATACAACTTGAGATACTTTTTATGCAGTTTTAAATCCTTGTTTAAGCATTATTGTAATTTAAGATGGTGCAGCGCCATCTATTGATGAAAATATGAACTGCTTTAAAAATTACAGTATATAAAATTTAAGGACAACCAGATATAAATTTCAATTTATTTATCTTAAAATCTAATATAGTTAATGAATAATTGAATTTCCAAACTGAGACGTTTATTTCAAGTCACCCTGTAATAAGGCAATTCAAATACAAGACTGGGCGTAAAGTTTCTGTCAACTCAGGAGCTCCTGAAAGACTTTAAACTGTTAAGCACCGAATAGAAGCATGCAAATTTAATTAAATAACATCTCTGGCTGAAAGAATGGTTTTTTCATTAAAAAAAACCCAGGTTGGTTGGAAAGTATGAACATCCATAGGTGGAGTTATAGCTATTCAAAGACATTCTTTTACGAGACCGATGCAAAATATGTTTGTTTAAATTTTCATTAGAAGAAAAATAAATGACAGAGGATTTAGGCCGTTGACTATCAACTGTACACATGTATATGATATAAATCGCCAAAGGCGACTATACTTTCATTATTTTCTACTACCGTAATTTCGGGTGTATAGCCCGCGGATCAAACAATCATGTTTCGACCCAGAAATTTTTAAAAATAAAATGTAACTTTTTAGATCGCGGTAAATATTAGTCTTCAAATACTGAATAAAATTTCTGGGTCCAAACTGAATTGTTTGATCTGCGGGCTATACACCCGAAATTACGGTACTATTCAAAACTAATATTCTTCATTGTAAATTTTTACTAGAAATGCATCACGAACATTTTTATGGAAATAATGATAGACAAAATACTGAACAAACAGTCAACTGGGGCAATCCTGTACTAATAATGTATAAAAATTGTATTCTAGTGATTAAATCACTTAGCAAATGTAAATTTAAAGATCTTTTCTTGCATATTTTGTTCTCACTTCATTTTTTAGGATCAGCTAGTTACTTATTATTATTTGTTACATCTCAAAAAATGTTCATTTTAACACAGAAAGGGCAATAAAGTTTGAAATATTAAATAAAAATATCTTTTGTTAACAAGTTATGAATTTAGTCTCGTTTATGAGGGTAAAACCTACTAAGTGTTAAATTTTCTTACGCATTAGTCAAATGGGAGCTGAATCGCAAGCGCGCTATCGCGCCCACTCACACACAAACATCGTCGTAAAAACACCAAAAAGGAGGAGCAGTTGGAAACTAAAAACATGAGGAGTTGAATTCTAATATGTATACACATATATACCCACATACATACATACAAAACCGCTTTAAAAATAGCGAAAACGGCTTCAGGGAACCTCAAAACGTTAAAATAGGCAATAGTTCTGTAATCAATTTTAATCATTAAAAATCTTAAAATGTTTTCTTCTGTATGTGTCCGGTAAGTAATAGTAATTGTAAAATTGATTTGTAAATAAAGCTGCAATATATTCTAATGGCGCAGCCGACGTGACGTCACAATCACCACAATTTGTCAAATTCAAAACGGTGACCAAAAGAAAACTCTTGCATTTCATCACTTTATGATTTTCAGATGACAATCACTTCGTGAACTGGTGATTTCCACTGTGACGTCGCAGTTATCTAAATTTCAGACATTTGCAATTTGCCGTAAAATGGGACATAGTGTCGTGGATCTGACTCCTTTTCCATGCCACATGACATGACGGTGATGTGGACAAAAAGAGTTGCATTTAGGTCACAGTGCTTTCAAATTTTTATAACATTTTATAACATTTATTATTTTGTTAAACAACATTTTACATTTAACATTTATTATTTTTTAATTTTTATAATTTTATAACATTTTTATAACGTTTGAGAACGTACGGTGCTATCAGAGAACGAACTGAGTTTATTTATTTTAGACAACGGTTAACTTTTTCATTTACAGAATCGTTTAAAAATCCTGATTCAATTTTAGACTGAATTAAAATTTGCACAGCAGATAAAGTTGTAGAATAATGCACTAGTTTAAAAGATCTTTTAAATAACTAAAAGAATGGTAAACAAAGAACAGAAACATTTGTTTAATAACGTGCCGAGGACTTCTCTAAAAATTTGCTTTATGACGTATTATTAACTGAACGCATAAAATATCTTATTATTTTTGTATACAGAAAAAAATGGCATTCGCCACAGCTTTGTTTTATTCCGTTTACTTGAGAAAGTCGGGGTACTCCCTTCACCTTCTTCCGAATTTGTCACAGGGTTTTGAAAAATATTTAATTAAGCATTCAAAATAAAATATTAAATATTTTAAAATTATTTTCAAATATGATGTTTTCCACTGATACCAAAAAGTCTCTTTCTGCAAATTAAAATGCATAATCATCGTATGTCTTTACGGTTAGGGGTTTCACTCACGTACAACATGTTACGTCAGCCCTTAGCACTTTGAAGCAGGAAGTGTTTCTCGACGTCTTCATCACTAAAAGAGCACCAAAATTTTCCTAGAACTCTGCTATAAGTATATGACAATAAAACAACAAAATTGTTTTTAAAGCTTTTGAAAACAAGTTAGAGTAATTGAAAGTGCTTCACATGTACGACTGGAGACATACTCTATAGAGATAATAGGATCTTACAAGCATTTATTTCCATGAAAAGCCCCCACCTGAGATTTAGATGTGGTCACTATTAACCTCTTTTGAGAAGAACTGTTGGACATAACTTCGTGAATTACACTCGGAAAAATAATGACCAGTTTGGGGCTGGAGAAATGCTGTTAACAATGCATGTTTTCAACGCCACAAAAATGTTCAGGAGTTAAACACGTAATGACCGATTCGCATAAAAGGCTGAATAAGATAATGTGATTCTTGAAAGCAGTTGAACTCGTCAGTGAATTCAGCACCACTTAGAAACATGGTAAAGTTATTATCGCTTCTAAGAGAAAGCGAAAGCGAAGCTAATATTGCAAGAATATTGAACAGATGGCTGGTAATCCACATAAAAATTAGTAATATGAGTGGGTATTAGTTTTCAAAGAGTTATATCTATTCACAAAATTAATTTGTTAAATAATACAATATTTTGGAATAATTTTCAAAATAATTATTTTTCCAGAATTTTCAGATGGGCCATATCTGTCTGGACACACTCGCAAAATAATTTTCCTTTATGGCTGTTTAAACTTTTGTCTTCAATGATTTTAATAATATATTTATGGAATTTCAGGGAAAATAGCAAGTTACCCTAATAAATATCTCTTTGATTTAGTAATGTGCAATATTGCATTGTTCATATTTTAACCGTCTGTTCCATTTACACTTTTTTTCATCTTTCCGGAGTGCCACATAATTTGGGGCTCTCAAATAGAGCTTTTTTTAAATACCAGAATTTTACAAAAAACGTTTTAATTGTATGTTTCTACAAGATTTGCTATTGAAATAATCCTCGAGGTAGGTTTGTACTCAATTTGCAAGAAAAGTCATAAAAGAAGATTTTTGTATGAAAAAAAAGGATTATTTCAGAGCTATACATAATGTCATTTTTCTACTGGATAAAATACACTTAATTCTGTTTTTAACACTTTCCAACATATTTGAAAAGTGTTTGACATGAATTGTCTGACTGTGTGTGTGTCTGTCTAAATGGACTCTAACTCACATAAATATACTTAGATTACCATGAGACTGGTATACGTCATTGAGGTTTACCATAGGGCATTGCCAATTGGAAATGAAAATTCAGCATTTATAGTTCTTTTACAAGGACACACAGAAGAATTCCGTTACATTATGGCTTTGTGGGAAAATCGTTTGAAATATTTTTTAGTAAATCTACACTATTTCAAAGTGAAAATTTGACATAATTTGATATAAAAATTGATATTTTTGCACAATTATTTTTTAAGACTTTCAAACGTGTATTGCACAAGATTTTTAGATTCATCTAATTTTACATTTATTATAATTTTTTTACTGACATGTATAATAAAAAACGATGAAATCTAACACATCTTCATATACTTTTTTTTTATGACAAAAACCTGAAGGCTAATTCCATGCGTAGATTTATCATATATATAATAAAGAACATGTACAAAAAAGTTTAACGTTTAAAGTTTTAATTTGTGTGGGTGAGTGTATTAACAAAATTTACAATAGCTCGCGATATAATTACCGTATGGGTAAAAGTGAGGTGTCAAGATAGTCACAATTAAATAGGCTTTTATTTAATATTAAAAAAGGAAAATCGATTTTTTGACCAATTTTAAGGTAAACTGGTCGCTTAACTTTAGCATTATCTTTTATGTAGGTGAATAAACAAAATATATGCCTTTATGAAGTGTTATAGATCTTCTCCATCAAGCCATATTATCGATGTTTTATTTATTTATTTTATTTTTAGATACATTAAATAATACTATTTAGATCTGTGGTTTTCAGATTTATATCAGCACGAAAAAAGAAAAAAATAATCTTTAAATAAAAATAAACGGTCAAGTACGAGTATTACTCGCGCCAGAGGGTTCCGTACAATAAATATATGAATTAATAACTGTATTATTAAAAAAAATCGTTACAAAAAGAAAAATAATTTTTTGTAAAAAATTATAAAACGTAGGGCTTGGTATAGCTGTATATATACTAGAAAAGCATGAATGGGCATGCCGTAAAAATTCACAGAGATATGAAGCGTAAATTATATCAGATATTGCTATCCTGTGTACACGGAGAAAACTGTTTTGTTGAAACAACTAAATTTAGGTTAATATAGCTCCAACAAAATTGTTTGGTTGGAATGATCAAATTTTGGTTAGATTAACCAAATGATTTTGTTAATTCAACAAATCATTTGGTTAGTCCAACCAAAATTTGGTCATTCCAACCAAAATATTTGTTTGGAGCTATATTAACCAAAATTAAGTTTTTTCAACAAAACTGTTTTTTCCGTGTAACTCTTATTTAAATTTTATTCCAATCTGTTTATGATGAACTTATTTCGGCATTGACAATAAAAGTATTTCATATTGAAACTTCATTTGGCATTTCATAAAACTACATTCAGCGTCGTAATAATCTTTTCTTTTTATAGTGTAGCTAAAAAACTCTTGTTCAAAATTTACACTTGGAATTTTTCTAAGCGCGCTTCGAAGGGAGGTTGCAAAGCAGCAATGCCACCTTGGTCCGTGCCGCGTTTTCCAGATAGTCTTTTAATTAACTTTTAAAGACACGGGAGGTGTATTAAGAGATCTACTCAATGCAAACTAGTCTCGGATTAGTTTTTATGAGATTAATCCTAATTAAATTAATCTGTTTTTAACAATTTAACGTTTATTGCTTTTATACTGCTACTGTACTTTGTATTACACAAATGTATCATTAAAAGTTGTTATCTTGGCTTTAAAAGCCGGTGGTACAAGAGTACTCCGCCCCTGTCATTAAATATGTCCAAACAGTCCATGTCTTTAAGGGTTAATATCTCGACTAATTACCGACGATTTTTTTCAAAAATTATCTACAATGCTTTTATACTTCTACTACGATTGGTACCTCTAGCGATCCTCAACACCGTTGCTGAATGCCCGCAAATCAAAATTTGTGTGTAACGGAAAAATGCGCTTTTCTCAAAAACTATGTGACCTAGGGTAATCGCTATACTTTTCCTGCAAGTTTTAACTTAACGCCTACTTCCTCTAATTTTTTCCTAATTTTAGTTTCAGTAGATTCGGAAATAGATGGGGGTGGGGGAACATATTTTTGCGCTAAATTTTCGAATATATCTCTGAAAATATAATACCTACAATTAAAAGAAATGTATTTTTGAGTTCAGCGTTAAGAAAGCTTTCACGCGATACCCCACACGATATACGAAGAAAAGATTTTTTTTTCAAGTTACTTAATTAGCCCCTCTACATTTTCCTAAAAAATATGTGGAAATGCTTAATAATCTGTAAATATGTGGGTTAATAATATTTATTACTTCCTCCAATTTGAACTTTCCACGTTCGATAGTTTACGAGTAAAATGTCTGTGACAGACAGACAGACACAAGAGTGATCTTATAATGGTTCCGTTTTTACTTTTTAAGTACGGAACCCTAAAAATAATAATAACGAGGAACAACAACTTAACTTCTACAATACTTTCATACTTTTATCACCCGTTTATAGTTCATGAAACTCTAATGATTCTTTCGCCGAATTTTAAAGTTTCTTGGAACATGTAGTTTCAAGACTAGTTATTTATTAATTAATTACTACTAATTTTACGTTTAGTAAAATTAGTTTAGAAAGATACTCATTTAAGAATGAAAAAAAATCTATTTTTTTATAGATATAGTTCTTATAATACAGCAGATATCAGTGTTTTTCAGAACTAATTTTCAATTCACTAGAAGCATATTATAATAGGTATGTTGTCGCCATGGGTGATTTGTATTTGCAATCTTACAAAAAAGTACAATCTTATTGAATGCTATCTCTGATGACTTAATTGTAAAAAAAAAAAAAAAAAAAAAAAAAAAAAAAAAAAAAGGTCGGAGATGGCAATAATAGTAGCAGAGAAGGCTAATTGAGATGTTCTTATCTTCATGGCATACATGATGATTTTGGTGGAAATGATCATCAATCTATACTTAACCATATGTTAATAGCTATTAAGGAGATACAAACATTTCACGTGTTTTCTTTTTCTAGAGTATCATTATCAAACGAAACGCCATTTTCTAATTTCGTGTTTCATTACATGAAGGTATTGAGCAATTTTCATGACAAATTTATTATATGTTATTAATCATCACAGCTGCCTGCAATACTTAAGAGGGATTTTTCTCTATAGATTTTATATTACCTTTCTGACTTTTGTTTACTTTCTTCTAAGTTAATAAACATGAACTAATTAGCGCAATAAAAATCCATCATTTTTTAAATTTCTTTCAAGAACTGTGTACTGATAAGCTCACATTACTTGCTCTATAAATTTAAAGTTAATTTCTAAATATGCCAATAAATCCAATTTTTAATACATATATAAATAATTCGTCTGTTTAATATTCTCTGGAATTTTTGAGAGCTTTCCGTGCAAGGTAGTTCAACTTAGAGTATAGAATTTCTGGAAGGAATACGAAGATAAATCGTATTCATATGCATTTAATTCGTATATTAATGGTCAGTCCTGTAGCTTTACTGCCTTATTAGAGCTCTATTTTTGCTTGTGGAAGCGGCCGTGTTTTCATTAAATAATGTGCTGCAGCATCATGAGCAAAATATAACCTAAATGTTAATGCACCGTGACCAAAATATATTTCTTACAGTCACCATTGTCGTCATATAACGTGAAAAATATACTCAAGTTATGTAGACGTCGATAGTTTCTTTCATTCTAACCGATGACCAAGTCCCTACCTGCCGGGTTGCCTCAGCTGAACGGGTTTGATACCTGCACTATTAAAAATATCGTGAAAAATTACCTCTGTTTTTAAAGGCTATCTATTTTCTGACCAATGAGAACGCTACATAAACACCTATAGAGCGTTCTCATTGGTCGGAAAATAGACAGCCTTTAAAAAAAGAGGTAATTTTTCACGACATTTTTAACAGTATGGTATCGGGGCGAATGACCGCCTAATCACCACGTAGCGGCAGTAAACCTGACGAGCATCTAGATCTTCATCCTATCGTCAGTGCCTACTGCTTATTTGTGAATTGTGTTATACCGGTTACTTATCATTTTTATCTTATTGTTTGGCACCTGCACATTGCTATTCAAGATGATCTCGTAATTTAGAGCCTTGCTCAGGTGAAGAAACCTTCACCTGAAAAGGCGTCTCCAGAGGTATAATTCATAAGTAGCTTGGAGGACTTTACATCCACGACGGATTTCACGTGCACCAGGCGCCATAGGGTATTTTGGCTGTTCTCCAAAACGATGACCAAAGGCTTACCTGCCAGGTTTCCCTAGCCGAACGGGTTTACCTGTCTGGTATCGGGGCGGGGCGACCATCTAGTAGATAAATGCGCCGCCCGTCCTATAATTGCAGAACCTGTTACTTTGTTGATTTCTCTATTATGCTGGATGCTTAACTCATTGACTTTGCTGATTTGGCTCTTGCACATCACACACACAAATCCTGCTTGGGGTGGGGGAAAGACTTGCATTTTAGATGCCTAATGGGTAATGGATAATTGTGTGGCGAGTTGCAAATGACTTAAAATTGAGTCTTGATAACTTCAAAGTAGAATCACGAAATGACAGTCGCTTCAATGTCGTAATGAAACGAATTAAAGAAGTCACCTTTTGGCGACCATTGTGATTGTAATTGATTCTGACGTCATATCGACTGGCTGCGCAATTATGGTTATTGCATCTTTATTTACAAATATTTTGTTTTAAGTTATAGAACTGGTATTGTTCCAGTTAATAACTGTCGATATTATAGTTACCGCAAATTTAAAGATTTTTATTTTATAACAGTAAGATGTTGGAATAGCCTTAGGCTTTTTTCTTTTTTAAAACAACAATTACAAGGAAATATATGATTTAAAATGGAAGTTCTTTAATGCAATATCAACTTTTCTGTTATATTAGTGTTATACCGTAAATAGTTAATGTATAACGGCAATATTTTTACAATATTAACATTTAAATTTTTATTATAATGAAAATAATTATAATTTCATTCTAAATATTATTATTATTATTATTTAGAACATGCAGGATCTTTATAATAAATTAACTTAATTTATATATAATTAATTTATAGGTTGTGGGGACCGTATAAAAATGTAAAATTCGTAAATTTCTCAAAAGTAGCTATTTTGAAATTAATGACTTTTAATGTGAGGTAGAACGACATGCAGTTGGAAAAATACCTCTAAAACTAACGGTTAGGGAATTAGTTAGTAGTAGATGGCAGAAGGGTCACGCTTTATATCAGTTGTTCGTTATGCTATATTACTTTCAGTATGTTTATTTGTTTGATCTTTAAGCCTTTATTAAACATGTTATGATACTTGTTGAGTTTAGTTTGTAACTCAAATGGAGTGTAGTACATTTTCTTGTAGAAAATTCTGCTATAAGTGTTATATATATATATATATATAATTTTTACCTAACGATGTTATAACAGGCGACTATATAATTCTCACAGCCAACTTTTATTAACTGCTATAATGATGAATTCAGGGCGTGTGCCACGGGGGGATTTCTCTCCGGGAGCATCGAAATGCTCCAGAAAATTTAGGATATTGTGCTGTATTATGGTTTAGTGGTGTCAATCAATAATGTACTGCTGCAAAAATCACTGCCGTTGGAGAATGTCTGACTTCAAGACTGATCCGCTCTATACTTCAATGACATAATATTTCTTCAAACTCAACGACAGAATCTAAACTAATTTTCAGTAAAATTAGTTAAATATAACTTACTTTTATCAATCATAAGAAATAATACGAAATTTGCACAGAATCAATTCAGTGGAAGTGGACCAAAATCATTTGAAATAACACTGAGAGACACGAGCTCAATAAAGCCCCCAATGAAACACATTTTCCCTCTGTATATACGAGGAGTTCTAACCCGGGCATCCCGGGTTACAGAATACAGGGAAAAACCATTTATGTATGTATATGTTTTTTTAATTGAAAATTCCAATGGATATTTTACATTTAATATGGATTTATAACTAATAAATCAAACAATCATTTTTTATAAGTTAACAATTATGTATTCAAATAAAATTTTTAAATTTATTAAAAGCCATACTTTCGTATTGGTCTCGTGCTAGAATTAACAGTCGAAGAAATAGCTAAAGATAGATAGCCTTTTTTATTCTGATAATTTCAATGTTTTAAGCGTGATCCGTTTACATGTCTTAAATTTCTGTGTTATTTATATATATATATTTTTTAATTTATGGATTGATAAAGTTTAAATTTAATATTGAATATAAGCCGGAAACAAATGCTGAATGCAATTTAATTTATATTAATTTACGTGCAAATATATTTGTGTTTTGTAATCGTCTATCTGCAAGTGACAGAAATAGATTCAATAAAATCATGCTTAAAAATTATTTTAAAAATAATAAAAATTGAGTCAATGGCGATACAGTTTTCAAACAAACAGCAATATAGTTTTCAAGCAAATTGCATCCGGAAGTACATATTTTCCTCTATTCGACGGTGTAAAAATTGAAAATGTGCGATATTTAGAAATTTAAAAAATCGCAATAAAATAAATAAAAGCTAAATTGGGTCGTCTGCTGTTGCCGATATTTTCAACATTTTAAGCGTGGTTCGTTTACATGTCTTAAATTTGTGTTTTATTTATATATATATTTTTTTTAATTATGGATTGATAAAGTTTAAATTCCATCATTGAGTATAAGCCGAGAAACAGATGCTGAACTATTTAATTTATAGAAAATAAGCTGAAACTGGTGGGAATCAATAAGAACTAAAAGATGTTCTTAAAACACCATCAAAAACTTTTAAATGCGCTGGGCCTTTCGAAAAATTTGAGTCTATCTTCGTCATGCGCAAAAAAGAAGTGCTTCTCCTATGAAAGCAACAGCAAGACTGAAATGAGAGATAAGGGACAGGAAACAAGCTGAAGAAACAGCCAATAGGAAAGTAGAAATCGACAGACAATAGGAAAGCAGAAGACAACAGCCAATCACAGAAGAGTATAATCAAAACAAAAGAACACAGTGTAGAAAGGGAATAAAGAAGCAAAAAACATGAAAATTAAATTAAATTGAAAATAGATTATAATAAAATGAAAACACACACAGACATTAAAATATGGGAACACGTGAAATTTAAAAAAAAAAAAAATAAAATATAAAAACAGACTAATATTAATAATTACAAAAAATAAATTATATGGTAGTACTAAAAAGGATTTTTCAAGCTGCAGAGAGCATAAAAGAATAAACACTCCGCTTAAAAGAACACTCTCGTTATGTAATTAATTAAGAGATTTCTAAATTTTCTATTGACAAACACTCTTGAGATTCCGGTGATAGTTTTAATTTTCAAAACGCCAAAATGATCTTTAATGCTAAAAATATCTCTGAACTGTACTTTCTTTAAAATTTAGCTATTTATCTTCTTTTGTTTTGATTATACTCTTCTGCTTTCCTATTGGCTGTTGATTTCTACTTTCCTATTGGCTGTTTCTTCAGCTTGTTTCCTGTCCCTTATCTCTCATTTAAGTCTTGCCGCTGCTTTCAAGAAAGACTCAGATCTTTCCAAGAGCCTAGCGCATTTAAAAGTTTTTGATGACGTGTTTTAAGATCTTACAGTTCTTATTTAATTTATATTAATTTAAGTGCATAAATATTTGCTTTTTATAATCGTCTACCTACAAGTGACAGAAATAGATTTAATAAAATCATGCTTGAAAATTATTTTAAAATCAATAAAAATTGAGTCAATGGCGATACAGTTTTCAAACAAATTGCGTTTGAAAATATATTTTTTTCTCTATTCGACGGTGTAAAAATTGAAAATGTACGATATTTAGGAATTAAAAAATCGCAATAAAAGTAAATAAAGTTCAATTGGATCGTCTGCTGTTGCCATTCGCAAAATGACGTCAGCATTACGCATAGATACTTTTTTCCCTTTATAACATAGGTAGTCAAGCGAAACGATGAAAGTTTAAAAATGAACCTTTAATCAATTAGCTATTTCTCTTTCCTAAATTAGCAAGTACAAAGCATAAACGCAATAATAAAAACTATACTAGAAGTTAATTATAACGGATTAAACAAATAAAATTATAAAACCATATATTACTTCTGGAATGTAATTAGATAAATTACATGCTTGCCGCTAATGATCTTCATGGGTTTATGTTGAAAGGATATAATAATGGGTCTGTGACCTAATGATTAGAATAATTGTTCGAAATGTGAGTTAATGGGTAGAAGAAAGCTCTTTAATTGAACTGAAAACTCGTTAATAATGATATTTTTCTTTTAATTTATCCAGTTTACTAAAAGTGTGTTGGAATTGACGTTTATTTACTGAAAGAGAAATGAACTCTTGTATCTATACACGCTCTGAAAAAATTCGCCAAAAAAACGCTATTGCATGAACAATAATAAAAAATATATTTTTTTTTCAATCAATAGCGAATGGTCCGGGAGCCTGTCATCAAGCTTCGTCATCGCGGCATTGAATTTTTTTTTATGTAAATCGATAATAAAAAGTCATACGAACAAAATGAGCTAGGTATGACTAGGTTTGATAAGCTGAAAATACGTTTAATTACATTAATTATTATTAAAAATCTGTAATGTTTTACCGTCATTGTGATATTGATCACTCTTAGAACATTTTATAGAAAATATTGCGCTATTTCAGAAAACCTTAGTATGGCAGGCTTCATTCTGCCGAAAAGTCTGTCACAAAGGGATATAAGTAAGCGTCCAATCTTAAATGGGAGAGGTAACCGCAAGATTAAAGGCGAGGTCATATAAATCAAGGTCGCACGCCACGTAATGGCCGGGGTTAAACTACAGGAAGATGCCTAACTGTTTTCTTACTTCACACCACTAAAATTGTAAAGTTTTTCCCCCTTGATTAATAGCTGAAATGTTTCTGATAAGGCGAAGAAAACTTCGTAGTGTGAAGTGCATGTGGACGCCCCTCTCGCTACGCCATTATTTTGCAATAAATTGTGGTAAACAACATTCAGTTCCGTGAGTGACTAAAAATTTAGAAAATATGCGCAGATGGTAGATATCCTGTCATATACGACGTCACACTAAAAGCCCGCGTATGTGGATTATCACCCCGTCCACAAGATGGCGCAACTGTGTAAATTTACGCCCGATTCCAGTATTAAGTTTGTACGCTTACTTATATTACTTCGGTCTGTCATACCTATTTTGAAGATGCGGCCGGTGATAAAATGTCACAATTATTTTATTTTGCGTCTGGACCCTGTCGAAGTGCTGGCTTTCTTACTATCAATTTACATAAAACATTTTCAATTCCGCGACGACGGGGCTTTCGGTGTCACCCGATCTCGGATTAGGAATCCCAGATTAAGGAGTCTCAGGGCTCTTAAAATTGGAAAAATGAAAAAAAAAAAAAAAGACCATTTTCAACATTTAATATCTGAAAATGTATATCATTTTAAAACACAATTTTTATTGGGATGAAAGATAGAAGTTTTTTCTTTCATCCCATAAATTTAAAAAATAGCAATATCCATAATTAGCATTTATAGGGGGCTCTAAAGTGTCAGACATTTGACGAGCAAAAAATTGGTATAACAGTTTACGCGCAGGATTACAAAATAAATTTTGCAACTATAATGAATATTTTGTTGCCGATTTATACTTCAGATTATAATAATTAGCCTGAACCTAAATAAATTTGTATTTATAGCATTTTAAAATTTTTAATGCAAAGTTGTGTTATGTATATTATGTGTAATACTAAATTTTGAAAATTTCAGCAGTATATAATCAACTAAAAAAAAATTTTTTTTTGGAACAATAAAAAGGAAATTTTATTTTCAGTTTATACAGACTGACATGAAACATATGTTTTGAAAATTTCATGAAAACATATTCAGAAGTTTTTGAGATATCGTGCGCGTTATGTCCAAAAATGTTGTTCGGAGAAAAATGACTTCAAAGTTTTGGAAACGCCGCGTCAGCTATTGAGCGGGTGTAATTCTAAAAATCGTATCTTCTGTTCTAATAGGAATTTCAAGGAAACAGTTATATCAAACTGTTCTGAAAAGGTAGGAGCTTAACATCTAAAAAAATTTAAATTTCGAAAATTTTGAAGCTTTAAGAGTACTGAGACCCCTTAAGAATTTATACCGAATTCAGCCATTTATTAAGAAATCAGTGAATGCTTCTGCAACAGTCAAGCAATAATTTCTGGATAATATTGGAATTCCTCATTATTTAAAATTGGAAAAAAGCGTTTCTTAAAGACTTACAGTGAAAACATAAAAAATTAGAAAACATACGCGCAACAATAATTCTTAATATCTTCTCTGAAACAGTATGTAATAGTTCCATCCTTCTTTCATTTTTCAAATTAATTGACGAAGTATTTTATGGAAATTGCTTCATGGAATCGTACATAGAATACATCTCTAGACTGAATTTTCTTTCACTGGGCTTTTCCGCAAAACAGCATCAGAAACAATTATTTTAACCCCCTGAGGGGCGGTGGGATAAAATATATCCCACCTAATTTAAACAAGATTCTCACCAGAAAATTTTAACTAAATTTCATATTTTTAACTTTGGGGGGAAATCAATGAAAAGTTGCTGTCCCTTATCTATTTATATAAAATCCAAGTCTCTTTTTACTTTTACTTTTACTGCCCGAGAGAGACTGCTCAGACTAGGAAGTGGGTCTGTAGAGCATAGATTGTCCCTCCCGGTCCCCTTTATTGAGGTCTAAAAAAAAAAAAAAAAAAAAAAAAAAGGTTACAAATTTCAGCCGAGGCTGAGCCCGCCAATACGCGCGACAGAGGGCGGAGTGGTATATATAAGATTAAAAAAAAAAAAAAAAATGTTACATTAGCAAGCTTTGTGAAACAAACATAAGGACATTAAATAATGCAGTGTTATACAAAGTTAGACAATATTATACAAGTTGCTGCGAAACAACATTGGGTACTGAATAAGGGAGAATCCAAGTCTCTGTCTCAGTGATGGAGTAAAACTGAAAGGTTACATAAGAAGTTGAAGATGTTTTTAAGCTTTGAGAGCAAAATCGGGCGCGATAAAATATTTGCTAACCAACCAACTGGAAGAACAGGAGGACGGCGGATATGCCAGCGAGCTGTTAAAGGACAATTATAGAAATAATGAGAGGCAACAGCATCATCACCGCACTCACATAGAGGAGAAAGGGCTCTTTTGAACTTGAAGAGGTATGCCCCAAAAGGACCATGACCGGTAAGGAAAGCTGTGGTGGATGGAGTAAGCAGCAGAAGATCCAAAGATACCACTGGGACAAGATCATAGGTATATCTACCCTTATCTGAGTAGTCCCAGTAATCCTGCCATTTTTTCATAAAATGAGCGCGTAGATGTCTTTTGATGTGTGAGTGCGGTACTGGAAGTGAAAAATCAACTGATGGTTTAGCAGTTGCCTCCTTTGCCAACATATCTGCCGTTTCATTTCCCAGGATACCCTTATGGGCTGAAACGTGGCTTAAATAGGTTTTCCAGAGAAGATTTTTGAGAAGTGATTTAATCTCAATAACCTGGGGATTTGTTGAGCCAAACGAACAGATAGCCTGCAGGCTTGAAAGACTATCGCTAAAAACTGGAATTAAAAAATTTTGGTTTTGTTGAGAAATCCACTCTAAAGCTTTAAAGATGGCAATGAGTTCGGCTTGGAAAATGGAATTATTGTTATCCAGCCTGCAAGACCAACGATGAGTCACTTCACTCCCTTTCGTAGCGCAGAAAGCTGCACCTACTCCGGTAACAGTGCGTGAGCCATCGGTGAAGACCATAACATTTTGAGTGGGAGAGTAAGAATTTATAGTCGGGTTTACTTGTAGGTGGGAAGTCTCATCTGCCGGATGAAACTGCCAGCCAAGAGTCTTACGCTGAATCATCATTTGTGGAAAAAATTGCTGTGAGAGAGCTTCATTCTCCAAATGGATGATGTTGCTTTTAGTGAACTCATATTTAATGGTAATGGAAATGGGAGGAATACCTGTCAAGATATTGAGAGCATAACTGGAAATGGTTCTATATCCCCTAGAAATTTGCAAGAGAAACATCCTTTGTATAGAAACTAATTTATTAAGTGCTGCTTTTGTAAGATTCCCCCCCCCCCAAATAGATGCTCCATAGGTGATAATTTTTTCAACAATAGTAGAGTACCAAATTTTTAGCATATGGCTTTTAATACCCCAAGATTTAGTGGTTAATCTTTTTGAGTTATGATAAAATTTTACTAGTTTGATTTTAAGGTAATTAATATGAGAGAACCAGTTCAAGTGCTCATCTATTGACAATCCTAACAATTTAAGGTTAGAGACATGATGGACGCTAGTGCCATTTATTCTGATGGTGGGTTTCCTTTTAAGTTTATAAGGTTTTGCAAATGTTAGGGCTTGGGATTTATTAGTGGAAAGTTGCAGGTGCAGTGATTCCAGCAGCTGACAGAAAATTGGGAGAGCAAAAGCAGCCTCCAACTCCAAGTCCAGACGCCGAAAACCAGAGAAAATAAAGCTGAAGTCATCCGCGAACGCAAAAAGCAAGTAACCAAGTTTTTCGAATTCTGAGAGAATAATATTAGCTATGAGAAGCCAAAGAATTGGCCCCAGGCAGGAACCTTGTGGACAACCCTTTTTCTGTGGGTGGATAGAGATTCCTGCTCCCCAGTTAACAAGAATGCTTCTCTCAGAAAGATAAGAACGAATGACTCCAGCAATATTACCCGGACAATTTAGAATGCTAAGTTGGAGGAGAATGTCTCTCCACTCAACATTGTCGAAAGCGCCTTGAATATCAAGAGAGACCAGGGAAGTGTATTTGCCTTCACTAATTTTAAAAGCACAGGAAGTCAAGATTTCGGAAAGAGCTTTTTCACATGATCTGCCCTCTCTGAATCCAAATTGCCTATTACTTAATAACTTGTTTGATTCGAGGAAAATAATAAGACGTTTAGCTATTAATTTTTCTAGTAATTTACCTAACACCGGAAGCAGGCAGATCGGGCGATAAGAGCTGGGTTCAGAGGGAGTCTTCCCTTGCTTAAGGAAATATACTACTTCCCCTTGTCTCAAAGTTAGAGGAAAATAATGGAAAGAAAGACAGAGATTGGCCCATTGGGTAAAAATCTCTGGTAATATATTAAAGGAACGTTTGAGAATTCGGAAATCAATAGAGTCAGCACCAGGAGCTTTGTTATCCTTGAATTTGCCAAGTGTGGCGCGAAGTTCCGCATTAGAAAAAGGCTTATCAGAGTAATTCGAAAATTTAATGTCAAGATTATTATGGTTAGGATAGACTGTTTCACCAAAAAGATGTTTGGTAAGGAATTCGAGATTATTACGTTTCGACGAGAAGCCCGAAGGCCGCTCTAGGAGGATTTCATCCGGAGTGAAGAACTTCCCAGAAAAGAATTTTTGTGCAACACCAAAGGGATTCTTCTGGTGCGAACAAAAGGACCTCCAAGCTGCGCTTTTGGCATCAAGAATAGACCGTTTGTAAATGGCAGCTTGTTTGTTGTATGAGGATTTGAATTGTTGGATAATTTCAGGGGGTGAATTTAGCTGTTTCAAATTTTTAAGTTTTTTACGCAAAGCTGTTAGTAAATTACGTTTTGATTTTAATTCCGGAGACCAAAATGTAAAAACAGGTGCTTTGCGAAGATTTTTAAGGCGGAAGGTGGCTCGTATCGCCGTTTTTATTGTGTCTATTAGCAATTCTGTAAATATATTAAGCTCTTCTGTGTTAGTTATAGAATTCAAACATCTGTAATGTCTGCTTTTAGCTTCTAAAATATTAATTTATAGCAATAATATTAATGTTAATTTTGTTCTTTTATTTATTTATTTATTTATTTTAACTGTTAATATTAATTAGCATAAGCGTTTATTCTTTCTTGACATTGTTTTAATTTTTTTTTTAAATTATTTTATTTATTCTTTTAGTTTGTATTGAAAGCAATTATTTGTCCCCCCCCCCTTTTTTTTTTCAACCTTAACTTGTCGTTTTACTGATTAATCGCATAGTATTAACTCTGATGGTTTCATAATAACTCTCTACTTGCAGTCTACGAGAGTTTCGACTGCCACTGAGAATTCTTACCCTAAAAATTAAGAACAAATACGAAATTATTCCGACTTCCGCGCACTTGCGTGTAAGGCATTTTGAGAAGAGTGTATTTTGACTTTTGGATGGCTGCGATTTATCGGCTGGTCTTATCTTTATCTCTCTATATATTTTTTAAAGCCTATCCCATAGCCTAATCTTTGTAAGTAACTCTTTTCTATAAAGTTCATAGTATTGTTCCCCCCCCCCCTTCTGTTGCAGTTTTAAAAATCCAAGTCTCTGTGTGTCCCTCACTATTCCGGTAGGACCGCCTCATTGAAATGAGTAATTGTTGAAAAATATTAATGCAGGGTTACCACAGTTGCGCCAAATGTTAGCCAACCTGGCGATAGCTGACTAATTTGGCGAAATTCCCATTTAAAACCATTAATCTTTCATAATGGAGGTCACCGAAATTTAATTTAAACTCCACACTTTTAAGATATTTTTTCGAAATCTACGGGTGAGAATTTAAAGTACATCTTTACATCTTTCTCCCGATGCTACTAATAAAATAAACGCCAATAGACAACGGTGTACTGTGTGAGCTCACAACTGCGCGATTTTAATGTGCTTTAGGTACTTTTCCAGTATAGGTGCCTTGGCGAAAAAGGAAATTTGGTAACATATTTTCCGGGAACCTCTTCACTGTTTCATTTTATATACACACGCATTTTTTTCGATATTTATACGATTTATTTAACATAAAAAAGCCATTTCTCTAATTTTATACAGAAACAGATGTAATTTGTACATAAAAACATCAATAGTATACATATAAAACAAACAAAAACGCTCATCAAATTTGTTTTCATAGCTGTTTATATGATTTGACAACAAATCTCGATATTTTTCTGTTATACGGACACCATGCCAAAATGTATGCTAATACGCCAATTATTTCAAAATCCTAAAAGATATTTGTAATTTTATACCAGCAGTTTAATATGAGTTTTATTTTATTGCTTTATTTTATAGCAGTTATTTGTTCACTTATTTTAAGTATATATTTGTGATTTGATGAAATAGTTCGTAAAAGTCTGGAATTTTCAAATGTTATATTTTTTAAATGCTCACTTTAGTATCGACAATGGTTTTTCTTTTATTTTTCAAATGCTTCAATTCACGATTTTGCGCCAACTATTACGCTTGGCGACAATGGTGTCCGCATAACGGAAAAGTACCCAAATCTCACTTTCTGATGCCCAAATTACACCAAGCTTTTTTTAAAAAATGCCAAAACCCCTACAGTGGAAAAGTACCAAACTGTCTATTATTTTGCGCTATACGTGTTATAGTGTGTACTATATGCAAGGGGAGTGGAGCGAAGAGTTTAAACATTAAATATTAAAGTTTCGGCATAGATGTTATATACGCGCCCCATATTGGCGCGATTTTTTTCTGACGCCAATGTCATATACACAACGGGTACTTAACTGGCGCCAAAGTGTTGTAATTTTGCTTGATATGGTAATCCGGATGTTGTTGTTTATTCTCTTGATGTTTTCGCCAAATTGGCGTCGGAAAAAAATCGCGCCAATATATCATAACGTATATGACAACTGTGCCAAAGTTTCTATAAAGCAGTAAAAGACTAAAAAATTAAGAATAAAATAAATGCAAAATAAGACTAAAGAAGAAAGAAAAATCATGCGTTAAGCATGCGAATATGAAACACTTTCCAACACATCCTAAATGCTTTAACAAAACTTCGTTATTTAGGGAAATAAGGTAAATAAGATAACGTTACTTCTTAGATATCCCGTCGACCAATTTCGCGAAATTATATAAATCGTCAAATCAATAGTAAAACATTAAAAAAATACAAATAAAACGTCGAATTAATGGTTTTATTGGCCATTATTGGTATTTAATTAATTAATTAATGGCAACCATTATTGGCAATTAATCTTACAATTTGCGACAGTAATTTGGTCGACGGGATAACTAAGAAGTACCAAGATAACTAAGTAAACATTTTAGAAAACGCATAAAAAAAATTAAAAATTGATTTCAGCAGTTAGCGTCCATAGCCAATAGTACCGTTATTACATGCCACTTTTAGCTAAAATTTAATTTAAACTACTCTTAAAACTACTGAAATCACATTTCCAGATATTATCATACATAGGCGGTTATGTATCCAATTCTTTGCGTGACCATGTATATCATTTTATCTATATTCTACAAACATTTCTTAGGAAACTAAATGCAGTTCAGCGTAAAAATGCATTACTCCTTTAAAAACCACCTTTAGGCAATTTACTCTCATACTCAGTAACCTTTACGAATTCTTTTGTGTAGCCCTGCATATGAACTGTAGCATTTATACACAGAGTATAGTATGCATAAATGTAGTGAAACATAAAAGCGCATATCATAATTAAAAATGCATTTCTAGCAATCATTGCTTATGTACAATACTTCGGAGAAAAGTTTCTTGGCGAGAAAGAAGTTTGCCAACGTATTTTCTGGCAACCTATTTACTGCTTCATACTCACAAGCAATTTTTTCCATATGTATACAATTTGGCACAGATGTCATATATGCCCCATATTGGCGGAATTTTTTTCCGACGCCAATTTGGCGAAAACATCAACAGCATAAACAACATTCGGGTTACAATTACAAGCAAAATAACGACACTTTGGCGCCAGTTAAGTAACCGGTGCGTATATGACTTCGGCGTCAAAAAAAAAATCGCGCCAATATGGGCGTATATGACATCCGTGCCGACAATTTAATATAAAAAAAGCTATTTACCCATTTTTATAAAGAAACAGAAGTAATTTTTGATAGATGTCATATACGCATGGGGTTTGGCGTGATTTTTCTACGACGGCAATTTGGCAGAAATCTCGCTTTCGAATACCAGTTACTTATATATTTTTCAATTATTTGCTATCATTTTGAAAAGGAAATAACTATAAATAAAAGTTTGAATAATAACTATAGGACAAAGCAGTTTATATAATTAAAAAACAGAAAATAAAAGTAAATAAACAATTTATTAATAAATAAAACACAATAGAAAAATAGACACGTGATTTTTCTACGACGGCAATTTGGCAGAAATCTCGCTTTCGAATACCAGTTACTTATATATTTTTCAATTATTTGCTATCATTTTGAAAAGGAAATAACTATAAATAAAAGTTTGAATAATAACTATAGGACAAAGCAGTTTATATAATTAAAAAACAGAAAATAAAAGTAAATAAACAATTTATTAATAAATAAAACACAATAGCCGGGTTACCATAGCAGGCAAAATAACACCATTTTGGCGCCAGTTAGGTATACCGGTTCATATCTGAAATCTGTGCCGTAATTTGTATATAAAAAAATTATATATATTTATAAACGATTTTTTTATGCATATAAGTGCATATATAAACAAAGATAAAAGTTCATTAGATTTGTTTTCATAGCTGTTTACATATTTTCGCAACATATCTCACTTTCTGATGCCCGAATCGCGCCAAGCTTTTTTTAAAAATGCGCTATAAAGGAAAAGTACTTAAACAAATAATTAACAGAAATAACAAATTATACAAACTAAAACTTTTTATGGAACAGATGTCATATTCGCCCCATATTGGCGCGATTTTTTTTCGGTTGCCAATTTGGCGAAAACATCAACAGCATAAACAACATAATCCGGGTTACCACATCAAGCAAAATAACGACACTTTGCGAGAGTTAAGTACCTGTTGCCTATATGATATTGGCGACAGAAAAAAATCGCGCCAATATGGGGCGAATATGACATCTGTACCCTTTTTATTTCGAGATCAAAGCATTGTTTTTAATTTCGATTAAAAATACATATATCCTTGGATAACTTCAATTGAAATTAGTTTCACAGCTTAATATCTCATTCCATAAACCTAAACAAACACAAGTGATTCATTCGTCGTGAAACGTCAAAAATATTAAATCATTGAGGTAATCATTCACAAAGTAAGTTCTCCAACAATCAATGGGCAATATTCTAATGACGTCATAGTAGGTAAAATTTGGCGGTATCGTTTGTTTATGGTTTGTAATCACAAAGATTTAATTTTGCAACGTCTCTTAGTTACATTATTTTATTGTCATATTTATGAGCTCAGAACAAAAGCCTATTTTTTCATTATTTAGTTATTAAAGACGGAAAAAAATCATAAATGCATGATTTGAAAATTTTAAATAATTTTCTTTCTTAATACTAAAAAATAACATCGGGAAGTAACAGCGGGTTTAAGTTAAATAAGTTTAACTGTTTAATTCTGTTGTAATATTCAAAATAACTGTATTTATTAGATTTCAGTACTCAACATCAGGGCCCGATTAAACTTTGAAGTTAGAGGAATTACAATGTCATTTCAGGACTTTTCTTTTGGAGAAGCTTATCTAAATTCCATATATACATGGAAAATCTTCAGTGTTAGAAATATTATTCCTAGGGCTGACATAACACGAGAACGGCCTGCAATTTTACACAAGTTTTTGAAAGCTACTTTATATCAGAAATTTTACTAAAAACTGGTTATTTTTTTGTTATGGCGGCCCACACTATTGGGATTATGACAAGTTGCAGCCAATTTCGCCAACGTCGTAACCAAGATCGTGAAGCACACACATATAATACTATATAATACCATTTCATGAAATCGTATACGATAATTTAATAGTTTTTAACCTTACTTCAAGTGTGTTATTTATTTATTTTTAAGGCTCAACAATCTAAATTGTCCAATATATGAATTAAAAAAAATGTAAACAAAGATAGAAGAGACATGACCGCAAAAAGCCTCAAATCTGCATAACACTTGGAAACAAACTGTGCAGATTAGTGGTCTTCTACTGTACACAGTTTTTCATAAATGTGTTTCGTTCTTAAAGTGTGTTATTTTCATCTATCACTGCGGAACAAGCGAAAAAACTCATATTCTTGCACATGAGTTGTATATATCTTTATATCTAAATTTCCGTCATTTTTGACGGGCTACCTTTCTAGTTTAAAAATAAAATTTTTCGATTTTCCCGGTGAGAATTCAATAATTAGAGACATTTATGCTTGTCAAATACAAATGACTTAGTGGTTTATCGATATTTAGATGGAATAGTGAAGAAGGCGTTTTTAGAGAAGAAAATTTAATAAGGATGCTTAACATGTTTTTTTTGTTGTTGTTGTTGTTGTTTTTTACAATGCAGGGTTCAGTGGAATAACTGCATATCATCTGGCGGGAAGAAGGGTATCCTCCCTTCTTTTTTTCTTTAAAAATTTTTGCTCTAACTGTATCGGTAATTTCTTTATGATTAAAGTCTAATTATTTTAAAGCTCTTTTGTATGGAATTAATCCGATTATTCGTTGGAAGACCAGTGAACATTAACAGCTAAACGATCCTCAGTCGATGCATTTTAGAAATTGTTTCAGTACCATTTATTATACTTATTTACCCGATTTTCTCGTATATTAGACATTATTGATCTAATCACAAATGTGTACATTTTGATTAGAGGTGTGGTTGAATTAAATTATTTGTTGATTCAGGATGACAACAAGGGTGAAACATTTGTTAGATTACTTTAAATATGTTTCTCCTAGCAATCAAATAATATACACTACTTATAAAATTATTATTATTCTCATTATTACATTTTACGATTCTCATGTTGAACTAAACCCATTTCCAATGAATTGCAAATAAATATATCCCAAATAGTAAACGTAAATATACTGGGGTCCAGTACTGCGCTATCATTCCATTCATCGGAAATACTTCAAAAGAAATACCAATGTTGGTTAAACAGTGGATCATACATCGAAATTTTTGCAATAAATTGCAACCATTACAAAAAGTATTCACTTTACAATAGAAATTTTGCAATGAAACACTAATATTTTACAAATATTGGTTTTACATCGGAAATATTGTAAAGGATATAGAAAAATATATATATATAAAGTAAACATCTCAAAGTTGGCCGGTATATACAAACGATATTGTCCCAATATCTATATATATATGACGCTAACGTACGTGGCGCAGAGATCGCGATTATTTGTTATTGTTTAATGGCAACGCCCGAGAAACGCATCTCATTGGTTATTGTGAGAGTCCTTTGGCCGGATTTAGGGCGATTGGGTTGGATTTGTTTACGTTTCGCTTTTTCGGTACAATATCTTTCGCTGCAATTATATGGCTTCAAATTATCATTTAAAATGCCCGTAAAAAATCTCGCGAATCCTTGAAAGTGAAGAAGAAGCCGAATTCGAGTCGAACCGAAATATATTCGAAATCCAAATAGAATTGGTCGAGAACGCCGTTAAGCGATCGGCAAAATAGTCTTAATAACTGTAGCATGCACGCGTTGCTTCTGAAATCCAAATAACTGGTTTAAACGTTCCGGGGCATGCATAACTGTGGGTGAAGCGTGCAATTTCTGCAAAGCACTATATTGGAAAAGCGAATTAAACAGCAGTAAGAAGTTTACAAAATGCTGTCATGACGTAAAAAGTAATTTTGTACGGACACGTAGTTTTGACTGTACGGACCTGCGATATGAATTTCAGGTTCATTTAAAAATATTATTACGCCCCCCCCCCCCCCCCCCCAGAAGTAAGATACAATAAAACCTGCTTAGACAGAAACGAAAACGACAGCGATAAATTCCGTTTTATGCAGGTTATTTAAATTAAACAAAGCATAAAAGCATTTTTTTTTTTGGGGGGGGGGGGAGAGACAGCTGGAACTTTTTTTTGTATATTGCAGGATTCCGTTATAAACAGACTTTACTCTATTAGAAAATAAATTTGCTGGATGGTACTTTAAAAAAAAATCTATATAGTTATATTTGCTTACAATTTTATTATTTCTTTTTCAGTATTACACTTTATGTTGTATTTGTAATTGCTTTTTCATATAAAGATTTTAAATAAAAAATTTTATTATTGAAAATATAATTACATTTCAATTAAATTCATCAGTTAATTTGGAATAAAAAGGTTTAAAGTATGAGACATATAAAAATTAAAAAACTTAAACTTTCTCTTTACACAACTTTGGAACTGAACAAGAGTCGGGTCCTGGTAATTTGCACCGTCTCTACCCGCCCCCCTCTGTACGGACCTGCGATAAAAAAACTTAGATTCATTTAAGAATATTATTACGGGCCCAGGCAAGGCCGGGCGGGTCAGCTAGTTATTTCCTAATAGGGTTATAAGAAACACTTTGAAATATATACGTTCATCCTAGTCTTCGACTAGACACTATGACTGAAACCATGAATTCAAGATCATTTTATGTCACTTTTACATGCATAAATCAAATACCCTTAAATATTTTCTTGCCTAAGCATGTAAACAAAAGTATAGTCAATCCTCGTGTCTAGCAACTCATATCTCTAGCTTAAAAAAATCCATCTGAGCAATTTCATTTTATTACTTATAAAAAATCATAGCAACTTATTACCGACAAAATAATAATAATAACAGTAGCAGTAAAATAGATTAAAAAATGGCTTCGGAACGATTATGGGAGTTTGATGATGGGTAAAACTATCATAACTTCAAGTTCATAAGCATCAATTTCTTATATTTCGTACTTTTATGGAACATTCGCCGCCAACATGTATTATTACTTTTTCTAGAAAATGATATCTGACAATTCCTAGTAGTGTTTTCAATTATGTTGAAAACGATTTTAACAGTAACAAATCTCATAATTTCCAGTTAATTTGTATAGTATCAAATTTGACGTCTTGGATCATCATCCTATCTTATCATTAACTTGTTTTATCAGATAAAATTTTACATTTGTGTTACTAATCAATATATCATGTTTGATATACTATTGATGTCAACTTGATGGAGTTAAATCAGATCTTTTAGCTCTTGGTGAACATCTCTACGACAATGACGACAGAAAAATGAGGATCAAGTCAGAAGTCTTGATCTTAAATAGAATTTACGCAAACGTGCCATTTAAGGAAATAAAAAGTTTTTCATTTAACCCTTTCAGAGGCAAGGTACTTCTATTCTCAAAATGCAGAAATGAGTGACTTGCACCAGAATTTGCAAATAAATTTATTTCAAAATAAGCAAAAGCTTTTGTTCACGTGCTTGATCACCCGACCGGAGCACCAACCAAAGAATGGCATAGGATGTAACGCTCCGGTGGAAAATCCCCACAACAATCACCGATGCCGGACATCGGAAAGCACCCAAAATAACAAGGAAAAAGGCACATATTCTGACGAACTTACATAGTAAATCGTAAATTACAAAACAATTGATGTTGCATTCATCATAATAATAAAAATAAAAACAAAAGTGAAGTGACTTACATGAAACGTACATGTTCACGTGCTTAATAAAAGGAAATTTTTCATTCAAATATTCTGGTGTCAAAGTGGTATTTAGGAATTAAAATTAGGTGGTCCAAAAATAAACCACCGCCCTTGAAGGGGTTAAAATTTAACAAAAACAATTTAGTTACAAAATTTAATGAGGACCAAGTGAAGAACTTAGGTTTTTACAGAATTACTGAACTACTAGCTGACCCGCCCGGCGTTGCCCGGGCCCATAATAATAATATTCTTAAATGAATCTGAAATTTTTTATCGCAGATCCGTACAGAGGGGACGGTGCAAATTACCAGGGCCCGACTCTTGTTCAGTTCAAAAGTTGTGTAAAGTCAAAGGTTAAGATTTTTAATTTTTATATGTCTCATACTTTAAACTTTTTTATTCTAAATTAACTGATGAATTTAATTAAAATGTAATTATATTTTCAAAAATTTAATTTTTTATTTAAAATCTTTATATGAAAAAGCAATTACAAATACAGCATAAAGTGTAATGCTGAAAAAAAAAAAAAATTGTAAGCAAATATTACTATATAGATTTTTAAGAAAAGTACCATCCAGCAAATTTATTTTCTAATAGAATAAAGCATGTTTATAACGGAATCCTGCAATAAACGAAAAAAAAAAAAAAAGTTCCAGCTCTCCCCCCCCCCCCCCAAAAAAAAAAAAAATGCTATTATGCGTTGTTCAATTTAATAACCTGCATAAAACGGAATTTATCACTGGTCGTTTTCGTCTACGTCTAAGCAGGTTTTATTGTATCTTACTTTTGGGGAAGCCCGTAATAATATTCTTAAATGAACCTGAAATTCGTATCGCAGGTCCGTACAAAATTACTTTTTACGTCATGACAACATTTTGTAAACTTCTTGCTGCTGTTTAATTCGCATTTCCAATACAGTGCTTTGCATAAATTGCACGTTTCACCCACAGTTATGCATGCCCCGGAACGTTTAAATTAGTAATTTGGATTTCAGTAGCAACTCGTGCATGCTACAGTTATTAAGCCTATTTTGCCGATCGCTTAACGGCATTCTCGACAATTCTATTTGGATTTCGAATCTATTTCGATTCGACTCGAATTTGGCTTCTTCTTCACTTTCAAGCATTCACCGAGATTTTTTACGGGCATTTCAAATGATATTTTGAAGCTACATAATTGCAGCGAAAGATATTGCACAGAAAACGCAAAACGTAAACAACAAACCCGATCGCCCTAAATCCTGCCAAGGACTGTTTCACAATAACCAATCAGATGCGTTTCTCGGGCGTTGCCATTAAACAATAACAAATAATCACGATTTCTGTGCCACGTACGTTAGCGTAATATATATATAGATGGTAAGATTCCCTTACAATAAGAACAATCTAGTACAGAATCTGGATAAAAATTAAAACTTGAAAAAATACAAGAATGTTTATGGATACATATATTTCATCAAGGCGCAAAATACCGATGATTTCCAACGGACAAGGGTGAGTTGTTCAGGCATTAATATTGCCATTGTAAAAGAATAGCCCAGTTGCCCTGACTTCAAATAGATTAATAGCCAAAAGAGATTATGAATTTAAACAAGAGTAATCTTTAACATTAAGTTAAGTGACAATACCATAAGAATTACCTTGGCAATCGAAGTGTGATTTCAGTTAAGGAAAAAGAAAAAGCTTGTTTGTTTATCATGGACAAAGCGATCATGGCTACTAGTGGAATTCGATGTATGCTGGATGTAGAATCCTCGTATAAGAATCTCAATAGAACCTGTAACTCTGTAATTTTGCCGTCACTAAAACGCATGTATGTCATTTCGCGTCCATGAAAAAAAGGAAAACACTATTGAATGCAGCAACCTCGTTGTATACGAGTCTAAAACGTACATGAAGTTAAATAATGCCGCCGTTACTAAAACGCATGTATGTGGGCCTCGAGCCTATGAAAACAACAACAAAGACATGAAATTCGGTAATGCCGCAGTCATTAAACATATGTAAGTTCGCTTAGCGCAAATGAAACAGAAAATCATTGGATGCTGTTGCACCTTCATTCTATAGGATTCCGAAAATTACATGAAATTTGATAATTCCAAGGTCGCTAAAACACATGCATAGCGGAAATAAAAACTAAACAACAACGATAATAATAAAAAAATCACAGAATGCAGTAACCTCGTTGTATAGGAACCTCAAAAGAACATGAAATTCGTTCATTATCTCAGAAACGTATGTATATGAGCTTCACCCTTTACAACATATACATTGTGTAATTCTTCTTCCAATCCTCTGATAAACAAAATAAAATATTTATAAATTTTAAATGTTATGAAACCCCTTAGCCCTTTATATCCCAAATTATGAATTCATGAAAATTTCATCTTCTAAAGTATTTTTCGTGAATGTTTGAAACTACTTTAGAAGATTTACACAATCACTTAATAAATTTTAGAAGGAAAATTAAAATTAATTAATTAAATTTGAATTTACAGGGATTTTGCGCAATAATTATAACTCCACTCAAATCTTTTATTTAAAATACTTTTTTTTTGTTATTTTATAGAAATAGAAAATGAACAAACATCTTAGAATAGAAATATTTTGTAACTGAAACTTTTCCCCCACAATCGTTCAACGTCAAGAAAGCAAAGATGCAAATGAAAAAGAAATCGTCCTTTTAAAAATATATTTGTTTTGTGCAACCAATAATGCTTTTGGAACAAGATAAAGTAAAGTATATAAACTATAACGCATTCTAAACGGTATTACGATTAATCGGTGTATTAGATTAATTTTATAAAATAATCGGTGTATTAGATTAATTTTATAAGTGTTAAGTCTATGGACTTTTGATGCATTCGTATATTTAAAATATCTTCTCGGGAAATTCATATTTTTAACATCTTTTTTCTGTGTACTCTTCTTAAAGGATGTCTCTTTTTCTCTTAATTTTCAAAATATTTCTAAAATCTATGCTGAATTTAGTATTTTATGTGAAAGCGGGCGAACTGCGAGTAAGATTTTAACACTTCCTATAAAAATAAGTCTATACTTTAGAAATATTTTGAGAACTCAGAAAAAAAAAGAGAGACCTTTTAGGAAGTGTACACATAAAACAGAAGTTAAAAATATTAATTTCCCAAGGAGATAGTTTAAATATACGAGTGCATAAAATGCTCACAGACTTTACATAAGTGAGGGGAAATCGGAAGCTGAGTGACCAGCCCCCTTAATGAGTAATAATAATACAAAATCCCTGTTAGATGAAGATTCTAGATGAGCCAGCGTTTCTGTGACCGCTTTCCGTTTTCCAAAGACCATGATTCTAACCTAAATAGAAGAACGACACTTTCCAAACAATCCCTCAATCGCAAAGGACACACCCGTAAAAAAAAGGGCCTTCCATTTTGAAGAGTAAATTCGAGCCCTTTGGACGCAATCAGATTATTTGGTGTTGAGCATCGCTCTTTGCCAGAAATGCGGGTAATTTATCCTCTTTGTGAGTCCTTCCTGAACTCATTGCTCCGTACTTTTACTCTTGAAACCTTCGTCGGAGAACGGCATTTATTTCTTTCTTCTTTATCTAAAAAGGATACTTTATAAAATAGATATTCCCAGTGTTTGTGCGGTAGATTGGCGTTTTCCGGAGAACCGATGATGAAAGAATAATGACAGATGGGAATTCTCAAGAGCTCTTTTAATATCAACTTTTTTTCTTGATTGTTACTCCGATCCCAGATCTCTATTTGAATTTATATATGATAAATAGGGAGATGAATGACCAAAGATTAAGTAAGGAAATGACCATATCTATAATTTGCAATGTTATAAGCAAAGGTTGAAAGTTTTGTAGCCGTAAAAATGCTGTTCTGAAATCAAAACGGATTTATGTTTTGACTGTGAATTACAGTCAGCTATTACTCTTGCCTATATATATTTAAAATTTCACATTACCTTATTTTAACATATTCTATTTCCTGCCTATAAAAGTGTGGTTTTTAGAAATTATTGCTTGCACCGGAAATTCTGTAAAAGTGAAACGAAAGTAATTTTTTTCATTTTCAGCTACAGTTGATTTCATTTACATATTGACAATCTTCTGCAGAACTGTATCTGTTTGAACACATCAAGTTAAAATATTTTGAACCAGAAATTCTACCTAAGGGACTGCTTTACTAACGCGAAAGCACCCGTTCACTAATGTTAATCCTATGGCAGAATTTTTTTAAAGATATCTCTCTTGCATTTCAAATTTTGTTTTATTCATTCAATTTTGTTTTATTTGGAGTCCTTTTACTTTCACTAGAGACTTTTGAATAGCTAAATTTTAAATATAATAGTCTTGTACAGGAAGTTTAGCAGGGCCGTGCAAAGCGGGGGATGAAGGGGGTGGTCGTCCCGGCGCGGAAATTGGGGGGCGTCAAATTTATATCACAAACCTGGTTTCTTCTTCTTTTTTGCAAAAGAAAAATTATATACAGATTGGAAATTTTTATCCAATGAAAGTGTGTTCATTTTTCGTTCCAAAGTAATCGCATTGTCCCTTAGCCTGCACCTAAATACAAATTTATGAATAAGAACGTCTTTCTTTTCGAAACTTGTTTTAAACCTTTGTCTTGGTCTCTTTCGCTAACCCTCTCTTTTCTGGGTCTGTAATTTTTTCCTGTGCTTGTGATAAAAACATATACTCTCAAAATAGCATGGAATTTTTCTTCTGGGGATACAAAAGAGTTGCAAACTGTTATACTTTACTGCTAGATACATATCTTCTACATGCATTTCCCAGATTCCCTTTGCCAGAGTATAAGTGCAATTTCCTCTTATGTTATTTAGTTGTTTGGAGTTTCTGAATTGAAATTAAACATAAAGTTAAAAAATAAACGCGAAATATGTATTCAATAGACTTTATTTCTGTTTCTACGCTTTTCATTTTTTTGATACATCTCACAAAGAAAATGTGTGCATGTGTGGAGAGAAGGGAGGGGCTCCAAATTGAAACTTTGCCTCTGGCACAGTTTTCTCCTAGCACGGTGCTGAAGTTTAGTACAGAAATAGTATTTTGAGAGTTAATGTAGCATATTATTCATCTTTAGAATAAGCGGTCTGACAGACCATTCATGGTAGTTATGCGACAAAATTTGTCACTCCAGTTACGGGCTAAGGGGATTCTTCACTCACTTGAAAACATCCACTTCGTAATATTAAACCAGTGGGGAGGATGTTTTCGAATTCCTCGTTTAAATTTTAATATTTTTACACATTTTTTTTTGCATAGGATAATTGAACTCAATCTTTAATATGACTCTTTTTTACTTTTTCGATTTTGGTTGCAGATTTTTTTTAAAAAGGTACTTTCAGTTTCGAAACCGAATCGGACCTGTTAGATGGAGAGAATACAACAAAACAGATTAACTTATATGTAAGTGTTTAATAAAATATAAAATGTATGATATTTTGCATACACGGTGTATCTGAAAAAGGGGGCAAAACTTTACGGGGTGATAGAACGCAGCCATAATTTCGTCATAGAATGTATGGTCGGAGCGCAAGCGGTGAGAAGTTAAAAGGTAATTTTCCACTGTCGCAGTTAAAGAATTAACATAAGAATGAGAAGAGATATTTCAGAAAACATTTTATTAAGAGGAATGTAATTAATGTTCATGCTCAAAGAAATTGCTCGAAAGATCGTCTGCCAGCTATAATGCACGTTTCACACCTGCGGGATAGGGGCTGACGCACATTTGCGAACACACCAGGTATTTCCCGAATATCGCCGGCAACAACGGCAATCCATATTGGTTTCAATGGGACACTAGTAGATTAGACTTTTCTTATGGCCCCACAGGAAAAGTCTAAACACGAGAAATCCGGCGATCTTGGTGGCCAAGCTATGGGACCACCTCCACCAATCCATCGCCCTGGGACAGTGGAAAACTACTTTTTAACTCCTCACGGTCTGCGTTCCGACCATACATTCGAAATTTACTCTGTAGCTTCTATCTTCGCTTCTTCTCTGTAGCTTTTCTATTTCTATCACCCCGTAAAGTTTTGCCCACTTTTTGAGATACACCCTGTATATTCCTAAATAACAAAATGAAAATTAATTTTGAATAATGTTTCAAAGCACCCGGTTTATTCTCGGGAAGGAACTTTTTTTTTTTTTTTTTTTTTTTTTTTTGCTTTTGCTAGGAGGGGATGGGGTTCCAATTTAAAATTGGAAATATTTTGAAAGTTCATACAAAATGCGAATATTGAAACTATCAGAGGCTCAAAAATATGTTATTGTCAAGGTAATGTTTATGTTGTTGTCATTCTAAAAGAAATAATTTCTATTTTAATAATCAGTATAGCATACGGTATGCCACCAAACTAAAACCTTGTAAATATTTCAGGTAAAACTATGAAATAAATAAGCCTGTAGAAGCATTTTTTTTTTCTATTTCATGTTTACAAATAAACGCATATTCGCCACAAAGATACTAAATGTTTTTACCTAATTTAATCCGTTTCAAAATAACAAGAAATCAAGTTATAGAAGCCTAGTTAAGTTATCTGAAATCCTTAAAATTTTTACTTACGTTATGAAAACAATAGTTTATTAGTTGAGGATTTATTTGGTGAGTTTTATTAAATTTCCCAGTTTCTATCGCAAATTCATGTATTTTTTAGGTAGATTTCGTATGAAATACTACCTATTGGGATCGTTCCTATGTTGGAATTTCTGAAAAATTTTTGCAGATCTACACCGATCATGACCCCTAGAACCCAAAACCACCCTCAGTAAAAAACTTTATATATCTATCTATCTATCTATCTATCTATCTATCTATCTATCTATCACTTTCTTCTGGACACGATAACTTTCGTAATTCTGCACCAATCTCTTCCAAACTGATACATAAAATCAATGGGCATAAAATCTCGGTCAAGTTCGTTAATGGGCAAAATCGGACCAAGGGGAGGGAAATAGGGAGGGGTTTTGTGAAAACAGAAAACCCCCCATAACTTCTTAATTTTTGTACATATCAAATCAGTTTAAAGTTTTTATTACTTCTAAAAATAGGGCCAAAAATTTATGTATCACAGATTTTTGATAAAGTTAAAAATGGGTTCAAGGGGCGCAAAAAATAGGGTTTTTGGGACAAAAAAATTCATAACTTTGTCAATTCTCAAGATATCAAATTCAATTAATTTTATTATAAATCTCCTTAACATTATCTAAAACTTTTATATTCACAAGTTTTTGATAGGAACAATTCGTACCGCAAAAAAAAATTAAAAACGAAAACAAAAAGGGCGTTTGAAGAAGAAAAAAATCCATAACTTCGTCAATTCTCAAGATATCAAATCCAATTAATTTTATCATGAATCTCCTTAACATTATCTACAACTTTTATATTCACAAGTTTTTGATAGGACCAATTCGTACCGCAAAAAAAATTAAAAACGAAAACAAAAAGGTGGTTTGAAGAAGAAAAAAATCCATAACTCCGTCAATTCAAAAGATATAAAATCCCCATGAATTTATCATATATCTTCTTAATATTGTCTACAACATCTATATAGACGAGTTTTGGATAGGACCAATTCTTAGAGCAAAAACAATTCTTAGAGCAAAAATACATACCGGTTGAAGTAAAAAATGATCTTAGTAAGGGTGTTTTCAAATCCAAACTGCTTATTTTCTGACTCATTTTACAATTTATTTTTGCTCTCAAAGGCTTCCAATTGGTACGTTTTCTTACTCAGAAACTATATAATGTACCGTAATGGTCGATTTTCTGATAGGGGCAGAATATATTTTTTTAAATGCTGTTAAAAAGGGCATTTTGAACCGAATTTACCGAAGCGGATTGTGTTGGAAAAATCATTGTATTAAGGATGCGCTTAAATCCAAACTGCTTATTTTCTGACTGGTTTTTAAATTCATTTTTGCTCTCAAACGCATTTAATTGGTAGATTCGCTTATTCAGAAACTATATAATGTACCGTAATAATAGATTTTTAGATAGAGGCAGAATATATTTCAAAAAATTATGTCAAAGTGGGCATTTTGAACGGAATTTCCCGAAGCGATTGTGTTAGAAACGAAAAATATTGTCCTTCTGAGAAAATAATTGTTTATATATCAAGTTTTAATTAATTGAACAAAAAATAAAAACACAGGTCGCTTATAAATCTCTTCAAAAATCACGTCAGCAAGTTTCATATTTTTTTTAATTAAAAATGAATCTGGAATTATGCCAGAAAATTTCGAGTTGTTGAGCATGGAAAAGTATTTTTTTGAATACCGCTCTAACATGATTCTGATAAAACCAGCTATTATATGAAAATGAAATAAAAACTCGTCAAGAGCGGCCAGATAAAATTGTTAAAGTGGATTTATCTATAATCATGATTTAGTTTTTGTTTGTGAAATTAGTATATTTGATTTCGAAATCTACCTCTGCCTGTAGGCCGGGCCGGCAGGGATTTTTTTACCTTGTTCTACAATTTCCAGGTTTTTATCAATTCTAGTTTTAACAGCATAATATTTAGTCACCACTCCTCAGGGATCTGCACGGGCCGAAATTTTCAGGCTCTGGCCCGGCCCGACTCATAGAAAAAAAATTCGGCCCGGCCTGGTAAAAATGTTAAAAGTTCGGCAGGAGCCCGGCCTGGCCCGGCCCGGCACGTAGAAAGCAATTATTGGCCTGACCCGGTATAACATCTAAAAGTTTGATCCAAGAGCTGCCCAGCACGGAAAAATGTTTCGATCTGAACCCGGCCCGGCCTGAGTGAATTTCTACAAAACATTGATTTTTATGTCGATTCGGTTAAAAATTTGTCTCGTACGAGGAGTTCTGACCAAAAACATTTATATTAAGTTTTTTTTCAGGTTTATAATCTTCGTTTTTATAGAAAAATAAATATTGCAAGCTGCGATGTTTATTTTTTTAATCAATCGCTATTACTTGTATGCAAATGTTTCAGTTATCATAAATATTGTTAATCCATATTCCATGTTTTGAAGTGTTAAAAATCTGAAAAAGGCTATACAGTAAAATCTTCTAAGACTCAATTACATAGAAAAGAAAAAAAATGCGTTATAGACAAATTCCCTTCTGAAAATTTTGGGCCGTAAAGACTAGGAATGAAATCAGTCCCGGCTCTGTACAGAAAACATAAGTCAGGCCCGGCCCGATTCTCCCGGAAGAAAGTAAGGTCCGAACCCGGCCCTGCCCGTAAATTGTAGTCACTAGGCCCGGCCCGAGTGCCATGGATGAAAATAGGCCCGAGTCCGGCCCGTGCAGATCTCTACCACTCCTACCCGAGGAGCGATCTTTTTATAATAGATTCTGTGATAACAATCGTTTCACTGCTTACAAATTAAGTAATCAAATTATTCAAATGAAGTCTGTAGGAAGAAACAGTGGTATTTCGTTGTTTAAGCTATGTCCTTTAAGACTTACTTATTTCAGTAATGGCGAAACGACTCAATTTTCCAGAAACTGTAAGAGCCAAAGCGAGTGTAAACTTATCCCACGCTATTTGCTTAAGCATCTTGCTTGAATAACAAAAACAGTAAGGGTGCAGATTACAATGGAGGAGATATCTCCATTGTAAAATCCGACCAACACCCACGGCTGTAAAAATAAACCATGAGATACAACAGCTAGATCTTCGGCCCACACTAGCACGCGCTGTAAAAACTATGTGCGATGATTTCGACAAAAGATGAGTTCATGTAACTCTTGAGATATGAAATCTTTCCTTTTTCTCTCTCTCTAATTCTTACAAATGCCGACTCTTTACTCATAAACACTTTTTGTTGCATAAAGCTCATTTTTTTTCTTTCATTTTTCTTATTAAATAGGCGATTTAGAATTACATAAATTATATATGAAAATTGTACAGGGTAAAGCTTTGCCAATATACGAGACTCTAGTGACTGTGCGTTCAAGGAAACGGGATGCTATTTGAGTCGGGAGGGGGAGGATTTTAAGGCATAAGTTCGACATTGGGGTAGTGACTGGTGTAATGAATGATTTTGATATTCTAATGAAACATTCAGGCATGTGCATAGATGCATGAACATAAATACCAGGCTTCTTATTCTTTTTAATCAATTAAAACAGTTTTTGCAAAACAGAATTTTTTGTAAAAAAAATTAAAATTAAATTAAGAGTCGCATGAATAAATAAGTTTAGTTTAAATCCTTTTTTTTTAAAGAAAATTTAGGTTTTAATTGTTTAAAAAATAATACCAAGGCTGGCGACTACGCCCGAATGATTCATTCGACTATCAAAATCATTCATAATGCCCATCACTACAATGTACAATGCGGTGAAGAACAACAATCGAACTCTCTCAGTTACAATTACAGTGGCAAAATTTAAAAAATTTCAAATGGCAACACCGATTTTCTTCATTGAAAAATGATCTTCAGAGTGAAAAAACATAATGAAGGGAACGAATATATTTTTTCCAACTGGATTAAATCATATTCAAGGTTGGAGTAGCACAGTTGAAGTTTATTCCAACAGAGCAAAAATTGTCCAGACCAGGAATCGAACCTGGATACTTGGCGTGCCGTGCCAATGTCTTACCTGTTAGGCTATCCGGGCGATAACTGGCTGACATAATTACGTGTTAAAGAACTTTCATCATGTAAATGCTATAGTTATAGCTCGGATGAATGAAACTAGCGCTGCAGTTCGCAGCCAAGTCCAACAAATAAGAGTGAATTATGTCAGCCAGTTATCGTCCGGATAGCCTAACAGGTAAGGTATTGGCACGGCACGCCAAGTATCCAGGTTCGATTCCTGGTCTGGACATTTTTCGCTCTGTTGGAATTAACTTCAACTGTGCTACTCCAACCTTGAATATGAAAAAACATAATTAGCCCTAAAACGGTTAAAACAACTGCAAAGGAAAGTAGCAGAAAAAACAAATGAACTCACAAAGTAGAAAAAAAAATAATTTTAGTCGGATCACAAACTTTTCAAGTGTTTGCCTTTCATAAGCGATGACACATCGATACGGAAGATTGTGGGCAACAAAAAATCAATGCATGAATACAATGCAGAATCTATCGTTTAATTATGTTTTTCCATATAATACACACTTTGTGGATTCGTGTATGCCTTGAATTTTAAGTACTCTATTCTGATGTGTCAGGGTGATCATAGTGACTACAAAACGCGAAATGGCGGCGCATGACAAATGTCACTATGTGGAGACTAAAAGGTCTTAGCATTTGTTTTACGTCGCCGTTTCTCGTGCTACAGGCATATATGCCGTTAGAATGACTATGGTTTTAGCTTTCACTATGATTATGGCTCTGGTTTTTACTGTGAAGAATACTATTAGGACTCGCAGGGCTACTAAATTTTTCTACATTTCCTCCCATGATTTCAAATCACAAAACTTCGTGGTAGATTTCTTTAACATCTACAATAGTAATCTACAATAAAGATTATTGTTTTAAAAAAAATGGTAGCAAAGTGTTAAAATTTGAGGAATGCTGCAAGCCCTGTATTATGGAAAGAAAAAAAGATTGGGTGTCGCTATTTAAAATTTACGAAATTTTGTTGCTGCAACCGTAACTATGAGAACTGTATTGTTTCTCTTCATCTCATTATCGAGCGCCCCACCAGTGGCCGAGAGGTTCTGCTCTCGAAGCTGGTAGACGGAAGGTGATGGGTTCGATCCCAATCGCGCCCGTCGGCCTAATCATTCGGAGTTTTCGTGGTTTTCTTCGAACCTTGGTTCTCCAAGCGTTAATACGGGTTAGGTTCTCTTAGAAAGACCTCCCGGAAGGCACCCCCCTTAGGGCCTATATCCCACGTGCTGATAATTGGCCGACATAAATACAACCAAACAACCAACTCATTATCGAGCTTATGTGTTAAAATACACTTACACCAAATTTCATCGTGTTTTCTTGAACAATACGGTTGCTAGGATCTCTTATATTGGCATGTATTTTTTTTTTTTTTACTACTTTGTACATAATACACGAATGCTGGTAAAGGCGAAGATAGAAGAGGACTATTCCCCTTCCCTGAATTCCCATATTTTCTCCGTGCTCTGGAATATACAATAGTGAAAATTCCATTCTTCTACGATCAAAACTCACCGCGTTATGACACTTTGAATCTTATGAAATTTCTGGCTTTCAGTTACTAAAAGCAAAAAAACGCGTTTTTAGTGCTGGAAATTTACACACACACACACACACACACATATACACATATACAGGGTGTTTCATAAAAGATGGGCAAAATTTTAAAAGGTGATTTTACACATCCAGACAAACAACTTTTATCAAAGAATGTATGGTCGGAAATAAAACGCAAAAGGGCTCGCGCATTTGGAAATTTGGTCCATCCAAACGTTAAAGTACCATTTCTGCTGTAAGTTATGGGAAGACAAACAACACTAATAGCATGAAAAGGTGACATGGGGAAGAAGAAGATCATGTATGCAAAATTTCGCCTCGATTAATATGTAAAAGCAGTTGATCCGAGTGTGCAACTTTCAATCGCGGTAGGAAAGTATCGGAAGATGTTGCCCTTCACTACTAGTAAAAGGCTGATATGCATTTTATCTGCGGAACTGGAACTGGAAATGGCTCAGAGGCTCAAAGATTGCACGGAGAGCGGTTTCTCAACCTTGCTTTTGTCACTTAATCGTTCTTTCTGCGTTTTTGCCTCGTATAACAACATCACCTTCGGCGCCCTCTAGCATTTTTGCATTTTAATTCCGACTATGCATTCTTTGATGAAAGTTGCTTGTTTGGATGTGTACTATCACCTCTTAAAGTTTCGCCCATCTTTTATGAAACACCCTGTATGTGTATATAACCTGCCTAGCGTTGCACGGGCCCACAGAAAGGGACCTTCTATCTGCGGGCATTCTTTTTTTCTTTTTTTTTTTCAACCTGGGTGATGTGGATGGCAATTTTAAACGGCAGGAAAACCGGGAAAATATGAAAATGGTGATCAGAACATAATTTGTTTGAAATATTAAATCTCCATATTGTTTTAAATAAAAAGTACCGTTACGAGCAGAAACAGTCAGTGGTCTACAATCTGTGAGTGGCTATTTTTTATTTAACTTATTTCGTTTTATATTTTCATGTAGTTAACGGGAATGGCAATTTCAAACTGAAGAAAAAATAGAAAATTTAAAAACAACTTCCAGAAAATATATTTTTTAAATAGTAAATATCTGTACTTTTTATGTAAACCACCAGTGTCTTGAAAGTATCGACAACCACAACAGATAGCTATTTCTTGATTTTATATCTCCATACAAGGCCCACGACTGCGATTTCTAATGCATAAAAAAAAGATCTCCGAAAATATTTTGTTCTAATAGTTATTATTCATATATTTTAAAAAATGACACCACCAGGACTACGAAAGTACTTGTAACAGATATGTATTTTTGTGTGTTTTAATAACTTTATATGATCCCAGGTAATTGTAATTTTAAAATTCACAAAAAATAAAAATTATATAAAAACGACCTCCAGAAAATAATTTTTTTGACATAATAAATAGTGATTTTTTAAAACAAAAAATAGTACCACGAAAAAACCTTATAAATGGAGCTAATATCCCCCCCAACCCCCTTATAACTCCTCGGTCTCCGGCGGTTGTGATTTGGTTGTGAAAATGAAAAATCAAAAAAAGTTTTTATAGCAAATATTCGTGTATCTATTTTTTAATGAAAGCTACCCCACAGTAATACAAAAGTACCGTCTAAATGTAGGTATTTTTACTTTTAAAAAAATATATAACTCCATGCGGACACCGGCAATTGCTATTTTAAAAAGCCCAAAAAACCCCGTCTTCGACCTAAGTGTTTGAAAAAACACGTTTTCATCGGACATGCGTGAAACGGTCATAACACTGTCGAACAGGGGAGAACTTAAGTTTGTTTAATAGCGTTTGACGAGAGTGTTTTATTAATATCTCAGCTAGTTACCAAAAAAAAGGAAAAATCTGAGTCTTAGGCGCGTATTGGGTTCTATCTTCCTTTATCCTAAACTAAAATTGGAGATCTCTGCGTGCGACAGATATCCCTATCCATCACCAACAAACAAACAGACATGCAGACAGGAAAAAAACTTCTTTTATTAACATGGTTATATAGTTTATACATATGTGTGCGTGAATGCGTGTATGGGGTATATATATTCTTTTTTTATATTTAAACTTCTATTACTACTTTTTTTCAAAATGAAAATACTTTCTATGCAGCAGGATAGCATATATGAAGCAAGTGTTTATCAAAGAAAGCTTCTGCCTACGCTAACACGAGACAGAAAAATTATAATGTTTTTGCAAAGAAGTTAACGCACCCGTAAAAAATGATAAAATCAGACATGTGCCACTTTGTTCCATGAAGTATCCGTTACCTATTGTATTTTCGTACAGTTGCCTGCTATTTTACAAGAAATAGTCTCGTTTTGTGGAAGGCAGATTTAAATGAAAAGTCGTGATTTTAATGATGATTGCGTTTTGGGTTAAAGAAAGGAGTTAAGGTATCTTATTTTCATTTATTCATGTAGCATAACAGTAGCGTGTTTTTTACATATGTTATCTTGCGCAAATTCATGTAGCTTAGAATGACGTATTTCTTGTTAAGAATAAGTATTCAGCTGTTCCAGTTGATAGACATCAAATAAGTTTTATTTGAATAGGATACAAGTGAAAATATAAAGTCTTCAGACTACGTTTTTTGAAGGATATAAAAACAAAATTTATACATGTGTATTCAGTCGGTCCGTCGGAATGTCTAAAACAGCATACACTCTAAAAATAAATAAATACATCAGCAAAAGAAAAAAAAGACAAAAGTTTCTTAATTTTGCTAATATCTTTCTTAAGGTTCAGGAATACGTAATGCAACTTACTCTGAGACTTTACTAAAATCAAAATTATGAATTTTTTATTCCTAAAAAAAGTGCTAAAATATATAAATAAAAGTTCTAAAACATAAAAGCCATCGTAGATGTTAAAATGGTGTTACAGAGTCAAAAAATGAGCGCTTTCGATTGATTCACACAGCCATCTCTGCGGAATGAATCTTCATAAATGATCGTTGGTTTAATACTGTGGTTCCCAAGGCAGGGCGTACGCCCCACAGGAGGGCAATATGACTTTTCAGGGGGGCAATTTCAGATTTCTTATTAAAAAATTTCTGTCATTTTTTTCTAATGAAAGTAGTGTCTAAGTCTAACAATAGAAATAAAAGATGAAAAAATTTAAAATAACTGCAAAACCATCGTAGATGTTAAAATGATGTTACAGAATCGACAACCGAGCGCTTTCGATTGATTCACACAGCCATTATCTGCGGAAAGAATCTTTAAGGCGTCAATGTTCATAAATGATCTTTGGTTTAATACAATGGTTCCCATGGTAGGGCGTACGCCTCACAGAGGGGCAATATGACTTTTCAGATTTCTTATTAACAAATTTTCTGTCATTTTTTTTCTAATGAAAGTAGTGTCTTAGTCTAAAAATAGAAATAATAGAGGAAACAATTTAAAAATAACTGCATAAAAATTAATTTTCGAAACGATCCCATTTAAAAGTTAAAAAATACACTAATCCAGAATAGTTCTGTAAATTCTTTTGTATAATTTGATACTTTTTATGTATTAAAAAATCATTTATTTTTCTGGTTTTATTATTATTTTAGTAAATTACACCTCTTTTTTTTTTTTTTTTTTTTGCTATTTATTTAAAAAAAAAAAAACTTGCGTAATATGCCCCATGAGGGAAATTTCGTAGGGTATATCTAAAATTGACTTTTTGGACGTGTTTGATCTAAAAAATGCTTTGAAAGATCTAAATGAGGTGCTGCATTTATGAAATTAATAATCTGCCGTACGCATCACGGAAGGAAAGGGTTGAAAGTAACCTTCTTATGGCTCTTCTGCAGACCACAGACCACATACAAAATATGACATTTATGACACATGCTATTAAAATTTTAAATTTAAAATTGGAGAAATCATGGTGGCCAAATAATAATAATGGGGGTGGGGAAGGCCGCTATCAAAGAAATATGTTATGAGAGGAAAGAAAAATAGTAACTTAAAATGGATAAACGCGCGAATCCGGAAATGTTACTTGTGAGTTATCCATACAGTCTTGGTGATAAACAAATATCACTTATTCATAATGAAGTACTAAAATCCATTATAAAATGTATCAATTCTATCAGATGTAATACAAAATATGAGAGAAATTTCAAGAAATTTTACGAAAATAAAAATGTAAACTATTTATCACTTTTTAATTTGAGGTAAGTTGCCAAAAAACAATAAAACTTTTGTAGATGTAAATGCGAAGATCCATGGCATCACTGTATTCATGGAGCTAGGTTAAAAACATACTTGTAATTAAAAAATATATGATTTTGATAAATTAAAGAATGCGAAATTAATTATCGGAGTTTATGCTATTTTCAGATCCATCCGGGAAAATGGAAGTTTGTTTTTATGTGACAATATTTATATGATATAGAATGGAGGGGGGGGGGGGGGATGAAATATGATTTTAGAGATGCTTAAGTGTGGCACGGCCATAAAAAAAGTTGGGAACCATACTGCTTTAATAGCTGGAGATGGGTCTATTTATAAGGAAAGGGGGAGTTCAATGGTTACCTTCCAAACTCACCAGAAATATTTAGCATGTTATACCAGATCCGGAGTATGTAGTAGGAGAGTATATCATTAGAAGTGTTTCTTCCTTTAGTTAAAATTTCCAATGATTCCCTGTGCGAAGTATGGGCTATGATTTTTACATTTCTGAATTGTATGTCGATATCTTGCTTCGGATTAAACCTTGATAATACTGTTAAGGGTGTTCTCAAATCCAAAAGGACAACTTTCTGACATAAGTTTTTATTTATTTTTGTTCGAAAATGCATGAAACTAGCAGGTGTTGTTGTTCAGAAACTACGTAATCGAGCTTCTTTTTTCCGTTGTTTTGCAAAGTCAATAGATCTTTCAGAAAATAGTGTCAAAATGGACGTTTTGAACCGAATTTCAGCACGAAGGAAGAAAGAGCACTCAAGAGCGGGCGAAAAACATGTTTGTCACGTGAACAAATTCACTTATAACTCAATAGGTAATTAAATTGAGCAAAAAATGGAAAAAAAAGTTCAATTCCAAATCCCTTCCAGAGCCAGGCTTTCATATTTTATACCTTTCTGTTAAAAAATGAATTTGTAAATGTGTCAAAATGTTTTTCGCTTGTTGAGCAGAGCAGTTAAGAACAACCTTAAAGGTTTGTTATTCTTTATAACTGTAATATGATCCTTAAGTATAATAGTCTAATAGGTTAAAACAGAAAAAAAAAATTCTTGCACCCGAAAACGGTAGAATACAAAATTTAGTTAAAATCGTTAGAGCTGTTTTTAATATAAAATTTACATACATACACACACAATTTTTGCTCTTATTATAATAGATGTTTGTTGAACATTTAAATGTTTATTTGAGAATCTATAGCATCAAAGAAAACGAGCATTTCTGGTTGGAAAAACTTATTAACACAATTAAAAACATATTCCGAGACGTTTCCGAAAACTAAGGCTTAGACCAATGTCAAGACGAACGTCTATTTGCACGTTTTTTGTTTCAACATGGACAAGAAACACCTTCCGTAGCAGGCGTTTCTTTTTCATGTTGAAACAAAAGGCGTGCAGATAGACGTTCGTCTGACATTAGCCTAAGGATGACAAATAAAATTTTATTTCAGAAATGTTTGATTAAATATCGAAAATCTAATAGTTTCTAAGGTTTCTGAAGATAAAAAGAACGCTTTTCGAAATATAGTTCCCAACTCGGAAGGTGTTGTATTATATTTTTGTAATCTTTAAGAAAGATAAGTGTTGGATTAAGAAACATTTGTCTTTTTTTTTTAAATGTAGGTATCAATACAAAAGTTTGTTCACACTTTATGAGAATGATTTCTACAGATAATGTCTTTGCATAAAAATAGCATTTTTTGCAAAATCTTGCCTGCATTGGACATTTTTTGCAAAATCTTGACTCTATTGGACATTCTTGACAGCTCCGGCTCAGAATTTCCATGATAGTATAGTACTTAGATCTTAGTATTGACATTCTTCAACTTACGTAATACGCGACTTACGTAAATTCACACTTACGTAATAAATCTCAAAAATTACATTTATGAACGCTAGCACGTTTGATATGCATTTGCATACTTTTGATAATTGTTTTATAAATGAAATATGCAGATAAAAATCACAACAATGATATAGTTTTATATATATTGTATAGAGTTATATTTTTATTGGGATATACAATAAAATTTTTGATAAAACAAACAAAAATCTGATTGCAATGAGGCAAAAAGAAAAAAAACTCAGCTTTAAGCGGTACAATTTTGTTAGCTTTATTCAAACCATAACAAAACCTAATTTTAAAGTTTCGATGAAGAGGAACGAGTGTATTTTTCTTCTAGCTTCAGCTGTTCTTTTGATGTAGATTCTTCACCTAGTCCTTTGATGTAGATTCAAAATTGGTATAAATTAATTCAACAATGTTAAATTTATAAATCCCGCATTCCACAAGGTATTTTTTATTTCAAAATTGTTCTTTCAGTTTTTATATTTTGTCGTACTTTTATAGTTTATATCCAAGTAAATACTGCTGCATGTTGCTTTATTTATAAAATAATACTGCGTAAATAATGTATATACTATATGTACATAATAAATAATACAGTTTCTTACGAAATTTTACCTAAGCAATTAACAAATTCGACTTACATAAAATTCAAGTTACGCAAAAATTTATAGAACGCATTGCTTACGTAAATCGGGGGGATGCCTGTACATGTACAGCCAAGTCACTTTTCTTCCACAACTCTTCCGCGTCTTCCTGATACTCGTCTTAACAAGAAAACTGCACGAAAAAAACATGGAAAAGCATCAGGTAATGCTATATGCATTTCTTCGTATGTGATATATTTTATTCCCATTTATTAGCCCCGGTACGGTATGCTATACTCTATAGCAATTTTTAAAACTTCCAAGAATCGGACATTTTAAATTTTTATACCGTCGTATTAGAAAAAAAAAGTACTATTAAATACAGTTTGTCTGAAAACTGCACCTCTATTTATTTTTGAAATATTAAATTTTTGTAGTTTTTGGAGCAATTTGCTTAATATTGGGAACGGAAGTATTCGATTTCTGTAGAAAGTCAAGGAAAAATAGTTGTAAAATATTAATTATATATTTTTGTTGCAATTTTTTCATAACAACCGAAAGAAAATGTAATTAAAATACGTGCTATTTTGAAAAAAATATAAACGAATGATTTCTGTTAAAACATGGAGCTATTGTAAACTATATTTAATTTTAAATATCTATATTAATGTTACAAACAAATGAAGGCCTATGAATCATTAGAGAGTCCGTTTTTTTTTGTCGAGTTCCTTTAATGACGGCATCTTTTTGCTGCATTTGTGTATTATTTTGCGATAATGACGTCCTATGCATACTTTACTGTAGATGTTTAAGGATCGTAAATGTGGAATGACGCCATTTTACATAAAATAAAAGCGCATGTTAAAAAGAGAATCTTAAAATTGAAATATGATTTGTGCTATTTATAAATACATTTTTTTTCATCGGTGGTGGCACTAAATTCTGAAAAAGCAGAATTACTGTTCTCTAGTGATTATTTCTTCGCTGAATATGTTACAGTTGATCTGAAAGTGTGACTAAAGTTTTGTTTATGTGAAACTCGACTTTCTTGATCTTGACTTTATGCGTTCTTTAATATCTTACTGATAAGAGAGTGAATTAAATTTAGCTTTAGTTAATACTTTTTTTAAACTTTAATTTACCTTCATAGCAAAATTAAGCAGCAATCTTTAATTTCTTCATAAACTTCATAAACTTATCTTTCCAGTTACGAACTTATTTCGGTGGGAGGTTTTTCCCTCTATTAATTCATAAAAAAATGCAACTCTTTTACATACACCTAAATGAAGCTATGTTCCATCGAGCGTTACCGCGCATTTCTATTTACAAAAGTTAGGCGTTTGATAAAGCGAATTCTGGGAAAACACTTCCGAGAGCATTGAAAAGACTCTGAAAAGCTACCTACGTGAAGCGAAGGAAAACAGACATGATTGCGATAAAAAAAAAAAAAAAAAAAAGATTGCATGCATGTAGTTAATAAATATAAATCTATATATCATAGACAGGTCTGCTCAAAGAATTCGGATAATTTTCCGAATGTAGATCGAAACAGCTGAAATTGGGTTTTCAAATGTGTTAGGTTTTTCCATAATGATTGAATTAGACATAATATTTTAACTTATTAAACGGTGTAGTTTTGTTACATTATTCTGAATATGTTGGAAAGTGTTACATAATCTATGATTGACGTATGATTTTTCTTTCTTGTCGCAATTTTCATTCTCTACTTATATAAAACAGATAAAAAATAAAATAAAGTTTAAATTTTTTGAGACACCCTGTGTAAGGGGAAAGAAACAAACAAAAAAATTTCAAATAAGAAAAAGTTGCTTTCCTTCCCCAATCAAGTTGCTGTCTAAATTCTTATAATTGTCATTTATAATAAACGAAATTTCAACAATTATAAGACCAGTTGTCACCATATACGTTGAGACACCCTGTATTCGAAAAAAAAAAAAAACCCAAAAAAATCTTTCAATTGAAAAAAGATACTTTCCATCCCCAATCAGTTTTCAGTCTAAATACGTATAATTGGCACTTATAATAAACGAAAACAGCGACCTATTTTACAATTAAAAGACCAATTGTAACCATATGCGTTGAGACGTATGTGTATTTCGGGGTGGGGGGGGGGAAGCAACATAAACTTCAAATTAAAAAAAATTACTTTCCTTCCCTAATCAGTTTTCTGTCTAAATACTTATAATTGGCATTTATAATAAACGAAAAAAATGACCTTTTTCCACAATTAAAAGACCAATTGTAATCATATACGTTGAGACACCCTGTATTTGGGAGAAAGAAAACAAAATATTTCCAATTAAAAGAAAGTTACTTTCTTCCCCTAATCAGTTTGTTGTCTTAATATAATTGGCATTTATAATAAAGGAAAACAGTGGCCTATTTCAACAATTGAAAGACCAGTTGTAACGATATACGTTCAGGCACCCTGTATTTGGGAGGATAAAAAAAACAGCAACTTCAAATTTAAAGAAAAAGTTACTTTCCTTCTCTAATCAGTTTGCTGTCTAAATACTTATAATTGGCATTTATAGTAAAGGGAAATAGTGACCTATTTCAACAATTAAAAGACCAGTTGTAACCATATATATTGAGACCCTGTATTGAGACCCTGCATTTGGGAGGGGAAAAAAAAAAAAAACTTCAAATTAAAAAAAAAGTTACTTTCCTTCCCTAATCAGTTTGCTGTCTAAATACTCATAATTGGCATTTATAGTAAGCGAAAAAGTGACCTATTTCAACAATTAAAAGACCAGTTGTCACCACATACGTTGAGACACCCTGTATTTGGGAGAAAAACAAAAGAAAACTTCCACTTAAAAAAGGTTACTTTCCTTCCCCAAATCTTTCTTTCTCCCTACTCTCTAAATATACTTATAATTGGCATTTATTATAAACGAAAACAGTGACCTATTTCAACAATTATAAGAGCAATTGTAACCATATACGTAAACACACGGAAGCTGTTTTAATTCTACGTGTTAGAATGAAAGACGTTAACTTCGTTCGTCGGACAAAGACTAATTAATCAATTAAGATTAGCAGATCCGTCGGTAGAACTTAGAGTGAATCTCACAATTATAAAGTGACATTTGTGAAATCGAGGCGTAAAACGTGTAACATTGTGATCTGCATCTTAAATGTGGCGACAGGCAATATAGTAATTAAATAGATTTATGGTAATTGCAGCTTATGCGGGTTAATCTTTAATTGTTATCGCGTTGCGAGACAAATATTACACGTAATAAAGAATCAGCTCAAGAACGGTCAGATCACAGAAATACCCAACGACGTTTTCTTTTCAATGGAAAACAAGATAGCCCGGCAGCCGGTGACTTCGAAATGCCCGTGAACATAGAATTGAAAAAGAAAATGTTAATCAATAATAATAATAAAAAAAACAACTAGAAAATAGGAATTTTGCTTTTTCTAAATTTAGTGTCGCCCCCATGAAAAAAATATTTATATATAAATAGTACAAAACCTATTTAAATTTTAAGACTTAAAGCACACACTTTTATTTTATGTAAAATGACGTCCTTCGCATCCGCTTAAGATTTCCACATTTACGATCCACTCTTAAACATCTACAGAAAAGCATGCATAAGGATGTCACTATCGCAAAATAATACACAAATGCAGCAAAAAGATGCCGTCATTAAAGGAACTCGACAAAAAAAAAAAAAAAAAAAAAAAAAAAAAAAAAAAAAACAGCTACCTAATGATTCATAGGCATTCATTTGTTTGTAACATTAATATAGACGATTTCAGTGGTGACGTTATTCATGACGATTTGGTTAGAAACTGACCCCAAATAAACGGTTGCTATGTTGTATTTTCTATTTTGTTTGTGTGTTGCAGCTATATCTTATATCTATATCCCACATCTAAGTTTTTTAATACTTGATACGTACTGGTAATATTTTCCACAATTTATATTTAAAAAGAGATGACGCATAGCAGCCGTTTGTTTGGTTCAGTTTCCAACCAAAACGTCATGACTGACGTCACACTGAAAGCGTCTACAGATACTTAAAATTAAATACAGTTTATAATAGCTCCATGTTCTAACAGAAATTATTCGTTTATATTTTTTCAAAATAGCACGTATTTTAATTACATTTTCTTTCGGTTGTTATGAGAAAATGGCAACAAAAAGATATAATTGTTATTTTTCAACTATTTTCCCTTTACTTTCTATATAAATGGAGTACTTGAGTTGCCAAAATTAAATAAATGGTGCTAAAAACTACAAAAAAATTAATATTTCAAAAATAAAGGGAGATACAGTTTTCAAACAAATTGCATTTAAACGTACTTTTTTTTCCAATACGATGGTATAAAAATTGAAAATGTGCGATGCTTAGAAATTTAAAAAATTGCTATACAGCATTTAATCGCACAATGATATATCTGCTTTGTTTATTGCTAGCTTCCGCAAGGTAACGGTATTTTTTGAAGACAAAATAAGCTGGGAGAAAGAAATAGCCTACCATCCCGGGGGCTAAAAAGCAATTTAACAAATTACAACGACCATTTGGAAAATGATTTTTTCGAAGACTAAAATTTAAGACATAAAAAACCGCACGGAGTTGATCATACATTACGTACGCCATGAATTAAACATTAACATTCCTGGACCCATCATGAACAAATTTTAAAAGAAATTTCAGTTTTACAATTTTCGGTACTGTAAATTTTTAAACTTCTACGGAGCTGGTTATAAATTGCGTACGCCATGGATTAAACATTAATATTCCTGGACCAATTTTAAATGAAATTTCATTCTTAAACTTCTAAACATCCCACAATATTACTTTTTACACCGTCGTATAGAGAAAAAAAATGTACTTTTAAATGTAATTTGTTTGAAAGCTGTATCTCAATTTCTTTCTGAGTTATTGAATTTCTTTTTTGTAGTTTTTATTACTTTTTTGTCATAGTGGCAACAGAAGTATCCATCTCTGTTGAAAGTAAAAGGACAATACAGATTACTGTATAGACCAATCAGAAAACGAATAAAATGCGGATTCAACTAATAAAACGCTTCAGATATGTTTTTGATTTCCTACCCTGACAGAGGACAATAACCATTTTTCCAAATGGTTAAAAAGTCACACGAACAAAATGGACTAGATATGACTAGGTCTGACAAGCCGAAAATACGTTTAATTAAATTAATTATTATAAAAAACTGTATCGATTTACCGTTATCGCGAGAAGTCGATACTTGGCCAGCGTCTAGACGCGAAATAAAACAGCCACCGGTAAAAATTCAAAACAAAATAAATGTGAAATTTAATCACCGGCCGCTAAACCAGTAAGGTTTCTTACTATTTTAACTTTATAATACCACTTTTCTTTAAAAGCAATTTTTCATTTTTATACTTTCATTTTTAGTAACATTTCATAGTAGTATTTTACTACAGTTAGACTTTATATCCCAATGGCTCATTAATTTTAATACAATCATCAATAGACAGGGTATAAAGTTGTAGACAACTCGGAAGCCCCTCAAAGTAGGTATGTCAGTTTTTGACGCAGTATTGCCAGACGAATACTAAAATTTTATTTTGACTACCACTATTTTCATAGGGAGTTAGTTGCCTTATTTAGTAACAAAAGTTTTGCAATTAAAATAAAAGATTTGAGGGGGGGTTATAAATATTGCCCCAAATCCCTATAAATTCAAATTTAATGAATCCTTCTAAATAATTCAACCCTTCTAAAATCCTTCTAAAATTTATTAAATGATTATGTAAATCTTCTAATGTAGTTTAAACAATTCACGAAAAATGCTTTAGAAGATAAAATTTTCATGAATTTATAATTCAGTACATAAAAGGGTTAATAATGAGAAAGTTCTTGACACATTTTCGGATTCATTTTTAAGCATAAAAGCATGACACTTCTAGGCATTATTAATAAAAATATTTGAAATCGAACAGTTTTTCTTTTTTCATTTTCCGATAAAGGAGTATCTTGAGTTATAAGCGACTGTTGTCCCATGACGGTAGTTTTTTCCTTTCCCGCGCTGTCGCGTCCGGAAATTCAGTTCAAAACAGCAACTTTGGAAGCATTTTCTGAAAGATTTCCTTATCGAAAAATGTGGAAACTTTTCGATTACATAATTTCTGAATTACAATTTCATACGTTTGAGAACAAAAATCAGAAATGTGTCAGAAAGCAAGCATGATTTATAGGTTTGTATATGTATACAATACGCAGTATGCTAAAATTCAGTTCAGTTACGAAATGCATAATTAAAATTTTATTTCAGCAATTTTCGTCAATAAACGGAATTGTACTAGAATTATTTTGTCCAGCCTATATACGATCAATAGAATTGATACATACCAAGTAATCTCTCTATTCTAAAAAAAAGTAACTACCGCTGTCACCGCCGCCGCCGGTTTTGAATTTTTTGTGACCGGAGGTCTTTCTTCGTTAATATTAAAAAAAACTGTTGCATACAAAAATATGAAAATCGGTAGTATTATAGAAAAATGTTTGATAAACACGCTGATGCAGACAGTTTTCAAATCGAAGAATTATTTTAAGAGATATTTAATGCCAAAGTTGGACAAAATCGTTCCATTAAAAAAGTTTTATAGGAGCAAAAACTGTACATAGGAATTTAATCATTTTTAGATCATTTTATGCGTCAGAATTTCCCGGTGTGCAGATTGCAGTTAGTTTTTTAATTTGAATAATTTTTCGAGGTTTTATTTCTATTTTAAATTCAAATTTTCAGCATTTCGAGAGATATTTTTTACAAATTTTAGAAAATTGTATTAATTTAAACTGTTGCCAACTGTATAAACAGCGCAAACAGTAATGTTTGCTTCAAATTAAAAATTTATTTTACACGTGACTATTATAAACAAAAAATATAAAAAGCAGGAACTCATTGAAAATTACGTCATAAAAACTGTAGTTACACGTGAATTTTAAATGAGAAAGAATATTGTAAAATAATAAATTCAGTAACATGCGTTAGAGTCCTAAATAGGAGAATTTACGCCATATTACACTTATTACGTAAAATGAACAAAAAATAATATAGCAAAACAGTTTTAATTTAAAAATTGCGCGAGACATTTACTTGACATTTTAAGATGATCATAATATTTCATTTCTAACAAAAGTATTTTGACGTGAATATTAAAAAGAGAAAGAAAAGTTTGGTGAAAATTACGTCAGATTATAATTGACAGATTCAAATTATAATTCAATCTTCCGAAATCTTTTTAAAGGCGATCAAATTAGCGTGCTGTTAGAGTCTGCGGTGTCTGAACGGGGGTTGACGAGCGTAGCTCGTAGGGGGCAGAGCCCCCTAGTATGCAAAAAATTAGTTAAATTTAAAAATGCATACCACAAATGATTCGCAACGCACTTCCAGGAATTATCATTCATGTGGGTCAGTATTTGAAAATTGGACAATTTTCGCCCACTGCTAATAATACATCATTAATTATACTACAACCAAGAACTGAAAAATGTATAAATAATTAATTTTAAGCTTTAAACAAACGAAATCATCATTTCAGTCCCTGTCCCCAGGTACAAATTTGCAATATGAAATGTATGCTGTAAAAATTTCTATAAATACTATTAAATTTTATTATTATGTATTTTTACCTATATATATATACAGTATGGGGAAATATAGTTCTCCTTTATTAGTATAGATTGTATAATAAAATATTGTAGTATATATATTTGTCCCTGAGGTTAACCATCATCTCAGTCCCTCTAAACACACATTCAGGTTAACAGGTACTAGGTGGCGCTCTGACAGAATTATTTCCATTGAAACATCAACTAAAGTTCAACTAGTCCCCATGGATGAAGGTAAGTTGTTCTTCTTTTTGTTTCACATTGAGAAATATTTAGTTTTTGTTCTGAATAGGGATGAGTATTTTTTATAGCATCATTCATGTCCCCAACTTTTTATTTATACAAAAAAAAAAAAAGCTTATTGCAACTTTATTTATGTAACATACAAATGTTAGATGGCATGTTTAATAATTTGTAAGTGTGAAAAATGATTCAACAAAATGGCTGTGCAGCTGTTAAGACAAAAACATCACCTCAGTCCCCATCATCTCAGTCCCAATTATTAGATACTGATTAACCTTCCGTCTACCAGACGGGTCCATTGGACCCGACAGCAATATTTAATGTAAATTTTTCTCATGAAAAATAGCATTCAAAGTTTCGCGATTACATGACTTTTCCTGCAATTGTCTCCTCTATGTATATGCAATTGCGATTAAAATTTTGTTCGAAATTTTTTACCTATTTTTAATTTGTTTCGTTGTTTACCACGCGGGTCCATTGGACCCAACATTAAAACAAACGTAATATACTGTTGCTTTCTTTTTCTAGGGTTGCCATAAATCATGAGGAGGAACAGGGTTACCATAATTGGCTGTTTATCGCCCATTTGGCGATGGATTTTTAGCGCCAATCTCGCCAAATTTGGCGACTTTATAATGAAGTTTTGAGAACATTCTAGACTGATCTAGTAAACTTCGTGCTCTATATATAAAAGGTTACTTCTGGTTCAGAGAGTCATTTATCAACAGACACAGTTAGTGAGCGAATGGTGTCTATTGATGTTTTTGAGTCTTTTCATTGAAAATAGGACTTGATATTTGAAGACAAGTAATAACTGTAGTTTGTACGTGCTTTGTTATTTTACAAATATTCATCATTTTCTTATTTCCTAACCTATTTTTTGTTAAAAACTGAATTGAAGATGAACAGAAAAAAAGTATTGACTCAAGAGGAAATTCAAAAAATTATGGAAAATCCGGACGATATAGAATTCGACACCGATGATGAAAATCTGTCGTCTGATGAAGGTGAAGTAGATTATGTTGAAATACATAATGAAATTTCTGATTCCTACTCAGAATCTGATAATGATTCCAATGAAGTAAATGTAGCAACCACAAGTACTTCAAATTCTACTTTTGTTTCCAAAAATAATTCACAGATCTGGTATAAGAATGAAGTTGCCAGACCACAAGGAAGACGTACTGAAATCAGTATTTTACGTGAAAAATCTGGACCTTCAAGATTTGCAAATCGTGAAGTGGATTCCATATCATCCTCATTTCTTATCTATTTCCGAAAAAGACTTTTGGAAATTATAGTAAAATGGACAAACGCGGAAGGCAATAGAGTATTCGATAAAGAGTGGAAACCTATAGATATTATAGAACTTAAAAAATTCATCGGACTTTTATTACTTATTGGAGTATATAAATCGAAAAATGAAACAGTAAGCGAACTTTGGAGCATAAAAAATGGAAGACAAATATTTCGGGACATTATGAGTCGCAATAGATTCACAAGTATATTACGTGTCATAAGATTTGATGATGCTGCTGAGAGGCGTAAAAGAAGATCAACTGATAAATTAGAGCCAATAAGAGAATGCTTTGAATTGTGGAATAGCTATTTACAAGACCCTTATATTCCTAATTGGTCTATGACTGTCGATGAGCAATTAGTTTCTTTTCGTGGAAAATGTCCTTTCCGTCAGTATATGCCATCTAAACCTGGAAAGTATGGATTGAAGTTCTGGGTTATTTGTGACAGCGTAACATCGTATGCTTGGAAACTGGAACTATATACAGGCAAAAATGAAGTAAGAGAATCTCATCAGGGAGAAAATGTAGTTAAAAGATTGACGAAGGAAATTGAAAATTCTGGTCGTAATATTACATGTGATAACTTTTTTACGTCATATGCATTAGCAACACATCTTACTTCAAAAAAATTATCTCTTATTGGAACAATTCGAAAAAATAAAGCTGAATTACCCGCTGTGTTCACAAATCCAAAACATCGTTCTGTATATTCTACTTTATTTGGGTTTCAAGAGAAGGCGACCATCATCTCTTACTGTCCCAGAAAAGGTAGAATTGTTACTTTGCTAAGCACAATGCATAACACTTATGATATTGACAACAGCTTAGAAAAAAAGCCACAAATAATCCTAGATTATAATAAAACCAAAGGCGGAGTAGATACGATGGACAAAATGGTAAGAGCATATAGTGTGAAACGCATGACACATCGGTGGCCTTTGATTGTATTTTATAATATGATCGATATAAGTGCGATGAATGCATACATAATATGGTTGTCACTGAATGCTGAATGTGATCCGAAAATGAAAAAAAGGCGGAATTTCATTATTCAACTTGCAGAAGAATTAGTAGGTGAAGGAGGTATCGCCGTCTCAACATCTACTTCAGAACAACTTTACGCAAATAGTTTTGAACCGCCACGAAAAAAATCAAGATGTCATATTTGTCCCTCTAAAAAAGATCGAAAAACACGAACATTATGCAAGGTGTACGAAAAATGTTTGCGGAGAACATTCCGTCGTTATTTGTACTTCATGTACAGAATAATTTTATTATGATCAAAAACGTTTTGTAGTCATTATAATATACTATATATATTACTTTCTTACTGTATGTGTTACTTTCTTACTCTATTACTATATATATCACTTTTATATATTGTATAAGGTGCATTAATAACAAATATATTCATTGTAGATAAATGGGTGTTTTGTATATTTTGAAATCCTATATATTTTACATATGGGTCCAATGGACCCGAATGGTAGTTCTTGCATATACTTTTTTTTGGTAGTCTGAAGGTTAAGATGTTAACAGACACATTCTTCCATAAGAGTTTATCCTTGAATATAAATCCTTGATCTCAAAACAATACATCATTTAAATGACAAAACATGTATCATAGTATACAACTGTATGTGAAAATTGGTACATTTATTTAAAAATATATACATTTTGGAATGAAATTGTCCGGTTTTCAGATACTGACCCATATGCAGAATAATCGAATTCTTCTGAGCGTTTCTATAAATGAATGATAAATACTATGCATTCCCTATTCTACAGTAAACATCCTGTAGTGATTTATATAAATTTCAGTATGTTTGAAATAGTGTAACATCATTAAAGTGCATTGGAAACTATTTTTGTAGTACCATGAAGTAACGGAATACTTTTCAGTGTCGCTTTAAACGAATTATAAATGCTTCACACTTCATTTCCAGTGATCAACATTTTGTACTAAGTTCTAATAAAAAATATTAAGTTCATAGCAATCCAAGTATATTCACGAGTTAGAGCACGAAAAAACAGGAGACAGACAGACAGATAGATGGCCAGACAAATCAAAGTGATAAACACAATTAAACTATGTTGAATTACAATTTTGTTTAAATTTCTTTTTTTAATTTTTGTCACAAGTTTTTTGCTTGTACCATTCAAAGTTATAAAAAAAAAAATTACGAAATGAGTAAAAGATTCTGCAAGAAAAACATCCGATTGAAATTTGAAACGAATCCTTTAAATATCCAGTGATATATCAAAATCAACTTCAAAGGCGGTAACCATTTAATTTTAAACCCTAAATGAAACTTGGCACCAGAATTTTTAAATGAAAATTTTCCTTTTTTTAAGCACGTGAAGAAAAGGTTTCACTTATTTTCAAATAAATTTGTTTGTAAATTCTGATGATCAATCTTTTCAGCATAAAAGTACTAACCCTGAAAGGGTAAAATGTGTGTGTGCGAAACATAGCATCACTTCCTTTTTCTTTCATAATTTGTCACAGTATAATGCCATTTATATAAAAATTATAACTCAATATCGCAAAAATTTAAAAAATATATACGATATAGTGAGTGGTTTTACAAAAATTTTAAAAATAACAGTGTGATACGGCAAGTTCGACGAAGTGTTATAATTTTCAATGATTACGATTTCTTATTATAAAATGGCGATTTGTAAAATAGCTCTGTGTAATTTCTGAAAAGCGTAAAATGAAACCTTCCAATCACACAAATTAAGTTCGCCTTACGATAGATTAAAGAAAAATTAATCCTTCAATAAACAAAAGAATACTTTTAATTAACCTTGCAATTAAAAAATATAAATGTGTTAGTTTTAAATAAATTAATAACTTGAGTGCAAATAAATTTTCAGTTCTTCCTACGGTGCTAGTTAAAAATATACATTTCCTGATCTTAAAATATATTTCTGGTTGGAAACAACATTAATGCCAATAAAGAAAACTCCTAAATTAAACATAATAATTATAATAATTATAAAAAAAACATGCTACTGCTTTTAACAAAATTAGACGGTTTTGCGAAACATTTTCTTTGGTTATCAGTGTTTTAATTTCGGATCACGAAATGATAATCAATCAATGCTCACGCCAACTAAACAACTGTTACAAATGTAAATTACACACTAATAAAGGAAAACGCATTATACTGTTATGTCTTTTTTCACTTGTTTACTAGCTTCTGCATGTTTAATTCAGAAAGAAAGACAATGATTTTTTCCTTTTCTTTTTATGATTCGTTCATAATTATGTATTCTGGGGAAATTTTCGCTCAGGTGTGGTTACATTTTAAGTCTGTGTTCAAATATGAAAATCATATAATTGCAAGTAATTCTAATGAAATGGCCACGCCTCCAGAAAAAACAAATTAAGATTATATTAATTCGATGGTGAAAAAACTGACTTAGATAATTTTAAAGCCTACTTTTAATTCTATATTCAAAAATAGTTTGCTCCACACAATTACTATGAATATTTAACTCAAAAGCATCGATATTCACTGACAGTTTCCAAAGTAAAACCGACCAGCATTCCAGACTATTGTGTATTATTTAGCTACGGTGTATCGAAGCTGCCATTCTGCCTTTTTTTAAGTAATATACATTTTGAATGAGAAATTGTACAGAGTAGGGGAGACCGGGGCTTGTTGGATACAGGGGTAAGTAGGTGTAGTTCTCATAATTCGCCTGTTTGTGGATAGAGATAGATTGCGCAATCAGTCACAGAGTACCTTTCTTCTTACTTTTTACAATCTTCATTGTAGTTTTGCAGCGTTACCTACGTGCAGTGTACATTTATTACGATTTTTCTGTTTTTTGAACTCATAAGTAATTTTTTGTTGCTTTATTTTTTTATAATTTCTAATACTTATTTTAATAATTGCAATTTAACTTAGTAAATGTACCTACCCAATTAACTGTATACCTACCCCATATGTGCTTTACTTGGATTATTTATGTTTAGGAGATTACGTTTGTGAAGAAATTTATTATGGGGCTAGTAGGCAAATTGAACACGATGCAAGTTGACTCGGTGCGCCAACTAACCCCGTTACATTGTTTCGTAATATTTTCTGCTATTTTATCCCGTTTGATGAATTAAGTATTATTGTTACTTCTTAAACTGGATGCACAAAAGATTCAGTATCAATGTTTTCGGTTTTATCTCCAGGAGTCACTGGATAAATGCACACTTATGATTTCGTCTTGGGATGTTGGATCATTAAATCATGGGGATGTTAGACCATTACAAAAAGCAAAATCAGGAAAGAAAATAGGAAAAAATAGACGTAGGATAAAGGGAATCACAAGAATATTGACAGATTCATCAAATCTAAAGGCATTGAAAGAGGAAAGGGAAACTTTAGAGAGGAAAAAAAAGATGAAATACAAAAAAAAAAAAAAAAAAAAAGAAAAAAAAAAAGAAAAAAAAAAGGAAAGAAAGGCAACAGTAAAAAATGGTCAAAGATAAAGAGATAATAGAAAGAACTTTGTTTCCATCTACAAGAAAAGATAATTTGTAATTGAGAAAAACACGATTCTGAACAATAGCTCAAATGACGAGGAATGTGATTGTCTCGTGTGTGCTGGTAGCTTGAAATACAGTAAACACAGGGAAAAGTGGTTGTAATGCATGATTTTAGGCACATGAGACTTGCCCAAACGGAGACACTCGATTTTTTATTTGTGACAACTGTAACTCTGATGATGATATCGAGTAGGACAGAAGCTACTCAATGTTAATGGTTTATTCATTATTTTTATGTCTGCATGATTTAAAATTTACATTGTACGGGGATAACTCTCTTGTTTAAACTTACTACTACTAATAAAATTGATTTATCTTAACTGTGTGTCTCATTTGAGTTTCATTTAAATTTTTATAAAGCGTGTGCTAACTTACCCCTTAGGTATAGGCAATTTGCCCCGTGACGGGGTATGTTGGCGCACATATTTTCTTTTACTTTAGGCTTCTGCTAAATATAAACTACAAAAGCCATAAACCCAAAACTCTGTGTATTTATAGCCAAATGCCTGTTCTTTAAAAGTGACAGTAAAAGTTTGTTAAAAAACTTACACAAAAAATTAATAAAAATCTATAACTAAAAACTGCGCCTACTACCCCCGGTCTCCCCTAAATTAAATTAAATACACACACCATAGCAACAATAAACATTTATGGCTTTTACGGTTGGCGGGGTCGGAGACCTCATAGTCCGGTAACTCTGCAACTATTGGATTTGGAATATTATAGGCAGTTTTATAGAAGTTTTTGGCAAGCTTATTGATTCTTTTTTTGAGTGATGTAGTGCCTAGGTCTCTAAGGATGATGGTATTTCTAAGATAACGACGGCCATTTCTGAAAGTATAGAGGATTCTGTTGTGCGCTTTGTAAAGATAGTTTATGTTTGTTTTACATGCAATACCTCAGATTATACAGGCATAAGTTAGTATAGATCTGATGTATGCATTATAGAAAATTGGGTTATTTTTTATTGAGAGAGTGTTGCTTTTAAGGAAAGGTGATAGAGATTTAGAAATGCCGGCGACTTCGCCTTTGATGTTAAGGAAGTGTTTCTTCCAGGTTTAATTTCTGTCAAGAGTAACTCCCAGATATTTACCATGGTTAGACCAGGAAATAGTGGTGTTATTAACAGTAAGACGGTTACGATATATTAATTTTCTAGAGAAGTAAATAGCAGCAGATTTTTTATCATTAAGCTTAACATTGCCGTTTCCCATACAGGGCAAGAAAGTCCGCAGTGTACATAGAATATCGTTAAAGAAAATGTTGAACATGGTAGAGCCAAAGACGCAGCCTTGAAGGATGCCAGCAAGGAAGCTCTTTTAATTGATGATGAAGATTGAGATTCCCTCACTTATACTTAAACTCACTCACTTATGCTTAAACTTTCTTTGTCTATCCTGTTCTTTTTAGTTATAAAAAAAAAATACTGTTTATCTGCTAACTTTTTAGCATTTTTTAAAAATTAAATTAAATGTATGATCTCTGTTAAGAGTCTTTTATTTATGATGAGGTTTTCCCACGGTAGCTCTTTCGCCTGCCTTTTATGGATCTAATGGAATTCTTTTACTTTTCTTTTTTTTTATTCTCTACTTTTATATATTGTTAAACTTTTAACTTTCATTTACTCTCCCTTCTACCTCAGTCATTAAAGTAATTTTTTTCTTTTTAATGTGGATTAACCACACTTAAACATTTTTTCTCTCGTGGTTCCCTATGCCTCACCTAGTTGAACCACCTTTAAATTGGATGTTAAGTTGATCCGCAGCTAGGTAATCCAGAACACCATCTACATTGCTCCATTGATCAATATACATTTTATGCATTTTCTGGATTTATTTGATTTTGAAAAAAAAAACAGAAGACAGTCAGTTACGCTGGGTAATATTATCTCATTCCCTGGGCTGGGCTCGGGAGAATATATGTAAAATCAGTGTTGAATTCAGACATTTTTCATCCGAGAGGGATTTTTTAAACTTGTAACCTGGGGGGGGGGGTGTATAGGGTCCCGGTCCAACTAATTTTCAAAAGGGGTCGTAACACTCCAAGGGTATCAGAAGATTTACGTAATTTTTGTAATATAATGGTCGTCATATCTAAACACATTATTTGTTTCATTTAATAAAGCAATATTTACTTTACGCAAATTTTGGTATTCAAATCTGGTACGTTTTAGTATCAAAATTATCATAAAAAGGGAACTTCAAAACTAGCATTTTACTATAATTTTTCGGAATTATCATCTCTCAGTAATAGCAGATGAGATAAAATAATAATAAAATAGTAAATATAATACTGATAAATAATAAAATAAATAATCCCTGGTTATCAAACTATTTCTCCACTATTATTAGAATATAGAGCTTCCACCTAAAAGCGATTATGCTTTAAAATCTAATCTTTAACACTGTAATACCATTATAGTACTCTCATTCAAGCCTAAAACAAAGATTTTATTTTGACTTACATACCTTTTTAAAACTAAAAGATTCTTAAAGGGCTTGAAGATTTATGCAAATTTTGCACAGATTTTTTTTTTTTTTTATTTGTTGTAAACGAATTGGAAAGCTGTCAGCTGTAAGTCTAGCTATCTATATCTTGGTTAAACAGCACCGAAAACTGGCGATTTGAAGCAATTAAAATAACAAAACTTTGTAAAAGATCACCATAAAATAAAACAATGCACAGGACGCGTTTCGAGATAAAAACAGAACAGCTCGTCATCAGCTACAGCAAACACGTGTCCGCAAGCGAACAAGGTCAAAAATGAACTGAAGGTAAATAATGTCGCAAAGAATGCGACAGATGGCGCTGTCTGAAAGAGGAACATGCAGAAGAGAAAGGTGTTGCCAAAAGGCTAGAAGAGAAATTGATAGGGGAAAAAATGGAAATAAAAGAAATAAACAAAATAAAAATAAAAATAAAAGAAGTAAATAAAAAATATAAATAATAATAATAAAGAAAGAAATATAAAAGAATTGGTTTTTTCTTGTTTTATTCTTTTATATTTCTTTCTTTATTATTATTATTTATATTTTTCAATTTACTTCTTTTATTTTTATTTTAATTTTGTTTATTTCTTTTATTTCCATTTTTTCCCTATCAATCTCTCTTCTAGCCTTTTGGCAACACCTTTCTCTTCTGCATGTTCCTCTTTCAGCTAGCGTCATCTGTCGCATTCTTTGCGACATTCTTTACCTTCAGTTCATTTTTGACCTTGTTCGCTTGCGGACACGTGTTTGCTGTAGCTGATGACGAGCTGTTCTGTTTTTAGCTCGAAACGCGTCCTGTGTATTGTTTTATTTTATGATGATTTTTTACAAAGTTTCGTTATTTTAATTATCTATATCTTCCCCTGTTTCCGTCCATGACTGCTTAACACCTTCGGGGTACTTCATCTGAATATTTCTCTCGTTTTTCGGCAATAAATTACCTGCAACTTCTTTTAGTGCCATCCATGCCACTCTATAGGATGATGCCTATCATCTGTTTTAAATCCTTCAAACCTCCGATCAAGGGCTTGACGGAGCGTGCTAACTGGCAGCTTCTTCAGCGCGTGCACCAACACCCAAAGCATTAGTCACGCTGCATGAAAATGTTTCGTGCGTGCTTATACAGCAAGGAATCACACCACTTTAATGACCCGATAATGAGTCCAATCACTGCTTGAGGCTCGGCTCTTTAAGCTTCGACCAAAGATCGGGTTGAGGTGTTTGTGCACTGCACGGAAGAGGATGTTATTGTTATAGGTATTAATCTTATGATAACACAGGACGTTGAAAATGGATGCTATTATATCCACTGAAGACTAAAACCTTTCAGACTGTCAATGTTTTTTTCATAAATAAATTAAATTGAATCACGCTAATTTTAACGGACTTGCTTGTTCTCACTCATGTCGTGTTTTTTCAGCATTGACTTTAATTACACCGAGAATGTGGTTGTAAATAAGGCTGGGAAAAAAGTACATATAAAGATAAATCTGATGAATTGAGCAATTTGACTGCGCTTCATCAAAGAAAAATAAGACATTATTTTTTTGAGAAGAATGCAAATTACATGTAAATCGAAAGAAACGTGTGATTGATTATATTCATTCAAATGCTAATTTTAACCGATTATGATATCTTCTAAGAATAGTACTCAGGATGATTCTGTAAATAATATTAGTTGGATTAAGGTTATGTGATTCTAAATACTTGTAGATGAAAAATTATGAGCCCCAGATATGCTATTTCTTTCGGGCAGCAATTAAAATGTCGTCTCCTAAAAAATGACGTTCGTTATTTAAGCCATCCGCAAAACAAAGCAGATGTATCATTGTACGGTTAAATACAAATAATCTCTACTGCAATTTTTTTAACATATAAGCATCACACATTTTCAATTTTTATACCGTAGGGAAAAAAGTACTTTTAAATGTAATTTTTTTTTTTTTTACTGCATCTTAATTTATTTTTGACATACTAGGGGGATCTTCCCCCTACGAGCTACGCTCATCGACCCCCGTTCAGACATCGCAGACTCTAAAAGCACGCTAATTTGATTGCCTTTAAAAAGATTTCGGAAGACTGAATTATAATTTAAAAAACAGTTTTATATAAAAAATGTAAATTATGCATTTAAACAAAGTTTTGATATCTATTAAAAACAGTACTTTCGCATTAGCTACATGTCAGATTAATAGCCAAAGAAATAGTCAAAGAATTCACTAATTATAACAGCTTTTTTTATTCTACTTTTTTGAGTGGTAGTTCGATTATATGTGGGTTACATTTGTATTTATTATTTATTTATTTTTATTTTTTTAGGAACTTTTAATATCATTATCAAATATTACCGAGGAACAAATGATAAGCCTAGTTGCACTATTTTAAGTGCACGCAGGTAAATTTTCGTGCTGCACGCGATATAGATTTTTTTTTTTTAAATAATGATCAATTTTTTTAAAAAAAATAACAAATCCATAAATTAAGATAGTTTTCAAACAAATTGCATTTGAAAGTATATTTTTTTCTCTATTCGATGGTGTAAAACTTCAAATTGTGCGATGATTAGACGTTAATAGATTTGCTAAAAAGAGAAAATTATAACTCAGATTGTTGCCACCGTCAATATGGTATCAGCGTTACTCATGGGAATGTTTTTGTTTTATAATACAGACCAGCGATCCCAGTAAGATTATAAAGATGCCCGATATGCTGCGCAGTGTATAGCACATAGGCGAAAATCGTTTTTTAATTGAAAACTAATAAATATTTTTAATTTAGTATATTTTCTTGGATTTCCAACCAACTGTACCGAAAAAGCATTTATGATACCTTTTTATTAGCCACATACCATATTGGCAATTTCGTTATGGAATATTACACATAAACAAACAAATGCTGAATCGCATCGTTATTGTAAGTGCAAAGGTTAATCTTCCGTAATTACGTTGCACGAATATTTGTGAGATGGGTTTAAAAAAATTCAAGCTTGAAAATTATTATAAAATCCTTAAAAGTTGGGTAAATTGCGATACAATTTTTAAAGAAATCGCATTCGAAAGTACTATTTTTCTATTCCACTAGTTGTGACTATTGATATGAAATTAGAGTTATTTAATATGTATATTCAGTTGATATGAAATCAGAGTTATTACATGTTTTTTGCTTTATAACATAGTTTGTAAAATAATTAACACAGTGAAGATATAAATTAGCTGAGCAAGTTTTTCAGTCCAAAACTGTATTTCGATTCTTTTTAGAATTTCAATAGAAAACGAAAATGGAAATTTTAACCAACTAATATAGTATCCTAGTATCCATATGTATATACAAATATGTTATTAATTTAATTAATCACAAGCACATACATCTTACAAAAACACATCATTATGTATATGTGGGTATATGCTGTGCATGTGTTAGTTTAAAATAAAATCGCAAATATTATTAATTAAAACATTATTTGTACGGTTTTATAACTAGTCAAAGGCGTTCATTCATTATTAATATTAACTGATGTTGTTATTTACGTATTAAAAGCTTGAAAACCTAGGCTAATGTTCATTGTACGGAGAGTTTCAAATTGTTTAATATTTGGCTTTTAAATTAATTGAAAATGTATCAAGAAAATATTTTTTACGATAATAAATATATGTAATATAGTTTTATAATATAAATGATGAAGATATTCAATGTGTTATGAATGTTTAAGTAATTTTAATTCAGTGACTTATTCACAACCAGTTGGGTAACCCGTTGCGACACCCTCTTACATTAAACTGTAAAATTACCTCCCCCCAAAAAAACTTCGCATCAATAAATTTTTGAAATTTCGAAATGTATTTTGTATTTTAAATGTATTTTGAAAATACATGTATTTTGTATTTGGAACTTTTTAATTTTGAAAAGTATTTTGCAATTTGTATTTTAGGTTCTAAAACCAATGTATTTTGTATTTTGTATCGAAAATGGTTTTTCTGTGTATTTTGCCCAACGCTGCTGTCTGCACATCGGGAATTACTAACGTAAAAAATTATCTAAAAATGATTAAATTCCTATGTATAGTTTTTGCTCCTATAAAACTTTTTTAATGGAACGATTTTGTCCAACTTTAGCATTAAATATCTCTTAAAATAATTCTAAAAATATCTTGAAAAAATAGACAAATATATTTTCTGCCTCCATTGATATGTAAAAATTATCCAAGCTATCCAGTTAAAAAAAGTGATTTTATGTTTTTAACAACACTAACTAATGATAAATTATAATAATAACTTTTTAATTAATTTTTGATCAATAAAAAAGAAAAAAGGGCATTTACATATGTAACGGACGTAACTTTTATTGTGTAACTGACGTAACATTATAGCTTTACAAAGACAATAATGGTACTTAACTTAGTTTGTGAACAGCAATTTACAATGCCGTCTTACTAACAAAGGAACCACTTTTGGTGCTGCTCGTACCTAGCATCGAGACCTGGTGCATTTTGTAGCCCTATACATAAAAGTTAGCGAACCGATAAAATTTCTCTTAAAATTATATTTTATATACTTTTTTATACTTTTAATTTTTTATTATTACATTTTTATTTGTTTATTTCACGCCAAAAGTGAGTTAAGTCGCCAAATATGGCGCTACAATTTATTCGCTCGCTTTATCCAGTATGTATTAGAGTTATATCAGATTACGATTTGTTTCTGAATTGATAGCATAAGAAACAAGAATTGGTTTCTTTTTTTTTTTTCTATGCAGACGATAAATATATAAATAGTAAATATTTTTCTATGAAGCTTTCAAGACCATTGAAGACTATTTTGTAGTGAAATACAAAATAAGCAAACTATTTTCTTTTGAAATCGAATGGAGTAAAACTTCGAATGTTTAAAATGAAATGTTGCTGTATTAAATGGTCCTTTGGTAAAAGTAATCATAAATTAAATTGATATTTGTACACAATTTAGAAAAATTACTGTGCCTAATTAGGTCGACATTACAATTTCTACTGAAGTCCATGCACACAAGACAAACGGATATGACATTTCGCTAGGGTTGACGAAAAGCTCTACTTTTGAAAATAATCGCTAAATTTTTCCCCGCTAAAAATGTGAATATAATGTTGCAATTTTTCAAAATCAAATTCGTGGGTTTTTGAAGAAATTTTTAAACTTTTTTCAATATTTTATACTTATTATTAACTAATTTTTATGTTTAAATGCTTTTCTTTAAAAAACTTCAATGTTAATTATCCGATAAGTGGTCTCGAAAATTGCATTTTCAGAAAGTTATGCTGCTGTAAAATCAAGAAATATGATTTTAACAGAAAAATTTTAACGATTCTCAAACTTCGTAAAATAAGGCTTTAAAATGCACCAGGTCTCATTGCTCGGTGCGAGCAGCACCAAAAGTGGTTACCTTGTAAGAATTTTTTATAGAACATAAAATTATCATGTTTTCCTATCATACCTTAAATTAACTATATTACTAATTTTACTTCCCCCCTCTTAAATGATAATCTTCCATGGGATTGCCCTATATTCTTCACAAAATGATTTAAATAATGAAGACCACGAAAATTCATTTGCGCGCTATTCATTTACGGTAAATTCCTTTTCCTTTTCTTAACTATTTTAATAAACCCCTTGAGGGGCACCGGTATATATTATATACCACCTTCGATTAATGATGTTTTACACCAGAAAAATTTTATTAAATTTTACTTTTCTAACATTGGTGGAAAAAAGCCGTAAAATTGCTTTTCCTTATTTTGAAATAAAATTTTTCTAATTTTCCGGTGGGTATTCAGCATTTCACAAACGTAATTGCTTGCCCCTCAAGGGTTTAACTAGGAACGGAACATTAACAAGAAAGAAAAAATCATGCGTAGACAATAGATTAGGAAACACATTCGGAAAACAGTTACAAATCTTCACCGTTTAATAAGTTGAACTATAACATGTCTAATTGAACTATTTGGAAATGCATAACACATTTGTAAACCCAATTTCAGGTATCCCCATCTACAGTCAAAAAATTATCCGAATTCTTTGAACAGCCCTGTATATGATACATAGATTTGTATCTATAAATTATAAGCATGCAAAAATTTAGTTCAGTTAAGAAATACATATCACAGTTGAAAATTCCCATTTAGCTATTTCTGCTAATAAAGAGAATAGTACATGAATTCTTTTGTGAAGCCCTGTATAAGAGCTATAGAGTTTGTGAAAAGCGAGTACCACGCAAAAAATTAGTTACATTTAAAAGCGCATACCGAAAATGAAAAAGCACTACCGGCAATCACTGCTCAAAGACAGTACTGTACCGATTTCTTTTGCGTGTCCCTGTAAATGAACCATAAATCTATTAATGCCCTAGTCTATAGTAATCATCTTGTAGTGAAATTTGGGGATTTATATCAATTTCAATATAGTTGAAATAACTTAAGTTTATTAAAATACACTGCAAACGATTTTTCCCCATTGACCATAATGTAACGGAATTATTTGGAGTGTCCCTGTAAATGAATTATTAATGCTACACACTTCATATTCAATATCGAACATGCCATGGTAAACATCATTAACAGACCGACGGCCAGAGAAACTGAATTCGTAAACACATTTCAACCATGTTGGAAAGTGTTAAAAACGCACTTTAGCAATGCTCTGAGTTCCCTTTCTGATATTAACAATTAACTGATGTTACCGGTTCCACAGACCACTGTTTTGTTTTTCCATTTTTATAGTTTAACGTGTAACTTTTAGGTTAACTACATACACTACCAAAATTTTGTTCCGTTTGGAACTTTACTACTATCATCAGATACTTTTGAACAGAAGAATTTTAATTATAAGAGTCCTGTACAAAAGGTTAAGAACAAAAACACTATCCTATGAGTTAATCTCGCCTTTTATTCATATTTCGATGTAGCGGTCTGACAGACCGCTTTACAGTAGTTATGGGACAATTTCTGTCACATCAGTTAAAGGTTAAGATTTAAAATGAAAAAAAAAGAAAATCTAATACTTGTATTCTTGATATCTATTTCAAATGTATTCATTTCATGAGGTTAATTATTTGCATCGACTAATTTAAACTTAACCACTAAGTACTTTTGGTTGTGTATTGATACTGCATGAAAGAATAAAACCTTTTGGTGGATCTATCTATAAAAAACCAGATAAATATAAACATTCGATTGACACCGTTAAACATTGTACACCACCATTCGTCAACCACCAGTGATGCCACCAATTTTGCGTGTTATTATAATAAAAAAGACCCATCACAATTTTTGAATGGTATTCTTCATCATCATTTAATCACGGAAAGTCATTCGTTAAATAATACAAATATTACTTAAGGGATTTGTTGTAGATATTTTGAATGAAGATAAAAGCGCTAAATTGGCAACATGGTGAACCACACACTTATTGGCCGCAATTGCGCCCAACTACTCCCTTTTTTGGGACTATGAAGCCTCCCTGATTTTATATATAAAGACAGAAATCAATTTCTAGAAACTTCAAATATTTAAATCCAAAATCATAACTCATTCGGTCAAAGCAGTTTTTAAGTTATGCTACGTGCATTGCCATTTGATTTGCAACTATTAAAAATGAATGTAACATAAGGAGTTCAAAACTTTAAATTTACATTATTTTAAAGCTGCTTCACGGAATGGCTTTCTGTTTGACCTCCTAGGACAGGGTTGGCGAACCTATGGCACGCGTGCCAAAGTTGGCACGTAAAAAAATTTCTCTGGCACGCGAAAAAATTTTTTATATTCATTATACAAAATAACGCATTTTTTCCCCTATTATAATCAATAAAATTTTGTTCCACACGAGCCACAAAAAATGTAACTATTTTTGCATGATTAACATATCAAAAGAATTTTCTTTTCCTGTGATGTTATGCAGTATTTTTAACTGTATTTTGCCTTTCTATGCGAATTTATAAAGTTGCATTTTTCAGACTAATTTTTTTAGACAGTCACTGCAATAAGATGGCAAATGGTATTATAGTTATATAGAAATCTCCAACGAACGCTCCATCGAGCATCAGCAAAAATCTCATAAATAAATTATTGATACATTGCTTAATGCAACTTGGATAATTATAACCAGATTTTGGATTAATAATAAAGTCAAAAATTACTAAAATATTTTTTTTCTTTTTACAGTTTGTACTACATAAATAAATCATATTTACGAATTAAAATTTCATTAGTTTAATAGCTTATTCCAAAATAGAGGAATCGCATTCTAATTTTTAATATTTTTAAATTATTAATTATTAATGCGTGAAAGCAACTGATTTTTAACCAGTGTTTTGTATAAACATCGCACACTGCAAAATTATTAGTTTGGCACGTTACTTTGTTGATAGATATTGTTTGTGAAATTTTGGCACGGGCGCGTAAAAAGGTTCGCCGACCTTGTCCTAGGATAAACTTTTCTGAAAAATTCAAATATGATGTCAAAATTGGTTTACCGAATTGAGTTTGGTATAATTTCTCTATGGAGTCAGCCTGTAGGCTTTTTTTAAAAAACACAATTTGAAGGAAGTCATAATTCCCAATCGAATGGCTATTTTTGTTTTATATGGGACAATTTCGTGATTAAAATGTATACAGTGTGTCCACGTATAACCTGACCGACCTTTATTTTCGCAACCGTTGGTCCTAGATGCATACTTCCAATTACAAAAATGGTCAAAATTAGGTGCAGGGTTAAGATAAAAAAAAAGTTTGAAGCGAAAAACAATTCAGTGAAGAATTACAGAATCTAAATTTTTATACGGTCCCCCGGTCCTATAAGTTATATTTAGTAAAATTTCCCTGTTACATTGGCAAGTAAGGCAAAAAAAGTCCCGTTATTCTACGATTAAAATTGACCGAGTAATAGCTGTTTAAAGTTGGAGTATATTTTTTGCTGCATATTAGGGGTCATTCACAAATTTAGTAGAAATATAATTTCGTCAGATATATTAAAGAAATGGTTGAGAGTAAAATTAGCATTGCAATATAAATTTGAAATCTTTAATCATTCTGACATATTACTGCAAAATGTACAATTTGTACTGAACATTATAAGAGGCTAAAAATAACAGATTTTTTGTTAAATATTAGGAAGAAAAACCTCAGCCTCTTTACAAAATGATCTTTACGAAATCTTTACAAAATGATACATATTTTAAAATGTTGTTAGATTACACTGTCTGTCAAATTTTGGGTTGTGGCATGTTTTTTAGCTTTTGAAAATTGATTCTTATGTATTTTTTAGCACTGAATCCGAAAATGACCTTCATTTTAAACCATCACGTCAGGAATTTTCTCAAATCGCAAATTTCAAAGTTAAAAAGCTAAAAGTTAAAATTGATCCTCCCTCTCCTTCCAACCTCATCGGACCCCCGAGCTATTTAGCTGTAAGAAACCCAGTATAAGCCAAAAAATCTAATAAATTATTTAATTAAATAAAATTAAACTGAATAAAAAAGTCTTACATCTTTTTTATGGTATCACATTTTTCGCTATTTTTTAACCTTGAAATTTACGATTTGTGAAAAATCTTGGCATGATGGTTAAAAGTGAAGGTAATTTTTGATTCAGCGTTAAAAAATACATGAAAGGTAATTATAAAAGTTAAAAAACACAACCATCGCATGTTTATGTTATCTAATCTAAAACTCTTTCTTAAACTTCGTGACGGTAATCTATCCGATTTTTTTTTTTTTTTTTTTTTTTTTTTTTTTTTTTTTTTTGTTATCCTCTAATATAAGTATGTATAAGATGGTAAGAGTCGAAAATAATAATAATATTGCATTGTCATCGGATTTAAGACAGTATGTAAAATTTATCTTCGATCGGACATTTGAAAGTAAGTTAAAGTTGGAGTACAAATTTTAAACTGGAAAGACGATCATTGCAAGTTAAATAAAACCTTATGAAAATAACATAATTTTAGTTAAAAGAAATCATAGCCTCAAATCCTTACAAAATAAAACATATCTTAAAATACAATTATTTTAACTAATCTGAAACTTAGCTGATAAAAGTTAATCGTAATATTTGCACGATTTCTTTCAAAGCGCAGATACCTTGAAATAAGTTTAAGTACTTTGTACACGACCCCTGAAAGCATTGTCGAAATCATCTGTTTTGATATGCAAAAAAGTGGTATAAGTCATGCATTTCAAAGTTTCATAACTTGGTCAATTTTAATGTTAGATGAATGGGACTTCTTTTGTCTTACTTGTTAGTGTCACAGTAAATTTTTAGTAAATATTACTTATAGGACCGGGGGACCGTATAAAAATTTAAATTTCATAATTTTATAATAAAAGTTTTTCTTGACCCAAATCGCTTTAAAAATAATTATTTACCATATTTAAACTATTTTTGTAATTGGAAGTATGCATCTAGGACCAACGGTTACGAAAATAAAGGTCGGTCAGGTTATACGTGGATACACTGTATATCCTTTTGTTATACATATCTAAATTTTAACTTGCAATAATTTTGGAGAAAGGTCTTATCAGTTTTGCGGCTTTACCTCAAATAATTAAATTTTCTTATAACCCACAGTTTGAAAACGATAAATATACACCATCTTCAGTGAAAAATTATTATCTCCAAATGAGCTTTAATGTCCAAAATTAAAGTGATTTATTGTCTAATTTTTAACTATACAGAAACAAATATATACAGGGTGTCCACTCTCAACGGTGTCCAATGTCTAATTCCTAAACCTATACGCATAGTGATATAGTTCCAATTACAAAAATGCTTTACATGAGGCAAAGAAGTGTTTTAAAAGCAATGTGGGTCAATAAAAACATTTTTTTTTAAATTACGAAATTCAATTTTTTTATTCAGTCTCCCGGTCCTATAAGTTATGTTTAGTAAAAACATCCTATTACTCTAAGACGTAAGACAAAACAGTCCCATTCTTCTACGTTTAAAATTGACCAAGTAATAGCTGTTTAAAGTTAAAGCATATTTTTTGCTGCGAAATAGGGGTCATTCACAAATTTACTAGAAATATAAATAATAGTCAGTACAACTTATACTGAAAATATAAGTTAAAAAATAACAGATTTTTGTTAAATGAAATGATGAAAAGCAACAGTCACAATTCTTTACAAAATGATACATATTTTAAAATGCTGTTAGATTATCTAATGTAAAACTTAATTAATAAAAGTTTAGGTTAACTTAAAACTTACTCCAAGTGACTCCCTGAGGCTGCAATACAGAAATGTACATGCGAAATAAATCCTTCTAATATTCTAAGCACTTTGTGTACGATCCCTCGAAGCATGGCCCAACTCATATGTGTTCAGAAGCAGAAAATTGGCATAAGTCATGCAATTCAAAGTTTCATAACTCGTTCAATTTTAGTGTTAGATGAATGGGACTTGTTTTGTCTTATTTGTTAGTGTAATAGAAATTTTCTACTAAATATCACTTATAGGATCGAAGGACCGTATAAAAATTAAATTTTGTAACTTTTTAAGAAATGTTTTTATTGATCAAAACAACTCTTAAAATATTTTTTTTTACCTCATTTAAAACATTTTTGCAATTGGAACTATATGTCTGTGACAAACGGTTTAGAAATTAGCCATAGAACACCGTTGAGAGTGGACACCCTCAACTATATTTATTGATGGTGCAAAAATTTCACATGTTGTTAAAATAAATATGGGAATCTAGTATTTAAATCAGTAACCGTTTATATAAACTTGCATTTATTATAACAGGATTAATATACATATCCATCCTACTTGTCACTGAATATAGTAGAGGTCTGCACAGGCCAAAATTTCTAGGCCCGGGCCCGGCCCGATATAAAATTAAAAGTTCGGCGCGAGCCCGGCCCGGTAAAAAAATTAAAAGTTCGGCCCGAGCCCGGCCCAAAAAAAGTTAAAATATTGGCCCGAACCCGAGCCCGCCCCGGAAACAGTTAAAATCTCGACCCGGCCTGAGTGAATTTTTACAAAACATTGATAGTTACGTCGATTTGATAAAAAATTTGTCTCGTACAAGGGGTCCTGACCAAAAATAGTTATCTTAACTTCTTTTTTTCATGTTTATAATCTTCACTTTAATAGAAATGCCGCAGGCTGCGATAATTATTTTTTTTAATGAATCTCTATTTCTTGTATGTAAATGTTTCAGTTATCATTAACATTGTTAATCCATATTCACGTATTGAAGCGAAATCTGAAAAATGCTATACAGTAAAATCTAAGACGGAATTGCATAGAAAAGAAACAAAATGCGTTATAGACAAGTTCCCTTCTTAGCAAATGTAAATGTATTATATATTCTTTTCTTACGTATTAGTATATTAATTTTACATGGATCAAAACTTTATTCAATTTAAAACGGGATTCCGTCATAGGCAGGTTCTTTTTCACACTTTATTATATTTTAATTATATTTATTATGTTTTATTATATTATTTATTATGTTTTGTTATATTATTTATTATGTTTTATTATATTATTTATTATGTTTTATTATATTTTAATAAGCGTAGAAATCTACTGTTCTTTAAAAGGAATGAATTTTGATGTTTAATTGTAGAGTAATGACGATTTAAAAATGTATGCATTTTTTGCAAATATTTTTGGGCCTAATTTTACTGACCTTTGAATGTACCAGGCCACGCCGAGACAATTATTTTTATACAGGCTGGCTCAAAACTAGGACCGAAAATTTGGGCCGTGAAGACTAGGAATGAAACTAATCCTTGCTCTGTACAGAAAAATAAGGTAGGCCCGGCCTGAACCTTCAGGAAAAAAGTATAGGCCCGAACGCGGCTCGGCCCGTAAAGAGTAGTCACTAAGCCCGCTCCCCCCCCCCCCCCCAGCCTTTAGAAAAAAGTATGGCTCGGGTCCGAAAAGAGTGGAGACCAGGCTCGGTCCGGCCCGATCCGAGTGCCGTGAATCAAAATAGACCCGAGCGCGAGGGCTCGGGCTTCGGGTCACGGTCCGGCTAGTGCAGATCTCTAGAATATAATATATGATTCACATTTTCTAAATTCGTTTCACTTATTTAATTTGAAACGTTGTTCCTATGCTTATAAAGATAGTCGGAAGTTTTTTGCGAGATAACATATTAAAATGTAACATAATAACATATATGATCTATTAGCTTTTCATGAAATATTCTTCATATATAAGAATATAAATTGATGCGAATTTTAAGAAATCACGTTAAAATTTAATTTTTAAACACTTATATAACTTAATTCTTTTAAATATATCCTTATAAAACGAAGTTTTCATTTCAATATTATAAGCAAAACATTATTGCTGCAACTGAAAAATAGTAAAACGCTCTTACAAATATTTCATATTTTTTCTGCCTATAGTAAAATAGTGTATGTGAACGTGTGCTGTCTGCTGTGTTGCTGACATCCAAATATGGCACGAAGGTAGCCGTAATAAAATCTGAAAAACAAAACTCCTAAATCCCAATGGGTTTCAAAAGAAAAAAAATAGACATGCATGAAAGAGAATTTCATTTAATGTCCTATAAACGTCTCTATGCAATTATCTTTAGAGATATAAATCTAATTTTGCCGTGGATCAAAAGGCTTAACAAAAAAAGATGTGGCAAACAAATGGACGTAAATTAAAACACAGCTCAAACTAGGTGATTATTTCCCTAGCCATAAATCCACCTCGCCGTGTCTTAATTAGTTACGCAAAGCTAAAACATAATCGTGTTGTTGTTGTTCAAAGACTTTAGCAATAGTCACCGAGCTTGCGTTAATTATCGCCGCTAAACAAAGATATTCGTGTCGATTTTTAACCTGTCATTTAACCTCGTGCCCTCTATTTTTATTTTTCAAGAGATATCCTCGAACAATGAAGCTTCCCATCTAACTTTCTAAGTAGAGAACTCCTTCAATTAATTGTTGTTAATTAATTCCGCGATATTACCACACTAACTGAAACCACACTAATCGAAGCGTACATTGAAAGCAAAAAACTGCATCGATCCAAAATCAACTTACTCAAAATCCAATATTCTTAAATAACCAATGTAATTATGTACTACTATATTGTTTTTCATGAATTATAGCTAGAAAGAACATATTAAAGCTTAATTTGAAACTTTTAGAAAGTGTATCTAATTTCTATAAACTTGTGAACTAATTTAATAAGTAACAATCAAGAAATATTTAAAAGACAATTGTAATTTTAACTCTGCATTACTGCAAAACTTTGGGTTATTTACGTTAGCTTACTTATCATTAGGTTAATTTTAAAAAATCGCACATGATTTAAAACTTATTGCAGTACAATTTGATTACTCCAAACTTACATACATTTTAATTTACTTAATTGAACTAGGGGGCTCAGCCCCCTACGAGCTATGCTCACCAACCCCCGTTCAAACACCACAAACTCTAAGAGCATGATAATTTTATCGGGTTTAAAAATTTTTCGGAATATTGAATTATAATTATAAAAACAGTAGCTATCTCCCTGTTAACGGGCTATTTTCATCTTTGATTAAATCATATCAGTGAAACGTTTGAAAATAAGCTAATATAAAATTAATTAAGTAAACAGAGTCTTTGTCTCCCGGTACTTTTTAACAACGCGATAAGAAAGTTCTTTTAAATAAGACACTATAAATGTATCGTTTTAAATCCGACGTAATTTTCACCCAAGTTTTCTTTCTCTTTTTTACTTCTTTTGTTGTTAGAAGGAAATATTATTTGCGTTGTTTTAGAATTCACAACAATCTATCTATTCTAAAAAAATAATAACTAACGCTGTCACCGCCGCCGCCGGTTTTGAATTTTGTGTGACCTGGGTCTTTCTTCGTTAATATTAAGAAAATCGGTGGTAAGAAATACGAAAATCGGTAGTATTACAGAGAAATGTCTGATAAACACGCTGATGCAGCCAGTTTTCAAATCGAAGAATTATTTTAAGAGATGACCAACTTTAATGTTAAAGTTGGTCAAAATCGTTTCATTAAAAAAGTTTTATAGGAGCAAAAACTACACATAGGAATTTAATAATGTTTGGATCATTTTATACATTAGCAGTTCCCGGTGTGCTTTTTTTTTTAATTTGACTCATTTTTTGAGGGTTTTTTCCCATTTTAAATTCAAATTTTCAGCATTTTCAGAGGTATTTTTTACACATTTTAGAAAAGGTTGTTATTTTAAATTGTTGCCAAAATTGTAAAAACTTCTCAAATAATAATATTTCCTTTAAACTGAAAATTTATTTAAACGTGACTATTATAAACAGAAAAAAGCCCTATGAAATTAGAATTAAATCATTATGTGTTAAAAGCAGGAAAATATTAAAAATTACGTCATAAAAATCGTTTATACACGTGAATATTTAAAAAGGAAAAAACTATAAAACAATTATTTAATATGTGTTAAAAGCAGTAAATGTGGGTGGAATTACGTCCTATTTCAAATAGGCAAATAATATTGCCAAAAAGTTTAAATTAAAATATATATTTACACGTACACGTGAGATTCATTTCATATTTCGAGATAATCTTTTTAACTACTGTTGCCAAACGCAGAGCAAATAATAATATTTCCTTTCTAACAATTGAAATATTTTCAGGTGAATATTACGAAAAGAAAAGTTTGATTAAAAATACGTCAGATTTAAAACGTGTAATTTAAAATCATTTTCTTATAGCTGTATTAAAAAATACCTGAAACAAAGACTGTTGATTTAGTTAATTTTACATTAGCTAATTTTCAGACGTTTAACTAATCTTATTTAATCAGATATGAAAACAGCAATTCATAGCAGCTTTTTTGGCTTTAAAATACCTCATTAAAAGAGAAATAAATGGAAACTAGTTTACAGGGATATCGCCACTGACGTTTTAATTATAATTCAATCTTCCGTAATCTTTTTTAAGCCGATCAAATTAACGGATTTTTAGAGGCTGGACGGGGGTTGGCGAGCTAATCTCGTAGGGAGCAGAGCCCCCTAGTAGTTTAAAAGTTTCTCTGAAAATATGAAATAAATGTCTTGCACAAATATATTTTTTAATTTAAACTGTTTGGCAGTAACATTGTTTGGACATTTCAAATATGACGTAATTTCCTCCATTTAAGACTTTTAACGCATATTAATGAATTTATTATTTCGCAATTACGTTTCTTCTGTTTGGCGAAACGTCTACTAATTGTATTTATAATATTTTTTAGTATTTTCATCTTTTTATAAATTTTATTTTTAACTGTGATCCAGTCTGTCCTGCTTTATTTATTTTATTTAGTCTTTTAAATTTTCTATCTCTTTTGAAATTCAAGTGTAAATATAGATTTTATGACGTAATTTTCAATATTTTCATGCTTTTAATACGTAATTATTTAATTCTAATTTGAAAGTTTCTTTTCTGTTTATAATAGTCACGTGTCAAAATTTTTTTAATTTGAAGCAAATATTATTCTTTGTGCTGTTTTCACATTTGGCAACAATTTAAAATAATACCCTTTTCTAAAAGATGTAAAAAATATTTCTGAAAATGCTGAAAATTTGAATTTAAAATGGAAATAAATCCTCAAAAAATGAGTCAAATGAAAAGAGTAAATGCAGTCTGCACCCCGGAAACTTGTAATGTATAAAATGATTTAAAAATTATTAAATTCATATGTACAGTTTTTGATCCTATAAAACTTTTTTAATGGAAATAGTTTGATCAACATTAACATTAAACATCTCTCAAAATATTTATACTATTTAAAAACTGTCTGCATCAGCGCGTTTATCAAACATTTCTCTATAATACCACAGATTTTCATATTTTTGTATGCAGTAGTTTTCTTAATATTAACGAAGAAAGACACACAGTCACAAAAAATTCTAAACAGTGGCGGTGACAGTGTTAGTTATTGTTTTTAAGAACAGAGAGAAATTTTTCAGTTGTCAATTGCGCAGTATTTTCTTCTTTCTAGAATACATCTTACGGTAACGCGAAATATGATTTTCTAATCCTCAGTACATTTGCGTACTTTTCGAGATGTCATATCTATATCTATCAAATGCTGTCTGAGGAATTCTATTTTTTGAAAAGCATCTTAGAATTCTTTTGATTCTATTTCTTTTTTCGGCATTTTCTACAAATTTCATTTTCAAAAGTTTGACACCATCATACTAGGAAAAAAAGGATAATCCATTTCGTGCTTTGCGCACTGATTTCAGGTATGTGCCTACCTTCGGGCCACTTTTTTTTTTTTTTTTTTGAAAAATATGAAATTTTTATTAAACACATGTGTTTTTAGTTAAAACAAGGAATAAAACTAAGAATTCAAATAAATTTGTAATGGAATTTTAATTAACTTTTCAAGTTTTGGCAATATTTATTCAAAATTTAGTAAAGAATTGCGTTTATGCCAAACCAGGGATGAGATTTTCGCTTTTTTCCACACCAGTATTATGTTAGAGAAAATGTTATTTTATTTAATCGGAACATTTTTTGCGATTTAACAGAACAATATTTTCTCTAATAAAATACTGGTATGTAAAAAAGCTAAAATCTCATCCCTGTGCCAAACCTTCTATAATGAAATCTATTAAGTATATTTCACCTTTTTTTCAACAATCTATAGATATATTACGCTAACGTACGTGGCACAGAAATCGCGATTATTTGTTATTGTCTAATGGCAACGCCCGAGAAACGCATCTCATTGGTTATTGTGAAAAGTCCTTTGGCAGGATTTAGGGCGATCGGGTTTGTTTATATTTCGCCGTAGAGGAAAGAAAGAACTCCATGATGTTTCCCTCTTTTGCTGCAATTATAGAGCTTCAAAATATCATTTGAAATGCCGGTAAAAGATCTCGGTGAATATTTGAAAGTGAAGAAGAAGTCGAATTAAGAACAGAAAATTGAAATAGATTGAATCGGGAATAAAGTTAAACACAGAGCATAAGCGATCGCTAAAATAGGCTTAATAACCGCAGAGTGCACGCGTTGCTTCTGAAATCCAAATTATTGATTTAAACGTTCCGGGTGGCACAACTGTGGAACTTTCAGTAAAACGTGCAATTTCTGCAAAGCATTATATTGGAAATGCAAATTAATCAACAGCAAGAAATTTAAAAATGTTGTCATGACGTCAAGTAATTTTGTTTACTTCCCTCTGTACGGATCTGCGATTCGAATTTCAGGTTCATTTAAGAATATTATTATGGGCCCACCAGAAGTGAGATACAATAAAACCTGCTTAGACGGAAACTACCAGTGATAAATTCCGTTTTATGCAGGTTATTTAAATTGAACAAAGCATAATAACATTTTTGGGGAGAGAGGGAAGCTGTAACTTTTTTTTTGTGTATTGCAGGATTCCATTAGAAACAGGCTTTACTCTATTAAAAAATAAATTTGCTGGATGGTACTTTTTAAAACATTCTATATAGTAATATTTGCTTACAATTTTATTATTTCTTTTTCAATTATTATAGTTTATGTTGTATTTGTAATTGCTTTATCATCTAAAGATTTTAAATAAAAAAATTAAATTATTGAAAATATAATTAAATTTTAATTGAATTCATCAGTTAATTTGGATTAAAAAGAGCATGAGACATATAAATGAAGAAACTTAACCTGTGAATTTACACAACTTTGGAACTGAACAAGAGTCGGGCCCTGGTAATTTGCAGTCTCCACTCCCACTCCCCTCTGTATGCACCTACGATAAAAATTTCAGATTCATTTAAGAATATTATTAAGGCCCTGGCAACGCCGGGCGGGTCAGCTAGTATATTAGAAAATCACTTACCCGTGTTATGAAGCAAAAGATTTGCAATACCTCTTAAATTTACTAACGTATACCAAATTTTGTGTACAAAACATATTTTTTCTATGTGCATTTTTCAATAAGAATAGGTGTACTAAATAAGTTATATTTTACTTCATAACATACCAATAGATGAGCAGAATCTTGTGACAAAATTTTATTTCAATATCTTAAAAACTTTTTAAGAAATGAGGTTTCTCGTAAACGCAAATAATGAAAAACGCAGTTTTCCAGAAAACGCAAATTAAGATTTTAATGTAGCACAAAAAATTATGTACAAAGTTTACAACTTTAAACTCACACTTAATTCTATATTAAAAATGAAAAATATGAGCATTAACATTGTTTAAAAGTAAAGCAGGGTTCGTACGGGTGCTTGAATTTCATGACTAAGAAATTCTTCGATACCAGTATTTTTTTTTTTTTTTTTTTGAAAATATCTCCTGAAATAAAGCGAAATTTCGTCCGTTTAAACTAGATTTATTTTTCTAAAAAAAATTCTGATATTGGTTCTTGAAAATAACGGTACCCGTACGAACCCTGTAAAGAAACAACTGTTAAAATGTATGTTTACCTTTCTTAAAACGATCACTTCCGATTTCAGAAAGTTTATTTCCAGTTTATATTTTGGGCTATCTTCTAATTATCGCTGAACCAAAAGTAAGGCATTTTTAGAATCCTAAATATTTGAACTTTAATTTAAGATTTAAAAAAAAATCGAAATTTTCCGCAAAAACATCTATTCGAAGGTAGGCCTAAGTGAATGAAACTGAATCGGCTTTGAGCTTGATGACTGTGCACGAAACTTGTCAAGATTAAACGTCAATTTTAAGATAGAATTAAGAGTAGGGTTAAGAGGGATAAATTGGGATTACTTTTTATTAGTTGATCTTGAGTCAAAATTTCTAAAAGAGTTTAATAAGACTTTGTGTAAACACTCTGCATTTATCACTGTACAATAATACCATTTTTAATATAGGATATTTTTAACACGTGTTTATTAATAAATGCTTTTATAGAAAAAGTCAAACCATCTAGTCTTACCCAACCAGTGGTGTACGACCGTACGAATATGTTAAAATTCTAGGAAATGAAACAATTTAGAGTTTCTTTTGAAAGGGTACAAAATTGTTTATTTTACAACTTTAACCAAGTAAGTTAGTTATAAATTATTTTAGTTAATTTAGTTATAAGTTTAATGAATATTTAAAGTCAAATGGATAATTATCTATCTCCCTTACAACTTGAGAAATTGCAGAAAAGAAGTTCATCTATTTATCAGCCTCAAAAATATCTTAATCACGCTAGACTATTTAATTTTGATTTCTTTTCTACAAGCATTGTTTTCCGGCTCATCAAACATTATTTTCAGTAGATGGTTTTATCCTATGTTGGATAACCGGTTTTACCCCAAGAGAATGACCATCACAAAACGAATCACAATATTGCACTAATAATTGCTAATAACAGTTTCATTGTGGTAAATAATTTTTTATTAAATAAAATTCTCACAATAATACAAAAGTTTCAATAATTTTAAATATGTTCATATTCAAGAATTTGAAAACTACCGAACATTAGAACAACAACTCAGAAATTGTGCGTCAAGCGTGTCAAATGAGATACGTTCGTACTATAACTCGTTTTATAAATATTCATATCTTGGTGCAATAGCTGTTGCACTCTTATTCAAAAATGCATGAATACAAAATTTATTACATAAATTCAATAATCAAATCTAAATATTAAATTCAGAAATACGGAAATAATAGGACTCTATCTTAAATAGGACGTCATCACCATGACAACATAGAGTCGTTACCTGTCATGGGATATTATTTAATTAATTACGTATAACAGGATTTAAAAGAATACAGAAAACTTTTATTAATATCTTTTTAAGTTTTGATTCGAATTTGAATTGATTCGACAAAATTCTGAAACGATTATCGGGGGTGAGAGCGCTTCGATCCAAATGACCGATTACTACCACTTAATTTTAATAGTATTTCCCGCATTATTTAATGACAGAATTTCTGAGATTTAATAAAGCAAAGAATACTTTAAAAATTTAGTGGTAGTTATCGGTCATTTGGGTCAGAGCGCTCTCATCCCTGGATTATATATATTAACCGCTTAACGTCGCGCCTGATAAGTGTCGAATACTTTTTTAAAATTCAGATTGCAGGGCTCCCAAATGGTCCGCCAACTGAATACCAATAAATTTTAACAGAAAATTTTATGGTAAGGTTGCGCTAGAATTAACTTTCAAAGGTGATTCCGGGGCGGTTTGTAAGAAAAATCTAAAAAGAAAATTTTTCTAAAATAATATTGGTATTCAGTTGGCGGACCATTTGGGAGCCCTGAGATTGTTTGATTGCCACTACTTTTTTCAGGTTGAAATATTCTCTTCATTTAATGGCAGATAAAATAACGAGAGAATAAAGCCAATTGCATTATTTAAAAAAAAAACTGGTGGGAATGGAACAATCTGAATAAAATAAAAGAAGCCTACACCGCCCGTGACAGTCACGGGCGCGACGATTAAGGGGTTAAATTTCAAACCGTTCGGTTTTGTAGTTTTTGCGCTGTTACAGATGCGGACAGACAGATGAATGGACCAGAAGACGACTATAGGTGGTATGTATTTATATAATTTCGAATGCACCTAAAAATTAATCAAATTTACTTTCCAGCACAGAAACTACATAAATGCCATTATTGAGCTAGTAATGGCTGCTTCTTCTCCGCGCCCCTATGTAACAAGTAATGCTACTGTAGTCTGTGGCGACGAATTTCGATTTTTATAGCTCATTTGATTCGTCTCATCGAGCTTAGTAATTTTATACCTCGCATATCGGGCATTGAGTTTTTATAATGACGGGGGGCCGGATCAAAGTTCAAAATTTCGTTCATTGAAAAACAGATGCCTTGAAAGAAATAAGTGCGATTTAAGTTTACTATTTTTTTTTACTGTGCCATACATTGCCGATAACTACCATAAGGTTATTGTTGTTATTATAAAAAAATAAAACGAAAAGTACGTCACCCCCACAGACTACTGTCTTAATTCTTTGCACTCGTATGTCCAGTCTGTCTGGACATCATCTTTCGTTGCAAAATTTGTTTCGGCACCAGTAAAAAAGTAAAATAAAATTTGGCTTATTTAATTAGAGCACTTTTAAAATTGCTTACTGGAAGGAAACTTCTTTTAAAAAAAGTGGTGTCAACAGAATAGAATATGTGTAAGAGACACCCGAGTCGAAAGGGTTAAAATTCAAGAAAGAAAGCAAAGCTGTTTTGAATGCGTCGTCGAGTCAGCTAAAGAAGCTTTTGCACGTTGTGCGCACTGTGGGAAATATTTTTTTTTTACTCCTTCTTCGGAAAGAACAATGTGTCAAAAATTGACTAACATTAATGCATGACAGTGTAAGAACCATAAATAAATTTAAATCTTACTTACTTCTTTGACGGCAACTGGTTTTCAATGAACAAAATTTTAAACTTTGACCCGGCCCCTTGTCTTGTCATTATTAAAACTCAATAGCCGATATGGGAGGTAGCAAATTACTTAGCTCGATGAGACGAATCGAATGAGCTATAAAAATCGAAATTCGCCGCCACAGACTATAGTACCTTTACTTGTGTAAGTATTTCAGTCATAACGCTCTACAGGGTGGCTCAAATTAAGTCAAACTGAGATATTCGGTTTTCCTCTACTTTCTCCTAATAATTTGAAAACATATAATATGTTTATGGTATCAAAATAATTTTATTAACGTGTTTTTTAAATAATTTTCTAGAACAGATAAACTCTGTCGGATTATCTTTGATTGCATATGTGCGCCGATGAAATAGACAATCAAGCATAATTGTGTACCACTAATTTAAAAAAGTTTGTTTATCCTGTTTAATGGCTGTGATTAATTAAGCAAAAATAGCATTTTAAAATCAGTGGTGGAAGTTTACCTTATTACCCCCATCGACCCAGATAAGTCGGCGCCTATGTTTGATTGATAAAATTATTATTAATAATGAAATAGTATATGATTACCACTATATTACCATTATTAGTTTTCAAATTAACAAATTTCAGAAATAAAATTTAACTTTAATCCGCTGCGCCGTGTTGGAGTGACCTTATAGCTCCGGGCAGTCTGACATGCTTTATTAAATAATTGATATAAATTAACAGGTTATGTACAAAAACAAAAATAATAATGCATTATGATCGATATTGATTTTATTTTCTTTAATTCTGTAATTAACTTCATATATAGATTGATTTTATCGGATTTTTCTACGATCCTTCATCATCATAATCAGTCTTTATTAGCGACAGTCTCCTATTAAGTACTGCATATTTAATGGTCTTTTTGCGATACTCAAATCATGGATGTATTGTATATTCTTATTTAGAATCCCTGAAATAGTTTCGTCATAAAAGGTCACCAAGATCAAATTAATCTGGAAATGGGACAAGACAAATCGAATCGCCTAACCTAGTTCCACACCAATTGTCAATCTGAACTAAACTACTGGCTTCCACAACATTGTGTGCTCCTTGATATTTTTTCTTCAAGATCGCTTCTTTGGGCTCCACCCCAAACTACACTAATCACAGTGACAGCAGACGATAATTGTTATACCGCCAACCTCCTCTCTTATACATTTTTTATTTTTATGTCTTGAGGCCAGTTGAGTGAAAAAAAATGGGTGATTGAAGCCAATGCTATATAGTTTTTAAATGAGTTTATTTCTTTTTTCACTCGACTGTACGGTAAACAATGGTTTTGAAATTATGTATTGGTTTCAATTTATAATGACTTTGAAGGGGAGAAAATTTCTTGGAGCATAAACTGAAATGAGAATTTAAATACCGTGAAAATTAACACGATATAAGTGAGATTGAGTAACATATTGTGAATTTCGATACTAGTTAAAATAAGCGGTTAAGAAAAGAGATTAGTCAATTTTGCATGTCGTCAGTTTCAAGAGCTCCTGCTATCACCTTTTGTTCTCAAAAGGAAAATTGACTCACTTTAGTTTTATTAGGAAGAACTTTTAAAAACTTTGCTTTTAAAATGTTTTTTAAGTGTTTAGTTTCTTGTGTTTCGTAAATTGGAGCGCACAAAAGCATGGAAATAGATTTTGATATGAACAAGTCGGCAATTGTACAATCGTGGAAAAAAAAAGTAAACACTTCTTACTAACGCTGCAAAAAATTATCGTAGAAGAAAGTTACTTGTACCAAACGTTAAAATTTGCTTAGGGCCATCTAAATATTAAAACGAACCATAACTTTGTTTTTTTCAATAGCAGTACACAATTCTGACAGCATAAATGAACTTTACATGAGTATTATTGCTACACAAAAAATTAGCACATTAGGAGTATAATTTCAGGAGATATTAATGAAAATATGAAAATGAATGTAATTTAACATTTTAAGCACTAAATTTTGAATGTTTATAATTCAAAAACTTATTCAAATGAAATTTGGTATCTAGGCATAGTTTTAACCGAAGATTTGAAATATATCTTGTTAATATTGGGTATTGCCATAAAAAATGAAATTTCGGTGTATTTTAATCTGTAGTTTGCCCCCTAAACAAATTTTATATACATCATTTAAAAGTAGACTTTATTTCCAATCGTTCGGTTACCATAACTTTCTTCTACGATAATTTGTTGAGGAGTTAGTAGGGGGTGTTTTCCACGACTGTACGTCAAACGTGGCAAATGAGGTGCGTTCGTAGAATAACTAGTTTTATAAATAACACAGGATTATTGTGTGGGAATGCTATTTTTCTCATAGCATACCAGCCCCTTTTACAATGCAGTTTTATGACTTTGTTTACGAAAAACAATTTTTAAGCAGGTGCAAGTATTGCCTGGGCTTCTGAGATTTGAGTTCACGTGATCTCCCCGTGGTTAGAGGGACATAGCAACGAGATGTTCTTGGCATTAGGTAGGGAAATTGACCAATGAAAACAGTTTTCGCCTCCACCCTTTATTGCTTCCTGGGAAGTAACGCGGGAAGAATTGAGGGGACGCAAGAAGCGAGCGCGTGGTTTGTTGGTCGTGTAGCGTTTTTTTTTAGAGGGGTCCTGAGTGCAGTAAGATGTGAAACAACATAAAATTTTGAGGGGCCAAAGGGGCCCGGGAAACCCCCCCCTTTTTTTGTCGAGGCATGAAACAATTTTTATTAAGGATTCGCTTTTGAGACCGAGGACAGAGAAGATCAACTCTTGCGAGTAAAGAGTATGAATTGAATTGTAAGTGCTTTTCGCTTTTTTTTAAATGAACGGTAAGCGAGCGCGGCTTTAGAAGGTGCATCTTTCGACTGTACTGGTAAGCTGGATATACCTGGCTGCTGACCGAGCATCGGACAAGTAAAAAAATGCCCTGATATCAGATTCTGTGAAATAGAGATCCAAGATAAATCGTGAGCATGCGAAGCAAGACGTTAGCGTTCCGCTCCCTTTTTTGCTAAACATTGATTTATCCTAGAAATATATCACGGAGGATGCCGGCTAGTTTAAAGTTGAAGCAAAACAATTCCAGCTACTTCCACGGAGAGCGAGATTGGCTCCTGACTTCAAATTCCAAAACGATTTCCTAACTCATCGGGTAAAGCTGCGTACCGAAGGAAGTGTGTGGGGTGTAGCCCACCCCCTGAAACTATTTTCAAGATAAGGAGTTTTTTCTACTACAGAAAACAAAAAAAAACACTGCCAGTTAAGATATGGTCGTCAAAGAAAAGTCATCTAAAAAATTGTGTTTAAGATAACTATGTTAAAAGAAAATAGAATAATTTGTGGTGTACCATGTCGGAAACCTACTATGGATTACATTGGGTATGTTAAGTTTTTTTTTCTCTTGTTCCATTATAACGTAATGATTGATTATCTCTGTTTTAAAAGTTGCAATCTATATAATTGAAGCCAGAAAATGTCAACATGATAAAAAATCTGTCCTATTAATGTTAGGATATTTACAATATCATTTGTTAATTGTGTTAACTTGAGAAATAAGTTTCGAAACACCTGTATGTATAAGAGTTTAAACTCCCTATGAAGAATTAAATTTAATTTTAATCTTATTCTCTTGACTTGTATCTATTTTCGCACTGCTAAAAGTATTCTTCAATAAAGTAACTTCACTAGGTTTAAATAAGTAAATATACTTTAAAAAACAGAAATAATGAGAATAAATGTTTCAGTTTAAATTAACCCAAGAAGAAGTAGAAATGGTCTGTTTCTCTAAAATTAATTATATATTAATTTAAAAATAAAGATTTAAAAGTAATCATTAATAAATTGAAGAATATAGAGAATATGAACAGTGTTTCTTCTAGTTTTTTGTTGTAATGAAGGTAAACAGCTTAAGTTAACTAAAATTTTCAATTTTACACACCTTTACAATTTAATGAATTTAGCCACATTACGATCACAGCCCATAGAGTTAGATTCCTTTTATGTATGACTTTGAAGCTTGTTTTCATATCTCAGCTCTTGACTGTGAACTTATTCAAAATTCTCAAATTAATCTACCTTTTCAGTTCGTTCATATTCCTTTAAGTAATTTGTCTTGCGGTATGTTTAAATTTCATTTAATTAATTATATTCATCTCTTTCTAAGTGATTTTCTCTGGTCATGCATGAATATTCTGACTCTATGACAATTTTTGGGGTTGATCTGAGCAGATAAATTGAGAACCCTGTATTTGCTTTAGTATTTTGTTGCAGTTTTAAAATTCTTTAAGTGTGGCATTGATATCTTAGTGTTAAAGTTTTCTTTTACAGTAATTCTGTAATTCAGCTAGAAGTTATTGTTATGATTTTATATACAGGATTCAATCTAGGTGGAAATTTAACTGCTCAGAGAAAAAAAACCCATAACATAAATATTCATATCGTGGTGCAATACGTGTTGCACTTTTATGCAAAAATGCATGAATACAAAATTTATTACGATTATATACATTAAATTTAGTAATAAATAGGAAATAAATACTATAAAATACTATATAATTAAAAATAATAAAATAGGACGTCATCACCATGGCAACATAGAATCATTACTTACCATGGGATATCATTGAATTAATTACTTATGATAGGATTTAATAGAACGAAGAAAAATTTTATTAGTATCTTTTTAAGTTTTTATTCTGTTTTCATAAAATTTGAAATGACTCGACAAAATTCTGCAACGATTATATATATTAAATTTTAAATAATTCGGTTGGGTAGTTTTTGCGCTGTTATATACGGACAGACGGACGGACCCTAAAACGATTATAGGTGCTACGTATTTATATAATTGCGAACGCACCAAATAAGCGGTTAAGGAAAGTGATTAGCCAATTTCAGGCCATCAGTTTCAAGAGCTCCTGCTATCTCTTTTTGTTCTCAAAAGGAAAATTCACTCACTTTAATTTTATTAGGAAGAAGTTTAAAAAACTTTGCTTTTAAAATGTTTTTGTTTAGTTTGTTGTTTTGTGCGAGAGCACAAAAACACAGAAATAGATTTGAATATAAAAAATACACTGAAATAGTTATTCTGAGCAAATAATTCTAAACGAATTATCTATATTAACCCTTTGACTATGGGTCGGAACATACACGTTCCAGTGGACAGGGTTGCCACTTTGGATTTTTTTTTTTATATTCAGAAATTGAGAATTCTTACAGTAATTCCCGAATTTAGAATTATTGTTGAACGTAACAGAAAAGGTGTGTCACTAAATGAAGCAAAAATTCCTATTTTGAATTTCTGGTATGAATTCGGAATTTTTGAAATAAAAGAAATGTCAAACTGGTATCATTGAATTAATTACGTAACTGGTAACCATGCCAGTGGACTTTTTTTTTTATTTTATTCGTATCTCTTTTTAAAAACATAAACTCTGCCATACAAATGTATTTTTAATTAACTTTTCAGTTAACTTTCAGCAGTAAAGTTACTCCTGAAATTATTGAATATTAAATACGCGAAAATCGGTAATATTCTATTAAAATGTGGTAAAATGTACGCACCCTGTATATGATATAAATAGATCACTGAATTTTGTACCTATTCTTGTCATTAAAAAAATAATAATAAATGTGTTTTAAATCTATTAAAGGAAGTTTTTATTTATTCGTACAATACGCAGACTAACCTATGCTTTAGCAGTGCAACATTTCGAAATAATTGTTACTATATTTGCTTTTTCGTAGTAACACTGGAGAACTAAACAAAAATTTTTGGCAGACGGTAACATAAATGACAAATATAGACTTCAATAAAACGAGAAATGATCTTATAATAAACAAGAAAGAAAAATCATGCGTCAAGCATAGATTATAAAACACTTTCGAACACATTCAGAATATTGTAACAAAACTGAGGCATTTTATACGTTGAAATATGATATCTAATTCAAACATTTGGAAATGTTTAACATATTTCAAAACCTAATTTCAGCAATTTCCAACCACAGTCGGAAAATTATTCGAATTCTTTGAGCATCCATGTGTATGATAAATAGATTTGTATCTATAAGCTGCATGTATGCAAGAAATTAGTTCAGTTAAGAAATACATACCACAGTTGAAAATTTCCCTTCAGCTATTTCCGCTAATAAGACGAATGCTTCGTCAATTCTTTTGTGCTGTATACGAGGTATAGAATTTATACCCAACGAGTAACATGCAAAAAATGAGTTAAATTTAAAAGCGCATACCGAAATTGAAAACGCACGTCCAGTGAATTATTACGCAAAGACAGTAGTGTAGCCGATTTATTTTGTGTGTCCCTGTAAATGAACGATAAATGCTATGAATACTCTACTCTATAGCAATCATCTTGTAGTGAAATTCAGTGATTTACATCAATTTCACTACATTTGAAATAGCGTAATGTCATTAAAATAACCTGCAAACGATTTTTCCCCATTGACCATAATGTAACGGAATTCTTTTGAGTGTCCCTGTAAATGAACCATTAATTATACGCACTTCATATTCAATACCGAACAGGTCATGGTAAACATCATTAACATACATCAATTGCATGAAAATCAGAGTCTACGCGAATTGTGCGTGGACAGACAGATGGATATACAGATGGTCAGACAAACCGAATTCATAAACTCTTTTCAGCTTTGTTGAAAAGTGTTTAAAAAAATGCACACTGCTGGTTAGTGTATCTAAAATTTTATTTATTAATAAAGTAAACACGCCAAATAAATTATGAATTAATTATTTATATAATTAAACAAGAACAAAAAATCCTGCGTAGCGTATGGATTATGAAAATCTTTCCAGCATATTCTCAATACTATAATAAAACTTCAATAAACTAGTTGAAGTTTATTAAATTTAAAAACGCATACCGCAACTGAAAACGCATTTCTAACAATTATTGTTCATAGGTTTCAATAGTTCGACTATTTTTCATTTTCTTCTATAGCCAAGTTCTTTTGTGTGCCCCTGTAAATGAATGATAAATTGCATGCACACCATATTCTATAATACGAACCTTGTAGTACATTTCAGTAATATATATCAATTTCAATATGTTTAAAATGAACGATAAATTGTATGCACACCATATTCTATAATACGAATCTTGTAGTACACCTCCATTTCAATATCGTTAAAATACAGTAATGTCATTAAAAAACACGGCAAACTATTTTTCCTCATAGACCGTATTGTAACGGAATTCTTTTGAGTGGCCCTGTAAATGAACTGAAAATGCTACACACTTCATTTGCAATACCGAACATGCCATAGTAAATACCAATAACATATATCAATTTCATGGCAATCGGACTTTACGCGAATTAGACCACGGGCAGACAAATCGAATTTATAAACACTTTTGAACTATGTTGGAAAATTTTAAAAATACCCAAGATTCCTTTGATGCACAGAATAGTTGACTGATCCAAATACGTTTTTTTTCTGACGAAAACTTACCAATATCTCTATAGAAGAAAAATTGCATAACCGGAGATAAGGATTCAATTCACGCCTTCAGTCAATAACGTTTTATTTTATAAACTCGACCACGAGTATACTCATAATTTAGTGTTAGTTACCTTTTCTACTAATTAGTGTTATAGTTAGCCAGATGTCCCGCGTAAATCAGAATTCCAAATGTTATGGTCACCACTAATTTCTTAAAGTTTATTTCGCCATCTTTACTCGCAGACAATTCCGCCGTTAGATAAGGAGAGGAAAATTATTTTAAAATACTGGTGTCCAGAGTATTTGGAGCCGGATTTACTCGGGACACCTAGAAACACTATTCATAATGACCAATCAACAGAAATTTAATGACTTCAAGAAAGCCTTATATTAAGAAATTCTGAGAATCAAATGATCTTTTAAGAAGACATCTAACTTTTTATGCCAGTAAATGGTCTGTAAAATTTAAACTCTCAAGTTTTCAAATGATTGTGGATATTCTATGGTAAATTAATTATAAAAAGGAATAGAATAGTCCAGTTTAAAAAAGGACTTTATCTACTTTATTTTTCACATTTCTCATATTTATATTTAGAAAGAGAAAAGTAATGATTACAATGGCGTAACAATAAATTCAAGAATTCAAAGAATGTAGCAACAATGTAGTCTATCATATTTTGTATGTTTGAGGTTAATCCCTTGTTACTAGCAAATGCCGCCATCATATTTCAAAGTTTCCAGTCTCGGTGTGACGGTTATAGTTCTAAAATTTGCGGGAAGCCAGAGAGGAACGATTTTAAGCTTGTCTATTTCGTTTTTCTTTTATTTATTTCTTTATTTTTTTAACAGTTTTTAGAAAAGTTATCTTTGAAAAGTTATCTTTGAAAAGTGGCTGAACATCAGATGGCTTACTTTTCTCTCTTACATAAAGAGTCAGTAAAGGGTGCATACTGATTTTTTAAACGTTGGTCATTAGAAGGTCCTTTGTGTAGTATAAAAAAAATTCTCTTTGACATTTGGGCTGATATACTAAAATAACCGGTCAAGTGCGAGTATTACTCGCGTACAGAGGGTTCTGTACAATAAATACATGAATTAGAGTCACTCAATGCAAACCAGTCGGGGATCCCATAGTAATTATGTGATTAATTCTAATTAAATTAGTCTGTTTTTAACAGTTTTATGTTTATTGCTTTTATACTACTGCTGAGCATTGCATTATACAAATATATCATTAAAAGTTATTATCTAGACTTTAAAAGCCAATTGCGCATAGAGTACACGCCGCCCTTGTCTTTATGTATGTCCAAACCGTCCATGTGTTTAAGGGTTAATAGCTCGGCCAATTACCGACTTTTTTTTTTTCGAAAATCATTATCGACAATCCTTTGAAACTTCTGCGACGATAGGTATCTCCAGCGCTCCCCAACTTCTTTGCTGAACATCCACAAATAGAAATTTGTATGTAACGGAAAAATGCGATTTTCTCATAAACTATGTGACCTAGAGTAATCGCTATAGTTTTCCTGCAAGGTTTAAATTAACTTCTTAGCCTTAATTTTTTCATAATTTTAGTTACAGTAGATTCGGAAATAGAGGGAGGAGGGGGGGGGGGCATATATTTTTGAATTTCATTTTGGACGATATCTCAGAAAATATAATAACGAAAATTAAAAATATATATATTTCTGAGTTCACGTTACGAAAGCTTTCACACGATATCCCACACTATATGCGATTTTTATTTCAAGTAACTTAATTAGCCCCTCTACATTTTTCCTAAATATATTTGTGAATGGTTAATAATCTATAAATATGTGGGTTAATAGCCTTTATTACTTCAGCCAATTTGAACTTTCCACGTTCCATAGTTTACGAATAAAATGGCTATGACAGACGGACACAGGAGAGATCTTATAATGGTTCCATTTTTGCTTTTTAAGTACGGTACCCTAAAAGTAAGAATTTAAACAAAAGTACTAATAGAATCTATATTAACCCTTTAAGGATCGCTTAATATTTGAAAAAACCATCATAAAAGTACCTATTTTTTTATCACAGAAATTGAATACTTATAAGGTTTCTAAATAAAATATGCAATCAGTTTTTTTAAGGCGAAGAAAAAAGATCTTACAGAACAAATTCACATTTGTAGAAAAGCCATCACTCGAGAATTCTGTGTCTTAATGTTTGTTTTACACCATACAAATTAATGCGAATAAGAACTTTATTTATCATCATCACACAAATTTTTACAACTAATATTTGAAATAATATGTATACAGGTATATTATATTTTGATTATTAATAATTTTTTGAGTGCGATATATTTCGAAGTATGCAATACAAAGTCTAACATCACAATCAGCGCCAAGTACCACTAGCTGTAATATCCAAAGACTTCACACGGAAATGCCAGTTAAATTTTTTTGGTTTCAGAAGTTTTTCCAGTAATTAAATCTCCAGCCCGGAAATATGATGGGCACGAGAAATAACGAACGACACCTCAGCCCGTGATATTCACGGGAGCGAGATTTAAGGGGTTAATAAAAGAAAAATATTTTTCTTTGCGTGTGGGTCTATCTGTCTGTTGGCGATGGCTAGAGAAATCCATCGCACGTAGAGGTCTAGAAATTTGGATAAGGATAGACGAAGACAGGTCCAAATGCACATAAGACACAGATTTTTTCTCATTTTTTTTATAATTATCTGAGATATTAATTAAAAAATAATTTAATTTTAGAACTACCGGAAATTTGAGTCAAATTTTATAAAAATATTTCACTTCAGAATTTTGATTAAAAACAGTTCGACTTTATTTAACGTTTTTTTCTTTGTATCTTTTAAACTTATTTCATAATCAAATTTCTGGTTTGAACCGAAACATATGGTAGCCGTCAAAATAACGGTTCACGGTAGTTCTAGTGTTAAACTGGAATATAGCGAGTTTCCACCCTGGCGCCGATTGTAAATGCGCCTATCCGGGCTTTCCTCGTTCTTTGAACAGATGAAGGAAAATGGTTCCATTTTTCCGCATTTTGAAATCTCTTTCGCGTCCACTTGCTAAAAAAATGAAAAACCACGAACATTTTTGGCTGTTCTTTCTGGTCCTTATGGTATTCTGTCAAATAACTTTTTACGTTTTTTTCTGGAGTTTTAAACATCCATCCGCAAGTCCAATCTGAAAAAAAGAATTTTTTTAAAATTAATTATTACTATTTAAATATATATATATATATATTCTGAAGTTCGATTTATGTTGGTTTTCATGTTTTCCGATTCCACTGAATTCAATTTTTTTTTCCAATTCGTTCAGTAAATCCTTTCCGGAATTCAGTCCCGGAGCGCTATTTCAGAAGAATGAACATTGATCCGAGTAGTATAAATATCCCTATATGCATATATTGAAAAATTAGTTTATATTTAAATATGGTTGTGGATGAAACAGTTATTGCATTATTCCCGTTAGCTCTATTTCTGATTTTGGTGATACAATAAAGGGTCTAGCCGGATAAGCACAGCGAAAAGACCCCCACGGCCGATGTTTGAAATAACATGTGTGGTAATAAGGCTCACCATAAGAATACAATAAAGAGTGTTTTTAGCCCCTGACCTTGAACTGTCCTTGAGATAATCGGCGAAGTATGCGCCGACGCAACTATTTTTCAATTACGTTTTTTCTCAAAAAGTATAAAGGTTAAAAAAATGAAACCTACGCCAATTATTGAAGAATATATTAGTTGACATTATATATTTTTTCACATTTTTACTCAAATTTTAACATCGAAAAATAAACAAAAATATTTTAAAAAAATTATTAATGTAGTAATTTTATATTTATACCAACCAAAAAATTACAGAATAATGCTCAAAGTATGTACTTTTAAGAAAAAAAATTTCGTTAAAATCGAAGATTCGCTTTTTGAGTTATAACAAAAATAATGCTAGCAACTTGCTAAAATATTTGTAACTTTCCCTGTTTGCATTTGAAGAAAACGCTACTGTCAATGAATTGGTCGATTCATGACATTTTCACTCGGTCAGGATGCGCAGTACGCCAAAATAAGATAATGTTTCCATTTATACTACTTTCCTATAGGTTTGTTTCGTGTTTGTAAATATACTGTTATTTTGACGTACTCCGCATCCTTCTCGCGTAATAATATCAAGAATTGACAAATAAAATGATAACATTTGCCTACTATGATTTTCACATTGAAGAAGGCTATGGGGCTGCACACGTACAATGTACATGTATAACGTATCACTTTAGGGGGGTGAGTGTGGGGTGGGGGAGTCCTGGCGCTTGACATCCGAAGATATCTGTAGGGAGAGGGGAGTTGTCATTTGATATCGTTATCATTTTTGAAAAAAACAAAATATACGTTTTTCGTATCTTTTACTTTACATCTGTTATCTTAATTATTTTAAGTCTGTTTTCTTCTTTTTATGAAAATACAAAGTTATTATTAAAACCACTGAATGATTATAAAACATTTCATTCCAAAATATGGAATAACAAAACGTTCACCATTAATATTCTCCTGCCATATGCGTATATAATTCGTTGTTAGAGAAACCAGATTAGAAATTATATTTGTTATTTTTGCTAGTAAAAGATGGGGAGGAATGTTGGCCATCTGTTTTGTTTAAAAGAAGTTCTGTTTAGCCCCGGCAAGGGCGTATTGCAAGAAGACAATATTACTGTTCAATGCATTATGTAACAAAGAGCTATTATTAAAAACTTTTAAATAATAAGTACTTCTTTAAAATGTTATTTGATATAAAGTTATTTCTTGTATAATAGTGATATTTTATGAATTTCTTCTCGTCATTTAAATCAGTAAAATATGCAAATAAAAAATGTACAACCATATCTGTATATCACTGCAAACGCATAAAAAGAAAAAAATGTAAAAAAATGTAAAAATAAAAACAATTTTTATTGACTGATAACAATATTATTATGGGGAGGAGATTCGAGAAATGATAACGTATGATATTGGAAGGTTGGGAGGGGGGGTTTAAATTGCCAAAAAGTTGACAACCTTATATATTTACAGCCCCTATACAACTTCACCTGCACAATCGACTAGACCATCGACTTGATATTATTACGCGAAAAGGATACACAGTACGCCAAAATAACAAAATGTTTACAAACACGAAACAAATCTATAGCGAAGTGGTATGTAAGGAAACATTATCATATTTTGGCGCACTGCGCATCCTGCCCGAGTGGAAATGTCAGGAATCGACCAATTCATTGATAGTAGCGTATTTCTGCAAATCCAAACAGGGAAAGTTACGAATATTTTAGCAAGTTTCTAGCATTATTTTTGTTATAACTCAAAAAGCGCATCTTCGATTTTAACGAAATTTTTTTTCTTAAAAATACATACTTTGAGCATTATTGTCTAATTTTTTTGGTTGGTGTAAATATAAAACTACTACATTAATAATTTTTTTTAAATATTTTTGTTTATTTTTCTATGTTAAAATTTGTGTAAAAATGTGAAAAAAATATATATAAACTAATATATTCTTCAATAATTGGCGTTGGTTTCACTTTTTTAACTTTTACACTGTTTGAGAAAAATGTATTTGAAAAATAGTAGCGCCGGCCAATAATTCGCCGCTTATCTCAAGGACAGTTCAAGGTCAGGCGCTAAAAACATTCTATATTGTATTCTCATGATGAGCCTTATTACCACACATATTATTTCAAACATCGGCCGTGGGGGCCATTTCGCTATGCTTCTCCGGCTAGACCCTTTATATTTTAGATAAATCAAGGAATATATTATTTTGTATGAAAATCATGGCCAAGCGTGGTACAGCCAGATATTCTTAGATATTCAGGATGTTTAAAGTATTCCGAGATTCCGTTTTTTAAAGTATTCTGAAACTCTTTCTGGCAAAATGAAAAACGTACCTAGGCATGCCTAGGCATGCCATACCTTTAACACGTGTACAAGGATTGTACTTTTCGAAATGAAATTCATATAGGCTTTTTGGATTTCAATTATATATAATGTTATTAATTGGTTGGAAAATTAAGTAACATTTGTGTAAAGAGGATTTTTTTTTCTTTGTAGAGAAACATAGCAGAATGAAATCATCTTAAAAAGTCCATTGTTAAATTTCATTATAAACATTCATCGACGTACTAAGATCTCTATTTCTTCCAAAAATTTTAAATGTTCAGTTAATTTCCCGTTGTGTATTTTAGGAGTTATTTAAACAGCATAAATTTAATACCGTAAAAGAAAGCTGAACTACTGTAAAGTTCCGACTTAAAAGTAGATGCCTCGCTTTTTCTAGTAGTGCCATTTCATGAAAAACGGACAAAATGTCCTGCACGTGACGATTACATAAATACCTATATCTATTAACTTATAAGTTGTTAGAATATAAACTATACATTAAAAATAACAAAAAAACTAGGTTTTCATATTAGCATAGTTGTTTTAATTTGAGGATTACAATAGCATTGTTAAAACAGCAGTAAGATAAGGTGCCCTATTTTCGTCCCCCCAGTCACTTTTAGGCCCTAAATGTTGTAATTTTCAGTGAAAACATACCAAATTTGGATTTTACATAGACTAACCACCCACGCAAACAGAAACTTAGGCAAATATCGTACAAAAAATTTTAACAATGCGAAAAATTGTTTTTTCAAAAGTATCTGTATATGGCGAAAGAAAAAAAATGGTCCCAATTTCGTCCCCCTCAAAAAATCCAATATGCCGAGGCTTAACTTATAACTAAATAAAAATTTATTTCTAAATGAGTAAGTAATTTGATTTACATTAAATTAAGGCACCGAGAAATGTGCTAATTATCAGTGGAATAATAGCATTGCGAAACATTAGCCATCCAAATATGAGTAAAAAATTGTCATGAAAAAGCATTCCTAATTTCATCACCGGGACGAAAATAAGAACTGGAAGGGGGACGAAATTGCGACCACGCTACTTCCCAATATGGCGGAGCTTCAGTTCCCTGTAAGATGAACTGAGCGTCCTAAAATTCACTGTATGGCTACTGTCAGCATCTTACCTACGTAAAATACATGCAATGAATAAGAAATAAATACTTACAGTAACTTACGGTAAATAACGTTTTACAAACGACTAATAAGAACTTAGGTCTTCTAAAAATAGGAAATTCGGCGTCTTTAACATATGTACGCATCTTGGCAAACGAAACTTTCACAACTGACCCCTTTTACATTCCGTTCCCTGTGCCTTGCTTGATAAGTGGGGGCCACTTTCGCAGAAGCGGAGAAGTAAAGACCGACGAAATATGGGCACTTTACCCTAATATGTAGAAAAGTTATCCCGCACGTAATATGGAATGGCTCTTTAATAGGTTTAAAAATCCCCTCCACAAAAATAGGTCTCCACATTTTAAACACCCAACCTAAATAAGCTGCCTGTTTTTAATAGGTTTAAAAATCTCCATATTTTAAATCCTAGACCTAAGTAACCTACCCGCTTCAGGCCAATTCCATGAAAAACAGACAAAATATCCTGCGCGTGAGACTTACATAAACTCCTATGTCTATTAACTTATAAGTTGTTAAAATATAAACTATATGTTAACACTAAAATGACCGGAAATTTTACTCAAGTTTTATAAAAATATTTTACACGGGAATTTTTATTTAAATCTGTTTAACATATTTATTTAACTTTTTTCTTCTTTGTGTCTTTTAAACTTATTTTACAAAGAAATTTCTGGTTCGAACCGAAATATATTCATATGGTAGGGGTCAAAATGACACCTCACGGTATTTTTAGTGTTAAAAGTAACAAAAATCCTAGATATTCATATTAGCGAAGTTGTTTTAATTTGTGGATATAATAACGTTGTTACAACAATTCAACAGTAGTAATATATAGAGAAGCTGTCCCACACGTGACAAGGAATGTCCCAGTACCTTCTCCGTTATTTTCATAGCTGGATTTGGCAATACTAGTTACGTATAATTTTTTGTGGGGGGGGGGGGTGAGGATCATTGGATATTTGGATTATAATATGACATTAGTTTCAAGAGAAGCAATGTCATGTTGTCCATTGCCTAGCTTTTTTATGGTAGAAACTTCGAAACATTTGCAACCTTTCACCGATATAACTCCTATAGAATGCTCTTGTGGAATATCAGTAACTCTACAGCTGACTGCTTCAAAAGAAAATTTTCCATTTTCTTTTTAACAGTTTTCGACGCCCTGGGCACTCATCCAACCTCGCCACCTTCTAAAACAGTCTTTTTAAAAAAACTGTATTAAAAATATACAAAGACCAGAAAATAAAACAACCCTAGACACTCCTTAAATTTCACAGATTCTGAGAAAGCAAAGAATAAATATGTGAAAATTGCATTTCAATGCTCACTATTAAACGAACTCTTGTAAATCAAACTACTTTTATTTTGAATAAGCAGTGAATAATTCATATATATATGTATATATATATAATGATTTGTTCAAAGCTGCAAATACCCTGTTACATCTTTTCTAAATTCATTCTGTCAATATAAAGAAGCAAAAGAGCAAAGGTCTGTCCACACCTGTTAGAAAACTTTCAAGTGCGTGATGGCTTCATTTCATTCTGCAAACGTGACAATTTTCTCAAGTGCGAAAATATTGTGGGTGTCCGTTGGTGGATTTAATTATAGTAGTAGTTCGCGAGGGGAAATGTGGCCAAGTGTAATGGCTCTAAGTTACTAGCCTTTCTTGTGAAAAGCAATTTAATTTATGTTACAACTCCTTAATTTCAATTGCTGCCACGAGAAGTTGGGAAAAATATGTTTTGTTTTTTCTGTCGAATGTATTCAGTGTTAGAAGTCTTGCAGATGTTAAAATTTTCCCTAACCATACACACTTAACCAAAATAATTAATAATCATATGTATGTGGCGGGGTGGAGGGGTTAATAGTGATTGCTGGATAAGTATTTTATACATTTTTCTGTATAGATGGAAGTTTTCTTCAGCCATCTATGAGTAATTAATTTTCTTTCTTTTGCAAATTAATTTTGCATTGTTGATCATATAAAAGATTATGTCATTTAATTATTTGTTAGTATGTTGAAATATATGCAAATGTAAACAAGACGATCAACAGAAGTTCGAAAGAAGAACTGATGCTGATGTCGGAAGACTGTTGCACGGGCGGTATCAGGGACCGATTTACAAATTTGGGGACCCAGGGCACAGATGCGTACCGGGGGCCCCCTTGCACCGATTCTTACAGGGAAATGGAGTAAAAAAAGCATTGAAAAAGGTACTTAATAAGATAACTACTCTATTGATTTTAATAATTACTTTAAAATATCCATTAAAAAATTAAATTTGATAATCATAAATTTTCTTTTAAATAATTATTACACAGTTATGAAATTGAAACAAGTAGACGCTTTATAATAGATTGCGTGATGCTGGTTATCTTTTCCTATGCAAGTCTATATATCTGGAATGATAAAGTATGCAACAAATAATAATAAATGTTCCGTAATATCAAGCTACGATTTTTTAAAACATTAGGGGACTCTGCCTCCTACACAACCTACGCTCACCAAACCCCAAATAATCTGACGAGAACCAGGATTAAATAAGAATTAAAAATACAATATATCTTTTAAGTGATGAAGATAGAAGAAAATATTCACTACAATAAAGTAATTAAATATGATTGTTTCAGACAAAATATACAATGTTATAAAAATACAATACGAACACAATCGAATGTAGAAGGAAATCTAAAATTCCTTTAGATGCTAAAACTACACCAGATTTTGGACAATAATTTAAAACCCTCCAGCAGCATTTGGGACCCCCTAAAAATCAGGGGCCCTGGGCCCGAGCCCCGAATGCCCTGACATAAATCAGGCACTGGGCGGTATAAAATGTTTTATAGTCAATTTTCACTATTATTTCACACCATTTATTCACACTATAAAAAATAATAATCGAAAGGTGTATCTATTAAATGTAAACGATGGTAGGACACTAACTAATAATGTGGGGTAAAGGCAGTAAGTAGTGTTTAGCAGGTTAAACATGCTATAACACCAGTTTGCTCGCTGTTTACTGATTTTTTTAAGCAGAAGTTCCAATATGGCTATTCTTATCAACCAGAATCTCCTTTAACAGAGAGTTACAAAATATGTAAAAATATTAAATCAGAATATTCAAAAGTCTTTTTAGTATCAGTATTTGATACTGGCAAAAAGTGAAAGAGTTAGTACTTGGCAGGTTTAGAAACCAGGCTAATTAATCAACAAAGTTAAAATAACAAATATTATCTTAAGACTAACAGGCAAATACGAAACGAATAATATTTACAAAGTTTTACCTTTTATTTTAACAAAATTATAAGAAAACAAGAAAGAAAAATCATGCGTCAAAGATAGATTATGAAACATTTTCCAACACTTCCTCAAATTAAAAAAAAAAAAAAAAAAACTCCGCTATTTGGATAAATAAGTTAAATAAGATAAGTAAGGAAATGTTTTATAAAATAGAAAAACCGTTTGAAAAGCTGAAAGTTACCGTCCATAGACAAATATGTATTCCGATTCTTTTGAACATCCCTGTATTTCGTCTGTAGGTTTATATACAAACTATATAATGCGAAAATTTGGTTTAGCAGCAAAACGCATAACAGGTTGAAATTTCTCTTTCAGCAGTATATACTAATAGATGGGGACATACTTGAATAGTTTTGTTCAGCCCTGTAATTCACCTAGCACATTTATTACACGCTACTAATTAGCTAAAGTTTAATTCAAAATAAAACACTCTTAAAACTACTAAAATCTCATTTTCAGAAATTATCATCTATAGACGGCCATGTATCCAATTCTTTGAGTGGCTCTGTATATCATTTTATCTATATTCTGCAAACATTTACTAGTAAACTAAATGAAGTTCAACGTACTAATGCATAACTCATCTAAAAACCATCTTTAAGCAATTTACGCTCATACTCAGTAATCTTTACGAACTCTTTTCTGCAGCCCTGTATATCAACTATAGCATTTATACACGCCATATAGTTTGTATAAATATAGTGAAACTTAAAAGCGCATATCATAATTAAAAATGCATTTCCTGCCATCATCGCTAATATACAGTACTTCGGATAAAATATAATATCTGAAATCTTTTGTGTGTCTCTGTAAATGCTATACACTTCCTATTATACATGAAATAACTAAACTTATAGTGAGCCTCAGCGACGTATATCAATTTCATTATATATGAAATAGTTTAACATATTTAAAGCACGCTGCAAACAATCTCACCCCCCCCCTCCCTATACCATTATGTAACGGAATTCTTTTGTGTGGTCCTGTAAATGAATAATAACTATTCTTGGCACTGCATATTCTACAGAATGCATATTGTTTTCACTTCGCAAATGCATGTAAATTTTATTGTGCTTGAAAAGGTGTAACATCTTTAAAATTCATTTGAAACGATTTTTCCCACTGGCCGTAATGTAACGGAATATATTTGACTGTACCTGTAAATAAACTAAACATGTTAGAAACTTCATATGATATAGGGATTGTACTAGGGTAAGCGTAAATAACATCCACAAATTTCAGGACAATCCGAGTATATTTACAAGAGTTAAAGCGCGGCCAGACGGACAGACAAACCGACATCATAAACACTTTTCAATTTTGTTGGAAAGTTTTAAAAAGAGCACTCTTCATCCCCAAAGTGTTTAATGTGCTTGCCAGATATTGATAAAACATGATTAAGTTCATCCATTCCGTTTTCGGATTTTCCTATGCCCCATGTATAGGGATTACAATCCCAGGATCCCGTATCCCGAGATCCCGGGATCCCGCATCATTTTTAATCCCGAAAATCCCGGGATCTTGTCTGCCAAATCCCGGGATTTTCGGGATTGTCCTTTTTTTTAAAAAAATGGAACAATATTCAGCTGAAATAAAAAATATATTTATAGACTTTCTCTTTTGGAAAGAAAAAGAATTAATTTTTATGAAATTTATATATCCTTGAAAAAATATACATATTTCAAGTATTTTTTACATATTTCAAAGCGATTAAATCGTTTAACATGAAAACCTTTTGACTTGCAAACAGATGTAACCCGCTCGGCTATTGTTCGGGAACAATCATTTGTTTATTTCGATTTCGCCGCGTTTAGAAAGCCGGTCGTTTCAGCAACTGGGAATCACAAAATTTCGAATTAGAGTTTACTGATAAGCGTCGCATTTGAGTTTCATAGTCATTATTATGTGCTAACTTCTTTGCTTTTCGGGCGTTTATACTTATTTTGCTTTAAAGATGTCTAATGAAAATGATTTTGTAGCTCATAGGAAAAATAATGATACATCTTCAGTATGGCACTGCTATTTAAGGTCAAAAGATGAAAAAATCGCTAAACGTAAAAGATGTAGCCAAGTGCTTAAAACGTTAGGTGGATCGACTAAGGGTTGCATGCACATTTATCGACGAAACATGGTACTAAAGTTTAGAAAGAATTTAATACATCATCTCTTCCTTCCACATGTCAAGATTGCATAGAAGATGCATTGCTTTCTAAAAAGCGGAAAATAGAAGATTATTTTAGTAGTGATAAGGAATCACTGGATTTAATTTTATTGCGAATCACAGCTAAAGACTGTTTTTCATTTAACTTCAACTGATTTAAGAAACTTACTGATAGCTAAAGGCTATAATGATTTGCCAAAATCTGCAGTATCAGTTCGAAATCGTGTAGTGAACTATAATAAAAGAGTTATTTATAAGTGAAATACAAACTTTTTAAAATTCAGGAAAAAAAATTTAGTTTGACTTTTGACGAATGGACATTTACTGCAAGCAAGCGATTTGTGAATATTAATGCCCATTCAAGAAATTTAAATTTGAGCAAATTCAGCAATTTAGGCCTTATGCGCATATATGGTTCATTTACAGCAAAAAAGTGCATTGAAATGCTAACAGAGCGCTTAAACCAATATGACATTTCCCTAAAAACAGACAATGTTACAACTGGGACTTTCGATGCCGTCATATTTCTTAGAACATATTTTCAAAGGAATACCGATTAGTTAGGAAACAGTAAACTATTCAAAATAATCTTTTTTTTTTTTTTTTTCACGAGGTACGTAATAATTTTTTATATTATGCAACGTTTTCGAATTTTAACAGCTATTGCTATTTAGAAATTTAAACTATACATCTATGTATTATTTTATTCTATGTGTGTGTGTGCTAAGTTCTTTTATTTCAAGAAAAAAATCTTCATGTTAGGGAAAATCTTGCATTTGCAATATCCTAGAATTATAAACTTTAATTACGTGGGTATGAGAATAATTCATAATTTAATTCGGGATATTAATTAGTTTTTAATATTGTAAATATTTAAACTATTCAAAAACTTGTTTAACAGGAAATAAAAGAAATTATCTATAAGATGAAGCATAGACATTTCATGTTTTTTGTTGCATTTTCAAACATCAGCAGCGTATTTCTTTTAATTTTCAATTGTTCTAATATATCCTATAAGTTTTGATAATTAATTGAAGTTAATTTTTTTAATTTGGTATATTTTCATATGTAAATTAGACTGTAATTTTGCTTTGTCTTTTCTATAATATTATGATATTTAGCTATTGTAAAAATTGATGATATTACAGAAATTGTAATTTTCCTAATGTCGGGATTATCCCGGGATCCCGGGATTGAATCTAAGCAATCCCGAAATCCCGGGATTGGAAATTAGTCTCGGGATTGTAATCCCTACCCATGTAGGAAAAACGCTATGAGCAATAAAGGATGGATCTCATATTTAAAATACCATAGATAGTGGAACTAAATCACTATGTCTAACACCGAAAAACATTATGAGAAACATGTATTAGTGGTGGACATTTACTCATTCTTAAAATACTATACATATACGGGTTTTAAAAATTGTATTCAAAGAGTTAGATACCCCCAATGACAAATTGTAAAAAGTTATATCATTACAGTTAATTTTACAATTGAAATTACTAAATTTCTATTCAGCTTGTTTAGCTTCAATACGTTTGCAACGTCTTTCAGTTGTCTGGCAAGAATAACTGACATATCTTTTCCTTCTACATTCAACCATGTAATGTTCATCGAAGAAATACCTGGTGGGCCAAAAGTTCGTTAAAACTTTAAAAACTCATAAAAAGGAAGAAATTATCATAAAGGAACGCGGTTTGCAAGAAAGGACTCACAAGGCAGTCGGATTTTTTTTAACAGAAAAAAAGTTAAAAAATCACATGTAGAGGGCGCTGACGACACGAAACACAATGAACAGGTACTAGGACACAACCTGGTTGTGTCGCAGAATGTTCTGAGGGTCATGTTGAACATTTGTTATTGGAAGAACAAATAAATAGAGCTTAATCTTCATAATCCTTAATCATGTGCTTAATCCTCGTATACGGTGTCTATTATCCGAGATTCATCATCCTGCAAAATTTCATCCGTAAAACCTTGATTAATGCTGAAATAAGTTTTCGTCCCTTTGATGCCAGCGGTCAAATTTCTAAAAAATTCTTCCGGATCACCACCTTAAAAAAATGTCATTTCTAAGAAACTGATAAATCCTTATATATGATTTAGTCTCCTTTCTATTAGAAGGAAATCAAATTTTAGGATAATTATTTACTATTACTTGACTATGTCTCATATGAAGTTTCTTTTCTTCGGTGCTGATGAAGTCTGAGATCTGGCGACATGACTGTACAAAAAATAAATTTACTAAAAAAATTTCTGTAAAAGAAATTTATTAGATATACTGAAGCAATCTTTAGCCAAATTTTTTAGCATTGCAGCCAGCGCTCTTCGCACAACTATGCACAGAAACAAACAAACAAACATTTCATTTTATTATCTTCATTAGAAGATCCCAGAACTATAGAATATAAGGTAAATGCAACTATAGTGGGCAACATAGCAGTAATGGGCCACTAATTTTTAAAGTTTAAAAACAAACCCAAAATACATTTCTCAAAAACGACTGAAAGAAATCTGATTGACTAATATCCTTAAATGTTAACTTTCCCTAAACTGTTTGGAATAATTATTTTTTTGCTGCCGGTACATTTGTTTATTTTCTAGAGTGTTTTCAAAAGCAGATTTGTTGGCAAATTCTTAGAGATATCATTAAGAGATAAGTTTTTATATAAAACAAGGTGGAACCCGTCGAATTTCGACGAAAGAAAATGTTTACAAAGGAACTGTAGCATCAAATTTATAATACATCGACAATAATAATTACAATAAAATATCCATCTTACACTTCTTAGTTTAACTCTCTAAAGACATATTTTAACCTAAGATTAACAAAATACTTTTTTTCCTAAACTTCAACTGTTAAAATTATTGAAAAATTAAACTTTATTCATATACATAATCAGTAAGTAACATATAATCAAGATAAGTAATTTTGATTAAGTTATCAATTGATGCTTGGTATTACGGAATGAAAAATCAGCAAAAATGATTGGCACAGATGTCATATTCGCCCCATATTGGCGCAATTTTTTTCTGACGCCAATGTGATATACGCAATGTATACTTAAGCGGCGCCAAAGTGTCGTTATTTTGCTTGATATGGTAACCCGGATGTTGTTGTTTATGCTGTTGATGTTTTCGCCAAATCGGCATCGGAAAAATATCGCGCCAATATGGGGCGAATATGGCATCTGGGCCAAATGATTTCACCTTGACATAATCATAAAATTTTTCCCCTTTAAATCTAAACCGAATCAACTCATTTTCCACCTTTCACATCCATATTAACCATTTAAAAACATTTTAACGCGCAATAGGTTATTAATAAATATATTTTCAAGCTTGAAGTCACGTTTGCCAACTATTACAACTTTCCATGTTAAAATTCCCACTCGTGATTTGAGGTCTTAGTATAATCTCTGTACCTGCGCGTAAAAATTCCAGAAATTTATAACTTTTAGGCATATTCAAGGGGAAGTATCTCATTTTAGCAAATAAAATTATCGTTTTCTTTTAAATATGATGTCATTTTCAGCCGCTGAAATATTTAACCTATTGTTTAAAACTCAATATCAGCGAAATGAAAAAATAGTGAAATATAACAGCATCATCAGGGAAATTGTGTCTTTTTTAAAGTGTAACGTCATTTTCTGTACAAATTTAAAAAAAAAAAAAAAAGATATTTTTAATTGTAATGAGAAAATGGCATCAGTAAGAATATAATCAATAAAGATAACTAAACCACTTTTAAAAGAAATGAAGTATTTCAGTTGCCACGATTAGAAAATTGGTATTAAAAACTATAAAAAAATTAATATCTCAAAAATAAATTAAGATACAGCTTTCAAACAAATTGCGTTTAAAAGTGCATTTTTTTCTGCATACGAAGGTGTAAACCTTTAATATGTGCAATTTGCAACAAAATTTGCATTAGCGAAAATTGCAAAACCGAAATTTCATTTCAAATTTCAAAGTGTTGCCATTCGCAGAATGACGTATGCATTACGCACAGATAAGTTTGTCCTTTATAATATAGATACTGTTTCTTTAATATTATGTTTTATTTTGATTTAAATTCCTGTTGCTGTTCATGCATCAGAAATCGACAATGCCCACTGCTGGAGCATAGAGGAAGGTAATATATATATATATATATTTTTTTTTTTTTTTTTCCGGAGAATATCTTTTGAAACTTTGAATGTTTATGCTGATACATGAAGGTTAGGACTAGTCTAAAATTTATATATATATATCTTTAGGAATTCATTAACATTTTAATAATAATATGATATATGTCCTTAAGTGGCCTATTACTGGTGCATTTACCTTAGTCTCTTTCTGAATTTTTGAGATATACCTCTTTCACATACTGTTAGGCTCCGGTATCTTGGCGTTTCGAACACGGAAATGCGGACGATTCTATTCTGGATAATTGGTAAAAGTTTGTAACGTACTAGGGAGAATGGCATCCATAATTGGTGGGTTAGCCTAAATAGTAACAACCATAAGCGGAAATGTATTTTGAGAAAATATATTATTTACAAATGTATTGTTTAAATGTGGTCGTTTCTAATAGCAATACGCCTATTAATAATTATGTTATTTAAAAACTTAAACGATGCTTCTGATTATAAAAATGATGATACTAATGATTGAAATGAATTGTAAAAGTAAATTTTCAACAATGGCAATTCTTTATATATATAAATTATTGCAGACCATTTCATAATATTTTAATATGAATTTATTAATAATTTTCAAATTATAAAGATGTGTTTGTATTTTTTTAAAAATGCCTAGATTATGTTTGGATCCATTCATTGTGTATATAAATCTCTCTCTCTCTCTTGTTAACCACCGGAATGCTATTTCTTTCTCCCAGCTTATTTTGTCTCCAATAAATAACGTTACCTTGTGTACGCGAGTCGTAAAACAAAAGCCGATGTTTCATTGTGCGATTAATTACCCTACAGCATTTTTTAAAACTTCTAAGCATCGCACATTTTCAATGATTATACCGTCGTATTGAGGAAAAAAGGTACCTTTTAATGCAATTTGTTTGAAAACTGCATCTTCATTTGTTTTTGAAATATTAATTTTTTTGTAGTTTTTAGCGACATTTGTTTCATTTTGGCAACTCAAGTACTCCATTTTTGTAGGAAGTAAAGAAAAAATTGTTGAAAAATAGCAATTATATCTTTTTGTTGCCATTTTCTCATAGAAATTGAAAAAACAAATTAATTAAAATACGTGCTATTTTGAGAAAAATATAAATGAAGGATTTATGATAAAACATGGAGCTATTAAAAAGTATATTTAATTTTAAGTATCTATATTAATGCAAACGACGTCATTTTACATAAAATAAAAGCCTATGCTTTAAGTCATAAAATTGAAATATGTTTTGCAGTAGAGTCCCGATTACCCGAGTCCCGCTTAACCGAGTTATTTCCTTCTGATGGACTGGTGGATTCTATTATTATGAAACAGCCATTATAAATGAAGCGTTAGATGAAGATGAAAGAGCAGCCGTAAAAAGTTAGAACTCTGATTTTCTGGTCAGAATGGAAAAAAAAAATTATGGCCATTTTTACCTAACTAATAACCTAACTAAAACGGAAAATTTTCCGATCCTTGGGATTCCGTTTTAAGAGGTTTTAGTACATAAGGGTTTCTTTGTCAGCGCAAAGTTTCAATTAAAAATATGGGCAACCTTTTCCCACTCTTCCACTCCGTTCAGAAAGCTGACTATGTCTCTGAGCACTGTCTTTTTTTAGAAAATGTTTTTTTTTTACCGAATCTTCCACTTTTATGCATTAGATAGTCCTATTTGAAATTAAAAAAGTGATTCTAATTATTTAAATTGCATTAAAGTTGACATTTTTAGGAATCTTATAGGCATGCTTACCTTAGAAAAAAATCTCATTTATGAGTCGGATTATGATCGTTGTTCATGTAGGTTCTAAATTTATAATGGGCTGATAGAGCAAACTGAGATGAAAGCATCAATTATAAATCGTATTCAATTATAAAAATCAAGTGATACTTATGTGATACCAAAGTCCATTTTCATTCCATTTTTTCTGCATTGCTCATTGATCTTTCAGCAAATACCTTTGTATCCGCAAACAAGAGGATTGCCTTTTGTTACCTTTTCCTCTGATATTTTTCCGACTGATTTTTCATCTAAAGTGTTGCCATTAGGGAACTGTCGGTGTACCTGCTGTTTTCTCATTACTCCTGCCGACATTTCTTATTTATTATGAACTTAAGCCGTGGGCTGCTATGTTCGTATTTCTGTTTCTTCCAGTTTGCGGGGTATAAATCTGCAATTGCCAGGAAGGAGGGGGTTTATTCAACTCTTTTGATGGGCTTTTTCTTTTCAGGAGAAAAGGGTTCGGACTCGGCAAATGTCGTTGATGATGTTTAATTTTTAGTATCATAGGTGTGATGCTTTTATGGGCTCTGATTTATAGCTGCGTTTTGAAGGTGTTAATGCTTCACGGAATGGCGAAGTTTTTCAATGAGAACAGGTTGTGAAATTGTTGCTTGATAAGAAGACCCCTGCCGATGAAATGATTCATGATGTTGCCAAATCAGACAAATAAAATCGATCTTCTATGCTAATTAAAAGTGATGAATCGATACTGCCCTATCCAGCTTGTTGCGTATAAACATTATGTGTATTATTGCGGTATCAAAACAACTTTAATTAAAGTTTATCAATTGTAAGAAATTTATGTGTTTTTTATTATGCTTAACATCTCACAGTCATAAATAATCAATTAATACTGTGTGATTTGTTATGCTACATATCATTTTATGTGCAATTAATATCTTTCAAAGTTAATCATTCTCAGCAAACAATAAATCAATAGAAATAATCATAAAAACATAGCTACGACTGAATGCTTTAGAATATAATAACTTACTGACTATGTAGATAGATGCGCTACTGATAAATATATATATTTGTCTTTTATTACATTAAATTGAAAGTTGAGTTGAAATATATTTCATAATAGAAACGCAATTAAAAAACAAATATGATAAAAAGGGTAAAAAATATCGCATATATATTTTAATTAAATTTATTACATGAAGAAAACATCATTTGAATTTATATAGTGCTAAAATCATTGCAACAAAACAATAAAAGGCTAATTAATATCATGATTTATTGCTTTGTGGAATTCTTGTGAACAACTAACTGATAACTGTAAATTCAATTATAGGAGCAATAAATCACTAAAAATTAGATTAGCTAGGTCACAGTTTCGAAAGATTAAACAGTGGTTGAATGCCAGTTGTAGTAGTACTACTACTAATGCCTACTAATAATTGTAGTTAACGTCAAATAAATTCATTTTATGCTATCATCCATGAAAATTTTGATCTTTTGGGAAAATACTCAAATATTTTATTACAAGAAAACAAATTCACTACTTTTAGTAAAAAAAAAAAAATAAGAAAAAATATGGAATGTAAAATTTAATTATATCTGGTATTTACAGTCCCGGGGAAAAAAATGCAATCAACTTTACTACTTCTACCTCAAATCATCCATGAAAATGCAACTGGTACCAATCAATTATTAATAACATTTACTAATTAATGCTGTATCTAAATTTTGCTTCGGAATTCGTCTTCATATAGAAATTGTAATAAACATTATTTTTTTCAATTCCAACAGTCGATTTCAACATTTTATTTGGATTCTTCGGTAAATTTATCTTCCAGATACAAAATGAACAATCACTCAGTCAAGTAGTTTAGGACTTTAAAGTTTGGAACTTCTAATGCTTTTTAATCGCTACAAAACAAATTGCAATGTGGGGAGTTTTTGAAGCATAACTCCAAAAGTACTTGGTGAAATAAACTGTAAAGTTCGATTCCTTTCTCAAAATCGATTTTTGGTAAACAATTTAAAGGTTACGATTCATAATTATTTCGAAAATTAATGTCGAAAGAATAGCAGTAAGTTGGATACGATGAAAAATGGGGAAAGATGACGAATTCAGTATTTCTTACAGTTAATCACAGACACGCTAGCACATCGCGGCCACCAAAAGAGTTCCCTGGAAGCGAGACATGCGCATCAGGACAAACATGCCCATTCTTACGTTGAGAGAAGTTATAAGCATTAGTTTGCTTTCCAAAAATTATGGCCCATAGGAACGTAAGGATCCATTCTACCTTAAGTTTTTCAGCTTGCTCGCGAAAAATATTTTGAAAGTAGAACTCAAGACCTACAAATTCACAGGAGATCCATTTACTTTGCAATAGTCTTTGTTACTCGTTTAAAAAAAAAGTAATTTTTGTCACCTTACGCCATGGGTGGGTAAATATAACGAAAATTATCTTTTCTTTTTACAATCCCGTAGTCTGCCCCTTTAAAGTTCGAAGAGCCAATTGTAAATATCCATGGTATCAGACAAGATGTGGACGAAGTTCTCATGCAAACATCAGTTCATAAATCCATTCTCAATAGCTAAGAAAAATTGTAGAAGCTTAACATCATTGTCTTACCCCACCTTACTCTACAGATTTTGGAATTATTTTTCGTAAAAAAATATGAATTGTAACAGAAATCATTTTCTAGAAGCGTAAAATATGCGAATCCAAAATAATCGCTCATTCCACCAAGTAGTTTTAAGCTTCAAAACTGCAAATGTTAACACTCCACGCGTTAAAATTTTTGCCCCTTATGCGTTTCTTCATAAGCTACCATCCACATCGTAATGTCATCATTTCTTAATGGATGAACCGAATTATCTACAACCATGAATGTGGTATCTGGGTATATTAAAACGTCTAGGTGCTACATAATGACGTACGTGGAAATTTTTTCTAGTGGTAAATTCAGAAATAAGAGATCATATTCCAAAAAGTATAGATAATACGACCAAATGTTCAATATAAATATGTAAAGCATCATCTATTTACAGGGCGTCCAGCAAAGAACTCCCAGATTTTAAAATTAAATAACTCGGAAACTAAGAACGATAGAAGATACAATACAGTACAATACAATACAATCTGATACAATGGCTTCAAAATTAGTTGCAGATTTCGTCGACAGGTGGCGCTGTACGGTGAAGTCGCAACACAGAGTCGGAGAAATAGGCTGCAGACTGTCTTTTACAGCAGTCGTTCCAATCATAAGCCATTCTGCCTGTTCACTGAAATTTCTGGGAAAGTTTGCAAATCGTTTTCTTATTAGGACCTTTTGCAACTTTAAACTGCGCCTTGTTGCCGTAAGAATGCGATTTAACTGGCGATACTCGAGTACTAGAAAAACACATTACTTCACAGAATAGAAGGCTTCATTCATTTCCTTCAGTGAGAAGATTGATAGCTCTGTACTTCAGAGTACTTTGTTTACAGATCCCTCAATGGCTACAGTGCCACCTGTCGACAAAATTGTTAACTAATTTTAAAACTATTATATCAGATTTTCACGGCTTTCAAAATAAACATACCACTAGTTTCTTTCTTCCATCGATCTTAGTTAGCGAGTTATTTAATTTTAAAATCAGAGAGTCGTTTGCTGGACGCTCTGTAGTAAGTAAAGGCATACTGCGCACGCAGATGTGGTAAATGGTTGCCTGTACAGACGAAAATATCAGATTTTTCTTTTTCGATTTTACTGCGCACAGTTTTTGATTTGAATTTGCATACAGTAGCATTCTGATTTGATAAAATTGCATTTTCATACTCTTAAAAAATGTTCTTTCGTTACCTAAACTAACAGCAGTTACTATATGAATTTCAAATTACATCTTATGATTATAAAACCAACTGAGAAGATTAGGAAGTATTTTTCAAACTAATGCTGAAATTAATGTAGTTTTATCTGAAACGAATAAATCATAAATGCAAATTCTTAGTGGTTCCTAACTTAACTAGTACCAGTTAGTTATTTGCGGAAGATTTTTCAGTAGAACACGAATTTAAAAAAGAAAAAAAAAAAAGAGAGAACATTTATGTCTCCTATATAGTCTCGAAATTTGTCCAGGATCATGCAAAGAACAGTTCAAGCTATTTCTGACATCCGTCTTCCATTCTGAAAGTTAACATAAAGTTTGCCCTTCTTACGTTTCTTCATTAGCTACCGTCCGCTTAGCAATATCATCCATTTTCTCAGTGAGAGTTATGGAATTCCTAATTACTTTAAGTTAGAAACTGTACTAATTTAGTGACAGCAAAAACACTTTAAGTAATTTAATCGCACGGCGAATATATCTCATCATCCCATCGATTGATGCAAAAAACTCATAACGAGCTAGATTCGTCGTTTTACCGGAATCGGTTAACGTGTGTTTATACCGTCTGTGTAAAAAGCACCCGGAATTGTTAAATAAAACGCAAAAAATTATTCTTTCATCAAAATTTGTTTTGCCATTTTCAAAGTAAACCCCATCGAGTTTAATACAACTATGCCAGCGCAGGAAACAATCTTCCATACTTTTCAGGTAGGTAAATTTTGGTATTGCCTTTAATTTCCTCTGCGAATTTACTTTTATGGCCTCACTTGATACAATACATTTTCCTCGAAGTGTTAATTTTAGCTTCGTGAACAGGAAAAAGTCATAGACCATCATCACCAGGCGAGTACGACCCTTGTTCGATGACATTAGTTGCGTTTTTGTCCAAAACCTCTTGCAGAACAATAGAAAAAATTTGAGGTCTTTCGAGACCAGTCGTATGGCGATGCGTTTCAAGCCCAAAATATTAGTCATAAACGTCATAAAGTTATGAACGTATTAGTCATAAAGTTATGAACGTTACTAAAAGATATGTGAGTTATCTTGAGACAACTCTCTAATGCTCGTTTAATCTCTAACTCTCTAATGCACCATTTACCTCAACCTAGAAAACCTCGGTCGAACGCTCAAATGAAATTCACGATTGGCCTGATTAGATGGACAGCAGCCGAAGCCCAATCAGATTAATGATGCGTTGTCATTTGAAGATTCGACTGAGGTTTTCTAGGCTAAGGTAGGCGATGAATATGAACATAAGACTCATACGACGATTTTCAAGCACTAGCTTCTTGATTTGATCCATGTTTGAGCCATTAGTAGACGCTGAAGAGCTACCAGGACGCGGCAAATTAACTATCACTTCTCAACCTTAGTTGAGTTCTTTATACTCTTCATATGCCTATATTTTTCGCATGCACGATTCACCGTAGCTCTTCTGCAATATTTTCAGTTATTCAGCGCACGAAATTTTGTTCGAAACATAAAATTTAAGGCAAACTCTTTGTTGAACAAATTTTTCCATTATAAAAATCGCAGAGCATTCTAAAGTATGTCTGAGAAAAACAGCTGCTTTCAATACACTACGTCACAGATGGTGCTCGCTCAAACTTGGCATTTTAACTCGGCATAGTTGTCCCAAATTATTTTTTAAAAAAATGTCTTGATATGGGCATTCTCACAATGTTTTGACTTTTCAGAAATAAAAATCTGGTGAAATTAAACTTACTAAAATAACATTTTAAACTTATAGACGAATACTTTAATGATTCAAAATAGAGAAAAAATGGTCAGCAGCGAAAATTTTTTTTATTTAACTGAGGTTTAAGTTAAACTTGCGAGTTTAATTTTACTTACCATTCTTACCGCAATAACTTTTTATTTTCTACTAAATTTTTACTTATAATGAATTTGCATAACACCCACAGGATATTCAAATAAGAAATAATAACAATGTAGTACTTTTAATACAAAATTTTGGTATAACATTGTCTTAAAAGGGTGTTAAAGAAAGGACGGTAAGGAAAAATAAGGGAACGGTATAGGTAAAAAGGGACGGTAAAGGAAAAAAAGGGGGGACGGTATAGGAAAAAAAGGGACGGTAAAGGAAAAAAAAGGGATGGTAAGGATAGGACGGTAAGGAAAATTACCACTTATTTTTAGGCAAAATCATATTAAGACTAAGTGATAGCCACAACGTTCATTAATTTCTAGAAACAGTTATTTACATTGGATTAAATTTTTTAAAAAAATTACCTCAAAAAGTGCAGGAATAAACCTTGCGGACGGTAAGACGATGCTTGAAACTGATATTCAAATGATGATTTAAATTTTTCAGTAAATTTCCTGTCAAAGAATTTTAGGCATTCTTTCTCTAGCATACTTCTGCACGAGAAAAATGTTGAAAAATATTTTGTGGCTGCATCTGAAGTGATTTTCTGTATAAGTTTAGTGAGAGGGACGGTAAGGAATCTAAAACCCAGGGACAGAGTTAAAAAAATAATAACAACCCTAAAAATGTGTGCAGGTTAATTTTTTGCTACATATTTATATAAAACAATAGTCCCAGTTTCGGAAAAAAATTACTTCGAATTACCTTTATTGAATAAATACATAAAAATAAGAACGGCTAATCAGTGTATACAAATTTTTACAAAAATTTATTGAAACAATTTTATACAGACAGCTCCAAACTTAAAAATCAGCATCAGGGATACGGGACGGGATTTCGTGGTGTATTTGGACGCCCAACATCGTCTAAAACTTATTTATCTCGTTAAAATTTTTATGCAGTCATGCAATGGGATGTTTAACAGTATAAGAATTTAAAAAAAAAACAAGAATATGTCTAAAATAAAAATTATTATTCAGGGACAGAAAAATATAGAAATGTCAAAAGATTGTGAGAATGCCTCATATCTTTTGTGGTCGTCTCTTAAATGCAGGGATGAGATTTTCGACTTTTTGTACACCGGTATAATCTTAGAGAAAATGTTATTTTATTTAATCGGATAATAGAACAACATTTTCTCTATGATTATACTAGTATGCAAAAAGTCGGAAATTCATCCCTGTAAATGATAAATTCCGAGTATTTTTTACACAGTAGATGTACACAGTTGTTATGTAAAAATGTTTTGGATCATGAGTGTCATTACCCTGTGAACTATATGATCAACCTCTCCTGAATTTGCCTTTAGGGTTCATGTATAATCTTTCATATTGTTGTTGCTGTATGAGTTTAATAAAATATACCTAGGATAAATTATTTACAATTACAAAACCCACCAAAATATTAACTTTAAATGTGGTTTTTTTAAACTAATGCTGAAATTAGTCTAAGTAATGTAGATTTGTCTGAAATGAGGAAATCATAAACGCAAGTTGTTAGTGTTTCCTAACTTAACGAGCTCCAGTGAGTTATTTGCGGAGTTTTGTTTAACGAGAACACGAACGGAACAAGAAAGAAAAGAATTATGTCTCCCATATAATCTCGAAATCTTTCCGGGATCATGCAAACAGAAGTAGAAGCTATCTTTGATATTCGTCTTCCATTCCACGAGTTAACATAATGTTTGCCCCTTGCACGTTTCTTCATAAGCTACCGTCAACATCGCAATGTCATCATTTCTTCACGGGAGTTATGGAAAGAAAAACACATCCTTTAAGTATATTTGAAAGAGAAAGTAATAAAATATCGTGTTTTTGTGTATTTTTATCATGCAAATCGGGTAGACTTTTTCGTGACCACGAATATGCTTTATTCTCTTTTGCCGATTTAATGGCAATGACGACTGCGCGAGTCCAGATCATAAATTTGATAAGAAGAAATAAACGTTAGACTCGGGTCATTTTTCCGATAATATTTTTTAAAGTGAGGATCTGTCAGTGCGGCAGAAGGATTTGATGTGAATGTGATATTGAGGGGTAAATATTCCTGTTTAATTGCGCATGATCTAGATGTTTCGGCTCACAGCATAACTAACAAGTTACTCGTAGGCATATATTTCTAGTCATGTCTTGGGTTAAATAGTAGGTAGCATGTTACGGTAAATCCGCAAACTTACCTTCTAGTAGTGAAATTATGATGACTAAAATCATGTCACATGCTTGGGAGACGTATTATAAAAACACAGCTGCTAGTCGTCTGGTTATTTTTCAAATCAGATAAATCCGGAATTTATTTAATAAATGTTTCTTTTTCCTATTTAGTACTTAGTAAAATATGTTTATTTGACTTGGGAAATAAAATGGAAAATCGCAGCTAAGTGAAAAGGAAAAAGAAATTTGAGGCATAATTTCTTAAAATGAGAAATAAATATTTAATTCAGGAGTTCTCAACACGTGGGCGTGCACCATCGAGATGGATCTATACAGTTTTATGAAAAAAAAAATGAAAAAATACCCCAACTATCACATAAAAATGACTGTACTACAAATTTTGTATTAAATACATTTTGAAAATGTACTTATTTTATCGTTTCTGATAAATTATTCTGAAGGAATTTAAAGAAGGCATGTCTGACGAGTCGCCGTTTAAAAAAAGAATTATATTCATAAAGCAAATATGAATAAAGTAAGTAATAAATAAGGGTATGACACATTCGCATAACTTTTTATGTTTTCTTTGTTGCAAATGCATAAAAATGAACTATAATTTGTGAATTTTCAAAATACTTTGTGAAACGAATGCATGTAAGTATGAATGTATGCCAAGTAATATGAATTAGATAATTAAAAGAAAATCAAAATGGGTAAAATTTTTTTTAATCCATCATACTGATTATGAAGTATTTCTTTAAAAGTATAATGTGCATCAACAAACGTTCTTACTTTGTAAATAGATTTTTCAAACAAAGATGTCTTAAAATTCCTTTCCCGCCTGAATCCACGACCAAAACAACATTATTTCAGCTTTGGGCGAACATGTAGTATAGCTTTAAAATATAAAATATTCACGATCAGAAAAGCGCCATTTTTCAAAAGAAAGTATGAAAGGTATTACTACAAATGAATGTAATCCGATTAAATTCTTAACATTTAGCCCATAGCTGCCAACCTTCCGATTTTTTTTTCATGTCAATCATACTTGAACTAGAAATTTTAGTTGATAAATAAAACCAACTTGAAATCAAACGACTACCACACAGAATTGTGTATTACAATTCTCTCCTAACCTCGTCCATCTCTTTCTTGTTAATGATGCAGTTAATAATTTCCTCGTCACTCGTCCCAATTCTTTCTCCGAAATTCAAACAATTGTTATCCATAACATCATCAAAGACCGCAAAGACTCTGTGATAATATTACTAAAAATGCTTTTAAACATTTGCCTACTAACTGTATTCTCTATATCACCTTATTGGCTTATTCTATGCTAAAATTCTGCTACTTTCCGAAACCTTGGAAAACATCTATCATATCCCCCATTCCTATACCAGCTTCTGATCTTAATGATTCCGTTCACTTTCGACTCATTATCCTTCTTTAATCGTTAAGAAAAGTAGTTGAAAGTGTCTTTCAACCCCAGATCCGTGAGTTTTTAAACAGCAACAAAGTTCCAATGCCTGGACAATTTCGCTTCAAAGCTAAGAATTCAACACAACACTATAGCTGTTTCATGTTGTGGAGTTCTTAACCCAAAACTTCAATCCGAAGAAACAAGTTGTCATTTTCTTAGGCATTGGCAACGCCTTTTACAAAGTCTGGCACGAAAGCCTTTTTTTACAAATTAATTCTGATAAATATCCCATCCGGACTTTACATTTCATACACTATCTTACCTTGGTGATCGTACTTTGTCTTTGCCTAACTATCTTGGGCTTTTTTTTATTCATCTCGATTGTTTTAACTCCTTCCGGCACAGAAAAGTTCTGTTCGTAAAATTATGAAATGATTGACAGACCCTGAAATTTACAAATGACTTTTTTAGAAATTATTGGGTCATTCGGAAAGTCGTTTCCGTTTGGGAAAATCAATTCGTACCGGAAAATTCTGCCATTTAATTACTATAGATTAGATATAGGAATTGATGTCTAATAATTAAATGATAGAATTTTCCGTTACGAAGTAATTTTACCTAACCGAAACGACTTTCCGAACGACCTAATAAATACTTGGTTATTTTAACCCCTTAACGCTCGAATTAAATTACGGTTGAATAATTCAAATTGCTTATTGGCACCACTTTTATGAAAAAGAAATATTCACCTTATTTAATGACAGTAAAAACGATACTAAAATATAGCCAATTTCACTATTTTATAAAACTGGTGGGAATCAAACACTTTGAGTAAAAGACACAGCCCGAGAATATCTCGGGAGCGAGAATTAAGGGGTTAAACTATAATTGCAAAAGCAAAATTTTATTAAAATATTATTGGTGCCGTTCGTAAGTTTGGAATTAAAATTAGGTGGTCCCGACGTGGGACCACTGTGCCAGAAAGGGTTAAACAATGGAGTTATGAATAAAGAAGATGAGGCATATAGCGTACAGTCTACCAGTTACGAGTGAAGTAACTGAGGAGGGTGTCACAAGATGGCCGCTGCTTTTTTAAAATCGAATCTATAGTTTCAGATTACCCGCAGGGCAAACGTCCCACCAGTAAAATTGAATAAAAAATTTCATCTTATTTAAGCGTCTTATTCATGGAAATTTTTTCTCACAAATGTCGTAAAATTTTCTATTTGTTTTTTCTGGTGTCAGTTTGCCTTATAAAACTCATCGTTTGTTTCCCTGGTTGTCACAATATGGCGGAAGAATATTCAACAGTTAAGCTCAGTTTACCAAAGTAAACTTCTACCAGTAAAAATGAAAATCCGTTTCGACAATTATTTATGACTGTAACTTTGCAAAAAATAAGCCGTTTAAATAAGGAGAAAATTTCTATATAAATTTACTGGTGGAAGTTTCACTATTTTAAGGATATGTCAGTTCCTCTTTATTAGTAGTTCCATGGGTTAAACATGGGAATATGTTAAAATTTCAAACTTGTTTTCATTTTTAATGTAATTACATAGCTCCCAACATTAATTTAATGCTTTAATGCAGACTCGTCTGGCATTTTCCGGGCTCAGGATAATAACCTTAAATGTACCTAAAATTGCCTTACCGAATTGGCATTGTTTCAGAATATGGAACGTTAAAACTTACAGACCCTGCCCAACTGAACTTAAGGCTCTTCTACCGTCAGGCGAAGACACGAACTAATGCTATTCCTATGGGAAAGTTCTTTTCTAATATTTCGTTTACATTTTGATATTTTTAAATAATTTTTCTTTTTGTATTCGATAGCTGAGCTCAATCCCTAAAGCTGCTCTTTTTTACTTTTTCGATTTTGGTTGCGGATTTTTTTTTTTTTTTTTTTTTTTTTTTTTTTTTTTTTTTTTTTTTTAAGATGACACTTTTACTTCCGGAACAGGTTCCGGAATTCAGGTTTTACACTGGATCCCGTCCAGTGTAAAACAGGATTCATCAGAAAACAAAATTCACGATGGAAAATCCGGCTATGAGACTCGTTGTTACAAATACCAGTGTGGGAATGCAACGCATTGGGGATAATCGTCAACGCACAATGCCTGTACTCTTTGTAAGTGGCAGGGGTATTGTGTGTCCTCATGCAGTATGCGCATAATGCTGGAACGATTTACACCCAAGACGTGTTCGCTTACTCGGAGACATGTTTGCTGGTTCCTGTCAAATTCTCGTAGCACGGTTTCTTCTACGACAGACGTGCGTGCAGTGCGTTCTCGACCGATGTGGCTACGTACTTGGCAAGCTCCTGCTTCACGCAATCTGCGGTGCAATTGTCCAAACAATACATGACTTGGCCGACGTCTGCTTGGGAAGAGCTCAAGGTACATCCGTACCGTGGCTCGTGGATTTCCATCCGCGGCGCCATATACGTAATGCATGTCGGCCAATTCTGCGTTACTAAACCGATTTATCCTTCTCCTGCAACGTCCTCGCTTGAAATGATTACGCTTCCCACTCTCCCGTAAGCCTGCGCTCATCGCCCTCTAGCGGTCGCAGTTTGCATTTCCCAACACAAGTTCCTATGTAAATCTCGTTTATCATGATATGACAGACCAAAATGTTACGTTTGTAAACGACCTTTTGAGACACTCTGTATATATATATCTATATATTGTTTCTGATCATATTAAAAAATGGCTAAAGAAATTGCTTGCCAATATAAAAGACACTAGAAATCCTAAGAGAAGTTCACCAAGGTTTCAGGGAAAAGATTGTTGCTTTCAGATTTAGAATTCAGCATAACATTTTGATGACAATCTCACAAAACAGAAATGACATTTTAATTAAAAGTAGATTATAAGTTTCTTAATTAATATTACACTCATCTGTTAAAAATTAGTTTTTATAAAGTGAAATCCCACAAATTAATATTTATATAAAATTTCTTTTTCGGGAATTTGGAAAAAATGTAAATAAAAAAACTTTCTTGTTGTATATATGTTACTGTGAAAGACCGAAATTCGAGAATGTCGACTTTCACCTGTGAATGTCAACGTATACCAAAAACGTCGGTGAAAGACCGAATATTTTGATTATATTCTTGTATATTCGAACCATCACCAATGAATGTCAACAAACACAGATATGCTCTGGTGGAAGTCGAAAAGAGAAGTGATGTTTAACAGAGAGGCTGAAATCTGTCGCCAAATTCTTTGTTCTACTGCGAGTCAGTCAGCTTTGAGTGTGTTCAAGAAGCACGCGAGCTCAGGAGACAGGAACATGGAGTGGGTCTGTATCGTGGATGCAATAAACGTTTAGCACGTTCACGAACAAATCACGCTTTGATTAATTATGGTGCTAATTATAAAGATCATTTGTTCAAAATGAAAGACGAGCTAGATGGCTGAATGGATAGCGCTTTGAACTCGTGACTGGAGGCTATGGGTTCAAATCCTTCGCGCTCCAAATTGTGTTATAGTTTTTTTTTTAATTTTTTTTTTATTGGTTGCTTTATATTTTTCATAATAAATAAGATATTTTTGATAAAGATAAATTTTTATAATAATAATACAGAAGTAAGTGTATTTTTATTATAATAATAAAATACTTATTTAAATACGAGAAAATTAGGTATTTCGCGATGAAAGTTTTACATTTGAACGCCTTTTAATATTCAAAGTGATATTAAGCAAATGAAAATATACGTTTGCGCGTAGGATAATTTCTTGAAGTTTTTCTTTCCTTTTTTTTTTTTTTTTTTTTTTTTTTTTGAGTACTTTAGGAGCGAATTTTTGTCAAGACTGGGATGCAAATCATATTTTACGGTGTTAAAATCAACATGGAAAATATTATAAAAACTAGAGAACAGGAATTCTGCTTTTTCAGAATTTAGTGTCGCCCCGGCATTTCCATTACTTCATTTTCTTCTGGTGGACTGGTGGCTTCTATTACTATGAAAGAGCCATTATAAATGAAGCGTTAAAAAAATTATGACCATTTTCTTTCCCATTCGGACCAGAAAATCAGAGTTCTAACTTTTTACAGCAGCTCTTTCATCTTCACCTAACGCTTCATTTATAACGGCTGTTTCATAATAATAGAAGCCACGAGTCCATCAGAAGAAAATAACTCGGTTAAGCGTGACTTGGATAATCGGGACTCTACTGCAAAACATATTTCAGTTTTAAGACTTAAAGCACACGCCTTTATTTTATGTAAAATGACGTCATTTGCATTCATATAGAAACTTAAAATGAAATATAGTTTATAATAGCTCCCTGTTTTATCATAAATCCTTCATTTATATTTTTCTCAAAGTAGCACGTATTTTAAATAATTTTTTTTTCAATTTAATTTTTTTAATTAATTTTTTTTTCTCCATTTTATGAGAAAATGGCAACAAAAAGATATAATTGCTATTTTTCAGCAATTTTTTCTTTACTTTCTACAGAAATGGCGTACTTGAGTTGCCAAAATGAAACAAATGTCGCTAAAAACTATTAAAAAATTATTATTTCAAAAACAAATAGAGATGCAGTTTTCAAACAAATTGCATTAAAAAGTACTTTTTTTCCCGATGTGATGGTATAAAAACTGAAAATGTGCGATGTTTAGAAATTTTAAAAAATGCTATAGAGCATTTAATTGTACAATAATACATCTAATTTGTTTATTGCTAGCGTCTGTAAGCTAACGTTATATTTTGGACACAAAATAAGCTGGGAGAAAGAAATAGCATACCGTGCCGGGGCTAATAAATGTAATAGATGTACAACTAAATGTTTGATGTTTAACTAAAAATATCTGCACATATATTTTTTAAAGATATAAAATATATGGCGTTTTGCATTTAGTTTTGTGGTGAATAAAGTATGATTAGAATGTTTATAAACTTTCTACTGAACGTATAAGAAGTATTTTCCTCATACTAACAGGCCCTAATTATCAAATAGGCACAAAAAGCACGTGCTTCCCTTAGAAAATTGGAAAGGACACGAAATTGAGAAAACAGAGGCCCCCAAATTTTATATCGAATTAATTCCATTCTAAAATTCTATCTAATTTCTTTTCAAATTTATACACATATATATATGTTTTGTTTTTTTTTTTTCTTTAAAGCGTTTCATAAAAATACCTTTCATTACAAATTGATTTTTCGTTAGTAGGCCAGTTTCAACCGCATGATCACATTTCTCCAGTCTGTCTATTATTTTAGATGCATTGTTTATTTTACATATTGAATTTTAAATATAATTGAATTTAGCTTGCATGTACAACGTATAATATTATTATTTTATGTTGTGCATGCATTGTGAATTCAAACTTTTTATCCAAATTACATTTTTACGCTAGTACCATACAAAATCATTTTTGCACTGATTGTATCGTATTTTTTTGTAAGTGGAACATAAAAAAACTTTCTTTAATGTGAATTCAACTGAGCCAGTGAATAATATTTGTAACATTGGCGAGTTTTCGGGATGTCTAATAGAAAACACTTCTCGAATGAAAGGGACCCTCCGAAATAAAACTGTGCTTCCTATAACTTCAGAGGTTAATCAATCCCTGGATACTAACATGATTTTGAGTGCCATTTGTTTATCATGTTTTATGATGTATTTTGGTCTGTTATCCACTCAGTATTAAAATATGCAATCATAAAATAAGAAATATATATACTAAAAACTTCTCTGAAAAATTGTCTAACAGTGCAAATTCCCTTGAAATCCATTATCCAATATAGTAGATTACACATAAATCTCATAATATGGTGATATCACAATCTTGGTTTATTAACAGCCATTTATCACGAAAAATGTAAAGCAACTGATAAATCATTTTTAAATAGATTAAAAGAAAATTGTTAAAAAGTAAAAAAAAAATTATAGCACCAACGGAATTGTTAAACTGTACCAATCAACCTACCAAACAAAGCACAACCATAAAACATAAGCATAAAATGCACAATCACGTGATCAAATCGTCCACATAAATTTTTTGAGCCGTCCGCGTCAAGTTTGTGTGCGGTTGGTTAATTGATTTTAAATACTGCACGGGCTAAAGTAGATGAAGTAGGTCACGTGATGTTTCGGTGGAATATTTTGGATTTTATCTGAGTGAACATAGGCATGTATTTCTGTTACGAAAACCAAGTTTTGGAAGGATAAAGAAATATAGTCTTTGTTTTTACCTGTTTTGAACCATAAAAATAATGAAATATTTGAATTATTTTAAAATTCCTTACTCCGATAAGACCTACTCCATGGCAAAAACTTCTGAGCGCGCGCGCGGCATTTACTGCACTTCTGAACAGGCCCTTTGTCAGTTTTATGCAAGGTTTGATGGTGCGCGCAACGTTTTCTTAAATTTTATTTTTTTATTCAGTATCTTAATTTATATTGAATGGATACTGCAGTGAGTCGTGATCTTTTTTCTTTTTTTTTAAATTAAATACATTAATCGTGAGTAAACGAGAAAACAATTGTTTTTATTTTTTTTTTTCAAGAACAGTACTCGAAAATGCTTTCTGAAGTGTTTTCTGCTAAAACTAAGTGCAGCACGCATTTTCACAATAAATCACTCAGTTTATTTTTCTGGTATTAAATATTGAATATTCTAAAGTATTTATGATATGAAGCCGGTTGCTATTCATGGAATCATGAAATTGTTATTTGACTCGTTCGGGGTGAAGTGTCCCATTAACCCTTTCAGTGGCAAGTAATTGTGTTTCCGTAATGTTGATTTCACACCGGAATCTACAAAAAAAAAAAAAAAAAAAAAAAGGAATACAAATTCTTTCCACTAAAGTTATAAAATAAATGTGTAATTGCATGTTTCTTCGAATTTATAGCCTGATTAAATAATCTCTAATAAATATGCATCAATGTATTAATAAATATATTGCTCAAATTATCTGTATTTAACTAATAATTTGAAATCCGAACAGTTTTGGCAATTATTTGCATTCAAACGCAAAGGTGTCAAAAGTCACCTTTTGGTAGAAATAGGTACAGACAAAATCGCGGTAGAAATAGTGTTAATGGCAGACTTTCATCTAATAAATACAATGAAAATTGTCATTCGAAAAAAAAAAGTGGTAGATATTTTGAATCCAGAATTTCCGCTAAATTGCCAACTCTGTTAGCGATGACTGAAAATATTGGCCACTATAACCAATATACAAGAAAGAGTTTTTCGGGTAATTACTTTTCTAGATTTTTATAATATTTATTAACAAATAGTAATCTTTGCCTTATTTATTATCGGAATTTTTATGGCAAATATGCTATTAGGAGAAAACAGTGGTTATATATATTTAAAAAAAAAAAAAAAAAAAAGCACAATCACTCTTTTAAATATTCCAAATTTATGAACTTAAATAAAACAAATTACACATTTTTTGACAAAATAATACTCGGTGAAAGAAATTATCACTTAAGGGGGTCTCAGGACTCTTAAAATTGGAAAAAAAGAACAAAAAGGCCATTTTCAACATTTAATATCTTAAAATGTATTTGATTTTAAGACACAATTTTTATTGAGTTGAAAGATGAAGAAAACCGGAATAACAAATTACGCGCACGATTACAAAATAAATTTTGCAACTATAACGAAAATGTTGGTACTTAGTTATACTTCAGATTATAATAATTACCCTGAACCTAAAAAAATTGTATTTAAAACATTTTTATATTTTTAATACAAAGTTGTATTTATCTAATGTAAAATTTAGAAAATTTCAACAGTATAATCGCCTAAAAAATATTTTTTTTTAACAATAAAAAGGAAATTTTAGGTTCAGTTTATTCAGACTAATATGAAACATATGTTTTGAAAATGTCATGAAAAAAATCAGGAGTTTTTCAGATATCGTGCGCATTATGCCCAAAAATGTCATTTGGAGAAAAATGACTTCAAAGTTTTGGAAACGCCCCTTCAGCTATTAAGCGGGTATAATTCTAAAATTCTACAAATTTTGTTGTAAAGCGAATTTCAAGGAAACAATTATATCAAAATGTTCACAAAAAATAGGAGTTTAACACATAAAAAAATTAAAATTTTGAAAATTTTAAAGCTTTAAGAGTCCTGAGACCCCTGAATAGGACATTAGTCTCGAATGGATTAACCGTTTGAAGGAGGAAGAAATCTTGCGGATATATGCCAAAAATGCTAATATTTTTGGGTTTATGTATAATAAAAAATTACTTGTGAGCCGACGATATATACAGAAATCGCACGCTTTGCTAGTGCAACCAACTTAAATGCACACCACACTGAGACAACAAATAGGAGCGCTATCACCCTCTCCGCAATTTTAGCATAAAACAAAATGAGCACTATCGCTCTTCCCGCAATTGTGGCACATAACAAGAGTAGTGCTATCGGGCTTCCTGAAATTTTGGCACATAACAAGAGGAGTGCTATCGCGCTGCTCCGCACTCAAACGGTTAAATAATAATTCAAAGTTTGTGTGAGATAGCAATCGCCTTATATGTGTTTCAGAATATTCAAAACTTCATATCACAAAAATATACGGATATACCTGTGTCGAATCCGAACCGAGTTGCTATTGTGAATATGCGTGCAGCACACCTTTGGATTAGAGACGATTAAAACGTTTTTATGATTTAAAAATTAATGATCGAGTCTGAAACACGGAGAAGTAAATGCAAATTTCCGACATATTCAACATTCACCATTAGTGCATGGTGAATGTCGACATTTGCCGGTGTAAGTCAGAAATAAGGATATTTAACAAATATTTCGGACATACACCAAGCGACTATGTGAATGTTGAGATTCACCGGTGAAAGTCGACATTCTCCAGATTTCGGTCTTTCACGGTAACATATACATATCTTTTCATCAAATCTATATCAAGTTCAGATTGACTGTTACTATTGCTGTCTTAATTCATGGAGGAAAGAGATAGAAGGAGATGCAGTAAGGTGGCTGGGGGCATAGATTAATTTACAAGATGGGACATTTACGGCAAAATTTGTAATGGCAACAGTACTAGCGTCACTACCGGCAAGGGGGCAGAATTAACAAGCCTCCGAAATTTACCTATGTTGAAGAAATATGTTTACGCTCTATGTTTTGAGCATCTACTCTTTCCTAAAACGAGAGGCAGACGATATTCTATTTATTCTTCATTTATTTGGCTGCTTTTTTTTTTTTTTTTTTTTTTTTTTTTTTTTATCGTACTTGTATTGTTCAACATACAAAATGATAATTAAAATAATATAAAAGAAAAACATAGAAAATTCTGTTAAGAACGTAAATGTGTAAGTTTATGAGAATAAATTGCAAAAAATGCAAATTCAGGTATTGTGTTAATTTATTTACTAACAGGAATGACCGAGCTTAGCTCGGTCAAAATTAGCTTTCTGTTTATCTCGATATATTTTTTCCACTGAATCATTCTTGCTGTTTTAGATGCAATTAGCTTGACCACCAAACATAGTGACTCAAAATGACCCAATAATCGAGTTTTTTTGAACATCCGACCTATCACAATGCTCTTCTCGAGTCTGAAAACAATGGAATACAAAATTTAGTGAAAATTGTTAGTCGTTTTCTAGGTTAAATAAGCTTGATCCACGTTGATTCAAAAAACACTAACCGAAATTCATCGACAGATGTGAGCTATTTCAATGGTCATTTTGTACTGTGAAACGGTATAACAAAAAAAATATTGCCAAAAATGTTTGAACCTTTTTGAGATGCCGTTAGCTTGACCCCGACCCATTATCACCAAAATGACCCACTAATAAAATTTTCTTGAGCATGCGACCCAGCCCAATGGTTTTATCTTGTCCAGAAACGGTGTAGTACAAAGTTTTGTCAAAATCTTTTGAGCGGTTTTTTAGATACAGTTAGCTTGATCCTGATCCATTAGGACCCAAAATGACCCATTGATTGAATTTTCTTGAACATGCGACCCTGCACAATGCTCTTATCATGCCGGGAAACGGTATTATACAAAATAATGTCAAAATGTTTTGAAGCGCTTTTTAAATACAATTAGCTTGACCCTGATCCATTGTGATCCAAAATGACCCACTAATCGAATTTTCTTGAACATGCGACCTAGCACAATGGTCTTCTCGAGCCCGAAAACGATAGAATGCAAAATTTAGTCGAAATCGTTTAAGCCATTTTTTAGATATAATTAGCTGGACCCTGATCCATTGTGACCCAAAAGGACCCACTAATCGAATTTTCTCCAACATGCGACTTAGCCCAATTCTCTTCTCATGCCCAGAAACGGTATACGTAATATAAAATTTGGTCAAAATGTTTTGAGTATGTTTTTAGATTCAATTAGCTTGACCCTGGCCCATGTGACCCAAAATGACCCACTAATTGAATTTTCTCGAACATGTGACTTAGCCCGATGGTCCTCTCTTGACCAGAAACGGCCGTATATTAAAAAATTTTGTGAAAATGTCTTGAGCCGTTTTTTTAGATATAATTAGCTTGACCCTGACACATAATGACCCACGAATCTAATTTTCTCGAACACGTGACCCATCCCAATGGTCTTTTCGTGCCCGAAAACGATAGATTACAGAATTTCGTCAAGTCGTAGTGCCGTTGTTTAGATAAACTTAGCTGGACCCACGGTGACCCAAAAATGACCCACTAATCGAATTTTCTTGAACACGTTACCCATTCCAATGGTTTTTTCGTGCCCGAAAATGGTTAGATACAAAATTCAGTCAAAATCGATTGAGCCGTTCTCTAGATATAATTAGCTTGACCCTGACCAATTATGACCCAAAATGATCCACTAATGGAATTTCCTCGAACACAAGGCCCATCCCAATGGTCTTTTCGTGCCCGAAAACAGTAGGGTGCAAAATTTCGTCAAAACCGTTAGAGCCGTTATCTAGGTAAACTTAGCTTCACCCACTGTGACCCAAAAATGACCTACTAATCGAATTTCTTCGAACATGTGACTTAGCTCAATGGTCTTCTCGTAATCCAAAACTGTAGAATATAGAGTTTAGTGAAAATCATTAGAGCCGTTTTTTAGATAAAAATGGCTTGACCCACAGTGACCCAAAAATGACCCACTAATCGAATTTTCTCGAACTCGTGACCCATTTCAATTGTCTTTTTGTGCCCGAAAACAGTAGGGTGCAAAATTTCGTCAAAACCGTTAGAGCCGTTATCTAGGTAAACTTTGTTAGTAATATTAAATAGACATTGTCGAATCTTTATCATTTAGGTAATGACTACAACATTTCTACTTAAATAATTTACTGAGCATTTTCTACCTATGTAATTATTTATGCTCTTCTATACAGTTGTATATATTTAGTTTCAATTATACAAGGATAAGGCAAAAGGCTTACCTCTTCTCTTTTAATTTGCAGGTCAATTTCGTTAAATAACAAACCTGTAATTTTTCACAGTCGATCCACCGTAGTTTTCGTTCTTTCTGCTGCTGTTTGGGAATAAAAGGTAGATGATTTTAATTGGGTGTCAAGCACACAAAAATCAGTAAGAAGGGACGGTTTCTCAATTTGAATCCTGTTTAATTAAATCAGATATATAGGATTCACAGGTTACAAAATAAGAATGTCGCTTTAAGAGCGAGTTAAAAACACGTAATACACAGATAAAAACACGAGATGATCTGACGAGAGAAAGAGTCTATTACGCAGTTCTTGTTTTTTTTCTTTTTCTCTCAGAGTCCTGGATATCTGGGGTTTAGGTCGATGACCTTACGACGTCATCGTAGCTCGACCCAGATCTTCTCCATTAGGATTTTTTTTCTTTTCTCTTGTTTTGGATACTCGGGGATTGAGTTGGAGAACCATATTTCACAATATACCCCCCTTAATCCCTGAGTGGAGGAAAGTCTAATAGTTTGAGTCTTTCGCGGTTTTTTAGGAAGTCAGGTTTGGGTGCGGGCTTAGTTAGCACGTCCGCAACCATGGCTTTGCTGGCACAGTATTGAAGTTCTATGATGCCTGTTTCCACTAAGTTCTTTATGAGGTGGAACTTTACGTCGATGTGTTTGGTCCTGTTGGAGTGCTTTTCTGACTCTGTCATTTTTATTGTTGAAAGATTGTCCTCGAAGAGAGTTATTGGATGTTTTTGTGGAAGATCTAGATTTTCTAAAAGTCTTGTTAGCCAGACGATTTCATTTGCAGCAGTTGCAGCTACAACATATTCCGCCTCAGCGGACGATTGGGCAATACATGATTGGCGTTTAGACAGCCAATGAATGGGGTTCTTTCCAATTAAAAATATGTTTCCCGATGTTGATTTCCTTGTCTCTGGATCTTGTGCCCAGTTCGCGTCTGAATATGCCTCAAGGACTGGGGCCAATTCTGTGTCTATTATTAAGTGTAGATTTTTTGTTGGGTTTAAGTATCGAATGACGCGCTTTAAAGCTTTCCAGTCGGTCTCTGTCGGATTTTCGTTTTTTCGACTGAGTATATTGACTGCGGTCAGGATGTCGGGTCTTGTTACGGTCGCTATGTGCAATAGTGCACGGATTCCTTGCCGGTATTTATGATTGTTTGGGAGTAAATTGCTGTTATCGTTTATTCTCAGGTATCCGGCGTCCATAGGAGTACTATATGGCTTGCTTTCGGTTAAGTTAAATTTGCTTGTTATTTCGTTAATTTTTGTTGTCTGATTTAGAGCATATCCGTTTTTTATCTTCTTTATGTTTATTCCTAGATAGTTGCTTACTTCACCTAAGTCGCTAAGTTTGAATTGACTTTTCAATCTTTCTATGAATTTTTCAATGTTTTCTTTATTTCCTGCAATCAAAAGGTCGTCAACGTAAACTATTATGTAAATGGTATCTTCTTTGTTTTCATTCTCTCGTGTAAACAAACAAGTGTCTACTGTACTTTGAATAAAATTCATTTGTTTTAGAGTGTCGCTAATTTTGATGTTCCAGGCTCTTGCTGCCTGTTTTAGGCCATATATAGCCTTTGACAATTTGCATACTTTGTTGTTTTGATTTGATATTTCATGACCTTCGGGTTGTGTCATGTAGATGTCTTCGTCAAGTTCGCCGTGTAGAAAAGCGGTCTTAATGTCAAGATGGTGTACGTCAAATACGTGGTATGCGGCTGCGGCTAGAAAGGTTCGGATTGTCGTGTGAGACACCACTGGGGCAAATGTCTCATCGTAATTCTCACCATATTTTTGCAGGAAGCCTTTCGCGACAAGGCGTGCTTTGCACCTTTTAACGTTTCCCTGGTCATCGTATTTGACTTTGAAAGTCCATTTGCTGCCGATGACTTTCTTTCCTTGTGGGGGTTCCACTAGTTTCCAAGTGTTGTTTTCCTTTAGCGAATTTATTTCTTCTTGAGCGGCTTTTAGCCAATTCTGCCTCTCAATTGGATTTTGAATGCTTATCATGTCATCCCAATCTTTGGGCTCATAAATTGTGTTTGTCTTAACGGTGTACGCGAAGCGATCGGGCGGTACTCCTCTATTGGATCGTTCTGATCTTCGCGGTTCGTTAGTTGATTGTTTGGGCACTGATGGTTCGCATTCTGCAGGTGTGATTTTTACTAGTATTTCGTGTGGGCTGTCTTCCATTAGTTGTTCGTTTTCTGAATTTTTTGGTTTGGTTACTTCTGGATTATTGTCGTTTTGTATGTATGGGAGTTTACTTTCGAGGAATTTTATTGATCTGGTTAATATTACTTTACCATCATTAGTATACACTCGGTAACCTTTGCTTCTATTTTCGTATCCGACGAATTTTCCTAGCTGTGCAGTTTCGTCTAGTTTTCCGCGTTTTGATTTGTTAATGTGAGTATAGGCCGGGCAGCCAAATACTCTTAGGTAGTGGAGATTAGGTTTTCTGTTTGTCCATCCCTCGTAAGGCGTGATGTCATTAGATTTTGTTGGTAAGCGATTTTGAATGTGGTTGGCTGTAGTTATCGCTTCTCCCCATAGTTTGTGCGGTAAATTAGCTTCAATTAACATACTGCGGGTCATCTCAAGTAAATATCTATTCTTGCGTTCCGCAACTCCGTTTTGGCTGGGAGAATGTGGAACTGTCAGTTGATGTTCTATACCCTTATCCTTAAGATACTGTTCCATTTCGGCACTGGTGTATTCGCCACCATTGTCCGATCTGATTATGTTTGGGTATCTGCCGAATTTGTTGTATACTAGAGATACGTAATCTTTAAACTTTTCGAATACTTCACATTTCCTAGACATTAAGTATATTATGCAGAATCTGGTTTTATCATCTATGAATGTTACGAAGTATGTTTTGCCGCCTATTGTAGGGGTCTGTATCGGCCCACATACATCAGAGTGAATTAACTCGGTTTTTCGTGTAGCCCTGTATTTTGCTTGTTTGGGTACGGAGCTTCTGTTGTTTTTGCTCTAATACATATTTCACATGTATTTTCATGTTTGCAGTTATTTATTGTCACACCGGTGACCAGTTGATTATTTTGCATTTCTTTAATTGCTTGATAACTGCGGTGTCCCATTCTGCGGTGCCATAGGTCAATGCAGTTGGGATTTTGACAGGTGTATGCCATGTTTACGTAATTTTGATTTTTCGTATCACTAGCGAAATTTATTTCATACAGGTTATTTCTCAATTTTCCTTCTAATATTGTTTTGCCATCGTTTATTATGCTACATTTTTCCTTTTCGAAAGTTACTTCACAACCGTTTTGAGTCGCTTTACTGACTGAAAGTAGATTAGTTTCTATTTTAGGTATATACAGCACATTTTTGAGCGTGATTTGTTCTCTGTTATCTTCCGTTTGAATTTTTATGTCGCCAGAACCGTATGCCTTTAATTTATTACCGTTAGCAACAGTTATTTCAGTTTCGGCATTTTCGTTAAATCTTGAAAACAATGTTTTATCATTTGTTATGTGGTTTGAACTACCACTATCAATTACCCAAGTGTTTGTATCACTTTTTTCCACTAAGAATGCCACGTCGTTACGTTTTTCATTTTTGAAATTGTATGCTTCATTCGTATCATTTGTGTTAGTTTTCTCAAAGCAAAGTTGTGTTGAGTTTTGTTTTTAGAAATTATATCTGTTTGGATGAGGATGGTTGCCATGCTGCTGAGTGTATGGATTTTGTTTTTGTTTCTTAATGAACCAGCATTGGGCGGTATTATGGTTCCGCATTTTGCAATGAGTGCAGTATTTGTTTTCTTTTCTATTACTGGCGTATGCCGAATTTTTCGTAATTTTGTATGCTTTGGATGCATTTTGTGACATGTCAGTATTTTCTATTCTTCGCTGGTATTCATCTATTAATTTTGTTCTCAGAAAATTAGGCGTCAGGTCAGTTTCTGAACGTGATTCAAGAGCGGTGATCAAAACGTCGTATGACCTGGGCAATGAACATAGCATTATCGCTGATATATGTGAATCGCTTATGCGTTCACCAATTGCGGCTAATTTGTCAATCAGTTCGAGTATGTTAGTAATATGTTGTTGCATGTCACCGTTTTCACTTAGTTTAGTATTGTACAATTTTCTTAGTAGAAATAATTTACTAGAAAGTGATTCTCTTTCATGAATTTCTTTTAGTTTATCCCAAGTTTCGCGAACAGTTTCTAAGTGTTTTATGTGTATTATTTGCGCGTCTTCAATGCTCAAATTTATAAGAGCACGCGCTTTTTTATCCCTTTTGTTCCAATCTGCCCATTTAGCATCGGTCATGGCAGGAGCAGTTTCTGTAACTGCTTCTATGAGATCATCTTTGGTTAGCAGCATCTGAATCTTGAAGCGCCAGTTGGCGTAGTTCGATGCATTCAGTTTTTCAATAAATTGATTATCTTTATACGATGTCATAATAAATATTTTTTCTTTTTTTTTTTTTGACCTACAATATTTTACTTTTTGTATTTGTTATTGTTATCGAGCACAAAATCAGTCTCGAAATCTTATTTTGTTAGTAATATTAAATAGACATTGTCGAATCTTTATCATTTAGGTAATGACTACAACATTTCTACTTAAATAATTTACTGAGCATTTTCTATCTATGTAATTATTTATGCTCTTCTATACAGTTGTATGTATTTAGTTTCAATTATACAAGGATAAGGCAAAAGGCTTACCTCTTCTCTTTTAATTTGCAGGTCAATTTCGTTAAATAACAAACCTGTAATTTTTCACAGTCGATCCACCGTAGTTTTCGTTCTTTCTGCTGGTGTTTGGGAATAAAAGGTAGATGATTTTAATTGGGTGTCAAGCACACAAAAATCAGTAAGACGGGACGGTTTCTCAATTTGAATCCTGTTTAATTAAATCAGATATATAGGATTCACAGGTTACAAAATAAGAATGTCGCTTTAGGAGCGAGTTAAAAACACGTAATACACAGATAAAAACACGAGATGATCTGACGAGAGAAAGAGTCTATTACGCAGTTCTTGTTTTTTTTCTTTTTCTCTCAGAGTCCTGGATATCTGGGGTTTAGGTCGATGACCTTATGACGTCATCGTAGCTCGACCCAGATCTTCTCCATTAGGATTTTTTTTCTTTTCTCTTGTTTTGGATACTCGGGGATTATGAGTTGGAGAACCATATTTCACAATAAACTTAGCTTGACCCACTGTGACCCCAAAATGATCGACTAATCGAATTTCCTCGAATATGTGACTTAGCTCAATGGTCTTCTCGTAATCCAAAACTGTAGAATATAGAGTTTAGTGAAAATCATTAGAGCCGTTTTTTAGATAAAAATAGCTTGACCCACAGTGACCCAAAAATGACCCACTAATCGAATTTTCTCGAACTCGTGACCCATTTCAATGGTCTTTTCGTGCTCGAAATGGTTAGATACAAAATTTAGTTAAAATCGATTGAGCCGTTCTTTAGATATAATTTGCTTGACCCTGACCCATTATGACCCAAAATAATCCACTAATCGAATTTACTCGAACACGAGACCCATCCCCAATGGTCTTTTATTGCCCGAAAATGGTTAGATATAAAATTTAGTCAAAATCGATTGAGCCGTTCTCTATATATAATTAACTTGACCCTGACCCATTATGACCCTCTAATGGAATTTTCTCGAACACGAGACCCATCCCAATGGTTTCTTCGTGCCCGAAAACAGTAGGGTGCAAAATTTCGTCAAAATCGTTAAAGAAGTTATCTAGATAAACTTAGCTTGACCCACGGTGACCCAAAAATGACCCACTAATCGAATTTTCTCGAACATGTGACATGGCCCAATAGTTTTCTCGTAATCCAAAACTGTAGAATATAGAGTTTAGTGAAAATCGTTAGAGCCGTTTTTAAGATAAAATTGGCTTGACTCATAGTGACCCAAAAATGACCCACTAATCGAAGTTTCTCGAACATATGACCTAGGCCAATAGTTTCTTCGTGTCGAAAAACGGTTGGATGTGAAATTTGGTCAAAATCGATTGAGCCGTTTTTTAGATATAATTATCTTGACCTTGACCCATTACGACCCAAAATGACCCACTAATCGAATTTTCTCGAACATGTGACCTAGCCCAATGGTCTTATCATGCCCGAAAATGGTAAAATACAAAATTTCGTCAAAATCGTTAGAGCCGTTTTTAAGATAAAATTTACATACACACACACACAATTTTTGCTTGCATTATAGTATAAGATATCGAATAAAATTTTATTGAGTGTAATGTCAGTACCTCTATTTATTTTTAACTTTTAGATTTGCATAATTCTAAATTTGCATAATTCTAAATTCAATGCAAAATTCGAAATTTTTCACCATCTGTAATTTTATTATTATTTCTTATATGCTAATATTATAAATATTATTGAATTGATTGTACGTTATTTACATTAAAAACAATCTTTATATTTTATCTGTAAGAAAGTGAAAATACGTAAATTTTAAAATATTATTGTAATGATTGTTTAGTACGTTAAACTTCATAAATTAATAAAACATCGGCTATAAAAATTTTCCTACCAAATGAGAATATTGATGAAATTTTCTGAGACTTGTAGAGTGCAATATTTTGTATGTTTTTATATTACGCCATTGTTTTTGATATAGAGCATTCACGACGAAATTTTTACCTTGTTTTTCGTTGCACTTAAACCGTTCACTCGTCATGTAAAAAAAAAAAAAAAAAAAAAAAAAAAAAAAAAAAAAAAAAAACATATATCCGGTGCATGAACATAGAATAGATATTAGGTACATAAAATAGAATATCTATTCAATGTTCATGTATCGGTGTAAGATTCTATTAAAAACGCAAACATGCAACATTAAAAAAAGAAAGATACTCAATAATAAAAATATTACAAGGATGGGGAGTTTCTTCCCCATTGTCACTAAAGGCGCTATGATCGCAATCGCATTACCATTACGCTCTATGGAAATGTCCGATCTTGTATGTTAATCTATGGCTGGAGGTGACGCCAAAAAAGTAACGCTAAAATCCGCTACTGTAGGCCCAAACACATGCACGTTCTTTCACGAAAAAAAGAAGAAAACTTTTAGTAATACAGTTTTTAATTCATAATACAATAGAATGCTGCTTTAGAATGCTTAAAAATAAGCAGATCACTTTCGTTTAGAGAAAAAAAATGCACGGGTGATGTCAAAGAATTCGGTCCCTGTTCCAGGTGCTTGTTTTGTTTGGGCCTTCTGTGGACGTTAAAATTTGAGCGATCTAAAATAATAAAATCTCCATCTATGTCTTTCCTCCATGGTTATTATTTACAGTGACTCCCAAAAATGTTCGTAAACTTTAAAAATTTGTAGCATTAAAAAGGAAGCACCCTGGAATTGAATTCGAATATGAAGTCCAATATTTTTCCACATCATCTTTGTGTTATTCTAAATAACACTAACATTTTTTTTTTAATATTGACTGATTTTCTTTTTATATAAAAATGAAAACGGAAGGAGGCAGACAAAGAACACGCCACAAAAGTCTTCGTACACTGAAACATTCATAATTAAAATTATCGTCTGTCGCTTTAATTTTATTTTTGTGTTGTGGTGACATTTAACAAATCGTTTGCCTTTAATTTTTGTTTGCTTTCTCTTCTTATGCGCGCTCTGCCCGCATTTAATCCATTACATAATCTGTTATGATTCTCTAAAAATTTGATAATCAATATTTATAGAAACGTCTAGAAAATTTGGAAAATTTCTATATATTGACATATTTACTAATATGTAGAGATTTTTTTAAATGTGTGAAGATTTCCGTTAGGTAACTTTTTGTTATTTATTTATTTTTTTAAATAACGTTTTAGTATGTTTTTGAAATATATGTAGTTTTGTTAAGAATAAGTTATAGATCTTATTATTAAATACCCATTCTGAAATATTAGTTTTAATTAATGGATAGGGCACTATATCATTGAAATTCGTAAGTGTACGAACACTTTTGGGAGCCACTGTATATATTTAAAACATGCGAAATAGTTATCAATGACTAAAGAAAACTTCATGCAAATACAAATATTGCAGATAATCTGTTATAATTCTCTAAAAATTTGATAATATGTATAGAAACTTGTAGAAAATTTGGAAAATACATTTATATAAAAAATAATTATAAAATTAGTGAATTATAAAAAAATATTGTAATACATTATTTATAAAATGCTGTCTGTTCATAACATAGATGAATAAATAGATGCCGTAGAACTGACTAATAAAAAAAATCATTAGAGCATATTTTTGCCCCCCCGCCCCCTCCCCTGATGATATTATATTTATAAGTGCAATATAATACATATTTATAAGTGTAAAGACACATTTCGTGTATCCTGTACATCACAAAATTCCAGAATATGCATTCATTTTTATAGAACTAAAAGTTTATGCATTTGAATTGGAAAATTCGAAAAGAAGTTAATAAATATATTACATAACAGAAGTAAAATAAAATAAATTATATTGCACAATAGGATCAGATAAGTTGTTTAGAAGCATTGTCAGACATCACCTTATTCCGGCACTTGCAATTTTCCATCTATTAAGAATATGCCAAATATTTTAAAACATCTCCCCACAGACACTATTCCTGAAAAATCGTGCTCAAAAGTATTGGGATCATGCTGGTAGATTCATGAGCAGATCTAAAAAATGCCGGTATCGACTCAAAAAAAGTTCACATTACGCATTCTTGGTCTTCACGATTTCATCCATGCTACCGTGGCATATCTCGAACAACCAGCATATATCTCTCTCCCAAACAAGCACTTTCCGAGAGCTCAGTCCTTCGAAGTTAAGCTATATATTTTTCTGGTGTAAAACAACAAAATACCGGGTGGTGAGTTCTTTATCGAACAAATCGCGTGGAGGTATCGTGACCACATACGATTCTATTTTTCTCCCCATCTCCTCTGCAAATTATACGGGGTAATAGTGGCTACTGAAACCATGGATTTTTCAAAGTGATAAAGTTGTAACAAAAAACCTTATTTTCACGGGATTTATGAAGCCAGACGACGAGGGACTATAGTCAGGTACTGAATACTACGCCCACGTGTTTTTCTTGTTTAATGTGAACTCGGAATTGGGATTTTTCCCCCCTCAGGTAATAAACATTTCATGATTATCAAAAAGTGCATTGTGCGCCGAAAGGAAATAACTTTTAAACTTAACAAAAGATATGATTTATGGAATCTGTAAAGCCAACCATTTAAATATAATTTCATTGTTAATGTTAAGAAAACAAGGAACTTCCTGAAATTCCAAAATAGAATCATTCTATGTATTTAAATTTTTTTTGTTGTTGTTGTTGAGTATTTTGCTGAATTATTTTACTCGAAATTTTTGGCTTTCTTTTTTAGGTGCATTCGTAATTATATAAATACAAAACAACTACAGCCGTCGTCTGGCCCGTCCGTCTGTCCGAATAACACCGCTCAAAAACTACGCAACTGAATGATTTGAAGTTTAATATATATAATCGTTGTAGAATTTTGCCGAGTCATTTCAAATTTTATGAAAATGGAATCAAAACTTAAAAAGATATTAATAAAGGTTTTTTTTTTCGTTTTATTAAATCATATCATACGTAATTAATTCAATGATATACTATGACAGGTAATGATTCTAGGCTGTCATTGTGATAATTCTATTAAATTTTATCATACGTAATTAATTCAATGATAGCCAATGATTGGTAATGATTCTCGGTTGCCATGGTGATTACTATTTCAGATGGAGTCATATTATTTCCGTACTACTGAATTTAATAAATATAATCCTAATAAATTTTGTATTCATGCATTTTTGCATACGAGTGCAACAGATATTGCACCAAGATCTGAATATTTATAAAACTAGTTGTAGTACGAACGCACCTCATTTGCCACGTTTGACGTACAATTTCCGACTTGTTCTTTCTTTTAACACATTGTTGACCTGCAATTTCCTATGAGTTCTGTGTTTTAAAACAATGGAAATCCGCCCTCTCCTGAAAGTATTTAGAAATTTGGTTGCCTAGATAGGTTTTTTAAGTGTATACTTCATATACTTCTTTTAATTTCTAAAAGGTTGTAAAATGAAAACTTTAAAAACTGCAAAAAAATTAGTCTGTTTACATTCTAACATCACTGTTATACTTCAATAAGCATTTTACAATGCATGGATTTTATTTCTTACAGTCTAACAAAGTACGGTCAACTACAAGATGTATAAATGCGGGTGGTTTCTGAAAAAGCTTGTCAATATTTTAATATGAGGAAAATTGTGTAATCTGAACTAAGGATTGAATGCATACCATTAGTCAGTGGTATTTGGTTTCATAAACACGAGTATACTAGAGAGCAGCCTACAAAGGGTTAAAATTCGATTTATTTCAGTTCATTATACTTTTAAGAAATTCTAATACTATAATATAATTTAAGCTGTTTATCCGTGGATAAAGATAATCTGGCATCTTAGTTGCAAAAATAAATAAAAATAATATAAATTCGCATTTTCCCTGAAAATTTATATTTGTTAGCATAACCGTCGCATTTAAAGTGCGAATGTAATAACTTGCAGAACTTGTCACCATAGTTCAGTCTCAAAAATGACATCTTCACAAAGCGGTTAAACTCCGTGACATCTCTCTCTTATTAGTCTCCTGCCGACAGAGACTGTGGGAGTAATTTCATCTGAGACCCTGCCGATATGTCTCTTATTTTTTATCAGTAGGGTGTCGCTTATTTCATTTTCTCCTGCCTTGTTTGATCATAAACTCCCGCTATTAATTGCTTCTTGACATAATCCTAAACTCGCAAAGATATCCTCAACCTGACAGCTCTCGAAAATATAAACTAAGCGGTACGAAATATTAGTTTTTATTTTTTTTTCTTTTACTTAAGTAATATCGTTTTCCCGTACATTGAACTAAATGCATTTCAAAATAAATATAAATTAGTTTTTAGATGCGTTCGTAATTATATAAATACATAGCACCTACAGTTGCCGTCTGTCCTAATATAGCAGCGCAAAAACTACCTCACCGAATGGTTACAAATTTAATATATAAAATCGTTGCAGAGTTTTGTCGAGTCATTTCAAATTTTACGAAAATCGAATCAAAACTTAAAAAGATATTCATAAAAGTTTTCTACATTTTTTAAAATCCTATCATACGTAATTAATTCAATGATATTCCATGATATGTAATGATTCTAAGTTGCCATTTTAATGACGTCCTATTTAAGAATGAGTCATATTATTTCCGTGTTACTGAATTTAATATATATAATCGCAATAAATTTTGCGTTCGTGCATTTTTGCATAATAGTGCGACAGCTATTGAACCAAGATTTGAATATTTATTAATCTAGTTATAGTACGAACGCACCTCATTTGCATGTTTGACGTACAATTTACGACTTGTTTTTAAAAAAACTCTCTTTTATAAGCAGTCAATGTTCATCTCGAAAATCACGCCTAATTTTTTTACTGCAATTCATGCTTTACATTAAAAATTTCCGTTACAATGTATTAATTTGGCGTACACACCGAACTCGGTTACGAAAAATTCACTGTTTTTTTACGTTTGGCAGAAAGCGCAAGCAAAGTGAATAGTCAAACAAGAGAGAAGAAAAACAAGAATTCTGCTTTTTCAGAATTTAGTGTCGCCCCCGACATTTCCATTACTTCATTTTCTTTTGGTGGACTGGTGGTTTCTATTATTATGAAACAGCCATTATAAATGAGCGTTTAGGTGAAGATGAAAGAGCAGTCGTAAAAAGTTAGAACTCTGATTTTCTGGTCAGCATAGGAGGGGGGGGGGGGATGGCCATAATTTTTTTTGCAAAAAAAATTATGGTCATTTTTTTTTCCCATTTTGACCAGAAAATCAGAGTTATAACTTTTTACGACTGCTCTTTCATCTTCACCTAACGCTTCATTTATAATGGCTGTTTCATAATAATAGAAGAAACCAGTCCATCAGAAGAAAATAACTCGGTTAAGCGGGACTCGGATAATCGGGTCTCTACTGTAATGCAAAACACATTTCAATTTTATGACTTAAAGCACACGCTTTTATTTTATGTAAAATGACGTCATTTGCATTAATATAGATACTTAAAATTAAATATAGTTTATAATAGCTCCATGTTTTATCATAAATCATTTATTTATATTTTTATCAAAATAGCACGTATTTTCATTACATTTTTTTCAGTTTTTATGCGGAAATGGCAACAAGAAGATATAATTGCTATTTTTCAACTAGTTTTTTTTCTTTACTTTCTACAGAATGGAGTACTTGAGTTGCCAAAATGAAACAGATGTCGCTAAAAACTACAAAAAAAAAAATAATATTTCAAAAATAAAGGGGGATGCAGTTTTCAAGCAAATTGCATTTAAAAGTACTTCTTTTTTTCCAATACGAGGATATAAACATTGAAAATGTGCGATGCTTAGAAGTTTTAAAAAATGCTGTAGAGTATTTAATCGCACAATGAAACATCGGCTTTTGTTTTACGTCTGTCTTATACAACGTAACGTTATTTATTGGAGACGACACAAAATAAGCTGGGAGAAAGAAATAGCATACCGGGGGCTAAAAATATATAATTTTGCTCTGTTTCTTTTTTGAGATATAGCAACAGGGAAGAAAAATGAAACATTAGTTAAACTATCTTTTTCGGATTTCTAAATTGATTGCTCAACGTATCTCGGCGTATAATACAATTGTAATTTAATTAATATTAAACTATTAATTGATAAAAGCGTTATTATTATTTATTTTTAATTACACTTTTCAATTTTTATTTTTATTTTATTTTCTACTTTTTTAGCCTTTAAAATATTTCATGTTTCAGTTTCACAACCATTTGGCATATTTTGACGAGCGTTTACTGGCGCATTATTAAAAATAAATTCATTGTTGTTTCCACTCGACACAATTGTACGAATTACAGAAAATATTTGGCGATTAATCATCTGTGGTGTGCTAACGGAAAAACGTCTTAAAATTAATGAATTGATTTAATAATGTTGACAAATTTTATAATGTTGTATTTTCATCGGAAACACAACGGTGAAAGTAATTTTTATAATTCTAGTACTTTTGGAAGTGTGTTTAAAACCAATTACAGAATTGCATCTTTACATACAAAAACCATGTTGAGTTAAATTAAAGAGTGTAAAAAATAGAGGAATTCTTTATACATTTTTTACCCCATATTTTTGGTTATTCTTTGGTTGTTCCAGTTTGTATTTGGAAGTTTGTAAATCGACAAATATTAAAACTACTTTTATAATGATACGATCTCTTCCGTTAATTCATTTTCTCTTGCCTTATTGAATCGTAAACTTCCGATGCTGCTTCTTGAAATAATCCAAAATTCAAATATATATGACCAATGTGACATCGCTGAAAAAAAAGCAAACATGTACTAAATTTTAAGAGGATTTTTTTCTTCGCCTCCTTTTATTTTAATGCTATCACATTACAACAGGTACGTGCACAGAATTTTCGAAAGGGAAGTGTTAAGTATGAAGTATTTTCTTTTGATTATTATTTTTAAAAATCTCTATCTTTAATTACGCACTTATTTGATTAAAATTTAAATTAAATAAACATTAACTTAAATTAGTTAAGTATATGATTAGTTGTATGTTGTTTTATGCTTATTACACCTTAATTTACCCGACTGCCAAGAAGGATTATGTGTATCACGCGTATCTGGGTATGTAGATTTCTTTATACCCTCGAAATATCCCAAAGGCTAGATGGATTTTAATGAATGAGATCTCTATCGATTCGTCTTAACCTTCCAATGGTTATAGGCTAGGTTTTGTTTTTAGAAATTCAAAATGGCGGCCGTAAAATACAAAATGGCGGTAGAGACTAAAAACATTTTTTACGTACCCTATTGTGTGCCATGTCATTGGATAGGTCTTTCAAAATGAAGACGATGTTTCATTGACTATTTTACAGTCAGAAGCTCCATTTAAATATTACACAACCTGGAAGTTGTGTAGGTAGGATCTCTAGCTTTGCTGAAACTCTAACCTTCATAGACATCTCTAGGCCTCATCAAAACAGTGCTTATAGATAGGAACTAACAATTAAACACAACTTAAAAGTCATCAATGCGAGTAAATAAAAAAAATAGGCAAGTAATATAAAAAATAGTTTCACATTGATGATAAATAATTTAGTTTGCTTTTACGCAGTCGGGTTTTTTGATTTTTAAAATTTAATGTTTGATTTATACTACCTACTTACCATTAAAACAGCTGCAACGTACGACCTATTGTCATTTATGTGAAGAAAACTACAGTTACAACTTGAACCTGTTAACAAGTGAAAACTAGCTGAAATTATCACGGGTTAGTTTACATAAATAAATTAAATACATCATAACGTGTTTCTGAAAATTAATTTTTTTTTTCAATTATGCATGATGGAATTTACGGCCATCTTTCCATATTTTACACAAATTTATAAGCACTAAAATCCGAAGTTCGAAATTGTTACTAAAGTAAAACCGTTTAAGGGCTTTTTTGTTACAAGGAGGTTGGTACTATAAAACAGATTTTATTTTATGCTTTTCCTTTATGGAAATGTGTGCCTAGAAATTTGTGTTTTAAGATAATGGTAAAGTATCTTCAGGTTTCGTCTTATGATTCTATTTTGGGGGGGGGGGGTAATTAATTGCTTAAAAGCAGTGAAATTCAATTTGTTTTCTCAAAATAACATTCTTAACACTAAAACGACCGGAAATTTTACTCTAGTTTTCTAACAAATATATTATACCGGAATTTTTATTTAGATCTGTTTAACATACTTATTTAACTTCTTTTTTCTTCTTCTTCTTTGTGTCTTTTAAAACTATTTTACAAAGAAATTTCTGGTTCGAACCGAAATATATTCATATGGTAGGTGTTAAAATGACCCCTCACGGTCTTTTTAGTGTTAATTTATCTGTCCGTAGTTATAACCAGAAGTTCGAAATTGTTAATAATGTAAACATATCACGCTTTTCCTTTACAAACTTGTGTGCTTAGAAATTTGTGTAAAATATGGAAAGATGGGCGCCAAGCCCATCATGCATAATTAAAAAAAAATTATTTTCAGAAACACTTTATGATGTAAGGTCAGTCTGCCTAAATGAGACACGATTCCCCGTAGTTTTGTCGCATTTAGGATATATTTGGGATTTTATTATATAAATGTATATTTTATTAAGCAACAAATTACTGAATACTGTACCTTTAGTTCAAAACTAACTTGTTGTGTAGAAATTTAATAATTATCTGTAGTATAAAACCACAATATAGGATTGTCGCATTTAGGTCATTTTTGTCGCATTTATGGCAGCTGAAACCTAAATGAGACGTTCATAGTCCTAAATGTGATAATGCATTTTATAAATGACAATTCATCTGAAAAAGTTCATTTAACGATTAACTGCTGTGACAGAAAATTGCCACATTACAACTGTGAGCGGTCTGCGAAACCATTCGATTGAAAGATGAATAAAATAAGCGATTAACTCATAAAATACAGTTTTTTCACTAAACTGTTTGTACAGTACTATAAAATTTAGATTTTTCAACCATTTCAAACAATAATACTAGGCTCCAAATGAAGCAAAATTTCGCTGTATCGATAGTTAAACTGTGAAAAGTTAAAAATAAAAAGCAGGTCTAACAGCAGTTAAGGGTTAACTGTAATTATTTTTTGAATGAATTAACCCTTAACTGCTGTGACAGGAATTTTTGCATAACTACTGTGAGCGGTCTCCGAGACCACTTGATTAAAAGATGAATGAAAGTCTCTTTTAACTCGCAGGGTACTGTTTCTGTACTAAAATTTAAGTATAGGACTATTATAATTAAACTTTTCAATATTATTCTTGAAATGTTTATCACGCGCAGTACCGTGCTGTTTGTTAATTTTACACTGCTAATATGCAAAAGTTATTTGAATGCTGCGTATAATGCCTAGTATAAATAACCCTCAAATAAATAAATGCGTTGCTAATATAAAGAAATTCTCATTCCTCTTTGCCAAGGAGCTATGGCCATAACTACATTTAAATGATTGTCACAGAAAACATAGTTTAAAATTCGCGAAATTCGCGCGTCAATATTAACCCATAATTTATACACCAGTGCGATTTGGGTTTCTGTAACTTCAACTCCGCATAAAATTGCTGACAATCTGGTGATAATGAAATATAACTTCATGATCCATATACGAAATGTAATAAGGAATTCAAATGAAATATTTCATTTTATCAAAATTCTTATTTTGTGAATGAAAATTGCGAATTAATTAAAGACGCCGACATTTCGGTCGGTACGAATTCACAGTATTGAGCATACGTGTTAAAAGATATATTTAAAAGATGTATTTATAATATTGTCAACTAGACTATTTATAAAATATAATTTTATTATAAAATGTCACATGATAAATATATGTGCCTTAAAAATAGATAAAATCGTACAATATTTCTAATAATTCTGATTAAGAAAGACAAGCTCTGTGCCTGATATTCTATTTCACCCCCCCCCCCTCTTCATTTTTCTTGCACTTTCACAAAAAAATTAACATTTTCTGTACTTAAAAGTACGTATATATGGAAACAAATATTAATTTAGATAAACATGCTTTTATTCATTTTTTATCTTTTACTAATTTAATAGTAGAAAATGTGAATTATAACGATTAACATTTAACTGATGTTACCGGTCTCTCAGACCACGGCTTTTTTCAATTTTTATAGTTTAACTTGCAATTTTCAGTTTAACTACAAACACTACCGAAATTTTGTTCCGTTTGGAACTTTAGTACTATCACCCCCCCCCCCCCCTCTTCATTTTTCTTGCACTTTCACAAAAAAATTAACATTTTCTGTACTTAAAAGTACGTATATATGGAAACAAATATTAATTTAGATAAACATGCTTTTATTCATTTTTTATCTTTTACTAATTTAATAGTAGAAAATGTGAATTATAACGATTAACATTTAACTGATGTTACCGGTCTCTCAGACCACGGCTTTTTTCAATTTTTATAGTTTAACTTGCAATTTTCAGTTTAACTACAAACACTACCGAAATTTTGTTCCGTTTGGAACTTTAGTACTATCACCAGAGATTTTTGAATAGGTGAATTTTAATTATAACAGACCTGTGCAAAAAGTTTAGTAGAAAAATACCATCCTGTGAGTTAATTGTGCCTTTATTCATCTTTCGATGGAGCGGTCTCACAGACCGCTTCACACTAGTTATATGATAATTTCTGTGACATCAGTTAAAGGTTAAAAATGAAAACAGAATTAAAATATCAGATTTTATGAAAGTCCTAACAAAAATTAGGACTCCTAAACCAAGGAATAACTCAATTGCATCACGTTTTAATCGGAGACAGCATTTAAGCTACCGAATGGTATAATGTTGGTAAAATTAACTTACTTAATCACATTAAAATAAACATAAATTGTTTTCAATCTACACAAGATTTTCCAGAATTTTTATTATGTAAAATTATTGCAAATTCCTTAATCATATGTCTATATTCTGTTACTGGAATAGACACTGCGTTTCTTACACCTTTTTTTAATTAAAAATTTTAAAGAAGCGTATTTTTCTTTTTTGATCGTCTTAAACACATATTTACACTCCTGGTTAAAGGAAAACATTAATGGAGGATTATGACTCAACACAGCTTAATTAAATATAAAATTTGATTTAACTATCATTTTAACACAATATATAAAACATCCCATATAAACTTCTTCGTTAACCTTTAACTGAACACACTCGTCACAGAAATTGTCACATAACTAGTGTGAAGCGGTTTGTGAGACCGCTCCATCGAAAGATGAATAAAAGTCGCGATTAACTCATAGGATGTTATTTTTGTACTAAACTTTTTGTACAGGAGTGGTATAATTAAAATTCACCTATTCAAAAGTCTCTGGTGTTAGTACTAAAGTTCCAAACGAAACAAAATTTCAGTAGTGTTTGTAGATAAACTGAAATTTCCAAGTTAAACTATGAAAATTGAAAAAAGCACCGGTCTGTGAAACCGGTAACATCAGTTAAAGGTTAATCTTCTAAACGTTTCGCCGCATTTGCAACAATATGTATGTCGGTATTAAGGCACAGGCTGAAAACAAACTCTCCTAAATGCGTAGTCCACTTCAGATTCTAAACCGGAAACTGGTCGCCTATTCTTTGGTTTAACTGGTCAGATAACTGAAACGGACAACGTAGCTCTTGACATTTATAAGGTTATTTGATCTTCAAATTTAAAAAATAAAAACCATGAGCCACTTTCGGGAATTTTCGTCGCATTTACGAAACAGGGGGGCGATGTAAAATGAACGATGTGTATTTGATTGGAAATTTCTTTTTAAAAAACCGTTTTACATGCAAAAAAATGTTTCGGGTTTTGTTTCTGAAGTTTGTATGCTTCATTATATAACATTTATTTACGATTCTTGCATTAAGATTTTATGTAAAGGAACATTGTCGCATTTAGGGGTTATCACATTTAGGCGGACTGACCTTATTTAGTAAAGGAGAAAAGGTTTCTAGCAAACGTATCATTTTAGTCACCTTACTTAAATCCCAAGATTTTAATAACGATTTAGATATGATATTAAGAATCCCCGACACTGAAATGGAGGCAAAAGTATATGCTGCACAGGCGTCAGCATGCTTCACGATGCCATTATACTACTTACTTAACCCATTAATGCCGGTTGGTACGAAAATCTGCCATTTAGGTAATACGAAAATTTTAAATATGGAAACCAGTATTTTAATAAGGATATTTCCGTATTACTTAATATCAAACTTTGAGAGATCAAATAAGCTAAACTTACAATATGGGAAAACTGGTGTCAACTGGTACCTAGGTATTAAACATGCGTAAAAGAAACTTAGGCATTAATGGGTTAATAAACCACAAAAAAGCGACATAAAAAAAATACCAGGCATCGACTTTGACGATTAGATGTAGCATGAATGAAACATCAGAATTATTATCAAATTCTAATTTCTGTTCGTCCTCTAGTAGATATTTTGACGAACAAATCGTAGAATAATATTTTGCCATGTGTTATGGAAAAAGTTATAAAATTATTTCGACCGATACCGAAGTTCTAAATGAAAGAAGCAATATCAAATGATAATCAATTATCTGGTGCGACAGTAAACCAAAATTGGGAAATTTAACTTAATCTTTTATGAGCCGCAATTTTAAAGCTTTAATATACAGGTTATCTCTTCTTATCTTATCCAATAACTGATTCCTACATCGGTAGGTTATATTTAAGGTTCCAGTTCCAAAAATGTTTCAGACGTTGTTCTTCTATATCATGCCAAAAGCCCTTTACATCAAAATAGCTATTTTTTTTTATTACGAAATTTAAATTTTTATACGGTTCCGTCCCTGATACCTATAGACTGTATTTACAAAGATTGCTCCATACTCTAACAAATAAAATAATAAAAATTTCACTTTTCTATGGCCAAGGATATATATGCAATGGTGACGATAAGCTTTGAGCAATAACAACTTTCTCTCTCTAGATTCCATAGCAAAGATACCACTTAAAGAGATCACACGATCCGCTATTTAAGGGTTTTGACTCTAGCAACAGTTATACTAATTTATTAGTAGACAAAAGTTTGCAGCCGTCATAATTAATTAGTATAAAAGTTTGTAGCCGTCATCATTAGTATAGCAAGTTTTCAGCCACCATTATTTACTTGCCACAGGATCGAAATGCATGTTGTTTCCTACGGCGAATATAGCTTAAAATGGAAAATACGGTCTCAAATCAATTCTGCGCCTTATGCGGCTGAGCGCGTTATACGGTATTTATTTATTTATATATTTTTTCTAATTACTTTAGGTTTCGCAATGAATGCTTAGAAAAGTAAATTGTAAAGTATGATAAGGCAAACAAATTTCTTTCTACGTATCTTAGATCAGTAAATTTTTAAGAAAGATTAGTGGTGGTCAACCACTGGTCGGCAACAAAATTTTGATTATCTGCAGAAAAATCTGGATATTATTTGCTTTTTTTTTTTAAGTTTTATTAATAATAAAACAGAAATAGTATTTTGAGAAATTCTTATATTTTATCCAAGATAAATTCCTATTTTTTGTTGCTGAGGGGCTATACTTATATAACGTTATCAACTGTTTGGTAATTTTGCACCCCCCCCCCCTTTCGATATCATACGTTATTATTCGTCGCCCCCCCCCCCCCCCCGTAATAATATCGTTATCAATGTCTAAAGATTCTTTTTTTTTTCCCCTTTTGTTTGGAGTGATATATAAATATGATTATATTTATTTTTCGCATACTTAATTGCTTCAAGTGAAGTCAATAAAATTTCCCTTTAGCTTAATAAAATTTCCCTTTCAAATAGCTTTATATCAAACAACACTTAAAAGAAATAGTTACTATTTAAAAGAATTTAATAATATATTTTTGTTGCATTATGCATTCAACAGTGATAAGGTTTTTTTGCACTTGCAGCTGCACGGGGGGAGGGGGGCAGCAGACAGAGCTTCTTATCAACAAAACAGATGGACAATAGTCTTTCTCTTTTCTTTACTAGTAAACACAAGTATTATTTCAAACATACTTCGCATATGTTTTCTCGAAAAGTATATTATATATATGCGTGCACATATGACAGAAGAATTGGAATGACAAACGTTGGAGTAGTCTATAATTTTTGAATTAAATAATTTTATAATCATTTAATGATTTTAATAATATCTTTGCATTTTCATAAAAATTTATAAGACTAAAAACAAACTATTTTGATGTAAAGACAAAGTTACAAATAAAAAAAGGAAATTTTGGTTTGATCAAAAAAAATAACGATATCATAAGACAACTGCTCCCCCTCCCTCTAGAGATATCTTACGATATCATGTGACAGACCCCCCCCTCCCCCCCCCTCCCCCCTAAAATGATAACGTTATATATGCACAGCCCCTGAGTGAAAAAAACAAACATAAAAATTTATTTTCGGACTTCAACAACACATTTCAGCAGAAAGCTATTTTTAACCACTCTCTCTTTTACAGTACCAGCCTCATTGTAACCAAAAAGTCCTGAACGTTTTTCACACAAGCAGCAACAAATATAGTATCAAATTATTTTGAAATAGTTAAACAAACTTTATAATTTCGTTTCAAATAAACAACCTAATGCTTTTTTGTTTAAGGGTTTGTTAAGCTTAACCACTTAAATGCATGATTTTTTATTTTGTTTCGAAAAAATTATATATGATTCTCTGAAAGGTTTATAACACGCGAAAAATAATGAAAAAAATCTGAGATACTTTCTTCGTATAATGCGTCGGGTACACGACATTTCGGTCCCGACACTTCGGTCCCGCCATTTCGGTCCCGCCGTTTCGGTCCCGAGACATTTCGGTCCCTGGCCATTTCGGTCCCGAGACATTTCGGTCCCTGGCCATTTCGGTCCTGAGACATTTCGGTCCCTGGCTATTTCGGTCCCGAGACATTTCGGTCCCTGGCCATTTCGGTCCGGAGACATTTCGGTCCCTGGCCATTTCGGTCCCGAGACATTTCGGTCCCTGGCCATTTCGGTCCCGAGACATTTCGGTCCCTGGCCATTTCGGTCCTGAGACATTTCGGTCCCTGGCCATTTCGGTCCCGAGACATTTCGGTCCCTGGCCATTTCGGTCCCCAGCCATTTTGGTCCCTGGCCATTTCGGTCCTTAGCCATTTCGGTCCCTTGTCATTTCGGTGCCCACCACCTTATAACTCGTATTCTAATTGTCGTGGGCCGCCAAACGCTGTAATTTAAACATTATTTGGGACCTTTTTAAATTTTTTTAACACCCCCCGCCCCCCAAATTAAAAAAAAAGCTGAATATAACAGTCCGATAAATTTAAACTTTTATAACTAGTGATAATGAAATCACAGCGAGCTGAAAATTTGTTTGATTGAACAATGTGATATAATTTTACAGGGGACATTGTCTTTTTATTATTATTATTATTTAACAAAATGGATTTTTTAAGCTTTATTATTTGTTATTAATATTAGGTATTTTATATGTACTATAAACTGCCATAGATGATTTTTTGGTTGTTTTCATACTTTTTTTAGAACCTTTAAATTATCATCATTAATTAAATAATTTAAAAAACTGTTCTTATTTTTTCTCCTTCTTACAATTAGATTAATAATAAATGTCTTCAATAATTCAATTGGACACTTATAAGCTATTGTAGGTAAATATTTCCTCAAATCATTCTTCTACATCCTCTCCTTTAATAATTCAGAAATGAGATATATTTATTGAAGCAAAAATATTTCATTTTTCTTATTACTTTTATAATACAAAGTTATAATTTTGTTTTCATAAGTTACTTTACCATTATAAACATTGGAAAAACAATAGTGATTTGGTAATTAGGTGTGCCAGGAAAAATATTTCGTTGTCAGAAAACTCCACCCACCGCTTCATTTTTTTAAAAATAATTATTGGTTGCATTTTTAACAGTCTTCTCACCCATTGCAGACGATTTTTGTGAACTAATTTTATTGAAACTGGGCCTATTTCTTTGTAACAAGATAATTATTTTTTTATTTTATGTAATAGTGTAAGTATTATTTTAATTAATTTTATTTTCAATTTTTAACTGACAAAACTAAGGTTTTTAGGTGCGTTCGTAATTATATAAATACGTAGCACCTATAGTCGTCGTTCAGTCCGTCCGTCTGCCCGTCTGTCTGTCCGCATATAACAGAGCAAAAACAACCCAACCGAATGGTCTGAAATTTTAAATATATGATTGTTGCATAACTTTGTCGAGCCATTTCAAATTTTATGGATATCGGATGCATAGTTTAATTACAGGGACTGTCAAAAGTTTTTCTTTACATTGCGGCCAATAGGAAAAATTATTGCAAGTGCATTTTAATGATGTTACAGCCTTCCGAATGGTCTGAAATTTTAAATATATAATTGTTGCAAAATTTTGTCGAGCCATTTCAAATTTTATGAAAATCGGATGTATAATTTAATTACAGGGACAGTAAAAAAATTTCCGTTACATTACGGCCAATGGGAAAAAATTATTGCAAGTGCATTTTAATGATGTTACAGCCTTCCGAGTGGTCTGAAATATTAAATATATAATTGTTACAAAATTTTGTCGAGCCATTTGAAATTTTATGAAAATCGGTGTATAGTTTAATTACAGAGACAGTCAAAAGTTTTGCGTTACATTACGGGGAATGGGAAAAAATTATTGCAAGTGCATTTTAATGATGTCACAGGCTATGCACTCATGAAGTGCAAAAAAAAAAAAAATATACATTCAGTACAATATGGGGTGCAAAAAATAATTATAAAACTAGTTATAGTACGAACGCACCTCATTTGCCACGTTTGACGAGCAATTTCCAACTTGTTTGTATTTGTCGTTTATTTATTGATTTTTAATATTACCCTTTTCCTCACACTTTCCCAGAAAAAAAAATTAATAATTTTTTATTTTAGTTTTATTATTAATTATATTAATAGTTTTAAATTTCGGTGACTTTAAATATAAAATAAATAAACATGTAAACGATAAATTTCAGTTTATAACTACTATATGATAAATTGATTATAAAATGTATTATGTATTGAGTTTATTTTAAAGTAAAAAATGTAATGTATATTAATAATGTTATTAATTTAATAAATTAAGGATACATTAAATAAAAAATATATTTAATAAAATATTAATTTAATTTTTATACTAAAATTCCTAACTTTTTTTAGAATTAATTAATAGCAATTATTAGTAGCAATTATTAATAGCACTTAAAGTTTTTATTCAAAAGTTTTAATTTATAATTTCCAAAAAATAATATAGGAATTTTTTGAAAAATCAGCCAAAAACATAAAGTCTAAGTAATAATTAATTAATTAATTAAACATAATAATAATAATAATAATAATAATGCAACATTGTACAAATACGTAAAAATACCTCTTAACAGTGTTAGGTGATATTATGCAGATTTTAATTTTTTAAGTACAGTTATAATTTACAATTCGCAAAAAGTAAGAAATTATTAATTAATTATAATTAAAGAGAAAAAATAATATTATAAGCTAACTAATAAATGAATAAACAACATGTTTATCTTCAGAACCCTTATCACTTTTATACATCCTAATGAAGTTAATAACGTTATAATAACCGAAAATTAAAAAAATATATATTTGCATTTACCCTATAAAAACTATTATATAGTTCATGTAATAGTTTTTAAACAAGCAATTGATAAATTAGTTATCTAAACAATTAATAATTAAAATAATTTTGAATTAATAAATATGTTTAATAAAAACAATTTAATTTTTGAATTTTTTTTTACTTGACAATATAACTATGAGTGTTTTCAACTTGTCGTGCAAGTTAAATTCATGCTGTATCAAATTTATTGCAAACTAACGGCAAACAAGTAATCAAAAATACTGCAAACTTACTGCAAAGTAGTAATCTTTCCATATCAAACTATAAGTTTAACCCCTTCGAAGGGGTCAATAGACCTGAACAGGTCTATTGATGCGAAAGCGCCGTCAGAAGGCACATGCATAGGTTTTATCACCATAAACAAGTTTAGGTAATATTTGTACTTTTCATTTCGAGCATTTTTTGGTATTTAATAAGTATAGCGTTTAGAAAAAACAGTGCCTACCGAATAAAATTTCTGCAATACCGAATAAAATTTCTGCAATTTCTGCGTATGTGCTGATTCTCATTGTTGTTGAGTCTCTCAACAGAGAGATTTTTTGCTTTCATCACTTTCGTGAATTAAAGACGTCTTGCCATCAGTTTCACAACAAACTTACTCATGCAAGTGGGTGATGGTATACCTTGCGGGAGATTTGCTGCGAGTTTCTCAATTCAAATTTGTCACGGCAAGATAATATCAGAAAAAATCAAAATTTCTGCTAATGTTCATGCTATCTGGGTTACCTCAAAAATTTCCATGGGGAGCGCGGCGGATCGCATGAACGGCTCATGCGATTGACACTTATGTGAAATCATTATCCAATATGTATTACAGCACAAATTCTTAATTGAATGGCAAGAAATTAAACATGAAAATTGCTGTTTTATACTTAACCACTTGGCCCTAACTTTATTGTAGGCAAATGTTATGTAATATGAAACTTGATTTAACCCATTCGCTGCCAAAACTAAGAATTTTCGAATTTTTTGTTGAAGGTCGTTTGCCAGCACAAATTCAGAAAGATAAATTTCGCTTTACTAATACAGCGAAATTTCTGCCAATAAATGAGGCTTTTTTTTTATTCTAAAATAGTGGTGACAAAGTAATCAATAAATTAAAGCCACGAGTATACTCGTGAATGACAGCGAATGGGTTAATTAAATTTAACTCTTCAGTATGCGCTCAGCTTTTTACATCATAAGTGAATCTTTTTCACTGGTAAATATTAATGTAACTTGAATGTATTATTAGTTGCAGTTATAGAGATTGGCCTTATATTTTTTTATCCATGCTTTTTTTTTAAATTAAGAAATTAAATAAGGATATACCTAAATTCTTAAAGTTACTCGAAATACTTCTATCATATATACACAGTCAAGACAAGATTCCAAGCACTGGTAAAAAGCTCCATTTTAGACAGGCTTCCATGTAAAGAAGTGTAATTAATTATACTTTTAAGATACACTGCCTCAATAAGATCTATTGTTCGTTTCACAGGGATTCTGAAACTCTTCCGTTTGAGACAGGATTCCGTTATAGAAAGATTCCGCTTTCACAGGTTTCACCATGCTTCACTAAAGAAGGGTGAAAATCCCCTTTTCAGACAGGTTTTCAGCAAATTTAATTGTATCGCAAGTCATATTAAAACCATGTAACGCTTACGTTAAAGACAGGATTCTGTTATAGACAATTACTATTTTGACAAGTTTTATTCTATTCATATGATATAAATAAGTATATTTATATAAATACACAAAACTTTTAAAAATGGAACCTGCCTATAACCGAGTTCTGTCTTAAACATAAATGTTCCATAGTGCTACGGAAAAGAATACTATACAAATACACAACACGGAAACCTGTGTAAAACGGAATTTTTCACCAATATTTACAATTTCATCTTGACAGGTTTTACTATATATATAACATGAAGGGAAAATTCTGGACCCTCCCCCCCCCCCCCCCCGAAACGAAATCCTGGCTACGCCACTGCATGTCGTCCCGGTTTTTTTAAGCCATTAAAGTTGAAAAATGCCGTGCGGCCACAAAAAAGCGCCGGCTGACTAGAACAAAGAGAGCGCGAGTAGAATAATTCTTCTATCTGGATCTTTATTTAGCATAATCAAATGGACATCTACAAGCCAGGACATCTACACTTGACATATATATATACATGTATAATATTCTTTTGAATGAATAACATATAGATATCAAGAAAAGCCAAACATGCTTTCTAAATTTCCAAATTTCTTCATTGTGATATATTTATAAAATTTCTTAATTTAAAATGAAATTTTACGTAAAAGTGATTCACTATACATTACTATTTTGAGATTTTATGTTATTTTTTTGTATTTTCTTTTTTATTTTTTATTTGTCATATTAAAACATGTAGGCTGCTTTAATTCTAAGTATATAAGTCAAATAAATAACAAAGAAATATTTGAAATACAGAATTAATTTTAAATACGAAAAGAATATTTTATGACAATAGAAATTTAAAAATTTTGATTTATGTTTATTGTGCTTGTAGTTTTTGAATGTAATAAGGATATAAAAGTCTTAAATATATTATAAAGGATTTGTAATTGTTGCAAACCACTTCACCGTCGACAGGTATGAGGAAAAAGTGCTTTTATCCCCGAGTTATCTCGGGGCAAACGGTGAAGTGGTTCAAAATTAAAAATATTTTTAAACTTGTCATTCGACACCGGTAGAAATAGCGGTAATATTATTGTTACATGTAAAAAGATTAATGCAAACTTTTAAATAGTTTTTCAAAAAATAGTAAATTAAAATAATTATTAAAATAAAATAGAAAGTTCTAGTCTGTTCCGGTGCAGAATTTAAACAATAATGTGTCTTTATCATAATTCCATGTTAAGAACACCCTTTTTAAAAAATATGTAAAATGCAGTACATTTAAAATTGATGCGCCGTTAAATAATAGGATAAAATAAAGATTTGTAAAAATATTTGCAGATTTTTTCATTATTAATCACATAGTGTGCAAATTATATACAATTGAATATGTGCATTTTGGCATGGGCATTTGCATATGAAAATTAAAGCTCGACTTAATAAATATTTTTAAATTGTCTGGACTTTATATTTATGATAGACTAAAATATGAGGAGCTTCTATAAAGAATCCACAGAACTCTCTCTTCCCCCACTCCTGAAAACGATTACTTCTACCATATAAAATTTGCATGGGGTGCTACAATTTGATTGTGAATTATAAGTGTTTGCTGTTTTCGGGCCCTTATATTCGGTTATACTAAAATTTCAAGGGTTCAGTTAAAAAATCTTATAATGTACCTCCTTTTTTAAAGATTACGTTTACCGTACAAAATATGAGTGTGATTACGATAATTACAGAGAGAGTTATAAATGTTTTAATTTATCAGGACCTTATACTTAAGATACACTAAAATATATAAAAAGTCAACAGAGCCCCCCCCCCCCCCTGCCTTATAAAACGATTATGATTATCATAGGAAATTTGTGTGGGCTGCGACAATTTTGATCTGTGTTATAAGTGTTTGCGTTTTCGAGTCCTTATATTCGAGTTATACTAAAATTTAGGGAGTTCAGTTAAAAAATTTGATAATGTCCCTCCTTTTATAAAGATTACGTTTACCATACAAAATATGAGTGTTTTGCGATAATTATAGATCGAGTTATAAATGTCTTAATTTATCAGACCCTTATACTTATGCTACACTAAAATATAGAAAATGTCAATCCCCCCCCCCCCTTGTTTTTTAAAATGATTACCATACGAAATTTGTGTCTGTTTACTAAAATTTTAAGGCCTTTATTTAAAAAACTCTACAATGTCCCCTATAAAATTGTCACCTATTTCAAGTGCACAAAATTTCAGCTTGCTGGAGAAGGGACCGAAATATCTCGGGACCGAAATGCCTTGGGACTGAATTGTCTCGGGATCGAAATGTCTTGGGACCGAATTGTCTCGGGACCGAAATGTCTTGGGACCGAAATGTCTCGGGACCGAAATGTCTCGGGACCGAATTGTCTCGGGACCGAAATGTCTCGGGACCGAAATGTCTTGGGACCGAAATGTCTCGGGACCGAAATGTCTCGGGACCGAAATGTCTTGGGACCGAATTGTCTCGGGACCGAAATGTCTCGGGACCGAATTGTCTCGGGACCGAAATGTCTTGGGACCAAAATGTCTCGGGACCGAAATGTCTTGGGACCGAATTGTCTCGGGACCGAAATGTCTTGGGACCGAAATGTCTCGGGACCGAAATGTCTTGGTACCGAAACGGCGGGACCGAAATGGCGGGACCGAAGTGTCGGGACCGAAACGTCCTGCTTCCTAATGCGTCAACCTTTTCTTCTGTTGCACATCTGTAATACAAGTAAAAGCTTAAATATTGCAAATTAGTAAATATTTTAATAAGTATGAATCTAAATACCTTATTTTATATATATTTTTTATTTTGTAAAACATAACCTTAAATGCATGAATTTTTTTTTTAGAATGATGTTTTTCACTCTAATATTAAAAATAATGTACCAGAAATTTTAAGACAGACTTTTAAGTTTAAACTTTTGTAATTTTTACAGGATTAATATTTCTATATAAAAATACTGGTTGCAAAAAATTAAAAAAACTGATGTAGATATGCAGCACTATGCATTTAAGGATTAAATAAATGTTTTTGATTTTCAATTACATAAGGATTTTTGATTTCGTTTTATTAAATGAGCGCATTTCATATTAATAAATTGGAAGTTATCTGATCATTATTATTCAAATGCATTTATGTTTATAAAAAATTCCTACAAGCGGTTCGAGAGATTTGAAATTATGTTCAGTGGTCTACGAGGTCATAAAGATTGGTGAACGTTGTTTTAGTGGGAATTTTAAACACCAGTTAGTTATTAATCATTCATTTTGTGCATTAAAAATAGTGAAATACCAAAGATTATGGGAAACATTGATTGCTATTGCTTTTTATGTCGTTGCACTTATTATAGTAACTGATGTTTTTTTCCTATATAGCTGCGAAAAAAAAATGGTCAAAAATCGATTTTTGTTTTTAAATATTAAATGAAAGCCTGTTTAATTGTGAATATTTTTATATCTCATTTTTACATATACGGCAATTATGTCGCGAGATATTGTAAATTTTGTTAACACACCCAGCGCAATTACCTAAACAAATTAAAACTGTAAATGGTTTTTTCTCCGTGTTTGTATTTTCTACACTTTCATGTTTTAAAAATGATAAGGCTTTTTTTGTATTTGAGATAGAGATTTAAACTTATTTGTTCATGTTCCTTATTATATATGTGATAAATCTGTTCATGAAATTAGTTTACAGGTTTTTGTTATTCTTCTTTATATGAAGATGTGTTAGATTTCATCATTTTGCACTATGTATATCAGTAAAAAAATTATATTACATGTAATATTAGATGTATCTAAAAATTCATGCATCTAAAGATAAAAATTAGATGCAAAATCTTTAGATTCATAATCTAAAGATTCATTCATCTAAAAATTCATGATTTTCAAATGTGTATTACTCAAGACAGTGGTCTTGTGTAATACACATTTGAAATTTTTTTTTTTTTTTTTTTTTTTTTTTTTTTAAGGGCAAAAATATCAATATTTAAAAAAGTAGTGGGGATTTAAAAAAAATTGAATCTTTTTTAAATGTTTTAAAATTGTAATTAAATATGCAGTTATTATTATTTTTTAATGTAGTTTTAGTTGAACATTGAAATGCAGTGAGTTCACCATTTGAACCACATTTTTTAAAATAAACAAAATTGTTGAAAAGGTAAATTTTCCCCTTAACAGTAAAATGCTATATTTCAACTTCCAAATATTTGAAGGTAGGGAAAGAAAAAAAAAAGAAAAAAGCGAAAATTGTCCATTCCACAAAACCATACACTTTATGAAAGGTTGAACAAACCGAATCACCATCGTTCGCGTGCCGGGTGTGATGATACAAAAAACTAGCACCAACTTCTAGATGCCGGTAGTTACCTGCCCCCTTCCCTGCCAGATGACCAATCAGCAGCATATGACCTGGGGGCATCTCGAGAACCCGAAAGTCGTCTGCTAACCTTCCCCCTCCCTTGATCCTTCCGAAAAGGTAGGATTCCACCTGTGGACGTGGTTTCAGTATGGGTTTCGGCATCAAACCGAAAGCACGTGCTAGGAAGTGATTAAGTTTAGACCCGTTGATAGAAGATCGGTGGCAACAATATTGCATCATGGAAAGATTAGACGGCGACAAGTGGTGTTTGGGTTGCGGTACTGTAGGATAAGCAGATATATAATGCTTGTCTCTTTGCTCATAACTGTAACTTTTTACATTGGATTTAATTTCATATCGAAAAGTAACAGAAGATCGTGAAAAAAAAAAAAGACAAAAATTCATTTTATTTATTATTATTGCTCAATTTTTTTTCATATTTTGAAACAGCTTAAAATCGCTGAATGCACTTACAACTTTTATTTGAGAAAATACATTTTCAATAAAGATAAAAATGAAAGAATATTATAATGTATAATAACAAAGAATAAAAATATGTGATTATATATAAATGGTTCGCAGCTTAGGATTTTGAAAAAGAGGGAAAAAAACCAAACATTGGAGAATCGAAATTTTTATGTTGAATGACGAAGATTAATTATCTTAGTTATGAAGAAACTGATTAATTTAAGCTGAATTTTATAATTTTAGAAGTACAAATGCAGGTTATAGTTTTAAAAAACTATTTGAAGGCAGTATATGCCTATAATACTCATATTGAAGAATCGTAAGACAATTAAACTTTTAAAGAGATTTTTTCGTGTTCTCATTGTGTTGCAGTCAGTGCAATTCCAAGTTAATGTGATGAAGCTTTTAATCAACTTTGTGAGAGGAAATGAAATATTTTGAAGGCGTCTCCAAACGTGAGTACAATTAATTTTATCTATAAATTATTAATTAAAAAGCTAAGTACATTTTATTTTCAATAATTTATATTTATAAAAACTATATTAAATATATTTGATTACATTTACTACCGCTCTTTTAAAGTTATTTAGAGCTCTATAATAAATATATTTAACAAGAGTACGTCATTAGATTGTTTAATGGCGCAGTTTTATTAGAACATAATTAGACTTTTTAAATGGTGTGTAAATTGCCAAGAAATGCTTTTAAATAGTTAAAGTGTTTTATAGTAAAAAAATTTGATGAAGTACGTCATTAGATTTTTTAATAGCATAGTTTTATTAGAACATAATTAGACGTTATTAAATGGTGGGTAAATTACCAAGAAATGCTTCTAAATAATTTAAATGCTTTATAAATATGAAACAAGTTGGAAATTGCACATCAAACGTGGCAAATGAGGTGCGTTCGTACTATAACTAGTTTTATAAATATTTTTTGCACTGCATGTTGTACTGAATGTATATTTTAGTGCACTTCCTAAGTGCATATCAATTTCATTCTTTTCGAAAGGCTGTAACATCATTAAAATGCAATTGAAATAATTTTTTCCCATTGCACGTAATGTATTGGAAAACTTTTGACTGTCCCTGTAATATAACCATACATCCGATTTTCATAAAATTTGAAATGACTCGACAAAATTGTGCAACAATGATATATTTTAAATTTCAAACGATTCGGTTGGCTAGTTTTTGCCCTGTTATATGCGGACGGACAGACGGACTGAACGACGACTATAGGTGCTACGTATTTATATAATTACGAACGCACCTAAAAAGGGGGGAAAAGATTCTCTGATGATATGAAAATTTGTCACTTCACTTTTTTTTCTTTTTTTCTTTAAATATTGTACCTCAATTCTTCATTTTTTTTTAAATATATTTTAGTTATATTGCATTATTAGACACTTTTATTTAACTCAGTTTTTTACTACACGCTTTTTATTTTATTCATGTATGTAAAGACAGAATTTTGTAATACATTTTTCACCTACTTCCTGATTTGCTAGCGTTCTAGAAATTGTGTACCGTGTTGTATACCGTTCAGTATTCTCGATGTTAATGCGATATTTTCATATTTTCAGAAGTTAATTATTCATTAATATATTAATATTAATTAAATTATAATTACAGGTTGAGAAATTATTTTGGAGACCCTAAATATATAGTTTAAATTTGAATAGTGCTCTTTTTCTTTTCTGTTGCCATACTTTAAAAAGAAACTGGACATTTAAAAAAAATAAATTCATCAATTCGGGCTTTCTACCAAGTGTAAATAAAAGCTGTGAATTTTCCATATTTGGAGACCTCGAAACAGACGTGTTTTGGAACAACGTGGATTGCAGTTAGGAAAACTGCATGATTTTTACGATAAACGTTGAGATTATAAGAGAGTAGTTTAAAAAAAATTCTATCTGTATGATTAAAAATTTATTTTTATTTTAACCATTTTAAAAATATTTTATAGTTAACAAAACCAAAGATCAATTTGGCGTAATTAAATTGAAAATCCCCCAATAACTATAGATAAAAATCCTTAAAATTGTTCCTAGTAAATTGACAGTTACGCGTAAATTTATCACAACTTAATGCAATAATAATTATAATAATAATAATAATAATAATAATAATAATAATAATAATAATAATATCTTTCTGATCTTTTTGCAAAATATTATACCTAAACTTTTCAAATATATAAGTTGTCCTTAAACTAATAATCTTAATAACTGAATTAAATTTCTTGAAAATTATTAGAACCAAAATTATATCTTCGAACACATTTCTGATGATTGAAATATTAATAACAATTAACTGGTATAATCAAACTGAAAATCTCGATAACTATAGATCAGAGCCCTTAAAAATTATCATAGTAAATTAATTACGCAATCATAACTTAACCCCTTTGGTACGTTTGACGACTGAGACTCGTCTGCATTTGGCCACTGGCGCTTATTTTTATAATCTATTCATACCACTATTTAAAGATAGAAAAAAATTATTATATTTCCTCTTGCATTCGATGAGAAACTGTATATGAAACATTTTTGTTTTGAGTAAGTGGTGCAAGATAGAATAAATAATAATAATAATTATTAAAAACAAGTTGTAAATTGTTCGTCAAACGTGGCAAATGAGGTGCGTTCGTACTACAACTAGTTTTATAATTATTTTTTGTACCCCATATTGTACTGAATGCATATTTTTTTGCACTTCATAAGTGCATAGTCTGTAACATCATTAAAATGTACTTTCAATAATTTTTTTCCCATTCCCCGTAATGTAACGAAAAATTTTGACTGTCCCTGTAATTAAACTATACATCCTATTTTCATAAAATTTGAAATGCTTGACAAAATTTTGCAACAATTATATATTTAAAATTTCAGACCATTCGGAAGGCTGTAACATCATTAAAATGAACTTGCAATAATTTTTCCCATTGGCCGTAATGTAAAGAAAAGCTTTTGACTGTCCCTGTAATTAAACTATACATCCTATTTTCATAAAATTTTAAATGGCTCGACAAAATTTTGCAACAATCATATATTTAAAATTTCAGACCATTCGGTTGGGTAGTTTTTGCTCTGTTATATGCGGACGGACGGACAGCCGGATTGAACGACGACTATAGGTGCTACGTATTTATATAAATACGAACGCACATAAAAACGGTAATGGCATCCCTGAAACAAATGTCTACCAAAGTGGTTAAGGAATAATAATAATAATAATAATAGTATCCTCCTGACATTTTTGCAGTTAATGCCATTAAAATAATAATAAATAAGATAAAAAAAATCTTCCGACATTTCTGCAAAAGATTATGCTTAAATTGGCCAATGATTAACCCCTTCGGGACCGGCGGCTTTTACAGAAATTTTATTCGGTTAGCACAACTGTTTTTAAAAAAAGTTACTTTTACATGAACAATCACGAAAATGCTCTAATTAAAGAAACTAAATATTACTTTTCTTTTTTACTGGTGCCTAAAACAAATTCTGTATGCTCTTGAGGGTGCATATATGCAGCCATGGTCCCGAACGGGTTAAAGTTGTCAGTAAACTATAAATCTTAATAACTAAATTAATTTCTTGAAAATTATCAGAACTAAATCTCGCATTTCGCTCTTTTATTAAACTTCCCAAAGTTTAATACATGAGGAAGATATCTAAAAAAAAATCATAATGAATTAACATTTTCGGACATTCTTTATTTAACATGTTTTTAGATTTTAATCACAGAAAATGCAAACCTGTACAATTCCGTATTTTAAGCGCATTTTCAATGTAATTTTTCAAGAAACTATTTTATTCTATAATTTCAACCAGCGCCTAACTGATGTTAAATTTGTTACATATGTTATCATTTCCATATCGCGGTTCATTAAATACTGCTTTTAAAATCACATTGGTTTGATTGAAAGTTTATTATAGTGAATTAAAAGTTAGCACCATTCATTTTTTTAGTTAGGATACAAAGTCGAACAGATCGCAATCTAAAATTTAAATATATAATTATTAATACGTTTCAAATTATGACGAAGATAGTCCTAATCTCGTGACGATAAAATAAATATTTTAAGACCGATTATTTTGAAAAGAAATCGTGCAATCTCATATTCAAATGGGCCCGTATTGCACTTTGTTAAATATACTTTTGCAATCAAATATCTTTTAACTGTTATGTGTTACTCCACCATTGAAGTAATGTTTTTAAATATAAATGATTAAGGTTGTCATTAAACTATAAATCTTAATAACTGAATTATTTTCTTGAAAATTGTCAGAACTAAATCTCGCATTTCGCTCTTTTATCAAACTTCTCAAAGTTTAATACATGACGGAAATATCTAAAAAAATCACAATGAATTAACATGTTCGTCCATTCATTATTAAACATGTTTTTAGATTTTAATCACAGAAAATGCCAAATTGTACAATTCCGTATTTTAAGCGCATTTTTAGAGCCTATTTCAAGAAACTATTTTATTCTATAATTTCAACCAGCGCCTATTGATGTTTAATTTGTTACATCTGTTATAATTTCCATACCGCGGTTCATTAAATACTGCTCATTGGTTTGATTGAAAGTTTATTATGATGAATTAAAAGTTAGCCCCATTTTTTTAGTTATGATACAAAGTCGAACAGATCGCATTATAAAATTTAAATATATAATTATTAATAAGTTTCAAATTATGACGAAGACATTCCTGATCTCGTGACGAAAAAAATAAATGTTTCAAGACATCGTATATCTCTTTTGAAAAGAAATCATGCAATCTCATATTCAAATTTGTCCGTATTGCACTTTGTTAAATATACTTTTGCATAGTCAGATATCTTTTAAACTGTCATGTGTTACTCCTCAGTTGAAGTAATGTTTTAAAATATAAAATAAATAATTTATACTTAAGAAAAGTAAAGAAAAAAATTAAGTATTTTTGTTTTCTTTTTATCGCATCATTATTCTATTTCACACAAACACATAAAAATGTAAAAAAAAAAAAAAAAAAAAATCTTTATTGAATAAAGATTTTACAAATTTTAATTTTTTTAATTGCTTCAGAAATTGAGAAATTTTATGTGTTTTCATTATTCCATACTTTTGTAATTTTTATGACTAATCTTATAAAAAATGTTAAAGAAGTTTATTTTTTTTATAAACTTTTAAATTCTACAATTCAAATTTGATCAGTTTTATTTAGATTTGCTGTTAGTAAACTCTTTAGCAGACAATTCTAATTTCATGCGTAATTACGTTTTTACGTATTTTGACTTTGTAATTTTTAAATTTAAAAATAATCTCATGTAAATTATCATAGTAATTATACTAAATACCACCAAATTTTTATTTTTAAATGAGGAAGAAACTTGCTTGTAAATAATTTTTTAATCAACAATAAAAAAAAATACCTGTTTACATACTTAATCCATTAATCATTAGCGTTTTAGTTTTCCGTCAAATTGCAGGTCAATGAACTTTAAGTAGTAATCTTTCAGAATTTGTGCGTAATGGTATATTTGTGCATTCATTAATCATTAAAATTACTTTAATACCAAAAAAGTATCAAAAACTTTACGTATTTGTAAACGAAATTCATAATTTATAAAGAAATAGATTATGGAAAGGTGTTCAATTATGCAACTTATGGCTAATTGAAACATACGGCAGTGTACATAAGTCCATTGTCATAACCAAATGTTTCGACGAATGAAAGATTATCCCTATTTTTTACAAAATGAAGAAACTTAAATAGTTAAATAATACGAAAAAAAAATGTAATAATTAATTTTGTGGGTTTTAAAACTCAGTGAGATAGTTTATTTCTGCTATCAATTATCTTGAAATTTTAATTGAACTTAAATTAATATTAAAAATAAAGGATCAGGGTTCATAAAGCCGCGTTTTTGGCCCATGAAATAGACTAAAATTCGATTCTATTATCATGACTTAATTATTTCCCTTTTTAATATTATAAGGTTTATCCTGTACGATTTCAACAATAGTTTTTGTATTTTCTTTGGATTTATATGACTTACACAAGTTCGAAGTTCGTATTATTCGTAATTTTGATGAAAAATACACAATTTCTGCTATTTTTTACCTCAATTATTTATATGAGTGCAATTGTGCAACACTTTCTTCTTGACTTATATTACAAAACACATTAAAATATAAAAAATATGTTGAAATAAAGTGTTGCAAAGCTGCGCTCATAGTAAAATATTAAAAATAGAGTGTAAATTGAGGTACAAAATAGTAGATATTGCGTATTTTTCATCAAAACTACATATTACACGAACTTTGAGCTTGTGTGAGTCATGTAAATCCGAACAAAATACAAAAAATCTTGTTAAAATCGTACAATATATTACCTTCTAATATTAAAAAGTGAAATAATTAAGTCAGTGTAACATAATTGAATTTTTAGTCTATTTCGTGGGCCCAAAACGCGGCTTATGGACCCTGTTCCTTTTCAGGCAAAGTATAACCACTGAGATTTCACTTTCTGAAATATTGGAAAAAAAAAAAAAAAAAAAAAAAAAAAAAAAAAAAACGTTCCGAAGGCTTACAGATACCTTAAAATTTGAAGTCATCACACTGCTTTTAAGGAAATTAAACTAATTATAGTCTGTTTGTAGTTTTAAACTTATATGCAGAGATGAATTCGAGTATCATTTGAGGACGCTTTAATGTAAGTTAAAAACCATGTTCCTAGCCTCAGACAAAATTTAAATTTAAGGGTATTACTAACCTTAATTTGGCGAAAAATGGCGAAAATATCGATTCCTAAACCTTGCTTAAAGGGGTCTCAGGGTTCTTAAAGCTTTAAAATCTTCGAAACTTTTATTTTTTTAGATGTTAAACTTCTATCTTTTCTGAACATTTTGATATAATTGTTCCTTGAAATTCCCATTAGAACAAAAGTTATGGCTTTAAGAATTATACCCCCTGAATAGCTGACGCGGCGTTTCCGAAACTTTGAAGTCATTTTTCTCCAAATAACTTTTTTAGGCATAACACGCAGGATATCTCAAAAACTTCTGAATATTTTTTCATGAATTTTTCAAAACTTATATTTCATGTTAGTCTGTATAAACTGAACCTAAAATTTCCTTTTTATTAAAGAAAACAAAAAAAAATTAGGTGATTATATTGTTGAAATTTTTTAAATTTTGCATTAGCTAAATACAACTTTGTATCAAAATATAAAAATGCTTTAAATACAAATTTATTGAGGCTCAAGGTAATCATTATAATCTGAAGTATAAGTAGGCACCAAAATTTACATTCTAGTTGCAAAATTCATTTTGTTATCCGGCGCGTAATCTGTTACGCCGATTTTCTGCTAGTCAAATGTCTGACAGTTTGGAGCTCCCTGTAAATGCTAATTCTGCGTCTTGAATTTTTTAAATATTTGAAATGAAAGAACATACTTATATCTTTCATTCTCAATTAAAATTGTGTCTTAAAATCAAATACATTTTAGGATATTAAATGTTGAAAATGGTCTTTTTTTTCTTTTTTTCCAATATTAAGAATCCTGAGACACCTTAAAATTTAATTAGATTTTCTTGTATATTCTAACGAAGTTTCATAAAAAATAGGATAATTATATATGTACGAAAAAGGTTTTTTATTTCATTTACCTTTTTAAATGAGCAAAATTAAAATCAGATCTGTAATGGAGAGTGGTATACGCCTTATAAATTCTGAATTAAAAAAAAAAAAAATCCTCTGTTTCTCAAGTACAACTGTAGCGTATCTGTCTGGTGTGCACCCTTTGCCAGTAGCTTACAACCTTTGTTTTTGTTTGTTTGCGGCTACTGCCTTGATTAAAATCTCTAAGTTAAGTTTTCTTTGTGTTTTTCAGTATATCAGTATGTTCTCATTGCTAAGGTTTATCTATATTTCTCATGGTGTATTTTTTTCCAATTAAGAATGAGATTTGAAACATCAAAACATCAAAACTAAATAATAAATTAAGTAAATGTGTTTTTTATTGTATTTCTGCGTACATCGTGATTTTTTTTCACATTAATTAACATTTTAAAGTCTGTTGCTTAAAATAATTGATAATAAATACCTTTAAAGAATGATATTAAAAAAAAACTAACTGTAGAAGGAAAAGAGTTTAAATTTTATTTAATTTCATCTTTCTAAAAGTTATTATTATTTTTTCAAATTATACAGACAGAGTTGTCTATTTTTTTATTAAAAAAAATTCCTTTATAAAATCTTCTACTAATTGAGAAAAGGCCACTGTAAAATAACGAAGTTAAAAAAAAAAAAAAAAATGCCGAAAGAGTACAAAGTAGCCTAAAAAAATAAATAAAAAAAAATAGCGTAAAATCCAGTAGATAATGAGAAAGAAACTAAAAAAACATGTTTAAAAAATAAATTGCAAATATCGTTTTTAGTTTCTTATTAACCCTCGGTACGGTATGCTATTTCTTTCTACCAGCTTATTTTGTGTCTCCAAAAAATAACGTTACCTTACAGAAGAACAAAGCAGATGTTTCGTTGTACGATTAAATGCTCTATAGCAATTTTTTTAATTTCTAAGCATCGCCCATTTTCAATGTTTATACAAAGTACGTATTAAGTACGTATAAAGTACGCATTAGGAAAAGAACGTACTTTTAAATAGCAAAACTTTTTGTTGCCATTTTCTCATAACAGCCGAAAGAAAATGTAATTAAAATGCGTGCTATTCTGAAAAAAATATATAAACAAATAATTTCTGTTAAAGCATGGAGCTGTTATAAACTATATTTACAAACAAATGAAGGCCTATGAATCATTAGATAGCCTTTTTTTTGTCAAGTTGCTTTAATAACGGCATCTTTTTGCTGCATTTGTGTATTATTTTGCGATAGTGACATCTTATGATTGCTTTACTGTAGATGTTTAAGAGTGGATCGTAAATGTGGAATTCTTAAGCGGATACGAATGACGTCATTTTACATAAAATAAAAGTGTGTGCTTTAAGTCTAAAAATTGAAATATGTAATAAAAGAACTGGACAATTACACCGTAAAAAGTTATATATACACTTGATAAAATATCATTAGTTTACTACACGGTGTACAAAACTGTTGTAAAGTCAAATAAACTTATACAAACATTAAAATAAAGTTAAAATATCTACGTTTCGGTCATCCTTCTATGACCTTCCTCAGGAACGTTGTCGTATATCTTCTAAAATTAGAGCAAAACCGTCTTGAGTTCAAAATGTTCGTTATATATTCAGTCAAAAGTCAATTTATCCAATTACAATCCAGAAAGCATGCAATGGCACCATCTATTAGACAAAAAGTAGACTACAATTTCGAATGATTTTTAATATGGCGCCGTCTATGAGGTGAAAAAGGAATAAAAGACTATCAAATGAACAATTTTGGCCTGCAGTGGGCCCATCTACTGTAAGGCAATGTAAATACATGTAGAACTTAAAATGCAAGAGGCAAACTTTCTTAAAATCAAAAATAGAAGTGCATACTTGACTTTGGGAAAGGTAAGACGAATAGATTAAATTTCAAAAAATTATTTCAATATGTGCAACCAAAGTTTAGGGATATTAACTGATATGTTATCATTACAAACTTCTTCATTTCTAAACATAATTTCTATTGATTCTTTTTGAAGGCCATCTATTGCAGTATTATATGGAATTATAATTTTAGCATTATCAAAATCTATATAACTATGGGGGTTGTTAAAATAAAATTTAGCCAGTGCTGTGGTCTGACGATATTGTAAAATGTCTCTTTTATGTTCTTTCAACCTCTCCAGAAATTTTCTTTTCGTAGTACCAATGTAAAATTTTTTAGCACCGCTATCCAAAATGATAGGAATTTCATAAACACCAGCACGCTCATGGCCAGGTGTAGGATCTAAATTGCGCAATTTAATAAATTAGTAAGGTAAGGAGGGGGAATAGCAACAAGTTGAACGTTAAATCCACGAACCATTTTCCTTAACTTTTCAAAAATGACTGGCACATACCTGAATCGACAATAAGAAAGTTTCTGCTGGTTATTAGGTAAGCTGTGAGGGGGGAGACAATGTTGCTTGTGAATACTATTATAAATGTATTTAATGGGAAAACCATGATCTATGGCAATTTGCTTAATAAAATTAAGCTCCTGCTTTAATTTCTTGCCAGAACATATTAAAAAGGCCCTTTGTATAAATGATTTAAATGCTGCAATACGATAATTGAAGGGTAAATTAGCATTGAAAGGGATAACAGTATTTTCTTTCATAGGTTTTCGATAAACTGCATAATTCAACAACTTTCCATTGTGCTGTAAATGTACGTTCAGGAATGGCAAAGAAGAATTTTCCTCGATTTCTAAGGTGAATTTTATGTTGTGATCCAGACTATTAACATTACTGAGAAAGTTTTCAAGATCCAGGCGACTATGGTTTCATAAGATCAAAATGTCATCCACGTAGCGTACCCAAAATGCTGGTTTTTTGTCAAAAGTATCAAATATAAATTTTTCCAAAGGTCTCAATTTAAATTCTGCAAACAAACCAGAAACTGGAGAACCCATCGGAGCCCCTTTAGATTGCCTATAAAATTCATTATTGAAGACAAATATGTTGCTCTGTATAATGAGGTTTTATTGAAAAATTCAATTTTTTTATTGTTTTAGGAGAAAAGTATCTAGAAATTCAGAAAGTAGACAAAATTTGCAACAAATTAGACAATATAACTTAGGATGAAGGAGAAGGGGGGATCTGCCTCGGTGCTGCGTGGACTAAGTTCTGCAATTCCACTTAACCACTCACACGTTTACATTCGCCCTCCCATCTCCCCTCCAAACTTTCCTTATAAGGTTTACTTTAAGGTTTTTGGGTCGCTGAATCCGAGTTTTTAACTTACCCCAAAAACTTTCCCCTCCGAAACCCCTCCAAAATAGTTGTCATTAACTTAAATTTCTTATTGTTTTAGGAGAAAAAGCATTACGAAATTAAAAAACTAGACAAAATTTGCAACAAAAATAATATATAAGATTATGACGTAGGATAAACGGGGAGAGAGGGGACTGCCTCGGAACATTCCCCGCGCGCTTTTCTCAAAAAACAAATTTTTTCAAAAAATCAATTTTTTGGGGGGTTGCCGGGTGAAATTTTGATTGGAAGTCACAAATTCGGATTCAGCGACCCAAAAAACATAAAATGAGTCGAAATTCAGAACTAGTATTAATTTTGTCAGGTTGAATCCCCTATTGCCTGGACTTCATAACTTAGCGCACGTAGCGCCGCAGTGCATGTTCAGAGGCAGCCCTCCTCCTCCCCGTTCATCCTACGTCATAATGTCATATATCCTATTTGTTGCAAATTTTGTCTAGTTTCTGAATTTCGTAATGCTTTTCCCCTAAAGCAATAAGAAATTTAAGTTAAAAACAACTATTTGGGCGGGGGGGGGGGGGTTCGTGGGGGGATTTTGGGGGGAAGTTAAAAATTCGGATTCAGCGACCCAAAAAAACTTAAAGTAAACCTTATAGAGAAAGTTCGGAGGGGAGATGGGTAAACGTGTGAGAGGTTAAGTGGAATAGCGCAACTTAATTCACACAGCACCGCGCGCATGTTCCGAGGCAGACCCCCCCCCCCCCCTTCATCCTAAGTCATAATGTCATATATCTTATTTCTTGCAAATTTTGTCTTACTTTCTGAATTTCTAGATACTTTTTCCTTAAAACAATAAAAAAATTGATATTTTTAATAAAAACCTTTTTTGGGGGGCATTTGACCAAAATTTGGGGGGGGGGGAGGGGGGTTGCCGGGGGAAGTTTTGGTGGGAAGTTAAAAATTCGGATTCAGCGACCCAAAAAACACATAGTAAGCCTTTTTCCAGAACTACCATGAATTTTGCTAGGTAGAGCCCCTATACGGTCTTTATTACCTGGACTATAATTGCAGAATGGCTAAGTGAGAAAAATGTCATTTGTTAAGCATTTATTTATTTATTTATTTCGTTCGTATATTTCTCAGTTTAGAAACAGAGTTGCGAATTTAACCTTATCCATATCTCGAGTTCAAGCCAGAAATTAAGAAAGGGGATTTTTTTACATTATGTAATCACGTAATATCTGTCATTAAATAAAAGAAAATTTACTGTTCCGAATTTCTGAATATAAAAGGATGCTAAAGTGGCAAGCCTGGTTTAGATCCCAATATATTAAAGTGCGTTTTAATAATAAAATATTTCACTTATGACATTTATAGATTCTTCATTCTGTTGTTAGAAAAACATAGTCCGAAAATTCTTCTTGAATGTGAAATTTCATTCTCATTTTTATTACATCTGAGGCTTTTCATAAAATTTTAAAATTATTATACTTTTTAGCCTGCAGAGAAACGTCCCGTGATAATGATATAGGAATATGTCTCTGTGAAAGATCGATTCATATTAAATTACATAGAAGATCACTACAATTTTTGTACTTTGAATTCATTTAACCCTTTATGTACTGAATTATGGATTCATGAAAATTTTTTCTTCTAAATCAGTTTTCGTGAATTTTTGAAACTGCATTAGAAGATTTACATAATCATTTAGTAAATTTTAGAAGGATTGAAGGATTTAGAAGTATTAATTAAATTTGAATTTATAGGGATTTTGTGCAATATTTATAACCCTTTTATTTTAAATATTTTACTTAGTATTTTATAGAATTAGGAAATGTACAAATATAAGGTTCTTACAACCAATTGAACAATCCCCCCCCCCCCCCCCCGAACACCAAAAAAGCTGAAAAGATACAAAGGCAAAAGAAATCATCCTTTTGAAAATATTTTTGTTCTGGGTAACCAATAATGCTTTTGGAACGAGATAAAGTAATGCATCTGTAACTCATTCTAAACTGTATTACTACTAATCGATGTATTAAACAAATTTTATAACAACTTATTTTAATGGTACTTATAAGTATCGTCAGTAGATAAAGAGTTAAATTGCATCGAAAAGTTTCTTAGTTGATTTTCTTCAGATAACGACCAACCTGTGAAACTTATTTGTTAGACCTCTGTGGTATCATATGAAGGGAAATTCTCTTTAAACAAGGCCGCGCACGAGAAACTTTTTCATGGCTTTTCATCTTTTTTTCAATGGATTTTAACCCTTATCGGACCGTAGCTTTAAATACATGATTTTATTTTAATATTCTCTTCGCACCACTACATTTGAAAAGTAAATATTTTAGTAAATTTCTCTTGCACATGTTCTCAAAATATAAGTAAAAGTGTTTCTTAAAAAAAAAAAAAAAAGAAATGGCGTCAAGCGAATAAGTTTGATTAAGGTTGCCAGTGCTGTTTATATGGCGGCATTGGTCCGTTAACCCTCTGTCTACCAGAAGGGTCCAATGGACCCGGCATGTATATTCAAAATATCTATTCAAACCAGAAATTTCTTCAAAACAAACTAAATGTATAAATCAGACAATAATAAGTTAAATAAACAAATTAAATAGTTTTAAGTAAAAATTCTGGTGTAGAATGTTTTTATAAAACTTGAGTAAAATTTCCGGTAGTTCTAGGGTTAAGGTTTAACTGTTTCCAGCATGGAGTAATTCTGTTTATAAACTGATGAAATGATGGACCGACACCAGAATTTATAAACGAATTTATTAGAAAATACAAACTTGCCTATTTTTAAGTACGTTACAAAATAAAAATGTTAATTAAATATGCTTGATGCCAGTAAAATAAAAATTAGGTATCCGTTTTTAAGGACGGCGCTCGCGAAAAAAATAAATTTAATTTGCAACCTGCTGTAAACATGAAGGTTAAGAAAGGACTAGTTTCAAAAATTTTGATAAAAGAAAATGCTTTCTCCTAAAAGTCTATTTTATTAAAAGAAAATTTTTTAGTCTCATTGGATCCTGTATGAGATAAGTATACATGTACTGAACGACATTAAAATACATTATAATAATTTTTGTACTACGTATGATGATATCATGTATATTAAGTTCAATAAAATCTGCTAAGACAAAACCTGTTATAAAAGACAGATTTATGTCTTAGCAGATACACGCCTATTGTAATTTTATTATATTCTTTTCACCAAGGTTATTACTATTTCCCACTAAAGACAAAGTTCCGGAAGATAAAAGTTTCGTTTTCACAGTTTTTACTGATTACTATATCACAGTGTCGTAATTAAATTTTAATAATACAGTTTTTAACCCCTTGAGGGTCGGTGGGATATATTTTATCCCACCTACGATTAATGAAGATTTGCACCAGAAAAATTTTATTAAATTTTACTTTTTTAACTTTGGTGGAAAAAAACTCGTAAAATTGCTTTTACTTATTTTGCAATAAATCTTTTTGCAGATTCCGGTGTGAATTCGACATTACAGAAACACAATTACTTGCCCCTCAAAGGGTTTAGTCGATCCATTGAAGATACACTGCAAAAAAAAAATTTTTGATTTTACAGTATAATACTGGCAGCTGGGGTGCCAGTTTATAACTGTAAGATTAACAATAATAAACTGTAAAATTAGCAAGTAATGTTCAGTAAGTAGTAATAACGGTTTAATTCATTTAAACGACGGTATATTACTGCTTATTTTACAGTATTAAACTGGCATCCCAGCTGCCAGTATCATATTGTAAAATCATTTTTTTTTCAATGTAGCATAAGGGGCTTAGAAGCATGGCATAATAATAATAAAAAAAAAACTTTAACACTCCTCATTAATTTGTTATTTTGCTTAAGACCGACGGTAGAGAAAGAGATAGTGCGGCGAGTGCAATTTGACGGGATGCACGATCATAAAGGCACACGTTGAAACAAAAAGGGTTTTCTTTGCTTTAAAAATGTAGGATTTCATAATATTTCTAACTGGACCTGAATTAGCCCCCGTGCTTAGAGAGGGTCTCCAAAGTAGTTTAAAGACATTTTATACCATTGAAAATATTGTATAGCCCTAAAAAAGTGTATTACACCTAGGATTGTTTAAAGAGCAAGCCCGCTCTCATCGCTCTGAAGAGGTATAACAAATAAGTTTATCAGGTGAGGTCGTTATCGGAAGAAAATCAATGCAGCTACGCCAACGTAGAGCAAAATAAGCAGGTTGGATCTTCTGCAATTAGTCTGGCTGCGATCAGACACGAAGCATTTAATAATGGCCAAGAGCAAAAGTATTTGAATCGCACTTTTCACTAATTGTGATTCTTTGCGCGATTGTTTTGCAGTGGTAAAATTTAATTGTGATTATCCAATTGTTGGCCACCCAGATACAAGAAACAACATCATCATTAATACAGTATACTCTTTTTAATACTTGCATTCTCTGGCCAATTAAATAATATTCTTATAATTGACGTTATTTTCTTTCCCTTCATTTGGAATTGAATTGAAACATGATTACGTTTCAAACATATGTATTAAATAATATTTTTAAGCTTTCCAGCAAATTTCAAAGGTCGGTTTTGTGGCTTCTTTTTGTCTACATAAATGACTGTCTGGACATTTATTCGTATATAAAATTATTCGTGTCGCAACAAAAGACAAATAAGGTTAACATGCAGAATATGTTTCCTTCGAAAATTGACAAATTAACATTTGCACTTACAAAGCCATCATATAAAAGTTTGGTTACACTAACGGCTTGGGGATATTTCTGTTTCACATCTGCTAGAGAGACATTATAGATTCTTAAAGGGTCAGGTACCCTTTAAAATGTTCCAAAATCGATTTTTTAAAATAGCTTATAATTAATTATGATTCTTTAGGAACATTTAAAAACAAACCCAATTCAAAAATTCGCATTAGAAGAGATGTTATGTTTGAAACACTTTGAGCTTTTTCTATAGGATCAAGGGGTGATTTAATCTTTAAAGTCAAATTTCTCAAAACGGCCATTTTGATAATTGCGCACACAATTTCTGAAAAATGGTTGCTTAGAATTTTACAAAATTTTCAACGAGTGTATTAAACGTATAGAGGCGCAAAATGACCTAATATTATGTTTCTCAACTAAGAAGTTTAGAATTCATGACTACATTTGCAGGAAAAAAAAAAAAACTCGATATTTCGAGTTTCTTAAAAAAAAATAAAATAAAATAAAATAAAAATATTCTCGTGATCTACAAGTTTTATTTTTTTCATTCTAGGTCATTTTGAAAACACGCTATATCTGCACTCATTAACAAAATCTTGGTTTGTTTTATGCATTAAAATGTGAAAAATCATGCGCGCAATGTATACAAGAATAAATCTTTCGTAAAAATTGTATTATCTATAAAAATAAATTAAAACTTGATGTATGTGTATACTTCTTTGAGAACTTTAATTGATAAAATAAATCTTTCTTAATATGTGTTTTAAATTTTATAATTAAATGCCAGTTAGTTATAGAGTGGCTGCAGTTCTTACAGAGGTCACTTTTTCATGTATTGTGTTAGTTCAAAGGGTACCTGACCCCTTAAACTCACTGAAATTTCGGTACATCATTTGGGGAGTATTTACACCTTTTGGTTAATAGTCTGTCCACATTACTTTAATTTCATAAAATTGTTATGAATACCGTGTGAAGATCATAAAAGCATTTAAAAAGAAAAATGAAACTTAGCTAATCTCATAGGGCCTGTTGATTTTAAGCCCCACCAGCGGCCGAGAGGTTCTGCTCTCGAAGCTGGTAGACGGGAGGTGCTGGGCTCGAACCCAATCGCGCCCGTCGACCTAATCATTCGGAGTTTTCCGTGGTTTCCTTCGAAACTTCGACTTCCTTACGTAAATATGAGTTAGGTTCCCTTAGAAAGACCCCACGGAGGGCACACCCTTCCCCTTCTGGCCCATATATCCCAAGTATTGATAATTGGCCGTCATAAAACAACACCTGTTGATTTTAAAACTTGCTTTAAAGTAAAGTTTTCAGTTATGCTTTGAAAACGAAAATGAGCAAATTCTCGAATTATTTCGCCACAAGTTTAATTTTCTGTCTATCTGCAAGCAACATCGCAGCGTTGGTGAGCGACAGCATACTTTTGTGCTGTAGCTTGATCCACATAAAATAGAATCGTTTGCATTTAAATAGCTTATTCGTGTCCAATTTTTTAAACCAAAATAATCAAGATTTTATCATAGATTTAAAAAAATAAAATAGGTTGCTTTGAGGAAAAATAATAGAAATTTACTTTGAAACGGACTTGTTTCAAAAGTTCACTTCAAAGCACATGTTCATAAGCCAGCCTTTAGAAATTCCCAAAGTGTTTTTCTGTTAATCTAGTCTTTATATATGAGTTGTACCTTTTCCAACTGGGTGAAAAATATCCAAATTTAAATGACTGTCAGAGATATTTTAAGATAGAGATGTTTATAACTGCTGGAGATATTTTAAGATTGAGATATTATGACTGCTAGAGATATTTTAAGATAGAGACAGTATGACTGTTAGAGCTATTTTAAGATAGAGATTTTATGACTGCTAAAGATATTTTAAGATAGATTTTATGACTGTTAGAGATATTTAAAATAGAAATATTTTAAGATAGAGATTTTGTGACTGTTACAGATATTTTAAGATAGAGATATTATGATTGCTAGCGATACTTTAACTAGTCGGATGTACCAATCCCAAAACTTTCCCCTATCTCATACATGTTAATACTTCAAAATTCACTATCACTGGTACCAAAATCAAATGGCAATCTATGCCCATCATGAGGTTCGTTGAATTGTGTGCATTTAAAAAGGAAATAGAAGCATCGCATCCTTCAAACAAATCAGTTAATTTCGGTACTCACCCTCTTTGATGTCTGCCAGCAAAACTTCATATTTCAAACAAATCATTCAATTTCGGTACCCACCCGCTTAGATGTCTGCAACCAAAATTCCCAAATTCCAACAAATCATTCAATTTCGGTACCCACCCGCTTAGATGAATGCAACCAAAATTCCCAAATTCAAACAAATCATTCAATTTCGGTACCCACCCGCTTAGATGGCTCTAACCAAAATTCCCAAATTCAAACAAATCATTCAATTTCAGTACCCACCCGCTTAGATGTCTGCAACCAAATTTCCCGAACCAAAGAGCATTAAAAGCGACACCTGTCGCGCAGTATACACATAAGCCTCGCAAGGATCTATTTATGGGAAAATGTAATAGAAAATGAAATTTGATTAAATTCCTTGAATTAGTTTTTGAGATATACCTATCGCAAAAATCGTGAAAAATGCAACATAGCAGCGCCACCTGTTATATGATTTACACGAAAACCTACCCAGCACCAACTTATGTCAAGGTGTAACAGAATATGAAGTTTGATGAAATTCCGTGCATTAGTTATTGAGATATGACAATCGCTAAAATAGTGTCAATCCTAAAATATGCAGCATAGCAGCGCCACCTGTTGGGCGATTTACACCAAAACGTAATCAGCAGGATTAGTTTTAGTCTTTTTAACCTTATAAAATTTTTAAATAACATAAAAAAGCATTCTAATATGCAGATTACAAAAGCCACAGTTTGAATTTATAACGCTTGCAGCAGATTTTAGTTACCTTTTTTTATCGCATTAAAATATTATATCCGATTCAAAGATTATCTTTGTTACTGTTATTCAAGGTTCCCCTGTCCTGTTACAAAAACACGAACAATCATCAAATGCTTAAAAAATTCTCGAATGTTTTAATTTCTTGCAATGAAAAAAATATCAAAATTAGTGAAAATACGAAAGTAAATAATAATATATCGTATTCATTTGAATGAACAGTGCTTTTCCAAACATTACGAGAACTTAACCAGTAACTTCCGGTTGTGAGACAAATTAACACCAACTGGCACTCCACAGCAGGGCCCTTATTCAGTATCAGCATCGTTATCACATCCGTTACACTAATTAATAGTTTAATTAATAATATCAGTAGGGTGCGGTGTGATAGAAGATGATACAACTTTTTAGCTCACAGGATATCAAAGCCTGAGAGCTAATGTACTCGCAGGTTCTGTATGTACACATGTATGTACAGTCGTGGGAAAAAAAAAAAAGTAAACACCCCCTACTAACTCCTCAACAAATTATCGTAGACAAAAGTTACTGGTACCGACGATTGGAAATAAAGTCTACTTTTAAATGACGTATATAAAATTTGCTTAGGGAGCCATCTACATATTAAAACGAATCCAAACTTCATTTTTTTCAATGGCAATACCCAATTTTAACGAGATATTTCAAATCTTTGGTTCAAACTATGCCTAGACACCAAATTTCAAGTCATTTGAATGATAAGTTTTTGAATTATAAATATTCAAAATTTAGTGCTTCTAATGTTAAATTACATTTTCATGTTTTTATTTATAACTTCTGAAATTATGATCCTAATGTTCTAATTTTTTGTGTCGCAATAATACTAATATACCCAAACATAAATACGTTGAATTTGCAATTTTCTGATATGAATTATGAATTATGAAATTAATATTAAAAAAAATTATGAATTGTAACCTACAATTTTTTTGATGGATTCAGATTTATTAAGTCCTGCTTCATGGAAATCCAAAATTTCACATTTTTCTTCCAAGTAGTTTTCAAATTATGCTTTAAAAACGGCAAAATGATGGTTTAAGGGGCAGATGGTTAAGGGTCTATGATAGAAATGACTAAATATTTTGAAATTTCTTATGCTATCCTGTAATCTAACAGGCTTAATTGACTGCTTGAGGTGCCTTGATCAAGAAGGGAGCTCTCTCGGTTAACAATCGAGTACCGAACTTCAATTTGGATACAGCCCTTAAAACACACTCGTTTTAAAATAATTAATTTCTTTGAAACTTATGGTATAGATTGCATAAATTTTTTTTTTAGACTAATTGAAGGGTGTAGAGTTCATTTATGCAGTCAGAATTGTATACTGCTATTGAAAAAAACAAAGTTATGGTTCGTTTTAATATGTAGATGCCCCCCTAAGCAAATTCTATATGCATCATTTAAAAGTAGGCTTTATTTCCAATCGTTCGGTACCGGTAACTTTCTTCTACGATAATTTGTTGAGGAATTAGTAGGGAGTGTTTACTGTTTTTTTCCACGACTGTACGTATGGATGTATGTATGTACGTAACGCGATAACTCTTGATAGAAATATCCAATTTGCTTCAAAAAAAATTTCTACGTTCATTCTGATAAGGCGCTTCCCTGATTAGTTTTGGGGGTTCATTGGTTAAGCATAAAGAGGGGTACTGAATGCTAATCCCCGCCTCCCCCCTTAACTTAGGTAAATCGGTTTTTCATGCAGAATTATCAGATTTTCTTCAAATTAGGTGCACCGGTTAATTTTGATAAGGGTTTCCTCGATTAGATTTGGAGGTTCATTGTTTAAGTATAAAGGGGAGAACGGGGGTCTAATACCCCCTTAAGACCAATGTCAGACGGGCGTCTTTTTTGCTGCTTTTTTGCTTAAGCATTATCCATATAGCATTGTGAATGGGTAATACTTAAGCAAAAAAGACGCCCGTCTGACATTGGTCTAATTTAGATAAATGGGTTTTTCTATCCGATTTTCTTCAAATTTGGTATACCGGTTTATTCTGATAAAGCGCTTCCCTGATGAGATTTTGAGGCTCATTGGTTAAGTATTAAAGATGTGAAACAGGGGGGGGGGAGAGCCAATCACCCCCTTAATTTATTTTTCGAGGGGCATTATTCTTTTAAATAAGAGTATAATATGCAATTAGTGTGAATAGTCTGTGAGCTCAATGCCATCAGTTTAACTGGACACTTTTCCTTTTATTATATAGTTGATGGAAGTTTATTTTAGATAATCCCATGCTCCAATTACTGTCATATTCGAATGAAAACGCAAAATGTTGTTCAAAAACATTTTCAGTATAATCCAAGAAGGCAATGAATTGAGTCCTGTACAAGTAGATTTGATTTTTTAAAATAAATTTAAAAGCAACAAGTTTCAGAATTCATAAATGAAATTAAAAATCACGACTTAAAATACAGCCGTTTTTTTTTTTTTTCTTTTAGAGCCAAAAAAGAAAACACTTCATACATTTTAATCCCCAAATGGATACAGAAAAATCAGAAATAGCCATTCGGCTAAAAATTATGACTTCTTCCAATTTATGAAAAAAAAGACCTAGGTGGTCGTCTTTACACTGAAATTGTACCAAACTCTATAAATTGTAACACGAATACACGTAATTTTGACAGTATATTACTTTTCTTCGGAAAATTTTACCTTTAGGATACCAAACAGCAAATCATTCTGTCAAATAGTTTAAGAATTATGGAAATTTAAATTTTGAACTCCTAATATTAAATTTTCTTAAATCGCTTCAAAACAGATTGCAATACAGGTAGTTTTAAAGCATAACTCAAAAACAACTTGGCGGAATGGGCTGAAAATTTTAGATTCACATATGTTAAGTTATTCTCAATATAAGCATTTGGTAATCGATTACTCTTACAAATTTTATGTGTAACAATTCATATTTTTCTCACCGAAAATATGTATATATTCGAAATTCATATTTAAAAAAAATTAGAATTGTAATCAATAATTTTTTTACAAAAATCAATTTCTAGAAGCTTTAAATAAGTCAATCCAAAATTAATACCTTCCGCTATGTAGTTTTTGAGTTATGCCTTAAAAATTACCCGCATTGAAATCTGTTTTGCAACGATTAAAAAGGAATTTAACATTAGGAGAGTGAAACTTTAATCCTTCATAACGCCTAAACTATTTGACAGAATGACTTCCCTTTGGGTATCCTAATGTAAGATTTTCTAAAAGCCCAAATATGCTGTCAAAATTGGGGTTTTTTTTGTTGAAATTTCAAAGTTTACTACAATTTTTGCAAGAATACTACCTTCTAAGCCTTTTTAGAAACATAATTTAAAAGAAAATATAATTTCCAGTCGAATGACTATTTCCGTTTTCTCTGGGAAATTTGGTGACGTGTGCGGGTGTTCTCTTTTTATTTGACCGATCGTACAGTAAATGATTAACGACATGATAATTTTCATAACGACTGAAGAAAAATACAGAATAAAGATTCTGTTTTTTATTCATTTTTTATTTGCAGACAGAGAGGACAAAATAATTAAACATATACAATAAATTCATTTTGTGACATCATACATGGAGCTCATTAAGTTTTTATTTTATTTTATTCTTTTAAATGAATTGTATCATGTTAAAAATTAAATTAAATTAATTTTTTAGAAATATCTGTTATTACGACAGAACAATCTGTAACATTATTTCGAGGTCCTTTATGTATAATAAATTTTACGACTCAAATTATCATTTATTTCATCATCTTCTTAGAAAATATAATCTGCAAATGAAGACGTTAATACGACTTCACTTTTCAAGAATAAAATTCTAGATTTTCAACTCCAAATTAATTACCCCGTTTCTCTTTCTAAAAATGAAATAGGAGCCTAATTAATGCATTTATCACTTATTTAAGAACAGATAACACCTAAAAACGACATCAAAATCCATTTTTTGTCATGCAAATGAGGCGAAAATTAAAAGGAAACTCTTTTGTTTACATTTTTAACCCTTAAATGCCTGATTTTTCAAAAATCATTGTAATAATGCTTTTCGGCTTTCATTTTTTAAATAAATCATGGGAAAAATATTTTTAAAAATCATATTTTGTTTTAAGTATAGTTTACAGCTAAAAAACAGTTTGTTACTAATCGGCAATACTGGTCTTTAATTGAAAAAATAATTTTCCTTGATAAAATTCTATAATATTAAACACACAAGAATTTTAGGAACTATAATAAGAAATAAATTTTACTTGCTCAGTGCAGAACAAAATAGGGTATTCCGCAAGCTCCCAAACAAAACAAAAAGAACAAGTAGCAATAATTGAAAAAATAAATTTATCTTCTTTCTTAAACAGCATAAGTGTTGACAATTACATGTTGAAAATCGATTTAATAATATTTTCAGAATGTATTTTATTGGCAACATTAGGCATTATAGCTTCAATATTATTCTAATAGTATTTTAGAGCCTAAATTGGGTATGTTGCCGAAAAGCAACACCCGGCATTTAAGGGTTAATTCAGAGATTAGACAAATTTCAATTGCGGATGTCTCGAAATATATGTGTATTATATATGTATTCTCTCAAGGTGTTCTTTTTTCACAATGTGTCTAAAAAGGTAAATTTTATACACCATTATTAAAAAAATTAGTTCTCTGAAATTAGCCGAAAATGGCTAATATTCAGGTAATTTTGCTGCATGATCAACACGGGTTCAACATTTGGCGCCTTTTTCGGCAAATTAAAATTTCGCCTAATAGACGTAATGTTAAAGTAAAAACGGCTACCCCAAGTGGGTAATTAATCGATTTTCACAAATTATTTTTCGATTCTTTAATTTTATAGTGTAAACGAACTTCACACCAAATTTGAAGTCTGTAAGATAGGTATATGAAATCTTTTTGATGAGTGAGTCAGTCAGTAGTAAAATTATCGATTATCAGACATTTTTAAATATCATTATCTCGGAAACTAATTATGTGATATTTATAAAAGTTTGGATTCAGTGTAATTAGTGGGGGGGGGGGGGGCTTACTAGTTATTACAAGTACATAGGTCAAATTGATTTTCAGTAGTAGAATGTCGAAATTTGGCGAATAAAGCTCGAAATGGTCGTGTAATATAACATACTAGTATGTCAGAAGAACTTGGCTGACACACTGTCATGTGTCTAGATATTGAAAATTAAAAAAATATATATTATAGTTATTTAATAAATAAATAAAGTTGAATTGTCTGTGATTTCAACAGGACAATCTGTAACATTATTTTGAAATCCTTTATTTATAATAAATTCTATGACTCAAACGATCATATTTCATCCTCCGCTCCGAAAATATAATGCGCAAATGAAGACGTTAATAGGACTTCATTTTTCAAGAACATACTTCTACATTTTCAACTCCAAATTAATTACTCTATTTCTCTTTCTAAAAATGAAATAGGAGCCTAATTAATGCATTTATCACTTATTTAAGAACAGATAACTGCTAAAAACAACATGAAAATCCATTTTTTGTCATGCAAATGAGGCGAAAATTAAAAGAAAACTAGTTAATTACCATCACATTGTAATTTATTTTACTTGGAAAATAAATTAGGATTTGTTTGTTTTCACCCCTCGACCAATGAGAAAAAAACAGGAGCGTATGTAGGATTTTTTTTTTCTTTTTCAGTCTAATCAAGTTTTTCCAATACCTTCGCTCTCTTTTCTTTATTCAACTGTTGCACCAATGTGGTCTCAAAACTGACAATTTTGTTTTTTTCTACAACCACACCCTTATTATTCAACTTTGCCCCAGATGATAATGAAATAGAATGAAAGAAAATATCGCTCACCGTAAATAATAGATTATCATAGCTAAATTTTTAGACAATAATAACGTCAAAACCAGATACCGGTTTCAATTGTTACTGTGCATCAAGCGCCTGAAAGTTATATGCTATCATGCACTTTTTTTTGTTGCAGTGGTGACAGCATATCATCTTAAGTAAGCTAGCTAGCTGCCCAGTAGAATTATTTAATCGCCGCCAAACTTCCAACATAAAGAGTAGAATACCACCTCTAAAAGATCAACTTTGGATTTCATTATTTTATTTTTGTTGTTTAATCTACCCTTGTCTTATAAGCAATGATGTTGTTAATAAAGAGGTGTATGTTTTACATGAGGCAGTTGTTTATAATTTTTACGAAAAAAATTATTTTAGATTAGTTCTCATCCTTGATTCGTAAGCTTCTGAATTCGTTGTTCTAACACAAGTTTAAATATAACATAACCATATTTTTAAAACTCAGCAATTTATGTTTTCACGTGTTTAATTCCTTTGGTATTTATGCAAAAAATCAACATACATTCCCTTTGAACATTTGTGAAATGCTGTTTGTGCCTTTCATTTATGCTACTGAAAAATGTAATATTGTTAATATATAAAATGAGTATGGTTTGTTCGTCCCTTGCACTTCTTGTTTTGAAAAGGAATACAGCAGAAAATCTAACATGTCCTTGTACTTCTTATTCGAACAGCAGTCTTTAAATAAAGCTCGAATAGATCATCCACACTCAACTCCCGGGCTGCACGTGGCCCGGTGACCTTTTACGTGCGGCCCGAGAAAAAAAATTATTAATAACTATCTATGAAATTAATTGAGATGTACATAAAACATTTTTAAGACCTTATATTTCCATGGATAGCAAAATCAGACTTGCTATTTATTGCTAATTTAAAATTATATTAAATAATGTATGCCGTTTCCGTCGTCAAAAGTTCTTTTTACGTGTCGTTCTATTTGTGTAACAGTTGTGCATATATTTCTTAATCTTCAACACTAATCAAACATAATTCCAAATTAAATAAATTAGCAACATATATTTCTATATCAAAAAATAAAGTTTTTTCATTGAGGGAAAAATAAACGATTTATTAAGTAAAATCTTCTGGGTTTTTTCTCCTTTAGAAATTCGAAATGCTGCATTGTTATATTGTTATATTTTATACTTATCATATACATAATAATGCTTATTCGGTAAAACATTTGTTGTCAAAAAATGCCATCAAAAAGTTTCATACCATTATTTTCAAACAATAATGTTTGTGGTATACTTCTACTTCTATATCATTTGAAGTAGAAATCTACCACGAAGTATTATGTTTAGAAATAGGGGTGTTAAAATTGTTTGCGACAAACGTTCAATCCTACTAATTACATTAACTTTATTATGTTGATTTGTTTATACAACTTTTTTTATCGCACTATTTTCATTACCCTTTCTTACTTTATTATATATGTGTTTTACGTGCTAACGTCGCAAGTATACGTTTGCGGCCCGCGAGAGAAAAAGATTGAATATGGCTGGAATAGATGCTACTACCATAATCATAGATGAAACATGTGTTAATTATTCCGGAGTCTGACCTGAAATAAATATTTTTTTAAACGGAAATTTTAATTAATTGAATAAATTGAAAATCTTAAAATGGAGTCTAAAATGTACCTCATGCAAAAGAGAGACATTTATTTATACATACTTCCCGATTTTAAGCATGTTTATCTTGGATAAGACTGACTCCGGAATAATTAAGAAATGTTGACATGTATTCCATAATCTATGCAAAACTATGATGTTTTTCTTTCTGCTTGTTTACTATACTGCATTTTTACCTCTCCTTTATACTTGCTGGAATACAAGGTGGATTATTTATTCACTTTTGCGTTACAGCAATAATTTAATCCGTGCTAATGAGGTCTGTTCTCACATTTATTATTCTATCTTCTAAATAACTTGCCAGTAATAGATGATTTCCAAATAGATTTTTAATTCATGATTGCTACCGCGCCTGTTTTACACCTGATTATTTAAATGGTTTTCCGTCCGTCCGTTTGTCTTGAAATCTTTCAAATCTGTTCTAGGAAATTGATGCAGAGTAACGTCTACTCTATGGCCTTTCGAGATTCAAATAAATGCAGATTTCTCGGTAGATAAACATCGAAAGAGTGTCACAGAAATCGTCGAATGGAGTTGATTTTTCATTAATCATATCCATGGAATCCAATATCATTAATCTTTTCGATTCGTAATTATTGAAAAACATATGAGAGTCACAGGAATCGTAATAAGTTTTGTACCCTTGTAAGATATCTCTCAGTTCTCAATTTCTACGGTCAGTGCTGAAGTAAGAAATGTTTAAGATTATAACTCAGATAGCATGTAAACATTCAACAGCGTTACATTAAGTGTTACTTGTGTTAAAACATCATTATAATAACGTGGCAAGTTTAATAATTACCCGTAGGAAAAAAACTTTTTCAGAAACTGTTTTTTACTTTGTGTATATGATCTAATTTCAGTACTCTTTAAAAAATAAATAAAGTACAGTAAAAACAAAGAAAACGGAAAAAAAATATTATGTCGCCCTTCAGCATTCAAATTAAGGATATCGGCGCAGTTTGTCATTATGTAACAGGATGGTTTGCTTATATTATGACTTTCTAATTAATGGATTACTATTTTAAACTACTACTTGATACTATTTTATTATTGTGCATTATTGCAAAATAATATGCATCTAAACTTTAAAACGTCACATTAAGTGTTCCTTGTGTTAAAACATCATTATAATAATGTGGCAAGTTTAATAACTACTTGTAGAGAAAAATCTTTTTCAGAAACTGTTTTTTACTTTGTGTATATGGTATAATTTAAATACTCTTTAAAAAATAAATTAGGTACAGTACAAACAAAGAAAACGAAAAAAAATATTATGTCTCCCTATAGCATTCTAATTAAGAATCTCGGCGTAGTTTGTCATTTTGTAACATGATGGTTTGCTAATATTATGACTTTATAATTAATAGATTACTATTATAACCTATTACTGTTTGTTACTATTTTATTACTGTGCATTATTACAAAATAATATGCATGTAAACTTTTAACAACGTTACATTAAGTGTTCCTTGTGTTAAAATATCATTATAATAAAGTGACAAGTTTATTAACTACATGTATGAAAAAATCTTTTTCAGAAACTATTTTTTACTTTGTTTATGTGATGTAATTTAAGTACGCTTTAAAAAATAAATTACGTACAGTAAAAACAAAGAAAAAAAATAGTATGTTTCCCCTTAAGATTCGAATTAAGAATCTCGGCGTTTTTCGTCATTATGAAACATGGTGCTTTGCTAATATTATGACTTTATAATTAATAGATTACTGTTTTAAAATATTACTATTTGTTACTATTATATTATTGTGCATTGTTACAAAATAATATGTATTTCCAGTTCACTTGTAATTTCTTCCCTGAAACATATCATCTTTGAGTTGCTCAGGCTTCCGAAATCACTTATTTTCTTGCATGAAAATTAAACATAAAAATTTAATTTAGCACGGAAGTCTTTCATTGAATAGAAGACTAGATTTCTATATTTTGCAGCTTCGTTCTAATCTGTTTGTTTGTACAGATGTACAGTCGTGGGGAAAAAGTAAACACCCCCTACTATCTCTGCAAAAAATTATCGTAGAAGAAAGTTACTGGTACCACACGATTGATAATAAAGTCTACTTTGAAATGACGTATATAAAATTTGCTTAGGGAGCCATCTACATATTAAAACGAACCATAGCTTTGTTTTTTTCAATTGCAGTACATAATTCTGACAACATTAATTAACTCTACACCCTTCAATTAGCCTAAAAACGAATTTTTATGTAATTCGTGCGATAAGTTTCTGAGAAATTAATTATTTTAAAACGAGCATATTTTAGGGTCTGTATTCAAATTGAAGTTCCATACTAGATTGTTGACCGAGAGAGCCTCCTTCTTGATCAAGGCATCTTAAGCGCTACTCAAGCAGTCATTGATAAGTGCTAGATTACAAGATAGCATAAGGAATTTCAAATAGCTGGTCACTTCTGTCATAGACGGCCTCTTAACACTAGAAAGACGAGGAATTTTACTCAAATTTTGAAAAAAAAAAATTTCGCACCAGAATTTTTATTTTAAATTATTAAATTACTTAATTAATTAGTTTTTTTTTTCTTTGTATCTTTTAAACTAGTTTTATAAAGGAATTTCTGGTTCGAACCGAATATATATTCATTTGATACCGGTCAAAATGACCGCTCGCCGTCTTTCTAGTGTTAAACCATCATTTTGCCGTTTTTTAAACATAATTTGAAAACTACTTGGAAGAAAAGTGTGAAATTTTGGATTTCCTTAAATGATGACTTAATAAATCTAAATCCATCAAAAAAATTATAGGTTGCAATTCATAAATTTTTCGAATATTAATTTCATAATTCACATCATAAAATTATAAAAATTGCAAATTCAACATATTTATGTTTGGGTATATTAGTATTATTGCTACACAAGAAATTAGCACATTAGGAGTATAATTTCAGGAGATATTAATAAGAATATGAAAATGTAATTTAACCACTTCACCGGCTGCCCCGAGATAACTCGGGGTAAAAGCACTGTTTCCCAATAGCATTCGCCGGTGAAGTGCTTAACATTAGAAGCACTAAATTTTGAATATTTATAATTCAAAAACTTATCATTCAAATGAATTGAAATTTGTTGTCCAGGCATAGTTTGAACCGAAGATTTGAAATATCTTGTTAAAATTGGGTATTGCCATTGAAAAAAAAATGAAGTTTGGGTTCGTTTTAATATGTATATGGCCCCCTAAGCAAATTTTATATACATCATTTAAAAGTAGACTCTATTTCCAATCGTTCGGTACCAGTAACTTTTGTCTACGATAATTTGTTGAGGAGTTAGTAGGGGGTGTTTAATTTTTTTTCCCACGACTGTACAATTACTGCCAAGAAAGAAAAAAAAATATACAGGTGTCTTCAGTCGCAAATCGCACACTGTAAAATCACAACGAAAGTGTCTTTAACTTGGAATGATGTCTTCTTTCAAGATATTAATGTATTTTTTGAAATAGGAGTCGTCAGAGTCGTCTAAGTAATCACAATTTATTTTTATTTAATGAGAACATTTATTTTTTGAGCAGTGAGCAATTTAGAGGAACTTTCAATTTTCAAATATTTTATAATAATTTTCGGCCTAAATTTTCTGGTTGTTATTTTCGATTTTCTTATGCGTGACGAAATGGTAGCAGAATACGGTTACGTGCGGATTTTTTGACGATACCCATTTTATGTAAAACTTAAGGTAGCTCATAAAACATAATTTTTTAAATAATAATTCATTAATAATTTTCCGAATTGAAATTATAATTTTGAATAATAACAAAAATGCGTAGAGTATGTTTGGGTCCATTCAAACCATCTCAATAAAAACAAAAATTTTAAATCGGATTAATTGTTGGAAAGATATAAATTAAAGTTTCTCTCGTGACTTTAACATTAACATTCTTAAAGTTTCTTCTAGCTCTATCTACGAAGATTTTACAAAAAATACATAAACTATATATTTTTCTGGCTGATTTAATTCAAGAAATTTAAATAAAGAGCCAAAAATGGATGTTACTATTTAAAAAAAATCGAAGTTGGTGCAATTTTTAGTATGCAGACTTCCTCTATCAAAAATTGCATTCATATTCTGAAAAAACACACTATTCCGAGTCAAATGACACCTTTGGTAGGATTTTATTGTAAACAGCCTGCGAATAAAGGGGAGTGGATTTTTCATTTCTTATTTTTTACACTAACTGTATATACATACAAGGTGACCACAATTAAAGTGACAGTACTCCGAGTGTTCTGTAGCGCGATTTAATTGAGAGAATGAAGCCAAATGTTGTAATAAGATTCAACAAGACGGGGGACGAAGGATTCCACGGAAAAAATATTTAGCTCCAAAAGTCACCACTAGGGGAATATGTGGTGTTGTGTAAGAGAATAGAGAGTTTTAAAAATGCAGACTCAACACTAGAATTGTTAAATGTGCTAAATAAAAAGATAATTTTATTTCAGTATTGATTCTGCATTTTTTTAAACTCTCTTTTCTGTTACACAGCGACACGCAATCCCCTAGCGGTGACTTTGGGAACTATTTTTTTTTTCGAGGAATCCTTCGTCCCCCGTCTTGTTTAATCTTCCTAAAAATTTGACGTCATTCTCTCAATTAGATCGTGCTAGAGAACACTCTGAGTACTGTCAGTTTAATTATGACCACGTTCTATACATATCTGTCTATCATCATTTTAGACATAAACCACTCAAGTATTTATGAAATACTTCATTTCCTTTTCCTTTATCATATAAATATTCGATGCCAGAAAAACTATATAAGACAGTGTTGCTAACCTTTACTTAAGATTTCCCCCAAGACGCTAGCTCAAATCACCCTTAGAATCAGGTGAAAAGACCTAAAATCAGTTACGCCATCGCGGTTCATGCTTATTTTACTTGCAATTTTTAAATCTAATAAGTATAAGAAAAGTATTCAATGTATTAAAATGATTTGTGATTGTTTTAATCTAAAAATTAGAAATAAAATAAATATAAATCGCTATCTTTTAAATGGTGCCATTTGACACCTGTATGAATACTGTTAATGATATAATATAGGGGATCCTTATTATATCATTGATATAATATGATAAAGAATCCTTATGATAAAGAATCCACAGTATTTGGTGTGTTTTCTTCAGTAACATGAGTAATTTCTTATCCATACACTGTAAAAAAAACGGCATTTTTACAGTACAAAGTACTGTTCATCTCGCGCACAAACTCGATCACAGTGAATGTGCTGTATCTTTCTTTGGTTTCCTGACTATATTAACATGGAAAATACTGTAGTTGCGTAAAATTAACAGCACAATGTGCTGGCAATTTGGACGCCAGCAGTTTGTGCTGTAAAAAAAATGCTTCCAAATTGCCAGCACATTGTGCTGTTAATTTTACGCAACTACTGTATTTTCCATGTTAATATAGTCAGGAAACCAAAAAAAGATACAGCACATTCACTGTGATCGAGTTTGTTCTGGCAAATCTACAGTGGTTTTTTTACAGTGGTAAAAAAAAGTCAAATATAAAAGGTATATAAAAGGTCAAATGTTCCGTTGGCAACAGTGGTCTCATATTTAAAATAAAACGATCAGAAAACTTAAATATTTTCAGAAATTTAAATATTTTTCTACGATTACACAAAATGGCGTAAATTCTACAAATTTTTACGTTCATCCATCCATTTTTGAAAATTTGTCTTTCTTTTATTTTTCGATGGTGGTGGAAAATGGATGGATGGCGGCTATGACATTTTTAGGTGCGTTCATAATTATATAAATACGTAGTACCAATAGTCGTCGCCTGGTCCGTCCGTCTGTCCGAATACAACAAATGCGCAAAAACTACCCAACTGAATGGTTTGAAATTAAATATATATAATCGTTGCAGAATTTTGTCATTTTAAATTTTAAGAAAACCTAATCAAAACTTAATAAGATATTAGTAAATGTTTTCTTCATTCTATTAAATCCTATCATACGTAATTAATTCAATGTGATATCCCATGATAGGTAATGATTCTAGGTTTCCATGGTGATAACGTCCTATTTAAGATGGAGTCCTATAATTTCCGTATTACTGAATTTAATATGTATAATGGTAATAAATTTTGTATTCATGCATTTTTGGATAAGAGTGCAACAGTTATTGCACCAAGATCTGAATATTTATAAACCTAATTATAGTACGAACGTACTTGATTTGACACACTTTTCGACTTGTATTGAATTAAAAGCGCTTTAAATGTCTATTTAAAGTCAATGAGTCCTTTTCTTAAAATAATGTTCATTTTCAGAGGACTATTGAATTGCATGTTTTGCAGCTATTTTTCTTTCTTCTTTTTAGAATATAGCAAATTAACGTGTTTTTAGACACCGCTCAACCTGGACGAGGTATGGAGGTCTTCCTAATTTTCAAAAAGGTTTGAGATTGATTTCAGAATAATCCCCCATAAGGTTTCAATCGTTGTTGTTTAGCCCTAAAATAGGCTCAACGTGAGAAATGTTATTACAGTTGACATTTTAAGTTCTTGGTTTCAGGGACATAATAATGACACTTAACGGCTTTAAAATACTTCAGTATTAATTTGCAAAAACGTCCTTTATTTTCTTCTATGAAGTAAATTGAGCTAAAAATCAGGAATGAAAACAGTAAAATTTAATCTTTTTACAAATGTAAAATTTACGATATCTGAGATTGAAATCTAGCAATAGTTTTCAATTTTTTCTTAGTGCGTATTCTTGGGTGCAGGAGATGTAAAATGGCTGTTTCTCTGTATAAAAGTAGGAGCTAACGAACGTATATAGTTCAATAAAAATTTCTCGAGTGCGAGATAAGCGAGATAACTTAAGAAAACCAAAATCGATTTTGATGTATTTTATATTTTTTTACTTGAATATTAACATTTTAGAGTAATTAGCAGCTGGAACGTGATAATGTATGAAAAGGTTTCGCCAGTGAAAACGATATCGTAATCATCAGTATCCATGCGTTTCCGTTGTTAAAACTGAGATAACTCAATACATCAAAAATTTTACAAAATATTTCTTGAAAAAAAAATGTAATCTATACTCCTATTATAAAGAGGAAAAAATTGTTTATTTGTCGGAGATAAGCTCTGGAACTACCGAACCGATTCCAAAAGTAATGGTATCAAAATGATGGTGTTAGTCCAACTTAGAACATAGGCTATATCTTATGTCGGTGCCACTACACCAAAGGGGGTGTAGGAGCAAAAAACGTTCTAAAAATGCGATTTTAGCGTTACTGAAGTGCTTAGAAATATGAAATTTTGAATATTAGTTACTTATAAGATATAAATTATGTCTAAGAACAGTTCTTAAACAATTCGAAATTTAAAAGGGATGAAAATGCACAAAAAGTGCTCTAAAAAACGTTCTAAATGGTAGTTTCTACACAATCTCAGGAAATAACAAACCAATTTAAAAAGTATTGGTGTCAAAATGATGGTGACAACGCTTGCTCCAAGATAGGCTATGTTTTATGTCGGTGCCACTACCCCAAAGGGGGTGTAGGAGCGAAAAACGTTCTAAAAATGCGATTTTAGCGTTACTGAAGGGCCTAGGAATATGAAATTTTGAATAATAGTTACTTATAAGATATAAATGATATCTAAGAACAGTTCTTAAACAATTCGAAATTTAAAAGGGGTGAAAATGCACAAAAAGCGTTCTAAAAAACGTTCTAAATGGTAGTTTCTACACAATCTCAGGAAATACCAAACCGATTTCAAAAATATTGATGTCAAAATGATGGTGACAACACTTGCTCCAAGATAGGCTATGTTTTATGTCGGTGTCACTACCCCAAAGGGGGTGCAGGAGCAAAAAACGTTCTAAAAATGCAATTTATGTGTTACTGAAGGGCCTAGAAACATGAAATTTGAAATATTAGCTACTTATTAGATATAAAGGATTTCTAAGAACAGTTCTTAAGCAACTCGAAGTTTGAAAGGGGTGAAAATGCGCGAAAATCGTTCTAAAAAACGTTCTAAATGGTGGTTTCTACACAATCTCAGGAAATACCAAACCGATTTAAAAAATAATGGTGTCAAAATAAGGGTGTTAAAATGACGGTGACAACACTTGCTCCAACACAGGCTATGTTTTATGTCGGTGCCACTAACCCAAAGGGGGTGCAGGAGCAAAATACGTTCTAAAAATTCAATTTTTGCGTTACCGGAGGCCCTAGAAATACAAAATTTGAAATATTAGCTACTTATTAGATATAAAAGATTTCTAAGAACAGTTCTTAAACAATTCGAAATTTTAAACGAGTGAAAATGCGCGAAAAGCGTTCTAAAAAAAGTTCTAATGGTGGTTTCTACACAATCTCAGGAAATACCTAACCGATCTAAAAAATAATGGCGTCAAAATGATGGTGAAAACCCTTGCTCCAACATAGGCGATGTTTTATGTCGGTGCCACTACCCCAAAGGGGGTGCAGGAGCAAAAAACGTTCTAAATTGCGGCTTTTGCGTTACGGAAGGGCCTAGAATAGTGAAATTTGGAATGGTAGTTAGTTATAAGATATGAATGATCTCTAAGGGCATTTCCTAAAAAAATCGAAAGTTAAAAGGGGGTCAAAATGCGCAAAAAGCGTTATAAAAAACTTTCTAAATTGCAATTTCTATGCAATCTCATGAAGTACTGAACCGATTTCAAATACAATGGTGTAAAAATGATGGTGACAGATCTTGCTCCAAGATAGGCTATATTTTATATCTGTTTCCACTACCCCAGAGGAGATGCAGGAGCAAAATGCGAGAAAAGAGTTCTAAAAACGCTCTAGATGCCGATTTGTCGGCAATATCTCTGGGAGAATGAATCTGGTTTCAAACGTGATGGTAGTAAATTGATGCTGACAGCCTCTGCTCTAACATAGATGATATTTTATATCGGTATCACTATCACCAAGACGTTGCAGGAGCAAAAAAGCGTTCTAAATTTCGATTTTTGTGATCGGTAGGGGCTAGCAACTTAAAATTAGGCAAGGTACATATTTATTAGCTATAAATGATCTTTAAGAACAGTTTCGAAAAAATTGGAAATTTAAAAAATGCGCGAAACGCGTCCTAAAAACGTTCTAAATTGCGATTTCTACTCAATCTAAGGAAATACCAAAGCTATTTCATAAGTAATGGTTGCAAATCAAAGGTGACAGTCCCTGCTATAACATAGGTTATATTTTATGTTGCTGTCACTATCATCTGAGGGTTGCAAAAGCAAAACATGTTCTAATTTGCATTTTTGGCACAACTGAGGGGTCTAACACTTTGAAGTATGGCATGGTATTTACTTACAAGATGCAACTGCTTTCTAAGAACAGTCGAAAGAAAATTCCAAATTTAAAAAAAATGAAGTGAGTGAAAATCGTTATAAATTACAATTTTTAAGCAAACTTATAAATTACCAAACCGACTAAAAATATAATGATGACAAATTTTGGTGATAGAACCTGCTCAAACATAAGCTATATTTTATGTCTGTTCCACTTCCACCAGAGGGTTGCAGGAGCTAAAAACTTTCTAAATTGCGATTTCTGTGATACTGAAAAGGCTAGAAACTTTATATATGACATGGTAGTTACTTATAAAATATAAATGCCCTCGAAGGAACGTCGAAAATAAATTCGAATTAAAAAGGGGTGAAGCGAAGGGGAGATGCGAAAAGCATTCTAAAAAAGTTCTAAATTACGATTCTATGCAATTTCAGGGAATATAAACCGATTATAAAAGTAATAGTTGCGAATCAGTGGTAACAGTTTCTGATCCTACACAGGCTACATTTTATGCCGGTGATTCTACCACCTGGGGTTCACAGGAACAACAAACGTTCTAAAAAAGGGCTTTAAAAGATTTTTAAATTACGTTTCTGTGGAATATTAGGAAATAACAAACCGATTTCAAAATTAATGTTGGCAAATTAATGGCGACAGTTCCTGTTTCAATATAGCCCTTTATGTTAAGAGAAGTGGTAGGACTTGGAATTCGACATGGTGGTTAGTTTTAAGATGTAAGAAGATGGTTTCTAAAAAATTCAAAACTTCAAATGAATACTGAAATGAGCGTATTAATTGAGCATAAAAGTTTCAAAATATTTTCTAAATTATCATTTATTTAGTTTTATTTCATTTTATTAATTTAAGTCTCATTTCTGCCTAATACAGTGTAATAATGATGGTTAGTCAAACTGTGTTTTAAATAGTAATTTTTGAATTATTCCTAAAAGTAATAAGTACCTTTTAATAAAATAAAATATTACCTTTTAATAAAATAAAAATTTAGTTAGTACCTTTTGATAAAAATTAGACATATAAATATCACTTGGCATATTTCAAATATTACGCGAGCAAAGCCGCGGGGTTTGCTAGTTTTTAGTATATTTTCATTCTCTGTTTATTGATAAGATTCGCCGCAAAAAAGTTGACACTGCATTCATAATTTAGCCAAAATACTTTCTATGGTTTTCTTTTTAATAGAATTCTGTTTTACTATCTCTCTTATGCGGAAAATATTAAGATGATATAATTCCCCACAATTGAGCTGTATATGTGAATGCAGTTTCCGGCAGCATGTTGAAAGCTGAGTTTGCTCTAGTGAGCAGTAAAATTTTTTTGAACTAATATTAGATGTTGGCGTAAAAGTTTGTAAGGTTTGAATAAAATAAATATCCCAGCAAGGATAAATTTTTATGTATGAAAGAATTTTATTTAAGTCTAATACGCCATTTCGAGGAGAAATTCTTTTTTCCCATTTTTTTTTTATTTGCAGTTTAATAAGCATTTGCGATAAATTTTATTTTCTAACGTAAAAACCTCTTAGGTAAATTTATTTTCTTAATTTTTGTTGATGCATAATTTTTCGTTAAGTATTGATTCATACTTAAAGTTTTCTCTTTAATTTTGTGCAGCAATACTAACCAGGGAACCACTTTTGGTGTTGCTCGCACCTAGCATCGAGACCTGGTGCGTTTTGTAGTCCTATACATAAAAGTTAGAGAACCAAGAAAAAATTTCTCTGTTAAAATAATATTTTATATACTTTTTTATACTTTTAATTTTTTATTATTACATATTTATTTGTTTATTTCACGCCAAAAGTGAGTTAAGTCGCCAAATATGGCGCTGCAATTTTTCCGCCCGCTTTATCCAAAGAGAAAATGTACAGATCATATTACTAGAATTATATGATATTTCTTTTTCATAATTGATAGCATAAGAAACAAATATTAGGTTTTTATTTTTTTTTTCTATGCAGACGATAAATACATAAGTAATAAATATAATTCTATAAAAGCTTCGAAGATCATTGAAAACTATTTTTTAGTGAAATACAAAATAAGCAAACTCTTGTCTTTTGAAATCAAATGAAATAAAGTTTCGAATGTTTAAAATGAAATGTTGCTGTATTAAATGGTCCTTTGGCAAAAGTAATCATAAAGTAAATTAATATTTTTACACAATTTAGAAAAATTACTGCGGCGAAATATATCGGACATTGCAATTTTTAGCTATTACAAATTCAGCTATGACATTTGGCTAGGGTTGCCGGAAAGCTCTACTTTTGAAAATAAACGCCAACCGTTTCCCCGCCAAAAATATGAATATAAAGTTGCAATTTTTCAAAATCAAATTTGTGGGTTTTTCAAGGAATTTTCAAACTTTTTTCAATATTTTATACTTATTATTAACTAATTTTTATTTTTAAATGCTTTTCTTTAAAAAAAAATCAATGTTAATAGTCCGATAAGTAGTCTCGAAAATTGCATTTTCAGAAAGTTATGCTGCTGTAAAATCAAGAAATATTATTTTAACAGAAAAATTTTATCGATTCTCAAACTTCATAATATAGGGCTTTAAAATGCACCAGGTCTTAATGCTAGGTGCGAGCAACACCAAAAGTGGTTCCCTTGTAAGTAGAAATTTTGGCCGGACGAAATTGAATGCGAGATATATTGTTTCAACTGTTCAGTCAATAACGTAATAGAGAATTCCTCTTTGAAGGACGTCTTAGGCAGGGCGATCACCTAGGGCAGGGATGGCGAACCTTTTCACATACCCGTGCCAAAAATTAAGAAACAATATCTATCAATATTGTAAAGTGCCAAACTTTAAAAAAAGAACATATTGCTACATATGCCGTTTATACGGAACACTGGTTAATAGAATCAGTCACTTTCATGCATTAAACAAATAAAAACGAAAATCAAAATGTGATTATTCTGTATATTGAAATTAGCCATTAATTCTATGAAATTTTTATTGAAAAGAGTTCATGTGGAGCTTACAGAAGGAAAGCAATTTTGGAAATTTTTATTTCAGTAATCTTTAATGTATGATTAATGCAACATCTAACGTATAATAATTTTAGTTGGATTAAAAAGGTAGTAATAATTTATTAACGAGGTTTCTGCTGCTGTACGTTTCATAGGAAATGCTTTATACCTGATTCCTGAATTGTTATTTTAGTAATATAAAGAGCGAAATTGCTTCCTTTGTTATTTTATTGCAGTGAGTGTTTTATAAAATTCATTTGATGCAGTAAAGCCTTTTAAAATTTTTACAGAAAAGACAAGTAGTTACTTGTCGAAAACGCTACATAGAATCACAGAAAAAGAAAATTTTCTAAAGTATTTTTTCATGAAAACTGATTATACTATGTGTGCAGTCTGTACATATTAAGCAAAATTTTGCTTGTTATAACAAAAACAAAAATTAATTTTATCTAAAAAATAATTATGAAATTCAAATTTTTCGCGTGCCAGAGAAATTGCCGTACGTGCCATCAAGGGCACGCGTGCCATAGGTTCGCCAACGCTAACCTAGGGTGCTAAAAGCTAAAGACAGAAAATACACAAAATACGTGATTAATAACTAATGGCTTTTTTTTTTCTTTTAAGCTGATTTGTAGGGGCACTGCAAAAAAACTTGTCTAGGGTGCCATGGCCATTAAAGCTGCTTTTGTGACACTAAACAAAAAAATACATTAATGACAATGTAAGACTGAATAAAACAAATGCCTCATCCTCGTAAACGATTATATTTCAAAATAATTTTATGTTTATACAATATAATTGCTGTCATTTGAACTTGACTGTTATTAGCACGTTTATCTAAGCTATTTTTCTACTCTAGAAAATACGTCCAATCACACACGCAAATCTGTTATTTTCTAATCTGCGACATCGAGTTTATCGTGCAACCAGAAACCATTGTTTAAGTATCATCTTAAAAGTCTAGTTTTTCCTTCAATTTTCTATCTACCACTGTGGCCTGCGTTCCCATTTAAAGAGCTATCCATATGAAATCTTTTTTCCCATTGGATTAAATACACAATGCGTACTGGGTAGTAATTACCTGACATATATCACAGGCCACCCATACTGATTATTAATAGTTACAGAAAAAAGGAAAGACGTTTAAAGGAGTGTTTGTGTGGTGAACGGCATACTGTTTTTAGATAAATACGCTACACTGAATGGAAAACACCCCGAAGAATTATTTCTTATTCCTTTGTATTCGCCTTTCGTCGATGAGTTATTAGAAAGAAATCGTAAAAAGTATTTGTATGGAACACAATTGTTACTTATATTGTATGAGATAATACATATTTGCTAATGGTGTGTGCTATCGTATGTCATAAATATGCATTGCGATTGTTAAGTAAAAATCTACAATAAGATGAAAATAGTTATTTGTCTGGAATCTGATAATGTTTATATCCCTTTCAGAGACAAATAATTGTCTTTCTGTAATGCTGATCTGGCACAAAAATTTTCGAAAAAAAAAATATTTGAAAATAAAGAAATGCACAGCGGTTTTTTTTTTTTTTTTTTTTTTTTTTTTTTGTCCATCAATTTTTTAAAAGTAAAATTTTATTCAAATATTCTGGTAACAGTTATGATTAAAATTGAGTGGTATAAATAATACACCACACTCTTCAAGCAGTTAAAGGAAGAGTTATGATTCTTCTTTTGCTCAAATTCAACATTAAACCCTTACCCGCTGGTGTTGCGTTGACGCAACGGTAAAAATAAATGCGCATGCTTAAAATAACTATCGAACTACCACTATTTTTCAATTAAAAAAATGTTGCTATTTAATAACAGAAACTTTGACTATTACATGAAGCGAAAATTATCTTTGAAAATTTGTGGTGGAAAGCTTTTTCAGCAAAAAAGTTGAAGATCCCTACCTTATAGTTTCGGCGGTTAACCCATCAGAGATGCAAGCGCTCCGCCACAAATGGCTGAATGCTACCACTAAATTTTTATAGCATTCTTCACCTTATTTAATGACAGAATTTCTGCGACTTAAAAAGGCGAGGAATACTATTAAAATATAGCGGTGAAAATCAGCCACTCGCCCACCCCTGATCCATTAAAGACTGACGTTGAGTTTTCGCAACATTATGTTTGTGATTTTTTAAATTATTTTTTCCCAGTAAAAATGAAAAATAAAATTAGCCTTATTTCATTAACACAGTTCTGTGATTCATAAAGTAAAAGTAAGTGTTTAACAAAAAGGGGTGTAAACTGAATAAAATTCCTATAAAACATGCTTGTTCTTAACACGTTGACTGCCACGATACGAGTACACTCGTAGCTTTAACATTCGTGGCTTTAATTTATTACTTTCCCACAATTATCTTTTAAAAAAAATTGCCTTATTTATTGGCAGAAATTTCGCTGTATTTGTAAAGCGAAATTTACCTTTCAGAATTTGTGGTGGCAAATGACTTTCAAGTAGAAATTTGAAAATTCTTACTTTTTGCGGCAGTGAACGTGTTAATGGGTTAATGTGTTAAAACATTTTACTGTTAGCAATAGCCAAGCGAATCTTCATATAATTCAGCAATCTCTATAATCCTCTATAATGCCCTTGATATCGGAAAGAAGTGAAACGCTTCAACGTATGACAACGACTTTATATACGCAAAATGGAATTTTTTATTGATTGTTTTGTCTCGGCAATTACAATAAAAATACTGAAAAAGCACTTCCAGTTCAAGAGAGTAATTTAAAATTATGTCAAAATATGTTATGACTCGACATTTTTTTAAAGAATTGTGAATAAAAGAATAAAAAAAAACATATTTTTGAATTTCAATTTTTAAACACGAGATGAAGTGAATTTCAAGTTTAAACTGAAGGGCTTTTTACAGCAGGATGCTATTTCCAATTAAAATGACGTCATGTTTAAGAGATAACATGTACCGGGTGTCCCAAAAATGACTGATGGATTTTAAAATAACTTGTTCCTAACCTATTCAATAACTTGAAAACGGTAACAGATATTTAAAAAAAAAAAAAAAATGCACGAGGTTTATGTAAGGTGTCAGGAGTTTTTATGCTGCGATTTCCAATTTTAGTTACAAATAGAAACGATAGATGGCGCTACAAGCAATAGCCTCTAGCTTTTGCTACTACAATTCATAAATCTTGAGGTTTTACTCTGTATAAAGCTGTTGTAGATATTGGTGATAAGGAAACTTCAGTTGGATTAACATACGTTGCATTATCAAAAATCAAAACTTTGTATGGCTCAGCATTTAATAGAAAATTTTGTAATCATAGATTTAACCCTTTATCGGGGAAGTCAAGTCTGTTGCTGAAATGTTGAAAGGATTCACTGCCACCAGAATCTCCAAGCAAATTGATTTCAAAATAAAAGCGGCTTACGTTTTCAAATCACGTGTATTATAAAAACAAAATATTTTAGTGTAATTCCGGTGCGAATCGATCAGTTTCCCATAAAAATTAAGTAGGAAGTATATTCCCATTATCCGATAAAGGGTTAACAGTAATAAAAAATATCGCAGGTTAGATTCTCTAAAACGCGAAGAAATTCAAATGAAAAATTTTGTGCCTGATAACATTCAAATAAATTATCTATTAACATTCATTATTATATTTTGTCATTATTGATATTGAGAAACATGTTTATATATATATGTGTATGTGGGTATCGCAGGCTGGTAGCATGGCAACAGGCGATCTCAGCACTTTCCCACGACCCTACACTGTAAAAAAAAAAAAAAAAAAAAAAAAAAAAAAAAAAAAAAAAAAAACTGGCTAAAATACGGAAATACTACTGGCAATCGAGACGCCAGTTCTATTTCCATATTTTAACGGAACTTTTTCCTGGTAAATTACAGAAAAAATTCCGGTTTTTTTTTGGCATTTAGGGGGGGGGGGGGGAACTTCCGTTAAAATACGGAAATAGTACTGGCGTCTTGATTGCCAGTATTATATCCGTATTTTAGTCTTTTTTTTTTTTTTTTTTTTTTTTTTACAGTGTATCCCTGTGACGTACATAACCTCGCCATAAAAAAAAGGATACACCTCAGCGGATTTAAGCGCTGAGAATAAAAAACTAATGTGAGTGTAAGGAGTTGTTCACGGGCTTTAGGAAAGGACAGACCTCCCAATCACGGAAAAAGTACGTTACAATCTTATAAGTTCAGTTAGTAAGGCGCAAGTTCTGTAATAATAATCCTGTATGTAATTATTTGTAACTCATCATATAGCCATGATTCTACATTAAATATTATTAGATTTTTATTATGACTCTTCAAAATACCCGAAGTACTGTCTCAGTACCTCATATTGATGAATCTGTTTAGATTCTACAAATATCCATTATTCATTTTCTGCTCATTTTGTTTTTTTTTTATTATTAAGTTTTTTTTTTTTTTAAATTCTATGTTGAATATCTAAAGAGGAAAAGTTTAATTGTCAATGAATAAATTTCTTTCTATTTATAATTTCACAATGTTTGTTGGTAATTTGTAAATATATATATATATATGTGTGTGTGTATATATTGGTGGATTGGTAGGAGGTTAGAGGCTTTCAAAACGCCTTTTTAATTTTTTTTTCTTTCGTTTTAGAAAAACTGCTCATTTAATAAATATTTTTTTTCTTTCCAAGTAAAAAATACCGCTCTTTCCATGAACATTTTTCTCGTGTTAAAAATCCTGTCCTTCCATAATTTTTTTTTCATGCTAAAAATATTGCATTTTCTCTTTTTCATCATAGAAATACCACTTCTTCTACAATTATTTCTTTTTCATGATAAAAATACCGCTCTTTCCGTTATTTTTTTGTGCGTGTGTGTGTCTTAAATATATCGTTCCTTCCATTATTTTTTTTTTCGTTTTAAAAATATATATAACTTAAAACATGCTTACATATCTACTTCTACAGAGTACATTTTTGTACTTCTCTCTTACCATTTAAAAGTATCAAAATTTATTAACCTCTTTCGAGACATTCATCTACTTTCAATTAAATTCGAAATAACCCTCTAATTCATTCAAATAAAAATAAATGCATTTCACAGAATTCTTATTAGTGTAAGTATATGTATATTTATAATTTGCATATATTTCTGAAGCGACATAAAACGATTACTTCCATAATTTTAATAGATCGAAAAGTCTAAAAAACTGGTGACATTGTATTGCGTTCAACGGCGATCAGTCGAATGTTTAACTAACAAGGAAGGTCTCCATACGGGCATACTCAGAAAAATCTGAAAAAAATACAGAATGTTCCTCTCCCATGGGTATATATGTTTATAAAAAAATTTTGGGCGGAACCTCGGTAGAACGTCCGTAAAAAAATAATGAAAATTTCGCTTATTTGGCGACTTATCACCGTTTGGCGAAGAAATTAAATTAAAAAAAAAATACGCTTGGCGAATACTCTTTAAGAAAAAAACCTTTTATGTTGAATTTGTTTAAATAAGTTTAATTTAAATAACTTTAGCTTTGTCATTTTTAGTTTTTTTTAACTATAGTTTTGTCATATATATTTATATGTACTTATAACGAATTTTAACTATCATATTTTACGATTTAAACTGATTAAAATTGTTCCAAACTCAAAAATATGTCCCATCGAGCACTGCTGATTCAACTCTGTTGCTATGGAAACGACTTCTTCGGTATAGAAATGTATTACGGCAGCATTATTCATCTGGCGTTAAAAGTTATTTTTATAACCGATAAAGCCGTTTAAATTTTAAAAAAATTGTGGATTGGAGAATAAAACAATGGCAAAATTTCGTTCAAATCGGCAACAAGTATAATACAAAATGTAATAATAATAATAAATTCTTTCATGGTTTACGTTTAAATTCATTAAATACCGCATATTCTCAAAATCAATTAACAAACAATTTTCAGATTCATTACAATCGTTTGCGTTTGGCGAGGAAAAGTGCTGCTCGCCAAATTGCGTGCCGATTTCGTCTTTTCACGCCAATTATTCGAAAGTATTTTATTTTTTTACAGATTTTCTACTGTAATTCCGCCGCTAATTTTAACTGATCCTTTATTACATATATGAGTACTTTCACTAGCATTTTTTTCAACATATTCTGGGTATGCCCAGTATGGAGACCTTCCTTGTAACATGGCGGATATTTCGTCAATGTTCAGTCTGTCTCTTATGTAGGATCTTTAAGTCTAATGCTACGAATGAATAGAAATCCAGTGTGTTTTTAGATATTTATGACGCAATTTAAACTACGGGAAAATTATTTTTGAAAGATAAATTTTGCGAAAAACAGAATTAAAAAGATTTATGTTGTAATTTGTAATTCATTAGGAGGAAACGAAAATTCAGGCATATATTAGGTTATTAAGTATGAAACGTTCGATATGAAGACGGTTTTTTACTTAGAAATTCTGAATTCGTACCAGAAAATTTTGGATAAAAATTTTATTTTATTTGTGGAATACATCTTGTAAAATAAAAATAACCATTAAAACTTTCTGGTGAGAATTCGGAATTTAAAAAAAAAAAGCCGCTTTCAAATCGGAAATTTCGTACTTAATGACATAATATTTTTAATGCATTTCGCACCACATATTTCTAGACTCTGCAACTAACGCTTAGTGTTTAAACTTTCAGGTGTACATTCTAAAGCAATATTGGTATGCGCGATTTCCACACTATATATTTAGACACTTTACTGTAACACAACTTCCAGGCAGCTATGCTATAAGAAGAAATACGCCTAGTATATTTTTCTAATACTACATAGGTTAATTTGATTGACTGAAATAGGGACTTACATTTTTTCGAATAATAAATTGCGGGCTTCACGGTCTTATTTTGTAGACTTCAAAAGCAGCAGACAATACGCACACGGAAAGCGGTCTTACGCATTCGAGCAATAGGTGTTCATAGAAAATGGCACTAATTAATTAAATTATCTGTTAAATAGATCTATAAAATCAGTAGTGCATAAATTTTATTGTACCATTAAATTAAAACTACAACAAAGTATACCCTATGAATGATACGTCGCAATATTTTTTTAAGCAAAGATTTCAAGGATGTGATAAATATATATCCACAATCAATATGTTTTTTTTTTTAACTGTTCCACTTTCCTTCCTCCGATAGTCATTTCCTCATATAACATAACCTCGGAATCCCCCCCCCCCCTTTTTTTTAGCATTTATTTTAAACATTGCTGCCTCACATCTAGAATGTGTCCATTAACAAATGCGAAGGTCACCAATCGGAACAGTTTTTGATCTTGCCCCATCCGTAGTGAGTTCATCTTTTTTTGTGGCAACAGTGATCATTGTTTGAGACCCTCAAATGACCCGGATGAGAAAGTTCTGAACGTGAATCGTGCCTTTAGGTACGAGGTAATCATACATCTTGTTCAAATACTGTTACTTCAACCCTGAGGGGCAATCTGGTAATTTGGAATAGTAAATGGCGCGATTTCCTTTTTTTTTTTTTATGATACTCATATAGCTTCCGCACTTGGACATATTTAGATCAAAATCGGTGCAGTTTTTTTTATTATTATTATTCCTATGAAGGCATTATTTTTATATCGAAATGTGTTTTGGATGACTAAAAGATCTGCGATTACTTGTAAATTACTTTTAGTGGTGAAACAGATAACATAACAGTTTTAAGAATCATATTTGAAATGGTGTGATTCTGACCCTTACCAACACGACCTTTTCTATTTTTATATATATTTTAAAAAAGAAAAAAAAAACTTGATTGTAGTTAAAAGGGGGAAAATTAAGCCGATGTAGGGTAACGTTAATTGTGCTATCATAAAAAAATTGAAATTTTTATTTATTTTATAATAAAAATCTTTTTGAAAGAAAACCACAATATAATGCCTAATTAATTATAATTTATGTTATAACATTCTTGACAGAACTAATCCTTAAAAATGATTCCATAAAATTCTTTTCCGAAACATTTTGAAAAATTCTAATTTTATACTAAATAAAATTTCATTTTAATTAAATTAAAATAACTTCATGAACATTTCAGCAAATAAGTTGAATGAATGAATTTTATAAATAAATGAAGAATTGCACAGCTTGATTTTAATTATTTAAACAAAATAATTTAGTTGCCTTAATTGAAATTTCTACATGCAGTATACCCAGAGAATGTTTTCTTTCCTTTATATATATATATATATATATATAAAACAAGAAACATTGTGTAAAAATGTTTTTTTTTTTTCCGTACGAATACTTTATTTAATAAAACAACAGTAAATAAAATAAATCATTTTCATTACATTTTAAACGATTGTATCGCACCATAGAGAAGACATCTTTTTTTTAATATCTTGCCCAATTATGTTTACTACGTGGAATAAATTTGAAATGTATACATTTTCAAATATTCGAAAAAGTAGATTTTACGGACTATGTTCACAAGAAAACTACAAATGAAAGAACATATAAGGTGAATGCGAATTTATTTTTACTACTTTGATGATCGGTAAAATCTTGGAGAAATGAGGTAGCCAAGTTACAGCCTCGGAGAAAAGAAAAGAAAAAAGAAAATTGCGCACGCAATGCTATTTTATCACTAAATTACAGTAGAAAGATGCGAACTTAGAGAAGTGCAGTTTGACTCTGAATTGTGTTTCCTTTCCGATTATGAATGTAATATTTGCAAAGTCGACTTATTGAAAATTACACCAATTTTGTATTTTCAAATGATAACACCCACTTTTGACAACATACGCTATATGACCATTAATGACCAGACACTTTCAATTTTAGACATTTTGTCGAATATTTAAAGATATATTTGTCGGATTTTTCTGGAACTTCAGGAATATGAAGAATATGTTCTACTTCATATTTATTAATGGCGATTTCATCAGAAGGACAATTAGGGGGCCAACAAAAAGTCAAAGATAAAGAATAATGTTTGGGATCGCCCTGTTAAATAAAATGCACGAAATGATATATCGCTATAGCTACGACTATATGGATATTGTACAATATACGTATTCATTTGCGAAAGAATAGAACGTATCTTCATGAAGATATATCGATTTTTTTTTAAGTTAAAAATTTTTTTGCATGATTTTTATTTATATCATGCGGGGGTTTTACCAAATTTAATGCCAGTTTCAGAAAATTTGACAAAATGTAGTGGAAATAATATGGTGCAATTGGAATGTAAATATATTAAATATTTGATGAAGTCCGAGGAGTTAAATGAAATATTTTTTATCTGCGCATACGCGCAAGAAAAGAAGTATTTTCTTCTTCTTCTTCTTCTTTTTTTTTTTTTTTCATCATTTGACAGTCAACTCAGGGCAACTCATAAAAAAAAAAGATAGTCACATATCGTGAAAATTCAGAAACATATCGGCACACAAATTGTCATTTTTTATTATCTGGCTTTCATCAAAGGAGCTTTTACTTAATGAATGTCAACGAAAAAAAAACTTTGAAAATCCTTTTCAAAAAGTTTTAGTAAAATATTTTTAATTTTTTTTTTTTTTTTTTTTAAGCCAAAATGAAAATCGCATCTTATTATTCTGAAATAGAGTTAGTTACACAGTTTTGGAAAGTTTCAACTGTTTACCTAAAAATAGATTTTTTTTTTTGAAAAGTGTACCGAAGCATCAAGAAACCACTTTTTTCGAAAAGGCAATATATATATATATATATATATATATATATATATATATACACACATCCACAATGCTTAAATATATTATTTTAAAACCTTCCAGCATCATAATCATATTGATTTAACATTTAATCATCAACCTTTTTTTTTCTGTTTTATCTATTTATAACTCAATTCAAAACTCTGAAAAGTTGAACCAATTTATGCTCCGTATCCCTTAAACCGTACAAAAACCAAAATTTGTCTAGATCGCAAAAACTAATTAATAGAGTGCAGCAATTTTAATCAGATGGTTTAAATTCGTGATTAAATCATAATTGTAATCAACTGATATTTTTAAAATCATTGATTAAAATGATAAATTTCCTAAATTACATAAAAAAAAGTGTTAAAATTTAAGATGAACATAATTTGGAGCGTTTGTATAGGTCTTATGAATAAACAAAAAAAGAGACTTTTAAATAATTTTTCCAAACTTAGACTATTCATTGAACTTGTAAAAAATTAAGTACAGTAAGTTTGTAAAAAGGAAGTTTTTATCTGGCATAAAAAGCATTTAATTTAAAAATGATATTTAAATCTAATATAATTTGAAATGCCATAATTTCTTTTTACTAATCAAATTATTCATTCTTTTATATAAAATAAACATAGAAAATACATTAAATTTCTGCACATAAAAGGATAAGTATCCAGTATGTTATGTTCTCATTGTAATAATACATTTATAGCAAATAAGAGCTAAAGAAGAATGAAAGAATGATATCTGCTCAGCAACTATTATAAAAGAATGTATAAGAGAAAAAAAAACTAATTGGTATAAAAACGTTAAACACAGAAAGAACTTCTTTGTTAGAGGTTGAATAATTATAATATTATATAATGATTATATATATATATATGGGCTGTTTATATAGCCTCTGCTTATTAACCAGGAGAAGACCCTTTAAGTGCCTTCGAGGAGGACTTAAAGGAATCGACTGGGAGCGGAGACTTAATGTCCAATCCGCACCTTCCACTGGTGCAGCCTATTAGTACCCTTGCCTAGTGCATGGGGAACGAACGTGGATGGGCTTCCTCCAACCTACTTGGCCAGTGTGGAGGAATTTAGCCACCTACTCCCCTCATTTTACCATGAATTCACAAAATAAATCACGGCCCTTAATCCCCGGCGGTCTGAATGTTCCTGGTTACGGCAGCAATCAAAAAGACATGAAGACAGAGGGTGCTAAGAATAACCGGGCTCGGCTAGGCTGCCATAAGTTGATGACCTTGGCTACGTATAATGCACGATCCCTATCTTCGGAAAATCGTTTACAGGAACTTGAAGAAGAATTAGAAAGAATCGACTGGGACATCCTAGGATTATATGAAGTAAGAAGAAAAGGAGAAGAGAAGATAGATCTTGCCAGCGGACATGTATTATACTACAGAGGCACAGAAGATGGAAGAACAAGCGGTGTAGGATTTCTGATTCATAAAAGGTGGAAGAATCATATCGTAGAATATGATAGTGCATCAGATAGAGTTGCAAGGTTAGTAATACAGGTGTCCAGAAGATACAAGCTGCAAATTACCCAAGTTTATGCACCAACAGTAAGCTATACTGATGAAGAAGTTGAGGATTTCTATGAAGAGGTAGCTTCAATGCATCAAAAGGGAAAATGCTACATAAAATTAATAATGGGAGACTGGAATGCTAGAATTGGGGAAAAAGAGAAAGGTGAGTTATCAGTAGGAAATAATGGATATGGGGTGCGAAATGGAAGAGGAAACAGATTGATTGAGTTTGCAGAATGTGAACAGTTGTATATCATGAATTCATTTTTCAAGAAAAAGCCACAAAGAAAATGGACATGGCGTTGTGCAAATGACGCAACAAGTGAAATCGACTACATCTTAACAAACAAAAAGCATCTTATTCAGGATTGCAGCGTTCTCAATAACTTCAATACAGGAAGTGATCACAGGTTGGTTAGATGCAAACTGCTGTTAAATACTAAAGTGGAAAGAATAAAGCTTTTGCAACACTCAAAGAAATCAATCGATATAATAAATCTTCAGAAACATAAAGAAGAATTCCATTTGGAACTTAAAAACCGTTTCCAAGTACTTCAACCAACTTTAGAAGAAGAGCAAGATGTTACAGTAGTGAACAAGAAACTAACCAATACTCTACAAGATATTGCAAAGAAGATAGCCGGCGATGCACAAGTAAAGCAGACAAAGAAAATAACAGAAAAAACAAGAAGATTGATGAAGAAACGCAGAGAATTTAAAATGAAGAAAAACGATCCTAAATCAAGAGTTGAATATGCTGAATTATGTAAAACGGTAAGAAAATGTGTTACAGAAGATATCAGAAAATTTAACTCTGATCTTGTCAAGAAAATTCTAGATCATAACAAAAGTTTAAAATCAGCTAGGCGCAAACTTTGTGTTGGAAGAAAAGGTATTTTTGCACTAAAGAGGGCAGATGGAACAATCACCTAAATCAATAAAGAAATAGTACACATTGTCGAAAAATTCTATAACGATTTATATAAATGTGAAGATCAAAGGGAAATTAACATATACGCTCCACGAGAAAACTTAACAGAAACCGAAGCCATAATCCCAGTGATGAAGACGAAGTTTTACAAACCATTAAATTTATGAAAAAAGGTAAATGCCCCGGAGAAGATGGAATTACAATCGACCTTATCAAAGAAGCAGGAGAAGAATTTGCAAAAATGCTATCCTTACTGTTTTCCAAATGTCTCAAGAAGTCAGATGTACCAGAAGATTGGAATAATGCTGTGATGGTGCTAATTTACAAGAAAGGAGAGAAGGAAAACATTAAAAACTACCGTCCGATCAGCTTACTATCAGTGATTTATAAAATTTTCACCAAAGTTTTAACGACAAGACTTGAATCAGCTCTGGACTCATCTCGACCTAGAGAACAAGCAGGATTCCGAAGTGGATTCAGCACAATGGATCATATCCAAACAGTAAGGGAACTCATTGAAAAACATAAGGAATATAATTTACCTCTTTGCCTTGCCTTTATTGATTATGAAAAAGCATTTGATTCGGTCTACACATCAGCAGTAGTAGAATCTCTGGAGGACATTGGTATAGACAAACCTTACATCAATATTATAAAGAAGATTTACAAGAAAGCAACAGCAACCATCCGCTTGGACAAAGGAAAAGCAAAGATCAAGCTTGGAAGAGGGGTAAGACAAGGAGACACCGTTTCGCCTAAGCTTTTTACGGCTGTCTTAGAAAATATTTTCAAGAACCTGGATTGGGAAAACAAAGGGATTAGAATAAATGGGGAATATTTAAGTCATCTCCGATTCGCTGACGACATTTTAATTTTCAGTAACAGTCCTGAAGAATTCGAAAATATGCTAAAAGATTTGGCGGAAGCTAGCATTAATGTGGGATTAAAAATAAACTTGGAAAAGACTAAGGTGATGTTCAATTCATTTGCATCAAAAAGAAAATTGTCTACAACAACACTGAAATTAAAGAAGTGCAAAGTTATGTGTACCTTGGGCAGGAAATATCATCGGATAATAGTATCATGAATGAAATCAATAGAAGAATAAGAAATGGATGGAATGCTTTTGGGAAGAACAATATTATTCTGAAGAGTAGCATGCCCCTTTGTTTGAAAAGAAAGGTATTTAACCAATGTGTTTTGCCTGTGCTAACTTATGGAGCAGAAACATGGATGCTAACAAAACGGATTACAAACAATACAGAGAAGTATGAAAGATGTATGCTAGGTATAACTAGAAGAGACAGAAAAAGAATAACCTGGATAAGAAGTCAGACGAAAGTTTTTGACATCAATGAAATAATTAAACGGCTAAAATGGAAATGGGCTGGGCACATTGCAAGAAGACAAGACAATAGATGGAGCACAAACACCCTACAGCGGTATCCCAGAGATGTAAAACGACCAAGAAGACGACCTCAAGTAAGATGGAATGATGAAATCAGAAAAGTAGCCGGTGTAAATTGGAGGACTAAAGCACTAGACAGAAAATATTGAAAAAATCTGGAGGAGACCTACATCCAGCAGTGGATTGAAAACAGTTGATGATGATATATATATATATATATATATATTTGTTTTAAACATTTGAACTCATATACACCAAATAAAGAAATTAGTTAGGGATTGGAACGGCAGCAAAAGTCCCTCCCCCCTTTTTTTATGATTGAAGCGCTGAAGAGGCACTGAGAACAATCTCTCTTGTGTTGTAATAATGCTGCCATTTAATATTTTGAGAATTTCACATATAACTGTCTATTCCAATATTTACTCTGTATGTATGTTTGTGTGTATGGATGGGTGTAACTCATTTTCCAAATTTGTTTGGTTAGCATGTGTATAAGTTTAGATTTAGGCGATTAACAGCAGATTTTTTATAAGTACAAATGCAAAACGAGCTGCAAATGATACTTGTTTGTGCTATTAATTAATGAAATTATACTTATTTGCAGTCTTTATTAATTCTGTACATAATTACTGTTCCCTCTAGGCCATTTTTTAAGGTCGCTTTTTTTAAATAGGCAAAATGAACTCTGCTTTTTTAAAAAAAGAAAAAAAAATAGTAAAATTCACCTTTAGCAGGGCTGCCACAGACGACTATTTTTTTAATTCTGCCTCACACCACTTTCTCAAAGCAAAAATTTTGGACATATTGTTTGTGAACATTTTTATGAGAAATACACTACAAAATCTGTTTTTCTTTTAAAGTGGTGCGAATAGAATAGAAAAATAGTCGCCTGTGACAGCCCTGCTTTAGTTGTACCCAGAGATTTTTTCTAAAAAACTTACCATACCACAGTATTTCTAAATCCATGTACCCAAGACCTTGCAAAAATTATAGAACTTTATTTCTTTAGAAAAAATAGAATATTATTAAATCATGTCGTTATTTAATTGTATTGTTCAATTTGTAATTCATAAAGTCATTGGAAACTAATGTCACTTTATTTATCATATTAAAAAATATATATACTTTTCTTTTCTTATATCATTACTAATATAATTACACATGAAATAATGCCCTTATTTTACTGAACTAGTGACGTTTGGGGAAATAGGACTTTGCCCCTTTTTCTAGTAAATAAAGCATAAAAAGTATACTATTTTCCTAATTAGAGAGTTAATTGTTTAATAATTATTAATTTTAAGTAGTGTTGACAACTTAATATTAAATGCAGTCATTAATAATTTCAATAAATATAAATATCAGTAGTATTTAATATGGTTTTACATAATTATTACAAAACATTAATGTATATAACATTATTATATACTAGTAACTAATAAAAATGAAAATGAATCCAGATTTTATAATTACTGTAATTACTAATAATTATAATTAATTAAAGCATAAAAACATAGATTATTTTAGCAATTAGAGGCTTAATTGTTTTGAAAATCTAAAATTATTGGTAGCTATTCCGTATTTTAATGCAGGGGGGAAAAAGCACAAAAATCCGATTTAAATACAAAAGAAAATCTGATTTTAATCAAAACAATCATCCGATTGTTTTATTTTTTTTAATAATGATTTTTTTACACACTATTAATGATTAATTAATGATAATTAATGATTGAAATGAGCTCTAAACTTACATACCCATGTTTGCGGTTCGTTTTACAAAAAAAAAAAAAAAAAAAAAAAAAAAAAAAAAAAAAAAAGTGCAGGTCTAATTCCTATTTTTGATAGAAATTTATTAATAATTTTTATAATTAAAAATAGGTTTTTAAATCGAAAGAATGTGTGAAATATGTTTGGGGTCTATTCATTGTATATCGTATTGCATTAAAAAAATAATTAAAATTTATCAGGTGTGTAAATTAAAATTTGTCAGTGGAATTTATGTTAGAATCCTTGAACTCTGAGCTCTTGTAACTCGATGAATATTTCTTTTTAAAGTATATAAACTGTACCTTTTCCCAATTTTCCGTGATTCAAGATAATATAATATGAAAAACAAGTGTTACCATCTGAAAATTCAAAATGGTACAAATGTTAATATTTAGATGACCACGTTTCATAAATTGCATTCATATTCGGAAAGGAGACACAATTCCCTGTTGAATGGCATCTCTTGCATTTCTCTGTGACAATTTTTTGATAAAATAGCATAGAGCGCATTTTTTCTTTTCTTTTTCCAGGATTGTCCATGCCCATGTAACAGCAATAATTTGTTTGAAAGCAAAGTGCTTTTTAACCCTCTCGGTACTGAATTTTTTTTCCAATTTTAGGAAAAAATACTTTTACGCAAACAAAATTAAAAGTAGCTATCGAAATCACAGAAGTTACAGTTTACTGAAATTTAACGAATGTGTTCTTTACAGAAACCTAATGAATGTAGTTATGTTGCGTGTTTTTCATATAAAATTTGTCTAAAGAAGAATTCTTTTAAGACGTTTGGAAAATGTCGTATTACAACCAGATTAAACAAACATAAAAAATTTAGTAGTATTTTTTATCTTTTATTACAAATTACTAATTAGGAGTCCCTAATTTAAATTTAAAGAGTAAAACATATGTTTGAATTAAAAGAAACGCCAACGGTTTACTAATAATTAATAAAACTTTTATTAATATTATTATTATTAAATGCTGAAACATAAGTAAAGTCATAATAACGAATGTATCGACATATGCTTCACTATTAGGTGCTGGAATTAACAGAAATAATTTTTTTCTTCCAAATATTGCAATTCGAAGTAGGAGCCTCACATGAGGCTCAGAGTGACGAGAGGGTTATGTAAACGAGGATATTCAAATTTTTAAGCGAAAAAGGTATTCCCAAATTGGTGAATTGGGCGTATAACCCTCAAACAGTTAGATCACCAAATATCACACTGTCCTTTTTTTGTTATTTTCTTCCTGTACGATAACACTGAAGATCGCACGTATACCATACTCCAGTGTTAATAAGGGACATTCATAAGCAGAATTACAGTTGAAATTGCATATATTCGCACAGATTTAATGGAACGTGCTTCGAAGAAATTGGTACCCGTTCAGCTGGGGCTTCCCGGCAGATAGGGGCCTGGTCATCGGTTAGAAAGAAAGAAAGAATCCCTAAACTACAACTACAGATTTCGGAGCTATGCGAATAAGGTTAACAACTAAGCTGAATAGACGAAATGATCTAGAATTTCTAGTCTCTTGTTTTCTATGTGACGAAACGGTAATGAATCGTTTCAGTAGCAAGAAATTATCACTTGATTTCTGGAATGGTTTTATAAACTCGGATTATAGTTACTAAAACTAACCTCTTGTGTTCGCATCTATTTGCAGAGATTTTAAAATAAGTTTGACCACGAGAATATAGAAAAAAGATCTTGAATTCTAGTAGGAGATTCTAGAGCTCTCTAGCAAAGGCAACTAGAATTTATAAGGATGACATGGAACTATTTTTTCTAGAGTCACAATTTAGATTCTAGATGCCAGAACCATATTTTTTTCTCAGTGTTGAAATTGATATTTAAATGTTGATTTAAATTCTGCAGTAGATTTCCTGTCAAAGAATTTTAGACATTCTTTCTCTAGCGTACTTCTGCATGAGAAAAAACTTGAAAATAATTTTGTGGCTGCATCTGAAGTGATTTTTTGTAGAATTTTAGAAGAGGGACGGTAAGGAATCTAAAACCCAGGGACAGAGTTTAAAAAATAATAACAACCCTAAAAATGTGTGCAGGTTAATTTTTTGCTACATATTTTTATAAAAATATAGTTCCAGTTTCGGAAAAAAAAATACATCGAATTATTTTTATTGAAACAATTTTATACAGACAGCTCCAAACTTAAAAATCAGCATCAGGGACACGGGACGGAATAGGAGTTTTCCTGGTATTTGGATCGCCAACATCGTCCAAAACTTATTTATCTCGTTAATATTGTTATGCAATCATGCAATGGGATGTTCCCCAATATATGAAATTTAAAAAAAAAAAAAAAACACAAGAACATGTACTAAAATAAAAATTATTATTCAGGGACATAAAAGTCAAAAGATTGTGAGAATGCCCCATATACCTTAATCCTTTCAGGGCTGAGCAGTTCCATTGCTTAAATGTTGAAATGAATGAATGACATGGAATTTTAGAGCAAACATATAGAAATAAGGAAAAACAATATTTCACATACATAACACCACCGAAAATTTTTTTACCAAAATTCTGGTGCCATTGTGGCATTTGAGAATTAAAATTAAGTGGTTTCATAAATATACCACCGCCCCTGAAAGGGTTAAATTTAATAGTATAGAAGTCGTGGGATAATTTTAGTTTCACTCAAGGAACAGAATATTACGTTGTGTGGTCTCGGATATTAACTAAGACGAAAAGATTTTTCCTGCGGCGCAAATTTAAATCAATATATCATTTACATTAAAAAATAAAATAAAACATACATTCCCTGCGTTCTCTAAACAAAGGAAAAGTATATCGTATGTAAACAGATAACAATAAATTTTTATATCTATCAGGAAAATCATTTCATGGTAATTTTCAAACTTTAAAACGTTCCGTATTTAATGCTATGTTCCTTCATCAAATGAAATCAAATATATACCGTGGTAATCGTAAGTGCACAAATTACCCTCTCAATCTGAAATCAGTAAATCTTGCAATCTCTCAATTTCACAGTACGAACATCAGAGGAATTTCAATATACTAAAAGCAGTATATATTGCACTACGACTGTTTAATATCCTTAAGAAGTGTGATTTACTATATTTTACTTCAAGGTATGATTTATTCTGATCGATTGTTATTGATTGTTTTCCGGAATGATTCATTTTATCTGTTTTCACAATATGACTTCAATATGCCAACCCAGACGTATATGGCATATAAGAACATAATTGTTTTCAAAACTAATCGATGTCTTGAAGGCCATTTGCTCCATCTAATGGATTGCAGTTGTCATTATGAGGATCTGTTCGTGTATTCATATGAGGAATGTATCTCGAATTTTAATATTCTAAAATAATTCTTTTAAAAAATCATTAATTAATGTTTTCTGCATTTAATCATAAATTTTTCATATATACTACAAGAAATGAATTTAATTTTACAAATTAAATGAAAAACTAATTATTTTTTAATCGTAGTCAACAACAGAAAGAGATTTATTTATTTTTTTATTTTTATTTTTTAGATTATTTATTTATTTTATTTATTTTTTACCTATGACAGTTATATTTGCATTTCATATATTTACCAAGGGCGTGCCATATATGCGAGTACATGCTAGATGTCTAGCTCAAAATTATTGACATTTTTAAATGTAATCCTTTCATTTAATTTGACCCCAGCAACAAATTCCATCAAAATTATATTTGTTTCATTTATTCTATTCTAATTTGTATCCTTATTCTAAATGATATTCTCCTTTATTCTATTTAATAGCCGGTTTAAATTTTTGTTTTAAGGTTTAAATACAATCCTAGACCATGTTTTCTTTTTTTTTTCTTTTTTTTTTAAATAAGAATTCTTAATTCATCTCTCTGCTTCGGGCAGGACTTCTGTCGTGGTATATCCCAAAGATGCATACATACTTACATTATACATTAAGACCACGATAGAATAGTAAAACAACTATCTGTTATAACAGTTTTTTATTATTACATGTTCAAAAAGGAAAAATAAAACTGAAAGTGAACAAAATGCTCCATGTATCGAAGAATGACAGTCTTCTAAAAATCAGTATTTGATTTAAACATTCCTACAAAAATTTATTCGGATTTAGCTTTTAACTTAGGAGAATTGCATACAATTCTCTCTTAGGTTTTTGAGTATTGGCACTTTAACTACGGACCGGGACGTTCTCTTGATCAATAGGGATATATATGTCCCTGTCAAAGGATAAAAATGCTCATGTTTTGAATGTAATTTTATGTCGGTGTTTGGCATGATCCATTTCTAAAACCTCAGCGTTTCACGTAGAAGCAAAAATATCTGCCTTTTTTAAACACTTTCTAACAAAGTTGAAAAGTGTTTATGACTTCGGTTTGTCCGGTCGTCTATCCGTCTATCCGCGCTCTAACTCTCGTAAATGTAGACTGATTGCTCTGGAATTTTTGGATGTTATTAACGTTTACCGCACGTTCCCTATTTCTAATGAAGTTTGTAGCCTATTTAGTTGATTTACAAGGACAGTCAAAAGTATTCTGTTACATTACGGCCAATGGGAAAAAATCGTTTCAAATGAATTTTAAAGATGTTACATCCTTTCAAGCATAATAAAACTGATATGCATTTACGAAGTGCACTAAAATATGCATTCTGTAGAATATGCAGTGCAAAGAATAATTGTTATTCATTTACAGGGGCACACAAAAGAATTCCGCTGTATGATGATATAGGGGGGGAATTATTTGCGGCGTATTTTAATTTTGTTAAACTATTTAATATATAATTAAATTGATATACGTCGCTGAGGCTTACTATAAGTTATTTCATGTATAATACGAAGTGCATAGAATTTACAGGAACATACAAAATATTTCAGACAGTATATTCTATCGGAAGTACTGTATATTATCGGTGGTGGCAGGAAATGTATTTTTAACTATGATATGCGCTTTTAAGTTTCACTATATTAATGCATATGGTGTGTATAAATGCTATAGTTGAAATACAGGGCTACACAAAATAATTCGTAAAAGTTACTGAGGATGAGTGTAAATTGCTTAAAGGTGGTTTTTAAATGAGCTATGCATTTTTACGCTGAACTGCATTAGTTTACTATGAAATGTTTATAGTCTATAAATAAAATGGTATACAGGACCAGGCAAATAACTGGATACATGGCCATCTATGGCTGATAATTTCTGGAAATGTGATTTCAGTAGTTTTAAAAGTGTTTTAGTTTGAATTAAATTTTAGCTAAGTAGTGTTGTGTAATAAAGGTACTAGGTAAACTACGGGGCTGAACAAAGGTATTCAGGTATATTTTCATCTATTAGTATAAATTGCTAAAAGATAAATTTCAACCAATTATGCGTTTTCTTGCTAAACTAAATTTCCCCTCGTATACATATCAACCTTTCAGATCAAATACAGGGCTGTTCAAAAGAATTGGAATACAAATTTACCGCTCTGGACGGCAACTGGTAAAATCAGAATTTTAAATGTTTACTTAGTTATCGTATTTACCTTATTTCCCTAAATAATGAAGTTTTGATAAGGATTTCAGTAAGTGTTGGAATGTGCTTCATAATTTATGCCTAACGCATGATTTTTCTTTCTTATTTTCCATAAATGTTGGTAATAGTTTCTCTATATTGAGAAAAATATTAGAATTACCGAACAAAAATACGTTCAATATGTACTTTGGAAATCACATTTAATATCAAGTATGAAATTTATCATTTTAAGCCCTTTGTTTTTCGTAATAAAATTAATATTACAAAATGCATTACATTAACGTCTCTCTTTTGTGATACGTCAGGATTTTAACATTTTAAATTGAGCTGCTGTGTGGTTTAAATGTATGTCTCAGTAACATACCTAGGTTTCATAACTGAGGTTTTCAGTCTTCAAGCATTATTGAATGGTTTATTCGCTATTTATATGCACTCAGCCAAATGGAAATATGCAGAACTTAGTTGAAAACCAATTGAATGAAAACAAGATACTCCATATTATTGTTAAGTAACAAAAACAACAACAAAATATAAAAAATAACATACCTTAAAAAACGTTTAGAAATCAAACGATAAATATTTGTACAAAATCTTTTCTTTTTTAATTATAAGGAATCTATTCTTGTATCACCAGTAAAATTTAAATTCTGGATTCGAATATTTATTATACTTATGCATACATTTACTCTTGTATGTTTAGATATTTGTACTTTCGTACTCACTCTTGGATGTCGCTATACTGTATCTTTTGCGTTTTAATTCCATTACTAGAACTCTTAATAGAATATTTATAGTTTTAAATGGAGTAGGGGAAAATGTTGTACCTTGGACTTATGTACCTTAGATCTATACAGTTTTTAGCTCTATCTTTGGATTTGTATAAAAATAATCAATGTAATTTTGGGATATACTAGTAGATGTCACTTTGCACTTGGTCCCTTTAATATAGTCAGCACATGTTGCAGACAATTGTTAAAATGATTTGATCGTTAAAAAATATTTTTTTTTAAGTTACAACTTTTCATTATATCTCGTTGCCAACAGCTATTTGTTTTAAATTCAAAGTTATACATAAAAGAGTACAGTTTCAAATCATGTTAAGCCTAACTAGAAAATGGTAAAAAGTAATTTTTTTTCAAGTCGCCAAGTGTTGTACTTTGAACCTATCAATATTGTTGTACCTTGAACAGGTCCAAAGTATAACACAATTGTATATTATTCTATTTCTATACATATAACTTATACTTATTTCCATACTTATAACCAACAAATGAAAATGTTATATCACGAAAGTTTGCCCTTGTATCATTAATGGGAGGAATCCAAAACTCAACTCTATATGTACAGTACTTATGTACAGAAAATATGTATAAATGATGACAATGTGAAGAAGAGTGTTTTTGTGTTCATCAAACGTTTTAACAGCATTAGAATAGAATTCATGCTTGACGAATATATTTTTTTTCAATAAGTTGCGAACAAATCATTAGCATTTTGCCAGAACCTAGTCTTATTGTGAGAGACAACAATTCTTTTTATTTCCTGATAGATTATCTGTTCTTGAAAAAGAATCTTAGTTTTGTAAGCAACTGTTTTTTGTTAATTGTGCATCTTGATGAAACAAACATGTATCAAAAATATAAAAATGCAATAAAGCAGTTAAAATATAATTGATATTTATTGTAGTTGGAATTATCCCTTCCCCTTTTCACCTAATTACACCATCCCTTTTGTATTAATTAAAAAACAACTTCAAATAAGTATCTATGGCAAAACTGTTATTAAATATAATTTTAAAATTTATTTCGGGTACATCCTAAAAATGTTTCGTCACTTTTATTTTAATTTTTTATAGAAAAATGATGCATAGTCCATGGTACAACATGCCTAGGACCAAGGTACACCACGGGTGTTGTACCTTGGTTCTAAAATTAACTTTTTAAAAAGAAAAACAATGACAGGCCTAAAATTAGAGTTCAAGAAAATTATGAGGGAAGCAGAACATGATAAATAATTAGCAAATGTATTTATATTTCATTATTTACATATTTTAATTAAATAAAAAATTTAAATGTCAAAATAGGTCCAAGGTTCATGGCTTTCCTCTATTTGTGAAATGTTTCAAGCGAAGCGACATCAAAAATCCGAAATGAAATTTAATTGAAACATTTTGTCATTATTTTCATCTTGCGTTATTTTAATGCTAAGTCTTTAAAATAAAGTTCTACTATGAAGCCACTGTGCTAAGAAAATACAGCTGTATCAATGTATATACTTTGAAATGATAAAAATAGGTGATCTGTCAAACGTACTTTGAGGATTAAGATGGGTACATAAACAGTAAACATAATTAACATTAAAAGTACATAAACAGGTTCATAAACGGTAAACATAATATATTATACACATCCAAGAACTTTAAATATTTAATCTATTACCTATCATTCGTCATTCTTCTTGTTACATTAAATGCAGTTAATATTCAGATAGGGAAATACGCTATTTAAGAAATAATTATTAACAGTGAAGTGGAATGGAATTATTATACATGTTTTTCCAATTTACGAAATATGTTTTGAGTCAATCAATCAAACTTCACAAAATGGCAAAAATCATTATAACTCCAACTCGTATGGAGTAAGACATCTGAAAGTGTATCATATTAGGGGGGAAATAACTGGGTCGTCTATTGTAATTTCATCAGGTAAAGAGTTTTCTAATCTTCGTGTATTATTTTTCATTCGATTGGTTATTAATGGTTCCTTTTGCTTTTTCTTCCAGGTGGTTCGACGTGCGCGGGTGCAGGAAGTGGCGGTTCTTTGCGTTCTTCGGACACCCCGGATGACCTCTCGTCTCCAGGGGGTTGCCCAACACCCTCCTCGTCATCTGGCGATCCAGCTGATCCCGCTGAGATCACCTTCACGGTCGGAGTAACCGAGAACACACCCTATGGATGTCAGTTCTGCGACAAGGCCTTCCCAAGGCTCACCTACCTCAAAAGACACGAACAGGTGAGCTACAAATCACTTTCACAACTTTCGTCTTTAGGCATTTAAAAAAGCAAGGCGTGTGGGTTGTCTGAGAACATGAGGATTTTGGGAGTTTTTCCTCTTTAACTCAGGTGGCTTCTAGTTTTGAAAGAACATGGAATTAACTGTTAGATATATGCCATCACGCCATGCAATAAATATTTTCAAGACGTGACTTAGTTACGATAGTTATTTACTCTATCTCGAACATTTCATATCCATATGAACTGCATGTATGCATGGGTGACTGAACGCATACTGCAACATATATAATATGCCTCAAGAATAATAATGCCTCAAAAATTTCAAAAGTTTTCACAAATTGACTCATTTATTATCGTATTTCTACAAAATTGCAACCTATTTAAATTTTCAGTAGCGTCCTCACTAAAAGATGATTTTACCATGTTGTCTTTTAAATAAAAATTTTGTTGCTACCTTCTGTATTTTCAGGTGATGGAATTATATTTGTGATTTTAGGTGAATAAAAGGATTTAATGAATTATGTGCAATTCTGAATATATCAAAATTTCATTCAATAGGGATTTTTTCTGATACGATCTTTTCGATAGGGCTTTTTTGACTCACAAGCATATAAAGACAATGGAGAACCATGTGTGATTTTCACAATATTCGTCTTTATGATTTTGTGAGAGGGGTACGGCGTGTGGGACGTCGAAGAATTTAAGGATCTTGGGGTTTTCCGCTGTTTCAGTCACATTTCTTTTCTAGTTTCAAAGTAAATGAATTAACTGTTAAATATACATCATCACGCCAGGCAATAATAATGTTCAAGATTTAGTTACTATAGTAATTTCTTCTTTATCTAACACTTTATATCAACATATTTCGTATATTTACCATACACGGATTGTCTAATTTCAAAATCAAGTTTTCACAATCCAGCTATTTCATTGTCACATTTCTAGAAATATTCAACTTATTCAAAGTGTTACTAGAATGATTGATGCTGAATGGCTGTTTTTTGAAGTCTAAATTTCGTCGGCGACTCTCCTATCTTTGCACGTAATGAAATCATAACATTTTATTTAGTGAATACGAAAATTGCATAAATAGATATATCGCATATAGCTAAGTGCGATTCTGTAAGTAAAGAAATTTCTTTCGACAAAGCTTTTCGAAGCTCACATCCATCTAAAGACATGAAAATGTGAACCATGAATCATTTTCACGTTTGTTGTTTTTATTTTATTTATTTTTGGGGGAAGGGGAGGGGGGGGGGAGGTGAGATTAAAGCATGTGGAATATCCGAGATCAGGAGGATTTGAGGGTTTTCCACTTCACTCAGTTGGCTTTTAGTTTTGTATGACATATGTTACATTTTGGATGTTAGTATAATATATGTTAGATTATAATATATTGTTAAATATATGTCACCAAACCAGGCAATAAATATCTTCATAAAATGTTTTTGTTAAAATGGTCATTTCCACCTTCTCTAACTCGTTATATCAATAGCTGATAAATGTACGCAACATACACAATTTGCATTTTAATTTCAAAATCGATTTTTCACAAAATATTTGATTCACAGTCGTACTTTTACATCATTGTAACCAATTCAAATTATTCGTAGAAGCCACATAAGATATGTGGCCACATAATGACATCGGGTTATATTTGGAAATTAATCTTCTACATGCTTCGTCCGTTACTGCACATAACGAAAACATAAGTTTGTATTTCAGCAAATAAGAATATTAGAAGCATACAGAAATCGATATATGAAATAGCTAAGTGCAATTCTGTATATAAAGAAGAGTTTTTCAGCAAGGCATTCTGAAGGTCATCTATTGCCTGACTTTGACAGAAGGCATCTAATTTTCTAAAAGTCCATTAAGCTATATCTATCACTAAGCTAAGCTTAATGATAGAAGGGGGGCTAATACGATATAGATGTTGAAGAAGAAGCATAATATAAGGCAAAACTAAGTTCTACTTATCACATTATTCAACGAATTGACTCGTCTGTAGTAGTCTAATTGACCTACATGTTAACCTGCATGTCCAATAATCACGGTCGCGGAGTACACAAAAAGACAAGAACAGATGAACCACGAACCGCAATTTTTGTATTTAATATTTTGGACATGTGGTAAGATACAACACGTGTGACACGATAATTTGGAGTTTTTTCCTCCTTTACTCAGGTGGCTTGTAGTTTAAAGGAAACATAGATTTAGTTGAGGATATGCAATCAGTCGATAAATATCATGATGACATGAATTAGTTAATATGTTATCATTTATTTATGCTTAATCACTTTATCGTGTATGTATTACAACAGAATGCCATAAAAAATATTTGTACTCGTAATACAAATTGTAAAAATGAAAATCTTAAAACAACAAAATGTTTACGTAGTTTATTAAATTTTATTTATTTTTTAGTTGTTATTGTTCTCAGCAGATCCTCAAGCGCATAAAATGACCGTGGTGGTGACACAAAAGTGCAGTAAAGTGTTTTTTTTTTAAAATTATTATTATTGCAGCAGAGCAGCATATTGGAGCATCAGTACTTATAAAAAAAACTTTTTTGGAAGTTCCGAATTCTTATTATTTAGGATGAAAATCATTTAAAATCCTTTGAGGATCAGAATTCGCTAGCTGAAATCGATCCTGAGAATAATCTCCCGGTTTCGATAATTTTAATATTATGTCACTCGTGTTGCTCAATAAAGGAAAAAAAAATATTGGATACAAACCAATGAAACTTTTTTTTCACGAAAAAAAAAAAAAAAAAAAAAAAAAACAATATTGTTCATCCGTTACTTTTTGGCTCTGATAGCTTCTAAATTCTGGCATCTGCCTGAAAAGAAAAAAAAAATCATTTAAGCAAATGAAAACAGATCAAAAATAACAAAGAAAAATTGCAATATTTTATTTATTATTTTTATTAATATTTAAGATTTTATGCGAAATTTTGCGAAGTTTTGCAAAGTTTTTTGTTGTATTCCAAACATTTATTGCATACTAATAATTTGTATACCAAATCTAGAAAGATTTATAATCTTAATCTATTGTTATGCAAAAGCTATTGAAAACATTTCTTCAAATCACATGAGCAATGAGATTTCCAGACAGTATACAGAAATACACCACGGACAGGGTTGTAGGGGAAGGTATACGTTGGTATACTCAGTATACTTTCTGATTTTTTCAAGAATCCTCGCATACCCTCTGTTTCTGAAGTATACCTTATAACTCTCTTGTGTATACCATCTGCCTACAGCTCTTATGTGGTCTGGTTTGTTTACGACCACAGCACTGACCACAAAGATTAATGTTTGGGCATAGTGGTAGCCAAAAATGTAAAAGGTGGGCTCCTTTGATTTTTAAACAAAACCAAAAGCTTTAAAGTATAAAAAGACCTTTAATTTAGCTATAACATTTCCTGCCTCAATTTGTGTTGCAAACTTAATTTATAATTGTACTTTTCAGATTTTACAAACTAATCAAGTTAATCCATTTTTCCGAGAATTGTTTCTTAAGATTCTTACAACGCTTTTCTTTGTCGTCTATTATAAATGGCTGGGCACATATTTGGTGTTTATTGCTGAATAATAGGGGGGAGGAGGGGGAAGGGGGTTGTTTGATTGCCTGGAAAGAAAATTTATCAGTGGGAAACAGTATACAATCAAACGAAGGAAAAGTTTATGAGGCAACATCCAATTTAGTAATTAGACTATATGCAGAAAACAAAAAACGGAGTATGTTAGAAATAAGTCGCAAAACAAAGTACTGTTGCTTTTTTATTCTATGTATCTGACGACAGTGCAAAAATCAAGATCTTGCGTTTTAACTTTTCAGCACTAGCATATTTAAACAGTAATCTTTGTCTTATTTAAAAGTTTTTGTCATTACATATGCAAAAAAATACTTTTCGAAATTTGTAGCACGAACCTGACAATATATACTTGTAGGACATCCGGTCAAGAGAGAAGCAGATTAAATAGTATAATATTTAAAATACGTTAACTGTATTAGTCTTTCTCTGAGTCTGAAAATACGAGTGTTGTTCCAATTCTTCAGTCCTGTGCTATTCTATACGTTTTCGTGAACTTTCATACGTTGTTTTCCGATATCAGACCTTTTTTCATATATAGACAAAAAACGTGTGTAAGTTACTTGCTCAGTAGATACCTTTGTAATAAATTGTTCATTATCTAATCAAATTGTCGAAAATAAAACTTAATTCAAATCTAATGTAGAAAAAATGATAATGCCCTAAGTAGTGTTGCCAAGTGTCCCGTGTAAATTGAGGCCCCAAATGCTCTGAACACCAGTATTTTAAAGTAATTTTCTTCGTCTTATGGCAGAATTATCTGCGATTAAAGATGGCGAAATGAACTCTAAGAAATTAGCGGTGCCCAAAGCATTTCCGGCCCTGATTTACGCGGAACACCTGGCAACACTACCTAAGACCCTACATAAAATCAAAGATAAAGGATTTTCACAGCCTTAAGCATTAAACCCTTTTATCTCTGCTTGCGGTATAAATAAAAAAATGAATTTCAAGACAGCTGGCAATGACAGGAAATTTGTTTCTATTGAAAATGTGAATGTTCGACACTCAGAAGTTCAAATGAAAAATATCGAAGATATATCTACAATTATAATGTTATTTTTGAAAAATTGGTCTTATTATCTTCAAAAATAATTGCTATAAAAATAGAATTGAGAGATAGACTGTTTTGATATGTTTTGATTACTTGATTTCTCAGAGACTTTGAGATAATATTTAAAAATCGACCTCGACATCATATAATAAATACAAATTGGCTTCAGGTGTTTTTATATCCATTATGATTTATCAAACCTTATCTATCTCGTGCAACTCCCCTGGCAAAATGGATTTGAAAAATTTGTTGATCAGGCATTTCCTGTCTTCATTAAATGTCGTTGCATAAATAATTACTCTGTTTTGATATACTATCGAACGATAACCAATAACTTTTGTCACGTACGAGAGGCTCATTATCGACTGTTCTGAGTATATTTTGAAAAAATATAACAAAAAATGAGAATAATTTTGGCTGATCATAAAACTAAATTATTGGATATGAGTAAAGGTAAAAATTGGGAAATTTGTTTTGATGCCAGTGAAAAATGTATTCAGATATTTTAATCGCCTCACTTGGAGTTTTATGTTAGATATTTCACAAAAATATGATGTTATATAGTACTATTTTATATAAATAATTATTTTATTCGTTTTGGTATACTATATAACCATACACATCAGGGACAGAAACCTTTGTCTTGTACGGAAAGTTCATTATCATCTGATTACAGCTATTTTTCAGATTACAAATAAGTTTACCTGGTTAGAAGCAGGGATGTAGTGGAGGGTATACGGGGGTATACTCCGTATACCTTCTGGATTTTTTTAAGGAACACCGTATACCCTCTGTTTCACAAGAAAGCTATAATATATGCACTCTAGGGTATACCCTCTGCTTAAAGCGTATACCCTCTGTTTATTTTACGTCTACACCACTGGTTAGAAGTATTAATCGTAAAATTAATTCGTTCCCTTTCATTAAAGGTAAATACAAAATTTGTTCTCTCGTCAGTGGCTGGCACATTCGAATATTTCAGTCGCTACTTTTTTAGTTTGTACATTAACACTATTTGTATATCTACCAGTGTCAAAAGGCACTTTTTAAAAGATTTGATAACTTAATGAGTTAAGAAAAGATTATGGTTTTTGATTTGTAATTTTTAGATTGAAACAATTACAAATCAGCAATAAAAAAGGTGGAATTATTAGTTTTTTAATTAGTTTTATTCCATTCCTAAAAAGAGAAAAAAATTCAAAATGTCAATTTTTCGCCGCCGAGAACATATGTAACTCCTTAAAACACTAAAATGCATCAAATGACATACCCAACTTGCTGTAAAACTATTCAACGAACAGTTTTGTCAAAAATGAGTGCGTCATAATTGCCAATAAACTGTCCATCGCGTGCAAGGGAAGCAGTCGCATTTGAATGCCCGTAATCAGCTGGAGAACAGAGCAAATGTGGCTATTAAAGACGTCATTTTCTTGGATTTACAAACTAAGTGCTTTCCTCTTTTAAACGTGTTAACCTTAAGCTGCAAAATGTAAATGGCTGATTTAAAGGATATTATTTTTAGAGTTGAACTGTTATTTCTGTAAAAATGAATAGTTTCAAGAAAAAAGAAACGAAAGACTTGGAATCAATGAGAATTCGTTCAAAAATTCAATAACTTTATATAAAACTTACATTAAAACTACATTTTACGTAATTTATTGATAATTACCAGTTATCAGTATTATTTAGAGGGTAACAACGAAAAAGGTATTAGTGGGTAAATTCAAAACTAAAAACTAATTAAAACTTGTTATAGATGTAGTGAAAATAATTTAAGAGAAACGTTTTTTAAGGTTTGTTCAAATGTCAAAATTAATAACAGTGATTTATAAAATAATGCATTTTGTTATTAAATTTATAACTAAATTAATTTTACTATTTGTTTTAAAGCATGCAGAATATTGTGAAAAAATATAACATGATACAATTGAATTCATAAGATTATTTTACAAGCTTTTGTACATATATCTAATTATTTATTTTCTTATACATATAAATAAATTCCAATACCCGTCTTAAGATTATGGTGAAAATCTTAAATAAATTTAATGTCCGTAATCAGGATGAGAACAGGACTTAAGTCTCAAATAAAGATGTCATCTTCTTCGATTTACAAAATAAATGCTTTCCTCCTTTAGGCATATTAATAAATAGCCTATGCTGTCAAAATAAATTGCTATTTTAATAGCTTTCTCTTCTTTTTCTTATACTTTATTTGACTTCTCTATATAGACACACGCAAATGTATATATTATAAATTTGGTATATACAGAGTAGTATTCCAAAAACATGTTCAACCACTTGTCAAAAGCTGCGAAGTTTTATTATTACCGATTCTTCATTATCTTGGAATATAACAATTGAAGTTTACACCATCTGAAAACATGTTGAAGATTTGGTTTTTCACAAACAAAATTCCCTTATTAATCATTGCAATACATCGACCGATTTGCTGAGATTTCTAGATTTTTTAGCTCATTGTTTTTTAGGTTTTTTTTTTTTTTTTTTTTTTTTTTTTTGTTATCTTTGCTGGTTGCATATTTCAAAAAGTGTCATCATTTCTTCAATTAATCCCGGAAAATGAAGATAAGTTTTGCATCGTATATACCGTTTAAAACCCTCCTTTGTCTAATTTCATATCTGATTATCTGACGCAGGTAAAAAAGAAGATTTACCGGTTAAGATCCCTCCCAAGAACTCTTTGAAACATATAATATAAATACAAAAATATAATTTTTTCAATTTATCCCGAAAAATGAAGATAGGATTTGCATCGCAGGTTCTGTTTAAAATCAATTTATCCTTTGTCTAATTTCTTATCTGATGAGTTGGCGCATCGAAAAAACAAAGATTTACTGATTAAGACCCTTCCCAACAACTCTTTAAAACATATAAGATAAATACAAAAAAAAAAATCATTTTTTTCAATTTATCCCGAAAAATGAAGATAAGATTTGCATCGCAGATTCTGCTTAAAATCAATTTATCCTTTGTCTTATTTCTTATCTGATGAGTTGGCGGATTGAAAAAAACAATCAGATTTACTGATTAGGACCCCTCCCAAGACCTCTTTAAAACATACGAGATAAATACAAGAAAAAAAAAATCCAATTTATCCCGAAAAATGGAGATAAGTTTTGCATCGCCGATTCTGTTTAAAATCCATTTATACTTTGCCTCTTATCTGATGACCTGACGCAGAAAAGAGAAGATTTACCGGTTAAAACTTCCCAAAACCTCTTTAAAACAAATAAGATAAATAAATTAGTAAAACAAATTCTTAAATTTATCCCGAAAAATGAAAGTAAGATTTACATCGAGGATTCTGTTTAAAATCCATTTATCGTTTGAATAATTTCTTCCCTGATGTCCTGGCACAGGTAAAAGAGAAGATTTGCCGGTTAAAACCCCTCACAAGATCTGTTTAACCCCTTCAAGGGCGGTGGTTCATTTTTGGACCACCTAATTTTAATCCCTAAATGCCACATTGGCACCGGAATATTGGAAGGAAAAATTTTCCGTTTATTAATTAGGTGAACAAAAGCTTTTGCTTATTTTGAAATAAATCTGCTTGTAAATTCTGGTGTCAATCATCCATTTCAGTATTTTGCAAATTGGAGTACCTTGCCTCTGAAAGGGTTAAAATATATAAGATAAATACAAAAACTCTTGGCATTGTTGAATAAATGATTTGTAAAAACAACATAAAGAAAATCAAAAATAGCCAAATAGTTACAATCAAACTATTTCAATACTTCAGGAAAACCTTGAAGGAACCCTCATAAAACGGAACATTTACAGAGAAAAATGAAAAACAAGTGGTAAGTGTGATCGAAGATCGCACAAAGGGTCTCGTTTAATATTCCTTTCGAAACACTTTGTTTAATCCTTTAATTAATGAATCCAGATCATTAATTTAAAACTATTAAATCCTTACAGAGATGACAACATTAAATTTAATTTTAAATTTATTACAAAAGAAAAGCTATTTTTTAAATCAAATTAAAAATATTCAAGTCAAATTATTTAAATAAAATTCAAAATTCCGACATTTCAACAATTTCGCCGTGGTTTAAACAAAATTTAAAATTTCTAAAAACAAAAAAATTCTTTTAAACGAAGCTTAAAATGCTGAAATTCCCAAAGAACTTAGTGGATGTTCAAGCAAAATTTAAAATTTCGAATTTTCTCAAAACAAAACAAATTGTTCAAACGAAATTTAAAATTCCGTAATGTCAGAAATTTAACAGAAGTTTAAACAAAATTTAAAATATGGCAATTTAAAAAAAAAGAATTTTTGAATAAAAAAAAATTATCTATTAGATAAGAAAATCTATTCATGGAAAAAATTTCAAACTTCGTTGGCTGGTTCAGAACCAGGAACTTTTTGTACACCAGGTAGAGGTTTTACCACGGAGACATAGCCCACGAAACAATGACCGAAATTAAGGTTCTATTTTAACCGGGGTGGACGCGCGCCCGGCCTGATAGACCCAGAGTGCGTATGGTTTTTACAATTGTCACCACTTTTTTTTTTTTTTTTTTTTTTTTAAGTAATCTTCAACTTTTTTTATCGCAGAATTTGAAACAATTGTCTCCTACTAAACAAGGTGACGATTACTATTTGTATTTATTGGTGACGAAGTGAAGACTATTCATACCCTGGGTGTGCACGCTTTCTCCCGGGTTAACACTAAAAAGACCGTGAGTGGTCATTTTGACCCCTACCATATGAATATATTTCAGTGCAAACCAGAAATTTCTTTGTAAAATAAGTGTAAAAGACACAAAGAAGAAAAGTGTTAAATATATATGTTAAACAGATTTAAATAAAAATTCCGGTGTAAAATAATTTTATAAAACTTGAGTAAAGTTTCCTGTCGTTATAGTGTTAAAATCTAAATCGCAGAAATGGTCGGATGTAATTAAATTAATTCATTTAATAAAAATAATAGAAAACTTTTTCAACATTTTATGATTTGTCGTGTGATAGGAGGCATTCAGCTGTAAGTATGCAAAATTTCAAGTCTCTAATTTATACAGTTTCCGAGAACGAGCTCTGTGACAGACAGACAGAGGAGGGAGATGAATAGGGTTTCGTCAGATGAACGAAACCCTATAAAATAAAGAACAGCAGCAACACACGTGTTATAGGCTGCTGTTTTGATTTATGGGAAAGAGGCTTCTTTGTGAAGCCTTGAAATATCTTGAAGCTTCTTATGCAGCTGCAAACAACTTTTTTTATTATTATTGTGTGTTTTACTTTATGATGATTATTACATCACATATTTATTTATCAATAAAGGATAGAAAGATAAAAAGGGAAAATCATATACTACATACGAAACAACGAAATTTTTGGATAATAATTCAGAACCTTTCCCAGACAAAGATCCTGGCTGCGCCACTGTTTAATGTCGTTCTCCCTTTTATTAACCTATTATATGCCAGTGTTCCCAAATGCTATATCATGCCTTCACATTAAATTGGAAAAATAATTAAAAATTAAATTTCTTGCTTGTTGATATTTTTGAATTTTTTGAAATCTTTAAACTAGAAGTAAAAATATGAGAAATCAATAATTTAAATGTATCTGGATCCTGGATCTGAATTCGGTACGTAAACGTTAAATAAACATTACCAATTCTTTGGATATTGCACAAAAACGACTTGTTTACCAAGGTATAAAACATATTATTGCACTGAACTCTGTAAATTGAATATGTGCAAGTGCAGTAAAGTGTTTCGATTATTTTGGCAAGTGTCGCTACTGAATATGTGATGAATTTAATTTAATTTTTTCCTTAATAGAATTGCATTTCATTTTGGGCTTGATTAATAGATATATCATTTATTAGATTAGATCATCTGCGAATTCGATAACTTGCATGAATTAGAACATCTCGATGAAATGGATTCGCCTAATGAATCTTCAGAATACCGGCTTTCCAAAAAAAAGACTGGTACTGGCAGGTAATTCATCATAGTGCTCCAATGAAGGTTTTCAACCTTTTAAGACGTTAATTGGTTCGCATGAACCCTCTGCAACATTTATGATAAATACATCAAAATTACATGCAGCTCTCTCTTGGAGCAGGGATGAGTCAAAGACAATTTGTATTTTCGTTTTTATTTTTGCGTGGCGCAGTGGCATTTCAACTCAACCTATCTCTTCCTCCGGGCTCATCCGGTATGACCTTGACAATCACAAATACCCCATGCATGGGCACGAACGGTTTCAGGTGTTAACTATCAAATATGACTCATTTCGGCAGTGCCATCTTCTCTTGATAGCTATTAAGATAAATGATTAAGCACTTCCACAGGCCAAGGATTAAATCGCGGATCGGATGTTTATCAGGAATTTAAGATCAGCGCATGCGATACTTCCTTCCCTGGAGGCATTGATCAAAACTCTGTTTCACTTTTTTACCCTTCATTAGACAGAGTAATGTATTCAAACAGAAATGCTCGCGCCACCTGGGTATGACTCAATAATGAACCAAGTGAACCCGAAAAAATATAAATATATGAGATGTCGCGACCGGTTCCATCGCGTTTCCGCTCATTAAATGCGACTAATATGGGGCTAATAAATCAATAACTGGATGGCAAATTGCTACTTACCTCCGCGAGATAAGCATCGGCAAATATTTGGATAGGACGTGCCGATGTCGATCTGGTACTGCCCCGTGCATAGTTGAAGAGAGTCTGCATCGTTTATTTTAATGCTCTGGACCATCATAGTTTTCTTGGAAGACAAGTATCGTTCTAGTAAATCGGATAACGATGAATATCGTACAAGGTCACACGATGATCTTGCTTTAATAGAGAAAATTAGATAGACTTCCGTTATTATAACCATTTTTGTTTATATTTCCTGCTTTATTTCGATTCATTTTTATTTTTTGTTCTGCTTATATTGGAAATAATTACGTGTATACGTCATCTTTAAATCCCTCCAACTTATATATTTTAATTTCACTACAACCAAATAAAGCCAATCTAACTTGTTTACGAGCCATTTTTATTTATGAAAATTATTTTTAATGAATTTAATCGCTACTTTCCTTCTTTATCATGGTCTTGGCGAGTTCGAGAAAAAGGTCTTGGTCAGAGAAAAAGTTTTTTACACGTATTTTCTGGCAACTTATTCAACGGCTTCATGCTATGTACATAAGCAGTTTGTTAAATATTAATACAATTTATTTAATATACAGAAGCCATTTATTTGCTACTATATACGAATTAAAAAAAATCTAATATGTGTAATCAGAATAAACATATTACATAAGCAGCAAATCTCACTTTCTTAAGCCCGTATAGCGCAAATTATTTTAAAAAGTGCCAAGACTTCTAGGAGACTTGTGGAGAAAGTATTATATAAAAATCAATCTCTACTACAACGCCATGGATACAATTATTTCAATATTTTTTATTGAGTAAGTTTAACAACTAAGTAAGAATTGATATTCTATCATTCATTTTAGACTCGGTCTCCTTTTGGCTTGATACACTCGCGGAGACGGCGCGGGAAGGCATCCACGCAAGTAGTCCGTATCAAGATCGTTCCATTCACGTGTCAGAGTAGCTTTTAAAGAAGCAATATTCTTATGAGGTTTAGCACAGGCTCTTGCTTGCAACACTCCCCATACTGAGTAATCAAGTGGATTCAAATCTGGACTATTCAGTGGCCAGTCTTGAGAAGAAATGAAATCGCGAAGATTTGCTTGGCACCACTGATGCGTTTGGCGAGCCTTATGGGCTGGTGCTGAATCTTATTGAAACACATATGGATTGTTTCCAAAATGACAATGTAGCCATGGAAGGACCTCCTTTATCAGAATATCGCTGAGATAATTGTTCTGATTAATCTTGACACCAACATCAACAAAGACCAAAGGGGATTTCCCATTGTTTATGATGCAGCCAAAAACCCTCACGCTGGCTGGATAAGCATTTCTGGCTACTATTTCACCACTTGAATTAGCAGTTTTACGGTCTTTGGCTAATATGCAGTCATTCTGATGATTAACAGCTTGTTCAATAGTGAACAGTTTTTCGTCACAGAAGACGAAATGCCGGTGAGCATTTCTTTCAGTGTGTTTCAGAAGTTCTCTGCACTCTTTTCTTTTTATTGGCTTCCGTCAATCCTTTGGAAATTTTGTAGCTCTTGATGTTCAGCTTCATTATAAAGAGCAAATATACACAAAAGAATAATTCTATACCATTTAAAAAACGCACAAAAACATTAAGAAAAAATTATCAATACTTTTTCCGCACCCTGTATAATAGGGAAGTACCATTTTAGCAGATGAAAATCGCTTTTTGTCCCAGCAAATGATTCCTAGCTCAAAATATTTTCCCGCAAGTGATCAACACTGCTGCCATTGGGGAGTCTAACGCCATAAGTGGGAATCCCCTTCCCCTATTTAAAGTTTGAAATATTATAACTTTCTCATCCGAGAACCTACTTAAATAAAATGGTATATACAGAAGCTCAACACACGAATCAGCAATAATGCTGTTATAATACGAATATATTCATAAATAAATTAAACCCGGTAATCAGAAACCTTTTGCAATTCTTTTATTAAATAGAAAAACATCAAAAATCAATTTTGCAATAACTGAGCTTTAAGATTTAAAAAAAAAAAACATGAAAATTTTATATAAATTATAAAAAAAAAAAAGGAAAAGTGCTTAGTTAAATTGATGGCATTGAACTCACAGGCTATTTACACTAATTGTATATTACACTCTTGTTTATCTTATTAAATCATAAAATGGAATTCACTCTTTTTGAGAAAAATGGTAAATGATCAGGGAAGTGTCGAATCAGAATAAACCGGTATACCAAATTTGAAGCAAATCGGATAATTCTGCATGAAAAATCCATTTATCTAAGTTAAGGGGGGAGGGATCAGCCCTCCGTCCACCGCCCCTTTATACTTAACCAATGAACTCCTAAAAGTATTCAGGGAAGTGCTTTATCAGAATGTATCTATTTACAAAATTTGAAGCAAATCGCATATTTCTACCAAGAGTTATCGCGTTACGTGTATACATACGTACGTACGTACATAGAGAACCTGCGGGCATATTAGCGTTCAGACTTTCTTAGCCTGTGAGCTAAAACGAGCGTGGTTCGATTGAAATAAAAAATATCTACCTTTTGAAGTATAGATACAACAAAGTTATATTAGCTTCCGCAATGATCTTAAAAGCAAATTACGAGAATTGAGATAAACCGAATTTTAAGACGAATGTAGATTGTCATGAACAATATATTAATATTAAATAAAATACTTTTTATGATAATAAGATAATAATAAACAACCAATGATATACACTTACGGTTTTTATGTTCCATAAAGAAAATATCAAAGTTTTTTTAAGATGAAGTGTAAGCTAGATGACGGTACAATCAATGTTTTACCGTGGCCAATTAAATCTCCAGACACAACTCCTTTGGTTTGTTTGTGAGGATACTTGTAAAACAATGTTTAACAATCTCCAATTCGTGACACTGATGAATTGAAAAGTCAAATTACCAGGTCGTCAAAGATGAAATTTGTAGGGGAAAAAAAGCCAAAGTTAGTTGATAACTTACAAATATAAGGAATTATTATATTCAAACTTATCCAAACTTTCAACAATAATTCATAGGCACTCTGAGATGGGTCAGACTCAACGGTGACTTTTAGTTCGTCATTATTGACCCTTGATTCTGGGCGACCGCGTGGCTCATTTTTGAGATCAAAGTTACCTTTACGAAATTTGGCGAACCCATGTGATACTGTTTTTTGCGTAGCAAAACTAGAGCCAAATACACAATTAATATTTCGCGCGGTCTGCAATGCCGTAGCAGGGCCGAAAATAGGGGTGGGGGGTGCAGAAAGGGCACGTGCCCCGGGCGTCAGAACCAAAAGAGAAGGGGCGCTAAAGGAAGATTTTGTTTGTTATTTCCTACAAATATATATATATATGTATGTATATATGAAACACAAAGAAATTCACAAGCCGACTCCGATTCTAGATTTCCGACTCTTTTTCTCAAAAAATGGGTCCGACTCCGACCCCGCAGCTAGATAGCTACTACACATAGATACCTGATTATCATATTGCAAGAAATAGCCAGCTCATTCAGGCACAAGGGTTAAATCTCAGAATATCACGATCACCCGTAATATCTCAAACTCGACCGCAGAGTACTTTTATAAAAGCAGTAGCTAGGCACTATGCTACAAATTAAAAAACTTTTGATTTATAAGAATTTTATGGGAATGAAATGTAATATTAGCTTGCTTGGTTTGTTTTTACTCTGCTTGTCTAACTAACGTACCAACATACTAACTTTATAATTTTATTATTCTTACGCTGTCTAGTCTGACATCAGTCTTCACTTCGCACAACTGTCTTTGTCTTGTTCTCCATTTAGATAAAAGATTGCCGCTGTCTTCCGAAACCAGTCAATTCAAATGCGCCATATTTGGAATTAGTAATATTATTTTAAAGATGAAATAGTTATAAACTTTTGAAAAAAAAAAAGGCTTCAATTAATTGATTTTATACTAAATTCAAAAATTTGCCAGGGACTTTTCGTTCACTCTGTATTAGTATACAAATCCCTCTACCGTAAAAAATATAGTTCTTCAAATGAAGTGAGTGTACCGCAAAAATCTTAGATGAATTTGAACGCTTAACAATTTTTTTTCCTTCTTTTTTGTGTCATACAAGTTTTTAAAAATTAAAATACATTTTAATTATTTTAGCTCACAGGCTATCAAAGCCCGAGAGCTAATGTGCCCGCAGGTATTTATGTATGTCTTTATGTATGTATTTATGTCTGTATTTAGGTCTGTATTTATGTATGTATGTATGTATGTGCGTACGTATGTATGTACGTAACGCGATAACTCTTGATAGTAATATTCGATTTGCTTCAATTTTTTTTTCTATGTTCATTCTGATAAAGCACTTCCCTGATTAGTTTTGGGTTTCGTTGGTTAAGTATAATGGGGAGGAACGGGGGCTAATCACCCTTAATTTAGATAAATGGATTTTTCATGCAGAATTATCTGATTTGATTCAAATTTGGTATACCAATTTACTCTGATGAGGCGCTTCCCTGATTAGATTTGGAGGCTCATTGGTTAAATATAAAGGAGGGAAACGGATGGCTAATCCTCCTTAATTTATTTTTCGAGGGGCATTATTCTTTGAAATAAGAGTATATACAACAGTGTGAATAGCCTGTGAGCCCAATACCACCAGTTTAACTGGACACTTTTTCTTTTTATTGGTTTTCCCAACAACAATCGTAGAAACAAAACCAAATAAAGGGGGAAGGAAAATTGCTGGGTAGCGACTTTCTCGCCAAACAGATAGCGCCTCTTGATGAAAATAATTGAAAATGAAATATTTTAAAGATGTCTATATTTTATTTATTTATTTTTGTTTTTCTTTGAATTTCTGAATAAATGTATAAAAAAATCGGTGCATTTTTTCGAGAGTTATGGCAGTCTCATTTTGATTTAAAGCTTTCAATTTTAAAGTTTTTATAAAAACAAATTTGTCCTAATCATCAGATTTTGACGAAATTCAAATGAGACCACCATGATGTCTTACACTTTCAAACAAATAAACAACAAAAAAAAATATCAAAATAGGTGCACATTTACGAAAGTTAAAAGGACCAAAAAATACACACATAAGGGTCGAATTGATAACATCCTCGTTTTTTTTAAGTCGGTTAAAATTTTAATCTGATTAAAAAAATTCTGCCTTTTTTTCCTTTTCTTCGAGCTACTTACAAAAAAAAAAAAAAAAAAAAAAAAAAAAACCAAGTCGGAAACTGTACGTCAAACGTGGCAAATGTGGTTTATAAATTTCGTATTATAATTCTTTTGATAAATATTCAGATCTTGGTGCAATAGCTGTTGCACTCTTATGTAAAAATGCATGAATACAAAATTTATTACGATTATGTATATTAAATTCAGTAATACGAAAATAATATATCTCCATCTGTTATGATAGGATTTAATAGAATGAAGAAAACTTCTATTAATATCTTGTTAAGTTTTAATTCAATTTTAATAAAATTTGAAATGACTCAACAAAATTCTGCAACGATTATGTATATTAAATTTCAAACCTTTCGATTGGGTAGTTTTTACGCTGTTATATACGGTCAGACAGACTGACGGACCAGACGGCGACTATAGGTGCTACGCATTTTTATAATTACGAACACACCTAAAAAGCGAGACATATCTAAAATTACGTGAGTATATATATATGCCATAAATTTTTTAATCTAAAAACAATTATTTCTCCGCGTTGTCTGTTAATTTACTTTGCTCTAAAAGATTCGCTTTTATTTTAGGAGTTGACTTAAAGAATATATCACTTTGAACGTGACAACTTGTTATAATACACACTGAAAAATTGCTCTTTAAATAACAATAAATTCTGAAAAAAGGTTAGTAAAACACTACGCATTGTTTTCATGCAAATTCTTTGACCACACGCTGAGACGAACATTTGCATTCCATGAAAAAAAAAAAAAAAAAAAAAAAAAATGTCCTCAGGAAAAAAAAAAAAAACTGCATGAATGAATAAATTTTAAAATACATCTTAAAACTAGCATTTTCTTTTATGATGGACACATAAATACTGCTGCACCTAGCAGTTTCGAATACACATCCGTAAAAAGAAAACCGTATCCATTGCTTGTCAACAACATTTTCTTTGTCCCGACACTCTCATAGGAAGATGATGAGACAAAAAAAAAAAAAAAAAAGAATAGAAGTGAAAAAATGAAAAAGAAAAGTGAAAAGGAGAATTGCATCTTCAATTTCGGAACGTGATGAGAATTACGACATTGAAGAATATTCGGATTCCTATTGCTCTTAGAGGAAATTTTCACCCATTTCTTCTATCTTATTTTCTGTTTCTATGGCAACAAAAAACAAGAATCGTTATCTTTATTGTGTTATCTCTTTTTTTATGTGATACTGCTTTTTATCATTGCATTTATCTCTATTTAATAAACGTTTTATTTTCTCTTAAGGTTTTTTTTTCTTTAATTCTTTTTTCTTTTGGAATTGTTAATTCTGATATCATTACTTCACTTGTTGCTTGTAAAAAAGACCTGGTAATAACCGATGTTCACCTGCTATTCCTGACAATGTCGTATTTCTGATTTTAGAAGAGATAGTGAAAAAACATTGCCAATTAAAGCAGCAGAATATATAAAACTGGATGAAAAAATAAGCCATAAATAGATTTTTTCCAATATATTGAGTTACTGTAGAAACTGTTAAAAATATTTAAAAAAAAATAAATTACAAAGACTTAAAAATGAAAAAACAAGAAAAAGAGAAATATAAAATTATATCATATAAGACGAAACACAATATTTCACTTTGATTCAAACATAAAATATATTATATGAACTTTAAAAAGTTCACTGTTTTACTTAAAATGTGACTAAAAATAATCGAAGAGAAGCTACAAGTTAAAAATATACATTTTATTCAAAATTTCTTAGTACTTTCAAGCTTTTCCAAGCTCTTCATCAGAGAATATTTGAATAACTAATCGCTGTTGATTTATACAAACACGTCTCTTCGTTTCATTTAAAACTTCTTAGTACTTTCAAGCTTTTCCAAGCTCCTCATCAGAGAATATTTGAATAGCTAATTGCTGTTTATATATACTTCTATTTTCAACTCTAATGATTATTGGCTTTGTCATTTTCAAAACGAACTGCTGTGTTTGTATAAATAAACAGCAATTAATTATTAAAATATTCTCTGATGAAGATCTTGGAAAAGCTTGAAAGTGCTAAGAAGTTTTAAATAAAACGCACATTTTTAACTTGTAACATCTCTATTATTTTTAGTCACCTTTTAAGTAAAACAATGAACTTTTAAAGTTCATATAGTATATTTAAAGAAAAATATCAATTACATCATTACTGAAATTGTTGCTCGAAAATTTCTTAAACCAATGTTAGTCTATAATTAGCCTGTTAGCGAGTTTTATTATTGGTTTTATAGAAGATAAAACAAAAATTAAAAAAGGATATTTAAAACAAAATATATAAAAATGAATTATTACACATTTGTACAATTAAAGCAGCAAAGTATATAAAACGGGATGAAAAAATAAGTCATTAAAAATCAGTCATAAAAGGGTATTTTTCATTATATTGTGTTACTCTAAAAACTATTAAAACTATCAAAAAAATTACAAAGACTTAAAACTGAAGAACGAAAAAGAAAAATATTAATTACATAATTACTTAAATTCATGTTCGTATATTCTTTAAAGGAATATTAGTCTGTAATTGACCTGTTAGTGAGTTTGAGTATTGGTTTTATAGGAGGTAAAACAAAATTTAAAAAAAGATATTTAAAATAAAATATATAAAAATTAATCATTACACACTTGTACAATTAAAGCAGCAGAATATAAAAAACGGGACGAAAAAATAAGTCGTTGAAAATCAGTCATAAAAGGATATTTTTTATTATGTAGAGTTACTCAAGAAACTATTAAAAATATCAAAAAAATTTACAAAGGCTTAAAACTGAAGAAAGAAAAAGAAAAATTTGAATTACACAATTACTTAAATTCATGTTCGTATATTCTTTAAAGGAATATTAGTCTGTAATTGACCTGTTAGTGAGTTTGAGCATTGGTTTTATAGGAGATAAAACAAAATTATAAAAAAGATATTTAAAACAAAATATATAAAAATGAATTATTACACATTTGTACAATTAAAGCAGCAGAATATATAAAACGGGATGAAAAAATAAGTCATTAAAAATCAGTCATAAAGGGGTATTTTTCATTATATTGAGTTACTCAAGAAACTATTAAAAATATCAAAAAAATTTACAAAGACTTAAAATTGAAGAAAGAAAAAGAAAAATATTAATTACATAATTACTTAAATTCATGTTCGTATATTCTTTAAAGGAATATTAGTCTGTAATTGACCTGTTAGAGAGTTTGAGTATTGGTTTTATAGGAGATAAAACAAAATTAAAACTAGTTGGATGTGCCAATCCTAAAACTTTCTTCTATCTTATACATAATATTTCAAAAACTAGTTACGCATGTTATCACTTCAATATTTTTATTTATACTATCCCAACTTTGATTTTCAGCTTAAGTTTCTGCTTCACTCAATTAAACGGACTAAAATCGAGTTAATCAATATCATGATATTTGTTAAAATTAATAGTTTTTCCTTATTCTGTTGTTATCAGATATTTGCAAATAGCCGGCTTAGCGAAAAACGAGTTCCTGCCTCTGCACGAGCCGCCGATGGACAGAAATCACAAAAATCACCCACTCGTGGACAGCCAACCTTGCGGTATAGGAGCTAAATGTCCACGAGGGGAAAGCCGCCGATGGACAACAGAACTACAAAAAATCAAAAAAAGGATATAAAAATCGCTATCACAGAGCCCATTTACCGCGTAATATTTCAAATTACCTGTTGGCCAAAGCCAAAAACATGCACGAAAAAATTTGGTTCAATTGTATCCATAATTTTATACACTTTTCGATGGTACAATAAAGAAAATTGCACAAACATCACTATTACAACGCCTCCTTCCGGCAGATTTTTTTTTTTTTTAATTCAGGGAGGACTTGTTTGCCATAGCCAGAAACTTGCACAAAAAATTTGGTTCAATTCTATGCATAACTTCATACAATTTTCGATGGTACAATAATGAAAATGGTAGAGACATCGCAATTATAGCGCCCCCGCAATTATAGTATTGGTTTTATGGGAGATAAAACAAAAATTAAAAAGGATATTTAAAACAAAATATATAAAAATGAATGATTACACATTTGTGACAATAAAGCAGCAGAATATATAAAACGGGATGAAAAAATAAGTCGTTAAAAATCAGTCATAAAAGGGTATTTTTCATTTACTCTAAAAACTATTAAAAATATCAAAAAAAAAATTACAAAGATTTAAAACTGAAGAAAGAAAAAGGAAAATATTGATTACATAATTACTTAAATTGATGCGCGTATATTCTTTAAAAGAATATTAGTCTGTATTGACCTGTTAGTGAGTTTGAGTATTGGTTTTATAGGAGATAAAAACAAAAATTAAAAAAGGATATTTAAAACAAAATGTATAAAAATGAATGATTACACATTTTTACGTTTAAAGCAGCAAAATATAACTGGATGAAAAAATAAGTCGTTAAAAATAAGTCATAAAAGGATATTTTTCATTATATTGAATTACTTAAGAAACTTAAAAATATCAAAAAAGAAATTTACAAAGTCTTAAAAATGAAAAAAAAAAAAAATTCAATTACGTCATTACTTAAATTAATGCTCGTATATTCTTTAAACAGATATTAATCTGTAATTGGCATGTTAGTGAGTTTCTTTAAAGGAATATTAATTTGTAATTGAGCTGTTAGCGAGTTTGAGTATTGGTGTTATAGGCGATAAAACAATAATTAAAAAAAGGATATTTAAAACAAAATATATAAAAATGAAGGACTACACATTTGTACAATTAAAGCAGTAGAATATATAAAACGGGATGAAAAAATAAGTCGTTAAAAATCAGTCATAAAAGGATATTTTTCATTATATTGAGAAACTATTAAAAATAAAAATAAAAAAAAGTTACAAAGACTTAAAATGAAGAAAGAAAAAGAAAAATATCAATTACATCATTACTTAAATTGATGCTCGTATATTCTTTAAACAAATATTAGTCTGTAATTGGCATGTTAGTGAGTTTAATTATTTAGTTTTATAGAAGATAAAACAAAAATTAAAAAAGGATATTTAAAACAAAATATATAAAAATGAATGATTACACATCTCTGCAATTAAAGCAGCAAAATATATCTGGATGAAAAAATAAGTTGTTAAAAATATGTCATAAAAGGATATTTTTCATTATATTGAGTTAATTGAGAAACTATTAAAAATATAAAAAAATATGCAAAGACTTAAAAATGAAGAAAAAAAAAAGAAAAATATCAATTACTTAAATTGATGCTCGTATATTCTTTAAACAAATATTAGTCTATAATTGGCCTGTTAGTGAGTTTGATTAGTTATTTTATAGGAGATAAAACAAAAGTTAAAAAAATGATATTTAAAACAAAATATATAAATATGAATGAAAACATTTAAAATTTTCTTAATCCTTTCAGACGCAAAGTACATCTGTTGCTAAAATGTTGAAACGATTGAATGACGCTAGTATTTACGAATAAATGTATTTGAAAATGTATGTAAAAGCCTTTTTTAACGTACATTATAAAAACAAAATTCGATTTCGAAATTCTGGTGCCATTATGGCATTTGGGGATTAAAATTAAGTGTGGCATATAATATCCTACCGCCTTTAAATGAATGACCATTTTTCCAGTATATCTATTAAAAAATATTAAAAATATTACTGATATTGTTGAATTATTATTTTTTTCTTACCAGAAGAAATATGAATCAAAATACGATTACTTAACTTGATGCTGGGTAAATTTATGCACTGGTTATTGTTTTTTATGTATTTTGAATGAATTATTATTTAAATTGAGATGAATTTTTATTTCTATATAAGTTATAGCATTATTTTTCATACCATAAACGAAATGTAATATGTAACTAAGCTACTAATGTTTTTAAGACTTCACTACAGGTCTCTGCCCCTCCGAGCTATACTCGCAAGCCTCCATTCAGATCTTGCGGTCTCTAAAATCATGATAATTTGCTATTTTTAAAAAGATGTAAAAAAAATGGCTAAAAATGTAGAAACTCAAAAACCATTTGAAGCTAAATATTATTTTAAAGGAAAGGGCTCTCTGTGTTAAACAAGTATTAAAAGTGTTTTTAATTTAAGAAAATATAATTATTCGTCCTCTTCGAATTATTTTGTGTAGCTCTGTATATGATTTACAGAAGTTATAAAAACGCCAGGTAATATGAAAAAGAAAATAGTTAAACTTAAAAACTCATACCACATCTGAAAACGTACTTCCAGCACTTATCACTCACTAGTTGCGTAGAAACCCGATGTGTTGGTTTTGAATACCATGAGATCATTCTATTGTTTGGGCAAATTTAACTTTATTGTAAATTTAGAAGGGAATTATAGTATTAATTTTATTAAATACAATAGTTCAAATACTAAATTATATTTATAATTTAAGTTAAAAACTTTCCCAATAAAAATGGACATATTCTATAAGTATATAAGTATTCCCCAGAAGCTTTTCGTTCTTCCAAGATTTGACTTCTAATTTCGTAGCTGATAGAAATGACGTCATCTGGGTGAACGTATACAAAAATGACTTTGTTTTGGTAAATTTATTTAAAAGCATTTTATATTTATGACTTAAAATAAATGCTTAGAGAAATATAATTTTTCTCGCTAAAATATTTTGTTTGTAATGTTCTTGTGAAAAATTTTAATCGCTATCTTAACCTCTTCGCTACTGAGTATTAATGCAGCATTATTAATTATTGCTAATTTTTTTCTTCTCCTATTTGACTTCGGAGCAAGTTTTTATTTTATTTGTATTAGTTCGAATCTTAGACTTCGAAACATATCATTCTGATATCTAAATTGTAATTATGTTCCAGTACCATTAATTAAATGGAACAAAACGGAGGTCCCCATTTGGAGAGCCAGGGAGCGAAGAGGTTAAAGAAATATTTGAAAATATGTTTTTCTTTCTACTTTAAATTAAATTAGAAAAGCTAGGATGATTTTTTTTTTTTTTTACGTCAATGGAATTTATCTAAATATTCGAGTAGACAGATGAGTTTTTATCTCACAGGCTATCAAAGCCAGAGAGCTAATGTGCCCGCCGGTTCTGTATGTATGTATGTACGTACGTATGTACGTAACGCGATAACTCTTGATAGAAACATCCGATTTGCTTCAAATTTTTTTTCTAGGTTCATTCTGATAAGGCGCTTCCCTGATTAATTTTTGGGGGTTCATTGGTTAAGTATAAAGGGGGGAAAGGGGCTAGCCCCCCCCCCTTAATTTAGATAAATGGGCTTTTCATGCAGAATTCTTCGATTTTGTCCAAATTTGGTATACCGGTTTATTATGTTAAGGAGCTGCCTTAATTAGATATGGAAGTTCATAAGTTATTAAGTATAAAACGGGGAAAGGGAGGCTAGACCCCCCCCCCCCTTAATTTAGATAAATTTGTTTTTCATGCAGTTTTATTCGATTTTCTCCAAATTTGGTATACCGGTTTGCTATGTTAAGGAGCTACCTTGATTAAATTTGGAGCTTTATTGGTTAAGTATAATGGGGAGCGGGGCTACCCCCAATCCCTAATTCAGATAAATTGGTTTTTTTGTGCAGAATTATTCGATTTCTTCACATTTGATATACCAATTTATTTCGATCTGGCGCTTCCTTCATTAGATTTGGAGACTCATTGGTTAAGTAAAAAGGAGGAAAGGGGGGGACAGTTTCCTCCCCTTAATTTAGATAAATGGATTTTCATGCAGAATTATCCAATTTACTTTAATATTTTTTCCTATGTTCATTGTCATAAGGAGCTATCCTGGTTAGGTTTGGAGGTTCATTAGTTAAGTATAAAAGGGGGGGGAGGGGTTAGACATCCCCCTTAATTTAACGAAATGGTTTTTTCATGCAGAATGATCTGATTTGCTTCAAATTTGGTATACCGGTTTATTTTTTAAGGAGCTTCCCTGATTAGATTTGAAGATTCATTGGTGAAGTATAAAGAGGGGAAACGGGGGCTAATCCCCATTCATTTATTTTTTTAGGGGCATTATTTTTTGAAATAAGAGTATAATATACAATTAGTGTGAATAGCCTGTGAGCCCAATGCCATCAGTTTAACTGGGCACTTTTTTTTTATTGCTTTATAAAATAAGCTGATTCCTGAAGCTTGAATATGTGTAAATAAGATTGTATTTCTGAAAAATTTCTTGAAAAATAGAATTCATTCAATATTTTAAGAGAAGTAGCTGCGATATACAAACGGACAGTCACTTTTTAATATAATAGACTGTTGAAGTTTTAATTTCATTAAGAAAGATTAGTCAGAGACAAATGCTAAACTATTTATATTGTTTTAAGTGCAAATTTAATTTTTCCGTAATAGAGCCGGAATGCGATACAGATAGATTAAAAAAATTCATGCATGAAATTCATTTTAAAAACCATAATAAATCAGTCAAGATACAGATTTTTTTTTAATTGCATTTGAAAGTAGATTTTTTTTTTTTTTTTTTTTTTTGCGATACTATGGTGTAAAAATTGAAAATGTACGATCTTTAGAAGTTTAAAAAATCGCAGTAGCGAAAATTGCAAAAGCGAAATTTCATCTGCAAGTGTTGCTATTCGCAAAATTCAGCGTTATGCACAGATACGTTTGTCCGTTATAATGTAGGCAGTACTTTAATTCTCTTACCGAATCCTTTTGTGTGTCCCTATAAATGAATAATAAATTCCATTAAGCATTTTGTTGTGCGCTTCAGTGATTTATATGAATTTTAATATGTTTGAAATAAGGTAACACTGGTTAAATTACATTGCAAACGGTTTTCCCTATGGACAATAATGTAACGGAAATCTTTTGAGTGTTCCTGTAAACAAACTCTAAATGCTACACACTTCATTTTTAATACTGAATATACCATAGTAAACCTGAATAATATATTTAATTTATCTTGTAATACGAATATATTTACGTGAGTTAGAGCACGGATAGACAGACGGGACCGACAAATCGAAGTCATAAACTCTTTTGAATAGCTGAAACAGCACCGAAAAACTGGCGATAAGCCACAATTAGTAAAATAAAACTCTGTTAAATTCACCATAAAATACAAAATAACACACAGGACGGGTTTCGGAATGGAAATTTTAACAGCCCATCATCAGCTAAAGTAAACACGTGTCCGAAAGCGGACAAGGTCACAAATGAACAGAAAGGACAGAGTCAGCCATTCCACATCAAATCAGGCAGTAAAATACCAATATGTAACCCACCATCACAGATTTTAATGAAACTGCGTGTATTTGTTCTTACTATTAAGATATGATCACCAATAATTTTTTTTGCTCCTTGGTGAAATAGTTTCTGAGAAAAAAATTGTCAAAATTTTGAAAAACTGGCGTCAGTTGGCATTCTTGACTGCTCGGTTTTCAAATGTAGCATGTCATATATATAATCATATTTCAGTATCTACTCTACAAATCATCTTCAAATAATTTATGCATAATATTTAGGGTACGCAGTTTATGAAAACAATATATTGTTACGCTTATAACATTTTAAGGGGGTCTAAAAAAATGTTTAAACTTTGAAGTCGTAAATTTTTTATGAAAAATAATGCATTAACAAAAAAGGCATTATCAACAAAAGGCGGTATTTTTATTAAATTTATTTTTTATGGGAGATATACTTAAAGATGTCCTTTACCTGATTCTGAAATAAAAATAGTGGGATTTTGGATGTTTTTAGTAGTATTTTCTAATTAAAAATATTTTGAGGTGCATTTCAAATCAAATCAAGCAGAGTCATTCCATGTCAGTTCCCCTAAGCCATTTAATCACTGTCACAAATTTCAATGAAACTGGGTTTGTTTATAGCTCATTTTAAGACGTAATCACCTTTAATTTTCTTGATCCTAAGTAAAATATTTTTTTAAGATAACAAAAATCAAAATTTTGAAAAATTGTTTAAAATTTTTTTTAATGACAGTTCTATATTCAAAGACTGCATTAAAAAAAAAAAAAAGTCATTTCAATATAAAATCACTAAATAGGTTTCAAATAATATACATGCGACAAATAATGTTGGCAGATTATTATTTCTTGTTTTTTCTCATGTTTAAACGCTAAAAGTGTATATCTTGTTGAGAGTATTTTATCTTGTGAATTTTTTAAATCAAGGATTTTGTCAAAAATAATGTGTTAATCAAAAATTTATTATCAACCGAAGGCAGGGTGAAACGTAAAAATATCTTTTAAATGGGTATAAAATAAAAATAGTGAAAATATGAGGAAAAATTATCAAAGTTTTGGAAAATTGCCACGAGTTGCCATTAATGATTGTTCAATTTTCAAAGCCCTCATTTTATATATAAAATCATATTTCAATAACTAATAAAGAAATCTTCTTGAAATAATTTAAGCAAGGTAAATTAATGTATGTAGAGTATGAAAAAAATATTGCTGTAATGTTAAAAAATATTTAAATGTGTCTAAAAAATTGTATAATCTTTGAAATCAAAAATATTTTTCAAAAAATAATGAAATTATTAAAAAAGCTTTATCAATCAGAGGCGGAGTTCCTATGACTAATTTTTTAATTTTAAGTTGTACATAATACTACATTATAACTGGATCTGAAATAAAATTAGTGGGATTTTGGTTGGTTTTAGTAGTATTTAAATCATATTTAAAATTATCAATATTTTCAGATGTAAAATCTATCCAATGTATCATCCCTGGAAATATTTTTATTTATACCGTAATTTCGGGTGTATAGCCTGCAGATCAAACAATTCAATTTGGACCCAGAAATTTTATTCAGTATTTGAAGACCAATATTTACCGTGATCTAAAGGTTACATTTTATTTCAAAAAATTTCTGTGTCGAAACACGATTGTTTGATCCGCGGGCTATACACCGGAAATTACGGTACATTTATTTTAGTTTTCAAATTATCTTTTATGTTCGCTTCTTAAGGAAAAAAATAAACAATATTGTTTTTTAGTAAAACTTCTAGGACGAAGAGCAATTATCCCTTTCAAAAAAAGAGAAAAATCACTAGCTCCTCACCGCCCAATAGAAATTTTCAAAATGGTACTCCTAATCTTTAAACTCATATTTGGCTGCTAATATTGAAAAAAATACAAAATTTCACTCCTTTGAAGAAAATTTTGACATATTGTGCTTTAAATATACGCAAAAAATGCATAATCCGAATTTATATCTTTCAAATAACTATATCTAAAAAATTATTTAAAACTTAATGAGTTGCACTTTTGTAACTTTATTCAGTTTCTAATGATATGTAATTTGATATATTTCATCACAATATTGCTGAAAGATGGATTTTCAAAATATATTGTATGTATATATATATATGTGTGTGTATATATATCCCTGTTCTCAAACAAATTATTTAAAAATTATTCATTTATGTTTAATAAAGCATATATATTGTTTATACACTTATAGAAAATACATATGGTAAATTTTATGATATTATGTCAATAATATTTAAAAGTAAAAAACTTATCTAAAGTATGTAACGAAAAATTTAACATCTGGTGTAATCACAACAAAATTTTATAATTGTTTTACTTAATTTGGATGAATGAAAAAAGCGTACATGTTTATATTTTATTGAAGTACAGGTGAAAATGTCACAAAGACATTCCTATCTTAACAACAACTGAGTATGTCACATTCACACTACAGCTGATTTTTTCTTTTTGATCTTTCGGGTTTGATTTCAGATGGTAATGAATTAATTAGTTTTGTTAGCAGTGTCATTGCAGTCAGCATATTAGGTTCACTATTTTTTTTAATAATTTATTTTGATTGACTCGATGAACAGCAACATTTAAAGCGACCATTTCATGAATTTTCAATTAAAAGCTGATTTATAAATTTATTATGTTGTTTAGTTATTATTATCGTCTTAAGATAATTAGTTGGTATTAAGATTTTTAAATTTAGTTTATTTATTATTTGAACAGTTGAAAGTATTTTTTAATAAGAATGGGCTGTTGATTTTAAGTCGGCTGTTGAGCAGTGTAGTGTTGGTAAAGGAACTGGTACTATTTAATTTAATTTTTATAGCTGTAAATAATATTTGTTATTTTATTATTGTATGTATTATATTTAGTCAAGAGTAGCAATACACGAAATCGTAGTCATTATAGTACATCTTAGCATAAAAAGCTTCGATATTTATCATTAAACATTCACATTTTATGAAAATTTTGTTAAAATTGCTCATATTTTCACTATTTTTATTTTATAACTATTGAAAAGATATTTTTACGTACAATTAAAAAAAAGTAATAACTGCCTGCCTTCGGTTAATAATAAATTTTTGATTAACACATTATTTTTCATAAAATTCTTGATTTTAAAAATTCACAAGATTAAACACACTCTTAGTGTTTAAACATGACAAACAACAATAAATAATAATCTGTCTACGTTATTTGTCACATATACATTATTTGAAACTTATTTAGTGATTTTATATTGAAATGGATTTTTTTTTTATGCAGTATTTAAATATAGATCCGTCATTAAAAACATTTTTTTAAAAATTTCAATATTTAGATATTTTTTTATCTTAAAAAATATTTTACTTAGGATCAAGGTGATTACATCTTAAAATGAGCTATAAACATACCCAGTTTCATTGAAATTTGTGACAGTGAATTAAATGTCTTAGGCGAACTGACATGGAATGACTCTGCTTGATTTGATTTGAAATACGCCTCAAAATATTTTTAAATAGGAAATACTACTAAAAACACCCAAAATCCCACTATTTTTATTTCAGAATCAGGTAAAAGACACCTTTAAGTATATCCCCCACAAAAAATAAATTTAATAAAAATACCGCCTTTTGTTGATAATGCTTTTTTAGTTAATGCATTATTTTTCATAAAAAATTCATGACTTCAAAGTTTAAACATTTTTTTAGACACACTTAAAATGTTATAAGCGTAACAGTTTTTTTCCCCATTAACGGCGTACCCTATATATTATGCATAAATTATTTGAAGATGATTTGTAGAGTAGATATAGAAATATGATCATATTTATGTCATGCTACATTTGAAAACCGAGCAGTCAAGAATGCCAACTGACGGTAGTTCTTCAAAATTTTGACAATTTTTTTCTCAGAAACTATTTGACCAAGGAGCAAAAAAAAAAAAATACTGGTGATTATATCTTATTAATAGGAACAAACACCAGCAGTTTCATCAAAATCTGTGATGGTGGGTTACATGCCTGCCTGAACTGACATGGAATGACCCAGAGAAGAGAACTTGCAACGAATGTGACAGGTGGCGTTAGCTGAAAGGAATACATCAGTCACAGAGGAGCACATGAACAAAAGAAAGTGTTGACAAAATGAAAGAAAAAATTAATAGAAAAGAAAAGAGTAATGGAAAAAAAATTTGAATTATGTTGGAAATTTTTAAAATGGCGCTATATTTCGTACGTGTTGGTGCGTAAATCCGCTATTTAAATTAATATATTAGAATTATTAGAATGATATAGAAGGAAATTTAGTTTGATATTTAATTGAAATATTCATATGCTATTACATATACAGATATCTTATATGTATTCTAAAGCATAAAATATAGCAATTTTCTTTTAAATCCTTATCCCTTTCTGTTATTTTTAAATCAGCCAAATATTTTCCAGATTGTTTTTAATATTGAGTAGAAAATATATTCGTGTAGATAAATGAATTGCATTTTGTGACACCATTGAAATATAGTCTTTAACAATGTCACGCCCAAAAAGTTAATATTTATCTATTCACTTTATTTTACTTCTCAACGTAAGCTTTTGGTCTGTGCTAAATATCGTAACCCACGTAAAGATATGCTGTCAATTCTTGTGGTCTCTGGGATACTGCATGTGGCAATTTAATGATTTCAGCTATGACGGTTCATCAAAATGCGAAAGCTCTGTCAAACTTTATCCGTTATTATAGAAACGTCTGTTTTTCTTTTCTAATTATTATTAACTAATAGTAAACTCGTTTTCTCGGATGGAGAGAATGAAAAAAAAAAGATACTCGTCAATCTTAAACATAGAAAGATGTAACGCTTCGATCGAGGAATATGACGTATATAAAAGCATATCGACAATTTCATCTATAAAAGTAAAACGTGTTTACAATGTTTACACTCTGCACAACAATGTTTCTTTCACAGAACTGAAATTAGTTGATAGTTACTCTGATTCCTAATATGCTTTCCGTTTTTCTCTAAGTCGTCCAGTTTTTGAGAAATTTGCATATTTAAAATTATGCAAATTTAAGCTTTTTTTATGCCATTTTATGCAAATTTTAGATACAATAAATGTCAGATTGAATTGAATTTTCTAGATAATGACTATTGGACTATTTGCTTCAGATCAATATCGCAATATGCATATTCATATTCTGTCAGTTATTAACAGGGTTGCGGAGTCGGTGTGAAAAATGGACGACTCCGACTCCGGGAATTTTAACAGATCCGACTCCGACTCCGCCCCACCAGTGGCTGAGAGGTTCTGCTCTCGAATCTGGTAGACGGGAGGTGCTGGGTTCGATCCCAATCGCGCCCGTCGGCCTAATCGTTCGGAGTTTTCGTGGTTTTCTTCGAACCTTGGATTTCCAAGCGTTAATACGGGTTAGGTTCCCTTAGAAAGACCCCCACGAAGGGCACTCCCCCCTGGGCCTATATCCCTCGTGCAGATAATTGGCCGTCATAAATACAACCAACCAACCAACCGACTCCGACTCCCGACTCTTTCGCTCAAAAAGGGGCCTGACTCCGACTCCTACTCCGCAACCCTGCTTGTAAAATGGGCGACTCCGACTCCAACTCCGCAGCCCTGGTTATTAGGGCTAATTTGCTTATTTTTCAGTGGTGTAATGCTTACATTACTATAAACTTTAAAGTAGTTGCCACAGAATTGACGTAATGTTTTTCTAGATCAAATTTTTATGCTAATTTCAAATATGCAATCTGTTTCTTCATATCACGTCTAGTTTTGAATAAAATTAATTTCTACCTTTGTACGGTATTGACACAAGTTAGATATATGATGCTTTTTAGGGGCGTGTACCTCATTGTAAAATAGGTGAACAATGTCAGATTCCTATAAACAACAATTTATATAATCGAAAAAAAATTGAAAAAGGTAGTAGAATCTATCCTAACTAGATGAAGTACATTACAAAATAGCATAAAAAGCAATTTCTGGCTATTTTGACCAAAAAATAAAATTTCACTTTCTTCAAAAACTAGACGTGATAGAAGAAAACAGATACCAGATTTGAAATCAGTGCAAGAAACTGGTTAAGAAACATATTAGCGTACTCTTGAAGCAGAAATATTTGGACCCAAGAAACATTATAAAAACATGAAAAATATGAAAACTAGGCATAATATTTCACGGTCACATGTCAATATAATCTCAGAAACAACGTTTTTGTAAAGTAAACTATACATTAATCATAACTTGAAACAAAAAAGCCAGTCTGATAATGTTTTCTGCCTTAAATTTGCATATAATTGTACAAAATTTACAAAATTTGCATAAATGAAATATGCAAATTTCTCAAAAACAAGACCTGCTGGAGTAAATCTAAAACTAGATTCGGAATCAGCACAAAATACCGCTTAACAAACAATTAATTTCGGTTTTGTGAAAGAGAAAAAGTTCAAATTTGTTAACCAGTGTTATTTAAAAGGTATCTGAGCACGTGAGGAGCAACCTTTTTTTTTTAATGCTATTTAATTATAGTTTAAACTTATTTTTAAGGAGATTGCGACTCTAAATCACGAAGAAAAACAAAAATAGTCCATACATTGCTTACTTTTTGGTAAATTGAGGACTTTATGGTAAAATTTTGTGAAATTTTACCCAATACGTAAAATTCTCTGCCGGAAATTCTATTACATATCCATTTTCTGTCTACACGTAATTTGCATGACAATCTTGAAGGCAATAAACTAAAATGTAAGAGGTATTATGAATTTTTCATGAGTTATGGTATATCGCATACGTTCATTGGCCAATTTTTTGAAAATTCATTGTCGTCATCCCACGAAGACAGCTATAAAACAAAAGGTATTTATTCTGAAATTAAATGTTTAGTTCAATGCCTTCACGACAGTATCAATAACTTGCAGGTGAAATTCCATAGTGATATTTCAATAACTTTTTGAGAAATCATTTTTTGTGTAGTACATTTTCACTGAAAAGTGCATTTTCCATAAAATGCATTTGAAGTTTACATTTATGTTTTACTAGAATTATTTACAATTATGTGTATCTGAAATTTACTTCACTTATAGACTGCGTAAAAGAAGTAGAAGGACACTAGACTTTTTTCTAAGAAAAGCACAACTGATTAAGTTAGCGCAAAATGCTTTATTTTCGTAACATTTTACAACTAAATGAATATAAAATCATAGTAATCAAAAATAAATTACGAAGAGAATTTGTTTTTCATAACGTAGTTTCTGTTGCTTGCATAAAACTCTGTAAAAAGATTAGAACGACACACAAGTACCAGTCTGCCACAGGCGACTATTTTTATATTCTGTTCGCACCTGATTTTTTCTAATATAAATTTAGAAGTATATTTCTCTTGTAAATGTTATCAAAGTCTGTGTTAAGGATTTCTGTTTAGAGAAAGTGGTGCCAGTTAGAATTAAGAAATAGTCGCCAGTGGCAGCCCTGCAAGTATTTTACATGAAAATTATAGTATTAGTAAGAAGTTTTCTTTCCATTTGCTTTTATCTCTTGAAAGATTCTGTTTGGCATTGAATCATAGAGTACTTGTATTTCAGTTTGGCAAAAATTGTCCCAAACTTCGTTAAGTGCATTCCGAAGCTCAACAACAGATTCGAACTAATGTCGGTCATATATTTGCAACTATATTCAGGTAGGGCTTTTAGCTGGCCATGGCAAAACACAGGCCTTATTTGAGTGGAACGAATTTTTAACACTAATAACTGTGTGTATCTCTTCTCCATCTTGTTGAAATATCCAATCTTCTCCATCTATTTCTGTACCATAAGGAAAAAGTTCAGATTCCAAAAATCGGATGTAATCTTTGTGGTTCTGTCTACCATTCAAAAAGACCAGACTAGTTCTTCCACCCTATCCGACTGCTAGACAGACCGTCAAACTTCGCCCTCCCATATGTCGAGTAGAATAAAATTTTTCCTCATTCTTGATTCAATGCCAATAGAATTGATATTCATCAGGACCATCAAAATTGAACTTTTTCTCATCTGAGGAAATGGCAGTCTATTCCGTGTTCCAAGACATGTGGTCTCTCGCCCCAGATAAGCAGCGGTTAGCTATATGCATTTTCGTTCACTTTGGATGGTGTTGTCTTTTCTTGAATGTGAAGACTTTGGACTTTTTTATATATTTATATACAGTTTGACGTGACACATGTGTTAGCCCTGCTTATATTCGGATCTTTGAAATTGTAGCATCTTTCTTTTTCAACTCTCGAACAATGTTTCTTTATCACGGGGCGTCAAAGTTTTAGGTCTTCCTGTTTTTTATTTTTTTATTTTATTATTATTTTTTTTTTTACTGCCGTTTTGCTCTGGATTTCTAAGATAGTTTGATATTTTAGTTTTACTAACATTAAGCAATTTAGCAATCTCTCTTATGCTTTTACCCTCTTTTCTACATGTTATGGCTTGACTTTTGGGGAAAAAAATTTAAAGGTTTAGGAATGCTAAAAGAAAAATATCAATCAAAAAACGAAGAAATATTTTTTTCTTTGAAAACAATAAAATAGAAATGTTTAATTACCTTATCTATAGCAGAAGGGTCCAATAAATTCAATTTTCCACATGTCTTCTTAGTATGACCATAAAATTAAGAAATGCACAAGTCCTTTCGAAAGAACTTCGTCTTTCTTCTTCAGGCGCAAAGAAGACGCACAACTACCTGGAAGGCATAGGAACAAGATAACTCCTTCCTTCCAAGTGATAGCACGTTTTCTTTGCGCATGAAGAAGATAGACGAAGTTCTTTCGAAATGTCAAGCGAATTTCTTAATTTTATATGGTGTTGCTAAGGAGTTTTTTTTTTATTTGTCTTTATTGTATCACACCAGTTTGTTTAATATTTTAGTGCTGTTAATGTTCAAGGATGTTAACCCTTTATGTACTGAATTATGAATTCATGAAAATTTTATCTTCTAAAGCATTTTTCGTGAATTTTTGAAACTACATTAGAAGATTTACATAATCATTTGATAAATATTAGAAGGATTTTAGAAGATTAATTAAATTTGAATTTTTAAGGATTTTGTGCAATACTTATAACACCACTCAAATCTGTTACTTTAAATAATTTTCTTAGTATTTTGTAGAATTAGGAAATGTACAAATATAATGTTCTTACAATAGAAATATAGAAATATTTCCAAATTGAAAAATCCTCCCCTCCCCCTCCCAACGCCAAGAAATCGGAAAAGATGCAAAGGCAAAGGAAATCATCCTTTTAAAAATATTTTTGTTTTGTGTAACCTATAATGCTTTTGGAACAAGATAAAGTAATGCATCTATAACTCATTCTAAACTGTATTACTACTAATCGATGTATTAAATGAATTTTATAACAAGTTATCTTAATGGTACTTATAAGCATCGTCAGTACATAAAGGGTTAATTACAAATTTATTTAAAAACATCGCATGCATATGGACGCTTCACATGTACGAATTTGACAAACATTGATATTTACTATTCATCACTATTACTGGATCACTTGCTTATTAAGAAAAAGAGTGACACTGAATTTTTAAACTTAAAGTTTAAGTTAAAGTTCTGTTAAAATTCGAAAATTCAATTTTCCAACAGAGTTTTGAATGAGAGAGTTGCTAAGAGACTTATCTAATTGTTCATGTCGGTTGTTACCTAGACGGCGTCACACATTTAAAAATTTGTTGAGTTGGTTACGGGAGGTGCTTCTACACTGTTAAAAATTTCTGTAAAAACATAAAAAAAAGAAACTCTCTGTAAATTTACACTAGTTCTCGGTTACATGCATTCTATTGAGTTTCTCCGTCATAATTTTACAAGCATTTCCCTTTTCTTATATCAATTTTCCAACAAAGTTTTAAATGAGAGAGATTCTAAGAGACTTATCTAATTATTCATGTCTGTTGTTACCTAGACGGTGTCAGACATTTAACAATTTGTTAAGTTGGTTATGGGAGGGTGTTTCTACACTGTTAAAAATTTCTGTAAAAACATAGAAAAAAAACGAAACTCTCTGTAAATTTACACTAGTTCCCGGTTACATGCATTCGATTGAGTTTCTCCGTCATCATTTTACAAACATTTCCCTTTTCAAATTTCCAATTCCCTGTAGGGATTTCCATGACTTTATTTAAAGATATTTTTATCTTTGTTATAACCTGTAATTCAAAAGACACACTTTTATAATATTCTTTTACAATTTTATTAGAAATATTAAAAGAGAAAATCTAGTTTAAAAATTGTTTTATTAAAAATTAAAATATTTTAGAAAGGGAAAATTCGTCTCTGCGTAGTTAGCTGGCCTTTTTATCGGTAATCACTTTTCAGTTGTTTTATTCACCGTGTGCATGAAGCTGGGTGATATTAGAAGTATATAAAACGTATTTCCCCACTGAATCATTAGACATCCTTTGCATACAGTCAGGGCCGAAACTAGGGGGGGGGGGGGGCAGAGGGGGCATGTGCCACGGGCGCCAGAACGAAGGGGCGCCAAATGAAGGATTATACCTTTGCAATGGATCATTTTCTTCTGATGGACGGATGTCTTCTATTATTATGAAACAGCCATTATAAATGAAGTTTAGGAGAAGATGAAAGAGCAATCGTAAAAAGTTAGAACTCTGATTTTCTGGTCAGAATGGGAAAAAAAAAATGGCCATAATTTTTTTTTCTTCCCACTCTGACCAGAAAATCAGAGTTCTAATTTTTTACGGCTGCTCTTTCATCTTCACCTAACATTTCATTTGTAATGGCTGTTTCATAATAATAGAAGACATCCGTCCATCAGAAGAAAATAACTTGGTGAAAGCGGAAACTCGGTTAAGCAGGACTCGGATAATCGAGACTCTAACTGTATATTTCATTTTTAAAATGATCTTTAGAATATTTTTGTTGGTGTTCAGAGGGGAGTCATGACCCCCGTGACCTCCCCCTTGGATACGCCATTGTAGATTACGTAGTTCAGTATTACATATTTTAAATTTTAAAATAAATCGGCTATTAGAAAATTAGTAAAATTCTCTTTGTAAAATACTTTTCGGAAGAGGAGGGGGGGGGGGTGGGGGCGCTAAAATCCATGCTTGCCCTGGGTGCAAAAAAGACTAGTTTCGGCCCTGCATGCAGTAGTAACAGCATGTATAGCACACTCAGTAAAGTGTTCGTCTCCACTCCAAATGACTCGGGATCAAATCTCGGGCCGGCTAGAAATGAGTCCTTCTGTATATAAAAAAAGTTTTGATTTTAAAATGGACCAATGAAAATCTGCGTAGATTTTCCCGGCAGATCGGCATCCAATTTGAATGCTTAAGCATGGCCTTTCTTCGTTAATATTTAAAAAAAAAACTGTTGCATACAAAAATATGAAAATCGGTAGTGTTATAGAGAAATGTTTGATAAACACGCTGATGCAGACAGTTTTCAAATCGAAGAATTATTTTAAGAGATATTTAATGCCAAAGTTGGGCAAAATCGTTCCATTAAAAAGGTTTTATAGGAGCAAAAACTGTACATAGGAATTTAACCATTTTTAGATCATTTTATGCGTCAGAATTTCCCGGTGTGCAGACTGCATTTAGTTTTTTAATTTGACTCATTTTTTGAGGTTTTATTTCTATTTTAAATTCAAATTTTCAGCATTTCGAGAGATATTTTTTACATATTTTAGAAAATTGTATTAATTTAAACTGTTGCCAACTGTATAAACAGCACAAACAATAATGTTTGCTTCAAATTAAAAATTTATTTTACGCGTGACTATTATGAACAGAAAATATAAAAATCAGGAACTCATTGAAAATTACGTCATAAAAACTATATTTACACGTGAATTTTAAAAGAGAAAGAATATTGTAAAATAATAAATTCATTAAAATGCGTGAGAAGTCTTAAATAGGAGAATTTACGTCACATTACACTTATTACGTAAAATGAACAAAAAATAATATTGCAAAACAGTTTAAATTTAAAAATTGCCCGAGACATTTATTTGAAATTATAAGATGATCATAATGTTTCATTTCTAACAAAAGTATTTTTACATGAATATTAAAAAGAGAAAGAAAAGTTTGGTGAAAATTACGTCAGATTATAATTGTCAGATTCAAATTATAATTCAATCTTCCGAAATCTTTTTAAAGCCGATCAAATTAGCGTGCTGTTAAAGTCTACGGTGTCTGAACGGGCGTTGACGAGCGTAGCTCGTAGGGGGCAGAGTCCCCTAGTATTGTAAAAATTAAATGGTATAGCAGTCATCTTCACCTAACGCTTCATTTATAATGGCTGTTTCATAATAATCGAAACCACCAGCCCACCAGAAGAAAATGAAGTAATGGAAATGCTAGGGGCGACATTAAATCCTGAAAAAGCAGAATTCCTGTTCTCTAGTTTTATAAATAATATAGATAAACATTAAGATGTCCAAAAAGCACGGTAATTCCTGTTTGTCTGTTACAATACCAGTTTTTTAATCATAATTATTCATGATAAATAATTTATTCATAATAACTATATTAATTTATTTTATAATATCATATACTAATTGTAGCCATCTTTTAATTACCTGATTATTATTTTTTAAATAAGGTGAAGTCATTTTTTTCTCTATGACTGTTAGTCTGTTACAATAGAATTGTCCACCTGCTTTATGCGAAAATTACACAATTTTGTTTTTCTGAAATATTCTGTCAGACTTATAGAGAGTACGAAGAATAATTATTTTCTGTTGTGGTTGTTAAAAATACATAAAGCAATTCTAAACATCGGAAATCAATTTGCCTGGTATCAATTAATTACATTTATTCTACATTTTCACTTCATAAAATACAGTTTTATCTAGTCATTTGTTCGCTTCAAAATTTCGATTTTATATTAGAATCGATATGAACATTACAAAAAGTATAAACGCGAAGGAACGTTTCACTAAGTACAGAAAATTAAGCATGTGTTCGTACTAAATATTCTGATAGGAGAGATACTGCGCTAGGCAGCGGTTATCCTGGCCATAAACAATACTTATCTTCCGCTGGATCACTTGCTTTACTAGTATGTTAATTTTTGTGAGATATCCTCGTCTGTCATTACAAGCTGATAATAATCCATGCTCCCAAAAGGAAGGATTTTTTTCTGTTCAAAAAATAACGAAACATTAAAAGTACGCTTGGGAGTTTACACTGCTTCCGTTATCTGAGATCTTGTAAATTTATAGCAGACAAGCTAATCTATTTCATCTAACATTCGGTCACCTGCAGCAATTAGCCTAGCAGAAAAATCCCTAAATATAAAATAAACAAGAACGGAAATCATGCATTAAAAATAGATTATGAAACAATTTCCAACACATTCAGAATACTACAACAAAACTTCTCAGTTTAAGGTGAAATATGATGTTTAAATAAATAATTCTAGTTCTGACCAGGAAAGGAGTCCTACCTAATGGCTTAACTACAATAAGCCCTGCCTGGCTTAATATGATTACTAAGATTCCCGTTTATTGAAGGATTTGAAGAAGATATCACAATATTAATTTCAGATAGCAACCCAGTTGGCTGATCGTGCTACTAAACAATGAAAGGTATAAATGAACTGAAATAATTTTAAATGAAACGCTAGTTATTACAAAATTGCACATTCCACATATCCACATAAATTTTTCCAACACAACCTCTAAGTACAAAATACAAATTTCATGCCATGAAAAATGATGATGCATATGTTCAGCCACAGAACACATGTTGTTTTCTGATTGTTAAAATAATTGACTCATTACCCGAAACCTTATATTTTATCCGTAAAAGAACTTTTTTATTTGTTCTTCTTCTTAGGAATTTTTTTACTAATATCATTCTTTATCTAAATATACGTTATACGAAAAGGTATCCATATAAAAATTAAATTTCGTATTTTAATGTGCAAACAGCACCTTTTTAAGTAAATGCCATTCTGAAAGATGCACTCTTACCTTTCGCAATTGGAAGTATCTTTTTATTATCATTGGTTCAAGAAATCGTATTTATTTTGAACCATCCATATAGTTCAAGTACATAGAACTACTAATACAAGCATTTCAGTGTATTTGCATTAAATGACCGTTTTTAATATTTTTTAGTCCTGTACTTTTTAATTTGTTCTCAAATTCGTGGCACAAAAGTAAAATATTAAAGTCCATAAAATGATGACCCCCACAATAATATAATTAATCGTAATTTTATATTCTACTCTAAAAGAATTCTAACTTATCATAACTTGAAATATCATCTTTTCCCAAACTTTCAAAGAAAGCAAAACGACAATGTCATTTTACCCTAAAATGATTTTGAGCTCACCCAGTATTTTTTAAAAGTTGGTGCAACTGCCTGTATAAGAATTGTAGCATTTATACACACCATATAGTACGCATCAATATAGAGAAACATAAAAGCGCATATCATAATTAAAAATGCATTTCCTTTCCAGCGATCATCGCTAATGTACAGTATTTCGAATACAATGTAGTATCTGAAATTTTTTGTGTGTCCCTGTAAGTTCTATGCAATTCGTACTATACATGAAATAAATTATAGTAAACTCAGCGACTATATCAATTGCCTTATATATGAAATTTTTTAACATAATTAAAATACGCCGCAAACAATTCCCCTCACCCCTACATCATTATGTAACGGAATTCTTTTATGTAGTCCTGTAAATGAATGATAACTATTTTTTGCACCACATATTCTACAGAATGCATATTTTAGTGCACATAAATGCACATGAATTTTATTATATTTGAAAGCGTGTAACATCATTAAAAATCATTTGAAACGATTTTTTTCCATTGGCCATAATGCAACGGAATACTTTTGACTGTCCGTGTAAATGAACTAAACATGCTAATAACTTCATTTGAAACAGGGAACGTGCTATGGTAAACGTCAGTAACATCCAAAACTTTCAGGGCAATCCGAGCATATTTACGAGAGTGAGAGCGCGAACAGACGGACAGACAAACCGAAGTTATAAACACTTTTCAACTCTGTTGGAAAGTGTTAAAATTTAAAATAAAATTATAAACAAAGCGAACTTTTTAAATTCAAGACGGTTTGACTTTGTTCTTTAAAAGCAATATAAAACTCTTTCCTGACGATGGTCATAGATGATGATTGAAACGTTGATTATTTTAATTTTTTAAAGTTTATTTAGTTTTTCATTTCTTTTAAATACACTGTTCAGTAATTTTGCGGTTTTTATTTTCACGCTAATATTGAACTTATTTTCAATTATGTAAAAAATCGCTGTTTTTATTTTTTCCACTGATCGCGATCACTTTTACTGACAAAAATTTTATAGTTTATTCTGTGTGATTTTACTGTCGATTATCATAAATTATAAACTGATACAGGATTTTAAAGAGATTTCTTAGTCACATCTGTAGGCATATTGAAATTTGACTTCATTGGGTTAATATTTTTTCATTTGTCGTTTCGTTTAACCCTTAAATGCGCGATTTTTTGTTTTGTTTTGAAAGAATTACATATGATTCTCTGAAAGGTGTATTACACAGGAAAAATAATGAAAAAAAAAATCAGCGATACATTTTTCATATGATACGTCAATCTTTCCTTCTGCGTACAAGTAAAACTACTATCGTGTGGCTGTTTTAGGCTAAAATGTTTCAAATTACTAAACATTTTAATAAGTATGTCTCCAAATATCTTACTTTATATAATTATTTAATTTATGAAACTTGACCTTTAATCCTTTAATTCCCATGATAGATACGTTCTAGAATTACGTAGTTCAGAGAATCTGACTTTACACCAGAAAGTTTCAATGGTTAATTTTGCTTTATTTAAATGCAGAACATCTGTTATTAATTAAACCAAATATTTCTATTTTAATTTTCTGGTGTGTATTAGGTATATAAGAATAAATAAAATCTATTAAATTCAAAACACTGTTGTTTGCATATAGGTAAATCTGCGCCCTAAAGGGTTAAGATTTGTTGTTAAAGAGCTTCGAAATTGGGTTCAATTACGGATCGACAAAAATCTTTTTATGCTTTGGCAATTGCAAAGAGGTAGTCTGAGAGGAATAAAAGCACTAAAATATTTTGATGACGGGATCCTTTTTCTTTACAAAATGAGAAAAATTACTTAGCGTTTCAAAGATTTGGAAAAGACTAATTACCTCCTGTATAGGGATTACAATCCCTAGGCTAAATTCCAATCCCGGGATTTCGGAATTGCTTAGATTCAATCCCAGGATAAACCTGGGATTGCGAAAATTAGAATTTCTCTGATATCACCGATTTTTATAATAGCATAATATTATAGAAAAGACAAAGCAAAAGTGCAGTCTAACTTACATATGAAAATACACCAAGTTAAAAAATTTAAACTTTAATTAATTATCAAAAAGTATAGGATAAATTACAACAATTGAAAATTAAAACAAATATGCTGTTGATGTTTGAAAACGTAACAAAGAACATGAAATGTCTATGTTTCATCTTCTAGTTAATTTCTTTTATTTCCTGGTAAACAAGTTTTTAAATGGCTTAATATTTACAATATTAAAAAAATAATTAATACTATCACTAATTAAATTTTGAATTATTCTCATAACCATGTAATTAAAGTTTATAATTCTAGGATATCGTAAACGCAAGATTTTCCTTAACATGAAGTTTTTTTTCTTGAAATAAAAGCACTTAATACATATACAAATACAATAAAAAATTACATATATGTATTGTTTAAATTTCTAAATATAGGTAATTGTTAAAATTCGAAAACGTTACATGATATAAAAAATTATTACATACCACGAGAAAAAGATTATTTTAACAGTTCACTGTTTCAAAAAACATGACGGCATCTAAAGCTTCATCACCAAGTCCCAGTTATGATAGCAACATTGTCTTTTTTTAGTGAAATGTCATACTGGTTTAGACACCCTGTTAGCATTTCAACACACTTTTTTTGCTGTAAAAGATAAGATCCATATAAGCGTATAAGGCTAAATTCCAGAATCTGTCAAAATTTAAATTTTTTGAATGAACATTTATATTGATAAATTGCTTGTTTGCAGTATATGTCCATTCGCCAAAAGTCTAACTAATATTTTTCCTGAATTTTTTAAAGTTTGTATTTCACTTGTAATTAACTCCTTTAATACGGAACCTTCACTACACGATTTCGAATTGATGCTGCAGATTGTGGCAAATCATTATAGTCTTTAGTTATCAGTAAGTTTCACAAACCCGTTGAAGTTAAATGAGAAACCGTCTTTAGCTGTCATTAGCCCTAAAATTAAATCCAGTGATTCCTTATCACCACTAAAGTAATCCCCTATTTTCGGCTTTTTTGAAAGCAATGTATCTTTTATACAATCGAAGTGTGAATGGAAGAGAGGTTGTATTAAATTCTTTCTGAACTTTAGTACCTACCATATTTCGTAGATAAATATGTATACAAGCCCTTAGTCGGTCCACCTAATGTTTTAACAGCTGCGCTAGATCTTTTAAATTTAGCGCTTTTTCCATCTTTTTCGTTAAATATCTGAGCCATACTGAAGATTAATCATTATCTTTCCTATGAGTTACAAATCTTTTTCATTAGATGTTTAAAGCAAAATAAGTACAAACGCACGAAAAGCAAAGAAGTGAGCACATAAATAATGACTATTGTTGCGTTGTCGATTAGACTGCAGGTTCGGTAAATCCAAATTATTTCATAGTGCACGAAGAATAAAAACGTCTTCATAACTTAGTTCTAATATATTGTAAATAAAATTCGTAACTTGAATAAGTAAACACACTCTACAGTTCAAATTAAACTTCTTTCTTAAAAAACAACTATGTACATTTTATTTACAAATATATAGGTATATTAATATTATTATTACTCTCATTTGAGAGTTCCATTATTACCGTCAGACCGGTTCAAAACAAACTTTACATCTACACTGAAAAGAAAATCGGAAAACAATAAAAAGGGGGTTGCCACAATGCCGACTAACAGAAAATGGCAAGCATCGCCAAGTTGGCATTCTCAACATCCTGCCCCGGGCTGAACACTTAGTTCAGCATCTATATTAAACAATTTAATAAACATAAGAATATACTTACATGCATGACAAATTTTCAGATACATACTTACATACAGCTACAGATATAAAAGCAAAAATAATAAGAATGCTGCAATCTACGAAAGAAAATAAAACACATGAATTGTATGAAAATTAAACAATAATAAGGGTAAATATGAGTAACAAAACAAATTAAATGTTCGATAATAGTTCTTATTTAGTGTAAGAGTTTTAGTGTCTTTTAGTCCACTAAGTCCAATTCAAGATTATATAGCAATTGCACAGGTCGTTTAAGATCGCCTTTTGCAGTCTGTAATACACATGATCTGATTTTAGAGTCACGACCAAATATGAGTTCTTTAACACGACCACACTTCCACATATGTTTTGGGAGCTTTTCATCATGAATTATCACTATATCGTTAACTTTGAACTGAGGCGATGAATTTATGTTTTTCACTTGAAAAGCAGATCTAAGTTCTAACAAATATTCGTTTCTCCACCTTTTCCAAAAGTGGTCAGTAATTTGTTGCTTATATTTATATTTTCTCGTCAACAAAATCTTATTAGATTTCTCTTGTGTACAGACTGGTAATCCATAAGAAGGTAAGGACATTAATCGTTTACCAACTAAAAAATGAGATGGCGTTAAAGGTGATGGTTCAGCATTTTCTTCGTAGAGATAACATAAAGGACGTGAATTAATCACCGCTTCAATTTCTGTAAGTATTGTTTCTAGCTCTTCATAACGGAGACAAGTTTTTCCTAGAACCTTTTTTAAAGGTGTTTTAACTGATCTAACCATCCTTTCCCAGAAGCCGCCCCACCAGGAAGCCCTGGGAATTATAAACTTCCATATTATTTTATTCTTTCTCAAGTAATCAAAAATTTCTTGCTTAGAAATTCTTTCCCAAGAATCTTTTAACACCAAATCAGCCTTAGAAAATGTCTTGGCATTGTCACTGTACATTATTTTGCAGAAACCTCTCCTAGAGAAAAATCTTCGTAGTGCTAAGATAAAGGTTTCAGTACTTAGATTGGTGACTAACTCTAGATGAATCGCTCTGGTTACAGCACATGTGAATACGACAATATAAGCCTTCCCAGTGCCTTCAGAAGTTTTATAATAAATCGGACCGGCAAAATCGACACCAGAGGTTTCAAAAACTGGTGTTTTGATGATTCTATCTTTCGGTAAAGGTGCTATTTCCACCTTTCCAGGAATAGCATTAAGTTTTCGACATATCATACACGATCTTAAGACGGATTTTACAAATCTTCTTCCCTTTAATATAAAATACCTTTCACGAAGGTGAGCTAAAGTGACAGCTACACCAAAATGGTACATTCTTTCATGAGCATCCTTAATTAGTAATTTTACAAAATAAGATTTATTAGGAAGTATCCACGGATGTTTTTCCTGCTCTGTAACTTCAGAAAACTGAAGTCTTCCGGATAAAACAAGTAAGTCATTTTCATCGAATTGTGGATTAAGGTTGTACAAAGAAGAATCTTTATTAAGTGGTTTTTTTTGTTTAAGTGCTTCTATTTCAACTTTAAATGAAGTTTCCTGAGTTTGTTTAATCCAGTATTTTTCTGCTATTTCTATTTCTGAGGTAGTTAAAGGTCCTAAAATTTTAGGGTTTTTCGAATTGGCATTATGAATAAAACGCATTATCCAAGCAGTAATATTATACACGCGATTTAAACTACTGAACCTTGTCATATCAAATACTGGCTTAGGAATAGAGTTTGATTCGTTACACAATAATGTTAAATTTGGTTTTGCTTTCATTTCATTAAAAGCTTCGGGAACCATTTCTATAGCCCTTTTTGAAGGCCACAAATCTTCTGATAGTGATAACCAAGGTGGGCCGCACCACCATACATTATTACCCATTAACTTCGATAAGTTTTCCCCTCGCGTAAGCAGATCTCCAGGGTTTTCTTTTCCGGGACAATAATTCCAGTCCTTTGGATCTGTCAATGACTGAATTTCGGTTACACGATTGGAAATAAAGGGTTTCCAGTTTGTAGTAGAACCCTTAATCCAACAAATAGTTATCTCTGAGTCCGACCATAACTTTATATTTAAATTCGAAATATGTAATTTTTGTTTTAAATATTTCCACATTCTAGCGGCAACTACTGCACTGATCAATTCCAGCCGTGGAATAGTTAACTTCTTGAGGGGGGCTATTCTACATTTACTCCAAACAAAACTGGTTTGAATTTCGCCAGTTAATGAAATGGGACGCAAATAAGCAACTGCTCCATACCCTTTGGGACTAGCATCACAGAATATGTGAATTTGTGAATTTTCAGAAATGTTTATCATATTAGGAAAATATTTTCGGGTTATTTCAAATGTGCGTAAATGTACAACTTCTGAACACCAAGTGTTCCACTCGCATTTCAAATCTTCAGGTAATTTATTGTCCCACTCTAAACCTCTTTGCCATGTTTCTTGCAACAAGGCTTTAATACGTATTACAAATGGATTCAAAAATCCTAATGGATCATAAATTTTCAGTAACATTTTAAGAACTGTTCGCTTCGTGGGATCATCGATATAATATTCTTCAAAGGGCTGCGCATCTAACATCAAAATATCAGATTCAGTATTCCATATCAGTCCAAGCACTTTTAAAATACTACCTGTCTTTTCCTCCCTTATACCTAAGTTACCAGATTCCCACATTTCCCTAAGTTTAATAGAATTTGTTTTTAATTTCCTCAAATTCATCCCAGCTTCTTTAAGAATTTCAGAAGCTGTAACTGATAAATAATAAGCTTCGTTATCTAAATCTGATCCGGAAATTAAATCATCGACATAGAGGGAATTATCTAACATATATACAACATTTGGATGTTGATCTCGATATTTCTTTATATGATGTTTAATTGTGGCAGCCAAAATAAATGGTGAGCATGTAACGCCAAATGGTACTCGTCTAAATCTTAAAATTTTGAAAAAGTTGTTTGTGTCATTATCGAACCAAAGAAATTTAAGGTAATCTCGGTCTTCTTCAGCTACAGAAATTTGAAGAAAGGCCTTTTCAATATCTGCACAAAACGCAGTATTGAATTTTCTGAAATTAATAATAATTTCTAATAAATCGGGGTTCAAATTTGGGCCACCGTACAAACAATCATTTAATGATTTGCTATTTTCTTTTGAGGAAGCATCAAATACCATTCTAACTTTAGTTGTGGGTTTATCATCTCGCAGGACAGGTCGGTGGGGCATAAAATAACCGCTATTTACAGTTTTATTAGAACATGCTTCCACTATGTTATTTAATTCCTGTTCAATCACAATTTCTTTATATTTCTGCAATAATTCCTTATCTTTAAGCAATTTTCGATTTAAGTTAATAAATCGGTTTCTAGCATTGTTATAATTACTTCCTAAATCTCTTCTATCATTTTTCCATAACAATTTAGCTTCGTATCGGTGCTCAAGAAAATGCAAATTGTTTTCGAATTTTTCGATTATCTCTTTATCTAATTCAGAAATATTTTCTTCAGTGTTCATCCCTAAAGTTTCTAACTCCCACAATGTTTTCAAATCATTTTGAATAGGTTTCATAACCTGAGTGGACAAGACCCCAGCTTGCTTACTCTCACTATTTTTATTTACGTCAATTGTCCCGCAGAGGGAATGCCCAAATAAATTTTCACAGACGAACAATGATTTATTTATGGGGTATGTTTTGTCATTAATTTGATATAAATAATCAGCTCCTATTAATATATCAACATCACTATTTTCCAAATGTTCCCACCTGTCAAGACGAAATTTGGAAAGTTTTCTCTTAATTTTGATTGGAAGAGGAGGAATTTGTATCAAAGAATTAGTTACTAGCGGTGTGACTAATGCTTCAATTATTATACTACGTTTTCTATTCGTCAAGTGAATTAGCTTTAGCTTAACGACATCATAACATCGTTCTTCAGATTTTCTCGAACCGAAAGTATAGACAATTAATTTTTCCTTTCTAATGACCTCAGGTTTTAATTTTGAAACTAAATTTTCTGTAATAAAAGTTCGATGACTAGCAGAGTCAAATAAACAAAGAGCAGTTTCTGAATTTTCACCCGCTTCCACTTTTACATGAATTGTTTGCAATATTACTTCTCTACTGATATTATTTATATTACTTTTACAATGAGATACGGAGGAAATAATGCTACCTGAATTTTTTGATACTTCTGTTTTTTTATTAGAATTACAAAGTATAGTATTATGATATGTTTTACCACACACTTTGCAATTTTCATTCGAAATTTTACAAAACTTCGCGATGTGAAATTTACGGAAGCATTTAAAGCACCTTCCTTCCCTTTTTAATTTTTCTCGCATTTCCGGAATGGTGAAAGACTTACACTTTTCAGCATCGTGATCAGTTTGATTACAAAATATGCAGTTATTTTTAATATTTGTGGTTAAGGCAGAAGCTGATGGAATGAATTTTTTATAATTTTTCTTATAATTTTCCTGCTTCTCAGGGATTTTTTCAAAATGGTTTAATTGGACAGTGGTCTCGCGAGATTCAATTTCATCTTTAATGAAATTTATCAGCTCATTAACATCCCAGTCAGTGTTTTTAATTCGTTTTCTATTAAATTCTAGTGCAATATCTGATGGAATAAGTTTCAGAAGAATCGGACATAACAAGTGCCCATATGAACCTGAGGCAACACCTAAAGAATTAAGATTTCTTATTTGAATTTCGCATTCATCATACAAATCTCTAAAAGCCTTAATGTTACTAGAATTTCGTACTGGTTTCAAATTTAGCAGTTTAGTCATGTGACTATTTATTACCAGGTCATTACGACCAAAACGATTTTTCAATAATTCTATAGCATGAGCATAATTTTCCTTAGTCAGCGAAAAGCCTGCTATAGTATTTGCAGCACTTCCGCCCAAAAGTGACTTTAAGTAGGAAAATTTATCAATCGGAGTTAAATGTTCATTATTGTCAATCGCATTCGAAAACTGACTCCAAAATTCGAGCCATAAACACGAATCACCATAATATTTAGATATATTAAGTTTAGGAAGTTTAATCAAATTTTGATTCAGAATTTTCTGACTTTTTAGTAGAGAACTATTGTTGCTACTACTATCACTTTCAATGTCTGATGAATCTTGTTTAGTTTCAGGAGTAACTGTGTTATCATTTAAAAATTTGGAAATTTTATATTTCCATTCAATAATATTCTCATTATAAGATTCCGATTTCTCGATTTCTTTTTCAAATTCAGTACTTGGAACCAGTGGTTCAATTTCAGAATTTAATGATTTTAAAGTTTTCATTTTGTCATTCAATTGCTGTTTCAAAAGATCCAGCTGTGATTTTCTATTCTCAAGCTCTAATTCTTGTGTATTATCTAATAAATCCCTTATTTTATCAAATATTTTTGTTGTTTGACTACGAATCGTAGCTCTTTTTTTTTTCAATGTTTCGAAATCCATCATAAAATAAAGAATTCAATTTGTTCGATACAGTTCAGTTAATAAATGTATTCATAATTCTATTTATTCAATATAATTTAATTTGAGGTACTTACCTCAATCGATGATGAAATCCAGACATCCTGGAGCTTTGACGCCAGATAAATGTTGCGTTGTCGATTAGACTGCAGGTTCGGTAAATCCAAATTATTTCATAGTGCACGAAGAATAAAAACGTCTTCATAACTTAGTTCTAATATATTGTAAATAAAATTCGTAACTTGAATAAGTAAACACACTCTACAGTTCAAATTAAACTTCTTTCTTAAAAAACAACTATGTACATTTTATTTACAAATATATAGGTATATTAATATTATTATTACTCTCATTTGAGAGTTCCATTATTACCGTCAGACCGGTTCAAAACAAACTTTACATCTACACTGAAAAGAAAATCGGAAAACAATAAAAAGGGGGTTGCCACAATGCCGACTAACAGAAAATGGCAAGCATCGCCAAGTTGGCATTCTCAACAACTATGAAACACAAATGCGACGGTAAAAATCAGTAAACTCTTAATTCGAAACTAATTTTGTGATTCCCAATTGTTGCTACGACGGCTTCCTAAGCGCAGCGAAATCGAAATAAACAAATGACTTCGTTTTTCCTGCATAATAAGCTGAGCGGGTTACATCAGTTTGAGAGTCAAAAGATTTCCATGTTAAATGATTTCATCGCTTAAAAATATATGTAAAGAATATTTGAGATATGTATTCTTTTTCAATGATATATAAATTTCATAAAAATCAATTGATTTTCTTTCCAAAAGCGGAAGTGTGTAAATACATTTTTTAATTTCAGCTGAATATTGTTCCATTAAAAAAAAAAAAAAAGACAATCCCGAAAATCCCGGGATTTCGCAGACAAAATTCCAGGATTTTCGGGATAAAAATGTAGAGGGATTTCGGGATACGGAATCCCGGGATTGTAATCCCTACTCCTGTACCATCGCTGTAATACAGCCAATGCTTAGTGGAATCTTTTCAGCGTATTATTAAAATACACTGTTAAATATTTGCGACAAACTGTGAAGTCATTCGATCGTTTTTATAGAAAACGGTTGTATAACCGTAATTTAACGCTTTTCTGACCGTATTATTGCTCTTATTATGGTCAGAATGGTGTTAAATTAAGTTAATGTAACCTTTCTTCATAAAAACAATCGAATGACTAGACAGTTTGCAGCAAATTTTTAACAGTGTATAGAGCGTTGAAAGAAAATTTGCTCTTTCCAAAATTGCTATGTTATTTGAAACACACAGTCGTAGTCGTCCTATTGTTATTATTACAGATGATAGATAGTCATTGAAAAAAAAAAGTAAACACCCCCTACTAACTCTGCAACTAATTATAATAGAAGAAAGTTACTGGTACCTTACGACTTGAAATTAAAATCTACTTTGATGATGTATATAAAATTTGCATAGGGGGCCATCTACAAATCAAAACCAGACCAAACTTTTTCTTTTTCAATAGCAACGCCCAATTTTTACAATATATTTAAATTCTTCGGTTCAAACTATGCCTAGAAACCAAATTTCAAATCATTTAAAAGAGAAGTTTTTGAATTCTGAGCATCAAAATTTAGAGCTTCTAATATTAAATTGCATTTTCATATTTTTATTAACACATTCACGACGGGATATGAGAATTCTCATTTTCATTTAAAAAACATCATTGACTAAGGGCGGTCTTCTACCTTACAGAAAATGCATTTATATCATCTTGTCCATATTTTTTTTTCGATTGTAAGACTTTTTTATATAAAATTCGTTTTTGAAAGATAGTTAGCCGATGCATAAACTTGGGAAACCTATCTAGAACACCAATCTACAAATGACTTTCAGCAAGTCTATTTTAAAATTCAAATTTGATAAAAATTGCCCGTCGGCAATGTGTTAATATCTCCTGAAATTATAATTCGAATGTGACAATCTTTTGTGTGGTTATAATACTAAAGAAACAAAACACAAATACATTGAATTTGTAATTAAAAAAATTTTATTATATGAATTATGAAACTAATATCAGAAAAAAATATGAATTGCAATCTACAATTTTTTTGATAGATTTATATTTATTATGTCCTGCTTCATGCGAATTCTCAATTTCAAATTTTTCTTCCAAGTAGTTTTCGAATTGTGATTTAAAAACATCACAATGATGATTTACGGGGCCGTTTATGACGTGCAAAAAAGCATAATTTGAGAAAAATACATTTTACTCATTTTATTAAAACATTTCTTGCTGGCAATAGTCGAAACATATTAAGCGAGTGAAATATTAGTATTGGCAAGAACTAATACATTAATAGAAGTGACATAATCAGTCTGCAACATTTCAAAAATCGAGTACCGATCTTCAATTTGGATACAGCCCCTAAACTATGCTCATTTTAAAATAATTAATTTCTCTGAAACTAATGGTACGAATTTCACAAAAATTTGTATTTAGGCTAATTGAAGGGTGTAGAATTCATTTATGGTGTCAAATCTGTGTTTTGTTATTGAAAAACACAAAGTTTTGGTTCGTTTTGATATGTAGAAGGCCCCCTAAGCATATTTTGTATACGGCATTTAAAAGTAGACTTTATTTTCAATCGCTTGCATCAGTAACTTTCTTCTACAATAATTTGTTGCAGGGTTAGTAGGGGATGTTTACTTTTTGTTTTTTTTTCCACGACTGTACATATCACAGCTTTCCATATTCCTTCCTTTTGGTCTTTTCCTTCCAAACGATTTGGAAATGAACAAATGAAAATTTGCGTAGATACCGATAAACCACATGGAATAAGTGAACTGGGGCTTTTTAAATCGATTCGCACCTCAGAAATCATCGGGCCGAAAAACTCCAAAATCGCAGAGATTGACGCAGAAAAAAATCTACTTTCAGAAACTCAAAAAATTATTTCGAAACGATAAAAAATTCCTTTTATTTCATGATTAGGGGTTGCCAGAATGAGAAAGACAGGGCTTCCAGATGTGGATGTTAAGCAATAAAGTATACTGGAGTTTTTAAAAAGGGCCCCCATCTCATAATCTAAGGGGCGTAAAAACTCGAAACTTGGACAGCCAGACGGAAAAAAATTCCCCTTTCAAATATTCTAAAAATTATTCTTAGATCTTAATTACAAGCTGAGATATTAATTATTATTTCACTAATTCGTTTATTTCTGTTAAATGCTCATTTTAAAAGGTAGTCACGTGATTTTTTATGGTAGCATTCTTCAGAACGGTCTAGCATATTTAAAAATACAGCATAAATGTTACTTATTCAATTTATTTATTTAATATAAAAATGTTAAAAGTTAGTTACCACTATTTTCGAATAGTAATTTCATCAAATATCTTAAATTCTTGCTTAAGACCGCCGGCCACTCGAGTAATACATCTACTGATAGGCTGTTTAACGGAGTTTCGTTCAGATACAGTTTTGTTAAGAATAGAGTGCGCTCTCTGGTGGAACTAACAGAACGCGATTTTGTTAAAATTTGGAATTCTAACAAGGCGATGTGTTTTAAACTTTAAGATAGTTTATAACACACGATAAAAAATTATAAAAACGAATGGCGTGTCACATTTCAGGGGTGGGGGGAGGGGGAGAACCGCGAACAAAATTAGGAAATATAACAAGGCGATCTGTTTGAAATTTTATAATAGTTTATAACAGCATAATAGAAATTTTAAAAATGAGGGCGCAGTCAAAAATTGGGGGGAGTGGAGGAGCGCGTTTTTACCAAGTGGAATCTAAAAATTGAATGCATAGAAAATAAAAGATCGCGAAGCGATCTAGAAAGGAAACGGGAAACAATTACGTCTGGAGTTGTCTAGAAAATAGAGGTTGCTTCGTGATTCCGAACGGAATCGCGAAGCGATTATGCGGGGGGGGGGGGGGGGGTGAGTGTAGCGAGCAGGGGGGGCAGAGCCCCCTAGTATTTTTGATTAATATATCGAAGAGGTAGCATTCACTTTTAATTTTTTTAAATAAAATCCATATATGAAGTAAAGTTTCAGTTACAGAACACAAGCCTCAATAAATTATATTATTTTGTTATTAAATAATCTGAACTTAAAGAGGTGAACTATTAGTAAGGCGCAAGGTCCGAAAAGGTTAAAAAAATTAATAATAAGCATGTAATCCCGTCTTACGTAGCAAGTGAGATAATTTGTAGAAGAGTGCAGTTAAGTGCGGCTACATTTCTCTCTAGTAAATCGTGATCCTTCTCTTTTCATTTATGCATAAAACACACATTACATGTTAGCTTCTATTTAGATGATGAGACCTTTTCAAAAACGTTGCGGAAGAATCAAGAACAAAGGTTTAAAGACCTTCTGCATTATTTATGAATCAGCTGGAAGTGTTTTACTGCTAATGGCTGCAAGGACGTATAATGACTCCAAAGTAAGAAAAATATTTTTAAAGCGTTATATCTCATGTTACAATGATATATTCATGTAATAATCGGGACAGGAAGACAGAAAACGTATGTTTCTTCTTTCGTTTTGAGTCCAGTTTCGAATAGTGTTCTTAACGAAGGTCGTTGCAAGCAAAATTTTCTGAAATGTTATTATTTATTTATTTCTTGATATTTCGAAATGATTTCGGGGAAACTTGAAAGAAAATATGGAGATGCATAATCCCCCCAACCCCCCCCCCCCCCCCCAGCTCTTTCTATGAGCGATGCCCAAAATGAGTATTTTTGGTCTATGCCCCCAGCCACTTCACAAGAATTGTAGGTAAAATGTATAGATTAACTATAACTTCTGAACGTCGTGTTCACCTTGAGACTATATAAGAACATTTAAACATACAAAACCACAATTATAATTTTGTATTACTTAAAAGGTGCTAATATAGTACATATATATAGACAAGTTTTAAAACATAAAAACCATCGTAAATGTTAAAATGGTGTTACAAAGTCGACATCTGAGCTGTTTCTACTTATAATACTGTACTTATAATACTGGGGATCTTTCAGGTGCCAATATTCTGGAACAATCGCTTGTATAATATTTGAGAACGAGTCTATTGATTAGGGGGGAGAAGGGGGAGGGCGTTGTTCAATGGTTACGTTCCAACCTCACCAGAAATATTTAGTATGTTATACCAGATCCGGGGTACATTGTAAGAGAGCACATCATTTCACATGTTTCTTCCTTTAGTTAAACTTTCTAATCATTCCCTGATTATGGAGGTGTAGTAATGCGAAGTGTGCACTGTCAGAAATAAAACTCTCACTTTTGACGATTCAGAAATCCTTGAGCTGTATTTCGTCGTTTTTGACGATCATTTCCTATCAACATCACGTGACTTTTAACGAAACATAAGCTCTCAAATATTTGACGGAAGTTTTGCCTCAATCACGATCAGACTCAATGCATTTTAAGGAAACAGTTGCTGTACCTCCTCAAATCCTGAGATTTTAGCAAGCAGATAGTTGCTTGTTTATGTTAGTGCTTTAATAATTTATTTTAAAACAACACTTTTTACTGCTTTTCAGAAAATACTGAAATATAGATAGTTATTGTTACTTCATTAGTTATTTTTTTAGCTGTTAAAATTTTTAGAAATACTTATTATTATTTTTATTTATTTATTTATATGTTGTTGTTCGTTATGTTTTAATTCGAAAAAAATGAATTTCCTGTGTTCTTCAAAACCATTCAAAAAGAATATTTGGTCAATAAAATTTCAAACTTCCAGGATATATATATATATATATGTTAAATTTATTTAAGAAGTATATCCTGCTTTCAATCAAATTAAAAATAAACATAATTGATCCCCCTCTCCTTTATAAACAGTAAAGTGTTAAAATCTTATCTACCTACTCAAAGTGATAAAATCTAACGCAATATGCACATCACAATTCGTTATTTGTGGGCAACAAATTAACCAGACCATATTCGAATCATTCATTGAGCAAAGAAAATTTCACTCATAAATTATTTAATCAAACCATATTATAATTATTCATTGACCATGAGAAAACCATAATAATAAATTAACCTTACTTAAAACTTTCAGAAATTATAGCAGCACCGATAAAATTACAATCAAACTTATAAAAATAAAAACGCGTAACAGAATTCATTACATCAATCTAAAAGCACATTTCCACAAGTCCCCAATAGCCAGGTCGGAAGAGTAACAGTCTCCCACGCCAAAGGCAAAAAGTTCGAATCACCCCGAGGAAAACGTGGTAAATTCTTTCTTCCTCCTGTCAATAAATACCGGAGCTTCCAAACTGTTCGGTAGATGGCAGCACCCGTCCACTTTTGACGAAATTTATATCGTCAAGCAAGTGAAGAAAGTAATTTCATCAATTTGACGAAACATTAGCTCGGAGCATTTCCCAGGAAACGATTTCGTCAAAAACAAAGAAAATTTCGTGAAATCCGAGTATTCATTTCTGAGTGTGTGGGCAATGACTTTTGCGTTTCTGAAGTTTTTATGTCGATATCTTGCTTCTGATTAAACCTTGATAATGCTATTGAGGTTTTGTTAATCTTTATATCTGTAATATGCTCTTTGTTAATAAGTAAGGGATTTAAGTAAGTTTTTTTTTTCTTTTGGCTCGCCTTGTTATTACTACAGTAGAAAGAGTTAAAATGTTCATTATTTTATTTCAACTGTTCACCAATGAGCTGGTGTGTAAGGAAACGACGCGACGGACATATTTATGTAACGCTGCATATTTATGCAATATTGCATATTGTAATTTTTGCCAAGTATTTATAGTGATGGAAAATAGATATTGAGATTCATATCACGAATTCTGTATAAAAAGTTCTACAGCTCGTTAAGGTATTTGAAAATAGACTTTAAATCCCCAGACTTAGTGCTACTTTTATCTTTATTCATGTTACAGGGCTACAGCTGCCGAGAAAAAGAAAGTTTGCGGTTTGCTGCTTGGGAAGCATTTCATGAAATCAAAGCTAATCATTCCACCCAAACATCTATATATCACCGCCACTATGGGCAGGGCGTTGTAAGCAGCAGTAATGCTCTGAATAGCGATCAACTCTTTTGCCCCGCCAGACTCGATTTTTCACCCTTTTCTGCAGCTAGCAGTAGCTACGAGGTGCGAATTCTAACGCAGTGCCACCATACCCGCGAACCCACACCAAACGAATGAAATTAATTGATCAGAACCCCCTCCCCCCCTTCTACTTCTTTTTCAGGAATAAGAACGTGATTGCCAAACTATATTTTTCCAGCTGCAAGGCTTTTAGAAAAGACGTGTTGTTGAACTGATATTCGAACTGATGGATTTTTGATGAGGTTCGTTTTGGAAGTGCTGCTTAACAATGAGGGAAGATGGTTTAAAGTCAGTCCAGTTTCAACTACATTATTTATGAATCGGTTTAGAAGTAGTTTACTAATGGTCGAAAGGTTAATGGTTGAAATGTACATGATATAATTTGAGATTGAATTCAGAAGAAAACGTCTTTCAAAGATACTCCTTGCATCACGGTGATATGATTTAGGAGTGACGAAAAAGAAAACAAAATATTATTAAAATGGCATTCTACCTACAAACGTATAATTTAACAAAACCTCTGCGGCTTCTATATTTCTTTTCCGACATGTTAACCATACTGCTTATCATCATTTAATTGTTTTGTGTGTTTTTTTTTTTTTTGTTTTTGTTTTTTCAAATCAGTGTACATGTGTAAAGTATGTTACTACATTGAAGGCCTGATTTTGACCAAGGTACTGGGTCAAAGTTGCAAATTAAATGGATTTTCACTACCACAATTTTCGAAAAGCAATCTTCGTTTTCTTTAATTGCAGAACTTTGCGAGTAAATAAGGCGAAGATTACTAATAGAAAATTGTGGTATTTAAAAGTCAATTTAATTGGCAACACCACTGTGTCTTAGGCAAAATCAGACACTGGCGATATTTCCTTAAACATCAAGTATTGTAATTACAAATATTGTATTAAAATGAAATATTATAGAATTTTTCCGGTTACTTTTTAAGATTCGGAAGTTTTGCTTAACAACGGGATACGGCGCGGCGGTTTAAATTTGTCTTGTTTCTACTGCATTATTTATAAATAGTTTAGAAGTAGCTTATTAACCCCTTAATAGTTTTGCAAAAAGTGTCTGCTTGCTTCGTTACAAAACGCTTTTGGATACCACTAATTTTCAACGCTTATTAATTGGTCTTATTAATTGGTAGACATTTTCCGATTACATAAGGCGTATTTTATTTGTACGGAAAAAGTAGTGTCATATCCCTATTTTTAGTTTATCGTGTGAAAAAAATCAAAACTAATAAGGGGTTAATGGCCGAAAGGTTAACGGTTGAAATGTACGTTATATCGTTTGAGATTAAATTTAGAAGAAAGCGTCTGCCAGAGATACTAACTCGTATCACCGTGTATGATTTAAGAGTGACTAGCAAGGGAAAAAATTACTAACATGACATTCTACCTACAAACGCATAATTTAGATATTTTTCAACCTCCGGCTTAAAAAAAAATACGTTGAACCTGAAAATTTGTGTAATTAAATGTCTCTTGAATTGTAATGTGATATTTGAAATCTACCTAATTTTATTCATTAACCCATTTGTATCATTAGCGCATATATTCATCAATTCGAGAATATCTGTTTTATTCAGAAACTCAAAATTCAATCCAAAAATTCTGAATAGTAGTTTTTACTTTATTTAATGACAGACACTTCTTGATTACGTAAAGTAATAATTCTTCTTTCGAAATTTCCTGTAGGGATTCGAGATCTCCGATAAAAGAAAAAGAAATTTCTGAAATGCACGGTAATGATGCAAATGGGTTAAATACATTTCTGGTGCAAATTATGTTTTTTTTGTTTTGTTTTGTTTTGTTTTTTAAATCAGGAGCTAGACATGTATGAATTCAACTAAACGTCTATAAAGGCAATATGTCAAAATAACCTAATATAAGTAGAGTAAGTAAGAAATAGGTAAAACAAAAACTTTTCCTGTTTTAAATTTATATTTATCACAAATGATTCTGTGTCGTTTATTTTCTATTTTAGCACTGAATTTTGTCGAGGCTAACGAGAAAGACAGGCTACCGCGGTGCATTCCACATACCTTTTTTTACAGACCGCTGGAGTCACGTGATGTTCGAATACACCAATAAAGGTGTGCAAAAAGAGCATCACGTCACTCTAGGGGTCTGTAAAAAAAGACACGTGGGATGCACGCTTAGCCTGTCTTTTTCGTTAGCCTCGGTTTTGTTCAGGGAATTTTTCAGATAAATACAGCGATATCTCGGCCTGCTTCATTGGATGCGCGCATTAAAATGGCGAATTTTAATTGGACAGAAAATTACATTTCTGCTAACAAAGATTTCAGCTAATAAATATTATTCCGAAACGAATTCGTTACCTGAGGTATCACTGTATATAAATCCGCATTCATGTCTCAAATTATTTTGAACATAAAAAATTTATAAATATGATAAACAACTGAAGAGAGTTAAAAAATTGAACACACTTCCCAGATGCTAACCCTTATCAGGCACTAGTTTTTACTTTCTCCTATCTTTACAAGAAAGTATTGGATTCGTGAAAATTTTTGACTTTCGGTTTTCGATGGAATTATATGTTTTAGAAAGTCCTCAACACGATTTGATGGTTTTTAGAAAATGTCTGTCTGTGAGTCTGTCACTCTGTGAGTAACAAATGCACGGAATTTCACAAAACTATGGATTCCGTTATTGCCTGATATAAATTGGTGCTGATTACATTTCGGCTTAAATCGCCCGACAGATGGCGCTGCTATGCTGCATTTTTCCGATTTCCGCAATAGCTATATCTCAGAAACTACTGCACGGATTTTCACAGAACTTCAGATTCAGTTAGTCCTTTATATAATTTGGTGCTGATTACTTTTTGGTGAAGATAGTCCTACAAGTGGTGGTGCTATGCTACATTATTCATGATTATCGCAATAGCTCTATCTTAAGAATTAATGCACGAATTTTCATCAAACTTCAGATTCAATTAGTCCCTGATATAAATTAGTGTTGTTTGTTTTTTATGTATATCTCCCAACAGGTGGTGCTGCTATGCTACATTTTTTACGATTTCTGCAACAGTTGTATCTCAATAACTAATGTGTGAATTTTGATCAAACTTCAGATTCAGTTAGTTCCTAATATAAATTGGCCCTCATTAGTTTTTGGTGTAAATCGCCCAACAGTTGGCGCTACTGGGCAGAATCTTTTACGATTTCCGTAATAGCTTTATCGCAAAAACTAAATCACAGATTTTCATCAAACTTCAGATTCAGTTAGAAGTTAACATAAGTTGTTGATGATTAGATTTTGGTGTAAATCATCTAATCGGGGGCGCTACTATCCTGCATTTTTAGGAAGTATTAATATGTATGAGATAGAAGAAAGTTTTAAGATTGCCACTTCCGGCTAGTTTATACATGATTCGCCGCTAGGTTGTAGAATATTCGCAGGGCTGCTATAGACGAATTTTTTATATTCTATTAGCATTATCACCACTATATTTTAAATGAATTTTATAGCGCATTTCTCTCCCAAATGCTGTCAAAGTACAGGTACAAGTGGTGCATGAGAAAAAGGGGCGCCAACCGAATAAACTTTGCGCAAGAAGTAATGGTCTCGAACTGGTTAATCTTGTCACCTCATATGTGTCATATGACCGATACAATAAAGTGCCGATGTCACATGGAAAGTAACAGAGGACTGATAAGTGTTAACACATTTCTTTTGCTTTGTTAACCTATAACTGATGGGACAGACATTGTCACATAACTACAGTGAAGGGGTCTGTGAGACCACTCCATCAAAAGATCCATAAAAGGCGCGATTAACTCATAGGATGGTGTTTTTGTACTTAACTTTTTGTACAGGAATGTTATAATTGAAATTCCCCTATTTAAAAGTCTCCGGTGATAGTACTAATGTTCCAAACGAAACAAAATGTCGGTAGTGTTTCTAGTTAACCCTCTAATTCCCAGGGTAGAATACATTCTAGGAATTGCGTAATTCAGAGAATATGAATTTATACCAGACAATTTCAAAAGAAAATTTCGTTTCATTTAATGAGTGAAATTTTGTTATTAAATAAAGCAAATATTGCTATTTTAAATTTCTGGTATGAATTTGGTATAGCTGAAATAAAAATCTACTAAATTGGAAAAACTAGTGGTAGCATATATGCTACCATGGGCATTAGAGGGTTAAGTTGAAAGTTACAAGTTAAACTATAAAAAATGAAAAAAAAAAAAAAAACAGCAGTCTGCGAGACCGGTAACATCAGTTGAAGGTTAAATGAAAACTAAATGAGTTTGTGTTTCGTTTTATGTAAATCTAAGCAAAAGCCAGTTTTAGGAGTTCAGTTATAATTAATTTGCTCAATTCATCTTAACTACATATCTTCAAAACTCTTTATTCTAAAAACAAAGGTTAATCTTTAATAAAGTATCTCCGAATGCAGTATATACTTCTTAAATGGTTTTATCAAAGTATTCTTACTGACAAACACAAGCACTGAGAATAACCCATGAGGCACAAAAGGTTAATTACTAGCTATTATTACATTTACAAAACATTTTCACGACTTCCTCGTGAAGTGTTTTTTCTGGAGATTATTTTCTTTGCCTAGATTTAAGCACATAATTTTATAGCTACAAACCAGCTATTAGCATTTATATGATAAAGAGCATGATAATGTCTAAAGACTTCGTGAGATTTTGCTAGAGGTCCCAAACTTTGTGAATATACTCTGATGTCATTTCAAGGTTTGAGGCCACCTATTCATGAATATGATTTATTCATTTATGCATAGATTACATTAAAGAGAATTGACAATGAACCATCGAGTTAAATGTGTGAAGATCTTTGAAGGAGAATTAAATCATATTAACCTAAGGAGAACAATAAAATGTAATCATTTCAAATACATTAGTAGTACTATAATAAAGGTATCATGCGGTCTAAATTCTCGGAAGTGAAGAATTTAAAATTATAAAACCTTATTGTTTTCGTAATTTGTCGAATGTTTAAAAAAAAATCAGTGAAAAAACGCTAAAAGTCGCGTTGTAAATCGCATTAAAAATCGCAAAACATTCAAAAAATCGCGAAAAAAATTTTTACAAGGTTCATACGGGTACCTTTATTTTCAAAGCCAAATATTAGTATTTTTTTATAGAAAAACAAAGCTAGTTTAAACGCGCGAAATTTCGCCTTATTTAAGAGGAGATTTTCTATAAGAAAATACTGTTACCGAAGAATTTCTTAGTTTGGAAATTCAAGGACCCGTACGAACTCTGATTTTACTATGTTAGGCTAAAAATTTGAAAATGAATTCTTTTTACCAACGTTAAAAAATCGGCGCAAAACGTGAAAAACTCAAAAGATAGCATACAAAAATTCGCGAAAAATTTAAAAATCGCTGTTCAAATTCCGACTAAACTTAATTGAAAAGAAGACAAAATTACTACATTAGACTAAAAGACTGAAACTGGATTCCTTTTACAAATATGGAAAAACTGTTGCAAAACGTGGAAAAACGCTAAAAATCGCATAAAAAATCGTATAAAAGAATGTAATAAAAAAATTCCAAATTCGGGCTTCGAGGTGCATTACTACAGACATATAAATATCTTCTTGCTAAATCTTCTAGCTTTGCGTGCAGCAGTCTCTTCAGAACACAGAAGACAAACACAAACAAACACACACACAGACAAACTTCTATCTTTATTATTACAGATGATAGGTAGAGTCACAGGAAAGGAAAAGTAAACACACCCTGTTAACTCTGCAACATATAATCGTAGAAAGAAGTTACATGTACCAAACAATTGGAAATAAAGTCTACTTTTAAACGATGTACATATAAAATTTGCTTAGGGGGGGTCATCTACATATCAAAATGAACCCAATCTTCGTTCTTTTCAATAGCGATACCCAAATTTGACACTATAAATTAATTCTATACCTTTCAATTAGCCTAAATCCAAATTTACATGAAATTCTTACGATTAGTTTCCGAGAAATTAATTATTTAAAAATGAGCCTATTATAGGGGTTGCATCCAAATTGAAGTTCGGTACTCGATTGTTGGAATGCTACAGAATGAATATGTCACTTCTATTAATGTATTGTTTCTTGCCAATATGACCATTTCATTCGCTTAATATGTTTCGACTATTGCCAATCCGAACATTTCAATAAAATGAGTAAAATATATTTTTTCAAATTATGCTTTTCTGCAAACAACAAAACAAACAAAAGTACAAGTAGATTTTAAACCATCATTTTGCCGTTTTGTAATGATAAATCGAACTACTTGAAAGAAAAATTTGAAATTGCGCATAAAGCGGAACATACTAAACATAAATCTATCAAAACAATTGTAGACCTCAATTCATATTTTTTCGAATATTAACTTCATAATTCGTATTATAAAATTTTTTAAATAACAAATTCCATGTATTTTCGTTTGGGTTTTTTAGTTTTATAGCCGCACACAACATTATCGCATTCAGATTATAATTTCAGGAGATATTAATAAAAATATGAAAATGCAATTTAACATTAGAAGCTCTAAATTTTGAATGTTTATAATTTAAAAACTTATCATTCAAATGATTAGAAATTTGTTTCTAGGCACAGTTTGAACCGAAGATTTAAAATATAGTGTCAAAATTGGGTGTTGTCATTGAAAAAAAAAACACAATTTGGTCTGTTTCTTATTTATAGACGGCCCCTAAGCATATTTTACATACATAATTTAAAAGTATACTTTATTACCAATCGATTTTTACCAGTAACTTTCTTCTACTATAAAAAGGGTGTACGAAAGCTTTACACAGGGTTCTGAAGCTTTAGAGAATTTTCCAGGAGATATATCAGTATTTTTTTTATAGAAAAATAAATCTGGGTTAAAAGCGCAAAATTTCGCACTATTTAAGGAGAGATTTTTTTATAAGAAAATACTGATACCTAAGAATTTCCTGGTCTGGAGATTCCAGGACCCGTACGAAACCTGTTTATATATGTGAGTAAATGAAATTTTTTAACGAATTTTAAATAGGTTTTGACATTTTCAAATTAATAATGAAGGACATATATCAATTTATCAAGTTGTAAACAATGATATATTTTGTAACCCACAATAATGATTAGTAAATTAACATCATAATTCTTTTTTGCATAAATGAATATAGAAGTGAACTTATGATCATCCCACGCATCAAAAGAGGCAAAAACCTTCAATGATATATTTTTGTTAAACTATATCATGGAAGGAATCCTTGGAATCTTCTAAACCAACAGGCCACACGGAAGAAAGGTTAAGGCTATATTTTTATGCCACTCCCACATATCATAATTAAAGTTCGCTTTTGTTTTCTGATTCAGAAGCATTTAAAGTTGTCATGAAACAAGTTTACTGCTGTTTTACATTAGAGGACAGACATACACTCATTATTCAACTCCGAGTAAACTCAGAATAGTGCAGTTATATGATCAAAAGATATGTTTAAATTGAGACATAACATAACGTTATGAATTATGACAAAAGCATATGATGATACATTTTTAGTTTTAGTAATCTGCCTCATCATCTTTTTCAATCTTCAATTGACTAATTAAAAATGCATATTATGATGTACAAAAAATAAGGGCGTATCCAAACAAGGATTGGCTACCCTATCATGATATGGTGCCTCCCACAATTTTTAAATTTAATAAAATGCATAATTAGTTTATGTGGCATTACTTTCCAAAGCAATTTTGATGTCGAGTTCTTAATAACAAATACATAAAATATCCTAAACTAGTAAATCTGCAGATCAGGAGCCTCAACGTCCTCTTTGCAAGTCATTGTTTTTTAACACTCATTGAAAATATTCAACTTCCTACAAATCGCTTTTTAAAGTTTTCAAATTACATAAATATTTATGAGCATACAAGATACTTCGTAAAGTTTCAGAAATTAAAAGTGTTAAACAAGTGGTTATGCATTGATGTTCTGAAATTCTGATGAGCTACTTATCCTGGTAACTTTTTAAATCAAAAATTGCATTTCTTCAGGGGGGCTCTGCACCCCTGAACTCCCCGTAGTCTATTTAAATTTACATTCGTAATTTTTTATTGATTGTGTGGATGGTTATACTATATCTTAGATTTTTTTTTACGCTGTGATTTATAAGGATAAGCATAAGTTTTTTTTATAAATTAATAAAATTTAAATTTAAAATAAAATATTCATCTTAACCGTAGACAGACAATAAATCTTGAAGTGACGCCAAAAATGTAAACCTAAAATCCGCTACATTCGGCACAGCACAACGACGTGCTTAAAAAAAGGAAAACCGGATGAAGTCAAAGAATTTGGTCCCTGTTCCACGTGCTTGTTTTGTTTGGGCCGAATGAGGGCATTTAAATCTGAGCGATAACGCTCATTGTATTGCAAACTGTTTTTACGGCATACTGCACCTCCATCTATCTCTTTCCTCCGTGAATAATAGTTAATTTTATTTTACCCAAGATCTTTTTATTCCAGCATCTTTGTTTTTGATAAGTGACGTCTAATTCACCTGCTATGCATACTTACTCAAAACTTTTCATCTTGTTATATTAAGAAATACTCGAGAGTTTTCTTTTTATTTCCAATATGCCGCCATATTAATTTTTCTATTCTTCATTTTATTTTTCATTTTCCTGTTTCACGACAAAACATTTCAATTGAAAATTGTTTAAAAGAAAATATTATTCCGGGTTTTGATATTATTGGCAACAATTAAAGAAATATTGGTAAATGTTATGGAAAAATGTTACGTTATTCTCTATGAAAATAATGAACTTTTGTATTTTTAAGCAAAACATTTCAATAAAATAAATAAAATAAATGAAATACTGCCTATTTTTATTTCTGGGCTAAAATCCATCTATATGCAAAGATACAAATGCATTAATTCATCCGTTTTGACGTTGGCTTTACTCAAACATTATACACGCAATTATACTAATAATATTAGGACCAAATACGTTGCTAGGCAACAGAGAAAGAAAAGGAAAAAAATGAAATATGCATTATGTCAAATTGATAAGACAAAATCCTTTATATTATTGGAAAACATGCAATTCCCCCCAATATTATAAACCTAATTAAAAAAATCTCGCAAATATATTGACAAAATTAATTGAAATAATTTAATAATGTTATTTAAAAATTTCAGCATCAAAAATTTACCATTTAAATCCATTTTTCATATGAGCCATTTCTTTCATCAAATGAAAATCTGAAAATCGTCTGACTTGCCATAGATAAGCATTATAGATCAAAATAAAATGTTCCATATTTCCCGAACGAATGAACCAAATTTAACCAAAAACTATACAGTTAAGTCCGGGTACCTCATCAACATGCCCAGTGAATTTCAAGCCGATCGGATGCTTTTTGCGGCAGTTATCACGGAACAGACTAACAGACAGGCTAACAGACAGACTAACAGAGACTAACAGACAGACTAACAGACTGACTAACAGACAGACTAACAGAAACCAAAACTTTTCGTGTCTCCACAGTAAGCCTTCACTGACGTTTCTGCAATAATAACAAATGCATAAAATATCCTAAAATATCCTGTTACATTAAAGCAGAATATAATTTCTCATTACTTAATGTAAAATAAATGATTATTTATAGAGATCAACTATGAAGCTTATAATTTCGCTTACTTATATCCTTCTATATATAAAAAAAAGTTTTGATTTGGAAATGGACCAATGAAAATCTGCGTAGATATTCCGGCAGATCGGCATCCAACTTGAATGCTTAAGCATGGCCTTTCTTCGTTAATATAAAAAAAAACTGTTGCATAAAAAAATATGGAAATCGGTAGTATCATAGAGAAATGTTTGATAAACACGCTGATGCAGACAGTTTTCAAACCGAAGAATTATTTAACCCTAGAACTACCGGAAATTTTACTCAAGTTTTATAAAAACATTCTACACCAGAATTTTTACTTAAAACTATTTAATTTGTTTATTTAACTTATTATTGTCTGATTTATACATTTAGTTTGTTTTGAAGAAATTTCTGGTTTGAATAAATATTTTGAATGTACATGTCGGGTCCATTGGACCCTTCTGGTAGACAGAGGGTTAAAGAGATATTTAATACCAAAGTTGGACAAAATTGTTCCATTAAAAAAGTTTTATATGAGCAAAAACTGTACATAGGAATTTAATCATTTTTAGATCATTTTATGCGTCAGAATTTCCCGGTGTGCAGACTGCATTCAGTTTTTTAGTTTGACTCATTTTTTGAGGTTTTATTTCTAATTTAAATTAAAATTTTCAGCATTTCGGGAGATATTTTTTACACATTTTAGAAAATTGTATTAATTTAAATTGTTGCCAACTGTATAAACAGCGCAAACAATAATGTTTGCTTCAAATTAAAAATTTATTTTACATTTGACTATTATAAACAGAAAATATAAAAAGCAGGAACTCATTGAAAATTACGTCATGAAAACTATATTCACACGCAAATTTTAAAAGAGAAAGAATATTGTAAAATAATAAATTCATTAACATGCATTAGAAGTCTTAAATAGGAGAATTTACGTCACATTACACTTATTACGTAAAATGAAGAAAAAATAATATTGCAAAACTGTTTAAATTTAAAAATTGCGCGAGACATTTATTTGATATTTTAAGATGATCATAACATTTCATTTCTAACAAAAGTATTTTTATGTGAATATTAAAAAGAGAAAGAAAAGTTTGGTGAAAATTACGTCAGATTATAATTGTCAGATTCAAATTATAATTCAATCTTCCGAAATCTTTTTAAAGCCGATCAAATTAGCGTGCTGTTAGAGTCTGCGGTGTCTGAACGGGGGTTGAGGAGCGTAGCTCGTAGGGGCAGAGCCCCCTAGTATGTTAAAAAGAAGAAAACCAATGTTTAAAAATGCACAAATAATACATGAAAAGCATAAAACAGCTGTTTTCCAAGTATTTGGAAAGCATTAATTTAATTCCCCTCTTTTCAGTTTCTTTTTCTCTCGTTCTCCGGTAGATGTCGCTACTTGTGCACTCAATCGATTCATCTGCTTCTCTCTCATTGGTCGTTTTTGGCGCATTCGCTACCCGCATCGTGTATGTAAGCCGCGTCTCTGTCATTTTGCCCAGCCTTGCTTTTTCTACCACGCTGTGCCTTGCCCTATCTTGCACTGAAGAAGAATCTCGCTGGTAGATTCGAAACGGCTGTTCGCTGCTTTTCATGTATTATTTGTGCTTTTTTAAACGTTGGTTTTCTGCTTTTTAATATTTTTGCGCAAATGCTTAATTTGTTATTTTTATACTTGTATATGTTATTAAAAACTGACTTAATTGAATTAATCTTACAGTTAGCAGGGCTGCCACAAGCGAAAATTTTTAAATTTTACCTCGAAAAACTTAAAAAAAAAATCTTTTACCTACTCTTTGACAACATTTGCAAGAGAAATACACAAAAAAAATATACTTTTTAAAAATAGTGGTGCGAATTAAAATAGTCGCTTTTGACAGCCGTGAGATAATACTCTTTCAAATTCAACAAATTCAGGATGTTTAGCTGTATATTGTTTTCATAAAGGGAAAAAATCATTCTTCATTTAAGTTTTGATTTTCCTAAAATTGGATGTAACAAAATTTTCTCTTAAGTACAAGATTTCTCCGTCCACGCACTTTATCCGATACCAATTACATAAGGGGAGTCAATAAAAAATTATGTCCTTTTCCCAATATATATATATTATTTTTTTTTTTTTCAGTATTCAGTTTTCACCAAATATAATTTTTCCTGTGTTTATATGTATACAACCTATATAAAATCAGTTCCAGCTTAGCTAAATTCTTAGTTAGGATAAAAATACAGTCACCGGGAAATGCCTTAACCCCTAACTTAATTTTAATTCCTCAACGGCACATAGGCACCAGAATATTGGAATGAAAAACTTCTTTTTATCAAGTACCTGAACAAAAGCTTTTGCTTATTTTGAAATAAATTTGTTTGTAAATTCTGGTGTCTTCATTCATTACTGCATTTTACGGATTGAAGATGAATATTGTGCTGGACAACATCCACTCAATTTACATTTAAATTCCTATCAAAATATTATTTCTAGTTTATTATATCATCATTAGTGTATTAGACTTCAGTATGTAATTTTATATTCAAATGAAAATAGTAATGTGGATTAATGTATATAACAATATGTAACCCCTGTTACTTGTATTCAGTATTACAGCCAAAATTTTCAAATCCCTGTACCAAATATATTTTTAAATGGTCAAATAGTTTTTGTATATTGAAAGAAGAGATGCCTTTTGATGTTTTGGGAACATTTTTTAAGAGCTACTCATATACAAGAAGAAAAAAATTGAGAAAACGTGCAAGTAACAGAAATTATATATGTAATAATGTAGTTAATAATGTTAAAGTCAATATAGAAATCTTAAAAAGATAGTTTAAATGCTTTTTACTTTTTTTCTTGTTGTCCCATTTTAAAAAAGAAACACAGTAAAAAGAATATATATATTTTTAAGAAATTCTGCAATTAATTAACATTAAAACTGGGCAAAGACTCCTATTCGGAAAGAGTGATAACTGAAAAGTGTAATTGTTGGCAGCTAAGTATTTACGCAGATAGATATATTTAAAATTTATAGTTTGCTAAAGAAAAAATAAATGCTTTAAATTTTGCAAATATAAATATGCAGATTTAACCCTTAATCGGAAACGTGAAAATCCCGTGCACAAACAGAACATTTAATAATTTACCAAATAGTGAACTTAAACATTTAATCTTTAATAGTAATGCATTAACAGGATCAATTTTTTAATATAACAGCAAAAAAATAAGTTTGGAATGTCGGAGAGAGAAAATATTACGGGCAAGTATGTAGACGCAAACAACTCACAGATGTACGTTTTCGGTTTAAGGGTTAAGTGACGGCGGGGGTTGGGGTGGGGAGGGGAGGACGCTACGGCTGTTAGTAGTGCAGAATATCGGGGCTCCGGTACATTTTTGTTAGAAATTAAACCCTGTACATTATTGATAGCTATTGCAGGGCTGCGACTATTTTTCTATTCTATTCGCATCACTATTTTTTTAAAGTAAATTAGTATATTTTCTTGTACATGTTGTAGAAGTTCATGAGAAAGATCTTTGTTTTGACAAAGTGGTGCGAAATAGAATTAATAAATAGCCCTTATATTGTTAGTAATATTTAGTCACGTGTTTTTAAAAATCCCTGCCCTATACTTTTGAGTTTGGGCCCAGTGAACGACTGCTATGTTCTATAAATTACTCAAAAAATTTAGTAACATTGTATGCGGAAGCCGCCTTCACTTTTTCCCTCTAATCTGCTGACATTCATCCCTGAAGAGTTCAAAGCGAAGGAAAGACCATTCAAGTTTTTAAAGTTATTTAAGATCCTGACCCTTTGACGTTTCTCTACAAGCGTCCAAGATTACTCAAAAGGTCCCGACCCGATTGCCAACAATGAAGATGTACACATTTGGTTTGAGAGGCAAGGTGGCGTAAATTTCAATGCTACCTGTCAAAGATATTACAGCTCGTGGAATTTTCGCTGTTATTTTTGTCTCTTTGGAAGATTAATATTTATTTTATCACAAGTAGATGGAATTTTCGCGTTATATTACATTCTTTTATTTAATTCAACTTGGCTGTTTAAGTACAGGTGGAATCTTATAATCAATTTTTCACTCACACCCTGATAATCTAGAATTATAAAAATTGTGAACGCCGATGTGTTTCCGATGACAATGTATAGTTTTAACCCTTTGCGGTCCAACGTCGAGTCTGTCTCGACATCATCTTTCTTTCCAAAATTTGCTTTTGACACAAAAAGAAAAGTAACATTTGTCTTATATAATTGGAGTGAACAGCAGTGCAGTTCAATGGGATACCTAGTAGCAGTGCTACTCCACTCCCTGTAGATGAAATATAATTGGAGTATAGTCAAAATTATGTAATTGATAATAACTTTATCTTTTTTAAGTGGTGCCAACCAAATAAAATTTGTGTTCTGAAAGGTTTAATAGTTTTTTAATAGTAAATTTTAAGTTTAAATTAATACATTAATTTTAAGGCATTTTCCAGTTAGCCGGCAGCGGATCGCCATTTCGCCAAATATTCTATAGGGTTGCAACTACCGGGTCTCCTGAAAAGGACTTACTGATTTTAAAATTTAATAACTTGCAAACGGTGACAGATATTTAAAAAATTCTTGCAGGAGGGTTATGCATAAGGTCAAAAGTTTTTTACAGTGATTTTCAATTTTAGTTCGTATTACAAACAATAGATGACACTGTAAGCAATAGGCGCTAAATACAGGCTCGATTTTTTGGCCTTTCTCTTCTTCCATGCGGAAAAAGGAGGTTAAAATGTATTGAGTGGGTCCCGCAAGTACCAAAAATCGAGACTGAATTTAGTGTCTAGTGATCGCAGAGCCATCTATTGTTTGTAATTCGAACTAAAATCGAAAATCACCTTAAAATTTTTTTTGACCTTATACATAACCCTCCTGCAAGAATTTTTAAATATCTGTCACCGTTTGCAAGTTATTGAATTTTAAAATCAGTCAGTCCTTTTTAGGACACCCGGTATATACGAGTTACAAAAATAATGGAGTTCGTTAAGCGTCAAACCAAGCATGCCAAAATTGGCAAATTAGCTGTGGCACTGCAACAACGATAATATTTTAAACACTAAAAAGTAGAACATATCAAATATTTAAGAGTGTAATATATTTTTTAATGTGCTTTAATCAATTAATAGTTTAATATTAAATTATGATTATACATTTAGAAAATAATTTAAAAATCTTTAATAGATATAGTTTAAATGTTCCCTTTTTTTTCCTGTTGTCATATCTTGAAAAGAAACAGAGCAAAAATGAATATTTTTTTTTTCATAAATTCATTAGTTTGCGCTTTCTCTCAAGCGTAATTCTAACTGGTAATTTTTTTCTAGGATCCATGCAAAATTAACATATTGTAACAAAAAGGTTTTTAGAATTACATGAATTACTGTCATTAAATTAGCCTTGATTTGTAAGACAAACATTGAATGCTTATAAAAGGGTGTTTAAAAAAAAATATTTTCTTTTTAATACTTATACATGTACCAGTATGAACACGTCCGAGGCTTTCGCACTGCAATATTTGAGATTATTAGTTGATGCAATTTTTTTCGCTAATTTTTAATCAAACAACGCGTTTTAACAAAATGTGAATGTACTATGTCAAAAGGCTATTTAGAAACCTTTCGTACGATACCTCAATTATCGTTGTGCCGCCATACATGCGGCATTGGCATCTTTGCCAAATTTATTCGCTTTGCACCACTTTTTTTTTTTTAAAGAGGCACTTTTACTTCCACTTTGTTAATATGTGCAAGAGAAATTACTAAAACAGTTACTTTTAAAATGTAGTGGTGACAGTAGAATATAAAAATAGATTTATGTATATAAAGAAATGGTCCGTTAAGAATTAATAAGACAATATTTAACTAAATATTAAAATATAATTCATCAATACGACTAAATTATGTGAGCATTATCCTAGTGTATGCAAATTGTATCTGTTTATAACTTAAAATTAATAAAAATAAACAGACCTATTTAATTTTTTTAAATCAAGAATCAAGATTTAAAAGAGCAGGGTTATGTAAATATCGGCTTTAAGTTACGGATAAGTGGTCTAACAGTTTTGAAATAACAAGCTTTAAAAGTTTCGATAACTATTAACATTTAATAAAAATCTGAGTCTTTAACACTTTGCGGGTCAAACCCGAGTCTGACAAGAAATCATTTTTCTTTGTAAAATTTGCTTTTGGCACCAGTAATAAAGGAAAATAAAATTTGCCTTATTTAGTTAGAGAATTTGCGAAATTGTGTAATTAAAGGTAACTTTTTTTTAAAAAGCTACATTAAAGTCATGTTTACGGTTTGTTATGTAGATGGGGGAAAAATTTCTTGAATTTTCTTTTCCCACTTTTATTTTGTTGTTATCACTCTACGTGCAACTATCAAGAATAGATACGAGGTGTTCAAGCGGCAGTATTAGGTCAACGGTCATGTGATATATCATCCCTGTTGAAGATTAATCTCTCTTAAATGGAGCCGTTTTTACATTCGAGTAGCTTATCTGTGTTCTTAATATTACTTTTTTTTTATGAATTTCTAATGTTTATTTTTCAATCTCAATCTTCTTATTTTTTTATCCTCCTGTTTAAATATATACATAATTAAAATAAAAATGCTGTTACAAAAGAAAACAAACACGAATGTCTTACAGAGTGCGTACCGTCTTTATTTTTTAAGTCCAGTATTTCCGAATAGAAAATCTTCTCCTAATTTAATCGTAAAAATTACGAGGAATGCATATAAATTAGTCTGTTCAATAATGAGACGGTTGCTATTCAGAAATATGTGTTAGCTATATTTTTTTATATCTTTACTGGTGTCATTTTCTCATTACAATAAAATAGAAAATATATTTCATTTTGGATAGGATTATGTTTAACCTCTTCAGTCCTGAATACCCAAATGGGTACCTTTCTTTTGCTTAAAAAAACTAAACTGATGGATTTTTTTTTTTCGTTTTGACCCCTCTTCTACCTAGCTGAATGTTTTTGCTTTAAAACGAAACCAATAAATGACATCAACAGTGCTGATTTCCTCATAAAATAATTGCTATTTTCATCTGAGTTTTCAAAATGCCTTCAGGACAGTGCAAGCCAAGAAAGTAGGCAATTTTCATAATTATTTAACTTAAAATCTTTGATATAAAAAAATGAGGTTTTGTAGATTATTCACTTAATTTAGATAGCTTTATTTTTGTATTGAGTGAATTGAGGTTATCGATAATTAAATTGATAGTTTGGGGGACTAGTAATTTTAAATTCATATTTGTGAACCCTAGTTACCAGCCTCCTAAAGTATCAATTTGAGAAACATACTTTTTTCTATCATCTATGGTGTCATTTCGTTTGTGCAAAAGCAATAAATCAGTATTTGCAGTAATATTTTAAAATCGGGTCTCAAGAAGTTAAGACCATTAAGAATCTCAATGGCTCTAAAAGTTAACTAGGATCATTTTAAAAGCAAGGCATCCATTTAAACACATGAAACTACAACATTTTCCTATAAGTGAGTCAAATTTACATTAAATTTAGAGTTTTTCATTCTACCAGCTCTGAAATAAGAGGCCAATTTTCAAGAATACGATTTCACCAGTTAAAATTACAGCATTTTTAAAAGTAGTTACAACTAAAAGCGTACATTATTATGCTGAACACTGATACATTTTTCTACGATTTTGTGTAAATGACGCAATTTACGGTGCCTTTTTTTTTTTTTTTCCTGTATTGATATTAGACGAAATGATTCTTAAAAATTCCTCCTTGAACTAAAAATGTCCTAATCGCAGAAACATGGCAAGTTTCTATCATAGATATAAAATCTATATCTATGGTTATAAATATGTTTTTTTTTTTTTAGACATTACAGGGTTCCTACATTTTCATCTGAAATACCAGTACTTTTATGTAGGAAAAACTCGACTTATATATTCACGCGATTGCAAAATGCGGGTTTTTCTCTAAGAAAATGCGGATGTTTATCTGACCTAAAGTCGGGAAAATTCCCTAACCTGTAGGAACCCTGTATTGCTATACCTATGGTTTTTACCAGTGAAAATGCCCTTGTGTTTAAGTTAAAACAATCGTTTTCTTTTATAAAACTTTTACATTTTACTACAATTGTGTCGGAATGATTTTCAACAATCTTTCATTCCGTTAGTACTGAGTTTATGACCATAGGGGTTCAAACTCAGGCACGGCTTTTCTGAAATCCCTAAGGCTGTGGCGCGTGCTTTGTGACGTAATGATAGCAGTGCTACAGGGAGGGGGAAAGAGAGCGGCAAACCTATCAATATTTTCTCTAAAATAATAGTGGTGTGCAAAAAGCCGGAGAGTCGAAAGAAATGCACTTCTACTTTGACGTCACTATCTCCAGTGCCATAGCCTTTCTGAAGATAGCTGTGACCGAGGTCGATTTCTTTTGAAGAGGTTGCAGAAATTCACGATGAAAATTTTTGTTTAGATATGGTGACACAAATATAATAAAAAATAGCCGCCAGTGGCCATACCTGCATATTAGCAAAAAAGTTATGTATTTCAAGAGATCTTAAATTGAGGTTTACGGATTCCTTAATGGTCTCTGGGCTTGGATCAGGGAAATTTTCTCTTTGTGCTTCTTAAGTACGATTTGCGACAGAAAGTAATCAACTGTATTATGTATTTCCTCAAAAGTGGTTTTGTTGGAAAAGGCTTGGAGGGTTTAGAAAAATATGGGAACTGCCCATCCAAATCCAGTCGTTCATGTGATACAAGCTAATTTCATCCGAGATGTCATACATACAGAAAAATAAAAAATAAATCCGATCTTGTTAATAAATGATATCATTGGAAAGCTCTTGTTAAGAGGATTAACTAACTATTGTCCACGTAACAAGATTAAAGCGAGACTCTAGCTTTAGAGGACAGTATCACAAAATATGAAAATTGTAGTCCGCTCAATAAAATTTCTATTTAATATTATATAATGCAATTTTCTTTTTTATATTCTAATAAAAAATATTCTTATAAATATTTTCAATAGATATTATATTCATAATAACACAAAAATAAAGCAATTAAAAGACTTAAAATTTCCGATTGTGATTTTCCTGGCATGTCACGCGCTGTGATGTGTGCAATGTAAAAGGCTTTCAGCTATACTGTACAAATATCTTTTTCTAGTTTTTTTTTTTTTTTTTTAATTTCCAATTAATAATTATACCTTAAATAACACATATATGAGGAAGGTAACAAGTTCTATATTTTACAAACAATTTTTCATAATTAAAATATGATTGTCACTGAAAATGAATGTCATTTTCCTGGCCTGATCATTTTAGATCTTTATGAGGTATAAAGATGGCGCTGCAGAGTAATTCTTCTTGTTCGTGACATACTTCAAGTCAGAAGAGTAAAATAATTGCTACCAGCAAGATCTTTTAGATATTTCTTTGAAAACAATGTGTTTAAATGCTTTGTAAAAATTGAGTAGACTTTTATTATGTCATTTTCCTGGTTTCCATAAATTACAAATAAAACTGAACATTGCACTGAATTTGAGGTACTATAGAGGAAACATGTTCCTTTGAACAAAATTAAAATGTTTGATCTAAAAAAACAAAAAAAAACAAGAATTTGAAAAATGTTTTACAATGAAATTGCCATTATCCTGGCATACATATGCCAAGAAAATGACATATAATTATAATTACATAAAAATGAACATAAGCTCTTCAAACTTTAACAATTTTACACATAAATTCCTTTATTCAGATGTTCAACCAACAATATTAAAAAAACAAGAAGCTTTAAAACGATTTCAATTTTCAAAATTTTTGTTTTCAAAATCTCACATTTTGTGATATTCACCCTTAGATTCTGATGGAGTCTTCGTCTTGTTGTTTCGCTTCTTTGTGCATGATGTCAAAGAAGAAATTTATCCCTATCTCATTAAAGGCTTGATGCCGGTAGGTAGTTCCTATATTTTTTTTGGATCCTCCTGGCAAGTCCTTTCCAACAATATCTTTCTTGTAAAAATCGGATTTATTTTTTATTTTTCTTTATGTCCGAGGTAACGGAAGAAATTGCCCATATCTCCTGAAAGGTTGGATACAGGCTATATATCCCGTATACGGTTAGACACATTATATAGTTTTCTTAATACTCATGGCAATATCTTTCTAACGATATATTTTTGACAAATCCATAACTAAGAGTTGAGTATGTTCCTTAGTTAGTTAAATTGTATATTTCCTTTCTCTTTCTTTAAAAATGGATGTAATAAATGAAAATAAAAGTAAATGTACTATTTGTTATCATTTATAGAAATGTCGCATAGTATTTTAGTGCATCACAGTTCTTGCATATTTAAAAAATCGCATCCACTATAGATCATCCAAACTGTCTTTGGTGTTGTATTAGTGATGGACATAATGAATTATTTTTATATTCGAATGAATCGTTCATGCATGCGCAAAAACGTAACTACCAACCTTTGTATTCTTTTTAATCAATTAAAACCAGAAATTTTGCGAAAACAAAAGAATTAAATTAAAAGGTCATAGGGCTTTTTCTTTTTTACAAAATTTCTGGTTTTAAGTGATTAAAAAGAATAAGAAGGTTGGAAATTACATTTTTTCGTAAGTCCGAAAGATTCATTTAGATTCAATGTTACTTGTTGGGATCCTTATAAAGATCAAATCTCAATGTCAGAGTCTTATTACAAGCAAATCTTGTTTAAAACTGTTTAAGAAATGAGGTGAAAAATTACTTGCAAGAAGGTTTAAAACCAAATAAGAAATTCTTAACTGATGTATGGGGCCTGGTGTTTTGAGTGGAAGATCTGGGGCTTTCTATTAACACGTTCACACCGGCGTGCATCACCCGTGGGTCACGCTTGACTGTCGCATCAGATGGCGTGCATCACCGGTGGGTCGCACTCGACTGTCGCATCAGACGGTGTGCATCACCGGTGGGTCACACTCGACTGTTCCATAGAAGGCGTGTACTACAGGTGGGTCACACTCGACTATGCTATAGACGTCGTGCACTACTGGTGGGTTACACTTGGATATTCGAAAATTCAGTAGTAGAAACAATTCATTATTATAAACTTGATACATTCACGACGGAAAGCGAGAATTCTGGTTTTCATTCAAAAAATATCATTGGCTAAGGGCGTGGCTTCAACCTTACAGAAATGCATTTATATCACGTTGTCCATATTTCATTAGATTGTAAGACATTGTATATTAAATTTGTACACATATGGTCAATAAAATCATGTCTCTAAGTAATTTACTTACTCTTTACGAACTTTCAGACATTCACAATCAACTCTGCTTATTATATTCGAGTTCAATTCAATAAATATGCGAGGGGCGGGACATTACATACAGTGTCTGAATCACGGCGAAAAATATGAATATCGGCGCTGGCGTGAACGCGTTAATAGACAAAGGAACACGGGGATCAAAACAGTTTAAGAGTGGCTAGTGTATTCAATGGCTATTTTGCTATACTTTTCGTTGAAATTTATTAGGAATACAGTATTATACTGCATGTTCTATTCTGTTATCAAATAACAATATAAATTTTCAGAAATAAATACTTTACAGATAAGTAAAAGAATAAATATTGGTGGATGTGTCAACAATGTTCCAAAACTACTCTTCAAATATCTTTGAAAGGCCTAGCGTGGCATCTACAACTTGGTGTAAAAGTTCTGAATTATAACCTGAAACATGTATTTTGGACGTAAAATCATAATTAAATCTTTAATTATAAATTTAATAGATTATTTATTATCTAAAAGACACTTTTATATAAAAATTCAAAACTTTTTTCAATTTTAAAATAACAGCACTATTTAGAAAATATTTTGGGAAAAAGGACTTAAAATAATAAATCATCAATAAACAACTAAAACTTATTCTTTAATAAAATTCATTGATTTACATAAAACGTTTGGTATTTCGTAATATCACCTTATTATTTTCTTTTGAATTTTAAATTATTTGTAGTTTACAAGAAAATGATTATATTATCTTTTATTCACAATTTATTTCTATTTCTTTTTCCTTTACAGTAATGTTACTTTTAACCTTAATTTTTTTTTTTTTTCAAAAAATTGTATAAAATGCTTTTATATTGATGCATTTATGTTTGTTGTCTTTAGCTATAAATTATTTTTTTTTTAAACAATTAGATGCAAAAAAAGAAAAAAAATGCATGCATTCATAAAGTGTTGCAGAACATATGAACCAAGAATCACCCCACAACCCCAAATACAAATTGAAACCCCGAAAGAATTTAGTTGTTTTCCCTCTGATTAAGAAGAAAACGCCCCAAGAAGATATAACAAGAAACAAAAGCACATTAAACTAGCCTATCTCAGATTTCGAATTTGATACGGCAAAACATATTCCACATATCTCATTTAAATCAGCTTCTTGTGTTACGGCTTCAGTGCTCGTATTCCTTATAAGGTCCAAGACTTTCTAATCACTTCACAAAAACTGGACCACAGAGATCAATTCCTCGCCCACGCTCTCAATGCAATCGATCAAATACTCTTCAGCCAATGCAAACTCCTCGAAACCCAATCTTCTTCCAACTTACTTCACTTACACAATCGTCCTACTCGAGTATGCACTCAACAGGGTGGTTTCGGAAACCTGTTACTTCTTTACCTCCACCCTCGCCGGCCCTCGAATGACCTCGACACTATCCATCAAGTTGGAAGAGTATTTGAACAGTGGAATATTCGAGATTTTTAGCACCCATGGAGATGGAGTTCGATAAACGTTTAGGGCCCCTTTTTTCTTGCATATGCCAACAAAGGAATGGTGGATGTAAATTCAGATGTCCCGGTGCGTCTGTTTGAACAGAGATCCGTATCATTCTTTACCAAGTGACAGTGAGAGGGTAATGAATCGACTTGTTGAATCATCTGAAAATGAAGTGAAGATGTTGGGGCTGAATACCTGAATAGGAGAATTAGCCAATACTTCCTTTATCGATCACAAGAGAATATGGATCTATTTCCTCGTGTTAATCGTAGTTTTTATCATTATACACTTAAGAATTTGAAACGAATTACCTCGAAACTGAATGAAAATGTATGAGATAGATACCTGAATAAGAGAATTTACTGATATATAATTTATATATTACTGAAGAATATGGATCTATTTCCTTATGTTTAACTTTCGAGTTAAAAAACAAATCATCTGAAGATGAAGAGAGAATGTACGACGCTTTGACATGAATATCTGAAGTGAAGTACTATTAGCTGAAATTTAAATTAGTGATCATTGAAGAAAGTGTATAATTTTTTTCATCATTAAAATATTTTTGAGAGGACCACGGACAACACTCGACTTCCATTCCGTACATGGTCAAAACATGTCATACATTTCACAAATGCCATACATTGTTATACACTAAATAATTGAAAAGCGAATTACCTGAAAGCGAAATGAGAATGTTTTCATTGAATTGAGAAAAACCGACAACGTTTGAATACTATTATTTTTTTAACACAATCATACTGATTGGAAAAGTTATCAAACGAATTGAATATTTCCCACTGAGCTAAAAAATGCCCAAGCCGGGAATTTCATTCTGATCGAAAGGCTGTCACATCATTAAAATGCACTTGAAATAATTATTCCCATTGGCCGTAATGTAACGGAAAAATTTTGACTGTCCCTGTCATTAAACTATACATCCGATTTTCATAAAATTTGAAATGACTCGACAAAATTTTGCAACAATTATATATTTAAAATTTCAGACCATTCGGTTAGGTAGTTTTTGTTCTGTTATATGCGGACAGACGGACTGAACGACGACTATAGGTGCTACGTATTTATATAGTTACGAACACACCTGAAAACCCACTTGGATTATGAACTTTTAGAAGACGATTTATGAGTATATTAACTCCAAAACTCAACCTAACAAACATGCTACAGAAACGCCAAATTCTGAAACTCATTTAAATATTAAATTGCAGCAAACAAAAAGAATGAATATACAATGAATAAATTTTAAAAAAGGATGTTGGTTGTTATTTTTTAAATAAAAAATTCTAATAAATAGTTTAGTTTCGAATGTTTACACTGTCAGAAAACCTCGTCTATATACGCTAAATGATTCCTCATTTTTTAATAAATAATTTCTGTACTCCTAGAAAACATGTTTTATCCGTGAATTCTTTCCGAAAGTCTAAAAAAGAGGGAGAAATTCTGTTCATTCGTAGCACGCATGCTTATTGGCTCTATTAATACTAGGGCGATTCTCAAAAGGTGGGCACTGGACACACGTCATAACTTTAAGCCTTTCAAACATAACTTTAATTATCATTGACTTTTTTTTTTTTTTTTACACTGAGTTTTTAATTCTATTCAGAGACAGAAAATGACATAATTTATTGTAAAAGCTTTGTATAAATATCTTAAAATTTTATTATTTTAGGCTAAAGAGGCCAATTTCGGACATTCATAACGTTAACTGCTCCACTGTACCACCAAGAAAAAGAGTTTTAACTTTTTTCCAGGTAGTTCTAATGGTAAACAACGAATGCATAAAGGAAACAGATGATTTTTTCATAATTTCGTTAAGAGATGGCAGGCTGATTTATTGCTTTTATGAAAATTGAAGGACTTTTCTATAAAGAATTTTTCTGTATTTTGTTATGTCCGAAAGTAACGTACGTAACAAAGCATTTGATTTTATTATTATTATTACTGGATAAAAAAAAGTTAATTATACATATATATATGTATACAGACACATTTACTACATTCTTAGTCATAAGAATTTTTTAAATACTAAGAGCAACGTCCAAAATCTGTAACGTACGTGCGAAAAAATGTCCAAAATTTGTAACGTACACAACTGCTAATTAAATGCTTTAATCATTAATTTTCCAGAATAGTTGCTGTCTTTTAATGTTTGTGTATAATTTTATAGACATACTATTAAAAATATTTATATATTATATTTATAGACAAAATACTATACTATTAAAAAAATTTGGACTTAAATTTGAAAATTTGAAAAATTACATATAGTTAACGTTTAATGATACCACCTTTTGAGAATCTCCCACTAAAATCCTAATTCACTTTTAATACGAAAAACCATAAAAATTCTACTATAAATTAAGATTTCTAATTTAATTTAATAAATAAATAAATAAACTAAACCAACAACAAAGAAAAGGAACGTTTTCGAGTTTAAAACTAAACAACAACTAATTTTTTCATTCATTTAAAAGTATTCACAATTTATTTGTTAAAGTTGAAAAAACATTAGGATTACAACGTTCGCGTTTAAAATATATTTTAAAAGAACACATTTAAAATAGATATTTTATTTATAATATTAAATGGAAAAGCATCGATTTATGTATCGATGTTTTTCCATACGACTTGTACTTGCATTTTTTTCACATTACCGGTGAAACACCCTATACAATTTTTCCATTGGCTCTCCCTGATAATTTCCTGAAATTGTATTGGTCAATAAACGTATCCCTCGAATCCGCTTCTCTTCCATACATATGAACAAAATTCCTTTTAAATATTCTTTTTATTATCTTATTCATCATATTCATTATCCTTTATTGTAAGTGTATTTTATCATTTATTTATAAATGTATGGCGCTTTTAAATGCGACTTCGCTATTTCCCCATTATCAGATTGTTGGAGATACCCCATACCCATCTGAGGCAAACATATTTACGCAAACTGTAGAAGTGTAGCTGAGTGTTTAGAGTACTGCAGGGCTTCGCATTTTGCTACAAAATTTTCGCACTTTGCTACCAGTATATTAAATTAGAATTCTTCGTGGTAGATACTTTTAACATCTATAACAGAATTATAGAATAAAGATTATCGTTTGAATTTAGTGGTAGCAGAGTGCGAAAATTTTAGAAACGCTGCGAGCCCTGGTACTGGTTTTGTAACACTAAGGTAGCTGATTCGATCCCAAGGTCAGCAACTTTAATTTTATCCCCATTTTCTTTAATTGACGCATATTTTACCTCCTGTAACGTTATAAAAAAGAAACGGATATTCGTCTAGCACTGCTGCCAGGAAAATTTTCATGAATTGAAGAAAGTATTTCTGAGAGTGTAGTCTTGATATAACAGTCTGTTTGTGTTAATAAATAAATAAAAAAAGGTATGCTTTCTTTCTTTCTTTTTTCTCTCTTATGACATATTCATAATTTAAGCCTTATTATCCAAGAAGTTGAATGTCCTTGAAATAGAATATATTGAAGCATGTTGGTCTGCTAAATTCGAAAATTTACAAGTAGAAGCTAGGTTTTATCACTAAATTCTGGTCATTTAAACCTTCGGGTGTTTACAGTAAGAGATACGTAAATATGAAATGATTGAAAATACATATACAAATACATTTACTAAAAAAAATACTGCTTTCAGAAATCGGTTAAGATTTCTGCGGCTATAATACCGAGTCCAAAGTTCAGTCTCCAGATAATTTTATAGTGCGTAATATTTTTAACACTAAATATGCACAACAATATTTATATGATTTTTATAGACATGAAATTACATGGAATACACTTCAAGAAAGTATAATTGGGGAATAGTGAAGCCACATTTAACAATATTTTTATGATTTTTATAGATATGGAATGCTTTAAGAAAGTTAATTGTGACTTCGCTATTTCCCCATTATCAGATTGTTGGAGATATTAAGTAAAACTTCTTTTCTTAACTTGTACTTGCATTTTTTTCACATTACCAGTGAAACCCCCTATACAATTTTTCCATTGGCTCTCCCTGATAATTTCCCGAAATTGTATTGATCAATAAATCTATCCCTCGAATCCACTTCTCTTCCATGCATGTGAGAAAAATTCCTTTTAAATATTCTTTTTATTTTCTTATTCATCATATTCCTTTATTGTAAGTGTATTTTATCATTTATTTATAAATGTATGGCGCCTTTAAATGGCCTTTTCTTTCTTTCTTTTTTTTTTGGAGGGGGGGGGAGGTTGGCGGCTTCCTCCCCCCCCTCCGCATTCATGTTGTTTGGTTAGTCAGACTTCGGCTATGGTTTCAATTGCTCTATACTACATTTTACTAGAGGCAGGGAGTTTACTCCAGAGGCGCTGTCAACAAATTTATTTCAAGTCCAAGTTTTTGCTCTGATGACGTTATGCTGAATGTTACCGAAAATAATCTGCTTTATAGCAGTATTACATTTTATTTCACCGAGTATCATCTTATTTGTCACTTTATTTCTTGCTTATGAGAAAAGGAAACCTCTAGATAAGTTGAACGTAATCGGAATAAGAGTGAGAACCGAAATGCAAATTGAGGTAGCATTTTTTGTTTATGTTAACTTATTAAAGCCGGTTGGCAAAATAACTTGCCAGGTAAAGCGAACAAAAGTTTTTATTTTTAAATTTGAATACCAGTATTTTAGTTTGGAAATTTTCATATTATTTAATCTCAGATTTTGGGCGATTAAATAAATCCAAATCACAAAGTGGCAAAAACTGGAGTCGAAGAATTAAAAGAAGTGTAAAGGAGGCTCTTTAATGGGTTAATCGCATAAAGCACGGTAAAAAGCTGTTTTAGCGCTATTACAATCGCATAATTTGAAAAAAAAAGAAAGTTTAAGCAAGTTCAAATTACAAAGATCGTACGCCTCCTTGAATTTTGCAGACCAGAAAATTTTTTGACACCAGTATTATCTTATAGAAAATTTCTACTTAGAAGAATGCGAAATTTTGCGCGTTTAACCCAGATTTCTTTTTCTGAAAAAGTACTGGTAGTTTTCCTGGAGAAATAACAGCATCCATACGAACCATGAATTAGTGTAAACAATTATTTTTTAATAATGATATTATCATATATTAGGCTTTATTCAATTTTGGCCGTTTTGTCTAAGACAAGGACGCATACAGGGAAGATTTTCTCCGAGATTCTCAGGAGAAAAGAAGCAAAAAACATTTTTGAAATCCTGTAAAATCTATAAGTCACAGTTTCGAATCTACGTACTTCGACTCCCAATCTTGCATAATTGTAGCAAGTCAATTTTCTTAACGGTACATTTTGCTGAACCCTTTTAGAAATTTGATTTTCATAATATTAACCGTATCGGTCCTATGTGACTCCCCAGGTGACATCTGGACAAGCATATCTTATACGAATTTTATTCAGTTTGCACCACTTCTTATTTATTTATTTATTTAAAGAAACTCTTTTACCCGTGCTTTGAAAATACGACGTGCAAGAGAAATTTATTAAAAATTTATTTTTAAACTATAATGATGCAAATAGAATATAAAAATTGAATCATGTATAAAGAGCTAGCGTCCAATAAGAGTTATAGAAGTTACAACTGTTCCATTATGCTATTACAGTATTTAATGTTTAAAGATAAATTATGTAAGATAATAAATACTACAAATTACTTTTAAAATAAATGTGTTTTTAATCCTTATTTACATTGGTGTTTTGAGAAATAAATTATTTTTGTCGTTCATTTAACATGTTTAAATTCTGTTTTAAAGGGGTACTTTTTAAGTAAAGCGAGTTTTGGACGTGAGATAAATTTTAAGTATTCAGAAAGTGTTACTATGCTATAAAATTTACCAAAGCTTGCTTAAAAAAGAAAAATTGTGACACCACTTAAACGTTAAGCATAAAAACGTTGTTCTGATAAATTTAAAGAAAATGACGACACAGAAGGAAAACGGATAAATACTTTTCTGCAAAATGAAAATTATAATTTTCGTTGAAATTATGTGTTTAACAAGGATTGTCTTTTCTCAGACCGCCTACTGCCCTACTTTTAGCTCTCATATGCCATTTTTATTATTTATTTATTATTTTTTTACAGTTACAGTGAAACCTCCCAGTGCGTCATATGCCAGTTTTACTATTTATTTATTATTTTTTTACAGTTACAATGAAACCTCCCTGTGCGACCACCTTCCTGAACGACCATTTTTTCATGGAACGAAATTTATTCCCATAGGCTCAATACTCATTTTACCTCCATTCAGAGACCATCCCTCTTGAACTCCCTCGATGAGCGACCAATTTCTTTGAAGAAAATTAAACAAATTCCATTTTTTCCTGGTCGCATGAAGAAGGTTTTATTAGAAAAATAATTCCGGAGAGCGCATTTTTCATCAAACTTCCAAATTAAATTTAGATTTTTTTTTTATATTCCGGTAACTTTTAAGTGTTTAACCCCTTTGTGCCTTTTTTAGGCAGTGAATTTAACTCTGATGACAAATTAAGAACGAGGGTCAATAAACTCCCCTGCCCTATTCTGTCAGGAGACTCTCAAAGAAATGGATAAATTAAATTGTCATTGTTTGTTCCCGTCCAAAAAAATTGCATTTATTTACTGAACTTTGAAAGGACTTGGAAATATAAGTTGTAAAAGATAAAACCATAAAATCAAAGCAAACTTAAATGTATTCACTTTTTAAACCCTGCAGCAATTAACTTATGTAATTAACTTTTGTTTTGATACTTAAATTTTTATATTTTTTCCTAATGTGAAAAATAAATTTTAGTAATATTAATTGTTACCTTTTTACAACAATTAAAATCTAGATTTAAACATAACCTTCTTTAAGAGACCACCTCTCGGAGCGACCAGTTTTTATTGGAACGGAACGTGGTCGTTTTAAGGAAGGTTTTACTTTATTTATTTTTCTCCAAAAAAAAAAAAAAAAAAAAAAACCACCAGGCTTTGCATTGAAAAAAGTAAACCTTTAAACAACACTTAACGAAAAAGTTGCCGTCTATCTTAATATTTTGGCCATTACTCTTTATGTACTGAATTATGAATTCATGAAAATGTTATCTTCTAAAGCATTTTTCATGAATTGTTTTAACTACATTAGAAGAACTTTGATAATAAATTTTTCAAACAATCAGATGGCTTAAGTATGGGTAATCCTTTATCTCCAATTCTTTGTGATATTTATATGCATTATTTTGAGGAAAAATTATTAAATCTGGTTAATTTTAAATGTTGGATGCGTTATGTCGACGATACTTTTGTTTTAGTTGATAATCCTTTTGATATATCTACCATTCTTCATACTGTCAATTCTATCGACCCACAAATTCAGTTTACTTTTGAATTAGAAAATTGTAATAAACTTCCTTTCCTTGATGTTTTAGTTACCAAATGCGATTCTTCTTTCAAAACTTGTGTTTATAGAAAACCTTTTTCAGTTTCTAACCCACCTCATGCTCTCTCAAATCGTCCTGTCAACCAAAAAATCGGTGTTTTTTACACGTATGTAAATCGTGCTCTTAAAATTTGTTCCGATTCTGTATCCCTTAAGGAAGAGCTTAATTACTTAAAAACCGTTGCTGTCAAAAGAGGTTTTAATCCTTCTGTTATCAATAATGCTGTGAAGAAATTCAATAGACCATCTAATAGTTCTACTCTTTCCAAATCTATCAAAAGCAAACCTGATAATTTGGTTGTCCTCCCATTTTATCCTCCTTTATGTTTCAAGTTAGCTAAAGTTTTACGGCGTTTCAATTTTAACATTATCTTTAAACCTGTCAATAAATTCAAATTCCCCTCCACTAAATCTCCTGTTCCTGATCTTCGTAAATGGGGAATTTATAAAGTTCCTTGTAATGGTTGTGATTTATCTTATATTGGTCAAACTAAAAGGAATCTCGAAATCCGCTTAAAAGAACACTCGCGTTGTAATCAATCAAGAATTTTCTAAATCTTCTATTGCCAAGCACTCTTGGGATTCCGGCCATAGTTTTAATTTTCAAAATGCTAAAATTATCTCTAATGCCAATAGTATCTCTGAATTGGACTTTCTTGAAAATTTAGCTATTTATCTTAATCGTGATGTTATTGTTAATGATAAATCTGATTCCACAATGCTCTCTGCAGCTTGGAAAAACCTTTTCAGTACTACCATTTAATTTATTTTTGTATTATTATTAGTCTGGTTTTTTTTTAATATATATTATTCATTTATTTATTCATTTTTAATTTCATGTGTTCCCATATTGGATTATATGTATTTTTCCCCCTCCCATTTTTTGCCCCTCCTACTTTGTGTTCTTTTGTTTTGATTATTCTCTTCTGTGATAGGCTGTTGTCTTTTACTTTCCTATTGGCTGTTGATTTCTAACTTCCTATTGGCTGTTTCTTCAGCTTGTTTCCTTTCCCTTGTCTCTCATTTCAGTCTTGCCTCTGCTTTCATAGTAGAAGGACGTCTTTTTTGCGCCTGACGAAGAAAGACTCAGATCTTTCGAAAGGCCTAGCGCATTTACAAATTTTTGATGGTGTTTCAAGAAGATTGTTTGTTCTTACATTAGAAGATTTACATGATCATTTAATAAATTTTAGAAGGATTCAGAAGGATTAATTAAATTTGAATTTATAGGGATTTTGTGCAATATTTATAACTCCACTCAAATATTTTTTTTATTATATTTTTCTTAGTATTTTGTAGAATTAGGAAATTACAAATATAATGTTCTTAAAATAGAAATATAGAAACATTTCCGAATTGAAAGATTCCCCCCCCCCCCCTACTCCAACGCCAAGAAATCTGAAAAGATACAAAGGGGAAAAAAAATCATCCTTTTAAAAATATTTTTGTTTTGTGTATAACCAATAATGCTTTTGGAACAAGATAAAGTAATGTATCTATAACTCATTCTAAACTGTATTACAACTAATCGATGTATTAAATGAATTTTATAACAAGTTATTTTAATGGTACTTGTAAGTACTGTTAGTAGATAGAGGGTTTTAAAGGGATCAATTAGGACAAAGAACAGATTGGCGGTTACGGATAAATACTTTTCTGCAAAATGCAAATTATTACTTTCGTTGAAATTGTGTGTTTAACAAGGATTGTCTGTTCTCAGACCGCCTACTGTCCTACTTTCACCTCGCATATGCCATTTTTACTATTTATTTATTCTTTTTTTACAGTTATTTATCTTTCTCCAAAAAAAAAAAAAAAAAAAAAAAAAAAACCCTCCAGGCTTTGCATTGAAAAAGGTGAACCTTTAAACAACACTTAACGAAAAAGTTGCCGTCTATCTTAATATTTTGGCCATTAAAGGGATCAATTAGGACAAAGAACCGCTTGGCCATAAATCTATCAGATATCGATAAGGTGGCAAGGTTTTTTAGTAGGTTACCAAACGCCTCCCCACAGCTTAGACAGAGGGCCGAACTGGGTTCCACGCCCTCCCGAAGTTCGACAAGTGTTGATCACCATTTAAAAAGCTTTTTCTCCTGATTTAATTATTGCTGTATCTATCACCAACATCTGTTTGCCGATATCGAAAGCGAATTAATCACGTCACTCCTCCAGACTGAGGTGTTGAAATGTGTCAAATGGCCTCAAGTAAAGACTCTTTGAAACAATAAAAACGTAATGCGACGAAAGAGCGATCTGGGGAAATTGCGACCTTATAAGAGTATTTACTTTGTGTTAAGTAGGTTTGTTAGTCAAGGAGTGATTAATGAGGAAATATTTGTAACGGAGAAATCTTTAATAGCTCTTCGATACAGTGGCGCCAACTTATACGGGCCCATGGGGCGCGAGTTCACCCAATAATTTGATCTCTCCGCCCACCCAATTTCAACTGATTTATTTTTTAAATTATATAATTGCTGAAATGAAATTTGGTTTTATTAACGTTCTCAAAATAGTTTTGTTTGAAAAATAATAAGGACAGGGATGCCACAGGCGACGATTTTTCAATTTTACTCCGCACAACTTTCTCAAAATAAAAATCTTGAATAACCAGTTTGACAACATTTGCAAGTGAAAAACAACAATAATTTTTTTTTCTTTAAATAGTGGTGCGAACAGAATAGAAAAATAGTCACTTGAAGCAGCACTGTGAGGGCATCAATTAGACTTACAGGAGCACAAAAAACACTTCGGCAGATGTATAATTAAATATCTCACGAAAACAAATTACCTGCATTTTTTGCCATCTGTTTTCATGTCTTGAATTGATAAAGCACTTAAATGACTAAGATATATGTTTTTCTTGACACTTAGTTTTTTGCACTTTTAATAGTTAGTAATTCCAATGTTATTTAAAATAAATATTAATGCATTTATAAGAAAGAACTTATAAGAGTACAATTTTATAAAATTATAATTAAATTATATTTTAAAAATTTGCTTAGAAAAAACGTAATTTAATTTTGAATTATCATTTTTAGTCATTCGCTTCTCCCCACTCTCTCACACGCATACACACTAAGGGAAAAATTATATGTGTTATTTTACTCAAAAATTTTTGAGCCCATCGAATATTTTTGAAAAGTTGGCGCTACTGCTTCGATATATCGTTACTTCTGTCGATCTTTTTCTCCGATGAAAAAAAAAAAAAAAAAAAAAAAAAATGTAATTTAATAGACTACAACAACCATTTGGAATTTATTTCGTCCACCAAATTCCGTCGCATCTTCTTCAACAACAGATTGCAAAGATCAAACTTCAGACGACCAAAACCTTCATCGATAAACTCTCCAAGTCCTGTTTCGAGAAGAAAAACAGTTTACAAATCGAAAGCAGTTCCACCGAATCATCCACAGATTGCGACAAATTACCTACGTTGAGCTCAATTTTTCCTGGTTAGAGTCGACCAATTGTAAAACGCCGTGGCTAGTGGATTGGAGCCCCTCGAGACATGGCCTTTTACTACCAATCGATTAAACATTAGATTGTTTCCTTTTTCGCGTTCGTCTTTTATTCTGTAATCGATTTTCATGGGCTACATAATCAGTTGAAGACCTCGATTTTCATGGGCTACATAATCAGTTGAAGACCTCGATTTTTATGGCCTACATAATGAGTTGAAGACCTCGATTTTTTCTTTGCAAAACGATTTTCATTTCGGCGTCGCTCTTTGGCTTTGGATTTTTCCATATCTGATAATTTGCGCCTACCCATTTTGTAACTTTTCAATTTTTAACGATTTTATGCCTTTCGATTAATGCCTTTCTATTACCTATTCCAATAAAAATTCTTCTAAAAGTAAAGAACATCGTTGAAATTCGTTAAAAAAATAAAATGCGAGCATCATTTGGCCCCATCCTCGACTGAAAACAACAACCATTTCCAAATGATTAAAAAAAGAAAAAGAAAAAAAGAAATCGAAGAGAAATTGGAACGTTTTGTCTTCTTATAGCAGCACTTTTTTTTTTTTCAGAATTAATTAAAAGACATACTCAGAGTCGGATCTAGTCATGTGCTACATAGATCCACTGCCAAGTCGGCAAAATCTGGAGCGCGATAAGTAAAATTGCTACAATTTGCTTAATTTTGGCAAACTAAAAAAATAAATGCAGAATTCATATTTTTTTATTGTCTTACAGATAAGGTTAGTTAACCCTTAAATGCCGGGTGTTGCTTTTCGGCAACATACACAATTTAGGGTATGCTTCTAAAATACTATTAGAATAGTTTTGAAGCTGTAATGTCTTATGTTGCCGATAAAATACATTCTGAAAATATTATTAAATCGATTTTCAACATGTAGATGGCAACACTTATGCTGTTTAAGAATAAAGATAGATTTGTTTTTTCAATTGTGGTTACATGTTATTTTTGTTTTGTTTGGAAGCTTGCGAAATATCCTATTTTGGTCTGCAGTGAGCAAGTAAAATTTATTTCTTATCATAGTTTCTAAAATTCGTGTGTGTTTAATATTATAGAATTTTATGGAGGAAAATTATTTTTTCAATTAAAGACAGGTATTGCCGATTAGTAACAAACAATTTTTTAGCCGTAAACCATACTTAAATTGAAATATGATTTTTTAAAGTATTTTTCTCATGATTTATTTAAAAAATGAAAGCCGAAAAATATTAATAAAATGATTTTTGAAAAATCAGGCATTTAGGGGCTAAAAATAAACAGTTTTTTTTACTCTATCTGGTTTGAAAAATTATAAAAACAATTGAGGACGTGAGTTTCAAAACTTGCCTTATTCAGATAATTAAATTTCGGAAATCGCGAAAAACCTCTGACTGTGTCCATTGGTTTTCATCGTAAACTAACATTTTACAATGCCAGCAATACAGGATAAAATTCATTTTTTTTTTTTGCCGACTGTTGTGTTTTTTCATTGCAGGTTTACCAATAGAATAAATTAATCGAGAAAACACGATTTTTTAAATTTTGGATTAGGCGAGTTTTGAAACTCACGTCCTCAATTGATCTCACTGATTAAAACTTTTAAGGACAGCGATGAAACTGAACTTTGATGTCATGGTAAACTATTTGGCTCAAGTAAGGAAGTCATTAAAAACTTTATTAATTACAAAGAAAAACACTAAAATTTCTATGTTATAAGGATTTGCATTCTTCTTTATTTATTTATTATAGAAGAAAAAAAAAAGTAGGAGGGGAAGGTGCAGTAGATTTTATTCGACTTCTGGGCGCATAAAAAGGAAATGAGCATACTGAGCATGCATCGGAACATATTTTTAGGGAAAATATAGAGTTGAATATCGTTAGATCGAGCCTTCATAGGCCTGCCAATATGTGTATGTTATCAAGAAATTCGTTTTAATGAAATTTGAAAATTTGTCGGAATTAATTGAACGAAAAACAAAAATGAATTGAAACGCTATGATACATTATTTATTTTCAATTCTTACTTTAATTTTTAGGGTTTCGTTCATCTGACGAAACCCTATTCGTCCCACTCCTCTGTCTGTCTGTCTATCCATCACAGAGCCCGTTCTCAGAAACTATACATGTTAGAGACTTGAAATTTTGGGTACTTGTAGCTGAACACCTCGCATCAAACAACAAATCCTAAAATTTTGAAAAAGTCGGTAATTCACCGAATTACGGGCTAATTAACTTCTAAAATTAACCAATCCACCTTTTTAACACAGGTTCAAACGGACATTCTCCAAAACTTCGGAGTTTCTCCTAAGGGTTGCCAGTAAAATCAGCCGGTGCACGGTTACCACGGAGGAAATTAAGCCGAAAAATGAAGTGGGCATTTTAAAGCGAAATCGCATATCAGAAAATATTGGTACGAGAAATTTGTAAATGGTATAGACAGACGCGGAAAAAAATCTACTTTCATTTGGTATAAAGTTCACATTTCTGCGTTGGGTATAACGCAAAAAATCCACTAAAAATCGATCGATAAAAATTTAATTTCTGTATTTGAAAAGACAATGAAAAGAGATTTCATTTCGGCGCGAAAGCAGGTGTGCTCAACTTCAGACATGACGGCGACCTTGCGGTTTTCAGTAGTGGAATATTTTAATACGAAATTTTAACTTTTTAAATATTAAATTTTTTGATAAAATTTTTTGCCATCCGGACGGGAAATCTCTCGCAGATTTCATACATACCCAGTTCAAAGCGATAACTCAATTAGAAGCTGAGATATTAATTATTATTTAATTAATCTGTTTCATTTCTATCTAATGAATAGATTAAAATGAAGGCACGTGCTTTTTTAACCATGAAATTATTTAAATTAGGAAATCTAACAATTTGCGTGAGGTTTTTCGACGCCGCTCTATGAGACAAGTATAACTTATTCATTATAAGAAAGTTTGTAAGTATTCATACCACTATTTTAGAATAGTAATTTCTGCAAATATCTTAAATTATTGGTTGAGATCGCCACTCGATCTGGTTGAAACTTTAAAATAGTTTATAACGGATAAGAAAAATTGTAAAAAAAAATGGAGTGGGATATTTCGAGGGGAGACTAGCGTGCTTCGCCCGCTATCGTATAATTTGTATTTGTAAGGTTTGGGTAAATGGAAAGGAGGGGGGAGGGAAATACTTTTGATTAAATATCCCAACAGAGTTTCGTTCTGATGCACTTTTGTTATGAATAGTGTGCGCTCCCTGGTGGTGGAATGTGGAACTAACATAAAGCGATTTTGTTAAAATTAGGAAAGTTCGCATTACAGATATTATTATGACATAGACTAGCGTGCTTCGCCCGCTATCGGATTATTTCAGTCCGTGCGAGACTGATGTAAAAGGAGATGCATTCTTCCAGCGAAATTGAAAAGCGTGCTTCGCCCGCTGTCGCATAATTTTATTTTGTTAGGTTTGTGTCAATGGAATAGAGGGAGGGAGGGAACTACTTTTGATTAAATATACCAGTTAGTGCGCATTACAGATATTATTATGACAAAGACTAACGTGCTTCGCCCGCTACCGCATAATTTGTATTTGTTAGGTTTGTGTGAATGGAAAAGGGGGGGGGGACTACTTTTGATGATAAAGACTAACGTGCTTCGAAAATCTAATAATTTGCGTAAGATAATTCAACAGCGCTATGAGATAAGTATAACTCATTCATCATCAGAAAGTTTACAAGTATTCATACCACTATTTTCGAATAGTAATTTCAGGAAATATCTTAAATTATTGGTTAAGACCGCCACTCGATTTGTTTGAAAATTTAAGATAGTTTATAACACATAAGAAAAAGTGTAAAAAAGAATGGAGTGTGGTATTTCGAAGAGGGGGAGGGGAGCTAGAATTATTTTTAAAATCTTAGCGTTTGTTACCGCAGACCGCCACCATCCGGACCCATGTATCTACAGAAAGATTGCGTAAAGGAGTTTCGTTCAGATATGCTTTTGTTAAGAATAGAGTGCATTTCCTGGTGGTGGAATGTGGAACTAACATAACGTGATTTTGTTAAAATTAGGAAATCTAACTAAGATATTTTATAAGATAAAGTGTAAAAAAGAAAGGCACGTGAAATGTCGGGGAGTGGGGGGGAGGCGCTAGATTTCTATTTAAAAAGTTAGCGTTTCTAACCGTTTTAGGTACTATTTTTGAGGGAGTCCTGAGATATACGCTACTTATTTAATATAAAATTGTCTAAAGTTTAGTTACCACTATTTCCGAATAGTAATTTCAGCAAATATCTTAATTTCTTATTAAGACCGCGACCACCTCGAGTAACATATCTACTTATAGGTTGTTTAATTAACGGAGTTTCCTTCCGATACAGTTTTGTTAAGAATAGAGTGCGCTCCCTGGTGGTGGAATGTGGAACTGACATAACGCAATTTTGTTAAAATTAGGAAATATAACAAGGCGATCTGTTTGAAACTTAAAGATAGTTTATAACACATAAGAAAAAGTTTATAAAAATGGCGCGTGAAATTTCGGGTAGGGGGGAGGGGCGCTAATGTCACTAATTGATTTATTTCTATTATATACTTATTTTACAAGGCAGTCACGTGATGTTTCATTGCAGTATACTTCTGAACGGTGTCCGATTTTTAAAAATACAGCATAAATGTTACTTATGCCAGATAAAAATGTCAGAAGTACTGATACCACTATTTTCGAATAGTAATTTCAGCAAATATAATAAATTCTTGGTTAAGACCGCGACTCCCTCGACTAGCATATCTCCTGATAGGTTGTTTAACGGAGTTACGTTCAGATACAGTTTTGTTAAGAATAGAGTGCGCTCCCTCGTGGTGAATGTGGAACTAACAGCCCGCGATTTCATTTAAAGTAGGAAATCTAACAAGGCGATCTGTTTGAAACTTTAACATAGTTTATAACACACAAGAAAAAGTTTATAAAAAATGGCGCGTGAAATTTCGGGCAGGTGGGGAGAGGGGGAGGTGCAATATATTTATTTTATGTTTCATACCGCTTCAGGTGCGTTTTTTTTTACGTAGTCCTCAGATATATGGTGCTTATTAAATATAAATATGTCAAAAGTTAAATTACGACTATTTCCGAATAGTAATTTCAACAATTATCTTAAATTCTTGCTGAAGACCGCCACCCTCGAGTAACATATCTACTGATAGGTTGTGTAAAGGAGTTTCGTTCAGATACGCTTTTGTTAAGAATAGAGTGCGCTCCCTGGTGGTAGAATATCCCCCAGGGACTGCACTAAAACTCAAAAGCATTTGCTGGGTATGGAACTAACAGACCGCGATTTCATTTAAAGTAGGAAATCTAACAATGCGATCTGTTTTAAACTTTAAGATACTTTATAACAAATTATAATGAAGTATAAAGAAGAATGGCGTGTCGCATTTCGAGGGGAGAGGGGGAGGGAGGGGCGCAAACAAAATTAGGAAATATAGCTGGACGATCTGTTTGAAACTTTAGTATAGCTTATAAAACATAACAAAAATTTTAAACATCAGGCCGTGTCAAAAATCATGGTGACCATTACCTCACTTCCCCCCCCCCCAAAGGGGGCACTTTTCTAAATTTGGCAGATACCCTTCATGTGATATATCGTAGCATTTTGAAGGGGGGGGGGAGTGGCACGAACAAAATTAGGAAATATAACAAGGCGAATCTGTTTGAAGCTTTACGATAGTTTAGCAAGGGTTTGCCAAAATTTAGAAGATGTTCCATGGCGATAAATGTACTGGACGTTTTGAAAGGAATATTAAACGAAACCCTTTGTGCGATTTGTGATCACACTTACCCACTTGTTATTTAATTAGCTTAATAATTCGGTGCTTTATAATGAATGCTATAATCTCAGATTCAATTTCAAAGAATAACCTTTTTTAGTTATAGTTTTATTTGATAAATAAATGTTATTCCAAGAAATTGAAAGATGTTCTTGAAAAGACAGTTTATAACTGCTAAATAGCTGAACCGACAGCAGCAATTCAAAACTCTACTTAAATAAGGCGAAATTTCGCGCGATTAACCGAGTTTTATTTTTATATAAAAAATTTTGTGTTTTCCTGGAGAATTTTCTGAAATGTAGAAACCCTGAACTAGTATGTAATAAATAATAATGCATGCAATATTAATTATACAAAATTTAATTCAACAACATTTTTCAGTTCCGTACGATATTTAGTGGGTTAAAACTAATTTACGAAAAAAAAAAATCAAATTAGTGGACAACATTTCGGAAAGCAACAAGGTTAAGAACATAACAATGTAAAATATTAATAGAATATTTCTCACGATCTGCGTAAATACTGGCGAGATATTAGAAAAGTTGGAGCAATAACTAAAAAAAACCCTCAATTCCAATTTTTTCCCCGCGAAATTAGGCATTTTAATTGTATGTTTCTGGGAAAATGATCGACTGATAACGAAAGGTTCTCCTAGTACATTTGAACTGTATTTGGACTAGAAGAAACCCCTTTAAAATGTTTCCTGAGTACCTCTCCGACTTAGAGTTGCCAGTTTTGTCTTCTATTTCATTCAGAAATTCTGAATATAAATTTTAACTTTATTTAATATTTCGTGATTACTTAAAATAATGTGTGTGAGAGAAAGTGAGTTTTGGTTTTAAACCTTTAATCTCAGGGCTGCCACCGGCGTCTACTTTTATATTCCATTCGCAGCACTATTTAACAAAAATAAATTTTGTAGCATATTTCTCTAGCATTTGTTGCGGAAGTACACCTGGAAGATTTTTGTTTGGAGAAAGTGGTGCAAGATAGAATTAAATAATAGTCGCCAGTACAGCAGCAGTGTTGCCACGCCAGTGGGCTACTTTTTAAGATTCAGATTTACCGATTTGCACCACTTTTTTGAAATGGTAAAATTCGTCTTATTTAAAAGAAGACAGGAGAGAAATTTATTGAGAAAAATTATTCTTGTTTTATTGTCTTAAAAAGTCCTTTGAACCTTCCTAAATCCATTGGTATGCCCGTTTTTTTCCTAACCATAAGAAATAATCGTAAAATTTCAAGGGAATACATCGACTCGGACGCACGCCCATTCACATTAATTTTACGTTGACATTTTATACTTATATCATCTATTTTTAAATTCTACTCGCACCGCTATATTTTTAAATAAATAATTAGTATGCACATGGCAGTGTTGCCACATAGTCGAAAGCCAATTTCCCCAAAAGGGCATAGCCGGATACGCATTGGAAACATGCCTTTCAATCACATTTCCTGACTTATTCCCCAGATGTGGCTACGTATCTGATAGTATATTTCCCCCATTATCACTCTATAAATATTGATATTTAATGAGATAGATTTCACGGAATTTCATGCCATTAACTGAGGATATATCGATACCAAAGATGCATAATTGGTAATTTTTGTGTAATTTTCTGTTTATAAAAACTGTGTGAAACAGCGAAAAAAAAAAAAATAAATAAAATCGTATCTTATGATTATCCGAAAATTATCATTTTCTTGTAAAAAAAAAAATCCCCATATGATCCCGTATATCTATATATATATATATTAAACAAAAACCTAATTTGCAGAACAAATTAAAAAAACAAAATTTATTTCCTAAATTGTTTAAGCCCGAGAAGGGGCATATATTAAGATATTTCATTCAATTCGTTCTACATTTAATGTTAAATTTTTGTAACAAATAAGTTAAACCAATTGAACATTAAAAAATAAAAATGAAATTCATACAATATAATATTTTAAGCACCTATATACTTAGATTCCGTTCAAATGAAATTGAAATAAATCTTAGACTTTTTTAAAGTTTTGTATTTTGCATGTATCTTATCATATTATGTACAATCGTCATAAACATAATGCAAAATCTGCAGTACAAATATTTACAATTTAAAAATGGAAAAAGTCTAAGATTTATTTCGATTTCATTTGAACGGAATCTAAGTATATAGGTGTTTAAAGCATTATATTGTATGAATTTCATTTTTATTTTTTAATGTTCAATTGGTTTAGCTTATTTGTTACAAAAATTTAACATTAAATGTAGAACGAATTGAATGAAATATCTTAATATCTGCCCCTTCTCGGGCTTAAACAATTTAGGAAATAAATTTTGTTTTTTTAATTTGTTCTGCAAATTAGGTTTTTGTTTAATATGTCAAGTTTTTTAATAACTACTGAATTCAGACCAAGGCATACTTAGATACTACTACAGGCAGAGCGATTTGCGTTTAATGTATGAAGTCGCTCGCCAGAGGACTGTGATACGCTGCCCAAAACAGAAATTTGACTCTAACCGTAACTTCAACGACGAGAACCAATCAAACCGCTCTGGGTAGGGTTCAGAGAATTCCAATGTGTTTACATTTTGTTTTTTTCGTATAGATATGATTCAAAAAGAGTTTAATAAAAATATTAACTCTAATCATCAAATTAAAAAGAAATATATATATTATCTTAACAATTATCGGAATAATAAATGGTTCGACCGGAGAATACTCTACTTCTTTGGTGCGATTTCAAAAAATCGCCAAATTGGCGCGTTTTTATAACATCCAAGGTTGCCACTTAATACCAAGTTAATACTAAATACCAAAGTTGCCACTTTGGCGCATTTATCGCCAGGTTGAGGAGTAGAGCATTCTACGATTCACCCCAATAAATAAAAACATGCATAGTCTAAAAACATCAATGTCATAAATTTATTTACTATCTTCACTGCTGAAACAATAAAACTAATGGAATATCTTTTAAATATATTAAAGTACTCATACAATTCCTTGTAATAATTAATAAATGTAATTTATTAAATAACAAATACCCTTACATGATTTAATCAAAATTGCTTGGATAACATAAAATATTGCAACGATATTTAAGTCTGCGATCACCATTTCTTTCTCTGATTAAAAATAAGAATATTTAATGTTTAAGGAAGATCGTGTTTTTCTTTTTTTAAAACCATTTGGAAAAATGGTTATTGTTCTCGTCAGGATGGGAAATCAAAAGCATATCTGAAGGTTTTTATTGGTTTAATCCGCATTTTATTCGTTTTCTGATTCGTCTATACAGTAATCTGCATTTCCCTTTACTTTCAACAGAGATGGACAATAGAGTGTTGCCACTATGACAAAAAAGTAATAAAAACTACAAAAAAAATTAATAACTCAGAAACAAATTGAGATACAGCTTTCAAACAAATTGCATTTAAAGGTACATTTTTTTCTGTATACGTCGGTGTAAAAAGTAATATTGTGGGATGTTTAGAAGTTTAAGAATGAAATTTCATTTAAAATGGCTCGTCATATTTCTTGGAAATCTGACGATGGAAAAGCCTTTTCCATCGTCATATTTCTTGGAAATCTGACGATGGAAAAGCCTTTTCCCGAACAGCCAATTAAATGCTTGGATAATACATAGGTTTCAGGTGGATAATCCGTACGAGTGGCAGGCGATTTTTGTCGCTTAGAATTTTTACGTGTAATAACACTATTAATGTTTAATTCATGGCGTACGTAATGTATGATCAACTCTGTGCGATTTTTTATGTCTTAAATTTTAGTCTTCGAAAACATAATTTTCCAAATGGGCGTTGTAATTTGATAAGTTGCTTTTTTTTTTAGTTCGGACAATATCAAAAACAAACATTTTACGGGTAACAATACATTCGTCAAAAATAACTGCTTCAAGCCAGTTATGAGAACTGTATTTTGATAAAAACCAAATTTTAATTTTAAAACGTGTATATGAAACACAAGCCATTTTTATGTAAATACGGGACATTCAAAAAAGAATAACAGAATGAACCAAACGATCAAGTAAACAATAAGTAATTTAGCTAATTTTAAAAGTATGTGAACACTAAAATACTACAATCTGTGTAAAATATCCTTTTAAATCGAAGGAAATCGAAGAACATAAGTATTTAATTTATTATTCTGAAAATGCGATCAATGATTCTGAAACTTCAACGATGAGAAACAAAACATAAGGTTGTTCCATTTGAAGGATAGCCAATCAGAGCAGAGCAGGACTGTTACGTCATGTGGCGGACAAGATCGGAGTTCGACCAGCCGTGAGAATGTAAAGGGATGCGTAAAAGAACGGAATATGGAGTAAATAAATTTTTAAAAAGCAGATCTTCCAAAGCAAATTGAACGAAATCACTTTCCTTAAAATAATTTATTCAAACACTGATTGGAATTAATTAAATATAAAATACATAATTGTTAAATAATATCGCGATACGTTTGTTTACATTCAAATACTTGAGTAAATTGGCGAAAAAAATTAAATTTTTAATGCATAAAAGTACAAATGAAAACTTTTAAACTGTTCCAAAATAAAATGAATTATATGAATATGATGATACAGCAATAGTAATAAAATGACTAGAATTATCAAACAAAATAAATAAAAAAAAAGTCACGCATCAAAACTTTTAACAATAATGCATTGTCCGATTACTAGATATAAGTTTTCAAAAAAATTTCGAATGTCACTATGCTTCTTCAGGATCAAAATAATACAAAAATATTACTCTATAAATAGACTAATTCTATTATGAAAAAAAATATGTACTATACATATCTTTTACATTATGATATACAAATAGCAATATCGTTATTTCATATATACAAAATTTCAGCAAAAACTGAAAAATTTAAAACAACTTCGGTTCTAAAATGTCCATGTTATCTTATAAAACACATCGAATATAACATTTCTCTATACAAATAAGAAACAATAGAAAGAAAATTTTTGGAGATAAACAGATTGAACAAGGAATTAACATTTTCAAAAAATAGAAAGGGAAAAAAAGTAAGAACCATTATCATACTTTCATTAAATCAATATGTGACTAATACTTTTTACACTCTATATTTTTTATCAGGTAGCAAAATCATTGATCCTCTTTAATAAACAAACTTCAATTTTTAAATTCATTAGTTTCAAATGCACATCAATATGATTCAAATATCTGTAACAATATATATATACACAGGGCTTAGTTTCTAGCAAAAAAAAAAAAAAAGAAAAAGAAAAAGAAAAATCTACCAGAGCCCTAATATTCTGCAGTAATAACAACTAAGTGTATAACAAACCCCCTCCCCTCACACACACACATGCATATTTTTATTTTATACATTATTTACAAATTTTACAGCAATTTCGTCTTCCTCAAAAAGAAATTATATGTATATATGTATAATATATTTTGACATATCTTTAGGCATTAATGCATAATAAATTCTAATAAATGAACAGAGCATAAACATTAAAATCAGGAGTGGGGAATTTTCAGAAAATCCTACTCGTCAAGAACTTGACATTGGTGCGCAGTATTTATAAACTGCGGTCTGTTCTGACTAATATTTAAATATTCACTAAAAATAAAGAAGTACTGGAGCAGCGCTCCTGTGTCGGCGAAAATTAAGTACCGCGCAGAGCTAGAAAGTTTATCAGAGAGAATATTTTAAAAACACGAACAAAAAGCAGCGATTAAAAACGGTAGAAACAGTTGCGACTAATTTTGACATTCCTCATCGCCATAATGAAATGATTAAATAAAATACTACACATGACACACACGTATGTCACATACGTAAGTGCTTTGGTAGGACAGAACGCAAAAGATTGGAGATGGGAGGGAAAGAAAAATAAAATTTAGGCATTGATTTTTTAGAAACACTATTTTCGCTGAAATCCGGATTGAGCGCAAATGAATTCAGACCAATATTTAAATTTCCACTAAAAATAAAGAAGTAGCGAAGCTGAGCTCCGGCGCAAATTAAGCACGGCTTGTAGGTATATACCTCACGGCTTATACCTCAACCCTACATTTATTTTCATCTTAAATTCCTTCTTCATTTTATTAATCAGAGTAACTCGAACATAATATTTAATAAAGTAAGTATTATCGTTATTCTGTTTGCGAATCGCTGGGTCAGCTAGAAACGAAATGCATGTCACTGCATCAGCAGCAAATGTACAACAGAACTACGAAAAATTGAGAAAATCGTTATCACAGCACCCCCTTCGAAGGTTACATATCCATTTTCAACTACGGCTTGGCGTCAATAGTCAAAAACATATGTATGAAGTTTTGTTCAAACCTATACTTTCCGATGAAACAATAATGAAAATGGCACAAAAATCGCTATTACAGCGCCCCCTCCTGGCGGAATATCCCCAAATTCAACCTGGACCTGCTGGCCATAGTCAAAAACATACACATGGAATTTTGTTCAATTCTGTGCATAACTTTCGATGCACAATGAACACTTTTCGATGATAGAATATTGAAAATGGCACAAAAATCGCTACTACAGCACCATCACAGGAAAACACTTCTGTGCATAACTTAGTAGTTCAATTCTGTGCATAACTTAGTAGTTTTTTTCGATGATATAATGAGACACATGATATGCGGACGTCCGTCCGCATATCGTGTATTATATTATATAATATCTATAGATTATATTATATATATATTATATAATATCTGTACACGATAAATATTATATTATATTTATCGCGTATAGATATTTTGTAAAAACATGTTTTTCGGTATCTCCTACCCTTAAAACGTGTAAATCCGTCGAAAACCGGAAAAAAGATAATGCTAAAACAAATATTTTAATAGAGGAATTTTTTTTTTAAGTTAAAAAAATTATAACAACAAAAGATTTTTCTTTTAATTTTGCGGGTTTTTTTTTTTTTTTTAATTTTGCGGCGATTTTCCCATCTGAATAAAAGGAATCCCGCTTTATTTTTTAGCCCAGTATAGTATTTCTTGTTATTTTTTCAATAAAGTTTATTTGGAGTTTGCATTTTTCGCGAGTTTTTTATACGAATTTTAGAGTTTTGAAATTTGTAAAAGGAACTCGGTTACCAACATTTAGCCAAATATAATAAATTTTCTCCTCTGCGAGTTTTTAACTGATTTTTTTTTTCTTTCCATTTCATGGCGATTTGTCTGCATTTGTGAAAGAAGTCCGGTTTTAATCTTTTAGTCCAATATAGTATATGCTGTCCTCTTTTTCTTTTTTTCACTTTCATGTAAGTTTATTCGGAATTTCTCGCTATTCTTTTACGCAATTTTTGGAGATTTTCGCGTTCAGCAGAAATTTTTTGATGTTCGTAAAAGGAATTCGGCTTTAAAATTGCAGCCTAATATAGTAAATTTGGCCTCTGCTATTTTAGTGTTTTTCGTTCTCTAGAATAATAATCGTCAATTAACACTATGCCCGGCTTTCAAGAATTCCGGATTTGAGACTTTGTACTGTATTTTTAAATTTGTATACGTGTACTCCGAGAGTTAGTAGAACATGTTGATATAGTGCATTCACTGGGTTTTTTTTTAGAAAGTCTGTTAAAATAATAGAATAATAAAAATCATTCACAGAAAAAAAAATTCCATCGCAGAATGGCATACAGAATCCTATTGAAAAGAGCGAAGCGAGGCGAATCTGTCCGCCACGTGACGTAATGCGCGAGCAGTTAAGAAATCTTTGCAGTTGGCGCATCGCACGAATGGTACCCCCCTGCAAGCCGCTATCTGGGCAGGGTATAAATGTAAACAAAAAAGAGCACGTTGTGATGTTTTGGTTCAGGGTTTGAAGCTGGATCCAACTTCACTTTTTCGACGGTTTTCTGCGAAATGCGTGGGCCGTATATATCATAGTAGGCTATGATTCAGACGAACACATTTCAAAATTAATGGAGGGTATATCATCATCAGGCTTTGATTTGTGCGATATCGCATCACAATTTGTGATGCAATTTACCTATGTATAATTCAAAATGTTTCACCAGTGCAGTAATGCAGGTTGCTGTAGTTTGGTCAAAAAATTACAATCTGAACCTAAAAAAATCTGCTTGAAAATGTCATTTTTATTTCCACTATGACGCCATATTCATCTTCTTTTTAATTCTTTAAAAAAAAAAAAAAACTATTTCAGTTTCACGTTTCACGTGAAAATCATTCAACTAAATATAGGCAAATTATTATTACGGCTTTTGAATTATTTACAACAATGAAGGAAAAAAAGTTAAATTTTATTAGAAAATGTCCGTTGATTCTCAATGAAAAAAAGCGAAATTTGGAATTATTAAGAAAAATATTTGAATAATGTAAATAAAAATTAGCCCATGTTAATTATAATCCACTTATATGCAAAGGCATTTTATGATCCGTTTTGACCCTGACGTCAGGCAAATGTTTTCACACTTTGAATTTATAATATTATTAGAATTAGCAAAGAATTAAAAATGAGTGGCATCAGGGACAAAAAGGTGGGAAGAAAAAATTAAAAAGTTATCATCTCCATAGGCTTTTCCATGTTAAATTAACATTGAGAAGTGACACTGGAAATAAATAAGTATTGCGCTGCCGCGCAATACTTAAATAAGCCGTTCTCTGTATGTATGCCCGGTATACAAATCTTCAATTTTAGACCAATTTGCACGAAACAATTTGTACATACGTTTTAGAACGTGGAAAAGATCACTGTCTACTTTAAAAAAGTCATCAGACAACTATTTATCCCTCTTTTCTAAAAAATCATCAGACAACTATTTATCCCTTTTTTCTATCAATTTCCATAATTTAACACTATAGAAATATCTTCTTTTTTAAATTTATAAATCAATCGTTTCTTTTCTGTTGCCACACATCTAAAAAACTGCTCAATAATTTAAAAAAAATGATAACTCGAGTACTTTGTTTTATAAGCCAATAAAAATTCAGCTTGTCTCACCATACTTTTGCTGTTTTTGAAATTGACGTCATTCAAAGAAGAAAATGCACATTTTTCATATCTATATGTAAAAACTTTAACTAAGCATGCGTTAAAATGACGTAGTACCTTAATTGAATGATTCTGAAGTTAAAAAATGTATTTTAATACTGGCGTTTGAATTTCAGTGAAAACAATTCAGGAAAATGTAATAATAAAAAAAAAATCGTTTGCTTGATTTGACGTCAATTTCGTCAATATGATTTCAAACTGGTGTTAAAAACCAGCTACTACAATTTATTTCCTATTCCTTTGTAATGCTGTGTCTTTAATTATATCATTTAGATAAATGTTTTAATACTTAATAACATTCTACGATTTATATAGAATACGGTTATATAAAATACGATTTATATTAAATAGAAATTATAACAAGGATACTATTTTTTATGGTAAAGTTGTTTTTTTTTTATAAAATAAAATTACATGACTGACATTAGGATTGAACGCTTTTGGAAACTTATGTCATTTTCATTTTAAAGGCTGTGGATTTGGATTTTATGAATGGAAATATGAGTTTCCATTTAAAAATTATTGGCAAAATTTCGGCTGTTAAGGACCAAATCTTTAGTTGATCATTTACAGTAGGAATTGGTTTAAGAATGATAGACGGATATGAAATATACTAACACCATTCCTCAAAAATTATCTAACTTTTTTAAAAGGCTAATCATTCAGAATTGGTTTCACCTGCTTATACAACATTTCAGCTAATTCTGTAACAAAGCATGTACAACAAAATATTATATACTAAAACTATTCCAGAAATTTAGGTGCAAAGTAATTGTGCAAATTTCATCAAAATCTGTCCAGTAGAACTTTTAAAAAACGCTAATCGGGCTCACCTGAATCTTGAACTTTCTTCCATAATTTTATAGCAAAGCGATGTAAAACTATAAGCAATATTTTAAAACCATACGTGTAAAGTTATCTAACAAACAATGCAAGTTCCAATGAAATCCATTCAGAATTTTAAAAAAGACTAATCTTTCATAATCGGGTTCCACGTGATTATGGAATTCCCCCTATAATTCTATGACTAATTCGCGTATAACAATGTTACGCACCAAAACCTTAACTGAAAATCTAATAGTGCAATTTGAATTAAAATGATTTCAGAAGAACCAAAGTTATAAGCAGCCGGAATGAGATTCCCACACTAAAACAAACAAATACTGAAATTTGCCAATTTAATAATGTAAAAGTACACGAAAACAAACAAATATGAATTATTTACGAGTTTTTTGAGCAAGTAAGTTAATCTTTTGTAATTGTGTTTCAGGCATATTAAAAAAAATTCAAGATTAAAAATTACTTTAAAAAACATAAAAAATCTGTAAATTGAGATAAATATTTCAAACAAATTACTGAAAGTGTTTTTTGTTTTCTGTTAGACGTTCAAATAATCGAATGTATGATGTTTAGAGATCAAATTGCAGTAAAAGCGTAATTTATGGTACGGTTAGGTTGTTGCCACCAACAATATGATGCTAGGCGTTACTCATAGATATGTCTTTTCTTTATGAAGCTTTACGTCTCATAATATTGCATTAATAGCAAACGGATATATCTTTCTTAATTGGGTTGCAGGTATATTTAAAAATACCTGCGTGATTGAAAATTAATTTAAAATGGATAAACAATCTGTAAATTGAGATAAGCTTTTCAAACAAATATTACTGAAAGGATTTTTTTCTATTAGGCGTTGGAACAATCAAATGTGCGATGTTTAAAGGTCAAATTGCAATGAAAGTTTGATTTATGATTGGGGTTAGGTTGTTGCCACTAACAATTTTCAAATAAATTTCAATGGAAAGAATTTTCTTCTATTCGACAATGTGAAAAACGAAATTGTATGATGTTCAGAAATTAAGAAAAATTTCAGTAAAGGCACAATTTATGGGTTAGGTCGTTGCCATCTTCAGTTTAAATTCACAATTGGCATTGCGCTTGTAGTTTTTTTACATTCTGAAGATGACTCAATGAAAGAGTCGAAAGATGTAAATTGTTATTATTTTTAATGTGTTTTTTATTGAAGTGACGTCTTTTAAGCAAATAATTGTATTTTAATATATGTTTTGACATTTGTTTGGATTATATATTATTATTATGGTATAGTTAATAGTAGACGTAATTAAGACTATTTTACTTATATTTATATTTCTTATTGGTCTTTTTAACGATTCGTGGACGGGAATTCACCAATCTCAGTTATTGTCATTGTCCCATTATATCATTTTAATGTATCTTACCCAGGAGGACCCGTATTATTGACACGAGCGAAGCCGGGTAGTTCTGCTAGTTCTATATAAATGCCGAAAGTTTGTGTTGGGTACTACATATAAATATTTACAAAAATGTATATTAAAATTAGTGAAATTCATTTTAAGGCGTTATTTGGGGCGGAGCTACTCAACTTCGACACCCGAAGAATATATGGAATAAACAGTTACAGAACTACTCTATTTTAAATTTTAATGAACATATAGGCAACATTCTCAACTCTGACGATATCAAAATGTACATGAAGTTGAAAAACATGGATTATATGCTTAATAGAATATAAAATACATCAGATGACATATTGTCTGCTGACTTTGTTCCAAAAATTCTTCGGATGTCGAAGTTGAGTAGCTCCGCCCCTAATAACGCCTTAAAATGAATTTCAATAATTTTATTATACATTTTTGTAAATATTTATATGTAGTACCAAACGCAAACTTTCGGCATTTATACGGAATATAAGGGCATATATGGGGAATTTTTTACAAGAAAATGTTAGTTTTCGGATAATCATAAGCTATGATTTTTATTTTTTTTTAATTTTTATTTCGCCATTTCACACAGTTTTTATAAACGGAAAATTATACAAAAATTACCTGTAATGCATCTTTGGTATCTATATATCCTCAGTTAAAGGCATGAAATTCCGTGCAGCAGTTTTTGAGAAAATCCGTTTCTTAAAAAATCAAAAAATCATTTTTATCTCATTAAATATCAATATTTATAGGGTGATAATACGGGAAACATATTGTCAGATATGTAACCACATCTGGGGGAAAAAATCAGGAAAATTGATTGAAAGGCATGTTTCCAATGCTTATCCGGCTATGCTCTTTCTGAAATTTTCCCCAAATCAGTGTTATTTTCCGAAAAAGTCCGCAACGTATTATCTGCTCAAAACAGTTAATTTTCTGTTTTCCAGTATAAACAATGTTTAACTAATTTAAACTTAATTTTTTTCCCCAAATCAAGCCTTTTTTAAAAAAAATTCCCCATTTACAAAAAAAAAAAAAAAAAAAAAAAAAATATATATATATATATATATACTTAGCAGAATTTTGCATGCATATTCGCAGCAAAACGAAGAAAATGAGAGATACATATTACAACGACAAGTTCGGTTACACTTCTTTTTAAATTGTTGCATATCGATGACGCTGGCCTATCATTACGATAGCTCTATCTACGTTTATACCAATAACTTTTTCAAGGTTTAGACTACAATGTCTAGAAATATATAGTGTGGAAACCGCGTACACATGTATTGCTATATAATGGGTCCAAAATATTACATTCTCTTACACGACGTTGCTATCGAATTTATTGCTTGAAAGAGTAAACACTAAGTGTTAATTATAATCTAGAAATATGTGGTGTTAAATGAATTTAAAATATATTCCTAAATGAATGTAATGAATTTAAAATAATTTTCGCTCATTCCTAATGTATCGAGTATTGCAACATAAATCCTTTTACTTCTGTTTTTTGCAAAATTTGTCTTTTAAAAATAAGTTTCCCGCAATTTAAATTGCATCATAAATATCTTTAACCCTCCGTCTACCAGACGGGTCCATTGGACCCGACAGGTACATACAAAATATTCATTCAAACCAGAAATTTCTTTAAAATAAACTAAGTAAATAAACCAGATAAAAATAAGGTAAATAAATAAGTTAAATAGTTTTAAATAAAAATTCTGGTGTAGAACGTTTTATTAAAACTTGAATAAAATTCCCGGTAGATCTAGGGTTAAACACATAGGATTTCTATTCATTCCAAGCAATAAATTCGATCATAACGCCCTCTGGTGAAAATGTAATTTTTTGGATAAGGCTTCGCTTGTTGATTTCCACACTACATGCTTCTAGACATTGTAGCTTAGACCATCTCTAGTCAGTTGAGATTTGAATGAATTTAAGACAGTGTTGGCATCATCTGCTTCTATCTGACTTAACTTATAAAACTTTGTAACCTATAAAACAATGGCGCTTTCCCTTCTTTACGCAAGAAGTTTTTGCTTTGACCACGTGATCATAACGTAAATGGAATATCCTCCGTTAAATCTTTTTAAAATCACGGTAAAAGAACGTTTAAGATAAGACCTGAAGATTTAGTAATGGGAAGGTCTATGTCAGTGATTCCCAACGTGGGGCTTACGCCCCACCGGGGGGCAATTGGACCTTTTAGGGGAACAATTCCAAATTTATAATTTACCCATTCGCTATTGATTTCATTTTTTTTTTTTTTCTTGTTTGGTTGAAAGAAATATTGAACACTAAAAACAAACAAAATATTAAAAAGAATTTCCCAAACAAAAGTTTAAAGTACACTAATACCAGAATAATTATATGAATGATCTTTTTAAAATGTTTGATAACGTTTTACAGTATTAAATATTTTTATAATTTTTCTGGTCACTCTTGTATTTTATAATTTATGCTTTCAACTGTTTATTGAATGAACTTTCTACTTCTATTCGCTCTGCTAAATATTATAAGAAGTATCATTTACAGGGGAAATTACTTAAAAGTATATATTTAATCCCTGTCTTGAAAATATTTAACCTTAAAAATATATGAAATAAATTAGGTAATAATGACTTTATATGTTTTTAAAATATTAAATATTATTAGAAAAAAATTGGTAGATAGCAGAGCTGCCAAGTCTCCGGCTTTTTGAATACCGGTATTTTAATACAGAAAATGTTATATTATTGAATTGAAACATTCTGCGGATTTAAAAGAACAAGATTTTCTCAAAGATAATACTGTTGTGCCGGAGACTTGGCAACTCTGGTAGATAGTAAAAATCAATGTCTCTACTGCAGGCATCTTACACAGTTACATGATGACATATACATTTAAACTTTAAAATCAGGCAATATATGGAAGACAATTAGCGATATGGGGAAAGGGAAAACAGAGAAAATGTGTAGTGATGGGGAATAATGTCTACGTAAAATTAATAAAGATGATAATTTTTAAATGCTCTTGTATAGTGTGTTATCCACAGGAAGAAAATATAGTGTACAAAGCTTTTCAACGAACTTTTAATAAGTTACAAAAATGAATTATAAAATGTGTGAATGATATCAATTTTATTGTTAAATCTAAGTGTCTTCAATACATTTTGTGAAGATAAAAGTTCAGGCGGCATAACAATTTTCTTCAACATTGAGGGAAGTTCGAAAAGTATAAAAAATTGTTTTGGCACAAAGACGAAGATGTATAAAAAATTTTATAGCATCTTTGCATTTATTGAATTATCCTAAGAACAGATTTGTTAAAAATTTCCCTCTTTCATAAGATAAAACATGTGAAATGAATAGTTTTTGTTTGTTAAGGTTGTATTACACTTCCACAATGTGAATAGAGTCAACTTTTTAAGTAATAAGATATGTAATTTACAGAGTGAGAGAGGGGGGGACATGTTGATTTTAAAGATGCTTTGGCGGGGCGGGGCCAATAAATGGTTGGGAACCACTGGTCTATGCTATTTAACACCGCAAAGTTTTCATTCAAGTTTCTTATAACAAGAAACAAGGGGTCTGCTGCATTCATTGAGCAATGTTCAATTATAAACGTAGCAATGTGATTCTAGTATGCAACTATATGTCTTGCAAAAAGCTCTACTGTTATTCTACGAAGCGTAAATTAATCAGCCTTAACCCTTCACGGTCGCTTAATATTTGGAAAAACCATCAAAAAAGTACCTATTTATTTTATTACAGAAATTGAATAATTATAAGGTTTCTAAATAAAATATGCAATTAGTTTTTTTTAAGGCGGAATAAAAAGATGTTATAGAACAAATTCACATTTGTAGAAAAGCCATCATGCGAGAATTCTGTGTCTTAATGTTTGTTTTACACCGTACAAATTAACGCGAATAAAACCTTTATTTTTCAAATCTTAGATCTTTATTTATCATCATCACACACATTTTTACAAATAATATTTGCAATCAGTGTTGCCAGATGGGCTACTTTTTTTAAAATTAGATTCTTGATTGGCACCACTTTTTTGAAATGGTAAATAGTGCCTCATTTAATGACATATTAATTACGGCAAAAACGTAGTAAATTTTACCGTATCAAAAATGTGGTGCCAATCAAGAAATCTGAATTTTAAAAAAGTATCCCACTGGCAACATCGTTTGCAATAACATATGTACATTAAATTTTGATTATTAATAATTTTTTGAGTGTTACATGTTTCGAAACATGCAATACAAAGCCCAGCATTACAGACAGCGCAAAAGCCGAACACGAAAAGAACTGTTCAAAGACTTCACACCGAAATTTCAGTTAAATTTTTCTGGTTTCAGAAATTATTTACAGCAATAAATTTCCAGCCCGGAAATATGACGGGAGCGAGAAATAACGAACGACACCTCAGCCCGTGATATTGACGGGAGCGAGAATTAAGGGGTTAAACAAAAAAAAAGTTAAGTAATTGTTTTTATTACTTTTGTATAAATCTATACTAATAAAAGAAGTGTGTATATGTCTATCTGCGATGACTAGGAAAATCTGGAAATGTGATCTGGAAATTCATGTGGGGATAGTTCAAGGTAGGTCGTAATGTACCCGTGATATGTGTAAGCGTGTAAGCTATAACGTTGTATACGATAAGCACGTCCACGAGAATAATGATTGATATCTCAGACTTCTGTATTTTATTTTCGTTTTCCAAGTCAAAATCGAGTTCGAGACAGATTCAGTGCTGTGAGATGACTTTCGTAAATTTTACGTGAAATAGTAAAATAAAATTCCCCAAGTTTTTCCCCCAAAAATTTAATGTCCCTAAACATTTCCGTACGAACTACTTGTCCCCAAAAAATTCCCCTGGAGGTTCAAAATTCCCCAAAATGAGGACAGAATCCCCAATCAGGCAACACTGGCATATGTTGTCAAAATACAAGTAAAAATCTTTCTTATGAAAAAAGTGGTGCGAACCGAATAAAATTCGCATAAGAGACGCTGATCCCGAAGTCACGTAGGAAGTGACATAGAACCGACAAATGTTAAAACATTACCTCAATTATTATATGAAACTAAATTTTATTCAAGTGATTTTATATACTTTAATTCGTGTGTTTGATAAAATAGTGCAAGAACTTTACACAAGTTGGAAGTATCTAAGTTTTTTGTCTCTCCTGAAAAATCGTACTTTTCAGGTAAAAATCCCATTGCCTCATAAAGTGCACAAGCGATTTTTTTGGTGGTAGAGCATAAATATAAGATCATATATGGCAGACAGTTAATAAAGCTTATTTGTTTAAAAAAAAATCCGAAAAATGGAAAATTTCAGAAAAATTAACATTGTTCTAAAAAAAAGTTTTATTCACAGAAAAAAACTTTCTGCCATAAATCTTGAGCATAATCCAGTGAATGTGGATTTCAAATTTCAGCAAAATCGGTCGGGTAGTTTCCGAGGGAAGGGATCTTAAAGCTGGTATATTTTCCATAGGATTGTACCAGTATTGTCTTCCCTTAACCCTTTCCGGCATAGAACAATTATGTTCATAAAAGGATGAAGTGATTGACTCACACCGGAATTTACAAACGACTTTTTTAAAAATTAAAAACTCATTACTTTAAACTTTCATTGTAAAAGCAAAATCTTATTAAAATATTCTTGGTGCCGTTTGTAAGTTTGGAATTAAAATTAGGTGGTCCCGACCTGAGACCACTGCTTCGGAAAGTGTTAATGACATAAAATTAAGGCAGAAACAAGGGGAATTTTACTATTTCAAAAAAGTGGTGCCAACCTAGAAAGCTCAATTAAAACAAAGTAGTCCACTGGCAACATTGAGTGGCAGCAGTGCAATCTATATTTTAACACATTTCTCAGATTAAACTTAGATTTGTTCACTACGCGCGTGAATCATATTTGTTTCGTACAAGGAAGCTCGTCCCGGAAATAAGTTCCGTATAAGAAACTTAAAGTCGAATAAATACTACTTAAAAATTGTATATGTATTGCGAAATAAAATTTCTAGTTGCATTTGGCTTTTGGGATGAAGATCATTCCAATAACTCTTAACATTTTTACTTGTACAGTAGAACTTCGATTATCCGAAGTAATTGGAATCCACCATCTTTCAGAAAATCGAAATTTTCCGATAATCGAGAATGATTCCATTTTAATATTAAGGTGATTTATTATTGATTTTTATTATAGTAACAATTGCTTAATAAAAGTAAAGCAATAGCAAAATAGAAACAAGAATAAATTACCTGAATTTTGATTTTGAAATTAAATACCTTTACATACATCACAAGAGTTTGAAAAAATGTTTTGTTTGTCGCAGTTTCGATTGCCTATGTTCTATCACGGAGTTTTTTAATGTTATTAGTTCACCAGTATCATAGTCTTTCCGCTGCTCCTGTCATGCCAAATCCTTTGCAAACCATTCAAAAGCTTCAGAATTGCTAATTTGTTCATTTTCTTCGTTCCACAGCTTATGGGGGTTCAAGTTAAATTCAAACGAATTATAAGAAGGAGGATCGAAAATATTTATATGTATTCGTAGTTTGGAAAGGACCGTTTGCACACAAGGAATATGGTAGTTTCTTTTAAAAAATTGCACACAAGAAATGTGATAGTGAAAAAAAAAAATGCAATTTAATAAATTACAACGACCATTTGGAAAATGATTTTTTCAAAGACTAAAATTTAAGACAAAAAATAGCACGGAGTTGATCATACATTACGTACGCCATGAATTAAACATTAATAGTTTATAATACGTAAAAATTGCAAGCGACAGAAATCGCCTGCGACTCGTACATATTATCCACCTGAAGCTTACGTATTATTCAAGCATTTCATTGGCTGTTCGGGAAAAGGCTTTTCCATCGTAACATTTCCAAGAAATCTGACGGCCAATTTTAAATGAAATTTCATTCTTAAACTTCTAAACATCCCACAATATTACTTTTTACACTGTCGTATAGAGAAAAATATGTACTTTTAAATGCAATTTGTTTGAAAGCTGTATCTCAATTTGTTTCTGAGTTATTATATTTTTTTGTAGTTTTTATTACTTTTTTGTCATAGTGGCAACACTCTGTTGTCCATCTCTATTGAAAGTAAAGGGAAATACAGATTACTGTATAGACCAATCAGAAAACGAATAAAATGATGATTAAACCAATAAAAACCTTCAGATATGCTTTTGATTTCTTACCCTGACGAGGACAATAACCATTTTTCCAAATGGTTAATAAATAAAGTAATTAACTAAAAAAGGTCTAAAAATGAATTTCGGTTAACCGAGAGTTTCGGTTAAAAGTGTTTCGAATAAAAGAGGTTCTACTGTACTTTAAAAACATGTGAAAGAGAAATTTACTAAAACATGTACTTTTAAAATATAGTGGTGCGAATAGAATATAAAAGTATATGGGTATATATAAAGCTTGGATGGCTATTTGCCGACAATCGACAGCAAAGGGTTAATATGTTCAAACTAGAAACGTAACCCATTCAGGGGCAAGCAATTGTGCTTCTGTAATCTGAAGTTCACATTGGAATTTTCGAAGAATATTTGAAAATAAGGAAATGCAATTTTACAACATTTTTTCACCTAAGATATAAAACTAAATTTTAATTGGAAAATTTCTGGTGCAAATCTTGATTAAAATTTAGTGGGATATTGTATGAGGGGTTCACAACCACAGTGGATCAAGTCTATTTTGAAAAAAAAAAATGACATAGTCCATTTAGGTACATAAAATCAGTTTTACTCACTCCCACAGTGAACCAAGTCTGTAAACACATGCCATATGTGAGACAATATGTGAAAACAGGCTTGGTTCACTGTGGGAGTAGATAAAACAATTTTATGGAGCTTCTAAATGGGTTGGGTTGATTTTTGCCGGCCGATTATCTACTCGAGGGATATAGGCCCGAGGGGGTCTTTCTAAGGTAACCTAACTCGTGTTTACGCATGGAAATCCAAGGTCCGATGAAAACCATGAAAGCTCCAAACGATTAGGCCGATGGGTGCGATTTGGTCCTTCTAAATGGACTATCTCATTTTTTTTTTTTTTCAAAATGCACTTGATCTACTATGATTATGAGCTCCTCATATATACTACCGCCCCTCAACGGATTAGATTAGTAAAAGCATACTTCCAACCACCGACTATTCTTAAGTAAAATGTGGTTCAATTTGACACTTGTTAAACATATTTCGAGCCAGAAAATTTATTTGATACTTTTATTTACTTAATTTCATGTTTCTACAGGAAAGTTTATTTGATTTTATTTCGAAAAAAAAAATTCTACTTCAAAACGTCTAACTCGGATAAATTATACGATATCCATTATACGGTAGAATAGTAGAGGGTAGGCAGTTATGGTAAAGGATGTAAAAGAAATATACTTGGAAGTGGTTTCTTATATAGAAAACTTGAAATTTTAAATCAGAATTTTTTTTTAACGGATCCCAATTATAATATAGAAGACTTCTTCTATAGAAAACTTGAAATTTTAAACCAGAACTTTTTTTTTAGAAGATGCATATAATGGATCCCCATTATACATATACAGGGTGATTCATAAAAGATGGGCAGAACTTTAAGGGGTTATAGTACACTTAAAGACAAATAATATTAAATAGGAGACTAAGGGTCCCAGACGTATTCCCAAGGAGATAGGGGGCATTAAAGTTTAGGGTCCGAAATTTCAAATGATTATAAAACTTGGAAAAATTGGTCGATTCGTTTGCGGTTTTTGCAAAAAATTTTCTTTATGCCAGTATTTTCTTGAAATAAAATTTTAAAGTTCAATTTCAAAAAATGCCGATAGGGGGCGCTTTAGACTTTGGAGTAACAAACAACTATTTTTTAACGTTATTTTTTGTATTTCTTTAAATGATTTCGAAAGCTTAGACTGAAACTTAAATTTTGATCTAAAAATCTGAGTCCTAACGAGTAGTTAAGTAGCGTAAACTGAAATTTGAAATTTGAAACCCTTCTCCCCCCAGAACAAAAATCAGTTATTCCCGATCTTTGTGTCGTAGATTAGGCTCTAACTACTGCCGCGTTTTGCTAAAATTATTCTTTATGTCAGTATTTTCTTGAAAATAAATTTTAAAGAAAATTTTCAAAAAATTCCGATAGAGGGCGCTTTAGACTTTGGAGTAACGAACAACTATTTTATACCGTTATTTTTTGTGTCTCATTAAATGCTTTCTAAACCTTAGACTTAAATTTTCAGCCCAAAATCTGAATCGTTAGACGTGGTTAAGTTTCTGGGGAGAGGGGTTTGAAATTTCTACTCCTGAGCACAGTTCAGTTTACCATGTCCACACATTGTGTGCTGTGATACGAGGTAAAAAGACACAAATTAGGATTATGTTACCAAAGCATATTTATTAACATGTAATTACAATAAATGTTCAAAATTGTGACCACCAGAGGTTATGCACGCAGAACAACGGCGAAGAATGGAACGGCGAACATTCGCGAAAACATCAGGCTTTTCGAGCACTTCCCCTACAGCGGCGGAAAGTCTGGCGACCAGTTCCTCGGGGGATTCAATGGGTGTCTCATACATAAGAGCCTTCAATCGTCCCCAAAAAAAGAAATCGAGGGGTGAAAGATCTGGCGAGCGAGCAGGCCAAGCAACAGGACCACCTCGACCAATCCATCTGTTCGGAAATGTGATGTCCAGATAGTTGCGGACGTCTCGTACGTAATGGGCTGGCGCTCCATCGTGCTGGAACCACATGACCCGCCGGATGCGTGGAGGAACAACGTTTAACAGGTCTGGCAGCACATGTTGCAGAAATGTGAGGTATGTTTTACCGTTGAGGCGTTCAGGAAGAAGGTGCGGTCCGATTAGGTGGTCTCCGAGGATTCCTGCCTAAACATTGATGGAAAAGCGTCTCTGATGAGCATGTGGATACGTAACATGTGGATTGACATCCGCCCATACATGTGCATTGTGTGTGTTAAATGTACCTTCACGTGTGAAGGTACATTCATCGGTGAAAAGCACAGTTCGTCCAAAATGTGGATTTAGCGCGTTCTGCTGCAGAAACCAGCGGGCGAATTCAATACGATTTGGATAATCCCCTGGAGACAGTTTCTGGACTCGTTGCACATGAAACGGGAGCAAATGTTCATCCTTCAGTACCCTCCAAGTCATGGACTGTGAGGTATCCACCTGCCTAGCCACTGTTCGTGTACTTGTACTTGGCTGCGCCGCTACTACATCCAGAATGGCTTCTGCAACAACTACTGATTCGTCCTTTTTTGCACGACCTGCATTCGACCGGGAAGCGAGAAATGATCCCGTCTCACACAACTGTCTGTGCAAGCGCTCGAAAGTTTTGCGGTTAGGCAACCGCCTGTTGGGAAATCGCTCTCCGTACATTCGTTGTGCCTCTGCACCATTTCCATCTGCCGCTTCGTAAATTAAATGCATCTCAGCCTTTTCCTTATTCGTGAAGGGCACCATCTTCCGATTCATTACTACAGCGACTTACACTTGACTCACCGTTCAGTGGTTTTTATGCCTGAATCGTGTCGAAATTTTGCATACGTGTTCTTCTTCTTCCCCATTTGACATTTGCATACTTTCTGTTTCCTTCTTCACCCGGTGACTAGCGTCAGGAATGGAGCTTTAACATTTGCATGAGCGACGTTTCCAACTGTACCAGTGCCTTTATGAGTGAATTCCGACTATGCAGTCCTTGACGAAAGTTGTATTTTTGCCTCGTATCACAGCACAGAATCGTTGGGCATGGTTAAGTAGTGCAAACTGAACTATGTTCAGAAGTTGAAATTTGAACCCCCTCCCCTCGCTACTGAACCACGCTCAGCGATTCAGATTTTGAGCTGAAAATTTAAGTTTAAGTCTAAACTTTAGAAAGCATTTAATGAGACACAAAAAATAACGGTATAAAATAGTTGTTCGTTACTCCAAAGTCTAAAGCGCCCTCTATCGGAATTTTTTGAAAATTTTCTTTAAAATTTATTTTCAAGAAAATACTGACATAAAGAATAATTTTAGCAAAACGCGGCAGTAGTTAGAGCCTAATCTACGACACAAAGATCGGGAATAACTGATTTTTGTTCTGGGGGGAGAAGGGTTTCAAATTTCAAATTTCAGTTTATGCTACTTAACTACTCGTTAGGACTCAGATTTTTAGATCAAAATTTAAGTTTAAGTCCAAGCTTTCGAAATCATTTAAAGAAATACAAAAAATAACGTTAAAAAATAGTTGTTTGTTACTCCAAAGTCTAAAGCGCCCCCTATCGGCATTTTTTGAAATTGAACTTTAAAATTTTATTTCAAGAAAATACTGGCATAAAGAAAATTTTTTGCAAAAACCACAAACGAATCGACCAATTTTTCCATGTTTTATAATCATTTGAAATTTCGGACCCTAAACTTTAATGCCCCCTATCTCCTTGGGAATACGTCTGGGACCCTTAGTCTCCTATTTAATATTATTTGTCTTTAAGTGTACTATAACCCCTTAAAGTTCTGCCCATCTTTTATGAATCACCCTGTATTATATAGAAGACTTCTTGCATAGAAAACTTGAAATTTTAATACAGAATTTTTTTTTAACGGCACCCCATTACACGGAAGAATAGTAGAGGGTAAGCAGTTACGGTAAAGGATGTAAAAGAAATATACTTGAACTTAACTTTTTATAAAGGAAGCTTGAAAATAATTGTGGCGTTATGTGTTGGCTTCAGAGAACAGATTTTTTTTTAAACTTACGGTGATCAAAGTGGAAAAGGTCTTTGACATCTAACAATTAAATAATACAGGTAACAAGAAATGAGAGCAGGTGGTCAAAACAGAAGCCTCGTCGGAATCTTTAAGCGTCTGAGAAAGAGGGAATGTATTTGAATTACGTTATAAATTATTTAATGAATCGCGAGTTTCAAGCTACGTTTTATGGTTTTTTCCAGAAATTAACCCGCCCCTTTAATACTGATCTATATCTCCCTTTTGAATATTAATTAGTAGAATGATTCATTAAGTGTTTAACAAGAACTACTTCATCATGCTTAACAATATACTGCTTTGAGCAGCAGTTTATTTTAATTTATCTATTCGACGAAATAGTTAAAATTAAAACATCAACAAAAGAGTGAAAAAAAAAACTGATTATATTTACATTTTTTAAACAACCTTTTCAATAAGATGTAAAAGATTTTACTTTCAGTTTATATGCACAGTCAGAGTAAAGAAAAAAAAACGATACATCTGCTTTTATTGGCATATCGTCTACAATAAAAATCGTTCTAAATTGTCATTTGACTGGGAATGATGTCTTCTTTGAGAGTATGAATGCTATTTTCGAATATACATAGTGAATATAATTAAGGTTTACCTACTAAGAGCTATCTGTATTCGAAAATATTCGATAGAAAGCGTCTAAATGAAGGAATGCGGGCTTTCAGCTGAAAGGAAAATTAATTTCAAAAATGGACACCAGAAGGCGTATTATTGATCTCTTTTCATTGATTTAACAAAATATAAGCGTATACACTGTATAATTGGTTTATTAAGACAAATACTGTTCAGTGTTTTTACCTTTATTTCCAAGTACTGTTTGAAATAGCAAAATAACATGTTCAACAGACGCGCGAAGCAAATTCTTGGGAATGTTAAGGGCGTAATGGGAAATACTGTCCTAGAATTATGTTAATATTCCATTTGCAGACACTGCACTTCTGGCAATGTTTTTAAAAGCTCAAACTTCCGCAAAGCTTCTGGTGTGGAATCACCATTTTTATTTATTTATTTTTATTTTTAAACTCTCTCCAGAAAGGCACGATGTGCCCAACATTTTCCGCTGAAAAGTCGTGAGAGTGAAGCGAAGAGATTCATTGCGTGTTTTTATTTAATATTTTAACTGTGGGCGAGCAGATAGATCACGTGGTTGCTAGAACTTGCTTGTATATAAGCCAAATTTTATATCAGAGGAAGCCCTCTAATGGCCATTTTTGAAATTACTTTTTTTTCTGCTAAATGTATTTCGCATCTACTGTTGCCTGCTATCTCTCGTGAATCAGGGCTCCAAATGCTCTGGATACCACTAATTTCTTACAGTATATTTCGCCATCATTAATCGCAGGTAGTTATACCATTAGATAAGGCGAAGAAAATTACTTTAAATAATGGTGTCCGAAATACTTGGATCCCCTGTTTACGCGAAACATCAGAATTCCGCGGAACACTATTCGCATTCCTTCATTTAGGCAATGGAGTTATGAATAAAGAGGAGGCGATATATAGTGTACTGTCTACCAGTTGCGAGTGAAGTAACTGAGGAGGTTGTCACAAGATGGCGACTGCTTTTTTAAAAATCGGATTTACAGTTTCAAAACACCGCCGGGGCAAACTTATTTAAGCGTCTTATTCATGGAAACATTTTCTCATAAATATTTTCTGGTGTCAGTTTGACAAGTAAAACTGTCAGATTGCATCACCGGTTGTCACAATATAGCAGAAACGAAGGACCTAACTATCGCAAAAGTAAACTTGCACCACTTAAATTTAAAATATTTTTTCTGCCATTATTTAAGACTGAAATTTTGCATAAATACCGCCTCCATATAAGGAGGAAATTTCTATATACATTTACTAGTCCCGGGGAAATGTACATTTTACCTTGCAAAAAATCGGGTAGAAGATTTTTTTTCTGGCTTGTTTATAATGATGCCAACATGGAAAAAACAAGTTTTCCAACAAAATTTCTTAAGGCTAAATTTTCTGTGGCCAAAAAACAACAAAATTTTGGGACTTTTTTTTATTTTTTTTAAATATCTCGATACCTGTTGCCGTAGCATGATTTTTGTCAATTACAATATTAAAGAGGACAAAATTCTCTACAACTTTCATATTTACAACTTTTTTATACACTCAACAGCAAGCGCAATACGCCGTTTCAAAAATAAGACAATTTTTTCAATTTTCTTAAAAACCGTGAAAACGTAGTTCTCCCCCGGTTATTCATATGTTTCCCACGGATTTAATTTAATCACGTATGTCAACTTCTAAAAATTAGTAGCAGTAAATTAATTATTATTTGCACACCCACGTCTTTATTTTCATCACAACATACATTTTATATTCAATAAAATTATATAATTTTAAAAATAGGATAGTGTGTAGATGAATGAAACAATTTTCGTATCGACAGTAATTTTAAGTGTGTATAATGTTAATTTCAAAGCATTGTTTAAAAGAATACTTTAGTATTTAATAACTTATTGGTACTATAGTTTCAATGAAGAAAGAATTTTTGTTTAATTTTAATAATTTTGTAATTGTAATAATTTTTATAATGCATGCATATTTTTCCAGGAAACAATGGGATAGATATGAAAATTTGCGAAAAACATACTTTATTCCACATATTACACACTTAACATACAATGGTATATTTTATTTACCAATTATTGATAACATATATTTTAATGCTTTATTTTTTAAAGATAGTAAACATTGGATTATACTTCCATATAAAATGGGGGAGGGGAGGCACTCAGAAAATAAATATATTTTATGTAAGAAATGCTTTTACCTTATAAAATAGCTACAATAAAAATGACGACAGGTTATTTCACTAACTGATGTTATACATGTATCTCCTGTAAAATTTAAAAATTTTGTCAATAACATATTTGAGATCACTATAAAAATATTTAAAAGATTAGTTTTAATAAATACTGTCAGTTTTTTCCTACTTATATCAATAAATAGAACAAGAGATTATATCACTTTAGCATGAAAAAATATATAAAACTTTAAGATTATCTATTAACTGCTTTAAAGCTTAAACAGAAAAACTTACTTCGATTGTTGAAAAATACACTTTGTGGAATATTCTAATTTTCTGTATTATGCACTGGTTTGAAACTATGTCTGTTTAATGATCTCAGTGATAGCATTTATCGAATGAAATACCAATTTATTTATGATTGCAGACCATATAAACATTTTTATTTTGGCATTGATCCACTGTCGCATTCAACTCCACTTTTCCTACACAATAATAAAGTAAAGTACGCAACATGACTTAATAAGCTAAATGAAAAAATATATTTTAATAATAATAATTTTTTACAGGCTGTTTAACAATATTTTTTTTCTCTTTGATGACACTGTTGTAGGATCATTAGCGTCCCGTTTCAAAAGAATATCATTATCCTGAATAAACGAGGTATCTGCAAAAGAAATTTACAAAAAGTATTTTACTAATTTCTAATAGCCGAATTATTTTAAAATTTAAATGTAATCATGAAATACGTAATGCTGAACTGCGTAACCAGCTTTATCTAATATTGATTCATTAAAACCTTTAAAAGGAAACCCAAAATATTCCGCTTTATACAGGTTTCCCTCTCAGCAGTTGCAATTGCTAGTATTCTTTCTGTACTTTTTTCATTTGAGACAGGATTCCGTTATCCTATTTTAATGCATTTGTTTCAAATTTTCTTTTGGTTTAACATGTAATTTTTTCATTTAAAACAGGATTCTGTTATCCAGTTTTAATGCATTTGGTTCAATTTGCATTTTCTATTTTCCGGCTGTGAGACAATTTTAACCAAATTTCACACTATAAATTTTTTGGTATCAAACGACAAAAAAATCTTTATTTGGCGCCCCTTCGCCTTCCACCAATTTGGCGCCCGGGACACATGCTCCCTCTGTCCCCTCTAGTTTCGGTCCTGATATATATATATATGAAATTTGGATGAAAAAGTCTCGCAGCCGGAAAACTGACCAAAAAATAAAAAATAATAAAAACTGTAATAAAAATAGAAAAAGTAAACACTAATACAGTTGGAATTCAACGCCAGCACTTCTAAGCCCCTCAAAAAAAAAGAAAAAAAGTCATTTAAAACTACTGAATTGCAAACGAGAAATTGTAAAAGGAACGCTTCCATAGGTTTAACCTTAGCATTCCAGTTTCTTCGCGTGAGTAGAGAAGTCTCACGCGAAAACATTTGCACGCTCATGTTAAACCTACAAAAGTGTTCTTTTCAGAATTCTTGATTGAATTTTAATATTTATTTATTTTTTCATCTGATATTGAGGTCGATATCTAACGATGTCTTTGTATGACTAATTTAGTCTCATAATTCATATAACTATGACATTAAACGCCTCAATACTACAACTATCATAAAATTTTTGAAAATAAAATCTTCATATACGGAATCCGGTCCTTAAAGAAAAAATTATATATTCTTAAGAGAAAGAATATGACCAGTTATACCTCCTAAGATGGAAACCTGTTTAAAGCGGAATATATTTCGGTTCGGTTTTCAAGGTTTTAATGAATCCATTTTTGAAAAATCTGATTACGTATTTAATGATTACACACTTAAAATTTTCAAAATATGGCTATTAGAGATTTATTAAAATAATTAACGAGGGGTGGGGCAAAATATGCATGAATTTTTATGTTCAAAAAATTCATGCATATTTTGCCCCCCCCCCCCCGAAAGGCTAGTTTTGGTCCTCAAACACATAATTTACTGCTACCAATATATAGAAGTTGACATACATGATTAAATCCGTGGGAACCATATGAATAATCGGGGGAGAACTACGTTTTTCACGGTTTTTAAGAAAATTGAAAAAATTGTCTTACTTTTGAAATGGCGTACTGCGCTTGCTATTGGGTGTATCAAAAAATTGTAAATATGAAAGTTGTAGAGAATTTTGTCCTCTTTAATATTATAATTGACAAAAATTATGCTACTTCAACGGCTATTGAGATATTAAAATAAAATCGAAAAAAGTCCCAAAATTTTGTTGTTTTTCGGCCACAGAAAATTTAGCCTTAAGAAACTTTGTTGGAAAACTTGGTTTTTCCATGTTGGCATCATTATAAACAATTCAGAAAAAAAATCTTCTACCCGATTTTTTGTAAGGTAACCCCCCTTTTTTTGTACATTTCCCCTGGATTATACTGGTGGAGGCTACAGCTACAGAAAGCGGTTACAGTTGAAGCTTCACTATTTTAAGGATATGTCAGTTCTTTTTTATTAATAGTTCCATGATTTAGAAGCATTCTAAATTTCATATTTTCTGATGAATAGTTTAGACTACAGACAGCTCTGAGTAGGTGAACTTCAATTATCTACCCTGTACATAATAAAAAATGCCACTAAAATACTTTGATCATCGATTTTTCAAATACTGGTCCGCAGTTTTCAGAATTCTTTGGATCTAATCAGCTGTTAAAAGTATATAGCTCATGTATTTTCGTTAAATCTGTATGGTGTTAGAAGAGGTTAACACTTGTAGATGCTAATGTTAAATTCAAGTGGCAAACTTTAGTTTATATCTTCCCAATAAATCAAACAGTTTAATTTTTTTTCAGCGAGATACATTAAATGACACGAAATTATTATGCGTATTTTTTTACTCAAAATCATAAGTTTATTTCTGAAAATTAGAAATAAATTCGTATTAATAAACTATACATTTTGAGTTACAACAATTTTTAGATAAACAGAATGGGTATCATCAAAAACATGGGTGAGTAATGTTAGAGTTTTGCAATAATTATTTTTTCGAGATATAGAGAAATTTGACTTTTCGAAAGTCTAAAAGGACCGTATTCTGTTACCGTTGAATCACACATAAAAAAATTCAGTTTTGAAACCATAAAATTTATATGAAAAATTCTTTTAAATAAAATTCGAATAACTGTATTCATTGAAACGTAATTCATTCATAATTTACCTCTAAAATTATCTTGATTTGACTCTAAAATGTTTTCTATGAGATCTTAATTTAATTTTCCTAATTTTTATCATCTGCACTTAATATATATATATATTTTATAAATCTATGAAGTTTTAATAAAAAAGTATATAAACTACATTTTTCTGGACTAAAGACACCTTTATTATAATTGTATTGTAAAATATCTAAGTATGAAGGCAGGTTTATTATTCATTTATTTATTTATTTATTTTTACTGGTTGTAGTTAAAAGTAAATTTTTAAAGTAGATTGAGGAAGGGTGATGCCAGTTTGCATCTTTTGGACAATAACTGTATGTAACGTCAAAAGGACTAAAACGAATAAAGAAACAATGTTGAGGAACCTACTTTTATTTTCTTAAGAGTTTTATTTTCATGTCAAATGTTCCATATTCTTAGAGGATTTTAATATTTTATTTTAAAAATTAAATACCATTTTAAAAGGATGTACAGTAAAAAGCGTAAACAATAATTTTTATACTCTTGCAGTATAGCGATTATATTTCCACCCTTCTTATCATATTAAATAATAATTATACAGTGTGCTCATAAAAAAACTTCCCCGATATATGTACCCCTAGCGACCTAACCGCTCAACCAATCGAAAGGAAATTTCAGATTTAGTTATTTGAAGGTATGCGCTCCAGACCGTGATGATTTAGAACAATAGAGCTCTCACGGTTAAGGTTACAGTGAATAAATTTCGCAATTTTCTAATGGCAACACCCTTTTTTTTGCCTGCGCAAATTCATCAGCGTATTGAAAAAAAACCATAAATGGCGTTGGAACGATACACGTATGACTAAAATTGCCGGTGTAATATCGTGGCACTCAATCCTAATCAGCTTTTATGTAACGTAATATTCAGCACACTAAAACAAATGATTAAATTTTTATTTTCACTATGTGTTCACAAACACAACTGAAAAACACATTTTATAAGAAATCTTAGAACATTAACCCTTACCGGCGCGGTGTCCTTAATAAAGGACACCTAATTTTATTTCCAAAACTGACAAACGGCACCAAGAATATTTAACTAAAATTTTCCTATTATAATGTACATGAAAATAAGCAAGTTCTTATTTTCTAGTAAATTCGTTTATAAATTGCGGTGTCAGTCCATTATTTCATCAGTTTATAAACAGAATTACTCCGCGCCGGTAAGGGTTAACTCAGTTCACAAGTGAAAAAAAAAAAAAAATCGGCTACTGAAAAACATGTCTTGTAGTTCCTCGCATTGGTCTTTTTCGCAAGTGTTTTACGCCAGCAATTCTCATCGCTCGTGTATCATTCCAACGCCATTTATGTTTTTTCAACGTGCTGATGAATTTGCACATGAAAAAAATGGGTGTTGCCATTCGAAAATTTCGAAATTCTTTCACTGTAACCGTAACTGTGAGAGCTCTGTTGTTTTAAATCATCACGATCTCGAGCGCATACCTTCAAACAAGTATATCTAAAATTTCTTTTCGAATGGTTGAGCGCTTAGGCCGCTAGGGGTTCATATACCGGGGAAGTTTTTTTATGACCACCTGCACATCCCATTTAATATAAAATAACAAGGCACATTACTCAGTTTATCTTTTTAAAATTTTTTCAATAAGCAGATAATATCACCTCTATTCTGTCCAGATCATTTTATGCTTTTTGTCGCTCTGAGATAGTATAGGTTTCACAAGAGTGGGAACACTTTTTTAATCATTTAAACATTCTATACCCGTTTGGCTTGTAAACGATATTTGATCATTTTTGAGAATTTCAAGAAGTTAATCAAGAAAATTCAAATGACTAACTAAACTAAATAAAAACTAATAAAATCTAAAATGATTTTTCAAGATGTATTTTGCTTACATTATGGAAAGGTGTTGGCGTGGAAGTGTAGATGTAAATGTAAAAGTATAGCTACAATAGCGGACGTAGTTATAGATGTGCGTAGATGTAGTTGTAGATATAAATATTATTTATTAAAAATATTTCTTTTTTTTATGTTATTCAGTGCTCACTAATTTTTAAGATGCAATATTTAAAAAGGCATGTTTCACTTACTGTTATATATTTTTATTTCTTTTCAGATTCATAGCGATCAAATGCCGTTCCGATGTGACTACTGCCAAAGGCTTTTCAAGCACAAGCGCAGTCGTGACCGTCACGTCAAGCTACACACGGGTGACCGGAAGTACCGGTGCACGCAGTGTGAATCCGCCTTCAGTCGCAGTGACCACTTGAAAATTCACATGAAGACACACGACAATGGGAAACCGTACCAGTGTGCCGTCTGCAACCGTGGATATAACACTGCGGCAGCTCTTTCCTCACACATGCAGAATCATAAAAAAGCTGAAGCATCACTCAGTCAACAAGGCGCGACGGCAACGACTGCTAATAATGATACGCAGGTAAGTTTAAACCAGCCACACTCAATCTTTTTTCTTATGACCACAAACGTATATTTGCTACGTTAGGTAGACCACAGCACTCTAATATATACAAAAAAAAGAGGGGGAAATTAAAATAGTAAGATAAGAAAAATAGTACAACATAGAAATATAAAGAAACTAATATAACTAGTAATTGCTATGTATTAACTATAAAATGCTAACATATAATAATAAATAATATGCAAGTGGTGTCATTAAGGTTACTTGGGGCAATTGGGCCATGATTTTACAATGTGACTCTGGAGATTCTGGCAATTCAGCTTCAAAAAGTTAATGTTCTTTTGAATTAAAGTCTGAACTTTTGTAAATGTGTTCAGTTAGGTTCCTTCTATCAGATAGAAATATTCAAAATTACATTTTAATATTTAAAAATAAAAAAAAAGTATGCATATTTCATCTTTCTTTCCTCATGGGTTCAGTTGCCCCATAAAAATGGGGTAAGTGGACCAGGAGGGTCTATGTTCCACACGTGTTTATTTTTTTATATTGGATATCAGGTCCTGTTTGAAAAAGTGTAAGCAAGTTAAAAGAATTTAAACCAGGCTTATCACGTAAATTATAAATCAAATAATGGGCGTTGTAAGGGAAAGCTTTGCTGTCAATTTGTCTAAAAAAAAGCACTAAAAGTGAAATTATTACATTTATTTATACCAAAAACATAACAATTAAGTAAGTAATTATGTACTTCAGTAATATAGCTAATAAGTATAAAAGTTACATGGGTATTTTAACCCCTTCGGGACGAGCGCCTTTTACCGAATTTTTAATCTTTAATCACCGGTTTTTTAAAACAGAAATTTTTGCCCAATTGAATCGGGAAAATGCTCGGATTACATAAGGCAAAATTTACAATAAAAGTTTACTGGTGAGAATAATCACCGATTCTGAGCACCTTACGCGGCACGAATACTGGTCGCTCGTCCCGAAGGGGTTAAGGAAAAAATAACAAGGTAAATCTATGAACAAACGGCTACGTAAGTACTTACGTACTTCATCTGTTATCGTACAATTTCAAGGTTTGGCTATCTCGCTTTCAGGGGCAAGGTACTTGTATTCGTATAATGTCGAAATAATGAAATGACACCAGTATTTACAAGAGAATTTATTTGTAAACAAGCAAAAGTATATTTTCGCGTACTTAATAAAGGTGAAATTTTCATTATGAAATTCCGGTGCCAATGTGGCAAATAGGGATTAAACTTATGTGAGGCCATAACGGCATCACCGCCCTTCAAGGGGTTAAGAAATTTGGTTTGAAACCACCCAATATGCTTTTTTTTTAATTTTATTGCGTAATTTTAATAAGGTATTCTATAATTTTCTTTATTGTGAGCAAAAAACAATGAAAAAATTTATTTCCCATAGTAAGAGAAACTCAAAAAAATTATTTATAACAATTGGGATAACTGGATCCAACATGGTCCAGTTACCCCTGATATATGTCCCAATTACCCCATTCTTGAAAAATTTATGGAGTAACTGGGACACCGTGCTTACATTTGAAACACGAAGTAAATATGTATAGATACCTAATAATATTAATGTAGTTATATGTCTAATCTTTTTTTAAAAAGATTGTTTAATAAAAGTACTTACAGTATTTTAATAAAAAGCCGAGGAAGTTTAACCAAATGACGTTGTTTTTTAAAAAAAAGAAACGTAAACTTTCGACAACCTATCACAGCAAAGAGAGAGTTATGATTGAGTTGACACATGTTTTAGGAAGAAGAGATGAAGGGGCATTGTTTACAAAAGCTAAAGCTTAAAAAACATCAACTTTTTTTTTATAAAATAGCCTATGGCCCAGTTACCTCGTGGGTCCAGTTACCCCAACTAACCTTATAGGCAGAACACCGCCTCATGAATACTAGGCCTACGCGCTGACACAAAAATGGCGGCTGTTGTAGGCGGATTTTTTTAAGCGTTTGTACTATTCCCTGAATTTGTACAAAAGTATTTTATAAAAGTTTTGTTTTACTTATTTAATCTAAAAAAAAAAATGAAGACGAAATCTTTTAGAAATTATTGGTATACAAATTCAAGGGACAGTACAATGCTGAAAAATATCCGCCTACCACAACCGCCATTTTTGTGTCAGCGCGCATGCCAAGTATTCGGGGGGGGGGGGCGGGGATGAATGTGATCTACATACAATAAACAGATTGGTCGATCTTAGGAGAGTGATGCACAATTCCAATTCAAAGAATGCGCAATACACAGAAAGTGAAACTGTTTACAATCGTGCATACTATAAATTCAGAAGTTAAAAAGTTCTAAAGTTAAAGAAAACTAATTTCTGTTCGAGAACCGAATCAGATCATGCTGGATTTTCTTGTTCGAAAACCGAATTTTTCAAGAACCGTGGTTCTACTGTTAAACAGATTTCAGATTTCTCAAGGATTTTTGAGATAAATTTTTAGATGGTTAGGCTCCAACATACGAATGAATTTTTAAAATTTTACGCTTTTAAACTTTACAGTTAGAATTGCTTAGACAATTCTAAAAAAAAAAAAAAAAAATTAAATTATCATTAAAGACACATTTACAATTACACTAAAATTTATCGTTATAAACAGATTAGTTTTATTACTGGTAGCTATTATTATAGATTGCTATTATTAAATCGGTTACAGAATAAATCTGCCGTACCAATTATTTAAAATGATGCATCGTTGTTCTAGACTAACTAATCACTCAGCGGGTAAGATCTAAACAAATGAATAGTATTTTTATTGTTTTGTATTTTGCCATCAACAAGACTTAAAAAATCAAGTTGAAATAACTACTAAAAGCTCACGCCGCTTTCAAATTCTTCATTTTCTCTACAATGACAGCTGCTCACTCTTTCGTTCTACAAATCTCTGTTTCGTGAATATGAGAAAAATAAAGCGACTTTTTAACTCTCTGTTATTGCCCATTGGCAGTCTACCGCAGCGTTCGACCACCAACAGGTTTCCTGACCATTAGCACCCAAATGGGACTCCACCAAATGAAGAATCTCTCGCATCTGTTTTGTGTTGGTTAATGCCCAACATTTGGGGCTGTCTCTCATTTTCTAGCTTCTTTTATGATGTCTCACATCTTCTGAAAAGTTATGTTCAGTCGTAAATTAAAAAAAAAATTCATTGGCAGACATTATTGTTCGCAAAGGATTGTGAAAAACTTCCGAAGTTTAATCAGCCCTGGGTCATTTTTTTTTTCGTGTTCCGTTTATCCTACAGATGTTTTTTTTTTTTTTTTTTTTTTTTTTTTCAAACTATTCGTGCAGTTGTTCTCGACCCATTTCTTTTCAAAAGACATGACTGATGTTGTGTCTTTCAGCTACTTTTGCATGATGTAGCGACAGGGTAGATGAAAACATACGTAATTAGCAATGGTTTATTGCTAACCATATATTCACCTGTTTCACAATAACGCTGTCTAAAAAGTCATTCGAGACTCTAATGTTTATTTTGACAAGAAGACTAGAAACATGTATGTCTCTCAAATCAATCTTCATTTGTATTTATATGAAATAATATGGAAGATTAGTAATTTGCAGTTTTTGAAGAAGATATGGACACAATACGATATATGAATATAGAGTTTATAGATTTCGTAACTATGAAATCGCTTCTCTAACAAAAGAAAAATTCTATTTGGTTTAAAACAGATAATTGCAAGGTATATAAATAATATATTTAATAGTAAATGAAGCATAAAATTTGGTTATCTTACTATATCGTTTACAAAAGACAGCCTCATTCTCAAAATTCTACCTATTTCAGATTAATGTATTTTATCAATGTCAATTTATAAAAATATGTTCGATACGATTCACATTAAATATACCAAATATGCCATTTGATTGCTACTAAATCAAAATATTTCGATACCAACCAAATATTTTCTCATAAAATAAATAAAACTAAAATTATGCAAAAATAAGTTAAATTTTAGAATTAAATGGTTTTACACAAAAATTCTTGTGTGAAATATTTTCATAATATTGTATTTTATCTGTAACGAGCAATAGTGTATTGGCAACCTTACCTATTTAAAAATAATGCTATCTAAAAAGTCTTTCGAGATTCCAGAGTTTATTTTGACAAGAGCACTGGAAACATGTATGCCTCTCAAATCAGTCTTCGTTTGTATTTATATGAAATAATATGGAAGATTAGCACTTTGCAGTTTTTGAAGACGATATGGACACTATACGATATATGAATATAGAGACTATAGATTTCGGAACTATAATATCGTATCGCTAACAAAAAAAAAATCTTATTTGGTTTACTTAACTGCTGTTAGCGGTCTCACAGACCGCTGCTTTTTTCAATTTTTACAGTTTAACTTGTAATTTCTAGTTAACTATAGATACAGGTTAAATTTTGTTTCATTTAGACCCTAGTACTGTCACTAGAGACTTCTGAATAGGTGAATTTATTTTAAGTATAATAATCTTGTACAAAAAGTTTAGTACAGAAATAGTATTTTATGAGTAAATGTAGCCTGTTATTCATCTTTAGATTAAGCGGTCTCACAGAATCGCTCACAGTAGTTATGCAACAATTTTTGTCACAGCAGTTAAGGATTAAAACAAGCAATTGCAAGCTATACAAATAATTTATTTTATAGCAATTGAACCCTAAAATTTGGTTACCTTACTATTTCATTTACAAAAGACAGCCACATTGACAAAATGCTACCTATTTAAGATTAATGTATTTTATCAACATCAGTTTATAAAAATTTAAAAAAAATTGATTACATCTGCGACAAATTTCCAGCCTTATCAACCGCCAAAAGAAAAGATGACACCAAAATGAACCACATAGAGAATATAAAAGGAAAAGCGCGAGGCACAGCATGAGGGATTCAAAGAAACTTCCACACATAGAATAAAATTGTAAGGATTTTAAATACACAATATTTTACACGCTTAGCTATAAAAATGCATTAGCCAAAAGCTGAATGAATTGTTATGAAAATATATATATATATATCTATTTGCATCTGTTTTATAGTATCAGATTTTCGCAATATTTCGACATTTTAAAAATTTTACAATTTGCAATTTGCGATAAATTCTGACGTGATGGTACAAAATGGAGTTAATTTTCGGATTCAGCGATAAATACATAAGAATCAATTACCAAAAGCTAAGACACACAAACATCACATCTCTTTTATAGTATCAAATTTCTCTATTTTTTTTACTTTTAACTTTGAAATTTACGATTTGCGAAAAAAACCTGACGTGATGGTTAAAAATGAATGTTATTTTCGGATTCAGAGCTACAAACTACATAAGAATTATCAAAAGCTAAAAAACATGACACAACCCAAATTCTGCAGGCTTGTGTGTAATCTCTATTATTTAATGCAATGCATAAATTATCCTTCGAGGGATTATATTTATTAAAAATTGAACGAACTTTTAATTTTTAAATGGTAACTTCTACTTTTGGCACGAAGTTCTTTGGATGAAGGTAGCACGGAAAATGATACAGTTTTTTCATTATTTCTTAAATCTTTATAGAATTATAAGAGGTCAATTTTTGAGTAAATACACGTGAAACAATTTATATCTTGCCAAAAAAATCATCGGATAGGAATTTGCCTTTTTTAAGGAAATGTATTGAATAGACTCAGACATATTCGATGCATTTTTTCGATTCAAAAGCTATTTTCGATTATAAAAATTACTAATAAATTCCTATCTAAAAAATTATGAATTATGACCTATATCAGAGTTGCCAAGTCTCCGGCTTTTTGCACACCACTATTATCTTAGAGAAATTGCTGTTGTTTGAAATCGACAAAATGTTCCAATTAAATAAAAGAACATTTTCTGTATTAAAATACTGGTATCCAAAAAGCCGGAGACTTGGCAGCTCTGCTATATTGATTTACATAAAATAAACCACTTTGTCCTAAACACGAATGTGTAAGTTTACAGCTCATTTCAGTCGCTAGTTTTCCAGATGTAGATAAATTTTACTTTTCGATGATTTGTCTATCTAAAGTTTGAAGAGACCTTCTCCATTTAAAAACATCCAGAAAAAAGAAAATATTACTCAGTACCTGGATTGTTTTTCTTTTTTTTTCTTTTTTTTTTTTTTTTAATATAAACCAAGTTTATTGTACAGGGTGTCATAATTAAACGATCCTAATTTAAAATTGTCTACAGACAAAACTATTGTTCATAAAGTTGTGAAATTTTGTGAAGACATAATAAAGGGATGGGAATTTGTTTAAGCAAAAAAATAAGTTCAAAATTTTGCCACCAGAGGGCGATTTTTAATAAATTAACACATTTAGCATTACGATAGTTTAGAAATTTTATTTATCAACTTAACCGGATTCTAAAGAAAGCATTTCACGACATGTTCCTAGCTTTTACCAGAACACACTGCGCTCAACTGTGAAACATGCTATCTTACTATCTCAGATGGTATCTGAAAATGATGACCGTCAAGCGGAACATGTTTAGTTATAACGAAATTTGTTAAACTATCGTAAATGTACGCTAAATGCCCGTCATTTCGTTAAAAAACGGCCTACAATTTTTTTTTCTTTTCGCTCAAACAAATTCAAATACCTTTATTATGCCCTCCACAAGATTTCACAACATTTTGAACAATAGTTTTGTCTGTAGATAACTTTAAAATAGGGTCGTTTAATTATGGGCACCCTGTAAATAAATTTCTAAACTATCGTAATGCTAAATGTGTAATTTATTAAAAATCGCCCTCTGGTGGCAAAATTTCGAACTTTTTTTTTTTTTTTTTTGCTTAGTAAAATTTTTTTTTCTTCAGCAGTTTACACTAAACAGTGGATTTCCTCGACCCATAAAAATAATTCTGAGGGATCCTTTCCACCTCTCTCTGTCCAGAGTAAACTCATCATTTAACCTATATCGCTCACCCGCAAGAAGACTGACACATCTCGCAAAAATTCATTTTGCGTTTTATTCTACTAATGGGTTTGTCATAGGTGTATCTTGCTACACAAACAGTTTCAAAAGTGAAATTTTACGGAAAACCCCTTTATTACGCTAAATGTCCATTTGTGACCACAGAAAAGGGGTGGATTGTGTGGGGAGGTAAAACTACCCTATTCCTGCCTGCAGAGGTTTTCTTTTACCTCTCCTGTGAAATTTACTTTTGTTGAGATGATCACTTTTCTTGCGGGTGAGCGATATATTCATTGTCTCGCGAATAAGTCAAGTCATCCTTGATCTGCCCCTCCTACGTTTGCCATCCGGACACCATTCAAAGATAATTTTAGGAAGGCGATCCTCTTGCATTCTGCGGACATGACCATACCATCTAAGCTCGTTATACTAGACTATATTAACAGCCGAGTGTATTAACAGTTCATAAACAAATTCCCATCCCTTTATTTTATGTCTTTCACAAAATTTCATAACTTTACGAACAATAGTTTTGTCTGTAGACAACTTTAAAGTAGGGTCATATAGTTATGGACACCCTTTATATTTAGAAAATCTGCATGATTTTTCTGGTAACTAGTTATGTGTTTCCGTTACTTTTTATTTTAAGATCTTAATTACATTTTTCAAAATTTATGAATAAATCCCTAACTCATTTTCTTTTAAATATATCTCTATGAACATTTAAAGAAAAGTATATAAACTGTAAATTTTCTGGACTGCTCTGATCCTACGAACTTACGAACTCAAATAAAGTGTTAAAAGTCGGTGTTGCCATTTTACAATTCAAAGTTGGAAATTTTTTTAACATGTAGATGTTCTCCGAATCCTAATTTGTGATCCCAGTCATCTGGTACCTGCATATTTTTTTCGTAATTGTTTACAGCAGAATTAGTAGGAATTGATCTTTTTTTTCTAGTTCTACTGCACCACGATGAATATTACAGCTGTGAAACAGCACATATCTGAAAGCTGCAATAAAAATCCCACCTTATAAAAAACACCCATTTGCTAACAAAATATTTAGTTTTATGAGTAAAACCGCATTTTTGAAATTAATTAATGGAACAAATTTATTTAGCAAAATGGTAGTTTAAAAAGTGGTTTTCGCGTTGAATTATCTACAAGCAAAGTTTGGATACATGGAAACAGGAGATTTTTTTATAGTAGGGGTTAAAATAAAACTATTATTATTTTCATCATGCATAATTCTGGTCTTTTAATCTTTGGAGTTCAGCGCTCCTCAACGTTTTTTCTTTTACGTTCCCTTTTCTTACGCTTTTCATTTCGGAGTACCCCATTTCTCATAAACACGTTCCCCTTCACCCAACTAGACTACGTAAAGATGATTTTATTCATTATTAACACATTGTATGCGGGCAATTTTTCGAAAATGAGCACTAAATTTACGTTCACAAATGCCATTGTAAATTAAAACCTGCTCACAACCAACAAGAAGCAAGCATCCTTGGATTACACCTTCTTTTTTCGTCCGTACAAAATTTCCGGTACCATTAATAATTTCTCTCCCGAACCCACCAAAACGTATTTTTACGTGTCCCGCATACAATGTGTTAATCTTCTTATCACAACCATATAATAAATCGGTACAAATCACATTGACATTTCTAACATTTTTTTTTTTTCGCCTTTTAAAGTTAATATTGCTTTTTATAATATTAGACAAACATTAAGAATAATCAATGTAGCATTAAAAGAAATTTTAACTATCTTACGATGATTATTATTAATAACAACTTTGCATCATGATATACAAATAATCAAAATGGAACAGAAAAGAGTGTTGCATAATGATTAATTGAAGTTTTCCGGAAGAGGGGGGAAATATATACGAGTACTCATGCAATATGCTTAGGAGTGGGCGGAGCTACTGACATTGCATTATCAATGAATTATTAGGTATAGTGAGTCTTTTCCCTCATTTTGAGTGTAACATATAAGATTTACACAAAAGACAAACTTTGTAATCTAACGCTATCAATTTCCTTTATGTATTTTCAGTTAAAACATTTTTGTGATTCATTACAGATATTATTTTAACGTACGCCCAGCTGGCCCGCCACGTAACCCCAGGGGTACGCACACATTCAAGGTTGAGAACCGCTCTGTTAGTTGAACTATTTTTTTCCTCTTTATAAAAAAAAAGCTTAAATTTAATATTTAATTACTAATTATTTCTTAATATAATAGAGTTTTTTTTTTTTTTTTTTAAGGGCCATTTAAAATGCGCTAAAATCTATATTTACTCCAGTATTGCCAGATTGGAAACTTTTTTAATTCAGATTATTTGACTTCACCACTTCTTTTAAAACAGTATAATTCACCTTATTTTTCAGAATTTTTAATCTATTTTGAAATAGGCCTAATATTTCTATTTCAAAAAAGCGGTGACATTCAAACAATCTATATTAAAAAAGTCCCGTCCCCAATCTAGCAGCACTGATTTAGTCCCAAGCTGTGCGTGTTTGAGAGAGTGTGCTGTTCTATTTCAAATAATACATTATTTGTATGGCAGTTGATTAACAACAGATTTTCTTAAAAATGATATTTTAGAAATAAATTTATGCTTAATTTCACATCTTTATTCGTCTTGAATTATGCCATTCATTCCTAGTCATGACATTTAGTATTTTCAATTTATTTTACTATTTTTATAAATACCAACAATGCTTTCATCTAGGAAGTGTAATACGTTACACAACTTGAAGACTTTATTACTAAAAGTAACAGCTATCATCCCGCGTAAGTCAGCTCACGTCTGAATGTTACATTAACGTTTCATGATTTCACAAGCTTTCTCAGCAACGGAAAATCCCGCCTTCAAGCTTTATAAAAGTCAGATCACGTACGCATCAATGTGCTGTTTTGCGAAGAACGCAAGCGCATTGTTTTTGTTCTTGTTAAAATTGACCCCAGCGTTAAAAGTGTCAAAAGACCATGATCTGAATTGCTGTTAAGTAGATTTTAAGATGAAAAATATACGATATCCCTCGACGTTTTATATTGCTTTTAAAATAAATATTTTTTGCGATACGCGGCTTAGATTGTTTCAAAAACTCGTGTATTAAGACATTTTTAAAGCTGTACTTAAATCATACAGACGTTGCATTTAGCCGCAATACTTTTCGTGCATGCATAAATTGTAATTTATAGTATATATTTTAATTTATAACGCAAATATCTAATTTGAATTTTTTTTATATACCAGTAAATATAATATAACTTTCATAAAACATTCCCAACATTTTTTGATGCACTAGAATCTTAAAGGATCAATAACCTGAAAATAATCAACTGAATACGTAAAGTGTTCAGGGTAAGAACTACAAAAGTCTTTTAGATTAATTTCTAGAACGCCTTTCATCATTCCGATAAGAGCTGAACTCTTGAATGTTTTCTACAAATCATTCGAAAAACTTTTTTTTCTTTTTTTTAGTTATGCAAAAAAATCAGATCTTAGATCGGGTGATGAAAATTAGACCACACAGAACTTTTATGAGTATCTAAATAAGTAATTTTTTAGAAAAAAAAACTTGGTTTCATAATATTGTTTCTTTATCTCATTGCACTGGTATATAGTTAACTCTTTAGTACGCAGCTTTGTATATATGCAAACAACAGTCTTTTGAATTTAATAGATTTTTTTATTGGTATGTACCTAATTTACACCAGAAAATTAAAATAGCAATATTTGCTTCACTTAATAACAGACATTCCGTATTTAAATAAAGTGAAATTAACCATTAAAATTTTCTGGTGTAAAGTCAGATTATCTGAACTACGTAATTTCTAGAACGTTTTCTATCATGGACAGGGTTCGTAAATATCATGATGTTTTCGAAATTATCAAAAATATCAAAAATATCCGATATTTTCGATATATATCCGATATTTTCAAAGCAGCCAACTTACCGCTAATAATAAATGTTTTTGAGCATAATATAAATTAGAAACTAATATATATTGCACTTAACACGAAAACTTAATCGAACAATATTTTAAAAATGAATTTTTCTTTTTTTTTTTTTTTTTACTTAGAACAAAATTAAAGATGAAAAAATCGAAAACAGTAACAATTTGCTTTATGCACTTAAAAAAAAAAAAAAAAAAAAAAAAAAAAAAAAAAAAAACTATAGCATTCAGCATCAAGATCAAGTATTAAAAAAAAATCAAATATTTTTAAAACAAAATTGTAAGTACAAAAAAGTTTTTTCATTGAAAAATTTTAACATAATTGTAAGTATAAAATGTCTTATTTCGTATTTCCTAAGATGTATAGTTTAAACTCAACTGAACCAAAGCTTGAGAAAAGATTCTTTTCTAATGAAGCTGTATATAACTGCTTATTTAAATTTGTCAGTTTATCTTTCAATCGTTGTTCTGAATTAATTATGTCCACATAATTATTAGTTCAACATTTAAAAATAAAAGTTTCAGATATAAAGCTTGAAAAACATGCTTGTTTTCTTTTTTAGCTATAAGGTATTTGGGCTTTTAAGTCACACAAAAGTTCTTTATCTACAGATTCACACAGTCAATAACAGTCGAAAATTTATTTCATTTACACTGAAATATTGCAAAGTACGAATGAAAATATAAAAAATATCTTGCGCACATTCATATTTTGAAAATAAATATCAAATGCAGAAAATATGAAACATCTTGAAATATTGAAAATAAGTATCAACTATAAGAAAACATCAAAAATATCAAAAATCTTGATCCGGATATTATTACCTTATACCGGATATATATCAACGAATCCAGGCTGCATATAAATGATTATCTAAATTACATTTTATCCTTCTATGGCTGTTCTGAATTAACTGTATCACATAATTATTCTACATTTAAAAATAAAAGTTTCAAACATAAAGCTCGGAAAAGATTTGTTTTCTTATTTTCCAAAAAACGTCACTGCCAGAGGAAAAAGTTCAATATCTGCAGAATGACATAGTCAATAACAGGTGGAAATTTCATTAGTTAATTAACAATTCGGGGAGTTATAGATATATTTTTCTAACAAAACACAGAAAATTTATGCAGTAAAATGTTTGTTGTTTTTAATTTATTTTTTTATTCGTAGCTGGCTGTTATTTCCCAAAATGTTACACCACCTTCATTATCGCTAAACTAATTAAAGAAAAAATTTCTTTCACATCAGAGTGGGTGTCCCTTTATTTTACACAGAATAATCAAAAGTTCGAAAGCATTTTTTTTCCTTTTTTTATAAAAAGTTTACACCATATTTTTGTGGTAATATCTCGTGGACATCTTATATCTAATATTTTTACGTATGTTAAACATTATTATATATATAAGGAGTTCTCTTTTATCGTTAATCAATAGCTAATTTCTACACTGTTAATTTTAATATTATGACTTCAATTGCAGGGATGTTTCAAATGTCGTTCTTCATCATCATGAAAATCTATATATGCCAAAATAGTCATCTAAAAAAACCCTTCAAAATTTAAGTTTTACTCGGTCTCTGGGTTCTATAGGTTATACTTAGAAAACTTCCCCCATGCTGTAACAAGTGAAACAGTAAAAATCCCATTATTCTACAACCAAAAACCTACCAAATGATGATGTTCTTAATTTTGTCAGTTTGCAGCGTTTTCTGAGAGTAAAAATGGGAAAACACATTTTCAATGCCAGGAAAAGCTGAAAATTCATAAAATTAAAACTATCATAACAAAGTGGGTTTTGGTAATAGAAGACCTTTTTTATTGCCAAAAAACGCTCAAAATTCCTAAAATTCAAAGTATCACAATAAGGTAAGTTTTGGTTGCAGAAAAATGCATGTTTTATTATTTTAATTGTTAGGGCATGGAAAACATTTTTTGGTACTTTTCGATTAGCCGGGCGCCAGTGTTATATATACATGTATATATATTGTATATATACATATACCGTATTTACTCGTGTATAACGCGCACGCATGTATAACGTGCACCCCTTACTTTACAAGAAGAAATGGCGAATTTTTTTAATCTCGTATATAACGCGCACCCTAAATTAACGATGGATCGTTATGTTGGCCATTACAGCTGACGGCCGAAAGCTGACACCATATGTGATTTTTAAACGTAAAACTATCACAAAAGAATCGTTTCCAGGTGGCATAATTGTATGAGAACAGGAAAAAGATGGATGACGGATGAGCTCGTGAAAGATTTGAATAACGTTATATGGGAACTTCTGCTAGGTACTTTACGTCAGCGATCGATGCTGGTCCTGGACAGCTTCTATGAACACTCGACGCCTAGAGTAAAAGTGAAAATTCGTCGCTCAAGTGATTTGGTTGTGATACCAGGTGAAATGACGAAACTACTCCACACCTTAGATTTTGTCATTAACAGACCATTTAAAGTTACATTTCGGCATGCCTACAATCGGTGGATTAAACAAACAGATCACAACTTCACTCCGAGCGGTAGAATGAAGCGTGCGTCATTCCCAACTGTATGTGAGTGGATATGTGAAGCTTGGAATTCCATCTCCTCCGAGATGATAATAAAGAGCTTCCAAGTGACTGGAATTTCCAGTCAGATGGATGTAACTGAAGACGATATGATTAATGAGGATAGTGACTGTGCCAGAGATGACGAGGACAACAGCAGTAGTAGCAACGGGAATTACTAATTAGCATTTACATAATATTACTAGCATTGTTACATAAAAAAGGTGCAAGAAGAGAAATAAAGATGCAGCAATACTTCTATTAAGTGAGGTTTTTCCAGTTTTAATTTCTTCTTTGAATACATCTCTTGATTCATGTATACTATATGGTGTGATTACATCTAGCAGAAAAAAATATTCCGTGTATAACGCGCACCTAGGGATTTTGCTCTAAAATTTTGAAAAAAAACGTGCGCGTTATACACGAGTAAATATGGTATATATATATACACATATATATACTATATGCACCTATATGTATATACATATACACACGTATATACATATAGGTGCATATATATATGTATATATAGTTATATGTATATACATTTATGTATATATAACACTGACGCCCGGCTAACCGAAAAGTACCCATTTTTTATAAATATAACTTAAAAGACCCAGAGACGGTGTAAAAAATTAAATTCAGCATTTTATTTTTTAAACTATTTTTACGTAAATGGATAGTATGATGAGGAACAAACTTTATTTATTTATTTATTTCAAATTATAACTATTCCTCTAAAATTATCGGTTTAAGAATTATATGTTGGTCAACAATATAGACCGGGAGCTAGCTGCACAAACCATCACCTCATCCAATTGACGGATGAAATTCCAGGATTAGTTAAAAAAAACTCGATTCACATATTAAAATGCAACTGGCCTGCCAAGTCATATCGTGCTGGAAAACACATGCAAACGCGATTTGAGTTGTTGACTGGTAGGTTTAAAATTGTCTTTTCTTGCTCACAGTCCACCAGTTTTTCATGCCTTTGTGTGCAAGAAAACACATTGATAAACATACCGATCCACCAATAAAATCGGGTCTGCAGGTAGTTTCCACCAAGATATAACTTGGCAGACTAGTTGCATTTTAATATGCTAATCGAGCTTTGTCTAATTCTGGAATTTCAGCCGTGAACTCGATGAGGCGATGGTCTGTGCAGCCGTCTCTCTGTCTGATAAAAAGGAACACCCTGTATATTCTTACTCTTCGTTATTATATATGTATATTCTTGCAGGTTGAGAAAGAGGGTAGGGATGATGATGACACACCCGATCCACCGAAACCCCTTCTATGTACGTTATGTCCTCAGATCTGCTCCTCACCCACAGCTCTGGGAGAGCACGTTCTCCAAGCTCACAGATCCTTGTCTTCGCCCCTCTGTGAATCGCCGCGTCCGCCCAGCAGAAAATCTTGCTCAAAATGCACAGAAGAATTAGCTTCTCCGAATGCAATTTGTCCTCACAGGAAGGTCTGTGTTTTGATAAATTCATTATTCTGCATTTGTTTTTCTTGTTAACACTTTGAGGTCTGACCTATTTCAACCGTATATCTCCCTCTGGACTGAGGGTATTTGGTACTTTTCATGATTAAAAAAAAAAAATACTTGGAAGATATGTATTTTAATAATTATTTTTATTTTAAACTTCAAACTCAAAATATATATATGAAAAACATATACCGTTGGAATGTTACATTCACCTTGAAACTATATTGAAAAAAAAAATTAAAGAAAACTTGCTAAAAATGTGCATTTAATGTCACAAATATAAAAGATGTTATTACATAATAAAATTGTTTTTAAAAACTTAAAAACTTCCAAACTTTCGCGCCGAGCGCTTTCGATCAGACCTTGATCGTCATCAGGGCAGCTTTGGTTACCCTGGATTCACAAGGCCACAAGGTTCACAATAAGTTCGAATTAAGCTCTGATTCTAGATAGTTTCATGTACTTACTTCTGTTTAGTACTGCCACCCATTTTTTTCGAAATAAAAAGTTCGTAGATATTATATGAAAAGACTGCGAAAGTATATAGTAGGTACTTTTATAGCTCAGAGAGTTAAAAGTTGACAAGAGAGAATCTCGTGCTTATTTCGCTTCACCGAAAACGGCAACTCGAGTAACACTCGGGCTTAGACCTCAAAGTGTTAAAATCTTTATGTCTCATTGGTAATTTATTTGTACCGGAAATCAACGAACACTTTTGCACCTTTTACAATGAGAGAAATACATATGTATTTTTACAAGTAGTACATTAGATGTAAACTAATTTTCACAGGAAACATCCCAGCACACTTCTGTGAGTTCTCTACAAACATTGTTGTCAACTTGTCAGTGACATGTTGCATTTTGTTAGGTAAAATATTTGCGCATGTGAATATTGTTTATAGCTCCGAATTTAGCAGTAATTTAGATGCGATTATAAGCACAATTAAATGTCTGAGAAATACTACATTTCATACTTCCATTTCACTTTTAATTTTTGATTTATAGCCAGAGGTTATTGTGATCGAATATTTTGTATATAGCATTCAAAATTCTTAATAAGTCATATTTTCCCAATGCTCTTAAAAAAACATTATTCAGCAAATAATTCTGGTTTGCATAATGTAATGCAAACCAGCTCCATTACTTTATGCAAACCAGAATTTTCGGCGAAACTGAGATTTTGAGCCGAAAACGAAAACGAAACCGAATTTCCGGTCGATCTCTAATTTTGGAGATTAAAACATATGGGTTGCTCTGCTGTTATTTTCTATAAGATTTTTTTTTAATACCATATATTTAAATATTCGTTTTCTAATAAAAAGCTGTTTCAAATGCTTTTCCATTCAGCGGTTTTTGGCTGCGCTCTCATCTGCCAAACTTGGTAAGTGTTTGTCTTTTTCTTTTGCAGAATTATTCTGAAACTGACTGTGAGAAATCAAATCAAGAAAGTAGCAAAATTCTGTCTGATCGATACTCCCCAAGCTCTAAGCTCACCTGTGGCTTCTGTTCGAAGTCTGATTTTCCGACTTTCGAATCTTTACAGCTACATGTCCAGGTTCTTCATCTTCCCACTGGTGGAGCGGATGCAAATCTGGCAGCCTCTATACGCTCTCTGATGCACAAAAGGCCGCTGAATTCGCATGCTGGTATACTTTTTGGTGTTTCTTTTTATTTATTATAGACTCAGTTTAGTGTGATATTAGTTAGTTATCAACTAAAACTGTTAATACACAATATTAACTTTTGTCATTTCAGATTAGTTTTAAAAAGAAACGAATGAAAATGTATATATATATTTATCGCGAAAAAATAAAATAAAATCAACTTTTTAAAATTATATATGAAAATCACTTAAAATCCTCAAACTAAGTTAATACTCTCCAAAGGTGTTAAAAATACACTTAGGAGGCAAATAAATACCTTTATTCAGATCGACATGTCTCATCGCTCCGACGGCAACATTCTCAAGATCTATTATGATACAAATATTTTCACAAAAAATTTTGAAATTGAAAACCGTGAACAAAAATCACGAGATCCCCTGTATAATGAAATCAAGTGCAATAATAAAAATGGATATTTGTGAACGTGAATTATTTATACTATTGTTTCTTATTCTGCAGAGCATCTCTTTCCAAATTTTAGTTTACTCCATGGAGGCTAAATGATTACATATTAGGTTGTAACGAAAGTTTTCCGCCAAATCACCATTACATAATACTAATTATAGTATAAATAATTAACTGTAATTTTATATATAACCACCATTCCGCCAAATCTTCACAGTGTCATATGATACAACACTAGTACCCAAAGCTGGACACTTTATTCGGTGACATTCTGTAGCTGACTTTTTGCAACAGAACTGGAAGTAAATGATGGTTCTAATCTGGTAGCGTGATAGTTCCAATTCAGACACCTTGTACTTAATGATAACGATATGTTTTTGCAAATTTCACAACACAGTGTTTTAAAGCAAGTCTCTTTCAAATGCCAAAAATCGTTTGAAAAAATATGAGCAAACACGTCAACGCGAAATGTTTGCGCAGACCGTATTAGCTGTGGCGGGAAACTTTCGCTACAACCTGATATATTCTCACTGCGTAAAAAGAGCTCTATTGATTCTCGGATAATGGATGGCAAATAAAATCTTGGTGGATAAATTATTCTACTATTTTTAAAATCCATTTGTAAAGGTTTTTTGCGATATAATTTGGCCAAAGCTGTAGTTTTCTTGTTGTATTTGATGTATATGTTCTTTGAACCTAATTTTAAGCTTTGTGTTTGTTATTCCTATATAAAATTGCACTGTTCTACCCTCGTAGGTGGAAGGTATTTCATATGCCCCTGATAATTGTTGTGGTTCTATTGGATCTATTTTCTTACAGACAGTGTTTTTTTTTATTTTTATGGAAGGTTTTGCAATAAAGGTTAACTTTGTAGGCTGCAGCAGTCCACGGACATTATTTGTCATATTCTGTAAACACAATATTTTTATGAAAAATATGTTTGATTAATTGCATATATTTTATTCTTACCATTCCACCACATTTTTATTATTATATATTATGAGTTGCAATAATTACTCTTATAAACTTTTTCATCGACTTCGTGACATCGATGTTTTTAGGAAAATGACCCAGACGCATATGAAATAAAACGTGATTTAATTTAATTAATTTTAAGGAATTTTCTTCATTTCTTTAAAGTGAAATGAAGAAATTCCCTTAAAATTAATCTAAAATTTAGAATGAGTTAAAATTGATTTTTATAGAGAGATACATTGACTGGTCCCAAACATATTCTATACATTTTTTTACTCAAAAGCATGATTTTAATTATGAAAATTATTAATAAATTCATATTAAAAAACTTATGAACTACGACCTACATTATTTGTTACATGGACAGAAACACGGGTGTGGACGTTAACTAATCATTTCAATCATTATGTATCGCGATATACCGAAATTTTGCTTTTCGAAGGTCTGCGGGGACCGCACTATGCTACAATTCAATCGCATATAAGAAAATCAAAAACAATAAACAGAAAGCTTATTTGAAAGAATGTATTTAAAAAAATATCAGTTAGCATCACAATTTTATTGGTGTGAATCTTCAAAATTTCCTTTCAGATATTATTTTTTTCTTTCGGATTTACCTTTCATATTTTTCTTTTAAAACTCTATGAAGATTTAACAAAAAATCTATAAGCTATGCAATTTTTCCTCGTTGCCTTCATCCAAGGAACTCAAATATGGTGTTAAAAAGCTGGTGTTACCATTTGAAGAATCGAGGTTAGTGCAAATTGTAATACGTGATCTGTGTGTTGAAATATATAAGTTACCCTAATCCTTTTCAAGGTAGGCCCCTTGCGCCTTCACACATTTAGCCCACCGTTCCTTTCACTGCCGAAAATACTTCTGGAAGGCATTTCGTCACATTCTACATATCTCATCCCTATCCCCAAAACGGGATCTTTTCAATGGTGCTTCAATTTCGGAAACAACCTGAAGTCGTAAGGCGCCATGTTTGAAGAGTAGGGAAGTTGGAGAACGATTATAATTCCATGTTTTGCCAAGAAAGTCTGAATCAGGTGCGATGAATGAGCTGGAGATTTGATGAATCTTACGACAACTGATGAATATTACGAATTGTTTTGCTTTAAGAATCATCAAGCTTTGACAAAATTTGATGCAGTACTTTTGCTCAACTCGTTTACTAATCTTGAGAGAAATCAAAATCCGACGAACACGTATGACAGCACCTCACTCGGCGACCAGCAGGCAACGACTAGCTCACTAGAACTCAGTGAAAAAATTCAAGCATGGGCATTAAGTTTTCTCCTTCCAATGTGCACAGTGACGCCGCCTTAGAATCACTATTGCGCGCGGAAAATATAAAGGTCAGATATTTATCAGACAGACCTCGTATGAGGACGACCTCTATTGTTTTGAACCAGGCAGTTAAATTGAGAATCTTACAGTTTTTTTTTTTTAGTTACTAAAGCATAAATATAAACATTAACCAATCTTTTTAAAACTGCAGTCAAAAGTACGGACTAACAAATGGGTTTCGGCCGTCCGGTCCGTAGAAAAACACTCCATCAAGCTTACAGCTTAGAACTACGGTTCGGATGTTCCTTTCCCCTCCCCCGCCTATTTTAAAAATTTGCATCCATATTCTAATAAACGACACTATCTCGAGTCTAATGACACCGTTGGTGTGATTCTTGTCGTAAACTATCTGCTAATAAAAGCTTTTTTTTTTATATACCGACTGAACATTGGACGTGTACACGTCAATGTAAAAATTCATTTCATGAATTTAAAGAGGCATTATAAAAACACCCGTTTAGTGCATACATGATCTAAAAAGAGAACTTCATGTATTTAATGATGCTACAATTTATTGGTTCCGTTTTTAAACAAAAAGAGACCTGCAATATTGAATGCGTCTATTAGCACACCATTCGAGGCTCTTGAAACCATATGAGAAAAAAATGTATTCTACTACTGAAATAAAATGCATTGCTATTGTGGATACACTTCATAAACTTAATCACTATTGATTGGCTCAAAAATTCATCGTACATACCAGGGTCGTCAGTTTCGTCTACATTTTTATTCAGAAATTACAAATTCATATTAGAACTTTCGAGTAACAATTTTCAGTTAATATCATTTCATGATTAAATAAATTAAAAATTCTTCTTTCAGAATTTCTGGTATGAATTCGGGATTATTTAATAAAACAGGAGTCGTTACATGATACGATAGTTTACAAATGTTATTACAATAAAACATGTTTCGCATGACGGCCACCATTTTCAGGTATCATTTGGAATCGTAAGATAGCATGTACCACAGTTGAACGCGGTGCGTTCTGGGAAATGCTAAAAGCATGTCATGCAATGCCATCTTTAAGATCAGGTAAAGTTAGCGAACAAAATTTGTAAACTATCGTAAATGTATGCTAAATGTGTCATTCATTAAAATACGCCCTCTGACGGCGACATTTTAAACTTTTTTTCACTTGAACAAATTCTTAATATCCTCCAGGAAATTTCACGACTTTCTGAACAATAGCTTCGTCTGTGGACGACTTTAAAATAGGGTCGTTTAATTGTGGACTCCCTGGATATACGGTCATTTTGCATATTTTGATACCAAAAGATAAATCCCAAAATAAACTTTGGATATGCATTTTACCGAAAACGCTACATCATATCAATGTAGTTTTAGTACATTATTAGGATCTTTTAAGGAATCAGAGAATTATATAGATAGTTATTAGGGAAATATTATCAACGATACTTTCTTCTATCTTTACAAGAAGAAAGTATTGGATTCATGAAAATTTTCGAATTCCGGTTTTTGACAGATTTACACGTTTTATGGGTCAGAGATTCCAAAAAAAAAAAAAAACATGTTTTTACAAAATGTCTGTCTGTCCGTCTATCTGTCTGTATGTATGTGACACAAATTTTGTGGGCGCTTTATCTCAAGAACTAATGCACGGAATTTAATAAAAATTTATATTCAGTTAGTCCCTGATATAAATTGATGCTGATTAGTTTTTGGTGTAAATCGCTCTGCAGGTGACGCTACTATGCTGCATTTTTCACGATTTCCACAATAGCTCAATCTCCAGAACTAATGCACGGACTTTCCTTAAACTTCAGATTCAGTTAGTGCTTGACATGAATTGACGTTTTATACTTTTTTATGTAAATAGCTCAACAGGTGGCACCGCTATGCTGCATTTTTTGTGATTTCCGCAATAGCTCTATCTCAGGAACTAATGCTTGGATTTTCAACAAACTTCAGATTCGACTATACCTGGATATGAATTAGTGCTGTTTCGTTTTTGGTGTAAATCGCTCAACAGGTGGCGCTGCTATGCAGCATTTTTCACGATTTCTACAATAGCTCAATCTCCAGCACTAATGCGCGGATTTTCATCAAACTTGAGATTCAGTTAGTCCTTGACATGAATACATTTTGGCGTAAATCGCTCAACAGGTGGCGCTGCTATGCTGCATTTTTTGCGATTTCCGCAATAGCTCTATCTCAAGAACTAATGCTTGGATGTTCAACTAACTTCAGATTTAGGTATACCTTGATATGAATTAGTGCTTTTTATGTTTTGGTGCAAATCGCTCAACAGGTGGCGCTGCTATGCTACATTTTTCAGAATTTTCCTTATAGTTCTATCTCAAGAACTAATGCACGAATTTCCATGAAACTTCAAATCCAGATATAATTTGATATGAATTGGTGCTATATTGATGTAATTTCTTGTACTGTTTAAATGATTTAATTGACGTGATTTATATAGAAGTAAGTTTTGTGATGGCCACAACATACTAGTTTTGTTAATCAAGATAAATCACAAAATAAGCCTTGTATATGCATTCTGCCCAAAATGCTAGATCATATCAGTGTGGTTTTAGTGCATTATTAGGATTTTTAAGGAATCATTTAGACAATTATATAGATAGTTATTAGGGAAATATTTGCAAACGCTCACCTTTCTTTTTTGGTTCATGAAGATAAATCCCAAAATAAGCCTTGGACATGCATTCTGCCCAAAACACTAGATCATATCAATGTGGTTTTAGTACATTATTAGGATTTTTTAAGGAACCATTCAGACAATTATATAGACAGTTATTAGGGAAATATTTTCAATCTCTCATCTTTTTTTTTTTTTTTTTTTTTTGTTCCTATCGATACATTTTATTAAGTATTTCTTGTAAAATGAAACATTTTTACCTGAAATCATTCAATCTAAAAAAAAATCTTTTTTTTTTTTTTTTTTTTTTTTTTTTTTTTTTTTTTTTTTTTACCGCACTATCTCAAAAAGTAGAGAAATGGAGGTACAATACAGCTGCTGTACAAAAGGTCGGAATTAAATTAATAACATTTACTTTTGGTGTAAGATACAGTTCGACTGTTAACTGTGTACCATTTGTGGTACACACCTAACCTGAAAGTGTTAATTAACATACATTTAAGTGAATTGATGGCCTTTAATGTATAATGTGGAGTTTAATTTTGTAGGTGACCTTGAATATGTAAAAGAAAATTAATTAACTGTAATGAATAGTAAATGCATTAAGAGTAAACTGTGAATCTAACATTTAAATTAACTTCTTTATTTATATTACTTTTCTTCTTTATTTCTTTTTCATTTCAGATCCCTTTCTCAATTATCCAGCATTCGACTGTGATTCCAGTTTTTCAGCCATTCACTTCCTGCAGAAGCAAGCTGCCCTCGGTGATAATTTTATGTTGAAGAGGCCGAATGATACTTACTGTTCTCAGTGCAATATTGGTTTTACATCTTCAGCCGCTTTATTAGATCATGTTCAAATGGTACATGAAAATGTGCATGTCCAAAGACCACCTTCATCTCCCAACCACAATAGTAAAAGGTAAAAATTTAACTATTTTATTATAACCTCATCTGGACATTTTGTGTGTGTGTGTGTGTGTGTGTGTGTGTGTGTGTGTGTGTGTGTGTGTGTGTATGTTCCTTCATTCTGGCGTAGTATACAGAGCGGTTCAGAACTATATGTCAAAAATTCAAAAATATAAAGGCAGGTAGAGGGGGCCTAAATTAGCAGATTTCGTATAGGAATGTGGGTGCAGAAATGCAGCGTTGAGGCAGTAGAGGGTGCTGTTGAGTTCGGTGGATAAAAGCACTTCGCTGGCTTGAATAGTCATTCTCTGCACGGATTTCGAGCAACATGCATTGTTACACGAATGCGGAGCTTGCTGACGTGCATTTCATATATGGGGCTGCGCAAGGAAATGCAACGTCTTCTCTGATGAGGTACATGGAACGATTCCCGGGGTAGGAATGTGCTGGATCGCCGAACGATTGAGCGTTTTCATGGGGAGTTGTGCGCGAGTAGATCGTTTTATGCTTCGAGACGTGATATGGGCACTGGAAGATATCGCAGAATTCTTTCTGTGAAAGAAGGAGTATTACGCACAGTAAAGGATAGTCCTTCAACCGTCTTGAGTGCTGCTAGGCGTGCAGTGTGTGTAAACTATTTCCTTGCGCAGCGCCATACTTAAAAGGTATGTTGGCAAGCTCCGTATTGGTGTAATGATGCAAGTTGCTCGAAATCCCTGCGGGGAATGACGATTCAAGTCAGCGAAGCGCTTTCATCTGACGAACTCAATAGCGTCCTCTACTGCCACAGTGCTGCATTTTCGCACCCACATTCTAATACGAAATCTGCGTTTTTAGGTCCCTTCTACCTGCCTTTACATTTTTGACATAATTCTAAACCACCCTGTATACAGTCGAACTTCCCTTTAACGAAGTGTTCTACTTAACGAAATTTTCTGTCGAACCTTGACTTTGAAACACCATTAACATGTAAATTAATCTCCATATTACGAAAAAATATTCCATATAATGAAGATTGTTCCACTTTCGTGCGTGTGCAACGTTCAAACGGTGAGGTTGCTGTTGATATGCATGTATCAATCTATTTCAGCGAATTGTATGAAAATGAAATTATTTATTTATTTATTCATTTCCATTCAAAAGAAGAAATGCTAAAAGCCTTCGATACAATAAGAAGGGGATTCCAGTTTCACGAAAATGTTACAGCTGAATTGTTTGGATACTTACAAAAGTGCGAAAATTTTTAAAAAGTGTATTTTTTTGTAAGAAACCTGTACAAAGTAATATTACGCATTTTTTTAAAGCTAAGGATATGGAATACTGAGAAAAGATAAGCTACGCTTTAGTTATTGTTTACTTCTCTTTATTATTTGTTTCTTTAGACATTATTCGAAATAAATTTTTCTCATTTGTCTGCATTACATTAAAAAAAGTTACTCTCCGAATTAAAATGTATTTATGCAATATTCCTATATTCCAATTTGATGTGTATTTTTCTTTTTATGCATGTTTATTTTATTACAAATTTCTTGAATTTAATTGATTTCTACTTAACGAATTTTCGAAGTGTTTACGATGGGACTTCTTTAAATGGAAGTTCCACTGTAAAATCAACAGCGTTTGCAGTCATTTAGTAAATTTGGACGTGTTTCTAACTGCATAATTGCGAATTTTCGTTTATGAGAGAAATAATAGATTTCCAGTGAAAAATGCTGGAATTGGTGCATAGAGAACTTCAGCTGAACATAATCAAAAATAGCATTAAGATTTTGTGAAATTCATCGGTAAATGGGTAATTAAACAATACAGTTTACAAAATATTTTAATAACAACTTGAAAAAAGTGGTGACAACTCGATATTAATAAAGCAAAAATTTATGCATAATTACTATTTTTTATGTATAGTCAGTATGATTTATGTAAAAAAAAAGATATATCTGCCTTTGTTTGCAGATCGTTCACGATAAAATCACACCAAAGGTGTCACACGACTCGTAATAGCGTCTTCTTTCAGAATGTGAATCAATTTTTAAACTAGAGATTGTTTACATATTACAAAATGCCCCTCCCCCCCAACCCAAACTTCAACTTACCAATTGATAATACCCACTTTTGACACCAACTTCGATTTTTAAAATGGTAACACCCACTTTCGAATTCCTTATTTGAGTTCCTTGAATCAAGGCAGCACGGGGAAAATTTTAGTTTAAACACTTTTTATTAAATCTTCATAGAGTTATAAAATAAAATTTATTAAAGTTAAATTCACAGTTAGAAAAAATAAATTAGAATCCAAAAGAAAAAATTCCAATTCCCACCAGTAAAATTATCAAACAATGTACAAAATAGTTAAAAAAAAAAATAAAATTTAAATTTGCTTAAAAGAATTTTTTACATATATCGCACCCTTGCTTCAAAAGTGCCATAACTCAAAACATTCATTTTTTCATGGAATGTGAAAAGCTGCTTCCGGGCTGTGTCAGGGGCAGTCGGTCAGTGGCCATCTTGCAAAAACAATTGCAACTTGGTGGCTGGATTTTCAGATCATTATTAATCTATTTCTTGCCGTTTTTTTTTTTTTAGAAAAGTAATCTTGTAAATTTATTGGAATATTATTAGAATTATGCTTGAAAATTTCTTTAATAAAATGAAAAATAAGATTTTTATTCAATTTTAAAATTGTTTCATTCAAAAATGCTAATTAAAACTGTTAACGGAAAATTTATAAAGAGACATTTATCAAAATATACTGTTCGGAAAGATAAACAAACGAATTTTTACTTTCTTCTATCTTTACAAGAAGGAAGTATTGGATTCGTGAAAATTTTCGACTTCCGGTTTTCGACGGATGTATACGTTTTAGAATGCCCTGAACACGATTTGATGATTTTTAGAAAATGCCTGTCTGTCACTCTGTCACTCTGTGAGTTTGTATGTGACAAAAATTTTGTGGGCGCTCTATCTCAAGAACTAATGCACGGAATTTCACAAAACTTCAGATTCAGTTAGATCTTGATATAAACTGGACCTGATTAGTTTTTGGTGAAAATCGCCCAACAGGTGGCGCTGCTATACGGCATTTTTCACGATTTCTGCAATAGCTATATCTCAAGAACTACTGCACGGATTTCCATAAAACTTCAGATTCAGTGAGTCCTGGATATAGTTTGGTGCTGATTACTTTTTTGTGAAAATCGCCCAACAGGTGGCGCTGCTATGCTTCATTATTCATGATTATCGCAATAGCTCTAACTCAAGAAAAAATGCACGAATTTTCATCAAACTTCAGATTCAGTTAGTCATTGATATAAATTAGTGCTGTTTAATTTTTGGTGTAAATCGGCCAAAAGGTGGCGCTGATATGCTGCATTTTTTGCGATTCCGGCAATAGCTTTATCTCAAGAACTAATGCTTGGATTTTCAACAAACTTAAGATTCAGGTATACCTTGATATCAATTAGTGCTGTTTATGTTTTGGTGTAAATTGCGCAACAGGGGGCGCTGCTATGCTACATTTTTCAGAATTTCCGGTATAGCTCTATCTCAAGAACTAATGCACGAATTTTCATCAAACTTCAAATTCAGATATATTTTGATATGAATTGGTGCTAAATTGATGTTATTTCTTGTACCATTTAAATAATTTAATTGACGTGATTTATATAGAAGAAAGTTTTGTGATGGCCACAACATACTAGTTTTCATATTTAACATTTCTTTGGAATTTTTCTAGTTATTATTTTATTTTAGAATTTTGCACAACTTCCTGATTATTTATTGAATAAGGTTTTTAATTATAGTCGCTGTGCAACAAGGCTGCCACTGGCGACTATTTTTTATTCTATTCGCACCATTATTTAAAAATAAATAAATTTTGTATAATATTTCTTTTGCTCATGTTGCCAAACAGTATGTAAAATATTTCTATTCTCAAGAAGTGGTGCGAGATAGAATTAAACAATCGTCTTCAGTGGCAGTCCTGTTATGCAATGTGTCATGCGAAGATGCTTTTACACAAGAAATTAATTCAAGAGTATAAAAAACGAACTATTTTGAGCATATTTAGCGTTAAAAATATTCTAAATGTCTAAAATGGCTGCTACTAACCATATAAAATTCATAAAAAATATTCTAAATATCTAAAAAGGCTACTACTAACCATATATAATTAATAAATCCCCAAATGTATGTCAGAAGAAGAAATAGGTTAAGGGGGTCCGGTACACAAAAATCTTCAAATTTGAAATTAAAAAAAAATATATTGCATTAAAAATTTCTCTGTTTTTTTCTGTTTAAAATGACGTTTAAATCATGTTTCTATCGTAATTGGAACAGGAAATATTATTTTTTTTTCGTTTCGGTTTGTTTTCAAAATCTAGCTTTCAAGCAATGGTTGTCATGGAAACGACTTCTTGTGAAAATGAGTTTTTCTTCGATGTGTTTTTTCACCATTTCTCATATTTAAATTGTTATAAGTCAAGAACCGTTAAAGACAAATAATTCAAACTTGGAACATGTCTTTTTCAATTTTTTAACTTTAATTTTGATTTAGCAAATTTGAAAAAAATATTTACTTTTGAAAATATGATTTTTTACATTCTTTTTTTTTAATTTTTACTTTAAATATTTTTAATTTTTATTTAAATTAATATTTTTAAAAATGCTGAATCAAAAGAAAAACTTGTATTTTTTTGTTTATTTAAATAAAAAAATAAATAAATTCTACAAATAATATTTCGAGTTATAACGATTTTAAATTACCCCACTTTTTTGATAAATTAATTTTTTTTTTAAATTATGACAAGTCTTATCATGTGATTTTGTTTACAAATGATGTGTTTAACCATCTCAAAAAATTTCAAAATTTTAACTCAATAAATAAAAATTATTTTAAAAAGTCTCCCGGACACCGGACACCCTTGAATTAAATTTCTTGTGGCTATGGTGCAAGCCAAGAATGGTGCAACACAAGAATGTGCATGACATCCGAGTAAAATGGCCACAATGAAGAAAGGAAAACCTATTAAAGTTAATACCGTGCTGTGTATTTGTAATTGTATTGTTCATAGAAAAATCTTAGTATCTAAAAACATTCCGCCTGTTCTTAATAAGATACTAGAATCAACTATAAAATGCATTAATGTTATCAAATTTAATGCCAGATTTGATAATCCCTTCCAGATAGTTTATGAAAGTAACACTTGTTTTTTATTGAGATTAATTAGCAAAAAGCAACAAAACTCATGTAAATATGAAAGTGGAGATACACTGTTTCCTTGAATTTATAAAATTATTAAAAAAACTTTTTTGAGAAAAAATTTTACTATTTAATAAACTAAAAGAGAGTTTAAATCATTTTTTTATTGTTAACCACTTTGTGATTAGCAGCAAGCACTCATGCCTGCGTTATAGGATGCACAAAATCCTTGAATCAACATCACTGTTTCCGCCCAGTAATTTTCACTTTATCTAAACATTGGTTTTCAAAGATTAAAAATAAAGCGAACATTAATATTCGATAAATGTGATGCCCCGAAATTAAAAGAAGCGTAAGGGACGTTCATTGCGAAGGGGTTTGTCAGGTTTCTGACGCTAATGAGCAGATAACTAACAAGGATTACTATTATATGATATTATCTTTTTACTCGTTTATTGTATTTCATATGTTTCACTTTCTGTGTACTTAGGGTTTAAGGAAATATATTTCCTTATCTAGAAGTTGATCAGAGCTATTTTAGTAGGTATGGACAAGCTCTTTCATTGTATCGAGGGTTTCCATACAAGGCAGACAAAGAAGCTGAGACGGACTATCTACCCAGATACACTGTAAAAAAAAATTGCAAATTTACGTGTGTTTTACCGTGAATTGCTCCTATAAATTTACGGAAAATGACACTTTTTTCAAATAAACTGTCAAATACCGTAAATTTCTTGTTTTACGGACAAAACCCGTTTATCTAGGAGCAAAGCCCATTATTTTACGTGCGTTTTCCTGGAATCTCTGCTGCAGTAATTTTTTTGCAGCAATTTTTTACAGTGTAGCCGGCGCCACGTTAAGGGGAAAGTAGATAAGAGAAGGGTCTCTGCGGGAAGAGAAAAGATACCCGTAGGCTGATTTTGCAAGGGATCGCTGAGAGAGAGAGTAGTTCTAGCGTAGACCTGAACGGAGTAGGTTGGTGTTTCCTGAGTGTAGTGTGTTCCGAGAAAAGGTTTGAGCCTTGTGCAGAGTAAGGACACACAAGGTAAGGGGAGGTCCAAGGTGATCCCCCTATAAACATGATGAGATACCGTAAGGTGAGAAGGGAATAGGGTATTTTAATAAGTTAGCCCAGTGCGCAGAAAGTACTCGCTATATGTAACTCAGTATTGGGCCGTATCGTCTATATCCGAGCTCTTAAATGTAAACTATGCTTTATTTATATGTAAATAATTTGTAAATAAATTGTTCGTTAATTTTAATTTATTATGTTTAGCATTCTTTTTGATAATCCTTCTCACAACGTGCCCGATATCACGTATATATATCGGTGGTGGCAGCATATCAAAATAAAAGAACATTTTTTCGAAGTCTGTGCGAGTGGTGATCGTGGGTCTATGAACATTCATCAGCATGTGGACTAAGAAAGAATGCAACTGGATAGTTTTATTAGGTCATCAAGTACGAAACTTGTGATTACAAAAAAGACAGATTACCAACGGGTAAATCTTCCACCAGTAAATTTTAATAGAAATTTTCAACTTATATAAACGTCATATTCATGAAAAATTACTGTCATGAATGAAAGAAAAATGTCTATTCTTTTTTACTGGTGGAAGTTTGCCCCGTTGGTAATCTGGCCCTTTTGTAATAACAAGTTTCATACTTGATGACTTGATAAATAATAAGGATTATATGCTTCAGGGTGGGGGAGGAGGAATTACAGTAGAGCGCTGATTATCCGGACTAGTCGGGACCGAGGCCGATCCGGTTAATGAAAAATCCGTCTAATTGGAAAACTTTAAAAAATACCTATGGCAATGTTTTTTAGGTAACTTCCCTTCACCTTCTTTCTAGGCTTAGGACTGGCAATTGTGGTAGTGCACATTTTAGCATATTACAAATGGCATGTTTAGAAGGTTTTTTTTTTAACTTTTCTTAAATTTTATTTCCTACAAAATTGATACAAAGTTATGACATGTATATATACACTGTACAGTACATACATTTAAAAAAAAATTCATTGTGATAAGGAAAAGAAAATATTGATAGTCTTCTACTTCATACAGGGCATTAATTTTTCTGCGTGGATCTCTTGCGCGTTAGAAGTAAAACTTCTTAGACTCTAGAATCAGTTGATTTTATGCATTGCTGCCTTTGCATTTGTTGGCGATTTTATTATTTCAGGGTTAGAAAATGATTATTTAACGGTTAACTTTCGTGACATCCAGCCAAATTTACCCTACCGCTTCTAAAGAAGTTTCACTTCAAACATTTTGGAGAAGGTTGGACAAATACGTATGGCCCTTGATCGATCCGGTTAATTGGACAATCCGGTTAATCGGCGTGCGAATAATTGATACTCTACTGTATCATGATTTTAGAAATACGGATTGCAAACCACTGTTTTAGACCTTCGAAAAGTAGCATTTCGCTACATCTCGAAAAATATTTATTAGAATGAACTGTAAACTTACACATCCATGTTTTCATGATGCCCATTCTGTTTATCTAAAAACTGATTTTGATCATAACTCATAACTTTTTAAATACAAATTTATTAAAATTTTCATAATTGAAATCATACTTTTGAGTAAACAGTGCTTAGAATATGTTTGGATTCAATGTGTGTACCTCGCTGAAAATAAAAATTTTAAATGGGGTGATTTTAGGAAAAATATAAATTCAAGTTTAGTTTGTCACTTGAATTTAACGTCAGCATCCCCAAACTTTGACCCCTTGTAACTCCATTAACAAAAATACATAAACTATATACTTTTCCAGTCTGATTTGATCCAAGGAACAAAAATAAAGTGTCCAAGATGGGTGTTACCATTTGAAAAATAGAAGTTCTTGCAATTTTTAATATGTAGACAAGCCCTATTGGAAAATTTTTTATTTATATTCTGACCTTAATTATACCTTTTATGTGATTGTATCTTCAAAGTTCTGCTAATAAAGACAGAAGTATCGAGGGTTTTTTTTTTTTTCATACTCTATGTACAACACGGAGTTAGATAATACAATTATCTTCTTATCAGAAATATTATAATATACTTCAGAACATAAAGAGATCACAAAAAAAGTGTGATAAAATAACCTAATCTTATCTTTGGAAATTTTTTATTGTTATGAGTACAACAATATCGCCATTCATTTAAAAATGTTCGTGATCTAAAGTGTCTGTGACTTACTCACAAATTTTGTACTCAAGCAAAACAAAAAAGTTAAAGTTCACTAAAATAAGTTTTTTCTTTTTAACTACGCGTTGAATTCTCTTTATATTTTTTCTCTATTTGTAATATTACATTTTTAAATAATAAAGTAGAACCTTGATTATCCGATGTAATTGGGACCGACAATCTTTCGGAAAATCAAAATTTTCGGATAATCGACAATGCTTCAATTTTAAGATTAAAGAGAACTAATATGCAATATTTATTATTATGGTAACAAGTGCTAACTAAAAGCAAAGCAATAGCAAAATAAAAACAAGAATAAAGTACCTGAATTTTAATTTTAAAATTAAGTACCTTTTGCTTTTACATATATGACAAGAATTTGAAAAAATGTTTTTTTTTTTTTTTTTTTTTTTTTTTTTTTTTTTTTTTTATTGTCGCAGTTTTGATTGTCTTTGCTATGAAACTCTATCACGGAGTATTTAAATATCATTAGTCCACCAGTATCACAATCTTTCTGATGCTCCAGCCATGCCAAACCTTTTGCGAAACATTCAAAAACTTCAAAATTGCTAATTTGATCGTTTTCTTCGTTCCATTCCGCAGCTTACGAGAATTCAAGTTAAATTCAATGGAACTCAAAAAAAGTGGATTGAAAATATTTATATGTACTCGCAGTTCGTAGAGGACTGCTTGCACACAAGGAATATGATGATAATAATAATAAAGGCTTTTAAAATGAATTTTGCACACACGAAATATGATAGTAAAAAAAAGGGAGGGGGGGGGGGCTTTAAAAATGGATTCGGTTAACTGAGAGTTTCGGTTAAAAGAGTTTCGGATAAAAGAGGTTCTACTGTATATATATTTTTCTATTTTTACTATAAAGAGTTCATCTAATAAAATGCTTTAAAATTATAAAAACAGCACCTGATTGTTTTTCTATTAAAAGATGAGACTTTGTGTATGGACACACAAAAAAATATATTTAAAAAAATTGTTGAATAAACTAGCTGTTATACATAGTTTGTTTCACAAATGAGCCACATGGGAAACTGAAATTTGGGAAACATTTTTACATGATTATCGTTTTTTATTATTATTATTAACCCTTAACGTACGAAGTACTCCTCCTGGGCACAGACAAAGTTATGTTTTTTTAATCCTCAAATGTCACAATGCAGGGCTTTCACAGGCGACTATTTTTCTATTCTATTCGCACCACTATTTAAAAATAATAAATTTTATGGTATATTTTTCTTGCAAATGTTTTCAAACTATATATCAAAGATTTTTGTTTTCGGAAAGTGGTGCGAGGTACAATTTAAAAACAGTCGCCTGTGGCAGCCCTGCAATGGGACCGGAATTTAAGATAAAATTTATTTGTAAATAAGTAGATGATTCTATTTGTGTACATAAGAAACGGATTATTTTATTTAAAAATGCTGGTGTCAATGTGACATTTGACGATTAAAATTAATCTAATGCCGCCACTATGGTTGCATCGACGGCAAAGGGTTAAAGGTTGCTCTTAAAATCATTGACTTTTGTCACTCTATAACACATGTTTCATGAAAATTCTTCTCAATTTTTTTTTCTTAATTATAGATAAAACATATATAATATAAGAGAAATATAGTGCAATTGAAGGGTAACCCAGTGGGTAGTTCTCTAATCGAACACCATTTCTACATGTGCCAAATGACACCTTTTAAAAGATTTCGATTTGGGGGTTTTTATTGGTACTTTTTAGGTAGAAACAATCACAAATCATTTTTAATACTCTGAAGTATTTTTTATGCTTATTACGTTAAAAAAAAATGAGCAAAATAAACCTAAATCAAAACTTTGAAATGGTGTCATTTGACACCGGTAGAAATAGTGTTAAAATATAATTGCCAGCTTTTTTTAGTTTGTTTTTAAATACACTTTACAATTGAGGGGCTCACAAACACAGTAGACCAAGTCCATTTTCAAAGAAAAAATTATACAGCCCATTTAGAAAGTGCATAAAATCTGTTTTATTCATTCCCACAGTGAACCAAGTCTGTAAACATATGCCATATATGCGTAAATGTATGAAAACAGAATTGGTTCACGTTGGGAGTGAATAAAACAGATTTTATGCACTTTCTAAATGGACTATATGTATATATTTTTTTCAATGGACTTGGTCTACTATGGTTGTGAGCCCCTCAATTATACAGGGTGTCCCCCTTTTACCATTGTCCAATAGCTGATTCATAGCCCGTTGGTTTTAGAAAAGTCATTTCAATTGCAAAAATGTTTCTAATGTTCTTCGGCATGTTGAAAAGCATTTACCTCAAAATAATTATTTTTTTGTAAAAGTTAGTATGTTTAAATTTATATACGGTTCTTGTGTCTTATCACTTATATTTAGAAAGACTTTCTTCATGATGTGAAAAGTAAATTAATAAAAATTTCATTTTTATACAACCAAAATTCACCTAGTTATTATCATTCGAATTTTATGGTTTTTCAGCGTTTTTGGTATTAGAAATGGAAAATCGCGTTTTTAGAGCCAGAAAACACTAAAAATTCATAGAATATCGTACGATTTTCTATCTATAACTTACAAAACGCAGGACCATGTAAAATTTTAAATTTTGTAACTTAAAAAAATATAAAAAGTCTTTTGACGTAAATGGCTTTTATATGATGAAGAAAAATATAATATTTCAAATTTTAATTGCTTAAAAAGCGTACAGCCAACAGAGTGAAAAAGTGTCCAGCCGTGTCTCGAACCCAGGTCATCGGTATGACGCACCGACGTTCTACCAATTAAACCACTTGGAACGATACCAAGCCTCACACTTCTCACTATGATATATTGGCAAGGCGACAACCTCAGCACAAGATGGAGTAGTTTTCCGTGAGCCCCCGACTGGGGGGGCAAACACGAAACTAAAGAGAGTCCAGCGTCAATGAAATCGAATAAACCTATATAATTCATGGATTTTTTTTATCCTTTTAGAAACGCCTTGCATTCAATAATATTTCAAATTTTAATAGCTTAAAAGGCGTACAGCTAACAATATTCAATAGTATTCAGTAGTAGCTAACAGTATTCAATTTCATCGAGGCTGGTTTCTCTTTAGTTTCGTGTGTGTCCGTAGCAAACCCCCTGTAATAAAGCAATACCTCTTAAATTTACTAACCTATACCAAATTTTGTATAAAAAACATGATTTTTTTTTTAATGTGTATTTTTCAATAAAAATAGCTCTTAAATTAATATATACAATTTTACAAGCTATACTTTGCTTCATAACATACCAATAGATGATCAGAACCTTGTGACAAAATTTTATTTTAATATCTTTAAAACTTTTTTAAGAAATGATGTTTCTTGTAAACGTACACAATGAAAAACACAGTTTTCCAGAAAGCGCTAATTAAGATTTTGATACAACACAAAAAAGTTATGTATAAAGTTTACAACTTTAAAATCCACCATATTTGTAGGTGTTTATATATTTGTTTATACATTATATATTTGTGTATTAAAATGTATTGTTTACCTTTCTGTGGCTCTTTAAACGGTCACTTCCGGTTTCAGAAAGTTAATTTCCGGTTTATATTTTGGGCTGTAACTTTGCTACTAATTATCACTGAACCAAAAATAAGGCATTTTTGGAATCCTAAATGTTTGAACTTTAATTTAAAATAATTAAAAAAAATCGAAAATTTTCGAAAAACAGGAGTTTGAGGGTAGACGCATAACTTAATTTAATGTCCTGCGAACATTCCTTTTTACCCGACTGCCAAGAAGGGTTATGTGTTTCACGCGTATCTGGGTATGTGGGTTTCTTTATACCCTCGAAACATCCCAACAGCTGGATGGAATTTAATGAATGAGGTCTATATCGATTCGTCTTAACCATCCGATGGTTATAGGCTAGGTTTTGTTTCTATAAATTCAAAATGGAGGCCGTAAAATACAAAATGGCGGTGGAGACGAAAAAAATTGTTTACGCACGCTATTGAGTGGCATATCATTGGATAGGTCTTTGAAAATGCAGACAATGTTTCATTGACTATTTTACAGTCAGAAGCTCCGTTTAAATATTACACAGCCTGGAAGTTGTGCAGGTAGGATCTGTAGCTTTACTGCAACTTTAACCTTCATCAAAACAGTGTTTATAGATAGGAACTAACAATTAAACACAACTTAAAAGTCATCAATACAAGTAAATTAAAAAAAAAATTGTTTCACATTAATGAGAAATAATTAGTTCGCTTTTTACGCAGTCGGGTTTTTTGATTTTTTAAATTTAATTTTTATTTCTAGGTCCTTATCAAGTTCCCGACTGAGGCCAAACGGAGCTAAACATTTGAAGTCTTCCGGTATCTTAGGTGCACATTCCACTTTTTTCAATGGAACTGCAAGTTCACACTTCAGACGACAAGATCCGGGAGGAGGTCAGACCCCTTTAAACTCAGGTTCGTATACTCATTATCATCGTCCATAAAAAAAATACGCTATTATTTAGTCTTTGTGTAAAGAATAATTTTCTTTCCTTTTTAAAACATTGTCGTTGAATGAAGACAACGTAGATAATTGTCTAACTGTGAATTGCAAACGTAAATTTGCACCTTAAGCTTAATTCGCATTATTATCGAGTTTAAACTCGCTTTATGTGAAGAGAATAAATTCACACTGACTTCAGAACTCAATGGTTTTACAGAACAAAGCCAAAGATAAGAAAGAATAAACTGTAAATTATATCAGGAAAATCATAATGTATTAACATTTTCTAACGAGAAATCTTTAAGCACATTAATTATGCAAATATTCGTCATCGTTATCGGTCAGCTAATTTTTGTATTCTGTTTTAATGAGGGTTTTTTTTCCAATATTTGAAGAAAATTCTTTCTAGATTTCCCCCACACCCTATCTAAGTCATTGGCACTCAGGTTAGGACGAGCTTTTGATTTTGTGTCCTTGAAGACAAAATATTTCATGAATAATTTCATAATTTCGTCTCTGACATTTGTGCTCCTCAATTACTGTCTACTAACTTATTAACACTAGTCATAATTTTAATAATTAAATCTTCTTAGTCTTTTTTTTTTTAAATTCAGACCTTAGAATTAGTCTTTTTAGGTGCGTTCGTAATTATATAAATACGTAGTACCTATAGTCGTCGTTCAGTCCGTCTGTCTGTCCGTCCGCATATAACAGAGCAAAAACTACCCATCCGAATTGTCTGAAATTTTAAATATATTTTTTCTGCAAATTTTTATCGAGTAAAAGTTTTCCGTTACATTACGGCCAATGGTAAAAAATTATTGCAAGCGCATTTTAATGATGTTACAGCCTTCTGAAATTTTAAATATATAATTGTTGCAAAATTTTGCCAACTCATTTCAAATTTTATGAAAATGGGATGTATAGTTTAATTAAAAGGACAATCAAAAGTTTTCCGTCACACTAAGGCCAATGGGAAAAAATTATTTCAAGTGTATTTTAATGATGTTACAGCCTTTTGAACAGAATGAAATTGATATGCACTTATGAAGTGCACTAAAATATACATTCAGTACAATATGCGATGCAAAAAATTATTATAAAACTAGTTATAGTACGAACGCACCTCATTTGCCACGTTTGACGTGCAATTTCCAACTTGTTTTTAATTTAAATGTCCGTAAAATTTCCAACTTGTTTTTAATTTAAATGTCCGTAAAAATGTACTTTAAAAAGTGTTAATGGATTGGTGCCACATCAAAAGAATGTGACATAATTTTAATTCTAGCTCTCTAATTTTTCTTCTGTCAGGTTTCTTGTATAACTTTTTGCATTTTTGTTGAATAAGTCTGCGTTTGAAAAATTTTATCTTCCAAAAATGCACTAAATAATCTCTTAAAACATTAATCAATAGGTTTCTCCGTCATTCGAATGTGAACTAAATTTTCATTTTCCTTTTTTTAGTTTTACTAAGTTTCTATAGGTTTAACATCTTCCATTTTCCTATTTAGCAACATATACATTTACTCTGTAATTATGTTTCATTCATGAGGCACTTCGGCCATTTTTCTATCGATTTATTAGTTTAAAAAGATTTCAAAACATACCAGATTGTTTTGCAGTTTCTTACTAACACAAACCTTTTTGATCCGCATTACTTTCCATGAAACAGAAGTTTTGTAGACCTACCCCTACACACTTCTGGATTCATAACGCAGAATCTTCTGTGGTTACACGAATATTAAATTAACCCTTTATCTACTGACGGTACTTATAAGTACCATTAAAATAACTTGTTATAAAATTCATTTAATACATCGATTAGTTGCAGTACAGTTTAGAATGAGTTATAGATACATTACTTTATCTTGTTCCGAAAGCATTATTGGTTACACAAAACAAAAATATTTTTAAAAGGATGATTTCTTTTGCCTTTGCATCTTTTCTTTCTTGGCGTTGGGTTGAGGGGGGGGGGGGGAATTTTTGAATTCGGAAATATTTCTATTGTAAGAACATTATATTTGTACCCTTCCCAATTCTACAAATTACTAAGAAAAATATTTAAAATAAAAGATTTGAGTGGGGTTATAAATATTGCACAAAATCCCTATAAATTCAAATTTAATTAATCCTTCTAAATCCGTCAATTCTTCTAAAATCCTTCTGAAATTGATTAAATGATTATGTAAATCTTCTAATGTAGTTTTGCCAGTAGTTATTTTGACGTACGATCATTCATCAACAGTGTGAGTAATTAGGAATGATATATGTCTTTTGGTTCTAAAGGGAATACGTGATATCCAGTAGCTACTGTAGTTATGGGATGAAGTCTTATTATTCAATTGTACCTATAATAAATTTTTTTTCAGGTCAAAGTCCATCCAGTAATAGCACGGCCACTCTCCTTTGTAGTCAGTGCAATGCTGGATTCTCTGACTTCGAATCATTCCGAAATCACCTTAAAAGTCATCTCGATGCAGCGGCAGCACCAACATCTACCCCTTCACAACAACGAAATTTCACTTGTCCAGAATGCGGTGCTGAAATGGCCAACGAATCTCTGTTGGACAGCCACGTGGCAGGACATTATCTCTCCTCAAGTACGGAATACGGCTGCCAGTCGTGTCTGAAACTCTTTTCGAAGCCAGACGAACTGCAGAAGCACCTGATGGACGTCCACGCATATCATCTTTATAGATGCGCGCTGTGCAAACAAATGTTCGACTCCAAGGTAAGCCTGCAGTCATTTATTCAATTCTATAAATTCTACAGTCATTTATTCAATTCCATATTTTAAGTTAACTGAAATGCGCATTTCTCATAAGTCGCATACGCAGGTTTTGGAAAAATATATACAAGGTGGCCATAATTAAACTGACAGTACTCAGAGTGTTCTGTAGCGCGATCTAATTGAGAGAATGACGCTAAATTTTGTAAGAAGATTAAACAAAACGGAGACGAAGGATTCCGCGAAGAAAAAACATTAGTTCCAAAAGTCACCGCTAGGGGAATATGTGGCGCTATGTAACAGAAAAGAGAGTTTTAAAAAATGCAGAATCAATATTAAAATAAAATTACCTTTTATTTAGTACATTTAACGATTTTAGTATTGATTCTGCATTTTTTAAAACTCTCTTTTCTGAGCACAGCGTGACATATTCTCCTAGAAGTGACTGTTGGAACTAAAATTTTTTTTCGCGGAATCCTTCGTCCCCCGTCTTGTTTAATATTCTTACAAAATTTGACGTCATTCTCTCAATTAGATCGTGCTACAGAACACTCTGAGTATTGTCAGTTTAATTATGTAGTAGTTTAATTATGTTGTAGTTTAAACTGGACAAATATATATTATTTGTTTTTAAAATACGCGCACTGTTAACCTATTTGATACTGTGATGACTTAGGTCATCACAGTGGGTTTTAAACATATTTACTATTCCTCTTTCACAGCGAACTCAGAAACAATCAGGGTCCCAAAAGCGTCTTAGATGAGAAAAAGAAGATATTTTCATCGGTCGAAAAGAATACGCCTTTACAAAAACAACCAAAACAAACTCTAATAAACACAGAATTGCAATTAGAAATTGAACAGTAGTTGAAAAAAATAAAATGAAAAATGTCAAAAAAAAAAAAAAAAAATTACCAATATGCCTTTAAAGATATATTCCAATGCTATTGCGAAATCTAAGGGAAAAACCACTTGTAAAACAATATGTAAAATATGCCATTGCTTTAAAAACATTGTGCCAATCAAATAAAATAAAAAAGTAGATGTCGGGCATGTGATTTTTCGAGCCCTGTGAGAAACCGAAATATACCAGTCAAGGGAAATTCAGGGAGCTTAACCCTTAAATGCGCGATTTTTTATTTTGTTTCGAAAAAATTATATATGATTCTCTGAAAGGTGTATTACACAGGAAAAATAATGAAAAAAATCATAGATATATTTTTCATATGATACGTCAATCATTTCTTCTGTTGCACATCTGCAATAAAGTAAGAACTACTGTCGTGTGGCTGTTTTAAGCTAAAATAACGCAAATTAGTAAATACTTTAATAAGTATGTCTCCAAATACCTTATTTTATATAATTGTTTATTTTATAAAACTTAACCTTTAACCCTTTAATTCCTATAATAGAATACGCTCTAGAAATTACGTAGTTCAGAGAATCTGACTTTTTACCAGAAAGTTTCATTGGTTAATTTCGCTTTATTTAAATACGGAATGTCTGTTTTTTAATTAAAGCAAATATTGCTATTTTAATTTTCTGATGTGAATAGGGTATATGTGAATTTAAAAAATCTATTAAATTCAAAACAGTGTTGTTTGCTTGCAAAGCTGTGCACTAAAGGGTTAAGGGTAAGAAGATTTATTAAAAATATATATAAAAATAATTTCATTTAAAGTTAGTTATTTTATTTCCCGTCAGCCTACTGAAGTAAAATTGTGTTGAATCTTTCCAATCGTTATTTTCACTTGAGCACGGCTCATACTGCAAAACATAAAAAATCACCTTTAAAAACATGAATTACCTTATTTCCTGGGGAGGGCGGGGGCTATTAACGCAAGAAACATATTTTGAGTCTGTCCTACCTACTTTTAACTTCAGTATGGCTATCATACACTGAAAATCTTAGTGGAAATTCCCATAAGTTATATATGTTTAGAAAATATTGTTCTGCGTCTAAGAAAAACTTTAAAACATCCAATTTTTTTAAGAATGAAATTTACTGTGTTATGATACTTTGATTCTTATGAAATCCCAGTGTTTGACGGCATTAACACAGTGTCCTTCCGTTCTCATTGTGTATGCAACACATTTAGTAAGTATATTTCAATATGTATACAGCCTCTAGCAAAAAAGATGTCATATCTAAAAGCTGCACTTTATATGCCTACTTTTTGTAATTAGAAATACGTTACTATCGGAAGAAGTTTAAGAGATAATCGCTATAACCTCTACTTTAAATCATCCACTACAATTTTGCTATCAAAACCTTTGGAAGATTCAACAGTTATCTAATTTTATCAAAATGTTTTGTAAGATTCAAATGCTTCATTATCAGTAAAACTTTCTTATCGAGATGTTTTCTGCATATTTTCCGTATTGAGATAAGTGTTAAAATAGCTTCGATGACACGAATGAATACCGAATAGGAATGATAAAAAGGAAAACAATTCCTTCATTTTTTACTTTCTTTTATCTTTACAAGAAAAAAGTACAGTAGAACCTCGATTATCCGAAGTAATTGGGACCCACCATCTTTCGGAAAATCGAAATTTTCGGATAATCAAGAGTGCTTCAGTTTTAAGATTAAGGAGAAATATATGCAATATTTCTTATTATGGTAACAAGTGCATAATAAAAATAAAGCAATAGCAAAATAGAAACAAAAATTAATTACCTGAATTTTAATTTTGAAATTAAGTAACTTTTAGATAAATCACAAGGGTTTGAAAAAATGTTTTGTTTGTCGCAGTTTCGATTTCCTTTTCTTTAAAGCTCTATCACGGAGTTTTTTAATATTATTAGTTCACCAGTACCACAGTCTTTCTGCTGCTCCAACCATGCCAAACCGTTTGCAAAACATTAAAAAGCTTCGGAATTGCTATTTTGTTCGTTCCATTCCGCAGCTTGCGTGAGCTCAAGTTAAATCCAAAGGAACTCTGATAAAGAGGATCGAAAATATTTATATGTACTACTCGTGGTTCGGAAATGACCGCTTGCACACAAGCAATATGATAGTTAAAAAAAAAAAAAAAAGCTTTCAATCTGGATTTTGCACACAAGGAATGTGATAGCAAAAGAAAAAAAAAAAATAAATAAATAAATAAAAATAAATAAATAAATTGGATTTCGATTAACCGAGAGTTACGGTTAAAAGAGTTTCGGATTAAAGAGGTTCTACTGTATTGGATTCGTGAAAAATTTCGACTTCCAGTTTTCGATGGATTTATAGGTTTTAGAAGGTCCTGAACACGATTTCATGGTTTTTAGAAATGTCTGTCTGTGAGTCTGTCTGTCACTCTGTGAGTCTGTATGTGACAAAAATTTTGTGGGCGCTCTATCTCAAGAACTAATGCATGGAATTTCACAAAACTTTATATTCAGTTAAACCTAATATAAACTGGTTCTGATTACTTTTTGGAGTAAATCGTCTAACATGTGGTGTTGCTGTACTGCAATTTTCAAGATTTCCGCAATAGCTGTATCTCAAGAACTAATGTACGGAAATTCATAAAACCAGATTCAGTTAGTCCTTGATATCATTTGGTGCTGATTACTTTTTGGTGAAAATCGTCCAACAGGTGGCGCTGCTATGCTGCATTATTCATGATTATCGCAATAGCGCTATCTCAAGAAATAATGCACGAATTTTCATCAAACTTCAGATTCAGTTAGTCCCTGATACAAATTAGTGCTCTTTAGTTTTTGGTGTAAATCACTCAACAGGTGGCGCTCACTCACTCAACATGTGGAATTTTGTACGGTTTCCGCAATAGCTCTATCTCAAAAACAAATGCACGGATTTTCATCAAACTTCAGATCCAGTTAGAAGTTAACATAAGTTGTTGATGATTACATTTTGGTGTAAATCACCTAACCAGTGGCGCTGATATGCTGCATTTTGCATGATTTACACGATTTTAGCGATAGTCCTATCTCAAGAACTAATGCACGAAATTTCATATTTTTAGAATCCTCATGATAGGCAAAGATTGCCATTGCACTAGAGAATTTTGAAGTATTAACACGTATGAAATAGAAGAAAGTTTTGGGATTGGCATATCCGACTAGTTTAATTTAAACTTTGTACTTCTGATTTTGATATTGTTTAAATTTTAACCCTTTTTAAATTCGTTAATATATCCAGACACATCCAAATAGATAATCTAGATTTAGAACTACAGTAGTACTTTAAGAAATAAAACTAGAGGAAACACAACAATTTTAGAAATTTATTTAAAAGGGCTGAGAGTCATGAACTGTGAGGATTGCTTAGTATATGAAACAAAAGTTTCTTCATTTCGTGGAATTTTGGAAAATTTTAATTTGCTGTCCTAATATTCACGAAAAAATATTTCTTCATTTAAAATTTACACGTACAATTTCACAAACCATAAATTGAGTAAACAAAATTAAAACGATATACTACATTCTTTTATCACATTTTATAAAATATTTCAAATATATCAAACTAATATATTAAAAATTACCTATTACATATGGAAAAGTATTATTTCAACAACTAAGATTGATTTTATTAATTGACTTCTACTATATTGTTTAGCGGTGCGGAAGCTTGCCATTCACCGAAACCTACCAGTTAGAGAACATCAGTGTGCATAATGATTTAGAATCAACTATAAATGGCTCGGTTTAACATTCATACGAAGAAAGGTTACCTTAGTGTCACAAGACAAAACAAACTGGCGAAAAACATAATCGCTTTTTAATTGAAAATACATTTTAAGCAAACTCTGTTCACAATCACGAAATTCATTTTTATCCATACCGACTGAAGATATAAGATGGGCTCAACCTCGACCAACGGCATACAAGGCCAGTTCATGACTTTAAAAAGGTCACACGGAGTAGATCATCTTTACACGGCGATTGGCACAAAACGATGGACCCGCCGCGTTATACCAATCACCCTGTAAAGATGATCCACTCCGTGTGACATTTTAAACATCATGAACTAGCCTTGTATGTTGTTGGTCGCGGCTCAACCCGAATCCGTGAACAGTTGGCTTGGACTTGATCTCAGTTTTTACACTAGTCTTCAGGATCGAGTGGGATTAGTTTAAAAGGGTATTGAATTGTTATTGATGGGATATAAAGAGAAAAATTCTATCTGATTCTGAAACATTGGCGCGGTCGTGGTAATAACATGAAGAATTTATTAAGATATACCTCGTCCATCCTATTTTTCTGTTCGAAGTCGTTTTTCATAATTACTGGAAAACAGAAATTATGCTTTTCTGCCATAGTTGTACAATTATATATTTTGAAAGGACAAGTATTGTGATTTTAGCAGATTTCCGCCAGTGGTTGGGTATAAATAATAAATTTGCTATTTTAAACAGATGTTCATGGACATGAAAATCGTGAAAAATCGTCGTGTGGGAAGTATTTCAACGTAAGGAGAAATTTTTAAATGACAAATTAATCTTGAAACAATTTTAAAATGTTATAACAATTTTCTACTGCATACTTTTGGTATAGGGCTCGAACCTTGAAGACACAATACCTGTCGGACTTGGATTTCAAATCGTCAGGCTCGGGCTCCGAAAAAAGAGCTCCAACCTATTTCTAATACATACTCAACAAGTTGGAAATTGTACGTCAAACGTGGGTAATGAGGTGCGTTCGTACTATAACTAGTTTTATAAATATTCAGATCTTGGTGCAATAGCTGTTGCACTCTTATGAAAAAATGCATGGATACAAAATTCATTACGATTCAACACAATTTGCATAACTACAGACATACACACATGAAAATTTTATTAAAAAACAATTAAAATATAGTTAAAAATATATATAAACGTTTCGGCTATTTTCATAGCCCTCATCAGTAAACGAGCAGAGTCACAAAACAGCAAGAGCCACAGTAAACGAAAAAAACATTACGATTATATATATTACGATTCATTACGATTATATATATTAAACTCAGTAATACGGAAATAATAGGACTTCATCTTAAGTAGAACGTAACCACCAAGGCAATCTAGAATCATTATCTATCATGGTATGTCATTGAATTAATTACGTATGACAGGATTTAATAGAATGAAGAAAACTTTTATTAATATCTTTTTAAGGTTTGGTTCGATTTTCATAATCTTTGAAATGACGCGACAAAATTTTGTAACGATTACATGTATTAAATTTCAAACCCTTTGGTTGGGTAGTTTTTTGCGCTGTTATATACAGGCAGACGGATGAACCAGACGACGACTATAGGTACTACGTATTTATATAATTACGAACGCACCTAAAAATTCAAATATTCTAAATTTCATCTCCTGAAAACTGAATTTTTTACTTATTTCTAAATGGGATACATTTTTATTATAGCTCGTTATTAACTAGATTACTGCTTTCAATTGTGTTTACTTAAATGTCTGTGATTAAATAAGTCCAAGATTACCATTGGAAAAAAAAATGGTGTCACAGTTGGGCAAAACTGGTCCAGAACACTGAATATTCGGCCTAACTTAGTGCAATCTGGGAGGAGTGCCCGATAGATTGACTGGAGCTTGCAGCAACATGGAACGCCCTGTAAATGAAGTCAAAGTATAGGGAGTTGATAATTAAACGACCCTATTTTAAAATTGTCTACAGATGAAACTTTTGTTTAGAAAGTTGTAAAATTTTGTGAAGGACACAATTTGTTTAAGCGAAAAAAAAATGTATTGTTCAAAGTTTCGCCACTTGAGGGAGTTTCTCAATGAATTACACATTTAGCATACATTTACGATAGTTTACAAATTTTATTACAGCAAAACATGTTCTATATGACGGCCATCATTTGTAGGTACCATTCGTAATCGTAAGAAAGCATGTTCCACTGTTGACCAGGGCCGAAACTAGCCTTTTTTGCGCCCGGGGCAAACATGAATTTTGTCCGCCCCCCCTTTCCTCCTCAAAGTATATTTACAAAGAGAACTTTACTAATTTTCTAATGGCCTATTTATTTTAAAATTTAAAATATGTAATCATAAAATATGTAATACTGAACTACGTAAACTGAGTGACGTTTTTCGCAATTATAGTTCATTCGCATGTATTACCGGCTATTTGCAGTGTTTGCTTATACAGTAGAGTTCCGATTATCCGAGTCCCGCTTAACCGAGTTTCCGCTTTAACCGAGTTATTTTCTTCTGATGGACTGATGGCTTTCATTATTATGAAACAGCCATTATAAATGAAGTGTTAGGTGAAGATGAAAAAGCAGCCGTAAAAAGTTTGAACTCTGATTTTCTGGTCAGAATGGGAAAAAAAATGGCCATAATTGTTTTTTTTTTTTTTTTTTTTTTGAAAAAAAAAAATATGGCCATTTTTTTCCCCATTCTGACCAGAAAATTAGAGTTCAAACTTTTTACGGCTGCAAAAAAAAAAAAAAAAAAAAAAATTATGGCCATTTTTTTTCCCATTCTGACCAGAAAATTAGAGTTCAAACATTTTACAGCTGCAAAAAAAAAATTATGGCCATTTTTTTCCCCCATTCTGACCAGAAAATTAGAGTTCAAACATTTTACAGCTGCAAAAAAAAATTATGGCCATTTTTTTTCCCATTCTGACCAGAAAATTAGAGTTCAAACATTTTACAGCTGCAAAAAAAAATTATGGCCATTTTTTCCCCCCATTCTGACCAGAAAATTAGAGTTCAAACATTTTACGGCTGCAAAAAAAAAAATTATGGCCATTTTTTTTTTCCCCATTCTGACCAGAAAATTAGAGTTCAAACTTTTTACGGCTGCAAAAAAAAAAAAAAAAAAAAAAAAAAAAAAAATTATGGCCATTTTTTTTTCCTTATTCTGACCAGAAAATTAGAGTTCAAACATTTTACAGCTGCAAAAAAAAATTATGGCCATTTTTTTTCCCATTCTGACCAGAAAATCAGAGTTCAAACTTTTTACGGCTGCTTTTTCATCTTCACCTAACACTTCATTTATAATGGCTGTTTCATAATAATGAAAGCCATCAGTCCATCAGAAGAAAATGATCGATTCCAAAGGTATAATCTTTCATTTGGCGCCCCTTATCTCTGGCGTCCGGGGCACATGCCCTCTCCCCCCCCCCCCTTAGTTTCGGCCCTGCTGTTGACCGCAGTGTGTTCTGTGGGAAATGCTAAGAGCATATCATGAAATGCTGTCTTTAAGATCAGGTAAAGTTAATAAACAAAATTTACGAACTATCGTAAATGTATGCTAAATGTGTCATTCATTAAAAAACGACCTCTGCCCGCGATATTTCGAACTGATTTCTTTTTCGCTTAAACGAATTCCCATTCTTTTATTATGTCTTTCACAAAATGTCACAATTTTCTGAAGAATAGTTTCGTCTGTAAGACAACTTTAAAATAGGGTCGTTTAATTATGGATACCATGTACATTAATTGCGATAAAATGTATTCCAACTTAGGCATTATTCAGCTTCTTCATACAGTAAAAAAACTTATTCCCAAATAATTTTTAAAAAAGCTTAATCAGCTGAAATTTTAGAACAATTCAACAGTTATTAATAAATGAATGCAAAAAACAAATATTTTTATATAGTTTATATATATATTAGGCTATTTTAACACTTAACGAACGAATGTTGCCATATTCGCCACAACTAATTTTTATTGTCCAAATGTGTTGTTTCCAATTATTATTGTTTAGGCATCACTTTTTCTGACAAACTTTTTTTGCATTATTTAATTGCTGGAATTTTGAGATAAGATAAGGAAAAGATTTCTGCGCAAAACTAGCAATGTACAATTGAAACAAGAAAAAAAAAATCATACGTCAACCGTAGATTATAACCTTCCAACACATTCATAATAATGTAACAACACTTCAACACTTAATAAGTTGAAATAGGATGTCTAATTGAACCATTTGGAAACGCATAACACATTTAAAAACCCAATTTCAGCAATTCCCATCTGCAATCTGAAAATTGTCCGAATTCCTTGAGCAGCCCTGTATATGATATATAGATTTGTATCTATAAACTGCATGCATGCAAACCTTTAGTACAGTTAGGAAATACATACCACAGTTGAATATTCTCTCTTAGCAATTTCCTCTGTTAAGGAGAATGGTACGTGAATTCTTTTGTGCAGCCCTGTATACGAGTATAAAATTTATATACAACGAAATATATATATGCAAAAGATTAGTTAAATTTAAAAGAGCATACCGAATTTGAAAACGCACTTCCAGCAATTACTGCTTAGGCAGTACTGTAACCGATTTCTTTTGTGTGTCCCTGTAAATGAACGATAAATACTATGAATACCCTTTTCTAAAGTAATCATCTTGTATTGAAATTCAGTGATTTTTATCAATTTCATTTGAAATAGCGCAATGTCATTTAAATATACTGCAAACGATTTTTCCCCACTGACCATAATGTAACGGAATTCTTTCGAGTGTTCCTATAAATGAACAATTAATGCTACATACTTCATGTTTAATACCGAATATGCCACGGTAAACATCAATAACATATATCAATTGTATAAAAATTCGAGTATATTTACGTGAGTTAGCGCGTGTGGACAGATAGACGACCAGACAAACCGAATTCATAAACACTTTTCAACTATTAAGAAAGAGAAACAACGTATAAAGACACAAATGTAAATATGTATGAAAAGCATACAGCTGTTTCGAGGTAAAATCAAAGGTGAAATTACAACTAGTTTTAATTTTACCTTTGATTTTTAAGCACTGATGATGAAACATTAGAGGTTTCGAAACAGCTGTATGCTTTTTAGACATACAGTCAAACCTCTATTTAACGAAGTCGCTAAATCCCGAAAAAAAGTTCGTTATATGGAAAATTTGTTAAATAGAGAGTCACCTTTTAAAATAATTTAAACTACGTAAAACACATTTTAAGTCCATAAACACTAAATACAATTTTAAAAAGTAATTAGTCACAATTTTTTTATAAATTATATCTATTTGTTTTACTTATTTTACCCATCAAAAAGAAATCTGCAAGGGAAATAAGAATGAAACAAAACATTGTCTGGAAATACATTGCATTTTCAGTTAAAAAAATTATTTTACATTAAAATCACGATTTTTTATTATGGTTGATAAGCTGTTTGGAGGAATATCAAATTTTAAAGCAGTATTCTTTTAGGTAGCTTTCTTTACAAAAAGCTACCTATTGCAGCCGTTCGGAGGAAAGCGATTTAAAAAAATTTTGGTATATTTTCATCGATCATGACCCCCAGACCCCGAAACCACCCTCCGTTCAAAATTGATATATATATATATATATATATATATCTGACCTATGTCACACTGTAACTCTCGTATTTATGAGCCGATTTGGATGTAATTCGGTGTGTACATAGTACATACCAATGTCTCGACCGAGTTCGTTGGCCAGCTTCATCCGCCATTTTGTTTCAAAATGGCGGCCATTTTAAAATTTTAAAAAAATTTAAAATTTAAAATGCGGTACCAAAAAATTGAAAATGGAAAATATTTTTTTCTTATGTATTTGACCTTTATACAAAGACTCCGTAGCAGTTTTTGTTTCGTCTATATCTTAAAAAATGGCTGAGTTATAGCATTTTGAATTTCTAGCGAAGCAGACATTTTGAAACGTCCTGAATTATGTCACGCGATAAAAGGCGTATTTATGAACCGATTTGGATGTAACTTCGTTTATACATAGTACAGACCAATGTCTCGACCGAGTTCGTTGGCCAGCTTCATCCGCCATTTTGTTTAAAAATGGCGGCCATTTAAAATTTTAAGAAATATTTAAATTTGAAATGTGGTGCCAAAAAATTGAAAATTGAAAATAAAATTTTTTCTTATGTGTTTGACCTCGATAAAAAGATTCGGGAGCAGTTTTTGTTTCGTCTATATCTTAAAAAATGGCTGAGTTATAGCATTTTGAATTTCTAGTGTGGCTGACATTTTGAAACGCCCTGATTTTTGCCACGTGATAACAGACGTATTTATGAACCGATTTGGATGTACCTTGGTGTGTACATAGTACATACAAATAACTCAACCGAGTTCGTTGGCCAGCTTCATCCGCCATCTTGTTTCAAAATGGCGGCCATTTAAAAAAATTAAAAAAAAATTAAATTTAAAATGAGATACCAAAAAATTGGAAAATGAAAAAGAGTTTTTTCGTATGTGTTTGACCTTAACACAAAGATTCAGGAACAGGTTTTGTTTCGTCTATATCTAAAAAAATGGCTGAGTTATAACATTTTGAATTTCTATTGTGGCTGACATTTTAAAACGACCTGATTTTTGTCACGCGATAACAGGCGTATTTATGAACCGATTTGAATGTAACTTGATCTGTACATAGTACCTACCAATGTCTCGACCGAGTTCGTTGGCCAGCTTCATTCGCCACCTTGTTTCAAAAGGGTTGCCATTTTAAAAAAAATGTAATTTAAAATTTAAAATGAGGTATTAAAATATTGGAAAATGAAAAAGATTTTTTTTTATGTGTTTGGCCTTGATACAAAGATTCTGAAGCAGTTTTTGTTTCTGAAAATTTGTTCTTTTGTTTATATCTTAAAAAGTGGTTGAATTATAGCACTTTGAATTTCTATCATGGCTAACACTTTGAAACGATCTTGTATTTGTCTCGATACCACACGTATTCGCCTATTTCCATAGAAGAAGGCATGTGGAGAGTATACATCAATATCTCGACCAAGTTCGCTGGCCAGCTTCATCAGCCATCTTGTTTCAAAATGGCGGCCATTAAATTAAAAAATATATATATTTAAAGTGAGGTGCAAAAAAATTAGAAATTGAAAAAGGTTTCTTTCTTAAATATTTGACCTTGATATAAGGATTCAGGAGCATTTTATGTTTGTCTTTATCTTAAAAAATGGCTCAGATATAGCAGTTTCAATTTCTAACGTGGGTGACCTTTTGAAAAATCTGATTTTTTGCCTGCGACAGCACTCGTATATATCAACCGATTCCGATGTGAGTGAGCATGTGCACAGCAATTACCAAAGTCTCGACCAAGTTCACTGGTTAGCCTCATCCACCATGTTGTCTTAAAATGGCAGGCACTTCGCCGAAGAAATCGCCGAATTTGGCAGCGAAATATAAGTTACTTTAAATAAAAGCAGCTTGGATAAAGCTGACTAATTTTGCGAAATTCTCATTCATAATGATTTAGTATTGATAAAAATTAGTATTGAATTTCCTACATTCGGTTTTCACTTAATTGACCTTCATGTATTTGAATAATATAAGTTGGCTTTTTTAAAATAAGGAATATTAAATCTACCTCTTCCTCCCGGCACTGGCCGGAAGGACTTTTTCTTCATGCCTTTATCCACCTCATCAATAATAATTTTTCTTTTTCGTTGATGCTCAAGCACTTTTGCTTTGACATTTTCGAGCTACAAGAACCGAAATTACCAACACGACTGATCATGATCAACAATCTATAAACGGGAAACTATAGTTTAAGGACACGGGGCAGCTCCATTGAGGGTTAAAAGGGAATATTGAAAGTTTCCTCTTCTTGGATGGAAAGCGAAGAATCACAACGAGTTTACTGTTCTCGGTGAGTTAGGTGCCTGGTAAGACCTGTTCATGGTTACTGATCATCATAAAATGTGTTAAAAAAAAGAATAAGTTTCAAATGTCAAGTAATATTTTAAGAAATAAGGAGAAAAAATAATTAGATCCCAAGGAAAAGTTCGTTAAATAGAGAATACACTTCGCTATTTGGAGGTTATTTTACGAAGAAATTTGCAAAATGTTCTTCGAGTCAAGTAAAAGTTCGCAAAATAGAGAAATTCGCAAAATAGAGGTTCGTTAAATAGAGGTTCGTTAAATAGAGGTCCGACTGTATTTATATTTGTGTCTTTATACGTTGTTTCCCTTTCTTAATATATTGGCACAAAGTACAATCCTTCCCCACTTTTTATACTTTTCAATTCAACTATGTTGGAAAGAGTTAAAAAACCCATTTGGACAATAAAAATTGGTTGTCACAAATATGGCAGCATTCGTTCGTTAAGCGTTAATATAAAAGCGCAAAATCAAATTTAAAAACGCAAAATCAATCATTAAATTGTGGAAAATTTTACCTGCTGAGTTCCCTAATTAAGGAAATATCTAATATGTAAGTTTATAACGCTTTCTGCTAGTCATGTAACCGTTTAGCTTATCACCAGAAACAAGAGGGTCGTCTAATTTCGTATAATCTTTTCCCTTTACAAAAAAAATTGCACCAAGGATTAAAAAAAAAAAAAAAAATAGAAATGCGTGTACATGGTGTGCACTCGGCGATATTCAGTAACAGTTGCTAAAAATTAAAACCTTTTCGTTATAGCTGTTACGAGCTATATAGCTGTTATAGCTCGTTATAGCTAACATAGCTGTTAAACCCTTATAACTTTTAATATTAAAATATATAATATTTAAGTTTATCTTCTTAAAATTACTAACTGAATAATTAATTCTTCACAGAAGGAATTTTAGAATTGTACGACAGAGTGCATGCATCAGTAATTAATATAATAATGCTATGAATTTTAACTTTTGTGAACTATTTGCTTTGATTTAAGCGAAATTAATACATCATAGAAGTAAAATTCAATTAGTTATTTAATACTTGAAATCATGAAATTTAAAAAATATAAAACTCATACATTATAAATATGTTTTACAGAGTTCTGTTACAAAAGTATCTATGATAGACTATCAAGATCTAAATTGAAATGTCTCTACAATTTACAGTTCTATTGAAAATAATTTAATTTTATATTTAACATGCAAATACTTACCTATAACGTTCCAGTAAGTAAAAATAAATATATCTTTTATAAATTGTATTATTGTCGACTAGTCAAATTCAATAAAACTAATTTTGTGAAACCTGCTTTTAAAAATGCAGTAATGTGAGTAGTTTAATTTCTAAGAAGATAATAAATGTCTTCTTTTCATCTCCTATTTCAATCATTTGGTAAATAAATCCTTTTAAAAATCTTCCACCTTAATTTCAGATTAAAAATAATTACAAAAAGACCAAGATAAGTTATGATAAATGATGCAAGCTAAAGTAATATGTTTTTGCCGGAAATTTTTCCATCTCTGAGTGTTTAGAAACATTTTAGCATTACCTGGCGTACTTGCAAATTTTTCAGTGGCCTCTTTAAGTTCTTTGTCGTCATATTTATGAGCCAAAATCATAAATTCTAACACGTTGTAAATAGTTATTTGCAGCAATATACGTGATTTGCATAGCGACCACAGTTCTTGTAATTGCAACAAAAAGCTAGCCTCATACATTTTCTGTATGTTTAAGGGTGTAAGAATGGGTATTTCAGCTGTATACATGTATAACAATATTTCTTTCAAAATATCGTGTTGAACGTCAACTGCTACATATTCTGCTGCATAATCAGATAAAATACGCGAAAAATAGGGTGAACGCCCCCATAGGACAGCTTTGTGTACCGATATCATCTGTTTTCCTGCGAAGAGTTTCAGATCGGCATATTTTTGCGATTCATACAACTCTTTGAAATTACTAGACAAAATTTTTAAGTACTTTAAAAAACACGTGTCTTTGTCAGAAACATCTACCGACGTTGATTTGAAATCGATCCAAGAGTCTGAATCTAAGCGAATTTTTAAAATACAAATGATCTTTAACGTATCTTCTTGGGTAGAATCGCCTTGCACAAAACTTTTGTCAAATAATGAAGAAAAGCCACACTTTTGTATCCTAGGACCGAATCTGTATTCACGCCTCTTCAAAATAGGATTTCCTCTATTGTTGTAGATTCGAAATTCTGCATTAGTTTTGTAAAATGAGCTATCAGAGTTCACTTTTTCTAAATAGAGACCATAGAATTCTACGCCGCTGTCGCGTAAATGTTTTTCAAGAGTCAATCGCCATTTAGCACTAAACTTTTCTTTCGTGTAAAATTCAGAACTGTGCAGAACGCCAGACGATTCTGCGCTGAGCTTTGTAAAATTTTTAATTTCCCAAGTATACTGGAAAGATTCATTTCTAATGTGCGTTCTGCAGTGCATTTTCAAAGGTGTTAGAAGATTCACCAATTCGTTTAACTGCCACTTCTTTGCTAATTTATAAATTCTCCCGAACATCTCCAAAGGGACAGAACTCAACAATAAATCTGGATCACCAGTGTACAAAAATAGTAATACAACTGCCAGGTGAGGATTTTTCTCGTTGTTTTCAGTTAGATAAGTAACATTTTCTGTCAATTTTTCCGCAAAATGTGAGGATCTGGCGTGCAAGAAAGCCTTATGAGAATATATGATATCATCGATGGCACGTATGGAAATATCAGTGAATTTATTGTCGTGATATAATTTCTTGTAGTCCAAGGAAAGCTTCTGCAAGTGGGATCTCGATATGTCAACAGTATCTATTTCACGCGCAATAACCATTTCGCACCTTACAAGGCAAGAATCCTCGACACCTGATTGGACAGGAAAAACTACTTTAGCCAACCGAAATTCTATGCCTTTTTTTTCGTCATAGATTTCATCAAATAATTTATCATATATCAGTTCATTGTTAGGTCCATGTACTGACAGTTCTCCTTTCAGCGTAAATCTTCCAGTGTCGGAACTATTATTGTTTTTCAAATAAATCCCATAAAATTTGTCTTCCTCAACCACAATGTTAGGATCAAGAAGTAGATTCCATTTAGAAGTTTGGCTGATGTCGAAAATGGGACTTTTCAGTAAAGTTTCTGCATTGCACAGATTTTCTATAGCCCACTTTAGGATGACATATGGCGGATTATCCACTGTCCATGTAGTAACAAAATTAGAAACATCTGCATCTCTCTCGCTGCAAGCCATGTCTGTTATGCTCTGACTCTCTACCCGTACACAACGGTTTTATTTTCAAGTGCCGTACGTTATCTATAGTTTCGTTTTCTCCCAAGATAAAGCTGACATAAAGTTGACTAAAGTCCAGCGCCAAAGCGGAAAGTGGTAAAAAATAGATAACACAACTTCTACTGAAATAGACAGTTCGTACAGTTCTGCTTCCTAACTATTTCCGTTTCCTGTAAAGCTGCGATGTGAGATCAAAAGTAAAAAAAAAAAAAAAAAGTAATAAAATATATTAAGAATGTTCTCGCGATAAACACATGCAAACATCTGTTTATATCTGGTCTCGTTGTATCTAGTCTATAAAGTTAAGTACGTAATTACATTTAGTTGCTTCACATTGCTTAAACTGCTGAAGATTAAATACATAAACACGTTTAAATTAAACCTATTGATTTTATCATATGAACCGAAAAAGTATATTAATAATTTTAGTTCCAAATTCCCATTATAGCTTCAAATGATTTTTTTTTTTTTTTTTTTTTTTTTTTTTTTTTTTTTTTTTTTAGTATTTTTGTAAAATAGAATAAAGGTAAAGGGAAGGGGAAGAAAGAATTACGTATGCCGTTAAAAATAAATCATAAATACCGAAGATATTACCTTGGGGAAGTAATGTTGAGTTATTTACTTTGATTCTATTAATATTCCGTTATTATTCAATTAAAAGATTCGCGGAAATTACATTATTGTATTAGTCATGTTATTGTATTTTGAAGGTTAATATGCTGTAATATGCAAGATGCATTACTATGAAAGACGCAAGTGTGATGCAAGAATTTCTCCGTCTGTGGCTATTTAAATAAATGTTTATAATTTCTTTAATTTTAAAAGTATTTCCAAACATTTTATTTTCTGTTTATAAGTATTATTATATTTTTTTTCTTTTCACATTTTAAGAACGATATTTAACAAGTACTCGAAATGATGCTCTGCCCATTTTATATTACTAAATTTTCAGCATTCAGGTTTTATTATTTAAAAAAAAAAATGCATATACGATAGGCAAAATCATGGGCGTATGCAGTGAGGGTCAGGGGAATCCCCTCCCCACAAAATCTTTAAAAAAGAAATAATTTAATTAAAATCATGAAAAAATTTAAATGATTTATACATTATTCATCATCATCATCATCAATCGTTTTCAATCCACTGCTGGATGTAGATCTCCCCCAGATCTTCCCAATGTTTCCTGTTTAGTGCTTTAGTCATCGAAGTAACACCGGCTACTTTTCTGATTTCATCACTCTATCTTACTTGAGGTCGTTTTCTTGGCTTTTTAACATCTCTGGGATACCACTGTTGGGTCTTTGTGCTCCATCTATTGTCTTATCTTCTTGCAATGTGCCCAGCCCATTTCCATTTTAGCTGTTTAATTCTTTCAATGATGTCAAAAACATTCGTCTGATTTCTTATCCAGGTTATTTTCTTTCTGTCTAAAAACAGTATAAATGTTTTAAGACATTAAAATCGATCCACGGATGTTAAATAATAAAAAAATCGCCGTAGTCCCGAGTGCTTTCGACCAAACCTTGGTCAACATCAAGGGGATTTGGATAGCAATTGGTTTTAATGTCTTACGACCTTTTTATCATTTTTACCCCTATTTTGTAATACAGTCGGACCTCTATTTAACGAGCCTCTATTTTGCGAACTTTTCCTTAGAACCAAGAACATTTTGCGAATTTCTTCGTAAAATATCCTCCAAATAGCGAAGTGCATTCTCTATTTAACGAATTTTTTCTTGTGATCTAAATTTTTTTTCTCTCCATTTCTCAAAATGTTTCTGGACATTTCAAACTTATTCTTTCTTTAAGCACATTTTATGATGTTCAATGGCCTTGAATTAGTTTTAACAGGCGCCTTCTTTGTTAGCAGTGAGAATTCGGTAAGTACAGAGGACGAAGACGATAATCCCTTAGAGTAACTTAAAAAAAATGTGGATACAGATGAGAAAAAAAGAAGAAATTAACCATGATGTGCTGATTGATGATTTTATTTCACTTAATTCTGAAATTGAGACCCCGGAAACACTATCCGAATTGGCTATTTTCGACAGTGTGAAAAATAAAAACAACACAGCAATGAATTGCGATGAAGACGAATATGATGATGATGGAAATGATCATGATACCGGAATTAACAAAACTTCGTATGATGAAATGCTAAAATCATTTGAAACAATCCGACGCTGATTATAGATAGAAGAAAATACGCATGAAGGGTTTTGTGGTGCATTGCAAAGATGCGAGACATATAATGAGAGAAAGCACTTTTTAAAAGAAAAAACTCAGGCAAAATTAACAGAGTTTTTCAGAAATTAAATTTAAGGACACATATGTTAATGTATGGTTAAAATTATTTGTTATAATAATAACAAATATGATAATGTCATTAAAATTCGTTAATTTTAATGTAAAACTATTTACTTTAAACAGAAAATACAGTGTATTCCCGGACAATGTTTTGTTTTCCTTGCAGAGTTGAAAGATTTAAACACATAGAAAAAATGAATTGATGATGGATATTGGTGTGTAAAATAAATAAAGCAAATCGATATAATTTATAAAAAAAAAAAATGTGACTAATTACTTTTAGTAAAAATATTTAGTGTTTATGAATTTAAAATATGTTTTATGTAGTTGAAAGTATTTTAAAAGGTGAATCTCTATTTAACGAATTTTCCATATAACGAACTTATTTTCCGGGATTTAGCGACTTCGTTAAATAGAGGTTCGACTGTAATAAACTATGAATCATTTATGGCCAAGGTTTAGCCGAAAGCACTCGGGACTCCGGTGAATTTTTTAGTGTTTAATGTCAGTGGATTGGTTTTGATGTTTTAAAACCTTTTTATCGTTTTTACACCTGTTTTCGTAATAATAAACTATGAATTGTTTAAATGTTTTCATGTTTTTAATTAATACTCTAAGGTGAATTTGACGTTCCTTTACATATAGAATTTTCTATATAAAAAAAATATATTTCTTTAAGTACTCGGAAATGTAAATATGAAAAGTTGATTGTGATTATTATTGAACTTATTATTGTTTGACTGTAATTTTATTGTATGATAATTTCTTTTAAAGATTTTCATTGCAAGAACTAACTATTTTTCGCGGTCTAAGATACCAACTTTTCATTGTTTGTCATTAGCCCCCTCCTAACAAAAATTCTACTTAGACCTGTCGGCAGAATGTTGATTAAACCCTTGTGTTCTGACGAAACTTTAAAGTACCATTAAACAAAAGCTGGTGTAAAATTCATTTAATGCGTCTATTAATAAATTAGATTTTATATTTCATACAAAATATTTTGCTTTATCATTTTAGCAAACGCTGCAAACTTTACGAAGTTGAGCAAAACTTAACACCTTACAAAATATCACATTTTAAAGATGCGCTCACAATGTATTTACTTTTATTATTTCTTTGGGACGGAGACATTTAAAAAATAAAACAACATTACAACAATATATATTTGTCAATTCATATGAGTATACTGCAAATATTATTCAAAACAACAAGACGGGCGCTACTTCGCGGAGAAGGCTGTGGGGCGCGGAATTAGGAGTCCTTTTCCGGTAGGGTAGTAGACCCGATCACGAAAGATCTCAACCAAAAAATTTAAAAGCCAAGTCGATAAGTTTAAGATATCGAGAAGCGGGTTAGAGAAACTGGGGCATTTAATACGTCCTTATAGCTTTTGTTATGGTATTTTCTTTAATTTACAGATCGGGACATAAAGAGTTAAACAAAAAGAAAAAGGCGGAGCACTGAAAAAAAAAATACATTTTTAGGCTACACTGTGTTAATATTTTTAGAGATGTTAATTTACACATTTTAGCGAAGCCTGGTAACGTATTTTACGATCCCATAATTTTACGAAAATAAAATTTAAACTAATGTCTTTAGAACAAGAGATAAATAGACGAATAGTGCGTAATAATTAGGACAATGTGAACACATTTTTTATTTCGGACATTTTTCGAATTTGTAGAAAAGTATTAGATGAATTGTTTTTCATATTTGGCCATATAAAGAGGATGCTTGAGCTAGAAATTTTGATGATTAAAAATTACATGTTGATCTAATTTAAAATTTTAATATCTAACAGAGGACGCTGTTGTCCTGTCCTTTTTTTAATTAACTCATCAATGTAACCCGTTAAATTCGAAGAAACGAAATATGCTTTATATTCAAAATAGTCGATGCTATTATAAATTAATATATTAGCATGGCATAGAAGAAATTTTGTTATGACCACACCATAATAGTTTGTTTATAACATCTAGAATTTAACCCTTTATGTACTGAAATATGAATTCATAAAAATTTCATCTTCTAAAGCATTTTTCGTGAATTTTTGAAACTACATTAGAAGATTTACATAATCATTTAATAAATTTTAGAAGGATTTAAGAAGGATTGAAGGATTTAGAAGGATTAATTAAATTCGAATTTATAGGGATTTTGTGCAATATTTATAACCCGACTCAAATCTTTTGTTTTAAATATTTTTCTTGGTATTTTGTAGAATTAGGAAATGTACAAATATAATATTCTTACAATATAAATATAGAGAAATATTTCCGAAATGAAAATCCCCCCCCCCCCCTAACGCCAAGAAAGCTGAAAAGATGCAAAGGCAAAAGAAATCACCCTTTTAAAAATATTTCCGTTTTCTGTAACTAATAATGCTTTTGGAACAAGATAAAGTAATGCATCGCTAACTCATTCTAAACTGTACTACTATTAATCGATGTTTTGAATGAATTTTATAACAAGTTATTTTAATGGTATTTATAAGTAGCAACAGTAGATAAAGGGTTAAAACTTAACGGAACTTTGAAAAATTTCGATAACTTTGATGAATACATTAAATTTGAATGTTCGGTAAGATTGAGCTAAGTTTCAGTTACTTTCTAAAATATTTTGTTATTAAATTTATTTTCGACCTCCTAAATGTACCCGAGACTTTTTTTTTTTTTTTTTTTTTTTTTTCTGGAAAGTGTGAGTTAAAGCAGGTTCTTTACGTGGCCAAAGGTGAAACACAATTCCCCTGGTACTTCTTCAGAAATTGACGGGGAAAAATCGAAATCGAATGTTTATCTTTTTGTAATGTCCAGTTGGTTGACACACTACTGTATTTGCGACATCTGAGTACGACATAACTAATAACGTAATTTGCCAACTCCAATGAATACATTTAACCCGGGAGAACTCGCTGCATGAGATTTTCTCTCACAGTCGTACTTTTTTAAGACTCTTATTTAAATCATTTTTCATTTTAATTAACATTTCAAAATGTTTTTCAATTACTTTACCTATTTTGTGAATAAAAGTACTAAGCCAACCAAAAAAAGTTGATATTATATGAATGTAAAGTAAAAGAAAAGCAATTGGGCATTCTCACTATAGCGAGTTCTCCCGGGTTAATCTGAATGTTCGATAAGATTAAGCTAAATTTCCGTTACTTTCTGAAATATTTCATTATAAAATTTATTTTCGACCCCTAAATGTAACCGAGGCTGTTTTTTTTTTTCTTCTTTTAAGTGTGAGTTAAAGCAGGTTCCTTACGTGGCAGAAGGTGAAACACAATTCTCCTGGTACTTCTTCAGAAATTGACGGGGAAAAACTCAAATCAAATGTTTATTTATCTTCTTCCAGCCAGTTGACTTCCAGCCTATGTGCAGTTGGTTGGCACACTGTATTTGCGATATCTGAGTACGACATAACTAATAACATAATTTGATAACTCCAATGAATACACTGAATCTAAATATTCGATAAGATTAAACTAAATTTCAGTTACTTTCTGAAATATTTTATTATAAAATTATTTTCGACTCCCTAAATGTATCCGAGACTGATTTTTTTTTTTTTTTTTTTTTTTTTTTTTGAAAGCGTGAGTTAAAGCAGGTTTTTTACGTGGCCGAAGGTGAAACACAATTCACCTGGTGCCTCTTCAGAAGATGTGTGTGTGTGTGTGGGGGGGGGGGGTGCCAAATCAAATGTTTATTTATCTTCTCTCAATGCCCAACTGATTGGCATACTACTATATTTTCAACATATGAGTACGACAGATAGGCTAAGCTATGTTAAAACATGCAGTAAGAAAAAGCAATAAGATTATTTATTCCTCCTTTAAATATGGAATCTCCTAAGTTTAAAAATTCATGAACACGTTTTCCGAGAACTACGGTGGTTAGAATCATGTTTCTAAAGATTCTACTAGGGAATTTATCACCGGAAATTAAACAGTGCTTACATTTAGCTAAGTAATTTTCATGAAATTACGCAGTGTTCCGTGATTTAATAGTATATTAATATCACATAAAATTGAAACAAAAAAATCGAATATCATGGGAAAGCGATACTTAATAAGCGTTTTCGCCTAAATATTCAAATTATTTTGAAAGATCGAAAATTACATCTGTCATATGATGATCACGTTTAACCGTGAGTATAAAAATTAAACAGGTCCAAATAAAAATTCTAGCTAATTGCTCAAAAAGTAAGAAATAAGAATATAAAATTTTGTATATTCAAATATAAATATAGCCATATTGTCAAGAAGAAAAAAATCTACTGAAGGATGAGAACATTAATGTACGGATTTTTAAAATCGCGATTTTATCATAAAGGAGTCAAATATATCAAATCTAAATAACCATACGCACAGCCATGGAAAAGAAAAAATTGTCACTGTCAAGTAATTCTCTACATATAACAATATTCAAATGAAAATTATACAAAACATCAACAATTGATGAAACTGATAATTGAGAAACATTTACTTTCATTTTATATTTTTAAATTTTTTTTAGAAGGCTATCTTTATATTAAATAAATAAAAAGCAAATTAATACACACATTTTATTTTTCATTTTTTTAAATAGTAGCCTCCAAATTTATCGTATGCAAAAATAATTCTACATCCTTTATTTTTTCTAAATATGACCTTTGGCGATGTTTTTATAATTGGTTTTAGGGTTGTTTCGAAGATATTAAAAATATTTGAAATGAAGCTAAAACTGAGAACAGTTTCAAAAGTGAAATTCGTTATAGTAAAGTTCACATTCGACACATGATCTATATTATAAAGGACAAACGTGTCCGTGCTTAACGCTGACGCCATTTTGAGTGTGGCCACCGCCCCCTGAATACTAGGCCTGAGCACTGACACGAAAATGGTGGCTGCCGAAGGCTGATTTTTTTCAGCGTGTTTACAGTCCCTTAAATATTCGTACTAGTAATTTTGTTAAGCTTTTTCCGCTTTATTTTTCTGAGATTAAACAAATCAGAGATATCTTTTATAAAATACTGGTGTCTACCTTTAAAGGACCGTAACTACGTTAAAAAAAATCCGTCTTCGGCAGCCGCCATTTTTGTCTCAGCACTCAGGCCTGGTATTCAAATGGCGGTGGTGTGGCAACACCAGACGATTAAACTTAATTTTTACTGCAATTTTTTTAAACTTCTAAATATAGCACATTTTAAATTTTTACACCACCAGATAAGGGAAAAAATGTACTTTTAAATGACATTTGTTTGAAAAATATATCGCAATTTATTGGAAAAACGTATCGCTATTTACTAAATTTTTATTGTTTTAAAAATAATTTTTGGGCACGATTTTTTAAAATATCTGTCTATCGCGTGCAGACGATTACGTAAAATAAATCTGTTTGTTCTTAAATTAATATAAATAGCTCAGCATTTGTTTCTAGCTTATATGACAAAACGAAATTAAAACATTCATCAATCAATAAATAAAACAATAAAATATAAATACAAATTTAAGACATGTGATCAAACAATGCACTTAAACCACTAAAATGATCAGAATAAAAATAGTGATGTTTGGCTTTTGTGAATAGATTTGTTCTGCTCTTAACTTCTGGCGCGAGGACAATAAAAAAAACTATTGCTTTTAATAAATTTCAAGTATTTTTTAAAACAATTACTAGTTTACATATAAATATTCTTTTTGATGTATTCTAAAAAAAAGATTAAATGTAAAAAATATAATATAGTTATCAATTAAATAAATGGTTTTCATCTATGTTCTGTAACCGGAGAAGCACGGGTATAACCCCTTGTTTTATTAATGTTCTTCAAAAGGAATTATTAATAGACTTTGAAAAACGCTAAATTAATAAAGGAAATATTCCATAGAAAATTTGCGGCTGCTTTTAAAGACATTGTGCTTAAAAGAGACACGATTCCCCATAGTTTTGCCGCATTTAGGGTATATTTGGCATTTTATTAAATAAATATAAGCGTCCTAACCGTGATTTTCCGTCACGTAATATTTGAATTCAAGGGTTGATTTAACACAAAATTGATGTTAATGTTATTTTTTTCAGTGCATAAGATAAGTAAATATGTAGGGTTCCTCATACAAATACTTTTGATAGCTATTATTTTATGAATCATTAAACATACATGACAAAATTCTTCAGGTCGTTTAAGGGGTCTCAGGACTCTTAAAGCTTTAAAATTTTCGAAATTTTAATTTTTTTAGATGTTAAACTTCTATCTTTTCTGAACATTTTGATATAATTGTTTCCTTGAAATTCCTATTAGAACTGAAGTTACGGCTTTTACATTTATACACGTTCAATAGCTGAAGCGTCGTTTCGGAAACTTTGAAGCCATTTTTCTCCAAATGACGTTTTTGGGCATAAAGCGCACGATATCTCAAAAACTTATGAATATTTTTTCATGAAATTTTCAAAACATATGTTTCATGTTAGTCTGTATAAACTGAACCTAAAATTTCCTTTTTATTGTTCAAAAAAATATTTTCTTAGGTGATTATACTGTTGAAATTTTCTTAATTTTGCATTAGCTAAATACAACTTTGTATTAAAAATATAAAAAAGCTTTAAATACAAATTTATTTAGGTTCAGGGTAATTATTACAATCTGAAGTATAAGTAGGTACCAAAATTTTCATTCTAGTTGCAACACTTATTTTGTAATCGTGCGCGTAAGCTGTTATGCCGATTTTTTGCTCGAAAAATGTTTAACAGTTTGGAGCCACCTGTAAATGCTAATTCTGCATCTTATATTTTTTTAAATGCATGAAATCAAAGAACATACTTATATCTTTCATTCCCGATTAAAATTTTGTCTTAAAATTAAATACATTTTAAGATATTAAATGTTGAAAATTGTCTCTTTTTTTCATTTTTTCCAATTTTAAGAGTCCTGAGACCCCTTAACGGGTTAATAAATAATATTTTATTAAGCAGAAAATTATTGAATACCGTGCTTTTAGTTTAAGTCTAACTTGTTTCGTATAAAGAGAATCAATATCTGTAGTATAATCGCACAGTATACGATTGTCGCATTTAGGTGATTGTCGTCGCATGTATGGCAGTTAAAACAGCAGTTAATATTATTAACCCTTTGCAGTCGTGAGGTGACTCTCACTCACCACTAGTGCTGCCACCTGTCTTGCGTAAATTCGAGCTCCAAATGCTTGGGACACCAGTATTTTAAAGGAATTTTCTTAGTCTTGTCTAATAGCAGAATTATTTGCGATTTAAGATGGCGCAATAAACTATAAGAAATAAGTGGTGTCTAGAGAATCTGGAGTCCTAATTTACGCGTGACACCTGGCAACACTGGTGGGGAGTGAGTTACCTCTCGAGTGCAAAGGGTTAAAACTCAAAGCTATTTTTTAAACCAAAATCGGAAAATCTGAAAATGTGCTAAATTAGCTTTACAACTTCTTCCGCTTTAGAAAAAAGCTGAACCCGATAAGAACAGCTCGGTGGTTTGGGATGGTACGCCAGATTCAGTTCTTGTTCTTGATAGAGTAAGTGGATTCGAACTCCACTTCTGGCAAACGATGGTTCTGTGATATTATTTATGTGACGTTTATGTGTTATTATAGGTAGTATTATTTTAATACTTAATCATAAATTACTACTAGGCGAAATTACCAATAACAAAATAATTCATTTCAGGCTAATTCCGTGGGTTTTTGCACTGTAAGTCACATAGCTAATAACTGTTATGCTAGTTGGCCATTATTATTTTCGAAAAGTTTGCTTCGCCTTATTCAATTAATGAGATAGCTCTGATAAAATAAGTCACATTTTTCTGTTCTAAAATACTGGTAGCCAAAAATCGTAACATGTGACTTACACTACAAGTACTCATGGAACTAGCTTTCAATAATATGAATCAAATATATTTTTCAGAAGGAAAAGTATTGTACATACTTTTCCTTCACAATATTTCAATATTCTCTAATCCGAATGCTTTATAATTATTATTAAATAAAACTCCTCTTCCAAAAATACTTTTAACGCAATTATTCATTTTGCATAAATATATTTAAATTAAGAGCTTTGGCATGTAATTATCGATTAACCAAATTGACCTGATCTACAATTTTTAGTATATATATATTTTTTACAATAATAAAGAAGACATATCTATTAAGAGGGATTAATATTTTCCGTAAAAATTAGAGAGAAAAAAGCAGACAAAAAGAAGTGAAAATATCTATATAAGAACTATAAAATGTTTTCAATACTTACTTAATTCTAAAAACAACTAACAGAAAATAATCTTTTTTTTTTTTTTTTTTTTTTTTGTACTATGCAACTCTCAAGTTGTTTATCGTCAAATTTTAACAAAGTATTCTCTAGTATCTTGTTAAAAGAAATAAAACAGGAATAAATACCAAAACTATTTTAGTAGGAGATTGCATTTACGCGCCAGAGTAGCTGACATTAATAAATAAGTTTTAATTTTAAAATTACTATTTCATACCTTATGTGGAGATATTTACACGTATGCTTACAAACCTAAATTTTACATACAGTGACCTCTCATTTATAAGCGATGTTCAGTAAATACTTTTTAGTGCCACTATTTTAACACTGAGACTATCAGCGACCCGTGTAGTAGATTATGTGCATAACCGCAAATCCCTACGAATGTTTGTCATCGGTAATTTCGTTGAATTTTTCACCACTATTTTTGCCTTATTCAAACGCAGAAATCTGCGAATAGGCCTTAAATAAAACAAATATTATTAATTTAAAAAGTTAGTGACAAACACTCGTAGAATTTTGAAGCTATTCATACAATTTAATATACTATGCACACAATCGGAGGATAATTTGGCCCCACCGGTTTAGGTTAGTGCTAAATTAGTAAAATTCGGATTATAAAATCTGCGAATAAATAAGGCGGAAATTACTTTTGAGAAATACTAGCACTAAATCTAGCTATGGTACATCGCGTATAAGTGGAAGGTCACCGTTCTCACATACTATAGCTTTCATTAAAGACTACTGTAGACAGGGCTTAATTTGGGCCGGAGATCACCGGAGCTCAGCTTCGGTACTTCTTTGTTTTTAGTGATTATTTAAATATTGGTCGGAATTCACCGCGGAGCTCATAAATACAGTGCCCCGGAACCCTGAGGAAAAGCGCTTCCGAAATACCGAATCCTAAATTATCTTTCCTGTACCTTATTATACCTTAAATTATCCTTCCCATCTCCAGTCCTTTGCGTTCTTTCTCGCCAAAGCGCTTATACGAGGCTAACGAAAAAGACAGGCTATTGCGGTGTCTTTTTTTACAGAGCGCTACAGTGACGTGATGCTCTTTTCGCACACCTCCATTGGTGCATTCGAGCATCACGTGACTCCAGTGGTCTGTAAAAAATTATACGCGGAATGCACCGCGGTAGCCTGTCTTTCTCGTTAGCCTCGGCGCTTACATATGTAACATAGGTTATTGCATACATACGCACTCACAAATGTTGACAATGGTTTTCTGTTTCAATGGTTTTCAAAGGACGACGAGGGTGCCAGAAATTAACCGCAACCATATCTTCCGTTTCTACTGGTGGTCGGGTCGTGTTATGTTCACTGGCTGCTTTTTATTTGTGTTTATAAAATATTCTTACTGATCAACTTATTAGCTTCATGTGGTGCTTACTTTGCACTGAAGCTCTCAGGAAGCTCCAGTACTTCTTTATTTTTAGTGAATATTTAAATATTAGCCGGAAAACTCCAGAGTTTATAAATGCTGCTCACCTAAGCCGTGAGTGCTGTGTTTTGTTATTTCATACAAAGAGATCCATGGGGAATAGGATTTCCTGAAAATTCTCTACTCCTGATTTTAATATTTTTGTTCTGTTCATTTATTAGATTTTATTATATACTAGCAGGCTAAGCCCGCTACGCTGGTCGATTTTTCCAAACAAACCTTGAGTCAAACAAAATGTGAATTTGACCTTGTATTTTAAAACAATGTGGACCTTCACCTGGGATATCCTTCCACAATGCTGAAAATGATGCGAACGCTATTGCGATATTATATTACCGCTGAATTTCAGAAATTTTGAGCTATTAAGAAGCAATACTTTCAGTGTATTTTAGTAGGGAAATGAGGCCATTATGACAACAGGAATTAAAATATTCTCAAAACTGACACTATTAAATTAGATAGCATCACAATGATTACAGAGATTGACCATTGAATACGAATAATGTTAGAATAGTTAACTTTTGGGTGCTTGTTCTTGAACTCCTGGTCTCTCAGCTTGAGCATATGTGGTTTTGGTGGCTTAAATACAATCTCACTCAATTATATGTTATACTTCGTAATAAATATCCTCTCTTAACAGTTCTATTACCACTTTTTCCCTCTTTGAAATTACAGTAGAGTAAATACCGTCAAAAATGTATTAAGATGGTTGCATGTACTTTATTAAATGATTTGCAGACAAAAAGGAGTGTTTAACTTTCATTTTTAACAAAAAAGTGACGCATAAAAATGTGTGTTTTTAAATCTGAATCGTTTGAATAAAATTAAAATTATGTCATTTTCATTGCCTTTTCATTCTGTAGACCAGTTGAAATCATGTAACCGTTAACCCGGGAAGAAACTCTACGACTTAGAAAAATAAACGTCATGCATTTAATAAAATATTTCTAATCATCCATGATCGACCTCATTTTCAGGGTTGGGACAAACATTAAAAGTGATGCATTAATATTGCTACACATGCACCAGATGTAATTGCAAAACAAAATTATCCGACAAATTACATTCCAATAAATATTGCATTTTTTATTGACTCAATTATAGATATTTTACCAACAAATCTCAATACCTTAAATAGGACTGACAGCGATAAATAAAGTTTGTTATACAAAATTTTTAGCAATATGCATTTTCGTCAATACGGATTGAAGATTTATTTTGCATTATTCTAAAGAGCCTATTAACACGGAGAAATACACTGCTGGCCATTAAAATTGCAACACCATGAAAGATTGAAAATACAAAAAAGATATTTATTGTACGTAAACAGTATGGCATGAAAACAAAATGATTAAATTTGTAAAAAGTTTGGGGGTTTAGAGGGGTACGAAATTGGTAGAAATAGCTGCTCCCCCTGGCAACTAAAACGGCCCTCACCCGGTTAGGCATGTAGTTGAACTGGGCTTGGAGGACAGAAATGGGCAACTCATTCCATGCTGCTTCAACTCTATGCCACACTTTATCAACCATATTAGCTGGAGAAGGGTGGCGGGCCAGTCTCTAAGCAATTCATGACCAGATGTTTTCAATGAGTGAAAGATCTGGAGACCGTGCAGGCCAGGGCAGCAATCGAATATCCCGCGTATCGAGAAAGGTAAGAACGCGAAGTACAACATGTGGTCTTGCTAGAAGATGGCGTTTGGCAGGCCTCGAAGACAGGAAACAACCACTTGACGTAAGATGTCAAAAACGTACCCATCTGCGTTCAAATTACCGTCGATTCAAACTAGATTTGCATGTCGTGTATCAATGGCTGCCGAAACCATCACACCAGGTGCAAGACCCCTAGGCTGATATTGAATGCAAGCAGGCGACAGGCGTTCTCCTCGAAGCCTCCAGACACGTATACGACCATCAGAATACTTCACGTAGAACCGGGACTCGTCTGAAAAGACGACATTGTGCCAATCCTGTATCCAGCTTTGTCGTTCGGCGCACCAGGGTCGTCGACTCTCTCTATGTTGCATTGTCAAGGGAACCCGCAGTACTGGTCGTCGTGCTGACAGTCCACACTGCACAAACGTCGTCGCACCGTACGAGCAGATACTGGGCGCGCTGAAAACATGCCCATTTCCTGACTAATGGTCCGTGATGTGTTTGTACGGTTTTGCAGGGCCGACCTCACAATATGTCTGTCCTCTCGAGCGTTAGTCATAGGAGGGCGTCGAGTTCCTGCATGCCGTTCAGTATGATCCTCAGCAATCCGTTGATTCCATATTTGCATGACAGTGGTTGGATTTCGACCAGTGAAACGGGCGATATCACGTAACGATAATCCACACTCTCGATAGGCGACGATCCTGCTTCTATCGAATTCCGGCACTTGATGTTAAGTATTTCTTCCTATTATACGAGGCATAACACGATATTCTGAGCAAACGCCGACCTTACAAAGCACTTTCTGAATGAGAGATCCACTACGCAATTTTTCTTTTATGCAGTGCTTCAGATGTCGTTTCTCCCGCCTGCCTCGTCTAAATGCGCTGAAATGCTAATTATTTGCATATTCCAACCTCTCCTTCCTTTCATGTGATTTTGAGGTTCGTGAGATCATTCCTTCCTGGTGTTGAAATTTTAATGGCCAGCAGTGTAAATAGGCTTGATATTTCCATTATCAAGTGTAAATTATTCTTCCGTCTATTGTGTAAATAACCCAGATTATGAAAATAACTCTTAATTTATTGCTACGATTAGCTGCTAGGGTATACGTCAGGACAATATGCTTTATGATGATCGAGATTTGAGGTAGTTTTATCCTATGTAGGCTAAAATGTTAAGTCGACAGATATTATTACATTTGCCACCATTAGAATAATAAAGTTTTTCCCCTCCATTAAAAGTATTGTTTTTTATGAGGTAAAATAATTTGAAATAAAGAATAAATAATAACAAAACCTCTTTTGTTCGTTTGCTTCATGACGAAACACAATAATGTCAGTAATAATGAAAAATCATCAATTTACTAATCGCTAATTACAAATTTCATGTAATCTTCTGCAATAGGGTTCACTGTCCAGAGTCTCTTTCAAATATAAAAAGTCCTTCCGGCCAGTGCCGGGAGGAAGTGGTAGCTTTCATATTCCTTATTTTTTTTAAAGCCAGCTTATATTATTCAAACACAAGAAGCTCAAATTAGTGGAACCCGATTGTAGAAGATTAAATACTAATTTTTGTCAATATTGAATATGAATGAGAACTTCGCGAAATTAGTCAGCGTTATCAAAGCTGGTTTTATTAAAGTGATTTATATTTGTCGCCAAATTCGGTGATATCTCGAATTATATTAATAATTATATTAACCCGAATTATCGGTGATAGCCCGCCATTTTAAAACAACATAATGGGTTCAACAAAGCTCACCAATGAACTTAGCGAGACTTTAGTAATTCCTGTGCACATTCTCACTAATATCCAAATCGGTTAATATATGCGAGTGCTGATGCAGGCAAAAAATCAGATTTTTAAAAATTCACATACATTCAAAATTCAAACTGCTATCTCTCGGCTTTTTTTTAGATAAAGGCAAAACAAAAAATAATCCGGAATCTTTGTAACAAGTTGAAACACATAAGAAAAAAATCGTTTCCAATTTCTAATTTTTTTTTTGTACTTCATTTTAAATTATTTTTTTTTTTAATTTTTAAATGGCCGCCATTTTAAAACAAGATGGCCGATGAAGTTAGCAAACGAACTCGGCCGAGAGATTGCTATGTACTATGCACATGCCTTGTCACATCCTAATCGGTTCATAAATACGCGTGTTATCGCGTGACAAAAATCAGATCGTTTCAAAATGTCAGCCATGCTAGAAATTCAAAGTGCTATAACTCAGCCATTTTTTAAGACATAGACGAAACAAAAAATACTCCGGAATCTTTGTATCAAGCTCAAACACATAAGGAAAAAATCTTTTTCAATTTCTAATTATTTTGTACCTCACTTTTAAATTTTAATTTTTTTTAATTTTTAAATGGCCGCCATTTTTAAACAAGATGGTGTATGAGGCTGTCCAAAGAACTCGGTCGAGACATTGTTATGTACTATGCATATTCTTTGTCGCATCCAAATCGGTTCATAAATACTTGTATTATCGCGTGACAAAAATCAGATCGTTTCAAAATGTCAGTCATGCTAGAAATTCAAAGTGCTATAACTCAGCCATTTTTTTAAGATATGGACAAAACTAAAAACGCTCCAGAATCTTTGTATCAAACCCAAACACATAAGAAAAAAATATTTTTCAATGTCTTATTTTTTGTGCCTCATTTTAAATTTTAAATTAAAAAAAAATTAAAATGGCCGCCATTTTGAAACAAGATGGCGGATGAAGCTGGCCAACGAACTCGGTCGAGACTTTGGTATGTAAAATGTACACACCGAATTACATCCAAATCGGTTCATAAATACGAGAGTTACAGTATGACAAAGATCAGATAAATATATATATATATATATATGACAATATCATATTAATTACTAATAGTATGCCATTTTTATAGTGATTAATATACGTATAAATATATTTAATATAAATAAAGTTATACTGTATGTATTAAAATTGGGTAATTATTTTTATTATTATTCCTCTATTCTTTTAATAGTGATCTATTTTCACTTTGTGTTATAAAATTTATTAGCGGTTTAATGTGTTTGAATGTCTCACATTCATACTTTTAGGATTTTTATGGTTGTATGAAAATAATCCACACACTATATTTGAGATTTTTAGGCAATGGGAATCTAAGTATCTGATAATCTTCTATATACTTACATATGTTTTTTATTTACTGTTCATTCTATAATTATCTTATATATAATAGTTATTATTAACGATTTTTATATTATTTGTAATATATATTTTTATTAATTATTATTGAATTTATTTTATTTTATAGCATATAGCTATATGCTATTATATATTATCAATGTCATAGAATTATTCAAATTCTTAGTGTAGTTTTAATGAGTAAGATAATAGAATTTTGAATGCTTTTTTAAAATTTTATTGACAATAGTTTTTTAAAAAATATATAGTGTGGTTTATATTAGGTTTATAATTATCTATATATAAAGATTTGTTTGGTTTTGCTGTTAATAAAATTTTTTACATTCAAAGGCTTTCAATTGTTTATCTTGTGACATTTGAATAATAAAAATACTACTAGATGGCAGCACCAAAATTTGTCTATTGACGTTAAGTTATAAATTTTGTCTTTTGCAGCTCCTATTCAGTTATAATTTCCTACACCAGGTGTTTTTTGTTTTAGCTAAATTTTGACGATATTGTTAAATAGTAATTAATTATTAAAATAGCAATTAAAGCCTTTGTGCAGGAATATTGAAATGCAGTAAACCAACGTTTAAAATGCACAAATAATGCGTAAAAAAGCAGCAAACAGCTGTTTCGAATCTACAGCGAGATTCTTCTTCAGTGCAAGAGAGGGAAAAAAGGAACAGCGTGCTAGAAAAAGCAAGGCTGAGCAAAATGATAGACAGAGACGCGCTGCCTTATATACCCTATGCGGGTAGCGAAAGCGCCAGAAACAACCAATGAGAGAGAAGCAGTGGAAACGACTGGGTGGACAAGTAGCGACATCTACCGGAAAAGGAGAGAAAATGAAACCAAAAAAGAGGAAATTAAATTAATGCTTTCCAAATACTTGGAAAATCTGGAGTACTAGATAAGTCATTGACTAAAGAGTGAGAATTTTTAATGATGTGGTAAGCTTCCCAAAAATCAAGATCAAGGTTAGAAGAACATTTTTGGATAATGGTGGCTGAGGAAAAATCGAACCTATGTTGAGAAGACCAAGAATGTTGAGCAATAGAAGAACGTTTGAGCTCCTGATTTTTAACATAACCTTCATGCTCTTTTAAACGAAATCTAAGAGCACGTTTAGTCTGGCCAATATAATTCATAATAGAGAGAATATGATTAATATCCGAATTAATAGCTTGCTTGTCACAAAATACTTTTGTTTTCAATGGTAATTTCTTCCGCATGATTGATGGTTTGGCAATGGTAATCCTCTTAGTCCAATTTTATGCGATATTTATATGCACTATTTTGAGGTCAAACTTTTTGAAATTTTAAAATATCCGTTCTATGTTCGTTATGTTGATGATGTTTATGTCCTGGTTGAAATAAATTCGGATATTAATCATATTCTCTCTATTATGAATTCCATTGATCCCTGCATTCAATTTACCTCTGAAATTGAGACCAATAACTGTCTTTCTTTCCTCGATGTCCTTGTTATTCGTTGTGATAATGGCTTTCAGACTACCGTCTTTCGTAAACCTTTTGCTGTCAGTCTTCCACCTCACAGGCATTCTTCTCATCCCCCTAACCAGAAATTCGCTGCTTTCAATACTTTTGTTTTTCGGGCTACCAATGTTTGTTCCACTCCTCAGTTACTTAGTGCTGAACTTAATTACCTCAAAGCTATTGCTGTTGATCGTGGTTATTCCTCTAATATTATTGATTCTATTTATAAGAAATTGACGAAATCCGTCCATTCTGAAAAGCATTCTAATTCCAACTCTAATACTTCAGTTGTGTTACCATTTTTTCCTAAAATCAGTCAGCAAGTTGCTAAAATCTTAAGAAGGTTTGATTTTAATGTTATTTTTTCTCCTGTTAATAAAATCACTTTTTCAAATCTCAAACACCCCATTGATCGCCTAGATAACTGGGGTATTTACCAAATCTCTTGCCAATGTGGCCTTTCTTATATTGGCCAGACTAAACGTGCTCTTAGATTTCGTTTAAAAAAGCATGAAGGTTATGTTAAAAATCAGGAGCTCAAACGTTCTTCTATTGCTCAACATTCTTGGTCTTCTCAACATAGGTTCGATTTTTCCTCAGCCACCATTATCCAAAAATGTTCTTCTAACCTTGATCTTGATTTTTGGGAAGCTTACCACATCATTAAAAATTCTCACTCTTTAGTCAATGACTTATCTAGTACTCCAGATTTTCCAAGTATTTGAAAAGCATTAATTTAATTTCCTCTTTTTTGGTTTCATTTTCTCTCCTTTTCCGGTAGATGTTGCTACTTGTCCACCCAGTCGTTTCCACTGCTTCTCTCTCATTGGTTGTTTCTGGCGCTTTCGCTACCCGCATAGGGTATATAAGGCAGCGCGTCTCTGTCTATCATTTTGCTCAGCCTTGCTTTTTCTAGCACGCTGTTCCTTTTTTCCCTCTCTTGCACTGAAGAAGAATCTCGCTGTAGATTCGAAACAGCTGTTTGCTGCTTTTTCACACATTATTTGTGCATTTTAAACGTTGGTTTACTGTATTTCAGTAATTAATTAATTTAATAGTGCATTTTAGTTATTTTAAATAATGTAATTACTTTCTATTTATTTTATTTTATATTATATTAATTGTTTTTATCATGGTATTTCAAAATGTATTAACTGCATCCTTTGGTATTTATTAGTGCGATTTCTTAACCGTTTTATTCACCTTAATCTTTACGATATTCTGGTAGCCATGTGCGAGTGGATATATTGAAAAATACTGAAATATTAATCGGTATGTTGTGTATTATTTCTATTTTATATCCTATAAATATTTAAACAGGTTTTATTGATTTTTCCATTTCATATTATTTGTTTCTATTCTGTTTTCATTTTTAATTTATTCACTTGATGATAATGGTTGTTCGGGCACAGAGAAGGATAATTTTTAGCTTTAGCTTATTCTTCTCACAGAAAACAACCATATTGCTTATATCATTGAATTCTGTGCCCTTGAAAACGTAATTCAATATATAAGCTTTTCCTTTATTTGTCGGTGTCCACTTCCTTCTTTTTTCTTCCATAATAATTCTTATAATAAATTATCTAGCACTTTTTTTTTTTTTTACTTACAGCTTTAATTCATGATATTACGGTTTTTGATGATGGTAGGTTATGTTTAATTAATGGTTATATATATATGTATATATATATATATCAATTTTGAACGGAGGGTGGTTTCGGGGTCTGGGGGTCCTGATCGGTGAAAATATACCAAAATTTTTCGGAATCGTTTTCCTCCGAACGGCTGCAATAGGTAGCTTTTTGTAATGAAAGCTACCTAAAAGAAACATCCAATAGTACAGTAAATACGCTAATTAGCGCGTAACCTGATTACTGAAAATTAATCCAATATCTTTAAAAAAAAAACCTTCAAAAAAGAAGAAAAATATGCAAAAAAAAAAAAAAACTGAAAAGAGAATGACGAATTAAAAAGATTATCGAAAATTTATTTCAGTGAGCAATTTTTATTGTAAAATGTTTTCTTTGTGGTATTAAAAACGCATAATTTCATAAATTTTCTTAAGAATTAACATTTGAAGCAGTAGACATTTATAAAACGAAAACTGGCCTTATGTGTTTAAAAAAAAAAAAGAGTTGATTATATTCGCTGATCTACGTTCGATGATATAAAAGTCGCAAGTTTGGAAAAACAAGCCAGCATGTTTCCGTAGTAAAGTATGTGAAAAATATTTTAAATGTCTGAAATTAAAATATTTTACAATTTGTGTGTGGGGGATGGAGTGCAGACTTTTGAATTAAAATGTAAATATTAACTCCACTTTTATAATTTTAACTGCTATTTATATAGTTTAAATTTGAATATAAAAAATTTCTCAAAAATGCTGTCTTACGCTTTTGAAAATCACCTATAATGTTAACATTCCTGGTGCTGATGTCAGGTTTACTCCTTTTTGGATTAAAATCAAATTGTTTGGCGACAAAAGTAAAAACTGCTAGTTTTTTTCTGTAAGGGTTAGATAATAAAAAAAGTCAATAAAAAAAAATAACAAATCAAAAACAAAATTGTTAATCATTTTGAAGGTCTGCTTAAAGGGCATACTCAAAATATTTTGAAAAAGGAAATACTAATAAAATTACTCATGTATCTAAAAAAGATCAGTCAAATGTAGTGGCAGAATCCAAGTAGAAAATATGTAAAAAATATATAATATTTTCGAGTATTTGGCGCGAAAAGACGAACGCTGCACGCTATTTGGCGAACCAAAACATTTCGTGGCCAAATGCAAGAGATTGAAATGCATTTAAAAATTGCTTGTTAAATAAGTATTTAAATGCCTAATACTCAACGAATTTAAACTTGAAAGATGAATTAGTTTATTATTTTTTCTGTAAGCTTATATAATCTATACAAATTGCGTGTTGCTGTAGTTATTTAATTTTATGCGGTGTCCTCGGCTGGATAAGTTTTAAGTGTATTTTAATTAAGAATACTATCATTAAAAATTTCGATATTAAGTCGTTGTTTCCATGGCAACAATACTTTTCTTTTGTTGTCTCTGACACTAACAATATTGAAGTCAAACTGTCAATGCTCAGAATCGGACCTTAATTTTGAGTTTGAAAAAATTTTATCCATTTAAACTTTGTTCTAAACAGCATAATTACTATCTTTAAATTTCATTATATACATATACATGTACAGGACAAAACTACAGTTATAAAAATGTATTTATTTAAGTTAAACTTACTTAAACTAACTTCGTATGGAGATTTGAAAAAGTTTTCTTAAAGAATATTTATCATAGTATTATTTCAAATTTTATTGCGTCGCCAACCAGCGTTAAATCGCAAAAAAAAAAAAAAAAAAAAAAAAAAAGATTTTTTTTTCTTTTTTTTTTTTTACGAAAGCTAAATTGAGGTTCTGCCGATTTTTTAAAAAATAAATATATATATCCTCATGAGAAGAATATTCTATATATTTTTTAAATATTTCTAAGTATGCGCTTATGAAGAACTTCCTTGATATCATCTTATCAATTTTTCAGATGCATTTTTCTTAACCTGACACAAAAGAAAGATAAATCGCCAAATCCTGTTTTAATAGCAATAGTTCAACTGCGTAATTTTTTAAGCATTACGAACATTGTCTTTCATTTTTTAATTAAATATTTTAATTTTTTAATATTATCACTCCTCAAAACTGATTTTTTCTTTTCTTTTTTTATTTTAAATAAAGTTAGTAACAGTTTTTTTCTTTTATTTTTCGAGGTGTAATAGCCGTTTCAATTTTCCATCAACGATAAAGTTCGCTAAGAAATAAAATGGTAACCTTATCGCCCAAAATAACAGAACTTTCTATCATAATTCTATAACTAATCTACGTAGAAGGATGTGGTATAACTTAAAACCTTCTCTGAAACGATATCTATCTAACAGTGTAAGTTCCGTCAAAATCCATGCAGTAGAACTCGAAATATAGATGTTCGAAACGAAATTTCCGTTTGGATTTTATATATACGAGATAGAACCCGTCGAACTTCGACGAAGGAAAATGTTTAAGAAGGAACTGTTTCATTGATTTATAATAAACCTACAAAATTAGTTACAATAGAAAATCATGTTAAATTAGTTAGTCTAGCTCTCAAACAAATATTATTTTAACCTAAAATTAACAAAATATTACTTTTTTTAAACTCAATTGTCCAGGGGTCGCGTTCTACACGGAAAATTTTATTTTTCTTACCACTACTTTGAAAATAATATCTTCATAGTACCTTTCTACAGTGTTATTTTAAATTTAAAAAATATGAAGATTATTGATTAATAGTTCTGATAGGAACAATAAAATTGCCCCTATGTAATGCGACCCCTGGTTGTATGAATTATTAAAATCAAACTTTAATTGCATATGTAATCTGTAAAATATAATAAAAAACAGTTATTATGATGACGTTGTCAGTTAAAAGTCTCTTATGCTTCGTTTTCCCGAATCAAAAATATAAAATTTATTCTAGTTTGATACAATCAGATTTTTTTCCCTGTAAAATCTAAACCCGTCATCATTTTCGCCTTCTCATAATTCACATATGTACTTCTCATATCCATATTCACCATGTTTTAAAAAATGGTATTTTAACTTGATTATTTTAAATTCATTTTTTAACTCAAAACTTGTAGTCACAATTGTCGACAACATATTTACATGTGAACAGTCGCACTCTTAACTTCAGATACTAATCTCAATACCGAATAGTAAAAATTGACTTAATTTATGTTTTTTAGACGTATTTGTGTTAAGATGTTTAGTATTACCTAAGAGATTCATCGTTTTCTTTTAAATATAACCTCATTTTCACGTGCTAAAGCCTTTTGCCTAGTATCTCAAAATTAGTATCAGCACTCATGCAGAAGAAAAAAATATGGAAACTTTATAAGGAAAAATGTGTGTTTTCAAAAGCAGTATTCATTTTCTATTCAAAATATTTTGGTGCAGTATGTCCCTAATGGGATTTTGCGCCACTTAACCCTTTACAAAGAAATTTAAAGCATAGGGAAAAAAAATATATTTTTTTTTAAATTTTTTTCAATAAATGGCATGAATAAAGATAAATAAACCTCATTATTATCTCAATTCTGCAATAATGAAAGCTATCTAATTACGATGATTTTGAAGAAATTTCATAAAATATTTTTAAAATTAAAATATTAAAGTGGGGATGTTTTAAAAAAACTGTTAGTGCGCACATATACAAATGAACAGCTTTTAATTAAAAAAAATATTTGTAAAATTGGTTCAGTAGAAAGCTCAGGGCAGATGATTAAAAAACAGCCTTGGGTAATAAAATTATAGTAGAGTGTCTTAAAGAATAGCAGTAAAATTTTATTAGTCAAGAAAATTTTGGACAAAAACATGGGGAACCTGATATTATTTTAAACCTCAAATTATTGCCAAGATCCTCATTGTTTTTTTGTATAACTCTACGAAGCGAATTTATCCAGGCGATAATAATCAAGTTCTTTAATATATGTCACTATTTTTTTAACAAAGGCTTCCAAACTGAGCATGCATATTGTATGTTACCACTCTTCTATAAAGACACTGTAAAATTTTGTAAAACACTACGCTTTATCAGGCTGTGATTTCGATTACGTTATTTTTAAAAGAAGTTTGTCACCTGTGAAGTATTTCAAAGCAGCTTTGGTGAAATGACGTACTTCTACAAAACCTATTTCAGTTTTAAGAATTAAAAAATACGCTTTTTTTATGAAATGACGTCATTTGCATCCGCTAAAGCAGTCCACTTTTATGTTTCAGTCTTAAACAACATCTTTATAGAGCTTCTAGAATTCTTAAATTTTGTAGTCAGTCCTACATCTATAGAAAAATATTTAAATGACGTCATTATCGCAGCATATACACAAACACAACAAAAAGCAATATCGTCATTCAAGAAACTCGGCTAAAAATAAATAAATAAATGAATAAAAATAAATAAAAAATCGGTTATTTATATGCCTTAACTTGTTTTTGTTTATAATAGCCCTATGTTTTATATGTTATAATTTTTTTTTCAAAATTCGGAAAATATTATTGCACACTGATAAATAAAATTGCATTCTTTCAGCTCTCTGATACGAAATAAGTAACTGTGAAGGAAAGTCACACAGTTACTTTAAATACGTTTTTGTAAAGAGAAAGTGTTATATCGTTTGAAAAATATTAATAGAAACGAAATAAAACCAAAATTCACTGGATTCAGACGGTATTTTTGACATAGCATGCATTTTAATTTCAATTTTTATGAGGAAATGGCAACAAAAAAGTACAATAATCTACTATTTTCCCTTTACTTTTAAATAGAAATGGGTTGCTTCTGTTGCCACAATTACAAAATTGGTACTAAAAACTATAAAAAAATTAATATCTCAAAAATAAATTGAGATACAGCTTTCAAACAAATTGCATTTAAAAGTACATTTTTTTCCTTATACGACGGTATAAAAACTGAAAATGTGCTATGTGTAGAAGTTTAAATTTTTTTAGTAGCGAAAATTGCAAAACGAAAATTCATTTCAAATTTGAAAGTGTTGCCATTCGCAGAATGACGTATGCGTTACGCACAGATATGTTTGTCCTTTATAATATAGATAGTAGATAAATGAATGTAGCTATAGTCAAAATACATTTTTTAAATTTTTGCTGAAAATGAAATTGCTTTAAATTTCGTAAACAATGCATGAAATATAAATATACGAGTGGAGAGGACGGAGGGAGGAAGTAGACTAAGGTTTATATTACTCCAGAAAAATTAGAGCTCCGGTACTTTTTTTCTTGGAAATTAAGCTCTGACTGTAGATATAGCAGCCATATTTTTTTTAAGCAAATGAAATAGTGACTAATGATAATCTTCCACGGTCCACATTCAACCAAAACTTATTAAATCTATTAATTTAATGCCTAAGTTGATAGCGTTTAATTGTTACATGAGATGAACAGAATGCAGAAATCTATAATAGGTTCTTCTCCATCATACAAAACTTGTTCAACGGTGCTTTCTTTCCATTTTCGGGGTGTTTTTATCACAAATGATAATGTGTTTTGGGGCGATTGAAAGTAGGGATGCACCGAATAGTGATTTTGGCCGAATACCGAATGCCGAATATTCGGCAAACAGGTAAACCGAATACCGAATATTCGGCTTGCCAAATAGTGACTATCAAGCCGAATACCGAATATTCAGCTTGCCGATTACTTTTAAATTTCAGAATTTGAAAGTATTAAAAAGTTAAGTTTTGAAACAATTTTACATAATAAAACACACACACACACACTACAATATACAGGGTGCAATATGTTATCTATCGACGACCTTTAATTTCTTAACCGTTGGTCGTAGACATATAATTCCAATTACAAAAACGTTTGAAATGAGGTAAATATTCATGTTGTGGCATTATTTAAAGTAAAAAATCAATTTTATAAAAATTACGAAGACTAACTTTTTATACGGTCCCCCAGTCCATAGTTATATTTAGTAAAAGTTTACACATATCATAACAGATATAACACAAAAAGTTTGACACATGTACCACAAAAATTGGGCACAGCTATTAAATTTCAAAGTTTGAGATTTTTCCACTTGATTTTGTCTTTCATTGAGGGATCAGTTAAAAGATGAATTAATGTAATTCGAGATAAAAATCATAGTACAATGTCCTTTTTACGGAAAAACCACCTTTAGCCGGTATCGCCTAATACGGGAATCACCAAATAGGATTATTTCATCTAAAAATTTGAGCTAACTTTTATGGGTCTAACAACATTCAAACGTACCGACGATACCGACTGAAGGTGGTTTCGCAGTAAAAAGGACATTGCACCCTGATTTTGATCTCGAATTACTTTAATTCATCTTTTAACTGATCCCTCAATAAAAGACAAAATCATGTTCAAAAATCTCAAACTTTGAAATTTAATAACTGTGTCATTTTTTTTAATACAGATGTCAAACTTTTTGTGTAATATCTATTATGATATGTGTAAACTTTTACTAAACTAACTATAGGGACTGGGGGACCGTATAAAAAGTTAGTTTTCGTAATTTTTATAAAATTGATTTTTTACTTTAAATAATGCCACAGCATCAATATTTACCTCATTTAAAACGTTTTTGTAATTGGAATTATATGTCTACGACCAACGGTTGAGAAATTAAAGGTCGGCGATAGATAACATATTGCACCCTGTATAATAAAACACACATAAATAACGCTTGCATTCAACGGTTAACAGTATATATAAATATTAAACAGACATACATACAGTAAATACAATAATCCCAACTGGAGTGAAAAATTGCAGACCCAGGTATCGGCCGGAGTAGCTCAGTGGTTAGAGCGACAGCCTAGAATGCTGTGGTCCCGGGTTCTATTCCTTACTTTGTCTAATTTTTCACTCCAGTTGGGATTATTGTATGTATTGTATGTATGTCTGTTTAATATTTATACATACTTTTAACCGTTGAATGCAGGCGTTATTTATGTATGTTTTATTATATATTGTAGTGTGTGTGTTTTTTATTATATATCGCCGATCGATGTAATAGTAAAATCTATTAATCGTTGTCCGGTCATCCAAGGCTGTCGTATAGATGGCTGGTGACTTCCACAACATGGTTTATTAGCGAAAAATTGCAGACCCAGGTATCGGCCGGAGTAGCTCAGGGTTAGAGCGACAGCCTGGAATGCTGTGGCCCCGGGTTCGATTAATGGCTGTGTCTAATTTTTCACTCCAGTTGGGATTGTTGTATTTATTGTATGTATGTCTGTTTAATATATATACACTGTTAATTTTACATAATATTTAATACACATACTTCCATATTGATAAACAAGATCTTTTTACATGTAAATTCTACACTTAAAAAAAAAAAAAATGCTTTGATTTGTTTTTTAAGAGGATAGTTTTAAAGCTTCTTTAACTGATAAAATTTTAAATTTCATGGATTCCTCTCTGAATTAAAACAAATGAATAACATTTTCTCGTATTCTAAAACAAATATTTTAAAATCAAAGTGAAATTTTGTAGGAATTGGATGAAAAATTGTACAGTCATATATACTGTTTATTTGTCAGGAAGGGACTAAAATCGTCGTTATTGGTTAATTTTCTTATGTGATACTTTTCCAGTAGCAAATAAAAAAATATAAAAGTATTCTCTTTTATTTAAATATAATTCTATTTATAATTATTAAATATCTTTATTAATTGACAGTTAAAAATAGTAGTTGTTTTAAAGATTTTAAAAATATTTTTCTAAAAGATCTTTTAAGTATTCGGTCTGGCCGAATATTTCGATGTTGGGCATACCGAATAGTTTGATATTCGGCCAAACCGAATAATTGGCATACCGAATAGTTTGGTATTCGGCCTAACCGAATATTCGGTAGTACGGTCGAATACCGAATAGATACCAATATTCGGTGCATCCCTAATTGAAAGCAGCAACAATACTGTCCCTAAAAATAGCAATAATTTCCTAAAGTGGGAGCTACTTCTACAGTATTATAGCAAATTACGTTTACTAAAACGTATCAGGTGGCACAAACTTGATATATGTTTCTTTTATGATAATTTCTTCAGCAGGGTCCTCTGTCACTACCGTGGCAGAAGCTATTCTTATAAATATTCACTCAATAATAACAACTTTTCCGTGTTACTTGCACTCTGGCTTCATGACCCTGGGATTTATTCGGAGGGTAAGGGGAGGAATATCTTTCGATATTTTCGAATTAGGCGTGCTAGGCGTCAGGATGTAGGAGTCTTTCGAACAACACTCGTGCAACCAAACGTGAAGTAATTTGAATACATAAAAATGAATAATTATTCCACGAAATTCAAATTCATTCTTAATAAGTATAATTAGCCGACAAGAGAAAAAATATCCACAGCTGCAAATGCTCGTTTTATATTTATGGGATGCCAAATAAAGAAAATTTTCCCACAATTTTTCAAAGTTTGTTAATTACAAGGAAAGGGGAAAAAAGTGCGGGCTAAGATTCGGGAATAAAATGAGTACGGAATGCTGGAATCCAGTAACTTGAAAATTTCAAGAATTTTAGTATATATAGTTTATTTATACAATGAAATGTTTTTGTTTCAGGAAATATTCAGAAAGCAGGTAGGGTGAAAAGAATAAAAATTAGCAATATCTGAGTTTTGCCAATCAAGGAATAGATCATTGTAATTTGTTTATTTTAAGTCAATGTATCATAGCTGTACTGTACGTCAAAAAATACAAACAATGGCTATAACTTCAGTTCTAATAATGGAAGAAAAAAAATGAAATATACCGTTTGAATTCGTATAAAGTTCTTTATAATTATATGTGGATTTTTTTATCATAAGGGATCATCTACATATTGAAAGTTGTACCAACTTTCATTTGTGTAATCGTAACATTCATTTTTCATACTTTATTTGAGTTCCTTAGATCAAAACAAACCAGAAAAACAAATAAATTAGGCATTTTTTCTTAAATTTACGTAGAGTTAGAAGGGATCAAAGTTTGAAAACGAATAATGTCAAATCCGCAAGATAAACTTTAATTTACATTTACCACAAAATTCATCCGATTGAAATGGTTCTTTTATAATGAAAAACGCTATTCTTTTTTATTAAAAAACAACATATTTTTACAACAAGCATATTTTTAATTATAAAAATTGTTAATGAATTCATATAAAAATTAGGAATTATGATCTACAATTTTTTTTTTTTTTTTTACACAAAAAGAAACGGCGTCGTTGAAAGTCGTTTGTCTCATTCCTGTCGCTTTGAGATATAGAGAAACTTTCCTTTTCGACATTATCGTTTACAGCCATGCAAAAGTCAGTGTTCAAAACTAAAGGATAATTTTCATATAACTTTCTTTTACAAATAGTTTATTTAAAAAAAAATTTCGTTTCCTGATTGAATGTTCCCAGTATTTTTTACAGTAAGACATTAATTTTATTTTTCTAAATTTATGGATACGTCTAACGTATTTTCTTTTATACATCTGTGAAGATTTAAGAAAGATTGCATTAACGTGTCAGAGCTGCGTTCATTCAAGAAGCTCAAATTTAGTGTCGAAAATGGATGTTACTATTTGAAAAATGAAAGTTGTCGCAATTTTTAAAATGTAGATGACCTCTTTTGACAAAATTAATGGTACGAGAATAGCGGTATAGCCCTTCATTCTTGTATTAATAAAAACAGAAATTATAGCCATAGTTAGGGGGGTTTTTTTATTGCGAAGGTACTTTACATATGCATGGTAATCATGCTGAAAACATTAGTAAAAATTCCGCACATTTAAAAATTTATCTTAGATCAGGATTCACGAAGGTGAGCTGCATTGCATCACTGATCCCAAATTTAATGAGTGGGACCCGGTATTTTCATCTCAGGTCTCACGGATCTGAATTTTTCTGCGTCGTCGGTAACTGTGCACTTCACTGCCGACGACGATTTCACTGCGCCTCATATCCGCATGACCAATTTTTCTAATTTTAGAATGTAAATATAATACAGAAATATTAGATTATATCTGTAACTCTGTCGTGAAAAAACAATGTCCAGGCATATGATTAATACAGAATATAAGTAAATATAATACAGAAATATTAGATTATATCTGTAACTCTGTTGTGAAAAAACAATGTCCAGGCATATGATTCTTTTGCGAATTTATTTATTTTATTTTTTTTTTTATTTCTGTGGAATCCCACAAAGTTAATTCAGTTAATCAGTCACGAAAAAATTCGCAAATTTCATCAATCAGTCGTGAAAAAATCGCGAGTTTCGCAATTGGTCGCGAAAAATTTACGAATTTCATTAATTGGTCTCGAAAGAAAAGTTATCAAATGAACTTTATCTGCCGACGAATAATTTGCAAATTTTGTCTGACTTTCGCGGGGGAAAATCGCGAATTTTCTCACACGATCGCGGAGAAAAGTGCAAATGTCATCAAGAAATCGTAAAAGAAGATCGCGACTTTCGTCAAACGATCGCAAAAGAAAATTGCAAATTCTGTCTTACGATCGCGAACAAAATCAGGATTTCGTCAAAAATTGCGGAAAATCCAAATTTTCGTTAACCGATCACGAAAAAAATCGCAAATATCGTCAAACATGTGCAAAAAAATCACGAAATTCGTCAAGCGGTAGTGAATCTCTTCATTTGGTCACGAAATTTTGGAATTTTTTGCTCCATAGGGATAAAAAAAGAAAATCGTTGATGATGCCAGTGCAAATGAGGCTTACAGTGTTTGATCTTCCTCCATCCACAATATGAATGTCAGAATTTATGCTACATTTATTTTATTAGTAGCGAAAACCTTAAAGGAAATACCTCTTTCTATTTCTTTGATCGATATTTTATTTTTATTTTATTTTTATGGCACATTTTTCGACATAGAATTGAATAGAAACACTCATTACTGAGCTCAATGTATGTGTTGCTGGCTTACGTCAATTAATTTAAAATACTGTGTGCTAAAGAAAAATTATATTTATTTATTAAATAGTTTATAGGGTTCATGCAGTTTTCCTATTTTTATTATTATTTGTTTGCTAGTCTATTTTCGAGATGACTCTGTGTGAGTTTTGTCATCCTCCAAGTAAGAGTCTACCTGCTTAGGTTTCTAGGTCGATTTCGCTGCTTTCCAAAGAAAAAATGCACAAAATTGCCTTAAAATTTAATTATGTCATAACTGAGGTGAGGCGTGAAAATTGCATCTAAAATTCGTTTTCGTATTTTAGGCAAGTTTTTATAAAACAATTTAAAAAATAATAATAATATTGCCATGCAATTCTTGAGTAGTACTTAAGACATACTTAAAATTTATAGCAAAACAACATAAAAAAAAGGTGTTCTCACAAGTTCTTGAATTTGCGACCAGTATTTTCCAGTAGAAATCTTAAAATATTTTTTAACATGAAAATTTCTATTATTAAATAAGATGAATATTACTTTTGAGATATAGTGGTATGAAATTCAAGGATCCATGGGCAACCTATATAACTAATTTTAATAGATGCCAGATCTCTGGAGGATATGTAAAAGCAACAAATTTCAAATTAACGATCTAGTGCTTTTCACCCCTTTTTTTAATGAGCTAACTTTTCAATAGCTTGACTCACATTTTTGGATAAATATTTTGTAAATATAAAAGTTTCAGTACAAAAGTTATTTAGAAGAAATCTTAATGAGTTGTTAATTCAGACACACCTCTTATTTATTTACTTTGTATATGTACATAAATCTAGGCAAAATAAATCGCCATATAAAACATTCGTCGTATCACACTCCTTTACTTTATATTTTTCTTCGCTTATACTGACAGCTCTTTTTAAACTAATTTTAAATTTATGCTCTTTTCTTACAGGTCAGCATCCAAGTACATTTTGCGGTGAAACACAGCAATGAATGTAGGTCGCTCAAGTGTACATCCTGTAGTGCCTACTTCAGAACAGAATTAGAATTCCAGGTACGAAAAGTTTTCCAAAAAAAAAAAAAATCAGAAATTTCAATTTAATAATTTAACTTGTAATTAAGCCAATGCTTTTCTGCCATTTGATGCTGATAAATTCCTAAAACAGTTTGTATATTCATACAGCATATATGTCATATGCATATAGTTATATGTTAGCACGTTATTTAACATCAATGCAAATGAAATTTTTTGCAGTTTTTGCATGTTTGTGTGTTAATTTTCTTGCGTGATAGACTTTACACAAACAAACAAACAAACAAACAAAAAAAATAAAGTAAATGTGCAAGTTTTCCCATCTTTGTTGACACTTTAAAAGAAATATCTTTTTTAATTCGGCAAATATCATACATTTCTAATTTTAATAAGAAAATTCATTTAAAAAAAATTCTTTTTTAACTCAAAGAAAAGAAATATATACTGTTATATTTAATTTACTTCTCTTGTATTTGTTGTAATTTTTTTTTTATATTTTTCTTAACAGAAATGAGAATTCTTTTATTGCAATGTATATAATTAAATTATTAATGCTTCCATAATAAAGAAAAAGCAATTGAAAGTGAAACATGTTATATCATAACTCTAATTTAATAAATATATGACTTTTTTTATTCTGTTTTTTATTTATTTTATTATTATTATTATTATTATTTTATAAAGGGGAAAAAATCTGAACTAAAATTCGAAAAAATGCTTTTTTCCTACCTATAATAGAGAAATACAGAATAATTTACATATATTTGTAAAGAAACTATCGCTTGTTTTTATACACATGGACGGGGTGGAGGGTATTAATATTGGAAGTAAAATTATTCTACTATTCTTTTTCAATTTTGTTTAACAGGAAAATAAGTCAGAAAGAAAAAAAATATGAATAATATTTAAAAAATGATACAAAAAAAAAAAAAAATAAAATCCGAAGAATTATTTAAATGAAATTTGTATGTATTGTGTATGTCTACATTATTTATATTCAATGCTGTTTTAACTTATGATTTTTCAATACCAGAAGCGGTTATTATTATTTAATCAATACTTTCATATTCTTTCCTCTTATGTTATCGTGCGAATGGTATCACAAATGAAATTTTAAAAAATCATTTCTGAAAACTGAATTCCATTAAAAATCGTACAGAGGCTTCCCCCGATTAATTCAGTTGCTTTATCCCTCGAAAGTACCTCATTAAGGGGAGGATGTACTTGTTTGGATAGATTTTTTTTCATCCCTTTTGTGCGTAGACTGTTGCCATAAAGCAGTTTTGGGATCCTTCAATTCCTTACAGTATTTTTTGCTCATTGAATGTAACGCTGCTCGTTGAACGTAACGCTATTGTAAAATTTTAAATTTGTTTTTCTCGAAACCCTGTTTTTCAAACTGGGTTTTTCTCGAGAAATATTGGACCGATTCCATTCATTTTTTATTTAAAAGAAAACTAGTCATTTTGGCTGGAGCTTATATCACCGAAAAGTAAAACTTTCATTGATTAAATATTTTTAGATGCCTCAAAAGGTAAAAGAAAAGACGAAAAAGGAATCTTTTTCGCCCAAATGACAGCCATTTTATCAAAATCAACTCTTTAAATAAAGTATGACTACGGCCAATCAGTGTAATCACATAAATTACTTACAATAATATAATGCAATTACATTCCTATAATTTTGGATAATTAAGAACTTGTCCATCCTCACACTGTAAAAAAAAATTTGTAAAGTTACTAAAATTTTTCTAGGAAACTGGGATTCCAGGAATTTTTTATGTAACGGCAACAAGAAAAATTCCTGTAACAGATGCTGTTACAGAAATTTTTGCTGTTGCCGTTACATAAATAGTTTCTGAAATCCCAGTTTCCGAGAAATATGTTAGTAACTTTACAGAATTTTTTTTTACAGTGCAGGGATAGCATCCAGAGAAACTAACACGGTCTTATCTGTACAATATTCTACATTACCAATTTCAAAACAAATATTGAGATTTTCTAGGGGGAGTTTCCCAAAATCAATTTATAAAAACGGTAGTGGTCCAATCTATTGTATAAAATTCGATTTAAATGTTTAATGGAACATAATTACAGTTTTGAGATATTCCGTCCAGACACTTGACATAACATAAGATACACTATAGTTACAGACCTTGTTATTTCTTGTTATTATTTCCAGCGATTCACGGATCTTGGCTTTGCAGGGATTCGTTTGTTGAACAATAATTTTTTACATTGTCAAAATCAATTGATTTTATTCGATTTGACTCGAGCAAACTCTTGATAGAGCTGTGCTGAATTTACAATATTTAATATCTCCTTTATGTTCTTTAAGACTGCCGCTAAATTTTCGTTTAGTCATTCCTACGTAATGCAATATTTAAGTTGGTTGTTATTTAATTGAAATGGTATTTCATGTACTACTGCTTGATTTGCGGATAATGTAAGATATTGTACAGATAAGACCGTGTTAGTTTCTCTGGATGCTATCCCTGCAGATGGACAAGTTTTTAATTGTCCGAAATTGTAGGAATGTAATTGTATTATATTATTGTAAGTAATTTGTGATTTTATTTATGAATTAAAAAAATATATATTACATACTCTGATTTACCGTAATCATACTTTATTTATTTAAATACCGTGTAATAAGTCCTTTTATAAGTATCAACTCTTTAAACTAAATGTTAGTATAATCTTCCGAAAATTTAATGGCCTTTCATAATTGGTTTTGTTTGAGATGATTGTGACCGGAGAAAACGATAGTTGCACAAGACATAATATTCATTTTTTTTTTACACAAAATAGAATTTAAATATATAATTAAAATATCAATAAATATAATGCAAAAACTCCGAAGGTGATATCTCTTTTCTTTGTAACCGAAAAAAGAAATTGTAAAAATCACGTAAATTTTAAGGCAAAGCAGTAGAACCCCCCCCCCCCCTTTAACATACATTCAAGGAGATAAGATACAATAGATTCATAGTCATATTTCTTAAATCTCAATATAATAGTGTACTACGATGTTGTTTTGGATGTATTATTGTTAAAAAGTACCTATTACAGCTTAATTTGAAACTTCTTAAAAAGTGCATGAACTTTTATTAGCATTAACGTGTGACCTAATTTAATAAATGGCAATCCATAAACATTAAAATGTCGACTTTAAGTTCAATTCAGCTCATTAAAGATCTTTGTACGATTGTCGCGCCCTTGATCAGATTTCTTGTCCGATTTTTATTTTATTTTTACATTAATTCGGTGATTATCTAAAAATAGGATAACTCATTCCGAGCTTTGAACACTAATCGAAAGATTCTTCGCATTAATCGAGGGCTCTTCTGAAGTAAAACTATCAACTTAACTGTGCCTTCATAAAGCAAGGAAAACCTGCGATTTGGTGTTCGTCTGTAATTCCTATAAATTTCTGTTTCAGGTTCACGTAAAGCTAGCTCATCTATCAGCCAAGAACTTCAATAACAGCTCTAACTACAGGTGCCTACTTTGTGATCAATCATTTCCAAACGAAGTTCAACTTCAATATCATGCAGCTACACACAAAAAGCAGTTCTCTTGTAACATCTGTGGAGAAGCGTTTCATGTCGAGTTTTTGCTCGACAGGCACATGCAGACTGTTCACCAAGACACGAGCTCGAACTCTCCTCCCTTGCATCCTTTCATGGGAGTGCAAAAGAGCAGCCCTGTGCCCCAGCAACCACCCTCTGGAGCATCTCAAAATTCACAAATAAGTGAAGAAGCGCAAAACTTATGCACGAAGAAACCATCCAATGGACAACCAGTCAGAGGTAGGGATATATTGGTTCTAGTTAGCCACCGGTACGCTATTTCTTTCTCCCAGCTTATTTTGTGTTGTATTCCAAAAATAACGTTACCTTGTATAAGCCAGCCGTAAAACAAAAGCCGATGTTTCATTGTGCGATTAAATACTCTACAGCATTTTTTAAAACAAACTTCTAAGCATCGCACATTTTCAATGTTTATACCGTCGTATTGGGGGAAAAAAAGTACTTTTTAATGCAATTTGTTTGAAAACTGCATCTTCATTTATTTTTGAAATATTAATTTTTTTTTTTTTTTTGTACTTTTTAGCGACATTTGTTTCATTTTGGCAACTCAAGTACTCCATTTCTGTAGAAAGTAAAGAGAAAATTGTTGAAAAATAGCAATTATACCTTCTTCTTGTTGCAATTTTCCCATACAAACTCAAAAAATGTAATTAAAATACGTGCTATTTTGAAAAAAAATGTAAATGAATGATTTATGATAAAACATGGAGCTATTATAAACTATATTTAATTTTAAGTATCTATATTAATGCAAATGACGTCATTTTACATAAAATAAAAGCATGTGCTTTAAGTCTTAAAATTGAAATATGTTTTGCAGTACAGTCGCGATTATCCGAGTCCCGCTTAACCGAGTTATTTTCTTCTGGTGGACTGGTAGCTTCTATTATTATGAAACAGCCATTATAAATGAAGCCTTACGTGAAGATGAAAGAGCAGCCGTAAAAAGTTAGAACTCTGATTTTCTGGTCAGAATGGGAAAAAAAAAATGGCATTTTTTTTCCCATTCTGACCAGAAAATCAGAGTTGTAACTTTTACGGCTGCTCTTTCATCTTCACGTAAGGCTTCATTTATAATGGCTGTTTCATAATAATAGAAGCCACCAGTCCATCAGAAGAAAATGAAGTAATGGAAATGCCGGGGGCAACATTAAATTCTGAAAAAGCAGAATTCCTGTTCTCTAGTTCATTTCTTACTGTGGTGTTACCAGTGAGACGACAATTTCAAGACCACTATTTCCAAACACTAATGTTTCTTCGCATTAGATTTCTATTATACATGTTTAAAAAAATCTACGATAAAGATTATTGATTGGAAATAGCGGTAGCGAAATAGTCGTCCCGCGCAAACACTGTCACTGTTGCGTTGTTTTCTTTTCTAATCATGCTTGATTATTCTTAAGCGGCAATCATGGTACTTGAACCACTATCTCAAACTATTTTTCATAGATATATAAACATAAATGTTGCAGTTATTCTAAATCCTTTTCTAAACTCGTGACAACGAAGCTATTCAACGATCATCCAATTCGAGATACTCGTATCGATTTCTAAGCTCTTATTCATTTATTTATTTATTCATTTATTTATTGTCATTATTTCGTTTCCGTTTCGACTTTGTTAAAACATAAACAGGACATTTGAGTCACTGTCACGGACTAATTTTCATTCATCTGCACATAAAATTTTCAAATAATTCCTTTTCAAAATGAAAACACGTGTTTTTTATCCGATCGTTTTATTTATTCGTAGAAATAACATACGCATGTTTTATAGTTTTACCCAAAATTTACCATTCAACCAAATTTTTAGACATAAAATGTTAAAATTTTAATTACTAAACAAAACACTACATTATTGCTGAGGGGATGAATGCAAATTACTGTGCAACACTTATTAGTCCGCATTACCCAAATGGCAATATTTCCTGCTAAGCAGTGCTTTCAGTTGAGTGAGTTTTTTTTTTCCTTTTTTTCAAATTTCTTGACTGCACCCAAAATTTATATAGTTATATTCGGTTTATTTAATAACAGATTTAATAAGGCGACTACTGCTATTTCAAAAAAGTGATAGCAATCAAGCAATCTGAATAAAAAACAAGGAATATTTCTCCTAATAAATGGATTAAAAGGAACCATCTATATAAAATTTTGTTTACAAAATACCATTAGATGCAATTTTACACATACAATTGTTCTTTAATTAAGTTAATATACCAGACCTTTAAAAAAAATCCGTAGCGACGTACAATATCTCAAATTTCTCTGTATGTTAAAAACGTTAATTTTGCATATAAATCAACTTTTTCTACAATTTCTTTTGTTTGACTATTTTGTAATAAAAAATTTTCATAACTTCTTTATTAGAAAACTAAGATTTTTATTGACTTTAACGCAAAAGAGATTACTTTAAATTATCTGATTCGATAAAATAAAATATATTAGCAAAATGGACGCTTTTCGGCTAGGGTATTAATTTTTAAATATTTTTAACAAGATGAACATTATTATACGAAGATCAATGCCGGTGCTTTTTGTTTTTGTTTTTCGAAAATACCTTATTTACTTTAACCTTTTTTTTCCGTTTCTTCAATGTAAAAAGTAGGGGGTGCGACAAATATGCGAGTGTTTTCTACTTATTAAAAATAAAAATGTTTCATATAAATATCCATTTTGCGTGCTCCAAATTGGGACATTTTTCAGAAGGTAGAAAGTACCTGTCATTTCGACTTTTATTAAATGTTGTTTGTTAACTTCTAAATTTTGCCTGTATCGCTATTTGCTTTGGTCACTTCACATTTTTGTGCCATTATCGCATATGCTTCATTTGCACCGAATTTACTCCTAGGTATCATCTTTTCCCCCATCATAGCAAACTGCTGTAAATTTTAAATCTTCAGTGGAAGCTGGTGTTTTTGATTTATATTATAAATTTAGAGCATGAACAATCTAAACAAATTCAGACATGCCAATTCGGGTACATTTTCCAATAAATATTCTATTTCAACTTTTCCCTTTTAATTGTTTCTTTTACCTTTTTTGTATTATACATAACATTTCAAACCAAACAGTGGCCTCTATCGTCAATATTTGTAACTATTTTTTTTTTCTTTTTTCAATCTGCTTTCCCCTTCTTAAATAATATCTACACTTGTTCTTGTTTTATTTGGATTATTAATTCAAGCTGCAGATGGATCCATATAAAAATACTTGCTTTATAAACACGCATTTTGCGATGTAAAATTATCCATTAGAAAATCCCCTGGGGAATTAATTGGAAATGTGATTCATTTGTTTTTGCAGATCAGCAGTCATCTGACAGCCCACCTACATTACCACCTGTGTCTTCCCCTGTATCATCGACTGTTGCAACAAGTCCGTCATCGGGACGTCACAAAGAGCACAAATCGAGCAGCGCAAATTCGACTGGAGCCTCTGTGGTCAGTTTGTTTTGTGCTTATTGCAATGAATCTTGCAAATCTCGACGAGAATTAGAAAATCACATGAAATCCCATGCTTCTCCCAGCAAGCATAAATGCAACATCTGTGATGAAATGTGTCCATCTGCAACGACCCTAGCGGAGCACAAGCTAACACACTGCAAGGTAAAAAAAAAAGGGTATTTTTGTAATAATTGCTTTATATCTCAACCACAGGCGGTGCCAGGAACAAATTTTTGTGACTAACCGTTATTGCCAGAATAATATGCATTATACAGATGTAGTTTTTGAAACAAACAAAAAGCTATGCACGAGAAGAACAAATAATGGTCTTTAAATTAAGTAATAATCAACTTAATCAATCAAAAGTACATGGTATTTCATTCCAAACCGAGCCTGAACTAGCGTTAAAAATTTTAATAATAATAGATATATTGTAAAGGTATTTTCGATAAACATAATTTGCATTGTTTTAAATGTGATTTCATCATGTAAAGGTTTGAAAAACAGAATAATTTAGACAGTGACACCGTACATAAAAGTTTTCATTTCACCATTGAGCCATTTGAGGGAGCAAAAAAGCAGAAGCATCAAAACATTGTTCACTTGATTTTTCTAAAATCGTCATTATAAAACTTCAATAATAGTAACTATTCACCAACTTATGGAAGTATGTAATTTCCAATCAAAATAAACAATTCCGTGCACCTTTAATAGTCTGCTCTAGTGCATGATGATATTCATTCTCTTTTCTGCTTGTTAAAACATTGGTGTAAGTCCAAAAGTGACAAGATCAAAACCCGGTTCCGGTGTGGATGTCGGATTCAACTTTAAACAGACATTGATATCTGGTTAGCTTTTGCTTGCGAAGCATAACGGCAGTTTTTTTTTCCCTTTTTCAACATTTCAGCAGTTCTTATTTCAACTTTTACCACAATGAACTGGGCTCAACATGGTTTATCATTTTGCCTGGTCATGATGCAGCATTTTACAAATTCATAGTTCAACCGCAGTAACTAATATTTTAACAAGATTTCACCACTTTGTGGTGTAAATTATTTTGGCACCATACTTTAGTGAAATGTTGAACCAAATTTTCAACAGAGTACTGTCACATTCTGGCATAGGAAGACAGGGCCGAAACTAGGGGGGGCAGAGGGGGCACGTGCCCCGGGCGCCGCTTTAACAGAAGGTGAAGGGGGCGTCAGAATGAAGATTTTGTTTGACGTTTGATACAAGAATGTATATATATACGAAATTTGTACAAAAATGTCTCGCAGTCGGAAAATTTAAAGGAAAACTTAATCAAATGCATTAAACTTTACAAATAGATAAAAAGATTCATCTACAATACAAAATTGCAAAAGAATAAGAAAAAAGGCTTTTTTTATTCTCCCATTCCAAAAGTATCATGTCTATGTTTTTCGCCTTTGCCTTCTATCTTTCACTTCCTGTGCAGGAAAATCACTACCATTTTTCAAGGTCAATCTCTATTGCCGGACACTGTCCACTACTGATAACTACCAAGTGCGAAGCGACCCCTCATAGTCTGAGTTTTCTATTAGATAAAAAAATTCCATGAAAGCTGTTTGTTGTTTTTCCGCTGAGCAGCGTTGAGTTTATTTGTTCTTTATTTTTTTTTCCTCTTGCTATGGGCGATGACTGCCCGGAAAATAAAAACAAACAGAAGGGGAAATGCACAAAGTGAAATTCTTAGTAAAACCGCTTTTTTAAGAGTACAGCATTTGTAGTGGTACAGTAAAAAATCTTGCACAGGGCGTCATATCTAGTAAAGCAAAGCCCCCCGCCTTTATCGCCCAAAATGATTTTTTTTCTCGTCTTTCTGGCATTTCTAGGTGTTTTGAAACCCTGCAGAGGTGTATCTAGCCTCATCATTTCTGAGGGGGCTGAGGTGTAGTAGAAGTTTCTAAGAGGGAATCACAAGAATCGGGAAAAATTCCACTTTAAACATTTTTTATCATAGCAGGTAACACATCTATTACACAATAAACCTACTATGATGAAAAAATACAAACGTATAGCAAGATGTCGACCTCATTTAGGCCTATACAAAAAAATTCCTTTTGATTCCGTTTTCAAGGTTTTAATGAATCAATGTTTGGCAAAGCTGATTACGTAGTTCAGTTTTATATATTTTAAATTTAAAAATAAGTTGTCGATTAGATACTTAGTAAAATTGTTTTTGTAAATTTACTTTGTAGTGGAGGGGGGGGGGGGGGGGGCGCTAAAATCTATGCTTGCCCCGGGCGCCAAAAAGGCTAGCTTTGGCCCTTTCTAATTCAGTACATCTTGTTTGGTAGCTATTTTTAAGATTTCTCGTATTTTCATCACATTTATCACAAACCAAGATAAGTATGTTTAAAACATTAAAATATTTTCATTATTGCTACAGTTAAGTACGAATGTATAGTTTCCGATCGAAGGGAGACGCTCTGTAACTTTGATTGAATAAGTGAATTGCAACTCTAGGTTTTATGACCGTATTATCACCATTTTTTGAGACAAAGAATTCCGGGAATTTGTACATTATCTATTGGTTTTATACTAGAAATACTTACGTTGCATTAATAACAGTATTTTAGGAACATTCCCATTGCATTGAAATTATTTACAATGTAATATCAATATTATGAAATTATTGTCATCGTACTGAGTATATTTTTTATTTATTTTAGATTATGGGTTACTGAAAGTAGCTTCGATTATTAGTATAACGTTTCAACTTTACTGAGCAATTAATTGCAAGTATTTTTTTAACATTTAAAGAGAACCTCACTACAACATTTAACTATTCAATAACGAACTTATTGGTCCAATATTGAGTCATGACGTTGTCAATATTCCACAGATAAGCATATTAAGGATGCTTTTGAATACCTATTATTCTTTATGTAAATATTTCTTGGTGTTCTATATATTCAAATTAACCCTTTCGCTCAAAGTGTTTGTTACCTATGCACAACGCTTCAGATGCTTCCTCCTGTGCTCAGCAATGCTTCTTGGCAAAAAAGCAAGTTCATTATACGATTTGCTTTTAACTTTTTGGAACTTAAATAAAGTAATAAAGGATATTATATCCCAAAATCTAAATATTTCAATGAAACTGATTTTATATGAATTATTTTCGCGCATTAGGCTTAATATTTTACCCTTCTTCGGCATACAGCGGTCCACCCTCTACCGCACTGAGCAGTATAGAGCACCCACTCATATCAAACGGTTTAGTAATTCAATATCAAAATAAATATATTTCTCTCATGCAATCGCTTTATCAGTAAGTTAAAATCCCATTTTTTATATAAAATATCTATTTTCAGGTTGTTTCCGGCAGTACATGCATTGTGTGCCGTGTACAGCTTCAGAGCGAAGACCAGTTTATGAGTCATTTACAGCAGCATAATACACCCAGTGGAAACAATAATGGCCTGCCTGTGCCTTGTGTAGTCTGCAGACAAACACTCGTCGTAGATGTCGAAGTCCGAATGCATGCCAAGTTCCATCTCAAAAATGCAACACTGGAACCGCCATTAATGACGTCAGCTCCTTGTTGCGTCTGCTCTCGAATGTTTGACTCTTCCAACCTGATCATCCGTGGTACAGTGAAATCTTCCAGTAATCCGTTGCCATCACACACTTACATGTGCAAGGGATGCTTCCACTCGAAAGCAGAAGAAGACATTTCGAGGTGCACGGATTGTGGCGTGAAGTTCGAATCTTTCAGTGATTTGGAAGCGCATCGCAGGACTGTTCATCATCAAAAAAAGACCTACCAGTGTATTAAGTGCCAAATGTCTTTCGAAACGGAAGCAGAAATTCAAAGCCATGTGACGTGTCATGTAATGCAGGAAGGAACTCATCTGGAATGTAAACTGTGCCATGAAGTAAGTATATTTGGACTTCATTGGAAGTAAGCAATTCATTGGAAACAATTGCTTGAATAAGCAGATAATTTTGTCAATTTTTTGAAAATTTGTCTTTAATATTTTTAAAACACTCCGTAAAAGATGTCACTAATTTGAAGACAAATAAAATTTAAATTAACTTTTCCTTACAGCACAATTGACAGCTATCATAGATCCAATGTACGAGATAGCCTATCGCAGATAAGGTTCCACTATACATGAGAGCTAGCCGTCACTTTAATTCCACTTCGTGGTTGAGTCAGGCTGGAGAATATATTTTGATATTGGCAGCATGTGTAGTTCCTAGACAGACTATACAATTTCTTGCAGACGATGTTAAAAATATGTATCATTCTACTAGTCGTAGGAAAACATTCATGCAGCTATTGAATCTATAAAATCCCATTTGTAATTAATTTAATAATAATAATAACAGAATATTTTTTTTAATTAAATTATCTTTTATATATGTTACCGGCCAAACCCGATTTTAGGCCAAACTAGTTTATCCTAACGCGCATCGGATAAACTAGTTTTTCCTAGGCCAAACTAGTTTATCCTGACGCCCATAGGATAAACTAGTTTTTCCTAAGCTAAACTAGTTTGGCCTAACGCTCATAGGATAAATTAGTTTAGCCTGCTTTTCATTGGTCTGAATTAGTTTATCCTAGGCGAATTCAATTTGGCGTGCTTTTATTGATTCCAAAGCCGCTTCGGCGTCAATCTTCTAGCTTATCCTACGCCAATCTAGTTTGTCCTTGGCCAATCTAGTTTATCGTAGGCCAATTCAATTTGACGTGCTTTAATTGATGCCAACCGAGTGTTACGCAAGCTCACAAGAAAAAAAAATAAGTAATTCAAACTCAAATTGAATTTCTCAAAAAGTGAAGTTCGCTCAACTTACACACATCTATGGAAGAAAGCGAAGTTCATTAAAAATTATTTATAAAAGTAAATTTTTTAATATAATGGAAGTTTAGCGTCCAGATTTACAAAATTGTGTTAGATCTTCTTTTGGTTATTCGATGTAAGGGTCTTTACGGGCCCGCTCAAATTTCCCGACACTCTGTCCGAGCTTAGTTTGGGGATTACTTTTTTCGAGAGGTTCGGACCGAGATGGACCAGGACTCAATTTTTTTCAGGCATAAGTCGGGACTGCGCTGCATTTTTCTTGAAGTCAGCACAGGCAAAAGTTTTCAGTCCAATTTCCAACCCAGCTCAAATGGGGCTCATTTGACCGGCAGGATCTCTGGCCTGTTCTGTAAAAATATCAGTAACATTTGCCCCGGCGCGGCGCAACATTTTTTTAATGCACGTATTTTTAAATGGCTGTTATTCCACAATTAAAATTCATATATTTGTTATTATTATTACTATTTTAAGATGAGTAGATGCATTTTTACATAATAAAATTAAAGTACAGTAAAACCTGAGAAAAATAACCTGTTTATGACGGAATCCGGTGTTTCACAAAAACAAATATGTTGATCTATGTAAAATGAAGATATTAGTATTTGTAAAAAGAATATAATGCATTTATAACAGACGATGAACCTTCTAATAAGGAAACCTTCCTATAACGGATTTTAGTACTTTTCCATGCAATTCCGTCTTAGAAGATTTTATTGAATAGCATTTTTAAAATTTTAAATCTCCATGTTATAGAATGCGGATTAACAATATTAAGGATTCTATTATAAACTACATTGATTTTTTGATGAATTTCTGTTTATATGCAAATATCTGAATAATTACTAATACCATTAATTTTTTTACACGGCTTGGAGGCTTGAAAATCTGAAAATTTTTATATAGAAAACCCTTCTAAGACGGAATCACATAGGAAAGAAAAAAAACTTCGTTGTAGATAAGTTCCTTTTTTACCACCGATTAAAAAAAAAAGTCCGTTTAAAACAGAATTTCGTCATACACAGATTCTTCTAACAGGTTTTACAGTACTGTATCCCCATCCGTATAAATGTATATGTACTATTCTTTAAAGAGGATTTTAATTGTGGAATAATGGTAGCCTAAAAATATATGTATTTTAGACCAAAAGAGGACCGGGACTTCGCCGGATTTTTGAAAATTCCAGATTTCTAAAAGAATATCAATTGTACTTCTGATATTCTAAATGGTGCATTTATTCATATTTAATTCAAAGCCAAATGATATTTATGTGAGAAAAAAAATAAATATTTTAAAAAATCTATGTTTTGTTTCGTAATTATTTTTTTTCTCACATAAACATCACTTGGCTTTGAATTAATCATGAATAAAGGCACCATTAAGAATATCAGAAGTACATATTCTTTCAGAAATCTGGAATTTTAAGAATCCAGCGAAATCCCGGTCCCGACGATGCCGGATTTCCGAGGTTATACTGTACATTATTAACCAATCCTCCAAATTCTTCCTCTCCTAAATTTTATGATAACCTCTCATCCCATTATTGGGTCCTCCAGCACACAATTTGTCATATGGAAGATGTTTTATAACTACCAGCGGCGGTGAAACGGGGAAGATAGGGGGCAGTATCCCACTCCCAATCGAATAAAATATATTGCACAGGGGTGACGGCTTTATTACTTTGCACAGATTCGCGTCGGAGCGGTAGTTGGGATCAATAAAAGCACATCAAATTACGTTGGCCTAGGATAAACTACATTGGCCTAGAGTAAACTAGAAGGGTTGCACCAGGGCGATCTTTGGGATCAATAAAATCACGCCAAATTGAATTGATCTAGGATAAACTAGATCGGCCTAGGATAAACTAGTTCGGACCAATGAATAACAGGCTAAACTAGTTTATCCTATGAGCGTTAGGCCAAACTAGTTTGGCCTAGAAAAAATTAGTTTACCCTATGGGCATTAGGATAAACTCGTTTGGCCTAGGAAAAACTAGTCTATCCTATGGGCATTAGGATAAACTAGTTTGGCCTAGGAAAAACTAGTTTATACTATGCACGTTAGGATAAACTAGTTTGGCCTAGGCCAATCTAGTTTGGCCTAAAATAGGGTTTGGCCGGTAACATATACAAGGTATGCGTAATTGAACGACGCTATTTTAAAGCTGTCTGCGGACGAAACTATTGTTCAGAAAGTTGTTAAATTTTGTGGAGTACATAATAAAGGGATGAGAATTAGAACAAAACCAAAATTTCACCGCTTTTTTAATGAATTACACATTTAGCATACATTTACGATAATTTACAAATTTTATTACAACAAAACTTTTTTTTTACTAGATCAGAAATTTCGAATTCACTTCACAGAATGTATTATCAGCCGCCACTTTCGTAATCTGCGGGCTCCCCGATCCTCGTACCTCAGTCCATGTGACTTTTGGCTTTAGGGTCATTTGAAATACCTGGTAAGTCGTAATAATATAAAAACTTTACCTTACCTTAAAGGCAGTATTTCACGACATGTTCTTCGCATTTCCCACTGCGGTCAACTGTGGAACATGCTATCTTACGATTTCAAATGATAGCTGAAAATTATGGCCGTCATGTGGAACAGGATTTGTTGTAATAAAATTTGCAAATTATAGTAAATATATCTTAAAAATTTATTTCATTAAAAACGCCCTATGGTGGCGAAACTTTGAACCAATTTTTTTAGCTCAAACAATTTCCCATTCCTTCATTATGCCATCCACAAAATATTACAATTTTCTGAAAAATTGTTTTGTCTGTAGTCCACTTTAAAATAGGGTCGTATAATTATGACACCCTGCATACATATAAAGTTCCCCATATTTCATATAGTCAACAATAAAGCAATCATCATCATATGTCAAATACATAAAATATGAATTTAACAACTATAAAAAGCTTCTAATTCAGGCTCTGGTTTCTCTTCTTCAGTATCGGATGCAGGCATGTCTTAATTTAATAACTGAATCAGTAAAACTGCAATGGTTATCTTCAATAGTTTTCATGTTTCAAATACTCTTATTTTTTGACTAACTCAATTTATTCTTTTTTCTATGTTCAAATGTGAAGCAACTTATATATTATTGTATTAAAATACAAATAAATATTGTGACAAAAAGGATAAATTATTTTAAAGTGTAGATAGCAAAAAGCTGTTTCGGTATTTCTAAAACTCCTTCATTGCTGCAAGTTCAAAAGCATTAAATACAAATGCATGAAAATATAAAAAAGAGGGGAATCAAACAGTTCAGGGTTTAAGGCCAAAGGTGAAATGGCGAATTATCGAAGAATTGGGGGAGCTAAGTAACTTCGGCGTGTATGACGTAGTTGTAGAAGACCAATGAGAATTCAGACTTAAACACATTCAATATTTAGTAGTAGGCGCATGAATGCAAAAAAGATCGTGGAAGGGAAAGGGGGATTGTGAATTAAAGAAATAACATCTCAACACCAGATCACGGCGTACCTGTTAAGTATTTCACTAAACAATTGAAATATTTCCAGATGTGAAATGTTCCATTCATTATTTTAACTTGTACTATACTTTCATTCTCTTTTCAGGTATTAGATTCTCCATCAAAGTTACAGTGCCACTTGATCGAGCACACCTACGAAGGAAGCTCCCACTTCACCTGCTACCTTTGTGCAGCTGTCTTTACAGGGTCCCATTTACTACAGCGGCACATGTTGGAACATGGTCTGGATGCGAGACCGTATGATTGCACTGACTGTAGCCAAAAGTTTTTTTTCAGAGCTGAGTTGGACAATCACTCTTTTGTGCATATGTGGGAAAACATGAAAAGGTTTCAGACGACAAACAGTGCTGTTCCAAAAGGTATTTCTTTTAGAAATACATTTTAATATACTCAATCTTTGAAACAACATCTTTTTAATATTTGTTAAATCTAGGAAGCGTATCAGATTAATGGTAAATGTATTGGTACAGTTTTATTTTCAGTAAACTTTTGAAAAATATAATATTGTACGTCCATATTTAAACTTCAGTTTAATTTCTTACTTTACATCTTACTTATAATACATCTTTTTTTTTTTTAAACTTTTCACTAATTCAATGATTTCGACAATTTAAAGCCCGTCCTTCCTTCTCCCACCCTTCTCTGGGTGCGCTGGGCGAGAGAGAATTTTCTACATTTAGAGTATATCTGTCAAAACAGATATTTGTCAAATTTGATATCGCTTTTGTACATGAATGTTTATTTCCCTTTCAGCTGGTGCAACTGAATCTTCTTCCATGGTGTACGAATGTAGAAAATGTCCCGGTGTCTTTGGAAACAGCGTTGACCTGACGAAGCATCAGCGATCCCATAACCATGATCTCAGCTTTAAACAGGAGTCGTCTTACGTTAGAAGTAACAACAACAGTTGTGCTGTATGTGGAATGGATTTTCATTCAAAGGAAGATTTGATGGGTCACATGTTGCTCGTACATCCAGCAAGTTCTATGCCGGAGGGTCTACTTCTAGACAAAGGTAAATTTTATAAAAAAAAGTTAGCTTCTTTTTAATACTGCAAATTTTAAAAGTAGCTGTGGTAGTGTTAAATAATACTAGCCTACGTGTCGCGTAACAAGCAATTCTTTTCGACTGACGTGCAAAACTTTTAGTTTGATAACAAATTATGTTCATTTTATTATAATAGGGAGTGATGTAGAAATCAATTTTAGCTGGCCAAGCTGTAAAAACAGAAAGAAAAAAAACTATATAAATTTTATTTATAACGAAATTTTCTAGTTTGCGAAAGCTGTATAAATTGTATTACAGAAAAATTTTCTTTAATTTAAGAAATAACACATCGGCTGATAAGTTCCCGGTCTAATGAAGAAAACATAACTTTTTTGGTCAAATTCGATTTTATTCATCAACATAGTCTCCTTTAAGAGCGACACAATCATTTCAGCGCCTCTCTAACATGTCAGTTCCTTTCTTGAAGAACGAATTATCTTTGGCCCCAAAATAGGTGTTTGTTTCGGCAATAACCTCCTCATTCGAGCCAAATCTCTTGCCGGCAGGCATTTTTTTCAGGTCTGCGAACAGATAAAATTCCCTGAGAGCCAAATCTGGAGAATAAGGTGGGTGCGGAAGCAATTCTTGCAATTTTGTAATCGTAGCCAAAGACGTGTGGCAGGGTGCAGGGGGTGGGGGACGCGGCACCCACTTCGAAAACAGCTTTTTCATAGACAAATTTTCACGCAAAATAAAGCCTACACGTTCTTTTGATATGTTTAGAGTGTCAGCTATCTCCTGCAACTTCACTTTACGGTTTTCTAAAACAATTTTGTGGACTCTTTTTATGTTTTCCGGTATAACCACCACTTTTGGGCGACCAGAGCGTTGCGCATCATCTGTGTTTGTACGACCACGTTTAAATTCAGCAAACCAGTCAAAAATGGTCGATTTTCCTGGTGCAGAGTCCGGATAACATTCATCAAGCCAAGCCTTTGTTTCCATAGTGTTTTCCCCATGATATAGCAATGTTTTATCAAAACACGAAATTCTTTTTTTCTTTTGTTTTGAAAATACAAAAAGTTGTTTCACTAAAACCACTTTAACTTTTGAAGCAACCGTCAGATCGACATAAAATGTTTACAGCTACCTTTTAAAGTTAGTACTTACTAAACAGAATATTAATTCTGTATTTGTGGCGCCATCTGTGTGTCAGACCGGGAACTTACCAGCCGATATGTTAAGTAGTAAATTATAGTAAGATTTTATATTACACAATACAATATTAGGTGATCTCAGTGACTCAGTGCTACATGTGTGATAAATTCCTAGTTATGGAGTCACTATGAAACATTTTTTTTTTAATAGCCGGCTCTCCGCAAGACCTCTATCAGTTTGACGAAGATTCCCAAGAAAATGGAACTGGCACATCCAATCACGATCCAGGAAAATCGGGCCGTGAAAAAAGGAGCTATGAATGTCCGTTCTGCCTGAAACGTTTTCCCCGGAAAGAAGCTAGAAAACTTCACATGAAATCGCATCACTCGAATTCTGGAATGAAAGGTTATACTTGCAATCACTGTGACAAAATGTTCCTGAAACGCTCGCAATTAAAGGTAAAAATTACGTCAGCAATATTAATATTTCTCCCCCTTTTTCTAATTTAAGAATGTTATTTTTCTCATTAAAATGTAGTTTATAAGAAGAATTAATTTCGTAAAAAATATGTTATTCTGTAGCCAACTTTCTTATTTCAATGAAGACAAAAGGAATTCTATTTTAAAAAAATAGTGATAAAATACATACTTTTTATCTATTTTACTTCTTGAAATTGTTTGCGGAATGGTTAGAGTTAAGGGGACAGTTTACCATTTCAACAATTTCTATTATTTAAAAAATATATCGTTCAAATGGTGAACTTCCTGAATTTCAAGTTCAACTAAAAGTACAATTTGAAAAAAAAAAATTAACTGCATATTTAATGAAAAAGTTATTAATTAAATTATTTTTTTTAAATCTCTACTACTTTTTTAAATATTGATATTTTTTACCATTTTTTTTTAAAGATTTACAAATATGTATTACACAAGACTACGCATGGATTTTTAGATACATTTAATATTACATTTAATATAATTTTTTTACTGATATATATATAGTGTAAAACGATTAAATCTAACACATCTTGATATACTTTTATTTAAAAAAAAAAAAAAAAAAAACCTAAGACTGATTCCATGCGCAGATTTATCACATATGTAATAAAGAACATGTACAAAGTAAAAAAAAAGTTTAAATCTCTATCTCACATACAAAACAAGCCTTAGCATTTTTAAAACATGAAAGTGAAGAAAATGTGAACATGGAGAAAAAGCCATTTAAAGTTTTAATTTGTGTGGGTAATTGCGCTGGGTGTGTTAACAAAATGCACAATATCTCGCGATATAATTGACGTATGGATAAAAATGAGGTGTCAAAATATTCACAAATAAACATGCTTTAATTTAATATATTTTTAAAAAATTTGATTTTTTGATCAATTTTGAGATAAACTCTCCCCTTAAATTCTGAGCATTGCCAAAGACATTCGAGTATGAGACAATACTGCTCAAACAAAATAAGGGAGCAAGCAAAAAAGTGAAGAAAACAGTGCGAGACAGCCATGGATGGGCATAAAACTGAGAGTAACATGTATATCAATGCGCAATTCAGAAAAAAAGACGCAAACAAATTTGCAAGAGAGCTTTAATTCTCTGAAACGATGGGTAGAACGTGAAAAGATGGGTTAGGGCAACAATTTTGTAAATGACAAAAAAAGTACTGTTTAGGAATGATGCAAGGTATTTAATATGGCGTGTGGTCTCTTCGAATAAATAAAGCTGTTTTCCATGGCTTCGATGACATTATCGATAAGTTTTCGGGAGTACTGTTCCACTCTTCAAGAATTGCAATCTCCAAGTCCCGGACAATAAAAGGAGACCTCAGTCACGCTGCAGTGCGTCGCCCGAGTATGTACCAAACATAATCGATCGGCTGTATGCGGTGTGGCATTATCATACATGGAAAAAAAGGATTCACCAATAGCTGCAACATAAAATACGACATAAAGCCTCAGTATCTCGTCTGTATAACTTTGGACCGTCAAAGTGCCATGCAAAATTATATGAAGGCCCGTACGTCCACCTATGCTGATTCAAGTCCATAGTCAACCCACCTCGTCTGCAATGTGATCTTTCACGAACGCAAAAGGGATTATTTTGAGTGTCCCTTTCTCTCCATGCCAAAACACATCAGATGTCATATCCAGACTGAATTGGGACTCGTCTGTAAACAGAATTTGACTCCAACAACGTTGCCTCCAAACTCGATGTTCAGCTGCCCACCTTCTTTGGGCTGCACAGTTGCTTGAGGTCATCAGAATACAGACCATTGGCTTAAGTGCATAGAGACCACCTTGATGAAGCCTATTTCGGACTGTTTGGCTGGACACCCTTCGTCCTGTGGCCAAGAACAACTGTGTTTGCAGCTGAGTAGTATTGCTTGTTTCGTCTCGACGCGCTGTTAACAGGATATATCGGTCATCTGTTTCTGAGGTAACATATGGCTTCCTTGCCCTTATTTATGTCTACCATTCCATGTGTCTTGGAATCGATTCCACAGCTTTGCATTGACACTTCTTGCGATTCCAACAGCGTCCGCTGCATTTCGCTTTGTTTCCCCAGATTCAACTGTTCCGATTAACACGCCAAGTCATGGATTCCGGTAAATCACATTGCTGTGACATTTTCAAGTTACCTTTTCTCAAAATATAAGCTGAGCAATTGAATTTTAAAACTGAAAGTGTGAAACAGACGTTTCTGCAAAATCCCGATTTCCGCACTTATCTCCTTTTCCTAGCTTTTGACGTCATAAACTATGATTTGTACGTGTAGTTTTCTTCATCTGTTTTCTACTACGCTTTAAATTATGGATGCTTTATTTTACGTTACTTATCGGTGTAAATATTTGCATAATTTTATTAAAACCATGTGCTCCCCTAATTGTTTTGAGCAGTGTACATTAACTACATTAGAACATTAAAAATCAAAAATAAAGTAAAACATGGAAGCTTTTCTTCTATATCCAAACATATCGAAAATATCGAGATCAGGCTATTCGAAACATATGTATCATATTTGCTGCTAAGTCACGAAAATAGAGTTTGTGTTAAATATTTTATCGCTTATGGGAAATGTCATTTCACTACCTCTTTATTTTCATATTTTAACAGTGGGTTATCATTTAAGAATCAACGCAGGTTATTTAATAACAGAACCTTAAGTATATTCGGTAATTTGTCGCCTCCTATGTAACACCACTCTTATTAATATTATTCTTATTCACATTAGAGTACTTTTATAAGAGGAAAGAAACGCTCAAATTCGAAATATTTATGCAAACTACGGCAACTCATATTACTAAACTTGGCGATACTCTTTTGGAAAAGTTCGTTTAAACTAATTATGCTCGTATTCGGCATCTTCCTCAAACTAGAAAATCTGCGTCGAACGCTCGAATATTATTCATAATTAATCCGATTGGACTTCGGCATGATCTTGTCCAATCAAGTTTTTCGTGAACTTCATTTTAGCATCCGATCAAGGTTTTCTATGTTGAAGTAGATGTACTACAAGCAATAGACGAGTAGACGATAATGATAAACTCTCCAAGTCTGTTCAAAATCTTTTTGACAAGTCAAATTTTACATTTTTTGCTACTCTGTTTTATATAGTTGCTCTAATTTATATTAAGACAAAGAATAGACTCTCTACTTTACAGATTAGCTTTAAAAAACTAACTTAAAGCTTTGGCGATCACATGCAAAAAAAAAAAAAAAAAAAAAAAAAATGCTTGGTGGTAATTGTATACAATAGAATCAAACACTGTACTAAAACTAATGTCGTGAAGGAATTTTCACCTTGTTATTGATATAAACGTTAAAACAGACCTATAATTACTTAAAAGGTGCTAAAAACATACAAAGATAACATAATTCTATTCAGCATAGAACATCAAAGAGTTGATTCTATATTGGTATGACATCTCAAAAATTTAAAGAAAGGCTAAAAGATCACTTATATAATATCAAGTTTAATAAACCAAGTACAGCTTTAACCAGATTGCATCAAAAAGAAAATATTAAGATAAACTTCGAAAAAACTAAAATAATCATTTCAACATCTAACCATTACTCTTCAATAATTCGTGAATCCATTATGATTTTACTTAGGAGTGATAATGTTTGTAACGATGTCCTATCTTGTAATATTCCCGCGCTTTGGTTTAAAATTCTGAGTATTTCAAAAGCTCCTGAAAATATGACTTGATCTTTTCACCCCTCTTCTAAAGCAATGGACTGAACTTCGCTTGCACATGCGTAATATTTTGTTTTACGTTTGTTTTCTTCAATCCAGTCAGTCATCTTTCCACTTCGAAAATGAATGCGTGTGCATTCGAAACATCTCAAGGTTATATTAACTTATATCTTTATATGTTTTTAACACCTTTTATGTAATTATATGTATGTTTTAACGTTTATATGGTAATTGTATGATTAAATGTGTAATTTATTTTCCAGGAACACACGAGGACACACGTAACTTCAACGATACAGCCCTGTGAAATTTGCGAGGAATCTTTTCCGTCCACGTCTCTCCTCAGGCGACATTTGAAAGACATACACAACAGAAGATACGAACATACGTGCATCGTCTGTGATGAATTGTTCGACGATGAAAAGAGTCTTCGCGAACACCAAGACGAACATCACCAAGTCAGAATTGAAGAAGTGTTTTACGAAATACAACCGAAAACTGAAAAACAATCATCCCCCATTCCCTCTCCTGAACCTTCCACTTCGACAGAACTTCGACAGCGCCGATCGAGTTCAAACGATGCTGAAAGCAGTGATACAGTAATAGAAACTGATATAAAGTCAGAAACTACTGATTTTAAAGATCAGGACGAAAGAACTAATCTGCCAGCAGAAGTTGCAGCATGATGTTTTCCCGTTTCTTCTTTAAAATTCTTCTGAATTTGGTTTTCAATCTTCCATGAACTTATAGTGAATAAGCTAATGTAATTTTCTTCCTAGCCTAATTGAATGACTTTGGGGTTAAACAAAATAAAAGGAAAATTTAGAGCTGACCGATTTGAAAACTCGATTCATAAACTGATAAAGCATTTGTGATCGGATGTACAGTATATTTTGCTTGCAAAAATACTTGCTTGAGTGAAGAATATTGTTCATGTTTCATTAGTTATAGGAAGAAAAAAAATTCTTATATTTCTTCCAAGTTTTCATGTTTCATCTATGTTTGATTAAAAGTTTATTCAATTCCTTTATTGTCACGGTCTAACCGTCCTGCATTCGACTTTGACAAAATTGTTAATTTATTTGTTAATTGAAAGTTATTATTGAAAACTGGATTAGTGCAATTTATTTTTAATGGAATTCAAAATATTGTTAGATAAATTTTTATAGTGCTATGTGTCAAATGTTTACATGAAGAAATTTAACTTAAAATCATAATGTTACACGTGGAAGATAGTATGAGTTATATGAAGTGTTCAGAATTAAAATGAATGCAGTTCATAAACATTGTCCATAATAGGCCGGAAGGTGGTTGCACAAACAATCACTTCATCGAGTTGACTGCTGAAATTTCAGGATTTGTTAAAACTCGATTCGCATATTAAAATGCAACTGGTATGTCAAGTCATATCTTGGCGGAAAACACCTGCAAACCCGATTTTAGTAGTTGACTGGTAGGCTAATCATCGTGTTTTCCTGCTCGCAGTCCTCCACGTCATCATACCTATTCTAGACTAATAGCGGTATTAAAAAAAACCGACTGCGTCCACTTCCGGTTGCTATTCGTCTCAGAATATTCTGCTACGAACATTCTTTCTATTCCGTCATATTAATAGGTCCTAGACAAAAAGAAAAAGCGCTATAAGAAATATGCTATATATATACTATTTTTAAATCCATATTCAAAGCTATAATTGTTGTAAGCATCTTTTGAAGCATAGCACTATAATGTATCATCAATTTATTGTTTGAATTCATTTATTGTTTAAAAAAATTATAATTTTTACGCTGGTTTGAAAAATAACATTTTAAATTATTCGAATTTTCAATTAATACAATTTAACACTACTGCCTTCATAGTGCTTTAATTTGTTTTTCTGGTCACAGATTTTGTTGGCTCCCGTAATAACAAAGCATATAATTGTTTTGTTACTGTAGTAACATTATTGCTTTGCCATCCAGCATATGCAATTTGTACAAGAAACGAACGCAAGCACTGTGAACCTAATTTAATTCTTTGGCTGCCGCATGACCTGCTTGGGTTCACATGTTTTTTTTTTTCCCCATAATGTACTGGTACTGCCGGCTGCCATTTACAGTGATTAGTTTATAAGATCCGGTGTTAGTTCGGATTATAAGCTATTACTCTTAGGAAAATGTTGGCGTATCAATAGAGAGTACATTCGAGTGCCAGCGGTCATTCGGCAATTAACGTGTGAATGCATATTTTGTTATGCTGCTGTACGTTTATCCGGTGCTACGAGAATATTGAATTAATTTTGAACTCAAGTGTCCTTGAAAAATTTTGTCACACTAAAAAAAAGTATTATGAATCATATCAAAGGTACTGTAAATATTTGTAAAGTATGCATGTTCCTGAACAATTTTTAAATTATTTAAAATGGTTTACTTTTTAAATATTGCTTCAACTGTTGATACTGCGGAGGTTTCTAATTTATTATGGTGTTTAGTATATAATATATATTTGTTATATAAGGTTTTACATTTGATTGCCATGTAAAAAGGCAGCTATTCATCTTCATTGATTTTAGTATTCTGTATTTATTAAATGTCAAATTATTATTTATTTGAAAAGAAGTTTTATTTTCTCGGTAAAAATAGGGCGTTTATTTACAACATCATCAGAGAGCACCAAGTTCTTATATAAATTAATCACCCAAGATGTGTTCGTGTCAAGTTTCTTACAAAAGAAAAATCATTTTAAAGAATATTTTATTGTATGCAAGCCTGTTTTAGAAATATTCTTTATTATTTTCTATGCAATGTAATTTAAATATAGTCAAACTTCGTGTACGACATCATTTTGAAAATCTCTATTTCTAAAAAGCTTTCTTTAAAGCAGTGATACTCAGCCTTTTGCATTCTTGCTCAGTCTCCAGGGAAGCTCACAAATTCTGGGGCCCAGTACAGACACGTTCATGATCCCCCTACGTAGCCTGCATATTCATATATAGTAAGACCTGTGAAAAAGGAACCTGTCTTAGACGAAAAAGAAATTATAGTTTCGACAGAAAAAATACCATACAATTGTACCCTGATAAGAAGAAAAGCTGATGGCTTTTTCTGTTCCCTAATTGTTCTTTTTTCACAAGTGTTACTGTACTTTACATTAAATCGGAACCTTAAGAAGCCCCTTCAGCTTGGGGATCATAGTAACTGTTCACCTTCTCCTTCCCCCCTGCGCATGCCCTTATCAGTCCCTCCACTATATGACCCCTTTTCTTAAAATTGTGTTAAAGTTGCAGTTAAGATCTGATTATGATTATATTGCTATATAACCATTATATGTTTATATTGCTATGTTATTAGAATCAAAATTGCATAACCAACATAATAAATTAATATATCATCTATGCAATTTATTGTGAATTTGTATTTTTAATCTTTTCCTATTCGATTTTAGTTTCATTTCTTCTACGCACTTATACAAATATTTAAAGTTACCCTTGTAAGCTGCACCCCACATGAGTATCACTGCTTTTAATATTTTGGCTGTCACCTAAGGTTCACACGATCCTTATTTTTGAATTCCACTCTTTCTGAGTTTTAACCTTTGCTTGCTTAATTGTAGAATTTGTATTATCAGCAATTAAATAATCCGCAAATTTGAAAATAATGGTACTTAAGGATCGTACATACCATGAGTAATGAACTGCACTAATTTATAATTGCAAAGAGGTGAGTTTGCATCTCGATGAAATCATTAAAAATTAACATTTTACTTTGAATCAGATTTTTATATTAATTTGTTTATACTTAGTGTAAAGAATATGAATTTTTCATTGATATATAGTGAAAACATTCCGTATTTTTTCATGTATATTTAAAACGTTATTATTAAAGCATAAAAATTATCCCAATACCAACCTGACTGAGATGCCATTATTTCACTATTTTAGAAAAATGCAAAATTTCTCTTTTTCTTCCTTTCTTTCCCTACCCTTTTTTTTGTAATGAAAAGGCAAGAAACATTATTCCTATTTGTTATTTGCCTTGATTTTTGTTATTAATTAGACCCATTTAAAGACTTTGTATGTAAAACATAAGCTGCCAAATGTAATGCATTGTGAACTTGTGCCAAAATCCATATATCTTTGCTTCTAAATGAAGTTTTAAACTATATTTATGAAAACTGTGAATTGCAATACTCTTTTGTGCCAATGACTCAAATTAATTAATAATAAACAGAAATCCCTGGTAAGTATAAATTTAATTATACCGATATTATAAAATACAAAGAGAAAAAAGTTTGTCAATTCATAAAACTGGTATTTTTCAATAACTTAGTCTATTAAACAATAAAAAATGAATTAACATATATACCCATATATTGATTTCGGTGTGCGTACAGTTTTATCGCAATTTCTACATAGATTTTTTTTCGCCTTATTTTACTTGCAGAAAAATGTTACAAATTCTGAAAATAATTGCAGAAAATATTTTAATCTGCAGAAATTGATAAAAATTCTGCGATACACTAAAACGAAAATTACTATTCAGGTGTAGTATATAGTAGAACTTAAATTGAAGAACAACACGAACGGTGTTTATTTCTTCTTTCCAATTCTTTTCGTCAAATATCATACTCGCTTTCTTCTCAATATTGACGGGAAAAAAAGGAAGACGCGAAATACTATAAACCTGATATAATCTATCCAAATTGTAACAAAATAATGTCAGACAAATTCTTTGTATCGTACCTCCGGCAAAGCAGTTGAGAGGTATCCCTTTACCCCAACCACACACACACGCACGCACCAAATCATCTGAAGCAAAAAAAATTAAATTTTTCATGAAACATATTGAATTTTGTGGCCATGAACCTATTTTTAATGAAATTATACGAAATTTGGTAAAATGATAGTCGTTTGAAAACAGTTTAATTTTTTTCTCATTTTTTACTATAACTTAAATGTTACTTAAAATCTATTATTATTATTTCATATGAAAGGTTCATGGCACCCCCCCCCCCTAAAAAAATGATCTTTAATTTCCAAAAAGAAAAAAAATTTTGATTAGTTAATCCATTTGAGCGCTACTTTACACGGCGCGCTGAAAAACGTGATTAAGATTTTACTAAAGGAAAAGAGAAAAAAAAAATTGTTAATCGTTATGTTTTCAACTTTTAGTTAGTCCGCGTTTCCTGGATTTATACCGACGAAGCATGCGTGCAGCAGTGTCCCGCTGGAACTCATACCTGTTTATCAGCCAGTCCGCGCTCGCTTTCAATTGACTGCAACTTAACTCTTTCCGTTGATGAGTAATTCTGTTTATAAAATGATGAAATGATTGACTGGCACCAGATATTACACACGAACATCTTAGAAAATAATTGCTTCATTATTTTCACGTACGTTATAAAAGGAAAATTTTAATTAAATATTCCACTAAACTTAAAATTAGGTGGTCACTTTTATGACCACCGACCGCGAAAGGGTTAATATTTCGAATTTCTCCTAACCGTTCTACAGTCTTATTCTACACTTTATAAGAATTCGAAAAAGTAAAAAAAAAAAAAATGATTTTTTTTTTCTTTTTCATGTACGCTAACTTCTTAAAATTCTAGATTTTTATGCCAAAATATTTAATTTTAGAAACAACACACAATTTTAGAATAAAAGCATTTATTTTTTATTTCTTCATGATAAACATTGTTACAGTTCCCTGAAAAATGAAAAAAACAGAGTGCCGAAAACTATTTCTTATGTACCATTTATAATGTCAATAATCACTAAAATAAATTTTTAAACACGCGTTATTCGATACAAAATATAATTTTTCTGGATATAATGGCTAAGCTAATTTGATTTGTATAACAGAATAAGCATATCGTTTGCTAATATTTTCTAAATTCATAAGTTATAGGGATTTCTGTGTCAAGGAATTGTATACTATTATACGGTCATAAATAATTGAACTCTTATGTCTGGAATGAAATATATTTATTAAAACATAAGCAGACTAAAGCCACTTCATATCACTCTGCGGTGACGGCATGCGTCGAACGGTGATCATTGTTATCTGGTTACTTTATGTGTACTTAATTTTACCGGTGGCTTTATTTTTTTGTTATTATTTTTGCATAGTTTGTTCATGTGTTGCTTAGAGAATTTTATCGTGTCTGAAAAAGTTGAGTCTCACCTCATTAAAAGTGGTTGGGTCCAAGTGAAATGGATAAATGATGTTCTAATGTAACTAAAAGGAAAAAATAAAATAGTTTATAAAAAATAATTTGTATTTCATTTTGTTTCACCAATACTGCTACAAATTTCAAGTTACAGATTTCAAGCTTATTTTTCACACTGGTAAGCGGAGCCAAGTCCGAAATTTCCTGGGCACATTTTGAAATTCAACATAAAATCAAATAATTGTCTTACAGCAGTGAGGTTTGGACTAAAATACTTCTCAAGTTAAGTTTTGTTCACGCGAATCAAAATAATTGAAGAGCTGAGTGGATGAACATGTTATGCTACATTTTCTAATTTTTTTTTTTTTTTTTTTTTTTTTTTTTTTTTTTTATCTTTTGGATGAAAGTTTTATGAGGTATCCTATCACATGGTGAAGCTAAAATACTCAGATTCTATTTAGTCTTGAATATTTAAGACATTATTCATTAATATTTAATATTTTAATATTTAATAATGTCAATAATATTAATTTTTAATATTTGAAAATTAAATATGAATAAGTTTTTCTGAGAGAGTTTAGTACCATATCTGTTAATATTTTAAACACATGGTATCAAACAGAAAATAAATCATTAAAATTTACAGCAAAAATTTTCACTTCTAATTTCCTGAAATGTAATTTTTGTTACTTAACATGTTCTTCCACTTAGCTTTTCAATTAGTTCCAAATTTCGATCATAGATAGTGCCACTGTATGGCGTTTATATATTTGCTTTCAAACATGCGTTTTTTCTTATTTTCACACCAATTTTGAAGCTGTGATACAGAAAGGACGACTCCCAGTGTATAGTTGTCATTTCTCTGTCACAGCGACAAAATTAATCCGAAAATCAGAAAAAAAGAGCATGTTTAAAAGCAAACGCGGGCGCCATACACTGACACTATCTAGGATCAAAATTCGTAACTAATTATTTTCATTCGCTTGAAGAAAACTTTTCAACCTGAGAAATATTTGAGTTCAAACTGCACTCCTGTACGACAATTATTTGATTTTATATTGAATTTTAAAATGTGTCCAGGAATTTTCGGATACCCTCTATTATATGACACTTTATTATTTTTAACTCAATCATACTGATTGGTAAAGATATCATATAGTTCCGGAGCCGCTGACATCGAAAAACCCATGATCGCAGAATTGGAAAATTTATGTAAATCGATAGTAAAAAGTCATACGAACAAAATGAGGTAGGTATGACAAGCCAAGAATATGTTTATTTAAATTAATTACGGTAGAACACAGCTAATCCGAACTAATTGGGACCGGTGCCTGTTCGGATTACGAAAAATTCGGATTATCCAAAATTCCGATAAAATTAGAAAAGAAAAAGATAAGTACTAAAAAAATGAAAGTTATAAGAACTGAGTTGTACAATAACATCCTCATGCGGGGCAATCTGGCACGACTTTCGGAAAAAAATAGTATTCCTTGTTTAATCACTCCTGATGTTTATAATAATCCAATTGAACTTCAGAATGTGGAATTACGTAACAACCCATTACAAAAGGGTTCAAAATCTCGAATCTATAAATAGCTCAGTCACCATGTCGACCAGGAGGGAAGGAAAAAAAAATTTCTGTTGATAATTTGTGAAATCAAACTGTTGAAAAGAAAATTTTTTATCATCTGAATTAAATATTTTTTATATTTTAAAAAAGAAATTTATAGTGACTGGTAAAGAAAGTGAATTTGGAGATTTTTTGAAGAAGGCTTCTACAAGTAGGCCTACAGTGCATGTTTTCATTTTATATTCGTGTACATATGTTGTACTTTTACATTATTTAGTATTTATTTTTATTCTATTCAAGCTATTTATAGAACAAAAAACATACTTTACTGACATTTTTGGGTTTAATTCTAACTTCTACACATTTTTCCCGACATTCATCTTTTAATCCGAAAAATTTTGTAAGTTAATCTAGTCAAGTGCAATTTTCGAAAATAAAATCAGTTCGGATTAGCGGGGTACAGATTTTCGGGGTTTTACTGTATTATTAAAAAGCTATAATATATTACCATTATCGCGGATATTGATCTTTCTCAGGACATTTTATAGAAAATTTTATAGAAAAAGAAATGCTCTTTCAGAAAAACTTGGCATGACAAACTTTTGCAGAAAAAGTCTGTCATGCCCTTTTTAAAGAACAGGCCGGTGATAAAATTTCAGGTTTATTTTGCTTTGAATTTTTACCGGTGTCGTCTTTATTTCGCGTCTGAATGCAGGTCAAGTGGGCAAAGGCATATGGGGACGTTCGCAGGACGCTTTTAAATAATAATTAATTTAATTAAACATATTTTCGGCTTGTCAAACCTATCCATACCAAGCTCATTTTGTTCGTATAACTTTTTACTATCGATTTACATAAAATTTTTCCAATTCCGCGATCACGGGACTTTCGATGTCACCAGCTCCGGGGCTAATACGAATAGATATGGGGCATTCTCACAATCTTTTGGCTTTTGGGGAAAAAAATCTGGCGCAATTAATCTTGCTAAAATAACATTTCAATCTGATAGACGAATGCATTAATGATTCAAAATAAAGAAAAAAATGGTCAGCAGCGAAAAAAAAAATTATTTAACTGAGGTTTAAGTTAAACTTGCGAGTTTAATTTTCCTTACAATTTTACCACTATATAACTTTTTATTTTCTTCTAAATTTTTATTTATAAAGAGCTTTGCATAGTACCCACAGGACATTCAAATAAGAAATAATGACAATGTAGTATTTTTAGTACAAAATTTTGGTATAACATTGTCTTAAAGGGGTGTTAAAGAATTGACGGTAATGTAAAAAAAGGGGATGGTATAGGAGAAAAGGGACGAAATGGGGAAAAAAGGGACCGTAAGGATGGAATAGCAAGGAAAATTACCACCTATTTTAGGCAGATCATGATAAGACTAAGTGGTAGCCAAAATGTTCATTGATTTTTAGAAACAGTTATTTACATTGGATTAAATAAAAAAAAATATATAATAATTTACCTCGAAAAGTGCAGGAATAAACCTTGCGGACGATGAGACTACCAATAAAGGCACGATGCTTGAAATTGATATTTAAATGCTTATTTAAATTCTACAGTAAATTTCCTACCAAAAAATTTTAGACAATATTTCTCTAGCATACTTCTGCATGAGAAAAAACTTGAAAAAAATTCTGTGGCTGCATCTGAAGTGATTTTCTGTATAATTTTAGAAGAGGGATGGTAAAAAATCTAAAACCTAGGGACAGAGTTAGAAAATAATAATAATCCTAAAAATGTGTGCAGGATAATTTTTAGTTACTTATTTATATAAAACAATAGTCCCAGTTTCAGAAAAAATTTACATCGAATTATTTTTATTAAACGATTTTATCCAGACATCTCCAAACTTAAAAATCAGCTTCAGGGACACGGGACGGTATAGGAGTTTTCCAGGTGTTTGAACCCCCAACATCGTCCAAAACTTATTTATCTCGTTAATATTCTTGAGTATTTTCATATACTTGAGTTTCCCAAGTATATGAAATTTAAAAAAAAACACAAAAAAGTGTGTTAATATAAAAATTATTATTTAGGGACATGAAAGTCAAAAGATTGTGAGAATGCCCCATATGCTTTCAAACCAAGAGAGAAAGTGTCAAGGCCACAAGCCTGGCTTAAATTGCCAACACTCTGCAGTTTTTATTTACAGTAGTTTAGACACTGTTGTCGTTTTTCATATCCTAATAAAAAAAAGTTGAATTTGCCAGTCATTTTTGAAAACTAATAGAAGAATTTAAAAAAGAGTTTAAAGATTAATGTCATATTCACTTTGAGTTAATATAGATACAATAATTACTAATTTATTTAAAAATGTGCTTAAGATTTATTAAAACCATTCCATTACATATAAGCCATTCTTAAAAACTTAAAACCATTAATGTTAAAAACATTTGTAAAAAGATATTACATTAACTCCGAGATCTTTCACTCACATACGTGATCATTTTCAAAGGGATATATTTACTATCCAGTATCGATTATTGCCTAATAGAAAAACTCAAAAAAGAGTTTAAAGAGGAATGTTATATTCACCTTGGTTTAATGTAGTAGATAAAATAATTAGTAATTTACTAAAAAAAGGTACTTAAAAATTTATACCATTCCATTACATATAAACTGGCCTTAATAACTTAAAACGATGTTAAAAGCATATGTAAAAAGATGTTACATTAACACCGAGATATGTCAATCACAAACGTGATCATTTTCAAAGGGATATCTTTATTATTAAAGAGGAATGTTTATAGTAAAGGTTTGTGTGAATGATTCTGTGAAAGTGACATTCTAGTAAATATATCCCCTTAAAAATGATCACGTTTGTGATTGAAAGTCTCGGGGTTAATGTAACATCTTTTTACATATGTTTTTAACATCGATAGTTTAAAATTTTTAAGACCAGTTTATATGTAATGGAATTGCTTTAATACACTTTAAGCACCCTTTTTAGTAAATTAGTAATTTTTTTATCTATGTATGAAAGCTTTTCTTTAAAACTGCTCATAAATTAATAGTTATAATTATTGCTTTCCAATATATTTGTATTACATTATTCTATCAACATTAGTTGATACGGGTGTTTCAAAAACTGACGAGTCTGTTTAGAAAAGGAATTTTTAAAATATGCTAAGCAATATAAATATATCATTTTCTGCACTGTATTTCTGAAAACAGCAAATTTTGAGAAACAGAATGATATTTAAAGTAATATTAATTTAATATAAAAATAATAAAAATAAAATACTATGCATTTTCAAATAAACCTGTCATTTTTGGAACACATAGTATTTTGAAATTATATTTCCCATTACTAGTAAAAATTTAATTGTAGAGACAGACAGAAATTAAAATTTCTTATAACTTAATAATATTGGAAAATTTTCTCGGTTCCTATTTATTCCGTCTTACATAATGTTTACTGTACAGAAGAACGCCGATTATCCGAACAAGTCGGGACCGACCCTAGTTCGGATAAGCAAAAGTTCGGATAAATGGACAGACAATTTATGGGATGTGTCTGACTACACTAAAACCTTCACACGTTATCTAAGCTTAGGACTGGCAGCATCAGTTAGTGTTGGCATGTTTATTATTTTTTTTTTGTCTTTTTATTTATTTATTTATTTGTTTACATTTTTATCACTACATTTCCCGCCCCTTTTTATCATTTTCTGAACTCTAGAGATTATAATTTAAGCAAAAAAGCTTTTGACTGCTGCTTGCTTCCACGAAGACATTCTTTTTAATGTTGCCATATCTCTAATTCTTCTTAAATACGTTAGTTGAACAGGATCAACGTTCTTCAGCCGTTCGAGCCATTTCATAGCTGTTTCCAAACATTCAAAGGCTTCGATATGTGATGGACCTGGGTTATTTTCAGAGTATTCCTTTTCATTTTATTCAATTTCTTTTTCAACATGAATCTTATCCACAATCTCATCATCATTTAAAATCTGACATCCAGGGTCACGTATTGTACCACTCGTTAATTTAATTTTCTTCATAGCTCAGGATTCTTCCCATCTCCTTTATTGTTTGAGATTCCTCATTTTCTGATCCTTTATTAGTTTTTTCCTTATTTAAAATTTTATTCCAAGCCAATGGATAATTGGGACATTGGAAGTTCGGTTAAAAAATTTTTGGGGAGAAATAGGCTGTTCGGGTAACTAAAAGTTCGGTTAAAAAATTTTTGGGGGAAGAAATAGACTGTTCGGACAATTGGAAGTTCGATTAATTGGAGTTCCGATAATCGGCGCTCTACTATATTTACTGTCCTATGCCATTGTTTCCGACACTCATAAATCGAAATGTTATGAGCACTTACAAAGCTCAGAATCAGGCCCTAAATGTCAGAAATGGCCCGAGATCTGGATTATCTTAATTAATTAGAGATTCATCTATAATAGTCAATCAACCCTCTAAGGTAGGGATGCAGAACCTGTGGCCCGCGATGGGTTAACTTGTGGCCCGCGAAGTTCGTCAATTCATAACTGGAAAAAATCACAATTTTTATCCATATATTGCAGGGAAAAAATCATGAATTTCGCCAATTTGTTGCAGGAAAAAATTGCAAATTTCATCAGTCAGTTAAGAAGCGCAAACTCCGTTAATCGACCGGCCGATACCATAGTTATCAACATAGGAAATTACCAAGTTGCGAATTTCCTCAGTCGCTAGTCGAAAAATAGTTCAATTTTCATAGATCAGACACGGAAAAATCGCGAATTTCTTTTATCAGGTAAGGAAAATCGCCAGTTTCGTCGATCAGGTACGGGAAAATCGCGAGTTTCGTCGATCGGCCACGGGAAAATCGAGAGTTTTGTTGATCGAGCTCGGAAAAAATCGCGAGTTTTTTGATCGGGTTTGGAAAAATCACGAATTTTGTCGATCAGGCGTGGAAGAATACCAAATTTCGTCGATCAGGCGTAGAAGAATCGCGAAGTTTGTCGATCAGGCGCAGAAGAATCACAAATTTCGTTGATCGGGCGCGGAGAAATCGCGAATTTTGTCGATTTGCCGCGGGAAGAAATTTCATATTTCGTCAGTCAGTTAAGAATAGCGAATTTCGTTATTTGGGCGCGCAAAATTTGCAAATTCCGTTGATCAGGTACTGAAAAATCGCGAGTTTTGTCCATCAGGGTAAAAAAATCGCGAACTTCGTTGAACGTGCACCAAAAAAATCGCGAATTTCGTTGATCGGGGCTGAAAATCGCGAGTTTTGTTGATCAGGCGCGGAAAAATCGCAAATTTCGTTGATCGGGAAAGGAAAATCGCGAATTTTGTCGATGATGCGCGGAATAATTGCAAATTTTCTTGATCGACTACAGAAAAATCGCGAGTTTCGCCAGTTTATCCGTGAGATAAATCGCAAATTTCGTTCATCGGGCACTGAAAATTAGCGAATTTCATTGGTCGGGTACGGGAAAATCGCGAATTTTGTTGATCAGGCGCGGAAAAATTGCAAATTTAATTGATTGGGCACGGAATTATCGGGAATTTTGTCGATGATGCGCGGAATAATTGTAAATTTTATTTATCGGCAACTTAAAAATCGTGAGTTTCGTCAGTTTATCGTGAGATAAAATCGCGAACTTCGTCAATTTGCGGCAAGAAAAAATTGGAAATTTCGTCAGTCAGTTAAGAATCACGAATTTCGTTGATATGGTGCGGAAAACCGCGAATTTCGTCGATCAGGTGCGGAAAAATCGCAAGTTTTATCAGTTTATCTCGAGAAAAAAATCGCGAATTTCGTCAATTTGCCGAGAAAAAATTGTAAATTTCGTCAGAGTCAGTTAGGAATCGCAAATTTCGTTGATCGAGAGCGAAAACATTGCGAATTTCGTTGATCGAGAGCAAAAACATTGCGAATTTCGTCGATTGAGAACGGAAAAATCGCAAATTTCGTAGTCAGACGCTGAAAAAATCGCAAATTTCCTCAATTGGGCACGAAAAAATCACGTGTTTTGTCGATCAGGCTTCGAAAAATCGCGATTTTCTCTGGTCGGGCACGGAAAAATTGCGAATTTTGTCGATGATGCGCGGAAAAATCGTGAGTTTCGTCAGTTAATCACAAGAAAAAAGCGCGACTTTCGTCAATTTGCCGCCGGAAGAAATTGCAAATTTCGTTGATCGGGTGCATTTAGAAGCTCGAATTTTGTTGATAAAGCGCGGAAAAAATCTCAAATTTCGTTGATCAGGTGTGGAAAACTGAATTTGATATGCTAACTGGGTAGAGGAACCTAGAGGGGTAACCCCACCCCCCCTCTGAAACCATGTTTTTTATCTGATTATAGGCTACAGATCCCCTCTCTGAAATAGAATTTTCTTTGTGTTGCTGATGTGGCCCTCTACAACCCAGACACTTTTGTAAGTGGCCCTTCTCTTAAAAAGGTTGTGCACCCCTTCTCTAAGGAAACACGACTACTGTATAAGCATCAGTTCGACTTCACAACTTTACCACTTTCACAGCATTACCAAAGTCGGGGACATGGTCTTATTCAAGAGCATGTGCAACCCATTTTTAGTTCATACTACCTTTAGTAAAAGAACTTTTATGTTCCTAAACTCTTGCATTTAGAAAGCGTTCAGTTTCATTAATGTCGATCGACTTGTAGCCTTTGCAAGGATTTTTATACACAACACCTCTAAGTTCAAATTTCGGATACTTATATTTATAATTACTGAGAAAATTATAAATAGGATTCACAGGCACAAAAGCAGTCTTAATATTAACATACATTTCAGAAATATTATTACCATAGAAAGGTAAAGATATAGTCCCTTTAGGTGGTGTTGGTGTTATTTATGATGGCTGATTATCTGCACGATGGATATAGGCCCTAGGGGGAGTGACCTCCGTGGGGGGGGGGTCTTTTTAAGGGAACCTAACCTGAATTTACGCAAGATTTCCCAAGATTCGAAAAAACCCCACGAAAACTCCAAACGGTCAGGCCGACAGTCGCGAATGGGTTTGAACACAGCACCTCCCGTCAACCAGCTTTGAGCGCAGAACATCTCAGTTACCATAGTCCCTTTAGGATTGGCACTTTGATAAAGAATGGGATATTGTACAGATTTCTTTGAGGGTCCCCAAAAAATTCTATGACATCAACGTGAATAGTCGTTAAGACGTAATAAATCATTAAATATTTTATTAATTTCATTATTAAAACTAACTACGTTATTCCAAAATTTTAATGCTCTGTTATACAATGGCCTAATTAGAGCAATTTTATATGATAGTGGGCTATTAGATTTAAAATGTTGATACTGTCCAGAGGACGTACTTTTTCTGTAAAGGGTCATGTTCTCAAAATATGAATGTTATTGCTAAATTCTTTCTGGAGCAATACATCAAGGAAAGATAGTGTTGGATTATTATCAAATTCAATAGTGAATTGAATTGACGAGGACATTGAATTAGCTTTGCTTAAAATTTCGATTAGATGGTCGTGTTTCAGGAATTAGAAGAACGTCATCCATATACCTCCAAAATTTTATTTTATCGCCCAAACTCAAGTAGGGTTATTTTCAAGTCAGAACTGAATCCGAAATTGTAAGAAACGTGTGGAACGTTTGGCGAGTAATAGCGGCTAAATGTTATTAAAATTAGTGTAAACCACGAGAACTGGCGATAACTATTTCTAGGAGCTCTCTTATTGGAGTAATTCGAGCTAATATCTACAGGTAATCCCGGAGATGCAAACAATGATTAGTTACAAGAGGTGAACTATCACACTGTGCGTTTTCAACCGTTTCTCTCTTGAGAAAACCTGTTTATGAGAAAATATCTGATATTGCCTAGGATAGGATAATGCGTGTGATCGCAGCTTTATTTTGGTTTATGGATCCCCTCTAAGTTAAATACGTAATAGAAGTTCGCAAAAACATCGAGATGTGCAAACATGTCTACTTAAAAAAAAAAAAGTATTTTTTTACAATTTACTCTTGTGTTTTAGACTTGAAACTTATTAAAACTTGGAGAAAACATGTTCAACTATAAATGCTTATTGACTTTAAAGAGCAGTTTTTTTTTTTTTTTTTTTTTTTTTTTTAATCAGAGGTCGAAAATATATTGCTTATCTATTCTTCTCTTTTAGTAGAATGAAACTTAAACAAAGTTTTTAAAATATGTACTTACTTTTATTTTCTAGTGCATCTATTTAAATACCAATATTTTAAAAGCTTACAAATTTTTAAAATGTTTGGAGTATTTTCTTGACTTATAATGAAAGCATTTATCTAAATTTAACTCTGGCGTTTAGATGCTACAAAAAAAAGTATTTTTTTACAATTTACTCTTGTGTTTTAGACTTGAAACTTATTAAAACTTGGAGAAAACATGTTCAACTATAAATGCTTATTGACTTTAAAGAGCAGTTTTTTTTTTTTTTTTTTTTTTTAATCAGAGGTCGAAAATATATTGCTTATCTATTCTTCTCTTTTAGTAGAATGAAACTTAAACAAAGTTTTTAAAATATGTACTTACTTTTATTTTCTAGTGCATCTATTTAAATACCAATATTTTAAAAGCTTACAAATTTTTAAAATGTTTGGAGTATTTTCTTGACTTATAATGAAAGCATTTATCTAAATTTAACTCTGGCGTTTAGATGCTACCTCTTTTGTTTACTTTTAAACTTTCTTTTTATTCTTGCTGATATTGAAATTACACATGAAATTACATCTTATTAAAGTAATGATTTCTTGGAAATCCTTGTAACAATTTATGTATAGGATTAATAGTATTTCAAAACGTTACTCTCAAACTTTAATTATAGAGTCGTCAGTCGTCATTTAAAATCGAAAGATAACTTTGTTGCAAAGGGTTCAAAATGAAAATGCAAAGCACGTTAATGTTTTATTTAGAAAGCATTTGTTTAGATGCTATCTCTTTTATTTCTTCTTTTCCAACTTTTTATTTTTAATAATATTATAATCCCTATATTTTATTTCGGTAATAATTTTCTGTAAATAATGTATAAAACTCTAAACATATGAGTAATCAAAAAATCAGGGAGAAAAAAAAACCTTTTTTTTTCTCCCTGGAAAAAAAAAAAATCCGTGAACAATGTCAATAAAACCTTTCTGATTCTGAATATCTCATCAAAATTGCTCCATCATGTAACGTTTTTAAGACAGACAGTTTTTAAATAATACAAATTGCAGTATCAAATAAAAAATTAATATATGCATCAACAATGCTACAAAACAATAAAAAATATGAAAAATGAACTTTTTTACCTCAGTTAAAAAATCCATAAAATATATATCATGAAAAAGCTAATTTCGTTGATATTTTTCTTTTGTATTTCGCTTTTGGTGTCTTCCGTACAAGTGTCCAGACAGCATCAATCTGCTAACATATTTTTATTCCATTTGCCATTGTATCTCTTTTCCATTTCAACTACACCCTAATGGAACTTTTCTCTGTGTTCATCAGAAACTGCATCCATATTATTAGAGAAAATGTCCAAGTGAGAATACAGAAAATTCAGTTTTAAATACATATTGCGTCCCAATGTTTTAAATGAAGAGAGTAGATTCTGAACAGTTTCTGCATAATTTCGACACTTTCTGTTTCCTAAAAAAAATTACATACATTTTCGAAAGTTACACACTTTTACATACATTTCATGCTATTTTCTCGAAAGCATTCAGTTTATTTTTGAAAATAGGATCATGAAATAGTTCTTTTATTTCAGGTCCAACAAAAGTACCTAATTTTTTTTAGGTCTCGCTCATGGATGGAAATTTGTGTATCAAGTACTTAAATCCTTCACCGTTTTTATTCAAAGTTTTAAAAAATTGTTTAATAAGTCGAAGTTTTATGTGAAGGGTCGGTAAACACATTTTTGCCTTATAATTAATGCTTTCCCATTTTTCCATGCAAAAGTGCTTGCTCGGTTGTCACATTCACATAAGAAAAAATTGAGTAACGTTCGTGAGCTTTCTGTATAAGCTGTGACAATGACTTCCTTTGGTCTTTAAATATCACCTCAGTTCATATACATGGTGTCTACAAATTAGTTGCGCAATTTCGTAAGTTAAGAACTTCCGAAATATTAAATGAAATTAACTACTTGAAAGTCAGACTAGTAGTAATATTGCCGAAGTTTATTCATAGATGGCGCTAGGTGTCATAACTGACGCAATCGCTTAGAGAGCAGGGGTGTTATTCAGTGGCCACCTCGATCATAAGATCTTTCACTGTTTGATTTCGCTGTACGGGGTTTTGTAAAGGATCAAGTGTAGAAGCCACCACTTCCTGCATCCATTCCTGAACTAAAATCAAGAATCTGCACTGCAATTAATTGGATCGACGGAAGCATGCTGACAAATATGTGTCAAGGAATGGTTTACCGATGGAACATTTGCATAGTCACGAAAGGAAGTCACATCGAATATTTGTGATAAGGGTAAACTTGAACAAATTTTCTATCTTACAACAATATGTACTTTATTTTTTTTTTCCTTGTTAATTCCATTCAATAAATCATTCTTTTGCCCAACTAATTTGTAGACACACTGTATAACAAAATATATTTGGACTGTTTTTACAAAAACATGATATTTTCAGTTAAAAAAAATGATACACAAACTAGTTTTCTTAATGCATTGAATTAACTGCCTGGTAATATAAATTAACTTAAACAAAGCACTCTGCATGTTTCTCTCAAGAGAGACGCTACGCAAATTCCTTTTGTGGGTAGAATACGGAGGGTCATTTGAGATTGCGCATGTGAGGATTCAGGTCATCGGAAGAGACTACAAGAAAAAAAAATCAGAAGAGGGTAGAAACCCTTTTTACCTGACTGCCAAGAAGGGTTATGTGTTTCACGCGTATCTGGGTATATAGATTTCTTTATACCCTCGAAAGATCCCAACGGCTGGATAGATTTTAATAAAGGGGGTCTCTATCGATTCGTCTTAACCTTCCGATGATTATAGAGTAGGTTTTGTTTTTATAAATTCAAAATGGCGGTAGAGATGAAAAAAATACGCACCCTATTGAGTGGCATATCATTGGATAAGTCTTTCAAAATGAAGACGATGTTTCATTGACTATTTTACAGTCAGATGCTCCGCTTAAATATTAAACAACACGGAATTTGTGTAGGTAAGTTCTCTAGCTTTACTGCAACTCTAACCTTCATAGACATCTATAGGCCTCATGAAAACAATGTTTATAGATAGGAACTAACAATTAAACACAACTTAAAAGTCACCAATACAAGTAAATAAAATAAATAGGTAAGTAATATAAAAAATAGTTTCACATTGATGAGATAATTAATTATTTCGCTTTTGTACACAGTCGGGTTTTTTGATTTTTTTTAATTTAATTTTTTATTAGAAGATAGAGGATTAAAAAAAAAAGCATATTAATTCAAAAATAAAAGAATAGTAGGCTTTTAGCACTAATATTTTAGCGGGTACACTAATATTAGGGTACACTAATATTTTAGCACTAATATTTTAGCTATTTTAAATTAAAGACGATCCCCCAAGAAAAAATTGGAACCTTATGGAACAATTTCATATTCATTTAGGATCTTTAAATCTGTCAGGAACAATAGTTATTTTTATAGGGAGGATTTTGATACCGAGCAATGTAAAATTTCCAAAAGTGATTCTTAAAACGTTAATTAGACAATCGTCGTATAAAATTGAATGAAAATTTTGTTGCGAAGAATCTAAGATTACATTGCTAAACTCGTCAAGGCTTAAAGACTTTATACTGCCCGTCCTTTATTTACGTACAAAGAAGCAATGCACATGGATTTTTGTAAATTAAATTCGACGTTTAGATTCTATTCTTATTAATATTACAATCATATATTTTATTGCAGTAATAACATCTTGGGAATAATTGTAAAAGCGAAACGCGTTTACAATTTTAATACGTGTTTTTTGTGTGTACAATTTTTTACGCGTTAATGGCATTTTAACCATATTCTTGAAATGTTAATCGAAAAATCATCATATAAAACTGAAAAATAACTTTGTTGCAAAGGGACTCTTATAAAAATGCTAAACACTTCAAGACTAAAAGGCTTTATACAGCCTCTCCTTTATTTTTTGTACATTGCATCAGCTCTAAAAAAAGCAACGCGTGTATTGAGTCATTAATTATTCAATAGAACTGTTGGAATTCAGCGACTATGGAGGAACATTAGTCTCTTTGAATCCTGTATGGCTATCGTAGTGAACCATCTCGTGTTAAAGATCGATCGGCCATCCTATGATTGATGTCCGATCCGAAGTTTAGATTATTATTAATGCACTTTAATTGCTGGTATTATATTGCATTTTTAGATAATGATGATATTAAAGGCGGGAGATTTATAATCTTTCCCGTGAAAACCCATTAAATCGAAGAAAAACAAAATTCAGTAATTAGATAAAAAACGACTAGCATTTGAATCATTTTCTTATTTTCCGAAATTTTTATTGCATTGTAATTGTATGAAAACAAGACTAAAATTATTTTGATTAAATTAATTAGTCTGCTTTAAAAATGCTTGTACACTTCCTGAATTAAGAGAACAAAATTTAATTTTTAAGATTTACATTTATGAGACAGAAACCAGCGTACTTAATTAAAGGATATTAAACTTTACAGTAGCAAGGCCATTTAAATAATAATAAAAAAAAAGTACAGTTGAATCCCGCTTAACTGAGTTTCCGCTTTAACAGAGTTATTTTCTTCTAACAGACTACTGGATTCTATTATTATGAAACAGCCATTATAAATGATGAAAATGTTAGCTGAAAATGAAAGAGCAGTCGTAAAAAGTTAGAACTCTGATTTTCTGGTCAGAATAGCGTAAAAAATGACGATTTAAAAAAAAAAAAGTTATTGCCATTTTTTTCCCATTCTGACCAGAAAATAAGAGTTTTAACTTTTTACGGCTGCTCTTTCATCTTCACCTAACACTTCATTTATAATGGCTGTTTCATAACAATGGAATCCATCAATCCATTAGAAGAAAATGATCCATTCCAAAGGTATAATATAGATTGAGAAAAACTATTCAATACTTTGAGCAGAAAGAAGAGGCTACAACTGAAATTTTCATGACACAAAAGAATGAGTTTTGTTACCTTTAAAATTTAATCGTTGGCCATATTAATCGTTGACAATCGTTAGATTTCGGCGATTGAATTAAGCAAAATTTACTGGTAAGTTTTAGTGATAAGAAAAAACCTTAGAAATCGGTAGCTATGCAGTAGAGTAATAGTGCATCCTCCTCCCCCCCGCCTACAAAAAAAAAAACTGCAGCAAAATTACATTTAACAAACAAAAAACAGTCAAGGACTTTTTCAAATAAATGATTTCATTACCCTTTTTTCTTAAAAGTAACGGAAATGAACATCAACGAAATGTTACTAGTACCATAAAAATGAATGAATTAAGTGAAATTTTATATTTCATCTCCTTAGTTGGTGACGGTTTGTGTCAATCCGGTTTATCCGATTTCTTCGCTTATCCGAGGTGAGTTTGGTCCATATTAACTCGGATAATCGAGACCTACCTGTAGTTCATTTTTAATTAAATGTATGGGTGTCCATAAACCCTCGCAGCAGAAACAGACTGCTAACGGTATTCAGCAAAGATAATGATATTTGGTTTATAATGCGTTTACTCAGACAAAACACGAGGTGTCTTACTCAAAAAGATGGAACTCCAATTTTTCCCTATTACTTTAACACTGTTTAAAACATTGTAACAAAATTTTCAACAGATTTATTTTACTGTGTGTGAAATGTGATGACACAACGACAACTGCTGGAGATACATAATAATTCGGTTAATGATGTCATATATGCTTTCGGACACATTCCTAATAAAGCAGCTAGTGTATAGTTCAATGTTAAATAAAACAGTTATAATTCTTAATTAAATTTTTTTTCAACTACTTTTCAGCAGTGAAATTACGCTTGAAATTATTGAATATTAAAGATGTGAATTATCACATTGCTAACAAGGCGTAAACCAATTTAGTGAAAAAAGTCCAAGCCGGGAATCGAACCCGGGCCCCTGGAATAGATATCCAGTGCTCTACCACTAAGCCACAAGGACGATGCCCAGCTTGGCATCTCTCACTTATGATGGTTGGTTTGCGCCTTGTTAGCAATTTGATAATTCACATCTTTAACATTCAATAATTTCAAGCGTGATTTCACTGCTGAAAAGTAGTTGAAAAAAAAATTAATTAAAATTGTACATTCACCGATGCTGTGTTCATTTGCGTCTCATGTTACGCCGCTGGATTGTGTGCTCATGAAGACTTTTCCATCTAGTGCTGCGGTAGCAGCCTTACCGACTTATATAAGTGAGAGATGCCAAGCTGGGCATCGTCCTTGTGGCTTAGTGGTAGAGCACTGAAGATCTATTCCGGGGCCCAGGTTCGATTCCCGGCTTGGACATTTTTCACTAAGTTGGTTTACGCCTTGTTAGCAATGTGATAATTCACATCTTTAATATTCAGTTATAATTCTATAAAAATTTTTAAGAAATAGCTTAAATCCGTCAAAAACATTGTTATAATCAAATCATCATTGTTATGAAGAAAATTCATTTTCGAATTACGGTGAGACACTCTGTATTTTTGACTGAGTAGATGATGGTCTGAGACTTTAGGTTCTATCACAAATATCACTCGTTTAACTACAGTGGTGGCCAAAATTGTGTACATTTTTTGAAATTTTCATGTTTTATAACTTTGTGTATTTATAGAATATATTAATTTTCACTTAAATATAAATGTTTACACATCAAATTCAAGGAAATTTAATGTATAATTTAATTAAAAAAATTATAATATCTCCATTGCAAAAAAAGTTACACTTACTTTAGTCTAAAATACAAACACAATTAGTCATGAATGCTGAAGTGTATTGTTATAAAGGCTTCCTAGCCAATCACAATGACTGTTCTGAGAACCAAATCAAACGTCAGTAACTAAACCGTAGTATGTTTTGATTTGTAAGAGTGGTATTTTGCTGGAAAGAATTTTGCAGAAGGGTGGATACTAGTGTAACTAAATAGAATAATGTTTTATATATATATATATATATTTCTATTTTTTTCTTAATGTAAACAATGCCATCAACAACAAGAACTGAACGGACAACTATAAAAAGAAGCAAAATTGCCATATTGAGAAAAATTGGTCTCTCTTATGCTGAAATTGCAACTTTATCTGGCGTACGAAAGTTGTGCTTACGTTGGGAAGAAATTAAATCATTGATAAATAAAGCAAGATGAGGCCGAAAAAATGCACAAGTAATTCTGACGATAGAAAGATAAAAAGGATATGCCTCAAAGATAGACGAATTTCATCAGATTCTGCTAGATGTGAAATGGAGGCAAAGGGTATATCAGTTAGTTCAAGAACAACAAGGAGAATATTAGCAGGTTTTGGACTGAGAGGTGCAATTCCGAGGGAAAAACCATTTTTAAATCTTCAGCAACCCAAGAAACGAGTTCAGTGGGCAAAAGAACACATTAATTGGTCAGAAAATCAGTGGAGGCAAATAATCTGGAGCGATGAGAGTAAAATATCGCTCTTTGGTTGTGGTGGATGAAAATTTGTGAGACGTAAAGTAGGGGAAGAGCTGCATCTTGATTGCATTGAACTACAAAGAACCCAACAAATGTCATGATTTGGGCCTGTATATCTGCAGGTGGTGTGGGCCGCATTCAAGTGATTGATAGCATTCTGAATGCAAAAAATACATCGAAACTGTCTTGGAACCAAAATTGATACCTTCCATCAGGGATCCCTTCCGCAATAAAGCACCATTTATCTTTCAGCAGAATTCAGCTCTATGCCATACGGCAAAAATATGCAAAGAATGGTTTAAAAAAAAAGCATACAATTATCAGCCTGACCAGGACCCCTCCCTGATCTGAATCCTATCGAAAATTTGTGACCATGTTTGAAAATCCTCGTACAAAAAAAGCATCTATCTAATAAAACGCAACTTATTGAAGCTATAATTGATTCTTGACATCATGTGATTAAAAAGGATGAACACCAAACACTAGTTCTCTCAATGAAAAGACGCTGTGAAGCTGTAATAAAAAACAAGGGTTATCCTAATAAATATTGAATGTGTAAGTGTAACTTTGAAATACAATGAAATCTAAGATAGATCTTATTTTTTGTAAGCGTAACATTTTTTTTGTAATGCAGATATTTTAATTATGTTTTTTTAATTAAATTCTATAGGGTAATTCCGGGATTATATGTGTGTATAAAGTCCCATGGTGGACATGAAAAAAAAAAAAATCATGCTGTGCTATTTAGTGTTAAATATACAACGCGTGTACTGCGACAAAAAAAAAAAAAAAATATTAATATTTTTTAACAATTTTTTTCTAAAACATTACACTGCGGCGCGTCACCCGTACATTGAGGCTGAGACGCCGCACTTGTGCGATAGTTATGCCGCGCTTGTAATAAGAACAGAAATGAAGTTATAAATAAAAATATTTTAAAAAAATCATTCACATCTGGACTATAATTATGACTGTAATAACAAAATGAAACTAAATGGGTACAATGAAACGTATTAGTAGATTCAAATTAATAATTGTTGCCTACTTTTACTATTAAAATTATCGACTTATTTTTTACATTAAATTTTAATTGTTATTTCAGCAACAACGTAACATCAATGTATTAGAAAGGGAAAAGAAAAAAAAAGTAAAATTGTGTTTACATAATTTATTTGTTAACCCTTTCGGGACCGGTGGCTTTTACACAAATTTTATTCGGTTGGTACCACTTTTTTAAAAGAAGTTACCTTTACTTAAATAATCATGAAAATGCTCTAATTAAGCAAAGCAAATATTATTTTTCTTTTTTACTGGTGCCAAAAGAAAATTTTGTAAGCTCTTTAGGAAGGTGCTTATATGCACCTATGGTCCCAAATGGTTAAGAGTTCGACTTCAAACTACAGAAAAAGTGTCGAAAAAGTACAGTCTTTATGTAACTACATTTAAACACATGATGCAACGGAACCAATTACACTTCCTCTTTTTTGAAGTAATTTGCAAAAAACGTCTGTGTTACGCGTAATCCAATTTTTCATTATTATTATCTTGACTTGCATCTTTCTTGCCCTTCTTACTTTTTATTTTCCCTTTGTTCCCCTTTGGTTTTAGTAAACTTGTTAACATGCCTAACATGGTTAGTCTGTGCAAAAGAAAAGGAAAAGTTAATAACACTTTATCATCCCGTACAAAAGGAACTGCGGCATATATACCGGAATAGCAGTGCAGCATGTATCCCATTTTGCATGGTGCAGACGTCTGCCATCACAGTTACCTGCCATCGCTAAGGGGAATGGCGTAATCATACACACAGTACTCTATACAAACGCTACACTTAGTTTTGACTTCGAAATTATGCATGCATTTAGTAATTAGTGTATAAAAAATATTTAAACATGACGTGTTTAAAAGTTTGGACAGTGAAATCATGCACTTACGTCAAATTAAGGATTGTACTTCTACAAGTAAACATCGAAATGGGATTCACGCTATACATTGGTTAAAATAATCTCATTGCGCACCTATAATGTGCGTTTTACGACCATCTACCGATAATTACAAGAAATACAAGGAGTGCGGCATCTATACCGTATGCGGCAACTCTCCCGGAGTTACCCTATTAAATTTCCTTGAATTTGATAAATAAACAGTTGTATTTAAGTGAAATTTATTATATTCTTCAAGCACACCAAGTTGAAAATTTCAAAAAATGTCTTCTTCTACCGAATTATTGGACGAATAAGAAATAGTTATTTTTTTATCTAAGGTTTTCGGTGTAATCACTGCAATGCAGCAAAGTTTAAATTTTCTTACTTCTACAAGATAACATCTTTCAGATTAATATTGTTCTTGCTACATACATAAAAATAATATACACTTATGCATATAAATCTCTTCTAAAGATCGTCTCTCTTACAGAAATACTACCTTAGCATTTGAAAGATCAATATAATTACCGCCTTTAATTTATAAATTAATTGCATGCAGAGTTTCATCATAAATATAATAAACGAACACATGCAATAAAAAAAAACATGAAACTGTTATCCTGTTTACGATAAAAAGCGCCGGTATTTTTTTAGTATGAAATGATTCGAAAAAAAAAAATTGAGAAGAAATAACATAAAAGATTCAATAAACCGAGTGTTACAAAATAGAGGTTATCATTATTATCTCTTAAACAATTGATGATAGAAACCACGGCCAAACTCGATCGAGTTGGCCATGAATAAACTTAATTTTAATTATCAAAATTGTACTTAATAAGTACAGCTTTTAGAAATGGCATTTATTATGGAAGGAGCTGTATGTATTAAATACGAAATTCAATTTTCTATACAGACCCCTTATCCTATAACTTCTATAATATATATATATATTTATATATATATATATATATATATATATATATCCTGCATTTAAAAAGAACATTTAAAAAAATCCTAACATTTAAAAAAAAAATTGCAGCAACAATTACCAAAATATATACTTTGGCTTTTATGAAATTTCAGTGTTTTCCGGCACTAAAAACTTGTCTTTTAATTTATAGTGACGGCCAAAAACATCATATATATCCAGGCATGTTATTGTGTATCTAGTAAACGATACTTATGAATGTATCAGGCACTCTCACAATCTTTTGACTTTTAAGTCACTGAATAATAATTTTTATTTTAGTACTTATTCTTTTTGGGTTTTTTTTTACACTGTAAAACATCCCATTGCATGACTGCATAACAATATTAACGAGATAAATAAGGTTTGGACGATGTTGGGGGTCCAAATATACCACGAAATTCCTATACCGTCCCGTGTCCCTGATGCTGATTTTAGGTAGATTTCGTAAGAAATACTACCTATTGCAGTCGTTACCATGGTGCGACTTTTGAAAAATTCCTTCATAACTTTTCATTATAGGACCCCAGGAACCCAAAACCACCCCCACCTAAAAAGTTTATATATATATATATATATATATATATATATATTACCATTAATTAAACATAACCTGCCACCGTCAATTATTATGAATTAAAGCTGTAAGTATTAAAAAAAAAAAATATATATATATATTATTAAAAAACATTAAATAAATCGTTGCAATGATAGGAATGAAAAAATTAATGGAATCCTAAAATAGGTATCAGATAACTACATAGTAGAAATCTTATATATATATATATATGTATGTATGTATGTATGTACTAAATTTTGTCCGCACGATAAAAGTCGCAATTATGCACGAATCATCTTCAAACTCGCCAACAACTTTGAGATGGCTAATATCTCGGCGGGGATTGAAAATGGGCGAAATCGGCCCAAGAGGGTGGAAATGGGGAGGGTTCAAAATTTTGAATACTGTCTTAACATGATTCTGATAAAACCAGCTCTTACACAACAATGGCAGGAAAAAAATAAAAGTTTTTCGTTATAGCAGTTGCCAACAATTAAAAAAAAACAAATAATAAAATTCTCACCACAACAATTACTTTTCTTTTGCAAAATTTTCACGTGTAAAATTAAATAGTTTGACAAATTGAAAACAAATTGAATATTACGTCATAAGTTTCCTAGAGCAAGATTTCAGCATGAAAACTCAAAATAAATAGTTTGACGAATTAAAAGAATATGTATATTGCGTCATATTGGAAATATAATGTACCTCAGCAGGTGAATACGTAACGTCATGTGAGTTTGAAGAAACGTATTAAAACATGGATAAAAACCCGACTATGGAAATATTAACATATTTTAACACTTTGAGGTTTTCTGAATTTTTTGTAGCCATTTTTTAAACCTATTCCATATACATGCGTATGTGTATTCGTGTATATTAGAATTTACACAAAAGGTTTAGCTCCCTAGAGCTTATTCTTAGTGAAGGAACTGGGTTTATCTCTAATGTTGATTTAAGTTTTGTTGGAGAATTTAGTACTTAACATCGAAATCTACCTCCGCCTGTAGGCCCGAGCCGGCAGGGATTTTTTTAATTTTGGAGCTGTCCGTATAAAATTGTTTCAATAAAAGTAATTCGATGTAATTTTTTTTCCGAAACTGGGACTATTGTTTTACATAAATATGTAACAAAAAATTAACATGCGCACATTTTTACGGTTGTTAATATTTTTTTAACTCTGCCCTGGGTTTTAGATTCCTTACCGCCTCTATTGCTAAAATTATACAGAAAATCACTTCAGATGCAGCCACAGAATATGTTTCAACTTTTTTCTCATGCAGAAATATGCTAGAGAAAGAATATCCCAAATTCTTTGACAGGAAATGTCCTGCAGAATTTAAATAAGCATTTAAATATCAATTTCAAACATTGTGGCTTTATTGGTAGTCTTACCGTCCTCAAGGTTTATTCCCGCACTTTTCGAGGTAAATTATTATTATTATTTTAATTTAATCCCATGTAAATAACGGTTTCTAAAAATCAATGAGCATTGTGGTTATTTCAAAAGGTGTGATGAAAGAAGATTTTGAGGCCTGGATGGCGCGGGAATTCGAAGATCGCAGAAACTGAAATTTTCCCAAAAGTTTGCATAGAAATACTAATGAGGAAGACGACGAGAAAAATATAATGAAAACCAATTCCAAATACTAAAATGAGGAACGTGTAGAAGATTTTAAAACGAGGATGTACGACATAGCTAAGACAATTTTAGAATACAAGTGAGAATAAGTTGTTAACGATCGAGGGAGAATTGTAAACAAACAAATATTGCCGGATTGTTTTAATAAACATTTTCTGCATTTTTTTTAAGTCATCATTTCTTCAAGAGGAAGTTATATCATTTTATAGTATTACTATGTGTCATCATTAAATATTTTCCTAGGTCTTTTATCCTTATCAATCGAATATCATTATCAAAAACTCGTGCTCCTGGTGTGATCATATGAAGTGGCATCTGCTGTATATATATTATATACATATACATAAAGGGGAATATAATCAATCTTCTCAGAGCCCTTGTATGTCTTCAAGCAGCACTTGGTTATATAAGAGGGTGTATTAACATAAGAAGCCGTGGCGAAAAATAGAATCTCACGTACAAAGGTTGAGAACCGCGAATCTAAGTTCATTAACAGGGTGTTCCTTTTTGTGAATTTAAATACAAATTAGATTAATATAAATACTACAATTACACAGTTTTCAAAACGACTCATAATAGAATAAGTTCATTTGAAATTTTATGTTTATAATTAATTATCGAACCTGTTTCAGCTCTTCGCTCTTATCTTGGAGCCGGATATAACCCGTGCAGAAGCTTAATCTAATCGTCGCACAATCCTATTTGTTGCCAATCTTAGAAACAAAATAATAAATAACTATAATTTCTTTTCTAGTTGTGATAAAAATCGAAACGCTCGGTACCCTAATAATAAATGAAGATTATCATTTCCTTTCTTGGATGATTTTTAGCAATTCTATTGTAACACTTCAGAGAAACGATCTTGTAATGCAAAGTTCCATGATTTATTTCTTTATCTAGATATCAAAATAAAAGATGTAAAAAAGGCATATAATTATCCCCTAAAATAGTAATTAAAAGCAATTTATTGCCCTTTCTATCATCCATTAAGCTGTAATTAACAGATTTTTCAACGTACGTTTTGTTATAATAGATGAGAAAATGCAAACGTCATGCATTCAAATTTTTCGGTGTTCAATGTCTGTATCCAACAATGGTTGTTTACGTCTGTGCTTCATAATTCCAAGAGATGTAGTAATAGAAATCATCGCACTTGTTTTCCAGAGCTCTGATATTTTTTAATCTAGCAGCATGTAAACAGGTAACAAAAGAACTATAACACCTTTCACTTGAAGGTGCATAATTTCAAACACCTTTTCCTTGAATGTTCATAATACCAGTTTTGATTAAGCAAAAAGACACCAAATTCAGCTTATTTATTTCGACGTTAAGCATAAACACCCCAGTGGATTGTTATAAATGAGATATCAAATCATTCGTCATCATTCTCCAAGTGTTATTGGCAGTATAATTATTAGATAATAGTAGGATAGCATTGTCGAAGCATCGATCTGACCAAGTGGAAAAAGATTTTAATTATATTCATTCTTTCGGGTGTGATAAAAGAACTGAAAATAGAAGTAAAATTTCTCCATGATGTTTCGAGTTCCATTTCCAGAAACCTGATGTGATAACAATGAAATTTTGACGTTGCATTGGCTAAAACTAAAAGGTTTAAATTATTATCCATTATTATATATTTTATCGGGATATGAGATTACAATGAGGATATGAAAAGTGCAATGAATTTTTTAAATCATATTTATGAATGCCTTTACTGCATTAATTTCATCTTTCGCGATTCTTTACCTTTATGCAGAATATAAAAACGCTTGGTAAAGATAAGCGAGAAAAAATGTTTTCCTCCGTAAGTTTTTAAAAACATATTTAAAAAATAAACCTTGTGTCTAAAATCGATTTTTTTAACAGCCAGTGACGATAGTAAATCTAACAACAACCGGCGGAATCACTTTTTTGGCTACCACTTTTCCCAACGAATAGTCTTCGCGCTATATTTATGTTGTAAATATGACGGAAACCTGCCGCGAAGATTGTTTCTCTTGAAAATGTTATAGAAGTCTGCCACGAATATTATTGTTTCTAAATAGTGGTAGTAATAAGCAACTAACCCGACCCTCTGCATACTATTTGAGGACCCCAGAAGCCAAGGGATACAAGTAACAAAATTTAGCCTTGGGGTAACTTGAGTTCAAAGTTGGAACATCAATGGTAATTGATTGAATTAGAATACGAATCTGTTGCTTATTTAATAGCGGTCTTTGAACTCTTATTTCAATAACTGTTAAAAACTAGTTGGATGTGCCAATCCCAAAGCTTTCTTCTATCTTATACATCTTAATATTTCAAAAACTAGTTACACATGTTAATACTTCAATATTATTAGTTCAATACTATACCAACATTGATTTTCATCCTAAATTTCTGATTCAGTCAATTAAACGGACTAAAAGCGAGTTAATCTATATCAGGATATTTGTTAAAATTATTAGTTTTTCCTCGTTCTGCTGTTATCAGCTGTTTGCGAATAGCCGACTTAGCAGGAAGCGAGTTCCCGCCGCTGCACAAGCCGTCGATGGACAATAGAACTACGAAAAATCAAGAAAAGTATACAAAAATCGCTATCACACAGTCCCTTTACCACGCAATATTTCCAAATTCAAGGAAGATCTGTTGGCCAAAGCCAAAAACATGCACAAAAAATTTGATTCAATTGTATGCATAATTTTATACACTTTTCGATGGTACAATAAAGAAAATGGCACAAACATCGCTATTACAGCGCCCCCCCTCCCCCTTCCGGCAGATTTTTTTTAACTTCAGGGAAGACTTGCTTGCCATAGCCAGAAACATGCACAAAAAATTTGGTTTAGTTCTATGCATAACTTCATACACTTTTCGGTGGTCCAATAATGCAAATGGCACAGAAATCGCTACTACAGCGCCCCCTTCTGTCGGAATTTTTTAAAGTTCAGGGAGGACTTGCTTGCCATAGCCAGAAACATACACAAAAATTTTGGTTCAATTATATGTATAACTTCATACACTTTTCGATGGTACAACTGATGGATTTATAACCCTCTCAGATACGAATAAATTGATTTCGAAACAGGAAACCGAATCAATAATCTTCAAGGACAAAAACATTTTGATACTTAAATAAATAGATCAAGTAGGAATCAATCATTGTGAAATCAACAAACTCTTTTTATATTTGCTAAATTATGATATTCAAAATGAACAATAACATTCATAAATAAAATACGTTTATAGATTATCCCACGCGTGAAACAAGAGTCCGACGTCATCATCATCATCAGCAAAAAGATCTCAAAAATGACTCATAAACATTTTTATTATTAATTTAGTTGTTGTGTAAATTGCAATAAGAAAGCATGTAATGTTTTAAACTGTTACTGCAAAAAGCAGCAAAATGTATAAGTATAACTTAAATCTATAACATAATGCAGTGGCGTAGCTACATATTCAGCGCCATGGAGCAAGTAAAGTTGGTGCGCCCTCTTATCACTCGAAAAAGTTCTGCGCATTTTTTTTAACTTAAAAATATTTATATACTATTCTTAATTTGATTTAAAATCTTACTTTTATTTGAAAGATAGATTATTTCAACACGTATTAAATACAAGTAATTAAAAATAAATAATGAATAATGAAATGAATTATAATTCTTTAAGTATGGAGTACCTACCAATATTTTCTCCGAATTGGGTGGGATTTTTGTTTTAAAACTTTCAATATGGCCAGTAGCCCAGTGGTAGGGGAGCAAAAAAAAAAAAAAAAAAAAAAAAAGCCGAATTCGGGATTAATTAGAGGAAAGCTGGAAATTGTTTTAATCCCTTCAGTTTAGGCCTAGAATAAATATGCTATGTTTTCCCTCTCGTACTAGGTGAGCATTAGGAAATATGTATAGATTTATAGCAAAAAAAACACGTTTTTTACATACCATAACAGTATCTCCAAACAGCTAACTCTGTCAAAAACATTGTCAATACAAATGTTGTACATCTTAAAATTCTGAGTAAAATGAGTACCTACACTTAATATTTTTGTTGAACATTAAGGTCACAATTCCAGTTTTAAAGTTTTAGACGCGTGGTCAGGGGGTTGAACTCAGAATTAATTAGGAGAAAACTGGAAATTGTTTTAATCCCTTCAGTTTAGGTCTGAAATGAACTATGTTTTCTTCCTCGTACTTTGGTGAATGTTGGAAAATGTGCACATATTTATTTTCGAAAAGCACGTTTTTTTTTTTTTTTTAAATTACCTTAACAATACCTCAAAACAGCTAACTCTATAAAAAACATTGTCAATACAAATGTTGTAGAGCTTAAAATTCTGAATAATATGAGTACCATCATTAATATTTTTGTTCAACATTAAGGTCGTAATTCTATTTCAAAATTTTGCGTTAATCGCTAATCAAGAGCTTGAAGCCAAGATAGACAAAGTTAACTTAACAATATCTCAAAACAGCTAACTCTATCAAAAACATTGTCAGTACAAAAGTTGTAGAGCCTATAATTCTGAGTAAAATGAGTACCTACACTTAATATTTTTGTTCAATATTAAGGCCGCAGTTTTGAGATATTGTTAAGTTAACTTGGTCTCTCCTGGCTTCAAGCTCTTGATTTGAAAATTTTTGCGAATGACTAGTGTAGGATTTTAAGTTTAGAAGAATTTTAGTACTAAATAAGAACGATTAATTAAACCTATTTTAAACTTTTTTTTTTTTTGCAGCGGGAGGATAAAAAATCTTAATGCTGTTAGCAATAAAAAGAAACGTGCGAATATTTAATTTGATTGTAAATCAAAGTACCTTTAAAATTTTATATAGATTTTTATAGGGTAAACTCTGTCTAAAGCTCTATGTAAGACAGATTTTCGTCTTATGCAGAATCTGCCTTAGGCAGAATGTACTGTATTAACAAAACACTAGCAACAAGGTATAATCGATGGGGTGCAAAAGAACCTTCAAAGGCTTGAACAGTCCTGTTTTAACGTACATACAAAACAGCAGACCGCAGTTATGATCATCACATTTATAGACAATATTGAAACACGTTGAAACGTTTTCACATTAAAGTGTAATTTTTAATTAAACTAAGGGGGTTCCACACCCTACGAGCTATGCTCGCCAATGCCCGTTCAGACACTGCAAATTCCAAAAACACGCTAATTTGATCGGCTTTAAAAAAAAATTCCGAAGACTGAATTAAAATTCGTCTTTGATTAAATCAGATCAGTGAAACATTTGAAAATGAGCTAATATAAAATTAATTAAGTAAACAGAGTCTTTGTCTCCCGGTATTTTTTAACAAACATATAAGAAAGCTCTTTTAAGTAAGACATTTTAAATGTATCGTTTTAAATATGACGTAAGTTTTCTTTCCCTTTTTAATATTCACGTGAATATACTTTTGTTGTTAGAAAGAAAATATTATTTGCGCTGTCTTAGAATTCACAACAATAGTTTAAAAGATTATCTCAAAAGATAAAATAAATGTCTCGCGCAAATATATTTTTAAATTTAAACTGTTTGGCAATATTATTGTTTGGCCATTTTAAGTGTAACGAATTTTATCTATTTACGACTTTTAATGCATATTAAGGAATCTATTATTTTACAATTTTCTTTTTCTTTTAAAATTCAAATGTGAATATAGTATTTATGACGTAATTTTCAATATTTTCCTGCTTTTAATATGTAATAATTTAATTCTAATTTGAAAGTTTTTTTCTGTTTATAATAATCATGTGTAAATAAATTTTTAATTTGAAGGAAATGTTATTCTTTGCGCTGTTTTTTAAAATTGGCAACAATTTAAAATAATACCGTTTTCTAAAAATGCAAACAATATCTCTCGAAATGGTGAAAATTTGAATTTAAAATGGAAATAAATCCTCAAAAAAGGAGTCAAATAAAAAAAAATAAGTGCAGTCTGACACCGGGAACTTCTAATGTATAAAATGATTAAATTCTTATGTATAGTTTTTGCTCCTATAAAACTTTTTTAATGGAATGATTTTGACCCACTTTAACATTAAATATCTCTTAAAATAATTAATAAACTGTCTGCATCAGCGTGTTTATCAGACATTTCTCTATAATACTACTGATTTTAATATTTTTGTTATTAACGAAGAAAGACCCCCGGTCACAAAAAATTAAAAAACAGCGGCGTTAGTTACTTTTTTTTAGAATTAGAAAGAAACAGTGTTTGGCTTATCTCTCTCTCTCTTTTTTTTTTTTTTTTTTTTTTTTTTTTTTTTGAGAACATATTCTTTCTAAATATTTTTGTGCATCAAGCACAAAAATCAATATAATAAACATTTTTATAGGTTAAATTATAATCACAGCATTTTACAAATACACGAAACCTACCTTTTTTAATCACATAATAATTGATTTTACAAAAAACTAAATAAAAAATTTTTTGTATATATTTTTTGAAATAGAGGCGACTCATGTTCCTCTGAAACGAAAAAAACTTTCACAAAAAATATTCAATTCTGCTTTGCAAAGAGAAAAAAATCATTAATAAAGAAAATGCTTCAAAAAAGTGATTTTTTAAAAATTATTATTAAATAATTTAACACACTTCAAATCTAATGCTTATAGAAAATTTTGCAAGTATTAGTTTCAACTCTGGGAGAGCGCAGCTTACCTCGTTTAGGGCTCACCAACCCACAGCTCGGTTGCCCGGCGGGCCAGAATGTGACTTAATTTGGTAGAATCCTATTTTTACCCGACTGCCAAGAAGGGTTATGCGTTTCACGTGTATCTGGATATGTGGATTTCTTTATACCCTCGAAACATCCCAACGGCTGGATGGATTTTTCCACAGCGGTGACTTGTTTGGCTACCATTATTTGCGTACAATAATCATCATGATAAATTTTTAAAACATAATTTATAGAAATGTACCATGAAGATTATTGTTTGGAAATAGTGGTAGCCAATAAAGTGACCGATGAGAACCCTGTAAATAAGTTTTGATTACTCTAAAATTTGAAAATCTTCAACTGTCCTCTACGAAAAAGTCACAAGCAAAAAAATCCGGCATGCTGAAATGGTGTTTGGGAAGTTCTGGCTGCAATATCGTACGAATTAAAATTAAAACTTCGCAAATAGAAGAAATTTCTTTTAACTGCGTATAAAAACACGTTTTAAATCGAAATAATTGAGGTTAAACACAAGGTAAAATATCATAGAAATATGATAATAGTAACATGATTAATCTATAATTTCTGATTAATAATGAAAAAAATGCAAATATTTTTACAAATCTTTATTTCGCTCTTTCTAATTTTGCGCCCTTAGGATTCGTGCGCCTGGAGCAGTTTGCTCCAATTGCTCCACAGTAGCTACGCCCATGACATAATGTTGAGTATAATTTTTCAATAAGCAATGAAACCAAGTCTCAGGAGTGGATTTAATTAAGAAAAAAAACATATATATTAATCACAATTTCTTATTTTAATACTATAGTGCAGAAAAAATCTTTAAGAATTCAGTGCAAAAGGATACGCAGTACTGGAGTTAAATTCGTGCCAAGCTGTGAACCGAGGAATGCTGTTGAAGAAAGATAAAGGTAAGAAATTACCTATATTATTATATACAATTGTTTTATTATAAATTGGCCAGAATCATATTTATTTATTTATCTAAATATTAGCGCGCAATTGCTACTGTGTTACGCAAGAGGTGGCTTCTTTTGCTAACAACAATAACGAAAATGGTACAGACATCGCAAATATAGCGCGGAATTTTTCCAAATTTTTTTATATCCGGCGGAATTTTTCCAAATTCAGGGAGGACCTTCGCGTTATGACCAAAAACAAACACAAAAAAATTTCTTCAATTCTATGCATAACTTCATACACTTTTCGATGGTACAATATTCAAAATGGCACAAAAATCGCACAAAAATCGCTATTACAGCGCCCCTTACCGGCGAATTTTTTTCCAAATTAAGAAAGGACCTGCTTGCCATAGCCAAGAACTTGAAACATTTTTTGGTTCAATTCTATGCATAACTTCATGCAGTTTTCGATGGTACTATATTCAAAATCAAACAAAAATTGCTATTACAGCGCCCTCTACCGGCGATTTTTTTGCAAATTCAAATACTTAAAATAAAAATTTGGTTCAATTCTATGCATAACTTCATACAGTTTTTTGATGGTACAATATTCAAAATCACACAAAAATCGCTATTACAGAGGCCCCTACCGGCGAATTTTTTCCAAATTCAGGGAGGACCTGCTTGCCATAGCCAAAAACTTAAAATAAAAATTTGGTTCAATTCTATGCATAACTTCACACACTTTTTGATGGTTCAATGGCGACAGACACACGGACAGACAGACATTTTCTATAAACATGTTTTTTGGATCTCTGACCCTTAAAACGAGTAAATCCGTTGAAAACCGGAAGCCGAAAAAAATTCGATTACAATACTTTCTTCCATTGAAGATAGAAGAAAGTAAAAAAGTGGAGTACAATATATTTTTTTTTTAATTTAAGTAGAAATTAAAGAGATTAAATAGTTGACCTCTAGAACACAGCACATAATTAGAAAATCACTTATATTTCTTTCCCTTCAAACGAATAGCCTTATTTCCAGATAGTCTGTGCACTTAACTCAGTTTTTTTCAATTATGTCACTTATACCCCTTGGCTTCTGGGGTCCTCATTTATTAATGAATTTGTAATGAACTGCGAATTAATTTGGTCTGTTAAAAAATTGATCTTTTTTATTAATAAATAAGCATTTTCTATGTTTTTAAATTAACCTTACTTCCCTGCTAAAATCTGTGATTTTCTTTTTGTAGTGCATCTGCCAGTATAGGTGATAGAATATCAACTGGGATATGAAACATATAGTCGAACAAGTTAAAACATGGTTTTCTTAAAGAAGAATGTATTCATAAAAAAATAATAATAATAAATAATAATAACTAATTATAAAAAATAATTAGTGATTTTATGTCACTAAAACGGACAAAATATTCGCCTAACATTTAGAGAGTGTTGTTTTCATTAGTTTTACACTAAGAATGTTTATTATGAATTGCTACAGTTACGAAAGTATTGCATTTCATGCGAATTGCTCAAAATGGATATCCAAAAATATTAAAAGTAGAACTTGTTTGTTTGTACTTAATTAAAGTTTCATACACATATTTCACTAGTAATAACTTTTAATTAGAAATATTTCAGGTATGATTAGAGATGGGAATGCTCAGAAAAAAAACCCGAAAAGTTGGGTAAAAAACCGGTTTTCTTCAGTTTTTTTCCGAAGGGCTATTTTTCAACTTTTCCAAATTGGAAAAATTGAAATTTTATTTATAAAATAATGTAGTCAAAATTTTATAATTGCTACATTCTGTTACTTTTATTTATATTTTTTTTCATGTTTAGTGTCCCTTATGAAAACCTTAACATGGAAAATCTTATCTGTAAGCAGGGATCTCTTTAGTAAGAATTTGAGTCTGTTAAAGGATCCTTCACAGTTTTTTCTCCTTAAAACATATGACCTTTAACAAAATTCTTTCTCTTAAAAATAGACATTTCAGAATTTTTTTACAATCTCCAAATTAAATCCTTCACAAATGTAATGATTTTAGAATTTAAAAAAAAAACTGTTGTATAATAGCTGCAATAACCAATAAATCTATTATCTAGCTGTTTATATGTACAAAAGATCATCTCTATAATGTCTAAATAAGAACTTAAATATGATAATTTCTAATTTACAAAATTCTGGTTACATTTTTTACATTTCATTCACAGTTTTTACAAGTTCATAATTTCGCAAAAACATGATTGTGTGAAAAAAAAAAAAAAAAACCAAGCAAATCCCTGGTAAGATAATTAAATGCAACTTCTCTCGTTAAAAATCAAAATTCATGTGCAAAAGTATTTCAATATTATACCAATAAATGAAAATGGTAAGAGGAAAATTTAATGTAAAATTTGAAACATGCATTTATTTTTATTCACATGGCTGTAATTTTTCACTTTGTTAGAAAAGTTTTTTTGATAATAACATGCAGTTGAAATTATGTATAATTTTTTCTCTTTTCTTGAAATATAGATTCTTAGAGTTGTCTAAATGTATTTAAAAAATATATAAATACATACAAACTTTACAAAGAAAATGTAAGCAAATCTCTGAAAAATCTAGTTGAAAACGACTTTTAAACATATGGGAAAAAAAAAATATCGCTTTCAATATTAAGGATCTAAATCTTATTAAAACATAGTTTGGGTTTAGTCTGGAAAGCTGTACCAAAACTACATATACAGGAAATGAAAACTGAAATTGTAAGGGGATGTCGGGAGTAATATTGTAAAATAATACCAATTTTTAAACAATAGAAGATTTGAAAATGATAATAGTATTTATAATAAAGCCAGAAATACTATAATTTGTTTCTTTTACACTGGCATCCTTTATGTATTTGAAAACCAGTACTATGTAGATGAGATGTACAATACAGTTTAAAACTGCTTTAAAACAACAGCGATATTGATTGAAACAAAAGATTTTTTTTGTTGTTGTTTATAAATTAGTTCTACTGATATAATTAAACAAGTGCTACTGAAAAATCATTTCAACAGACACATGACATATTACAAACACTGATGTTAAATTAAGCAAAAAAAGCTACTGTCAGAATTCTGCGATTGAAAGGATAAACTTTTAAAGTCTGGCTTTCTCTCTCTCTCTCTCTCTTTTTTAATAACATATTCACATGTAAAGGGAAAATACTTTTTTTTTAGTGTGCATAAATATTGAAAAAGTTTATTATTGCATATTTTTTAAGAAAATATAACTTATTTTTGAGAAAAATTTATAGGAAATCAAATTTTCCAACTTTTCCATTTTTTCCAGAAAAAAAACTGAAAAAAAACGGTTTTTTCCGCCACTTCAAATTTTCCGGAAAATTTACATCTCTAGGTATGATGCACCAATTCTTAGTTAACATTAGATAATATTATTGATTCCATAAGAAGAGTAGCACATTATATATTTTTGACAAAATAAAAATAAAGTGACTATTTTATAAGTATACCTATACCAGGGTTCGTACGCATCAAATGATTCGTGGGATTTTGGGTGTTTTATACAAGAAATTTCATAAAGTACTGGTTGTTATATCTGAAGATAGAATTTTTTTCGTTAACACTATAGAAAGGAGTCGGTCCGACTCCGACCATATGGTTAAATATCATCCAGAGTACAGACAATCGACTGTAATCAGGTATTTTTTATACATTTCTTAGGGATTAAAAAATGCAAATTGAATTAAAATAAAACACCCTATAAAGTGCATGGAAAACTCTTTTATGCCATGAACTACCTGTTGCAAAACCTTCTTGAAGATGTATAAACAATATAACATACAAGAATATATTATCAAAAATAATTAAAAAATATATCTTAATGACAATTACGAAAATTAATCTATCCTTTCAGTTACTTCAAATTTCATAAAAGCTAATTTCAAACTTATCGTTAGAAAATGCAATTCATGATTCGTTACAAATCACATTGCTAATTTAACAGTGACATTTTCCTTTAATATGGTGCTTGAAAACACGCGAAAGCAGCTGTGATTTATCACGGAATTAATTGCTTTCGCCACCCATCATGTTTTACATGGTCAGTTCAGTGGATAAATTACTAATCACATGTAAATTGATCAAGAATTGAATCTACAAAAAATAAAAATAAAATAAAGTTGAAGGACGAATATGTGCTTATGCATATTAAATCTTCCATATCTATTCCCATTAGATTATTTTCGCGATGTATTTGTGTAAATTAAATGAAATTATCATAAATCTTACTTCAATTTTTGTCACCATCTGCCGAAAAGTAAATTATCGTTTGACAGGAACATGTTCCATTTCACCGCGAACTGTTGCTATCAAGGTCAGTTTTGAAGCTTAGGTGATAGTAGTTTTTTCTTTCTTTTATTCAATAGGATGCATTATTTTTGTTACTTTTTCAGATAATAAATACTGTGAAATGCAGATTTTTACACGCTTTTACTTAACTCAACCTTGTTTTATGTAAAGATGGAATTTCTCAAATGATTTTTAAACCTTTTCTTATAAATAGAATTAATAGAAGAATTATATGTTTCCAATGATAATACGACATTTTAATATATATATTTTTTTTTAAACTTAAACCTTCACTGAACGATTTTTTCTATTTTTATGAAAAAAATTATTTGAAATATATATATAGGTCTGATATTGGGATAAACAGTAAAAAAATTAAATTTCAAATTTTCAGCGAAAATTTGATATTTTATGGTGTGTGCCATGTGTACACATCCTTCTATATATAAAAAAGAGTTTTGATTTGGAAATGGACCAATGAAAATCTGCGTACATATTCCCGGTAGATCGGCCTCCAATTTGAATGCTTAAGCATGGTCTTTCTTCGTTAATATTAAAAAAACTGCTGGATACAAAAATATGAAAATTGGTGGTATTATAGAGTAATGTTTCATAAACACGCTGATACAGACAGTTTTCAAATCAAATAATTATTTTAAGATATATTTAATGTTAAAGTTGGTCAAAGTCGTTCCAATAAAAAAGTTTTATAGGAGCAAAAACTACACATAGGAGTTTAATCATTCTTAGATCATTTTATACATGAAAAGTTCTCGGTGTGCAGACTGCATTTATTCTTTTAATTTGACTCATTTTTTTTTAGATTTTATTTCTATTTTAAGTTCAAATTTTCAGTATTTCGAGCGATATTTTTTTACATTTTTAGAAAATAGTATTTATTTAAACTGTTGCCAACTGTACAAATAGCGCAAACAATAATGTTTTCTAAAACAAAAAGTTTATTTACACGTGATTATTATAAACAGAAAAACCCTTCAAATTATAATTAAATAATTAGGTATAAAAAGCAGGAACTTGTTGAAAATTACGTCATAAAAACTCTATTTACACGTGAATTTTAAAAGAGAAAGGATATTGTAAAATAATAAATTCATTAACATGCGTTAGAAGTCTTAAGTAGGAGAAACTACGTCGCATTTACGTCACATTGCACTTATTACGTAAAATGGACAAAAAATAATATTGCAAAACAGTTTAAATTTAAGAATTTCGTGAGACATTTACTTGATATTTTGAGATGATCTTTTCAACTATTTCAGGGTAAATAATATTTCATTTCTAATAAAAGTATTTTCACGTGAATATTAAAATGAGAAAGGAAAGTTTGGTGAAAATTACGTCAGATTTAAAATGTCTTATTTAAAAGAACTTTCTTTTCGCTTTGTAAAAAATACCGGGAGACAAAGACTCTGTTTACATAATTCATTTTACATTAGCTTATTTTGAAATGTTTAACTGATTTTATTTAATCAAAGACGAAAACTGTCATTGTATCTTTTAACAGCAACTGATTTGGCCTTAAAATTCCGCAATCAAAGAGAAATGAATAGAAACCCGTTTATAGGTAGATCGCCACTGTTTTTTTAACTTATAAATCAATCTTCCGAAATCTTTTTAAAGCTTGATCAAATTAGCGTGCTTCAAATTAGCGTGAGTCTGCGGGGTCTGAACGGGGGTTGGCGAGCGTAGCTCTGGGTGGCAGAGCTCCCTAGTCTAAAAAAAAAAAAAAAAAAAAAAACTAAAACTAAATCAGCGGCTGTACTATCCATGAAGGATCAAGGCCTACATTGCCCAGCTCTGTTTACTTGACCCTGAGCCCCGAGGTGCTATGCAGCATGTGCCCCGGTCAGGTGGTCAGCCGAACGCCAGACCATCGGTGTTTAATTCCCAAGCAAGCTTGGTACTCATTTTATCCACCCCGAAGGGATAAAAGGTTGAGTGAACCTTGCCCAGACGGGAGTCGAACTCGCGGCCTGTAGCGTGGCAGACAGACATGCTGACCACAACGCTACTGGGCTTCTGTGTACACTTCTAGGATTTTAAAATTTCGTATAGCTATATTTTGCAACTAAATGAGTTTAAAATAATTAATTATATCTGCTTAACACTCTGAAACTTTTTTATATTAATATTTTTAAGTATTCAGTAATAATAATAAATGTAAATCTTACTTTAATAGCTTGATCGACATTTTTTTCACCCGAAGAACAAATTCTAATTTTTTGTCAAATGAAGCCATCTGACATGGACAAAATAAGTGCTATTCTATCCTTTGGACCGTTCTTGATAAAGGGACGGAGATCATATTGTCCAAATTCATGGCATATAATGAAAATTATGCTGTTTTTAGGTATGTGCCAGATGGCACGTGATGCGCTGAAGGGTTAATTATAAATTAATACATTGGTTTTAAGACTTTTTTGTCTGTTAGCCCGCAACAGGCGATAAAACGCCAAATATTTCCTGTAACGCGTACAATTCTATGGGAGTTGAAATAACAATGGATTTAACCCTTTCGGGTCCGTTTTCTTTTCAATTTTGAGAACAAAATTACTTTTACGTTAATAATGTTAATCGTAGCTATCCAAATACACTGCTCAAAACAATTAAAGGATATTGCAGTTTTATGTGGATTTTGTATCTGGTAAACTGTTTAGCTGATTGATACATGGTCGACAGACATAGTAGGTTATATGAGAATAAATTACACATGTTTGGCAGAAAAAATGCATTTTATTGCGCATTTGTGTACTAAAGGAAAAAAACACAATTTGTGCATATGAGAAAAAAAGAATAAGAAAAGGTGTTTTCTTCAAAGAAAATCATTTTCAGTAAGGGGTATGGTTTCCACGGGCGGCCAGCAACGTTGAACACCTTTGAGGCATGGACTCAATGAGGCTATTAATGACGAGTTGGGGTATTCTGCCCCACTCTTCCAGAAGAGCTCTTTCCAGTTCTTGGAGAGTTTGTGGGGGTTGTTGGCGGCCAGAAACTCGTCTTCCTAGAGCGTCCCAAACGTGCTCGATTGGATTCATGTCCGGAGAACACGCTGGTCATTTCTATTCGTACGATTCCTTCCCCGAAAAGGAAATCCTCCACCAGGTTTGCACGATGTGGCCTGCAGTTATCGTCCATTAAAATGAAGTTATCTCCGATTGCTGCAGCGTAAGGGACTGCAATAGGTCTGAAGATCTCATCCCTATATCGGCGACCAGTCAGAGCTCCATCTCGAATGATGTAGAGGTCAGTGCGCCCGTCAATGGAGATGCCACCATACACCAACACTCCTCCACCGCCAAATCTGATACTTTCGTGCACGAACGCAGGATTATTCCTACTGCCACGGTCCCTCCAGATGAAAATACGCCTATTATCCGGATGCACAGAAAAACGGGACTCGTCAGAAAACAGAATATTGCTCCATTCATTTCTCCTCCAGTTGACATGCTTGGTTGCCCACTCCCTGCGGTCGCGACGATGCCTTGATGTTAATCTAACACATACCATCGGTCGGCGAGCATACAGACCTACAGCATGGAGCCGGTTTCGGACAGTCTGAGTTGAAATCGTGGTGCCTGTAGCCGAGCGAAGGTGTTCTTGGAGAAGAGTAGCGTTCATGGTTCGGTGTCTCCGAGCTGTTAACGCTAAATACCGATCTTCATTGGGCGTTGTTGCCCGTCTACGACCTTGCCCTGGTCTTCGGCCTGCACATCCACTGTCCAAAAAACGGTTCCAGATCCTGGAAATGACACTTTGTCACACTCCAATGGCTTGCGCTACTTCGGCTTGAGTTTGGCCCCCTTCAAACCTACCAACAATTCTCAAAGCTTCTGAATCTGTCAAATGACTTCGCTGAGACATCGTACTCATCGAAACAAAGCAATCACTGAATGCCGATCATCCTTGTCTTCATTCTCTTTTATCCAGTTGAAAGTCAAATTTCATTCGCTGCCGCTGAAGCGACGTTTTGGACGTCGAACTCAAAATTTGCATACTCCACAGTTTGAAAACCAGAAAAATTTGCATTTGTGATTCTCTTCTTCTATTTTCGGCAAAAAAAATTTCTTTTATATCTTTATTTTATATAAAACTTCAAATATCCTTTAATTGTTTTGAGCAGTGTAGATTTACTGAAATTTAAAGAATATCTCATTGTTTGAAATCTAACGAATGTAGTTATTTTCCGTGCTATTCAATTCATATTCATATGAAAATGGGCTAAGGGAGAGTTTTTGGAGACGTTTTGAAAATATCGTATTGCAGACCGTATTTAACAGATATTACAAATTTTTAATAATTTTTGCGTTTTATTGCACAAGATTCTTTCAGAAAAGTAACCTGCATTTTAAATTTAAAGAGTGAAATATATGTTTAAAATAAAGGAATTGCCAATGGGGCAAAGAGAATTAAGCAAACTTTTATTAGCCCCGGGTACGGTATACTATCTCTTTCTCCCAGCTTATTTTGTGCCGCCTCCAAAAAATAACGTTACCTTGCAGAAGCCAGCCGTAAAACAAAGCAGCACGATTAAATACTCTATAGCAATTTTTTTAACTTTTAAGCATCGCACATTTTCAATTTTTATACCATCGTATTGGTACTTTTAAATGCTATTTGTTTGAAAACTATCTCCATTTATTTTTGAAATATTAATTTTTTTGTAGTTTTTGGAGCCATTTGCTTAATATTGGGAACGGAAGTACTCCATTTCTGTAGAAAATAAAGGAAAAATAGTTGTAAAATATTAATTATATCTTTTTATTGCCATTTTTTCATAACAACCAAAAGAAAATGTAATTAAAATACGTGCTATTCTGAAAAAATGTAAACGAATGATTTCTGTTAAAACATGGAGCTATTATAAACTACATTTAATTTTAGGTATCTACTTTCTTTAATGACGGCATCTTTTTGCTGCATTTGTGTATTATTTCACGATAGTGATGTCCTATGCGTACTGTACTGATGTTTAAGAGTGGGTCGTAAATCTGGAATTCTTAAGCGGATGCGAATGACGTCGTTTTATATAAAATAAAAGCGTATGCTGTAGGTCTTAAAATTTGTATTATTTATATATACATTTTTTTTTCATCGGGGGCGACACTAAATTCTGAAAAAACAGAATTCCTGCTTTCTAGTTATTATTATTATTATTACTAAATGACAAAACATAAATGAAGTCATAATAAGAAATGCATAAACATATACTATCATTACTATATGTAGATACTACCAAAAGTAATTTTTAAGACAAAATAATCCGCTAGGAAAAACATGTACTATTAACCCTTAAATGCCGGGTGTTGCTTTTCGGCAACATACCCAATTTAGGCTCTAAAATACTATTACAATAATATTGAAGCTATAATCCTAATGTTGCCAATAAAATACATTCTGAAAATATTATTAAATCGATTTTCAGCATGTAGATGGCAATACTTGTGCTGTTTAAGAATAAGGATAGATTTATTTTTTCAATTGTTGCTACTTGTTCTTTTTGGTTTGTTTGGAAGCTTGCGAAATACCCTATTTTGTTCTGCAATGAGCAAGTAAAATTTATTTCTTATTATAGTTCCTAAAATTCTCGTGTGTTTAATATTATAAAATTTTATCAAGGAAAATTATTTTTTCAATTAAAGGCCAGTATTGTCGATTAGTAACAAACTGTTTTTTAGCCGTAAACCATACTTAAAACAAAATATGAATTTTTTAAGTATTTTTCCCATGATTTATTTAAAAAATGAAAGCCGAAAAACATTATTACAATGATTTTTGAAAAATCAGGCATTTAAGGGTTAATAGTCCACCAGAGCTTAGAAGTTAAAAAAAATTGCAGTAGAATATTTAACCGTATAATGATACATCTGCTTTGTTTTACGGCTGGCTTACACAACGGAACGTTATTTTTTAGAGACTATATTTCAATTGCTGGCCGTAAGAAATAGCATATCGGGGGCTAATAAAATGACCTATAAATCTAAATCATGAAAAACAAAGTAATTTTTATATGGATGAAAGTTTAATAATAATAATAATAATAATAATAATAATAATATAATAATAAAATTTCTTCGAAGAAAAAATTAAAAGCTTCATTTAAAACTTGATAGTCAGCTGATCTGTGTGGTCAGAATATACATCTATTTAACCCTTTAAGCGCCCTAACCTTGTTTTTCCGCTTCATAATTTTTTAATTCATAGGCTGGTTTAAAACAAAATTGATATTCGAGTTAATTTTTTGAAGTGCGTAAGATGAATAAATATGTAAGGTTATCAAATATAAATCCTTACACCAACGTTTTATAGATATTGAATAAATCGTTAAACATGTATGAAAAATTCTGGAGAACGCTTAAAGCGTTTTGCCTGTCAGCATCATGGCACATAATTTGATTATGTGTGAGAACAATAATATATTACCCAGATTTATATAGGAATTTTTTTATACGGATAGTGTGATCATTTTTAAGGGGGACCTTTTTATTACTCAAGGGTATATGCGTTATGGCATGCATTTATCACTAAGGGGAAAAAAAGAAAAAAAAAAAGAATTTTAAGCGTTATCTTAGAAATTTTCAAAATGCCCCCTGCGTTTTCCATATCAATGAAAATACCCAATATTTTTTATAAAAGTTCGGTTTATATATATAAATAAAACTGTGCATCGAATTTTATATATTTGAATATAAAGAAAAAAAAATTGATTTTTTTTTTTTTTTTTTTTTTTACCTTTATATTCAAATATATAAAATTCGATGCACAGTTTTATTTATATATATAAACCAAACTTTTATAAAAAATATTGAGGATTTTCATTGATGTGGAAAGCACAGGGGGAATTTTAAAAAATTCTAAGATAACGCGTAAAATTCCTTTTTTTTTCCTCAAAAATTATTATTATTTTTTTTGTGATAAATACATGCCATAATGCATATAATGTACCCTTGAATAGTATTTAAAGTGGAATTTACAAAAAATAAAAATTTGATTTTTTAGGTCCCTCGTCCCCGACTTTTAACTTCATTTATCTCAGAATGAATTTTTTCTCGATTTGTCAACTTTAAAAGGATAAATCTAAAGTTCCTTGCAAGATATATGTAGGAAATTTTCAAAAGAGCTTTTATGCTATATTTCCAACAGATTGTCTTCAGGATTTTTAATTTTGAGTGATAATTGTGAAAATATGCTAATTAATGCAAAACTCACTCATAAAAAAACTTCATTTTCTTACTGAAAATTTTTTTTAAAAATTCATAATCAATATTTTAAGAAATCCTGAAGACAAATTAAAATGGCACATTTTCTGTGCACAAAAGGGTAAAAATTTTGCAAATCGAGTAAGTACTATCAGAGTTATATCAAAATTAAATATGTTTAAAATTTGAATAAAAAAATATATTTAAAATTTTTCAGATTTTTTTTTACATTCAACATTTTTATTATATTAAAATATATTTCAGAAAAAATTTCATAACAAAATCTTTATAAATAATAATAAAAAAAATAGAGTTTTGAGCCCCGGACCCCCTTAATATTGGAACATTCCGAAAGAAGAATTCTGTCATTAACAGTCTTTAATAATGTTAAAATTCCCAGTAGAAAACAAATAAGGACAAATTATGAAGTAAATTTTAGTTAACAATATGCTAATGTTGAGCTCTTTAAAGGGATTAAGCATACAGTTATGAACGTCAATTACTTTTACTCAATATTGATGAACTATCGACATAATGATTTGGAAATACCGATGAGCTATCAGCAACAAAAATATTTAAAAAAATGTTGGAGTTCGACCGTAAATATTTTCGGCAAAATGTTGAAACTTTTGCAGTTATGCATTGCATTGTAAATCTTTGCCTGAAACGCAGGGGTGCAAGCGCTGCGCCACAAATGACTGATTGCTACCACTAAATTTTTATAGTTTTCCTCGCCTTATATGATGACAGAATTTTTTGATATTTAATAAGGCGAGGAAAACGATTAAACTTTAGTGGTGAAAATCAGCCTTTTGTGGCGCAGCGCTTACATCCCTGCTCAAATGTAATATTTTCGCAATATCCATACCCAGGTACGGACAAAAGTTGAAAATTGCGCCAGGAAAATTCTTAGGAGCCAGTTTGAAGAATCATTTCTCTGACATTAACGCATTCACTGCAAAATGGAGCATTTGCTACTCATAATCGTATTCGGCTATTTTTGAGTGATCTATGTGTCATTTTGCAGTGAACAACTTAACTATTCAATAAAAAAAAATCAAACTGGTCAAAATTTTTAGATAATACTACTTTTACATTGTAAAAATTAAATAGAAGCAAACTATGAAATTAAACATTAAAACAGTAGACAAATTAATATCCTTACCTTTAATTCTCAACAAGAAACTATATGCATAAATTAACAATGCCTTTGAGATTTTGATTTGAATTACCATTTGTCCATTTGTCATTTTTTTTAGATATATCTGACAACTGCATATTTTTGGTACATTTCAGTTAATGAAACATCATTTTTTTTTTTCTGCTGGAGTATTTTTAAGGTTTCCATTTGCTCTTCGAACATGCACTTTAGTTTGGCTTAGCAAAAACTCTGAATTCTGAAAAATTAGGGAGGTTGTTGAGCCGTTATGGTGTATTTTCTTCCACTGCAAATAATCGCGTTATTAAAAATAAATATTTTCGCACATGGAATTTTTTTGGTTAAAGGAAAAAAATTAAAATTAATAAGCAGGTAAAAAAGTTAGTCGCCAAGAGGAATTTTTTAGTCGCCCGGGGTTTGTCGGACCCTGAATATACACCATTGTAACTAATGTCGAATTTAATTCAATAAAGATGGAAATGGCCAATATTGGTTTCGTACGCGGAAAGTTTAAAGAAATAGATCATGTAAAATAATTATTTTGGCATTACTCTCGGCATGTCGTAATGCTAAAGACAACATGCTATATCCTAGCTTATAACTCATAAAAATTTTCCTTTGTAAATGTCTTTTATTTATTAGTATTACCTGTAATATTTTAATTTTTAAGTAACTGTTAACACATATATTAACATTAATATTAAAATTACATGATTTCAAAAATTTAGAGTATAGTAACGTCTACTGAAAAATTAAATAGTTGGACTATATTTCAAATAATGACGAAACGTGTCACCGTCAATGGGAAAATTATTCTAGAGATATCATTTGTAGTAACTCGATCTTACGTTCAATTTTGTAGTGATTCTCCCCACGTTAATGCTAGTAATTTGTTCAAAATTAATGGAAACACAAAATTTATCTTAAATGGATACATATATTTTTATTCGTCGGTATGCGAGCTGTTATTATTATTATTATTATTTTGCATATGATATTCATTTGTAAAACTCAATACATGCATCTTATTCTTGGTTTTATCCATAGCTTTTCAAATAACTCTTAATAACTCTTGTATCTGACTGATATATAAGTTATCATTTTGAGATATCCTTCTCATCTTTTGTCTAGAAAGTATTGGGTTATTCGGAAAGTCGTGTCCGTTTGGTAAAATCAATTCGTACCGGAAAATTCTATCATTTAATTATTAGACATTGATTCCGATATCTAATGTCTAATAATTACCGGGCAGAATTTTCCGGTACGAATTGATTTTCCCAAACGGACACGACTTTCCGAACGACCCAATATATTCCCTTATCACGTAGTATCTTATAATACCGGGTGAGCCAAAAGTTCGTTAAAACTTTAAAAACTCATAAAAAGGGAAGAAATTATGATAAAGGAGTGCGGTTTGCAAGAAAGGACTCACAAGGTAGTCGGATTTTTTTAGTAGAAAAAGAATTAGTTAAAAAATCACATGTAGAGGGCGCTGACGACCCTAAACACAATGAACAGGACAACATAAAGCTCCATTCATTTGTTCTTCCAATAACAAATGTTCAACATGACCTCCAGAACATTCTACGACACAACCAGGTTGTGTCATAGTACCTGTTCATTGTGTTTCGGGTCGTCAGCGCCCTCTACATGTGATTTTCTAACTAAATATATTTTTTTGCGGCTAAAAAAAATTCGACTACCTTGTGAGCTCTTTCTTGCAAACCGCGCTCCTTTATCATAATTTCTTCCTTTTTTATGAGTTTTTAAAATTTTAACGAACTTTCGGCTTACCCGGTACTTAGGCTAACTTTAACTCGCACTTAAGCAATGAGTACGAGCAGAAAAAATTATCATGGATCTTATACGTAGTTTTCACATCCGACTTATAATAAGTACAAAGCATTGAATTCAGCTATACTCAACCTGCGTCCCGCGGGCCTCATGTGGCCCAACAACTTTTTATGTGTGGCCCGATACACATAATCATTTATCTGTATTTATAAAATTAATTAAAATGTGCGTAAAAAGTATTTAAGACCTACAGTGCTGTTTTATATATTTTCGTGGGAAAACAAAATCTGTCTATTTATGATTAATTTAAAATCATGTTAAAACATCTTAAATACATTTTTTTTAATCAAGAGTTTTTTTTCCATGCAGTCCTACTCATGATAAAGCGATGTATATGTTACGGCCAATTCCCGAACTGGCCAGCAATGTTTTAAAATGACTGGCCAATTCGAGAATTGGCCGGCCAAAACCCGATCTGGCCAGATGCAATCAGCCAATTCCCGAATTGACCAAATGCGATCGGCCAGTTCGCGAAGGGGCCAGTTCGCGATCGGCCATCTCGCGAAATAGGTATATAGAAACCAATTTTTACTTTTTATCCCTTTCTAATATAGTTGAAAATGTGTATGAATTCAATTTGTCTGGCCGTCTGTCTGCCCGTGCTCTAACTCGAGTAAAGACTTGTAATTGCTATATTATTTAGGATTATAAATACATTTCGATATTGAAAGTGCAGTGTGAACTATTTTTGGTTAATTTACAGGTACATACAAAAGTCTTTCATTACAATATCATCAATGGGTAAAGTTTTTCATTGCATTTTAATGTTGTTACATTATCTCAATTAAAATAAAATTCGTATGCATCATTAAGATGGACGACAAACTGTTATCTAAAGTGTATGAAATAAGTAGCAATTATAGTTTGTTTACAGAGACACTCAAAAGTATTTCGTTACATTGCAGTGAATGGTGAAATATCATTTCTAGTGCACTTATTTGATGTTACACTATTTCAAGCATAATAAAATTCACATTCCTCACTCATGTGGTGAGCAATATGTTTTTTATAGAGTATTGATTAAGTAGCCATTCCAGTTAGTTTATAGGGACGCCCAAAAGAATTCCGATAAAGAATTATGATATATGAGAAAAAGATCGTTTATAGAGTATTTTAATGATGTTACACTACTTCAAACATAATGAAACTGTTATACATTACTAATATGCTCTACAAGATTTTTTTCTATAGTTTATTAGGTAGAATTTGTAGTTTATTTACAGATTCACTCAGATAATTTGTTTATTGGATTGGACAATGAATCCGATGTATCGATATTAGTCACAGAGGACAGAAATCTCCAGCAGATTAGAATATAATGTTCACAATAAACCCAATTTATCGAAATATATCAAACAGACGAGAAATTATCCATCATATCAGAATCAGAAAAAATCGTCACAGCATGGAACGTTCTTTCCTATCACGTGTGCATGTCAGTGCCATCTACCGGGCAGTCTTGAATCCCCACTTCGTATACTGACAAAGGCTTCCCGGCCGGTTCGCGAATTGGCTCGCTAAAACCCGAAATACGCTGTTCATTTCATGTGTTTCGGGTTTTGGCCAGGAATCTCGGCCAGTTACCGAATTGGCCAAGCACCGGGTTTGGCCGTAACATGTATACTGCTTAATCTTCAGCACTAATCAAACATTATTCCAAATTAATTAAATTTGCACAATATATTTCTACAATTAAAAAGTTTTTGCATTGAGCAAAGACTGATTTTTTAAACAATATCGTCCGATGTTTCTTTTTTTCTAAAGAACTTGGAAATTCTGCATTGTTAATATTATTACTTTTTATATTTATTGTATAGGTAATACTGATTTTTAGAGTTGAGCGTTTGTCGCGGAAAAAATTTGCATAAAAAAAATTAACATGGCTATTTGGAAATAAACTTCGTGGCATATTTCTACAGCATTTGCAATAGTGCTTGCAATTGCTACTACGAAGTTTATTGTTTGGAAATAGTAACGTTAATTTTAGGTAACATTTCTTACACTACAAAGGTTCAAACCTACTGGTAATATTAACTTTGTTATACTATTTATGCTATCTTACTATTTTAATTTCCTTTTTTTAAGTGTGTTGCGGCCGTATAATGTTTCAAAAATACGATTGCGAACCGCGAGAGAAAAAGCTTGAGTATAGCTGATTTAAATGTTTTCAAACGTGTTAAAATGTACAGGAGTAACTGGCGTTTTAAAGAATGAATATGTGGAGCATAAAAACACAATGACTAAAAATGTACAAGCTGGATAATTAAATGTGGGTACATTTTCATCTTGGTCTACATCATTAAAGCTTAGAATCTTCCTCGTTCGATTTTATCAGTTTATTACCTTCAGAATATGTTTAATTTATTTCGGATGTCATCACTTGAGGAAGCAGCTGATTGATATGCACAATGAGTGAAAATCGTCTGCCATTAAGTACACCGCGTTTATCAAATTCTTTCGCAAATTACGTAATAAATCACATGTCATTACAAGCAAGTTATTAAATTAATCCAATTCGACTTTCTCGCAATTTTTCATCCATTTATTTACAAAAATGCACAATTAAGTAAGATCAAACAGTAGAAACAAGCACATTGAAGACCAACCGCTGGCTGATACCGTGTCTCCCAATAGGAAAAAATAATGTTGCAGACGATAGTAACTAAACGCTTGTCCTGTAATTTTTTTTTCTCCTAATTCGATTTCGTATAATTACACGAAAATGGCTGGCAAATTACAGGCCACCTTGACGTTCAAGGTGTAACGGGACGCAGTTTTAATTCCTCTCATTTATCACACCGTCTCATGAGGTAAAATTTCTTTAGCTAGAAATCAAATCAAGGAGCTTTCTCTATCTGATCATCCCAGATGAATAATGTTTTATTTGCGCAAGCGTAAAAATGTAATTATATCTACGGCTTATAATAATGACGAATGGTTTGTCCGTTTTTAATACCCAACTCTGTAACCCAGGATGGCATGAATGACTTGTAGTTATTCTTTTTTTTATAACCTGTAAATCATGTTTATGAACTAAAGAAGACTATTATTGGTGAAAGAATTTGGATAACAGATCATCGTTGTAAATTAAATTTATGACGTCTTAAAGTATTAAAAAATAAAACTGTCGCGGAGGTGAGTTATTAACAGTAACTAAGACCTTGCCTTTGAAGAAATAAAATTATGGGAAGACGTTTCTTAAGGAAAGGTTCTACTAATTTGGGTAAAAAGTTTCGCTTTTTTTTTTTTTTTTTTTTGCATTTTTTTTTTTCATTTTTCAGGTGTGTAGATTGTTGCTCTAAAGCAGTTTCGTGATATTTCAATTCCTTACAGTATTTTTGTTTATTAAATATAACGCCGCTCATTGAACGTAACGCTATTGTAAAATTTTAAACTTGTTTTTCTCGAAACCCTGTTTTTCAAACTAGGCGTCCATTTTTCTAGAGAACAATTGGATCGATTTCCTTCATTTATTATTTAAAAGAAGTTAAATAGCTTTTGCTGAAGCTTATACCACCGAAAAGCAAAGGGTGTTATTTTTAGAGGTATACAAATTTAAGACGAAATAAAACACATAAAAATAATGCTAATGGCCATGATATTAGTTTTATTAAATAAATAATTTTATGTCATCAGTGTTTAAAAAGGATCTCGGGCATATGGACGCCGCGGCTGGCTCGAATGAAGTGCAATCTCGAAATCCAATATTCGACCACTTTACCTAGCAGCTGGGGCCATATATCAGCAATAACGAGGTAAAAGCCGGGGATATACTATTCAAAATCAGCTTATGCGGACGGTACCGGGAATAGAGTCTTGCATCGGGTCGGGTTACCCGCTTTTACCCGAACCCGACCCGACTCGGGTTGGCGCTATATTTAACCGTTGCGGGTCGGGTTCGTGTCGGGTTGACTTCAACTTTTTTTTATTTTGCGGGTCGGGTTCGGGTTGACTCGATTTTTTAAAAGAATGTCCAAAATATTTTTTCACGTTAAAAGTCTATATAAACCGCAGATCAGAGTTTCACAAAAACAAAATCCGTGTCTGTCTGTTTTGTCTAAGTCTTAGAATTCGTTTCTGGAAGTTAATATAAACATACTTTTTCAAATACTGGTACGATAAGGATTATAACGAATGCTGTAAAAAACCTATAGATGGCCCGAAAGAATTCTTGTAATGTGAACCCGACTTGCAGAAAGAAAATTAGATTCATTCAGAGTCGAAAAAACAAAATTCGGGATAACCCGACCCGATGTTTAACTCTATTCAACGATCCCAACGTGCTCAGAGGTTTTACTATATTTGAATGTTAAAGAATATAGATTTGTTCATTCTTCTGTGTAAAACATGAAAATTGTATTAGAGATACAATTGTAGATTATTTTTCATAGTGGCATTAAAACGTGATTTACTTTCTTTACATTGTGGGTTCGGGTCGGGTTGCGGGTTGCCGAAAATTATTTTTGCGGGTTCAGGTCGAGTTGTGGGTTGTCGAAAATGGAACTTGGGGGTTCGGGTCGGGTACAACTCGACATGCGCAGGGCTCTACCGCCGAAAGAAGAAGCTTTGCGACGCATTGTTCAGGTCATTTCGTTCGCACAATCTGTATGTGCGATGGTATGTACTTTTGACGGGATTTTCTTGTTAGTTTTGTTTCTCTTGCGATTTAAATATTAAATTGGATATTTTTTTGCTAATTGTTAATCACTCTGTTTGTTTTGTTCTAACTTTCTTTTTTATTATTATGAAAAAGAAGTAGCTACAAACATTTAAAATGGAAGTTAGTAAAATCAGTATTTCGGAACTAAAGAAACAGCACTTTTCATTGTCCCCATTGAATTTCATTTCCCGTTTGAAAGAAAAATTGAAATTAAATTGCGTAAACCAAAACCTTTTTTTAAATCCTTATCCAAGTGATGAAATCTAAAACTAGAAATTTCAAAAGGAAATTTAAACCTCATTTATATGGCAAATATCAATGGATTTGTGGATGTGAATTAACAAATAAGCTGTTTTCTTTTCCCCATCTTTTATTTGCAAAACTGAAAGGTCATTCAAGTTCGGTGAGTTACAGTCTAGCTGACATATCATATCTAACTGAAAAAATAAAGAGGCATAGGCACTCACAATCACATTTAAATTCCACATTAGAATTTAACTTGCTGTAGGGAAGATAGGTATTCACCAACATCTCAAGATTGCATTTTGTTTGAATGTAAAAAAAAAAAAGAATGAAAAAATTACCATAAATCTTCATGTATACTTTTAAAAATTATTGACTTAGGACGACAAAAATTCAGTGATGGAATCAAGGGATGTCTTGGAGGAAATTTTCCGGGAAAAAGGATTTCCCCCATTTAAAGCACATCCTTTCCGAAATCCATATTGCAATCCTTGGAAGAGTAGAATTCCATCCAGAGAAAAATGATTCTGAATTTAGTCCTGCATCGACGTATATTAACCTATATGTTAGGTCCTATGTACAATTTTTATTTTCATAAATTTTATAATGTGATTGTGAACCCCCCTTTTAAATAAGCCACGAGCTGCCACTGGGCGTGAGTATACGATCATTCTCAATAACATTGTTATATTTACAATAATAATATAAGTAAGTTAAAATTGCTTACCTTTAATCTAAGATATCCAAGTACTTATCCGGTCTCCTGTACTTCTTTCTATATTTCTGGTGATCAGCATGCATTTAAAACATATTTCCAAATCTGCATTGTGTTTAAAATATATTGTAAGTGGGTAGAAATATTTTAATTATGTGGTCTCTCATTTTATGCAAATGTTTACTTGATACGAAGAAAATTAATTTTATTAGATTTTATTAAACAGGCGCAGCGAAAAAACTGCATGTCTCTTGTTAAAACTTATCAATAATAACTATAAAAATAAAAATGCGAAATATAAGAGATTGTATATCTTAAAGAAGGAAATTATAGCAATTTAAGGAAATTTATTATATTTAATATTAAAGTCATTAGTAAGAAAATGCTCAAAAGTTTATAAAGTCTCAATTTGAATGTTTATATGCCCTTGAAACAATTAACTGTGATTATGATTAAGAGAGATAAGTAAATGTCTTATTTCCTGATTTGTATGTCAGACGTGATTGATTTTCTTGATTTATTGTGACACATGAAATAATTTTATTGCAATAATTATTATTTATCTTCATTTGGGGATTACTTTTCTTGATATATTGCAACGGAATATAGGTGAAAACGATTTTTTAAAAACGGATAACTCTAATAGATTTTTTACCAAAAATCTTACATGAAAATTAGCAAATATGCATTCAAATAAAGTTTTGAAATTTATTAAAAGTGATACTTTCTTATTAGCTTCGCGCCAGGCGTTAAGAGGCGAAGAAATCCCCAAAGATCCACTATCTACAATCAGAATTTTTTATACCAGTCGTTTAATACTCCTATCCCATTAGACGAAGACACTCGCCAGCTAATGATAAACCTATGGGAAGGTTCTTTGGCAATATCTCGTTTGCATTACGACATTTATTTATTTATTTATTGCGTTGGACGGCTGAGGTTGATCCCTACAGTCGTTCTTTTTTTACTTTTTCGATTTTGGTTGCAGATCTGTTTTGTTGCTTTCGGAACAAGTTCCGAAAATGACAGTGTCATCATAAAAAAAAAAAAAATCCCTGCCGGCTCGGGCCTACAGGCGGAGGTAGATTTCGAAGTTAAGTACTAAATTCACCAACAAAACTTAAATCAAAATTAGAGATAAGCCCAGTTCCTTCTCTAAGAATGAGCTTTAGGGAGCTAAACATTTTGTGAAAATTCTAATATACACGAATACACACACGCATGTATATGGTAAAGGTTTAAAAAATAGCTAAAGCAAATTGAGAGAACCTCAAAGTGTTAAAATAAGTTAATATTTCCATAGTCGGGTTTTTATCATGTTTTAATACATTTCTTCAAACTCGCATGACGTTACGTATTCACCTGTTGAGGTCTATTTTATTTCCAATATGACGCAATATTTTGTTTTTGTTTTTAATTCGTCAAACTAATTATTTCATTTTGAGTTTTCATGAGGAAATCTTGCTCTAGAAAACTTATGACGTAATATTCAATTTGCTTTCAATTCGTCAAACTATTTATTTAATTTAATGTTTCACGTGAAAATCTTGCAATAATAAAACAATTGTTGTGGTGAGAATTTTATTGCTTTTTTTTTAATTGTTGGCAACTGCTATACCGAAAAATATTTATTTTTTCCTGTCATTGTTGTGTAAGAGCTGGTTTTATCAGAATCGTGTTAAGACGGTATTCAAATTTTTGAACCCTCCCCATTGCCATTCCCTTGGGCCGATTTTGCCCATTTTCAATCCCCGCCCAGATATTAGCCATTACAAAGTTGTTGGCGAGTTTGAAGACGATCCGCGCATAATTGCGACTTTTATCGTGCGGACAAAATTTAGTACATACATACATACATACACACATATATATATTTATATATATATAAACTTTTTAGGTGGGGGTGGTTTTGGGTTCCTAGGGTGCTATAATGAAAAGTTATGAAGGAATTTTTCAAAAGTCGCACCATGGTAACGACTGCAATAGGTAATATTTCTTACGAAATCTGCCTAAAAAACTGCAACCAAAATCGAAAAAGTTAAAAAAAAAAAAAAATCCCTGCCGGCTCGGGCCTACAGGCGGAGGTAGATTTCGAAGTTAAGTACTAAATTCACCAACAAAACTTATATCAACATTAAGGCTGTTCTTAACTGCTCAACTCAACAAGCACAAAACGTTTTGACACATTTACAAATTCATTTTTTAGCAGGAAGATGTAAAATTGGAAAGCCAGGTCTTGGAAGCGATTTGGAATCGAGCTGTTTTTTCCATTTTTGGATCAATAAATTACCTATTGAGTTATGAGCAATTTTGGTCACGTGACAAAGACGATTTTCGCCCTTCACGGACTGGTTTTTCTGCTTTCTTCGGGAACTTTGGTTCAAAACGTCATCTTTGACAGTATTTTTTGAAAGATCTTTTGCGTTTGCAAAAAAACGGAAAAAATAGCTTGATTACATAGTTTCTGAACAACAACACCTGCTAGTTTCATTCATTTTCGAACAAAAATAAATTAAAACTTATGTCAGAAACTTGCCCTTTTGGATTGAAGAACACCCTTAAATATAAACCCAGTTCCTTCACTAAGAATGAGCTCTAGGGAGCTAAACATTTTGTGAAAATTCTTATATACACGAATACACACACGCATGTATATGGAATAGGTTTAAAAATGGCTAAAACAAATTCAGAGACCCTCAAAGTGTTAAAATATGTTAATATTTCCATAGTCGGGTTTTTATAATGTTTTAATACGTTTCTTCAAACTCACATGACGTTACATATTCACCTGCTGAGGTACATTATATATACAATATGACATAATATATATATATATATATTTTTTAATTCGTCAAACTATTTATTTCATTTTGAGTTTTCATTCTGAAATCTTGCTCTAGAAAACTTATGACGTAATATTCAATTTGTTTTCAATTCGTCAAACTATTTATTTAATTTATTTTTTCACGTGAAAAATCTTGCAAGAGAAAAGCAATTGTTGTGGTGAGAATTTTATTGTTTTTTTTTTTTTTTGGCAACTGCTATAATGAAAAATATTTATTTTTTCCTGTCATTGTTGTGTAAGAGCTGGTTTTATCAGAATCTTGTTAAGACGGTAATCAAAATTTTGAACCCTCCCCATTTCCATTCCCTTGGGCCGATTTTGCCCATTTTCAATCCCCGCCGAGATATTAGCCATCTCAAAGTTGTTGGCGAGTTTGAAGACGATCCGTGCATAATTGCGACTTTTATCGTGCGGACAAAATTTAGTACATACATACATACATATATATATAAACTTTTTAGGTGGGGGTGGTTTTGGGTTCCTGGGGTCATATAATGAAAAGTTATGAAGGAAGGTAGATTTCGAAGTTAAGTACTAAATTCACCAACAAAACTTAAATCAAGATCTTCACTAAGAATGAGCTCTAGAGAGCTAAACATTTTGTAAAAATTCTAATATACACTAATACCTACACGTATGCATATGGAATAGGTTTAAAAAATAGCTAAAACAAATTCAGAAAGCCTCAGAGTGTTAAAATAAGCTAATATTTCCATTCTCGGGTTTTCATCATGTTTTAATACGTTTCTTCAAACACACATGACGTTACATATTCACCTGCTGAGGTCCGTTTTATTTCCAATTTGATGCAATATATATATTTTTTAATTCGTCAAACTATTTATTTCATTTTGAGTTTTCATGCGGAAATCTTGCTCTAGAAAACTTATGACGTAATATTCAATTTGTTTCAATTATTCAAACTATTTATTTAATTTAATGTTTTACGTGAAAATCTTGCAATAATAAAACAATTGTTGTGGAGAGAATTTTATTGCTTTTTTTTTAATTGTTGGCAACTGCTATAACGAAAAATATTACTTTTTTCCTGTCATTGTTGTGTAAAAGCTGATTTTATCAGAATCTTGTTAAGGCGGTATTCAAAATTTTGTACCCTCCCCATTTCCATTCCCTTGGGCCGATTTTGCCCATTTTCAATCCCCGCCGAGATATTAGCCATCTCAAAGTTGTTGGCGAGTTTGAAGACGATCCGTGCATCATTGCGACTTTTATCGTGCGGACAAAATTTAGTACATACATATATATATATATATATATATATAAACTTTTTAGGTGGGGGTGGTTTTGGGTTCCTGGGGTCCTATAATGAAAAGTTATGAAGGAATTTTTCAAAAGTCGCACCATGGTAACGACTGTAATAGGTAGTATTTCTTACGAAACCTACCTAAAAAAAAGAAAGAAAATGCGACTGTAGGGATTGGCCTCAGCTGTCCAATGCAAAAAAAATTATTTTAAAATATCAAAATGCAAACGGGATATTGGCAAAAAAACCTCCCCATAGGTTTAGCAATAGCTCGCAATTGTCTTCACCTGACGGGACAAGAGTCTTAAGTGCATAGTTAATTACATGGCTTAAATTTGTGTTTTACATATGACATTTTATTTATTTATTAATTTATTAGTGAATGATTTAATTTGATTATGGAATATAAGCTGAAAATAAATACTGAGCTATTTATATTAATTAAAATAGAAACGGATTTATTTTTCGAAATCGTCTGCACGCGATAGAGATAGATTTGAAAAAAATAAAAATCCATGGTTGAAAATTATTTTAAAAGCCATAAAAAATTGAGTAAATGGCGATACATTTTTGAAAAAAATTGCGACGCCGTTTTCAAAGGAATTTCATCTGAAAGTACATTTTTCCCCTATTCGGCGGTATAAAAATTTTAAATGCACGATGTTAAAAGAAGTTTTAAAAAATTGTAGTAAAATATTAGATGTAAATTTCCAACTGGGCGAAAAATGTCCGGACCAGGATTCGAACCCGGGACCTCCTGGCTGAAGCCGCCAGTGCTCTTCCATCTGAGCTATCCCGGACGATTCTGGGCGAACTTTTACACCCAGCTAACCTTGATGATTATAGCATCTGGTCTGAAACCCGGTTCAGCTCAACAGAATGAACCAGGTTTGAGACCAGATGCTGTAATCATCAAGGTTAGCTGGGTGAAAAAGTTCGCCCAGAATCGTCCGGGATAGCTCAGATGGCAGAGCACTGGCGGCTTCAGCCAGGAGGTCCCGGGTTCGAATCCTGGTCCGGACATTTTTCGCCCAGTTGGAAATTTACATCTAATATGATTTGTTTACCAATTAGAATAATTGTGTTAATATTAATCTATTGTAGTAAAAGTTAAAATTAATCGCCTGGCGTTGCCATCGTCAAGATGACGTCAGCATTGCGCACGGACACATTTGTCCTTTATAATTAAGGATCGCCCGAAACAGGTTTTAAAGCCCAAAGCCGAATTTCGGTAATCTTGCTATTTTAGGCCGAAAACGTCCAAAGAAATTTTTAAGTGATTAATTCTTACATGCATATACATAATTAGTAATTAATCATACGTGTACAGAAGCACATTTATAACAAACAAACAAAGATATATATATATATTATATTATATTATATATATGTTTGTGTGCATAAGTTTCAAACAAATACAATACATAACAGTGTTGAATTCAGGTACTTTTCTCCGGGAGGAATTTCTGTGGCTCCGGATGGGGGGGGGGACATTATACAGTTCTGGGGGGGGGAAATTGCACTTTTTGACCATTGAAAACACAAAATCTGAAATCTTCCGGGGGGAACATCTCATTGCTCCGGGGAGGGGGGGGCGGTAATGTCCCCCTCAGGGCACCCCCTGAAATCAACACTGATACATAAACACCCCGCTTCCCTATCAAAGTTTTAAAATGACGCTCCTGTTTAAAATTTTTATCCCCAGATCCACAAGTTAGCTCTCTGCATCTCTGACAAACATTTTTTATTTTCATATAAAATAAAATGTAATAAATTCATCCACAACGCAGAATGATTTTCAGTTATACGAATTTCATCTAATTAAAAAATGTTTTAGATACACATAGCTTGAATTATCTTTTAGAGTGATTTTTGTAAATGATCACCCGCTATACTAGAACTTTTTCAGAGACTATTCGAAACACTTCTGCTGTTTGGAACTAAAAATTTCTATTACTGTTCAGTCTGTAGCTTTTAATGAGCACGTGAAAACGAATTTTCAGTGAAACTCAGATTTTGGGCCAAAAATGAAAACGAAACCGAATTTTCGGTTGATTTCTTATTATAGATAAACGATAGCTGAAAATACTCGACGATTTTCGTGGTTTTCAAAACATTTTCTATGAAAATATAATGCTATATCAGAAGACGGCGGCGCGTAGAGTTATCTGGTGTTTCAAATTAATATTACACTCTCTTACTTAACTTAAAGGGAGTCCGGAACACAAAAATCTTAACATTTTCAAAAAAAAAAAAAAAAAAAAAAAAAAAAATATTTCATTAAAAATTTCTCTGTGTTTCCCTGCTTAAAATGACGTTGAAATCATGTTTCTATCTTAACTGGAACAGGAAATATGATTTTTTTCGTTTTGGTTTATTTTCAAAATCCAGCTTTCAAGAAATGGTTATCATGGATACGACTTCTTGTGAAAATGCGTTTTTCTTCATGATGGTTTTTTTTTTTTTTTTTTTTTACAATTTCTCGTATTTCAATTGTTATAAATCAAGAACCGTTAAAGATAAATGGTTAAACTTGGAATATCTCTTTTTCAATAATTTTGCTTTTATTTTAATTCAGCAAATTATAATTATTTTTCAAAATATGAGTTTTTTTTAAGTTGCATATTTTTTTTTTCTTTAAATATTTTTAATTTTTATTTAAATTAATATTTTTTAAAATGCTGAATCAAAATTAAAACCTATATATTTCTGTTTATTTAAATGAAGAAAAATTTAAATTGTACAAATAATATTTTGAGTTATAACGATTTTAAACACCCAACTTTTTTAATAAATTTATTTTAAATCTTTTTTAAAAAATTATGAGAAGCTTCATCATGTGATTTTGTTTAAAAACGTATGGTTAACTATCACAAAAATTTTCAAAATTTTAACTAAATAAATTAAAACGAATCCAAACTTCATTTTTTTTTTCAATGGCAATACCCAATTTTAACCAGATATTTCAAATCTTCTGTTAAAACTATGCCTAGACACCAAATTTCATTTGAATGATGAGTTTTTACATTATAAGCCTTCAAAACTGAGTGCTTCTAATGTTAAATTACATTTTCATATTTTTATTTATAACTTCTGAAATTATGATCCTAATGCCCTAATTTTTTGTGTAGCAACAATACTAATATACCCAAACATAAATACGTTGAATTTACAATTTTTATAATTTTCTGATATGAATTATGAATTACGAATTACGAAATTAATATTCTAAAAAATTATGAATTGCAACCTACAATTTTTTTGATGGATTCAGATTTATTAAGTCCTGCTTTATGGAAATCCAAAATTTCACATTTTTCTTCCGAGTAGTTTTCAAATGATGCTTAAAAAACGGCAAAATGATGGTTTAAGGGGCATCTATGATAGAAGTGAATAAATATTTTGAAATTTCTTAAGATATCCTGCAATTAACAGGCTTAATTGATTGCTTAAGGTGCCTTGATCAAGAAGGGAGCTTTCTCGGTTAACAATCGAATACCGAACTTCAATTTGGATACAGCCCTTAAAATACGCTCGTTTTAAAATAATTAATTTTTCAGAAACTTATGGTACGAATTGCATAAAAATTTGTTTTTAGACTAATTGAAGGGTGTAGAGTTCATTTATGCTGTCAGAATTGTGTACTGCTATTGAAAAAAACAAAGTTATGGTTTGTTTTAATATGTTTTTGGCCCCCTAACCAAATTTTGTTTACATCATTAAAAAGTAGACTTTATTACCAATCGTGTGGTACCAGTAATTTTCGTCTACGACAGTTTTTTGCAGAGTTAGTATGGGGTGTTAACTTTTTTTTTTTTTCCACGACTGTACATGTGTATTAAAACACGGCCGAGGGAACTAAAGCAATCCGGAATCGAAATAATTTATAGTTAACTTTTAATTAATGAAAAACCACCAATTTAACAGCAATTTCCTATCAAATTTAATCATTTTTCGTTATAGCACCTGCTAACAACTAAAAATTCAGAATAAAATCCTTTTTTTTAGAAGCACTAAATTTTGAATATTTATAATTCGAAAACGTATCATTCAAATGACTTGAAATTTGGTGTGTAGGCATAGTTTGAACCAAAGATTTGAAATATTTCGTTAAAATTGGGTATTGCCATTGAAAAAAAGGAAGTTTGGGTTCGTTTTAATATGTAGATGGCCCCCTAAGCAAATTTTATATACATCATTTAAAAGTAGACTTTATTTCCAATCGTTTGGTACCTGTAACTTTCTTCTACGATAATTTGTTGAGGGGTTAGTAGGGGGTGCTTACTTTTTTTCCCCACGACTGTACATGTACATGGGTGTGTTTCCGTTGGCAGTGCAACATTTTAAAGTTTTTAAAACATCATTATAACTATTCAATTAATTTTAAAGCATTTTTCGTTAACTGGAAGAATTTGACGCATCACTAAATATTCTTTATGGTTACAACTGCATAGAAGTTAGAAAAACAATGGAGTTAATTGTGCACTAAATCACGCTCGCCAAAATATTGCAACTAGGTGTAAAATTGCAACGACGAAATATTTTAAATACTAAAAAATATTAAATACAGTCGAACCTCGATTTAACGAATTGGTTGGGACCCACATATCCGTTCGTTAAATCGAAGCAATTCGTTAAATCGAATATCAATTTTTGTAAAGAGTATGGTATAAAAATATCAATGCAAAATACCCTTAGATATACAGATATGAAAAAAAAGAATGATTATTGTTTACTACGAGCTTAAAAATTATAAGTTATACGTTAGGAGATCAACTTTAAAATTATCTAAATTTTTTAATGTTACTTGCTTTTCAAACTTAATACATAATCCATACATTTCTAGTTGGAAAGGGGGAAAGACTGTCTTTTGAATACACCAGAAATTAGAAAACAATTTGTAACACTTGGATTAGGGTGTGAAAGATTCAAAACTTTATGTGCGAAAAATTCAAAGTTTTAGTTTTATGTGCGAATGCCAAATTTTTCAGCGACTGTTGTTCGTTAAATCAAAGCTAAAAATTCGTTAAATCAGAGCATTTTAGCACCCTTTTTGTCGGGACAGAAAAAATATTCGTTAAATCGGAGAATTCGTTAAATAAAAGTACGTTAAATCGAGGTTCGACTGTATAAATAAAAAATAAGGAGTGTAATATATATATTTTAATACTCTTTGATTTATAAATAACTGCTAATATTAGTGTGTTGAATTTGATCTGATCTTAATCTGAACGAACACGAATATTTATAATTAAAAAATTTATTACAGTTCATCAGACATACAAGTAAAAAAGTACATAAATACATATACAATTAAAAATGCAAGCATTTCGGGCTAACTTTTAGCCCTCATCAGTGCAATAACATTCAAATGACCAGAAAAGTATATATCATGTTTACAGTTAATAATTACTAACAGTAAAAATTAAAGAAAGTATAAAAAACCATATCCAAGCAATGCTGTGTATTCAGGTGAAACGGCACAGGATTTATTAATCGGGGAAATTTGTTTACGGGGGAACACTTCTTCCAGAAAACTCTACTTTTAACTTTATTGTAATATTGGAAAAAAAATCTGTAATTCTACAGATGTAAAGTTACAGAATTCTGTATGTTTATTAAAATTTTATCTGTACACCGTACAAAAAAAAAAAAGTAAATCTACGAAACTAGTTTTTGTAAAGCTACAGATTTCTGTAGCTTTACAAAAGAATCTACTAAAATTACAGTAATCTTACTAAAATTTTATCTGTAACCCGGGTTGCAGTTTACATAAAAAGTTCCTAAGGAATCAAGGTTCCCTTGAAAATTTTTAGTACCTTTACAAAAGTTAGCAACTTTACAGATTTTTTTTACAGTGTGTAACATTTTAAAAGTAATAATATTTTCGTTCGGTAATTAAACTGCGTTTTTTTTTAAAGTTACAATACTTGGCTATGGAATTAAAAGACGTAATATTAGATCAATCGCGAGGTCAATGAGATTCAAGAATCGAATCATAACAATCCCGCAATCCATTATTAGAACTATAACTTCGTCTCTGGAGGGAGGGGAGGGGGGCGATAACAGCAATAAATTTAGGATTAATCGTGGCACTGTAACAATGTTTAGATTTATTTAAAATAATAGTAACTTTAAAATATCCAGAGAATATTTCTGGTAACGATTTACAAATTTGATCTTGTTTTAATTATCTATTATTTTCAGTTGAACGCAAGCCGGGCTCAGAATTCACATTTGGCAATCATTCCACGAGCCTTATAAAAACCCATTGTTTTCTCTACAATCAGAAGCTCTTATTTTGCGCATCACACAGCGGGTGAAATCAAAGATAACCATCTTGTCAAAGTTGGCTAATCGCGACATGCCTACTGTGTTAATCTCGAACCGGAATCAATTGGTCTCTCGTAGATTATAAATTTGGTATCTTTGTTATCATGCCCGTCGGTGGCTTTTGATTAGTAGAGCCGCAATTAATTGTTATAAATGAGCTCTTTGTGACTATTTTATAAGCGCCTTGAGGTTCTTTAAATCCGAATGGGTGAAAACTCAAAAGACTTGCCGCGCCTTCGTAGGCACGAACGCGTAGGAAGTTGGGCAGAAGGTGCGGAGCTGAGTTGTCTGGCATAGATGTAAATGTTCTTGAAATAGGAACGAAATTTAAATTAGCCTTTAAGTTATGATGTTATTGGTTGACATTAAATGTTATGCGGGAAAACGCAGAAAAGCTTTACCTGTCAGACAGAATTATACAGATTTGCATTTGTACAAATGTATACAGATTTGTATCTTTTGCTAGCCATTGTTTTACATAATTATTTTTCCTTCTTCTTTAGAACCAAAATTTTTGAATTATGTAGACTAGAAAATAGTAAATTGAAATTTTCAAAATGTATTTTAGCTCAGGCTAAAATTCCTTTTCTAGGTTATGAAATTCAAAATGGAACCCTGGTGCTAATATTGAAGTTATAAAAAAAATTAAAACCTTCTTCAAATGTAAAAGCGATATAAAAATTCGTAGGTTCAATAAATGTTTCAGATAACATCATCAATAAGTATACTGAACTTAAACGCCTTTCAATAGATTGATAAGAAAAACACCCTTTGTGAATAGAATTCAGATTGTCAAAATTTTTTCAAAACATTTTTATTGAAAATCTAATTCTTAAAATATATGACCCTAAATTATCTCTTCATTATGTTTATTGATGCTTAAAAGATTGCCGTAGGTGCCGAGTTAAAACAATCTGATGAAAACAATTTTTTTGCGACTGATTGCTTATTATTCTAGAGCTTTAAGAAGTTATCTTTCTATTTTTTAAAAAACTGCCTGCCGGCTCGACCTACAGGCGCAGATACAATTGAAGACTGACGAAGTTATGAATATTTTTTCTCCTAAAACCTATTTTTTTCTACCCCCTTGAGCCCATTTTTAATTTTATCGAAAATCTGTGATACATAATTTTTTGGTCCTTTTTTTTTTTTTTTTTTTTTTTTTTTGAAGTAATAATAACTTTAAACATAAACTCCTCTCTATTTTCACCCCCTTGGTTCAATTTTGCCCATTTATGAACTTGACCGAGATTTTCTGCCCGTTGATTTTATGTATCAGTTAGGAAGAGATTTGTGCAGAATTATGAAAGTTATCGTGTCCATAAAAAAGTGATCAAAAAAAGGAAAAAAAAAAGAAAAAAGAGAGAAAGGGAAAAAAAAATGGAAAGGCACATTGTAATAATTAGTTTCTATGTTTATGTTATGTGTGATGAATAATCAATCCTTAATAATGCATAAAATCATTTTAAATTATTATATTAATTTATTTCTATAATTTATAAATAGTGGACTCTAATACTGTATATGATATATGTATATATAAACACATAAAAATGTTATATTTAGTTGTATCCCCCCCCCCCACACACACACACCCCCAATAGGAAAAAAGGAAAGAAAGAATTAAAAAATTAAAAATTAAATTTTATAAAGGGACGGGTAGTGTAGAATTTTTATATTATTTATTTATTTTTCTAATATTATTATTTATTTACTTAATTTCTTCTGAATTGTAATTTAAAAATAGTTATGAAAATATTACATTATAGATGCTGATTATTTCTTATCGATATTCTAATTAACTGATTTAGAATTATATGTATTGTGCTGTTTGGTTTTTAAAAATTAAGAAAAAAACAGGATTTTTGTTTTGCAAACTTGTAAAATGTATTTAATTCTCTATGTATTTAATTTCAATAATCTAAGACAGGTGGCAGCACTAAAGTATTTTTACTTACTATTAATTTAAACTAGTATCTTGAAGCGTCATCAGTAGATGGCAGTACTATAAAATTATACACATACCTTTTTATTAATATCTTATAATGCAAGCTTATACAATTATCGTCATTCCTACCTCTCAATTTAATAACTGTATTTCTTCAGTCCGATTTTGTCATGGATTTCCTCTTGAATCCTATAATTAGCATATAAAATAATTTATTATGTTTAGATTAATTACGATAATACTTTATAATTATTATATTTATATTATTAATATTATTATTCCCTTGGTGTGATGATTTTGCACTGTCAGAATTCGTTTTTAACCTATTAATATAGCACGTGTAGAGGTATTTGCTGTGATTGTGGGGATGCATGATTTTGATTCAAATACGATATTTTAAAAATTGTCTGTTTCTATTATTGAGTAAGTATTTAACTCATATATTTCATTTTTATTTCTATTGTGCATGGCATTGTTCAGTCCGGGTTTTACATATTGATTAATTATGTATTTCTTTCTTTTTTTTTTTTTTTTTTTTTTTTGTAGTGGTTAATCGGGCAATGGTGGAAATGTGTATTTAAGCGGTAGCTTATTATTTCTACCTCAGAAATTAACGGTTTTTACTAATGATTTCGTAATATTGCTCTTAAAAACGAGTTACGAATCATTAGTTCCAATTTTATTTATAATTGTTCTCTCATTTTAAGTTCATTTTGTAGTTTTTCTTTTTGAATTAATGAATTTATAATTTTGAAATCATACATTTTGTGCAAAGGATTTGCTGATGCTGACAGTGATTCATTATTTCTGATCTTTTTTCATTGGTTAAATTGTTTTAGTTACCTAGTTTAGTTATCTTGGTTTACCTTTCCTAGATATATATCTTTATTTATTTGTTCTTTTTATGCATTCGCCTTCCTGTTAATATTTTCCTTTCGCCAATTTTGAATGTTTTAATTTTTTAATACTTCATATATTGGTGGTTGGGATCTTGGTTATAAAATTCATTAAGGATTAGTTAAATTAATAATAGTTTATCCAGATTTAATATGTATAATGTCTGTGTCATGTATTGATACTCAATTTATTAATTTTTATTTAAAAAAAAAGATGATGAATTGTAATATTATGTAATCTATACTAATAATATTATAAAGAGGTAAAAATTGTTTATTTGTAGGAGGTAAGCTCTGGAACTACCGAGCCGATTCCAAAAGTAATGGTATCAAAATGATGGTGTTAGTCCAACTTAGAACATAGGCTAAATCTTATGTCCGTGCCACTGGCCAAAAGGGGGTGCAGGAGAAAAAAGCGTTCTAAAAATACGATTTTTGTGTTGCTGAAGGGCCTAGAAACTTGAAATTTGGAACAGTAGTTACTTATAAGATACTAATGATGTCTAAGGACATTTCTTAAAAAAATCGAAATTAAAAAGGGGTGAAAATGCACGAAAAGCGTTCTGAAAAACGTTCTAAATGGCGATTTTTACGCAGTCTCAAGAAGTGCCAAACCGATTTAAAAAATAATGGTGTCAAAATGACGGTGACAACCCTTGCTCCAATATGGGCTACATTTTATGTCGGTGCCAATACCCCTAAAGGGGTGCAGGAGCAAAAAAAATGTTCGAAATTGCGATTTTTGTGTTACTGAAGGGTCTAGATACATGGAATTTCGAATGGTAGTTACTTATAAGATGTAAATAATCTGTAAGAACATTTCTTAAAAAATTCGAAATTTAAAAGGGGTGAAAATGTGCGAAAAGAGTTCTAAAAAACGTTCTAAACGGCGATTTCTACACTGTAAAAAAAAATCTGTAAAGTTACTAAAGTTTTTCAAGGAAACTGGGATTCCTAAAACTTTTTATGTAACGGCAAAAACAAAAAATTCCTGTAACAGACGCACTTTTGCGCCGAAAATCAAAAAATCTGTAAGGTTACTAGAAATTTTTTAGGAAACTGGGATGCCTAGAACTTTTCATGTAACTGCAACCCAGGTTACAGATAAAATTTTAGTAAGATTACTGTAATTTTAGCAGATTCATTTGTACAGTTACAGATTTCTGTAGCTTTACAAAAACTAGTTTTGTAGATTTGCAGATTTTTTTGTACAGTTACAGATGAAAGTTTAGTAAGCATGTAACTTTACATCTGTAGAACTACAGATTTTTTTTTACAGTGTACGCAATCTTAGAAAGTACCCAACCTATTTCAAAAGTATTGGTTGGAAATTGATGATGCCAGCCCTTGCTCCAATATAGGATCTGTTTCATGTCGGTGTCATTACCACTTAGGGATTTCAGAAGCAAAAAAACGTTCTAAATGGGTACACGACATTTCGGTCCCGCCATTTCGGTCCCGCCGTTTCGGTCCCGAGACATTTCGGTCCCGAGACATTTCGGTCCCTGGCCATTTCGGTCCTGAGACATTTCGGTCTCTAGCCATTTCGGTCCCTGGCCATTTCGGTCCGGAGACATTTCGGTCCCGAGACATTTCGGTCCCGAGACATTTCGGTCCCTGGCCATTTCGGTCCCGAGACATTTCGGTCCCTGGCGATTTCGGTCCCCAGCCATTTCGTTCCCTGGCCATTTCGGTCCTTAGCCATTTCAGTCCCTTGTCATTTCGGTGCCCACCACCTTATAACTCGTATTCTAATTGTCGTGGGCCGCCAAACGCTGTAATTTAAACATTATTTGGGACCTTTTAAAATTTTTTCAACACCCCCACCCCCAAATTAAAAAAAAAGCTGAATATAACAGTCCGATAAATTTAAACTTTTATAACTCGTGATAATGAAATCACAGCGAGCTGAAAATTTGTTTGATTGAACAATGTGATATAATTTTACAGGGGACATTGTCTTTTTATTATTATTATTATTTAACAAAATGGATTTTTTAAGCTGTATTATTTGTTATTAATATTAGGTATTTTATATATACTATAAGCTGCCATAGATGATTTTTTGGTTGTTTTCATACGTTTTTTAGAACCTTTAAATTATCATCATTAATTAAATAATTTAAAAAACTGTTCTTATTTTTTCTCCTTCTTACAATTAGATTAATAATAAATGTCTTCAATAATTCAATTGGACACTTATAAGCTATTGTAGGTAAATATTTCCTCAAATCATTCTTCTACATCCTCTCCTTTAATAATTCAGAAATGAGATATATTTATTGAAGCAAAAATATTTAATTTTTCTTATTACTTTTATAATACAAAGTTATAATTTTGTTTTCATAAGTTACTTTACCATTATAAACATTGGGAAAACAATAGTGAATTTGTAATTAGGTGTGCCAGGAAAAATATTTTGTTGTCAGAAAACTCCACCCACCGCTTCATTTTTTTAAAAAATAATTATTGGTTGCATTTTTAACAGTCTTCTCACCCATTGCAGACGATTTTTGTGAACTAATTTTATTCAAACTGGGCCCATTTCTTTGTAATAAGATGATTATTTTTTATTTTATGTAGTAGTGTAAGTAATATTTTAATTAATTTTATTTCCAATTTTTAACTGACAAAACTAAGGTTTTTAGGTGCGTTCGTAATTATATAAATACGTAGCACCTATAGTCGTCGTTCAGTTCGTCCGTCTGCCCGTCTGTCTCCGCATATAACAGAGCAAAAACAACCCAACCGAATGGTCTGAAATTTTAAATATATGATTGTTGCATAATTTTGTCGAGCCATTTCAAATTTTATGGATATCAGATGCATAGTTTAATTACAGGGACTGTCAAAAGTTTTTCTTTACATTACGGCCAATGGGAAAAAATTATTGCAAGTGCATTTTAATGATGTTACAGCCTTCCGAGTGGTCTGAAATTTTAAATATATAATTGTTGCAAAATTTTATCGAGCCATTTGAAATTTTATGAAAATCGGTGTATAGTTTAATTACAGAGACAGTCAAAAGTTTTGCGTTACATTACGGGGAATGGGAAAAAATTATTGCAAGTGCATTTTAATGATGTCACAGGCTATGCACTCATGAAGTGCAAAAAAAATATATACATTCAGTACAATATGAGGTGCAAAAAATAATTATAAAACTAGTTATAGTACGAACGCACCTCATTTGCCACGTTTGACGAGCAATTTCCAACTTGTTTGTATTTATCGTTTATTTATTGATTTTTAATATTACCCTTTTCCTCCCACTTTCCCAGAAAAAAAATTAATAATTTTTTATTTTAGTTTTATTATTAATTATATTAATAGTTTTAAATTTCGGTGACTTTAAATATAAAATAAATAAACATGTAAAAGATAAATTTCAGTTTATAACTACTATATGATAAATTGAATATAAAATGTATTATGTATTGAGTTTATTTTAAAGTAAAAAAATGTAATGTATATTAATAATGTTATTAATTTAATAAATTATGGATACATTAAATAAAAAATATATTTAATAAAATATTAATTTAATTTTTATACTAAAATTCCTAACTTTTTTGAGAATTAATTAATAGCAATTATTAGTAGCAATTATTAATAGCACTTAAAATTTTTATTCAAAAGTTTTAATTTATAATTTCCAAAAAATAATATAGGAATTTTTTGAAAAATCAGTCAAAAACATAAAGTCTAAGTAATAATTAATTAATTAATTAAACATAATAATAATAATAATAATAATAATAATAATAATAATAATAATAATAATGCAACATTGTGCAAATACGTAAAAATACCTTTTAACAGTGTTAGGTGATATTATGCAGATTTTAATTTTTTAAGTACAGTTATAATTTACAATTCGCAAAAAGTAAGAAATTATTAATTAATTATAATTAAAGAGCAAAAATAATATTATAAGCTAACTAATAAATGAATAAACGACATGTTTATCTTCAGAACCCTTATCACTTTTATACATCCTAATGAAGTTAATAACGTTATAATAACCGAAAATTAAAAAAAATATACATTTGCATTTACCCTATAAAAACTATTATATAGTTCATGTAATAGTTTTTAAACAAGCAATTGATAAATTAGTTATCTAAACAATTAATAATTAAAATAATTTTGAATTGATAAATACGTTTAATAAAAACAATTCAATTTTTGATTTTTTTTTTTTTTACTTAACAATATAACTATGAGTGTTTTCAACTTGTCGTGCAAGTTAAATTCATGCTGTATCAAATTTATTGCAAACTAACGGCAAACAAGTAATCAAAAATACTGCAAACTTACTGCAAAGTAGTAATCTTTCCATATCACACTATAAGTTTAACCCCTTCGAAGGGGTCAATAGACCTGATCAGGTCTATTGATGTGAAAGCGCCGTCAGAAGGCGCATGCATAGGTTTTATCACCATAAACAAGTTTAGGTAATATTTGTACTTTTCATTTCGAACATTTTTTCGTATTTAATAAGTATAGCGTTTAGAAAAAACGGTGCCTACCGAATAAAATTTCTGCAATTTCTGCATATGTGCTGATTCTCATTGTTGTTGAGTCTCTCAACAGAGAGATTTTTTGCTTTCGTGAATTAAAGACAGTCTTGCCATCAGTTTCACAACAAACTACTCATGCAAGTGGGTGATGGTATACCTTGCGGGAGATTTGCTGCGAATTTCTCAATTCAAATTTGTCACGGCAAGATAATATCAGAAAAAATCAAACTTTCTGCTAATGTTCATGCTATCTGGGTTACCTCAAAAATTTCCATGGGGAGCGCGGCGGATCGCATGAACGGCTCATGCGATTGACACTTATGTGAAATCATTATCCAATATCTATTACAGCACAAATTCTTAATTCAATGGCAAGAAATTAAACATGAAAATTGCTGTTTTACACTTAACCACTTGGCCCTAACTTTATTGTAGGCAAATGTTATGTAATATGAAACTTGATTTAACCCATTCGCTGCCAAAACTAAGAATTTTCAAATTTTTTGTTGAAGATCGTTTGCCAGCACATATTCAGAAAGATAAATTTCGCTTTACTAATACAGCGAAATTTCTGCCAATAAATGAGGCATTTTTTTTTAAATTCTAAAATAGTGGTAACAAAGTAATCAATAAATTAAAGCCACGAGTATACTCGTGAATGACAGCGAATGGGTTAATTAAATTTAACTCTTCAGTATGCGCTCAGATTTTTACATCATAAGTTAATCTTTTTCACTGGTAAATATTAATGTAACTTGAATGTATTATTAGTTGCAGTTATAGAGATTGGCCTTATATTTTTTATCCATGCTTTTTTTTAAATTAAGAAATTAAATAAGGATATACCTAAATTTTTAAAGTTACTCGAAATACTTCTATCATATATACACAGTCAAGACAAGATTCCAACGACTGGTAAAAAGCTCCATTTTAGACAGGCTTCCATGTAAAGAAGTGTAATTAATTATACTTCTAAGATACACTACCTCAATAAGATCTATTGTTCGTTTCGCAGGGATTCTGAAACTCTTCCGTTTGAGACAGGATTCCGTTATAGAAAGATTCCGTTTTCACAGGTTTCACTATGCTTCACTAAAGAAGGGTGAAAATCCCCTTTTCAGACAGGTTTTCAGCAAATTTAATTGTATCGCAATTCATATTAAGACCATGTAACGCTTACGTTAAAGACAGGATTCTGTTATAGACAATTACTATTTTGACAAGTTTTATTCTATTCATATGATATAAATAAGTATATTTATATAAATACACAAAACTTTTAAAAATGGAACCTGCCTATAACGGAGTTCTGTCTTAAACATAAATGTTCCATAGTGCTACGGAAAAGAATATTATACAAATACACCAAATAATACGGAAACTTGTGTAAAACGGAATTTTTCACCAATATTTACAATTTCATCTTGACAGGTTTTACTATATATATAACATGAAGGGAAAATGCTGGACCCCCCAACCCCTGAAACGAAATCCTGGCTACGCCACTGCATGTCGTCTTGGTTTTTTTAAGCCATTAAAGATGAAAAATGCCGTGTGGCCACAAAAAAGCGCCGGCTGACTAGAACAAAGAGAGTGCGAGTAGAATAATTCTTCTATCTGGATCTTTATTTAGCAAATATATTATCAAATGGGGGAAGCCAGGACATCTACACTTGACATATATATATACATGTATAATATTCTTTTGAATGAATAACATATAGATATCAAGAAAAGCCAAATATGTTTTCTAAATTTCCAAATTTCTTCATTGGGATATATTTATAAAATTTCTTAATTTAAAATGAAATTTTACGTAAAAGTGATTCACTATACATTATTATTTTGAGATTTTATGTCATTTTTTTTTTGTATTTTCCTTTTTATTTTTTATTTGTCATATTAAAACATGTAGGCTGCTTTAATTCTAAGTATATAAGTCAAATAAATAACAAAGAAATATTTGAAATACAGAATTAATTTTAAATACGAAAAGAATATTTTATGACAATAGAAATTTTAAAATTTTGATTTATGTTTATTGTGCTCGTAGTTTTTGAATGTAATAAGCATATAAAAGTCTTAAATATATTAAAAAGGATTTGTAATTGTTGCAAACCACTTCACCGTCGACAGTTATGGGGAAAAAGAGCTTTTATCCCCGAGTTATCTCGGGGCAAACGGTGAAGTGGTTCAAAATTAAAAATATTTTTAAACTTGTCATTCGACACCGGTAGAAATAGCGGTAATATTATTGTTACATGTAAAAAGATTAATGCAAACTTTTAAATAGTTTTTCAAAAAATAGTAAATTAAAATAACTATTAAAATAAAATAGAAAGTTCTAGTCTGTTCCGGTGCAGAATTTAAAAAATAATGTGTCTTTATCACAATTCCATGTTAAGAACCCCCTTTTTAAAAAATATGTAAAATGCAATACATTTAAAATTGATGCGCCGCTAAATAATAGGATAAAATAAAGATTTGTAAAAATATTTGCAGATTTTTTCATTATTAATCACATAGTGTGCAAATTATATACAATTGAATATGTACATTTTGGCATGGGCATTTGCATATGAAAATTAAAGCTCGACTTATAAATATTTTTAAATTGTCTGGACTTTATATTTATGATAGACTAAAATATGAGGAGCTTCTATAAAGAATCCACAGAACTCTCCCTTCCCCCACTCCTGAAAACGATTACTTCTACCATATAAAATTTGCATGGGGTGCTACAATTTGATTGCGAGTTATAAGTGTTTGCGGTTTTCGGGCTCTTATATTCGGTTATACTAAAATTTCAAGGGTTCAGTTAAAAAATCTTATAATGTACCTCCTTTTTTAAAGATTACGTTTACCGTACAAAATATGAGTGTGATTACGATAAGTACAGAGAGAGTTATAAATGTTTTAATTTATCAGGACCTTATACTTAAGATACACTAAAATATATAAAAAGTCAACAGAGCCCCCCCCCCCCCTGCCTTATAAAACGATTATGATTATCATAGGAAATTTGTGTGGGCTGCGACAATTTTGATCTGTGTTATAAGTGTTTGCGTTTTCGAGTCCTTATATTCGAGTTATACTAAAATTTAGGGAGTTCAGTTAAAAAATTTGATAATGTCCCTCCTTTTATAAAGATTACGTTTACCATACAAAATATGAGTGTTTTGCGATAATTATAGATCGAGTTATAAATGTCTTAATTTATCAGACCCTTATACTTATGATACACTAAAATATAGAAAATGTCAATCCCCCCACCACCTTGTTTTTTAAAATGATTACCATACGAAATTTGTGTGTGTTTACTAAAATTTTAAGGCCTTTATTTAAAAAACTCTACAATGTCCCCTATAAAATTGTCACCTATTTCAAGTGCACAAAATTTCAGCTTGCTGGAGAAGGGACCGAAATATCTCGGGACCGAAATGTCTTGGGACTGAAATGTCTCGGGACCGAAATGTCTTGGGACCGAATTGTCTCGGGACCGAAATATCTCGGGACCGAAATGTCTCGGGACCGAAATGTCTTGGGACTGAATTGTCTCGGGACCGAAATGTCTCAGGACCGAATTGTCTCGGGACCGAAATGTCTTGGGACCGAAATGTCTCGGGACCGAAATGTCTCGGGACCGAAATGTCTCGGGACCGAAATGTCTTGGGACCGAAACGGCGGGACCGAAATGGCGGGACCGAAGTGTCGGGACCGAAACGTCCTGCTTCCTTCTAAATTGTGATTTTTGTGTTACTGAAGGGCTTAGAATCCTGATATTTGGCAGAGTAGTTATTTATAAGATACAAATGATCTCTAAGAACATTTCCTAAAAAATCGAAATTTAAAAGGGGTGAAAATGAGCGAAAAGCGTTCTAAAAAACTTTCTAAATTGCGATTTCTACGCAATCTCAGGAAGTACCAAACCGATTTAAAAAATAATTTTGTGAAAACGATGGTGACAGCCCTCGCTCCAACATAGGCTGTATTTCATGTCGGCGCGACACTACCCCAAAGGGGCTGAAGGAGCAAAAAACGATCTAAATTGCGTTTTTTGTAATACTGCAGGGGCTAGCAACTTGAAACTAGGCATGGTAGTTACTGATAAGATATAAATGATCTCGAAGAACATTTCCTAAATAATTTGAAATTTAAAAGGGGTGAAAATTGACGAAAAATGTTCTAAATTGCGATTTCTACGCAATCTCAGAATGTACCCAACCGATTTCAAAAGTAATGGTTGGAAATTGATGATGACAGACCTTGTTCCAATATGGGATCTATTTCATGTCGGCGTCACTACCACAATGCGGTTGCATTTTTAAAAAAACGTTCTAAATTCTGATTTTTGTGATATTGAAGGGGCTAGCAACTTGAAATTTGGCATGGTAATTACTTATGAGATGTAATTACTCTTTGAGAAGAGTTCCTTAAAAATTTGAAATTTAAAAGGGGTGAAAATGAACGAAAAACGTTCTAAACAGCGATTTCTACGCAATCCCAGGAAATATAAACCGATTTCAGAAGTAATGGTTTCAAACTGATGATGACAGTCCCCGCTTCAACATAGCCTGTATTTTGCGTTGTTGTCACTACGACCTGGGGGTTACAGGAGCAAAAAATGCACTAAATTGCGTTTTTTTTTTTTTTTTTTTTTTTTGTGTTACCGAGGGGGGGTCTAACATTTTAAATGTGGAATAGTAATTACTTCAAAGATGCAAATGCTTTCTAAGAATTGTCGAAAGAGAATTCCAAATTTAAAAGGATGAAGTGAGCGAAAAGCGTTCTAAATTACGATTTTTACGCAATCGTATGAAATACAAGACCGATTTAAAACATAATGGTTGCAAATTGATGGCGATAGAACCTGCTCAAACATAAGCTATATTTTATGTCGAGGGTTGCAGGAAGAAAAAAACTTTCTAAATTGCGATTTCTGTGGTACTGAAGAGGCTGGAAACTTTAAATATAGCACGGTAGTTACTTATAAAATATAAATGTCCTCTAAGAACAGTCGAAAATAAATTCGAAATTAGAAAGGGGTTAAGCGAAGGGAAGGAGCGAAAAGCATTGTAAAGGAGTCCTAAATTACGATTTCTACGGAATCTCAGGAAATAATAAACCGATTACAGAAGTAATTGGTTGCGAATGAAGAGTGATAGTCCCTGATCCTATGCGGGCTATATTTTATGCCGGTGTCACTACGACCTGGTTGGCATGAACAACAAGAAAGCCTTTAAAAACATCTAAATTCCGTTTTCTATAGAATATTATGAAATACCAACCGATTTCAAAGTTGATGTTGGCAAATTAATGGTGACAGTCTCTGTTTCAACATTTTTCGAGACATTCAACTCTGTTTCGGCATTTTATGTTGGTGCTACTAACACCAGAGAGGTGGTAGACTGTCAGACAAGAAGCTTGGAATATGACATGATGGTTAATTTTAAGATGTAAATGTGTTAAGATGGCTTTTAGAAAATTCAAAACTTCAAATGAATACTGAAATGAGCGTTTGAAATGAGCATAAAAGTCTCAAAATACTTTCTAAATTATCATTTAATTGGAATTGGTTTTAGTTCTTCTTATTAATTAAAATCGCATTTCTGTCTATTGCACTTTTATAATGAAGTTTAGTCAAACTGTGGCTTAATTTGTAATTTTTGAATTATTTAAAAAAGTGTTCTCCTAATAAAAAATAGTCATGCAAATATCACTTGGTATATTTCAACTATTACGCGAGCAAAGCCGCGGGGTTTGCTAGTGGTTATATATATAAAGTTGTTAACTGGGGAGTGGTTTTGGGCTCTAGGGGTCAGGGTCAGCGTAGATCTGCAAAAATTTTTCGGAAATTCCAACATAGGGGAGAATATAATAGGTAGTATTTCTTATGAAATCTACCTAAAAAGTAACTAACGCTGTCACCGCTGTCGTAAATTCTTTTTTCCTAATCGGAGGTCTTTCTTCGCTAATATTGAGAAAACTACTACATACAAAAATATGAAAAGGGGTAGTATTATAGAGAAATGTTTGGTAAACACGCTGAAGCAGACAGTTTTTAAATCCAAGAATTATTTTCAGAGCTATTTAACCTTGAAACCGGTCAAAATAGTTCCGTTAAAAAAGTTTTATAGGGAAAAGTACTATGCACAGGAATTCAATCATTTTTCTAGACATATGCTTCACAAGCTTGCGGTTGCACTTATTTTTTTAATTTCACAAATTTTTTGAATTTGTTATTCAAATTTTCATTATTTCAATGGAATTTTTTTTTAATATTTAGAAAAGGTAATTCGTTTAAATTGTTTCCTAATCGTAAACCAGAGCACAGAATAATATCTTCTTTCAATTAAAAAATGAATTTACACGTAACAATTAAAAACAGAAAGAAAACTTTAAAATAAATTTAAATGATCACGTGTTAAAAGCAGAAAATTGGGAAAATCACGTCATAAAAAAAATGTATTTACACACGAATAGTAAAAAAGAAAGAAAACCTTAAAATATTACACGCGAAACGCATTTAATGCTAAAAATTACATCATATATTAAAACGAAACATTTAAAATGATTTTATTACGGACAATATTCATCTGACGCCACAATGGGAATCACATGGCGTAAAAGTAGCGCGGATAGTAAGTGAGTTTATATATTTCATCACTTGATACAGAATAAATACAAACGAATGTATGCGTAAAATACTTTAAATTTATTTTCTACGAAATGCTATTCGATGTATATTATTAAAATTTTCGTATATATACTTATTAATTAAAGTAAACAATTTTCATTTTAAAAATAACCTGAATATGCCCGTGATGCTGCATTAAAATAGAGGAAAGAATTCGTGCATAAGCTATACCTGTTTCTGGAAATATCTAAAACTCGACATAAACATAAAATATGAGCATAAATTTTCAAAACACGGAGCTTTTCAATGCCGCGGTTCTGAATGTTAGTCCCAAGCAGGTCAATTTTTGTAACCTCAAACCGAAAGGAAGAATATTGTCCCTAGCATCGATACAAAAGTCGGAGAGGCAGCGACATTTTTAACTTAAGGCTGTTCGTAACTGCTCCGCTGAACAAGCGCAAAACGTTCTGACACATTTACAAATTTATTTTTTAACGAAAAGATATAAAATTGGAAAGCCCGGCCATGGAAGCAATTAGGAATTGAACTGTTTTTTCCATTTTTTGATCAATCCATTACCCATTGTGTTATAAGCGATATCGATCACGTAACAAACTAGTTTTTCGCCCGCTCTTGAGTGATTTTTCTACTTTCGCCCGGAAATTTGGCTCAAAAGGTCCACTTTAGCATTATTTCCTGAAAGATCTATTGCGTTTGCAAAAAAATGGAAAAAACAGCTCGATGACATAGTTTCTGAACAACAACACCAACTAGTTTCATGCATTTTCAAACAAAAATAAATTAAAATTTATGTCAGGAAGTTGCCCTTTTGGATTTGATAACAGCCTTAACCATTTTAGACAAGCTAATTTCAAAGTGCATAATTGGTATTACTTATCAATCCAAAATATAGCCCTGAGCTGTCGCGGGATAATATCATGGGATCTGTTGTAAGCGGGTTATTCTTTTAAAACAGGGCACATTATCATTTTTTTAGAGGTTGCAAAGTCTGGACGGGGTCTAGGCGAGCATAAATCGCAGTGGGGTAGAATCTCCTAGATAGCGAAATTGATTTATTACTGAATAGGAATGTTATTGTGGATATCTAATAATAAAATATATAATAAACTTCTACCATTATTTCCATTCATTAAAATTTACTATTCATATGCATCCGTAATTTGGTTAAAGAAAAATCTTAGAAGGATTATTCAGATAGTCTTTAAAAATTTTGGTTATATGTGTGAATATGAGAAACAATTTGAAACGTGTTCAATAAATGTCGAAAAAGACATGTTATCTATAAATCCTATAGTCCAAGACAAGTTCTGATGCACCTGAGGTTCAGATTTTTAATTTTTTGATAGGTAGTCGAAATATTAATTTAAAAATCATAAAAAAACTATCTCTTTTTGCAAATCGGCTAAAGAAGATATATTCTTAAATTTAGTATACTTTTACGTTTTAAACGCCGCAATCAGTTCGAAAAAATATTTTGTTAACCCTTTTGAAAAAAATTTCAAAGAAGGTCGTTTTCACGGTTTACTTTTTCTTCCCGTCGGAGATGTTCCCCTCCCAAAAATACCCGTCTTCTTTTCGACGGTGCGTTTCGTTGGTTTTGGACAAACTTTAACCCTTTCAAAGAAATTCGCGACTGTAAGTCATATTTCGCCCCTCCGGAAGGCTATCTTTTATCTATGCTAAAAGTAACTAAACGTCGATGTTTCGACCGAGATCAACTACAAAAATTTCGAAACGTTCGGACGAGAAAAAAAATAAAAAATAGATAAAAGCCGAGAAATTTTCGATGAAAACACTAAAACGCGGGCTATTTCGAAGCGGCTTTGTCTCACGTTTTCACTACTAAATATGATATTTTTTCACAAAATTTTCAGTATATTTGAATCAGTATATAATCATCAATTTCAGTATATTTGAAACAATGTAACATAATTAAAATACGCTACAAGCAGTTTAGCTCTATTGACCATTATGTAGGAATTCTTTTGTGAGGCTCTGTAAATAAATAATAAATGCTTTGCACCCCATATTCTGCAGAATGGATATGTTAGTGCACTTCATAAATGTGTATTAATTTCATGATGTTTGAAATGGTGCATCATGATTAAAATGCACTTGGAATGATTTTTTCCCATTGACCGTAATGTAATGAAATACTTTTGGATGTCCCTATAAATGAACTATAAATGCTACGGTCTTTTTAGGTAGATTTCGTATGAAATACTACCTATAGGCGTCGTTCCTATGTTGGAATTTCTGAAAAATTTTTTGCAGATCTACACCAATCATGACCCCTAGAGCCCAAAACCACCCTCAGTAAAAAACTTTATATATCTATCTATCTATCTATGTATGTATCTATATATATCACTTTCTTCTGGACACGATAACTTCCACAATTCTGCACCAATCTCTTCCAAACTGATACATAAAATCAACGGGCATAAAATCTCAGTCAAGTTCGTAAATGGGCAAAATCGGACCAAGGGGATGGAAATAGGGAGGGGTTTTGTGAAAACCGAAAAAAACCCATAACTTTTTAAATTTTGTATATATCGAATCAGTTTAAAGTTTTTATTACTTCTAAAAATAGGGTAAAAATTTATGTATCACAGATTTTGATAAAGTTAAAAATGGGCTCAAGGAGCGCAAAAAATAGGGTTCTTGGGAGAAAAAAATTCATAACTTCGTCAATTCTCAAGATATCAAATCCAATTGATTTTATCATAAATATCCTTAACATTATCTACAACTTTTATATTCACAAGTTTTTGATAGGACCAATTCGTACCGCAAAAAAAAAAAATTAAAAACGAAAACAAAAAGGGCGTTTGAAGAAGAAAAAAATTCATAACTTCGTCAATTCTCAAGATATCAAATCCAATTAATTTTATCATGAATCTCCTTAACATTATCTACATTATATTCACAAGTTTTTGATAGGACTAATTCGTACCGCAAAAAAAAATTAAAAACGAAAACAAAAAGGGCGTTTGAAGAAGAAAAAAATCCATAACTCCGTCAATTCAAAAGATATAAAATCCCCATGAATTTATCATATATCTTCTTATTATTATCTACAACATCTATATAGACAAGTTTTGGATAGGACCAATTTTTACAGCAAAAACAAATTAAAAATACATAGCGGTTGAAGAAAAAAATCATCGTAAGGGTGTATTCAAATCCAAACTGCTTATTTTCTGACTCATTTTACAATCCATTTTTACTCTCAAAGGCTTGCAATTGGTACCTTTTCTTACTCAGAAACTATATAATGTACTGTAATGGTCAATTTTTTGATAGAGGTAGAATATATTTTAAAACATGCTGTCAAAGTGGGCCTTTTGAACCGAATTTCCCGAAGCGGATTGTGTTGGAAAAATCACCGTATTAAGGGAGTATTCAAATCCAAACTTCTTATTTTCTGACTCATTTTTAAATTCATTTTTGCTCTCAAACGCATCCAATTGGTAGATTCGCTTATTCAGAAACTATATAATGTACCGTAATGATCTATTTTTTGACAGAGGCAGAATATATTTCAGAAAATAATGTCAAAGTGGGCATTTTGAACGGAATTCCCCGAAGCGATTGTGTTAGAAACGAAAAATATTATCTTACTGAGAAAATAATTGTTTATATATCAAGTTTTAATTAATTGAACGAAAATTAAAAACACAAGTCGCTTATAAATCTCTTCAAAAATCACGTCAACAAGTTTCATGTTTTTCTTATTAAAAATGAATCTGGAGTTATGCCAGAAAATTTCGAGTTGTTGAGCATGTAAAAGTATTTTTTTGAATACCGCCCTAACATGATTGCGATAAAACCAGTTATTATATAAAAATGGAATAAAAACTCGTCAAAAGCGGCCAGATAAAATTCTTAAAGTGGGTTTATCTCTAATCATGATTTGGTTTTTGTTTGTGAAATTAATATACTTAACTTCGAAATCTACCTCCGCCTGTAGGCCGGGCCGGCAGGGATTTTTTTTTTTTCAATAGGAATCATGCTATAGTAAATGACAATAACGTATTAAAATTATAAAGCAACCCGATATATTTACAAGAGTTAGAGCACTGAAGGGCAGACAAACAGACAAACCGAAGTCATAAACACTTTTCAAGTGTTTAGGAAAAGGTTAAAAAGCGAGAAGAGTACAGATTTCTTTTACAACTAGACATCAATATTTTTTCACGAAATTTTTATACTGGCTGCAAAACCGTTATATTTATAATCAATATATATTTCAAAGAGTTCCGACAACAAACACTACTTTTTTTAACTTACAAAACAACCCTAAATGAAAAAAAAAAAAAAAAAAAAAAAAAAAAAAGTTTATTACGAACGCTTTTACCACTAAATATTAATATTTTTTGGCGAATTTTTTATTTAAAAATATAAATTAATACAGAATCAGGTTGAAGATATAAAAACATATAAATTTGAGTTTTATTTAAGGTTATTATCACTGATCCGTGCAACGCCGGGCGGGTCAGCTTGTTCTTTTAATAAAATATAAACTTGTCACACGACAATATGGCGTCCAATACAAGTTAGGCATTATTTCAATTATGATATCATGAATAAGTTTTGAAACAAGCCTGCAAACTATTTGCTATATCTCTGCCAATTATCTTCTGTATCTGATTTGAAAATCTTCTTCACACGTTGCATGATTTTAATCAATTAATCACTCCTTCATCGACTTTGAAAAAGCAGAAGCGAATATCCAGAGTATAATATATTTCCTGGCCATTCACTGGTGTTTCAGCTGACACCGAATGCGAATAAATGCTTTAGAGCTTTTTAATGTTATTCCGTATATTATTAAGGAGCTTGACTCAATTTATTAATTCCTTTGCATATATTTTCTTTAGAAGTGAATATTTTTTCATTATTTTTTTTTCTTTAATTTATCTTTCCACGTGACTTTTAAGGGGATTATAGACTTTGAAATGAACAAAAATCGACCAAAAATGCAAATTTTCGTTATTAACTTCTTACATTAATAAATATAGCATTGCATATATATAAAATTGTTTTACATATACAGTATATATACTGTATGTTTTATCATACAGTAGAACCTCTTTTATCCGAAACTCTTTTTACCGAAACTCTCGGTTAACCGAAATCCACTTTTAAAGCTTCCCCCCCCTTTTTTTTAACTATCACATTCCTTGTGTGCAAAACCCATTTTTAAAGCTTTTTTTACTGTCACATTGATCAAAGCGAAGAAGAAAACAACGATGTGGGGGAAGGAAACGAACAAATTAGCAATTCTAAAGCTTTTGAATGTTTTTCAAAAAGTTTGGTATAGCTGGAGCAGCAGAAAGGCTATAATACTGATGAACTAATAAAATTTAAAAAAAACTTCGTGATAGAACTGAAAAACAAAGACAATTGAAACTGCGACAAACGAAACTTTTTTCCAAACTCTTCTGAAATATGTAAAAGGTTCCTGATTTCAAAATTAAAATTTGGCTAATTTATTCTTGTGTCTATTCCTTTTTTTTTTTATTAAGCACTTGTTACCATAATAAGAAATAGCGCATATATTTGTCCTTAATCTTAAAATTAAAGCATCCTCGATTATCCGAAAATTTCGATTTTCCGGAAGATGGTGGGTCCCAATTGCTTCGGACAATCGAGGTTCTGCTGTAATTGGTAGAAAGTATGTTTTTATACTCTTTAAAGTTAAGCAGTGAAAATAATTTCTCATATTGTAATATTTCAAATGCATTTTTCTCAAAACATTTTTTTTTTCCGCAGTCTATACATTTTAAAATGCTGGAGGTGTTTTTACACTCTTTTATTTAACTCAACCTGGTTTTTATATGTAAAGATATAATTTTTTAATCGATTTTTAAGACACTTCCTGATAGACTTTGATTATAAAAATTCTTCCCAGGTATGTGTTTCTGATGATAATATAACATTTTTATATTTTTAGAAATGAGTTATATATTAACACATTAATTTTAAGGCATTTTCCCTTAGAGCCTCCCCCCCCCCCCACACACACAGGTGATAAATCGCCAAATATTCTCTGTAACGCGTACAATTAATTGTATTGGAGTTGAAACAACAATGAATTTAATTACTCGTATATGCGCCAATAAACGCAATCCAAAATATGCGAAATGGATGTCATAAACTGAAACATTTGAAATATGGACTAAAAAGAAGAAAATAAATTATAAATGAAATATGAAGAGTATATGATACATATATATGTAAGGAAATCCGGCTGCCTGGGTTGTTCCTCTGTCGCGGTTTCGATCGATGCCGGGCCGGTGGATGCTGGGGCGCGGACCGAAGACCAGTCCGTACCTACGTTGGATCGCTCCTTCTGAGTTCCTAGCATATTCCGGTAGCCGCAGGCTGTAAGTGTTATCCGGGAGCTAATAAAAGTCTGAGATGAAGTGCGTGGCTGTTTAAAGGAAGACACAGTTTTTTCGGGGACCTGATTTATTGGTCTTAGTTACATCCTTTTTCAGAAATCAGTCCCCTTTGGCATGAGGGTGGAGTCTCGCAGATTTCAGCTTCTGGCTTCGGCTAGCGCAAAGCAACCCCTAGTGTGCAAATTGGCGTTAACTTAGTGTATGATTTAGATGGTAAAAACTATCGTGAGACCCGTGCAGAGGTATAAATATGAAGTATTTTGCATTACTTCTGCTAGATGTCCTCACCGTCAAAAGAGGTGTATTTAAAATTTAATTGGCCGCGAGCTGACTGATTGACTGCCCGGGGCAAGGCGTTGACTCAAATCGGCGGCCGACGGGATGCCGCGAGAATTTAATATTGCACTTACCTCAGCAAAAGTATTCTTATGAAATGTGACAAAACGATCTTTGAGAGTTATAAGATGCGATGCGGGGAAACTAACTTAACAGGGGCAGCGGCAGTTTCAATCAATTGAGACACAATTACTAAAGCATTTAAAAAGTTTTAATTTTAATTTCTATATTTAAATTTCTATTTTTTAAAACGGGGATTTAAAATTTTAAAAGGGGCAAAAAGGGGATTTTAAATTTTAAAAAGGGGCTTAGTTTTTATCGTTTCATATATATTTTTTAAAAATACGCTTTTATCAATTGATAGTTTAACATTAATTCACGATTATGCGTTGAGAAATTTAGTTTAGAAATCTTAAAAAGATAGTTTAAATAATGTTTCAATTTTCTTTGCTAGAAAAAAAAAAGGCAAAAATTGTATATATTTTTAATAAATCCAGTTGCTTTTGCTTTCTATACTAAATGTATAGAAAGCAGTGAATTTTTCATAATCGATTTCGGTTCCCACGCCAAATTAATGTACAGTCAACTCTGTGAAATCCACTGATGTATTATCTGCAATACACATTGGAATGTAAACAACGAAAATTGTCATTAACAATTAAACTCATAAAGCTAAATTTGGTATATATTTTTTTCAGTTATCAATTTTCAAATGAATAAATATTTAAATATAAATTGGATATAAACTTTTAAATTTTCTTGAATAACAAAATTTTATCTTGGAGTAAGAAGTGATGTATGTTCACAGTCTACAGAAACGTGTACACAGTCTTCTTGTGTCGATGTTTAAAATAATGAATAATCCGTAAAATTTGTATTGTATGTAATTTAATTTTTTTTAATCTTAATTATTAAATATATTAAACCAATATTGCTAAGTTTTTCTTTTCCATTGTAATTGTAATTTTTGTACAGTTGTTCCTAATTTATAGTCAGACTTTAATAAAATGTAATGTAATAGACTGTAATAAAATAAAATGTGAACAAATGGATGATCTATAATCTGCAAAAATGTATAATCCACAAAACCCTCGGTCCCTAAGTGTGCGAATTTCACAGAGTTGACTGTATTGTAATTGACACTTTTGAGAAAAAACATGAATTGCAGTCAAAATATTTATCGTAATTTTCAAAATGAACATTAAACGCTTATAAAAGAGTGTTTTCTAAAAAACTATCTTTACTTTTATGCTTATTGTTCAAAGTACTCAGTATGTCTAAAGCACAATCTTCATGCATGCGGTGCATTCATTTTGGAATCTTGGTTCTTTAACACATTCACCACGGGAATCGAGAATTCTCGTTTTCATTCAAAAAACATCATTGACTAGGGACGTGTGGCTTCAATTTAACAGAAAATGCATTTATATCATGTTGTCCATACTTTTTTACATTGTAAGACATTTTATACAGGGTGAGTCAAAAAAGTTTACAAAATAAATTGCAAATCAGGCATTCAACAAGGATAAAAAAAAAAAAAAAATCACATAGGAACATAGGGTCGCAAACCACTTATTTAGTCACAAAAGTCAAGTGCATATAATGCTGACGCATGCAATGCAAACTTCGACAACTTTTGATTGGTGTTATCGCATTTACAAAAAAGGTGAGAATGTCTGTTAAATATTTTATTATAATATACTTCAGTTTTCTGAATGTTATGACCATCGACCCAAATTGAGTGCAGATGAAACACCCTGTATTTGTGACTAAATAAGTGGTTTGCGACCCTATGTTCCTATTTGTTTTTTTACTCTTGTTGTATGCCTGATTTGCCATGTAATTTTGAAAACATTTTTTTTTAATCACCATCTATAATATATTCGTACATTGAAAGATATTTACCGATGCATAAGCATAGGAAACCTATCTATCCACCACTATCTAGAACTCCAATTTACAAAAGACTTTCAGAACAGGGAGGATCTTCTACTGTTTCATAATTCAGATTTGAGAAAAATTGCCCGTCAGCAATGTGTTCAGATCCTCAAATTTGTAATAAAGTAGATTGACACATGAATTTTTAATGAATATTCAGTTTCGTACTAGATTTTTATTAATACTTTGTTAATAAATTTCAGTCGAATTAAAAAAAAAAAAAGATTGCACACTCTTAAGCAATAAAATGAGAAAACGGTGGAAATATTTCGAAAATCGGAACGCAGGAAGCATTTTTTTTTTTTTTTTTTAAGAACTAACTAGGAGGTTCTGCCTCCTACGAGCTACGCTCGCCAACCCTCCCCCAGACACCAGAGGCTCCAAAAACGAACTAATTTACCTTGCTTTAAAAAATTACCCGACTACTGAAGATTTACTGATATTATCACCACCAGTGGCGACCTTCTGTAATCGGATTACCATCACGTCCCTTTGACTGAGGAGAATTTTTCGTTTTCAAGTTCACATCCTCCGCTGTCGCGACAGCTGGCATCTTATTTGTTGATTTATTGAGTAAGATCACACATACGAAAATGAGCTTGTAGAAAATGAGTCAGTAAAAAATGTCGCTACCTCCCGGACTTTTATTATAATGTATAGAAGAAAAGTTTTCTCTATATACGCTATAAAGAATCATTTTAAAGGTGAAATTTTAAATATATCGTTTTAAACATGACTTACTTTTCCCTTAATGAATTCTTTTAGCAGATAATAATTTAATTATTTTAAAGTTTTCGTTCTCTTTAAATATCAACGTGTAAATGTATTTTTCAGTTTAAAAGTGTTTGGCAATATTGCTATTTGAGAGTTTATGACGCAATTTTCTTATTAAACGTTTTTCGCACTTAATAATTTAACTATGTTAAAGTTTTCTTTCTTTTTATTAACACTTTCCAACATAGTTGAAAAGTGTTTATGACTTCAGTTTGTCTGTCCGTCTGGCCAAGCTCTAGTCATCGTAATTATACTCGGATCGCCCTGAAGTTTTTGTATATTATTGAAGTTTACTGTAGTACTATCGGTATTGAAAATGAAGTGTGTAGCTCCGTTTGTGTCGAACCCGGGTTTCCTGGGTTACAGAATGTAAGTGAAAACTATTTTTTTTATTTAATACTGAAAACTCTAATAATTTTTCTTTACTTGCAATATATTTTTTAGATTACCAACTAACGCCATGAAAAACATTTTTATATGAAAAATATTAGTTATGGAATCAAATAAAGCTTTGAAATTTATCAAAAGCGATATTTTTGTATTAGATGCATGCCAGAGTTATTAGCCGAAGATTTTGCTCCTTACGGCAGCATTTTTTAATAAGATTATTTCAGTTCGTTAGAGAGTAGTTTAATTACATGTATATTAAATTTGTATTTTATTAAAATTATTTTGTTTAATTATTTTTAGAAAAATATTATTTTAATTTTGCTATGGTGCATTAGCCGGAAACAAATGCTGAACTCTTTACATTGTTTTAAGGGCAAACGGATTCATATTTCGTAATCGAGGTGCACGCGATAGAGATAAATTTAAAAACTAGAAAACAGGAATTCTGCTTTTTCAGAATTTAGTCCCGCCCCCGATGACAAAAAAATATATGTATATAAATATAGATTACAGCAGAGTCCCGATTATCCGAGTTAATTGAACTTATACGTTTGGAATGGATCATTTTCTTCTTATGGCTTCCATTATTTTGAAACACTCATTATAAATGAAGTGTTAGGTGAAGATGAAACAGCAGCCGTAAAATGTTAGAACTCTGATTTTCTGGTCAGAATGGGGGGGGGGGGGGAAATGGCCATAATTTTTTTTTTCCATTCTGACCAGAAAATCAGAGTTCTAACTTTTTACGGCTGCTCTTTCATCTTCACCTAACACTTCATTTATAATGACTGTTTCATAATAATGGAAGCCATCAGTCCATCAGAAGAAAATAACTCGGTGAAAGCGGAAACTCCGAAAATCGGGACTCTACTGTAGTTCAGTTTTAAGACTTATTTTAAAAGGCAGCCACGTTATGTTTCATTGCAATATTCTTCTGAACTTTTTATTTTTTTCTCCTTCTGAACGTTTGCATTAGATTGTTCGTTCAACTAAAGAGTCAATAGCACTATTTCACAATAAATTTTATCTCAATATTTCTTTTATCATGGTAATAACTCTTTAGACTACAAAAGTTTTAATGACGCAGCTTAAGAATAGCTAAACTAACTATTGTGTCTAATTGCAGCATAGGTCTGCCTCCTTTGACCTTTGGAAACATGTGCAAACGCAGATTTAAATTATTTCTAATCATAACAACTGCGTGAACGTAATTAAAAAAAATCGTGTGGGAAAAAATATTTTACAAAAGACTTCAGTAAATCCATATGTTTGAATCCTTGGGAAAGTATCCGACAGTGTTCAATCAGACTGATACATATTATAAAACCCTTTATCCAGTTTGCGTGATATCAAGTCTTAAATCATTTCACCCATGGCACTAAGACAGTTACGTCGAAATCTCCTCTCTTTTTTATTCCTTCGTTATTATTTCTTGTTCTACCTATGAAAGTATTCTAAGATCAGATGATGTTCCACAATTAATAAAATGTCTTACACTTTTTACACAGGATATATATACATACATATATTATTATTATTAATATTATTTTATTTATCTATTTTTTGCAATAACTCTGTTGCCTGTTTTCACAGAGGAGTGTCAAATGGTAAAACATTAATCAAATGCGGTCATAAAACTGGCGGAAAAAAAAAATAGAATTCACATATTGCGAACAGATATGGATACATTGAAGAGAATGTATACAGTTTTGACCAAGGATTTTCTGGTTTAATCCGGTTTTATTAATGGATGTCGTACATGAGAAAGGAAATAAAAAAGATGTAACCGTATAATAGGCGTTAAGTGCAGATTAAGAAAAAGTAAGCAAATAAAAGACAGACTCTTTGTGAGTGTGCGTTGACATTTACAACTTCTTTTATCAAATAAAAATAAAAATTGTCTTTTTTCTTTTTTCAAGACAGAAAGAAGTGGAAAGGGAAACAGAAGACAAGGAACCCGTAAGGCATGGTGACGTCACGGCGACGTCGTTGTGAAGTCACACTGTGATTTTGTGACCGTCGATGTGACGTCACGTGACGTCGATGTGACGTCATAGTGACTAGAATGCGAGGTCGTTATGGCCGTTTTAGAGGTCGTTTGTGACGTCACATTGTGACCACTCTGTGAAGTCACGGCGTGACAAATTTGTGAAAAGCGTGTCATTTGTGACTATTTTGGCATTAACTTTGTGACGAACCTGTGACGAAAGCGACAATGCTTTGACGTCACACTGTGACCAATTTGTGAAATATGTGTCATTTGTGACGAACTTGTCATAAACACTGTGACGATTTCAAATGAAAATCAAATTTTGAAATTAATTGCTTAAAAGGCACAAAGGCGAACATAGTGAAAAAGATTCCATGCTGGGTCTCGAACCCGGGCCATCAGCATAGCGCATTGACATTCTACGGACTAAACCACATGGAACGATACCCAGCCTGGAAATTTTCTCACTATTACATGTTGGCAAGGCTACAAACGCAGCACAAGATGGAATATTTATCGTGAACCACCGACATGGGGCAAACACGAAACTTAATTAAATCCAGCATCGATTGAAACTATATTAATACTTGGAAATTTTTCCAGAGAGAACCATTCGCCTTGCATACAATATTTCAAATGAAAATCAAATTTCAAATTAATTGCTTAAAAGGCAATTTTAATTTGAAATATTGTATGCAAGGCGAGTGTTTCTTCCTGGAAAAATTTCCAAGTATTAATATAGTTTCAATCGATGCTGGATTTAATTAAGTTTCGTGTTTACCCCATGTCAGTGGCTCAAGATAAATATTCCATCTTGTGCTGCGTTTGTAGCCTTGCCAACATGTAATAGTAAGAAATTTTACAGGCTGGGTGTCGTTCCATGTGGTTTAGTCGGTAGAATGTCAGTGTGCTATACTGACGGCCCGGTTTCGAGTCCCGGCATGGACTCTTTTTAACTATGTTGGCCTTTGCGCCTTTTAAGCAATTAATTTGAAATTTGATTTTCATTTGAAATATTGTATATAAAGCGAATCTTTCTCTCTGGAAAAATGTCTAAATATTAATATTGCGATGAATTTTAAAGTAAACTTTTGTTGTAAATATAAAATTTTATTTTTTACCGTACTTTTTAGCAAAATATCGCTATTTTGGAGCACTTTTCTTCTAAAACATTTTCAATTTCTCCACTTAAAAAAACAATGCTTATCAACTGACATATTTTTTTATTAAGTTCTAAACTTGATATTGAGTTCAAGCTTGATATTTAGAATGGGTAATTTTTTAATGTGTTGTGATTTTTTATTGTTTTATTAAATACGAACATGGAGTCTAACGGATATTAATATAACTATTATTTATATAACAGTATGATAAGCCATATTTATTTAAATTTTTTATTCCCGCGTACATTGTATTTTGTGAATATGAGCTAAATAGATTTGGTATGTTTTATAGGAAAAGACTGATCTCAGAAATAGAAAAAACAAGTAAGAAAAATCATGCGTTAAGCATAGATTATAAAATACTTTCCAACACTTCCTGAATGCTTTAACAAGATATCGTAATTTAGGGAAATAATGTAAAATAAGATAACTAAGTAAACATTTTAGAAAACGCATAAAACATTTGAAAACTGGTTTCAGCAGTTACCATCCATAGCAAAATATGTTTTCCAATTCTTTTGAACAGCCCTGTATTTGATCTGTAGGTTGATACACTAAAAAAAATCAAGCACTCAAACATGAGTAAACCGATGTACTCATATCGAACTGAATATTTTTGGATCAAAAATGAACCTATGGTTTCTTTATTTTGAAACATCACATGTTATCAAACCGAAACAAACGAATTATTTTGTACCCTGTAATGGTTCATTTCATTTTGGCGGCATAAATGATGTTTATTAATGTAAATATTAAATTATGCACAGTATTTTAAAATAATTTAAAAGTGTTTGGAAATGTTGCTCTTGTCATAAAAATATTCGATTTGAGTATCTTGTTACGAATTTTGGTATTTTTCTTAATAAATAATGAATTAAGCGTTTCTTGTTAATAACTTTGAACGAGAAATAAATATCAGTACATTTTTACTTTAATTTTAGGGGGGGGGGAGGAGTGGGGGTCAGTACATAACCATTCATAATTGATCACAACCATGGAATAAAAAATTAGTACATGTGTTTCTCAACTTTGAGTACATTTGGATCGGAGCAATTTTGAGTATGTGACGCATTTAAAATTGTGTACTTTTTACTCAATTTTCAGTACCCATTTTTTTCAGTGTATATATACTATATAATAAGATAATTTAGTTTAGCAAGAAAACGCCTAACAGGTTGAAATTCTCTTTCAGCAATTTATACTAATACATGGAAACATACTTGAATACTTTTGTACAACCCTGTAGTTTACCTAGAACCTTTATTACACGCCACTATTTAGTTAAAATTTAATTCAAACTAAGACACTCTTAAAACTGCTAAAATCACATTTCCAGAAATTATAATTTATAGACGGCCATGTATCCAATTCTTTACGTGACCCTGTATATCATTTTATCTATATTCTACAAACATTTCTCAGTAAATTAAATGCAGTTTAGCGAAAAAAATCATAACTCATTTAAAAACCACCTTTAAGCGATTTGCGCCCATACCCGGTAACACTTACGAATACTTTTGTGTAGCCCTGTATAGGAATTATAGCACTTATATACACCATACACTATGCATAAATATAGTGAATCATAAAAGCGCATATCATAATTAAAAATGCATTTTCTGCCGTCATCGCTAATGTACAGTACTTCGGATACAATATAGTATCTGTAATATTTTATATAATGTGTTCCTGTAAATGCTATATACGTATTATTCGTATTATACATGAAATTATTTACAGTACATAAACCTCAGCGACGTATATCAATTTCATTATATATGAAACAGATTAACATAATTAAAGTACGCAGCAAACAATTCCCTCCATCCCTATATCATTATGTAATAGAATTCCCTTTTTAGCCCTGTAAATGAATAATAACTATTCTTTGCATCGCATAGTCAACAGAATGCATATTTTAGTGCGCTTCATAAATGCATATCAATTTTATTCTCTTTGAAAGCTTGCGTAAAATCCTTAAAAATCATTTGAAACGATTTTTTTCGCATAGGCCGTAATGTAACGGAATACTTTTGGCTGTCTTGTAAATGAACTAAACATGCTACAAACTTCATTACAAATAGGGACCGTGCTATGGTAAACGTCAATAATATCCAAAAATTTCAGGGCAATCCGAGTATATTTACGAGAGTTAGAGCGCAGACAGATTGCTAGACGTACATACGGAGAGACAAACCGAAGTCATAAGCCCTTTTCAACTTTGTATCCTCTATTATGTATCTTTTATTATATGAACTTAAAAAACATATATACTAAAGCAGTTTAATCTATAACTTCCTATCAGGCATGAAAAACACTTTATTTCAGTGCTTAAATATCATATTTTATTTTTTAGTGCCAATAATTACTTGTAGCATAAACGTAGAAAATGAGTTTATAATAGAAGAAAATTTAATAATCGATTCAAAATGTCTATAATTAAATGTTTGATTAAAATCACAAACAGAAAAAAAAATGCTTACATACAATTAAAAAAAATAAGTATACGAATTTGAAAAACACTAAAAATAATAATTAATATTTATAGTTGTACTGTTAAACAACAACAATCTACAATAGATGAATTAAATGCATTATTAGATTTAACAAATCTCAAAAATCTTTCCATATGTTATAAGGAATTCCTATTGTTTTATAATTTTGACAAATTGTAAATCTGAAAACATTGGTATGAAAATTTAGGATTTTAAAAAATAATTTAAAATATTATTAGCACTAAAAGAAAACTCTTTCAAAAGTTTCACTATATGTAAAAGTACATTTTCCCAGTATAATGCTAATTTCTAATCTGAAACAATTTCGTAATATCATAATAATCGAATATCTATATAATCTATGAGTGTTAGTAATTAGAAAACAGTAAGATGCCGAAAAAAAAAAAAACATCCAAATCATTGTCTCAACACATTTTCAATCTCAAGTAACTGAAAATTGATGTTTTCATTAATTTCCCTAATGAATGTAATCATAAATCAGTCTCTGCGCAGCTTTTTTTTTTTTTTTTTTTTTTTTTTTTCAAGCGATGGCAGATTAAGATATTTTTATTCACCTTATAGAATAAGAAAATTTTGCTAGCTGAAAGCAATTCTAGATCAGTCTGTTATTAATATAACATAAAACTATTTAACTCATAACACATGAGGAATAAAATATTTAAATTAAATAAGACTTACGTTTATGTTTCTATAATAATATCCGTATATTCTAAAATGGCAGCTGTCATTCTCTTATCTTAAAAAAACTATTGTAGAAGTGCCGATGTTCTACACAGCGACGCAACTTCCTGGCTTCCCGCGTTTTCCCTTATTTATTTATTTATTTTTTTTCTGTGGTTATCTCGCGCAGACGATTTCGGCTCAATAGATTTGGAACCGAAATGCGCAATGAGAGTGTTTTTATTTAAAATTTTCTATTTGAAGAATTTTCCAATGTATTTTACCTTTTCTTTTTATCAGTACCCAAATATTTATGTTAAAATGCATTGTAAAGTTTCTTTTTTGTAAATAATAATAATAATAATAATAATATTCATAATTAGAGTTTATTAGATAAAACATTGTTTAAATTTTTAAAATGTGTAAAAATCAATTTAATGGTAATAATGAACCCCAAGCTCCCTCTTTTTAAAGTAAAGTTTGTTTCACACGTTTTCTGTAAAATAAAACAATTTGTAAAATAACTTTTTTTTTTTTAAGTCATATCTCTAAAATACAAATTTGAAATGCGAATAATTAATTATATCATAGGTTTTGCATAAATTTTGTGTATTTCTTTTATTTTTGGAAAATGTTAATTTTATTTAAAAAGTCTGAAAGAAGTAGAATTTTTGAAAAAATAGTTACTTAAAATAGTTAAACACCAAACGGAAAAAATATGATTTGAATGCAAATTATAAAGCAAGAAATGCATATATGACTAAACTCTGAAGACTCTTTCTACGTGCTCATTAAAAGCTTCAGACTTAACTGTAATAGAAATTTTTTAGTTTGAAACCACAGAAGTGTTACGACTACCACTGGTTCGCAAAAAAATAAAATAAAAATTCCTCCCTACAAACTAGAAACTTTCCGAGAAACACTTTTATAATAATAACAATCAGTGAGGGATTATTATATTAAATTGCAATGCTAGATAAAATTGAAATCATGAAAAAAGTATACTTTCACTGTCTTAGATATCAAATTGATAAAATATAGCATGAAAATTTAGTTTATTAATGCTTGTATCGTGCACTTTATATATTATGCCCCCCCCCCCCTTTCGTAACAGAATTTACCATTTGCTATACACTAATATATTTTCATTCCTTATGCCGCTGTAACTCGGGACTGTTTAAAATACTGTTTAAAATATTTCTCTTCATTTTCAAAGATTTTAAAAGTTCATATTTTTGTCGCACTACGACTTACAATATGGTGGTTTTTTTGTCACACATGTGACGTGACGTACGTTACATGCAATGACATAACAATGACGTCACAAATTTTTAACTGCTAGAAAAATATAATTTTGCAGTAAATAATATGTTTTGAAGAATTTTCGTAATATTTTAAAGTTTTCTAAGAAGTTCACATCTCAGTCACAATGTGACGTCACTGAGTGGTGGCATTTTGGTCACAGATGTGACGTGACCACAGTGACTTGCAGTGACGTCACAACGACGTCACCGTGACCATGCATGCTATGAGGGAAGTTATTATAACTTTAAAAAGTAACTTTTTCATCAAATGCTTGTGTTTAAGGGCACAAGGGACCTTCAAACTCATTTTTTTATTTTTTATTTTAATTGCACTTTAAATACTATTCAAGGGTCACACTTTAGGAATTATTGCATATATTTATCACACAAGAAATTAAAAAATTTCTTGATCTATAATTTTCCTGAATATTTTAAGCGTTATGAAGAACTTTTCAAATAACCTCATGGACGGCAAGGACTACAACGTCTATTTCATTTACGTGAAGTATAAGCTTAATAATAGGCGACCAGTTATCAAATTAGAGTTATAAAATACACTACGCATTTTGGTGGCTTGGTGACTTCAGATACCGGGGGTCCCAAAAATGACTGATGGATTTTAAAATTCCATAACTTGCAAACGGAGACAGATATAAAAAACAATTCTTGCAGGAGTGTTATGTAAGATGTCAGGACTTTTTATGCTGCGATTCTCAGTTTTAGTTACAAATAGCATCGATAGGTGCCGCTGCATGCAATAACAATTAAATCCAGGTTCGATTTTTCGGCCTCTGTCTTCTTCCATGCGAAAAAAGGAGATTAAAATGTATTGAATGGATCCCGAAGTACCAAAAATCGGATCTAGACTGAGCGCTTATTGCTCTCAGCGCCATCTATTGTTTGAAATTCGAACTAAAATAAAAAATCACAGTGCAAAAACTCCTCACATCATACATAACTCTCCTATCACCGTTTGGAAGTTATTGAATTTTAAAATCCATCAGTCATTTTTGGAACACCCGGTATTTATTAGCGACGAAGGGAATGCTCTAAATGCGAAGAGATTTATAGGAAATTTACGAAATAAAGTTATATGGTATTTTTCATATATTGTATTAAAATTATGTTTAGAGCAGATAAAGTGTTTAATTAAGCTGTGTTCAATTAAGAAATTATGAATGCAGAAACAGTATTCTATGAGTTAATCGCACCTTTTAATCACCTTTTGATCGAGCGGTCTCGCAGAAGGTTCACAGTTGTTATGTGACAATTTCTGTCACAGCAGTGAATGGTTAAATGAATATTTTTAGATGAATTTCGTGTATAAAACGCATTGTCACATTTAGGACTTTAGACGTCTTAGTTAAGTTTTAACTGCCGTAAGTGCGACAAAAATGACATAAATGCGACAAAAGTCTTTTGGGGATATAAACTACAGATAAAGATTCTATTTCTACAAAACAAGTTAGTTTTGAATTAAAAACACGCTATTCAATAATTTTCTGCTTAATAAATATATTTAGTTAATAAAATGCCATTTCTACCCTAAATGGCAACTATGTACTGATACAAATAAACTAATACAAACTATGGGAAAACGCCTCTCATTTAGACACAATGACCTTATATGTAAACATTTGATGTGTAAAGTATTCTATACTTTATTACAGGGTGGAAACTAGGGGTGGGGAGAGGGACATGTGCCCCGGGCGCCAGAACGAAGGGGCGCCAAATGCAGGATTATACCTTTAGAATGGATTATTTTCTTCTGATGGACTGATGGCTTCCATTATTATGAAATAGCCATTATAAATGAAGTGTTAGATGAAGATGAAAGAGCAGTCGTAAAAAGTTAGAACTCTTGATTTTCTGGTCAGAATGGGAAAAAAAATGGCTTTTTAAAAAAATGGCCATTTTTTTTTTATTATTATGACCATTTTTCCCCCATTCTGTCCAGAAAATCAGAATTCTAACTTTTTACGGCTGCTCTTTCATCTTCACCTAACACTTCATTTATAAAGGCTGTTTCATAATAATGGAAGCCATCAGTTCATCAGAAGAAAATAACTCGGTTGAAACGGAAACTCGGTTTAGCGGAACTCGGATAATCGGGACTCCACTGTATACGTCATTTTTAAAATGATCTTTAGACTATTTTTGTTGATGTTCACAGGGGTCTACCATTGTAGATTACGTAGTTCATTATTACATATTTTATGATTACACATTTTAAATTTAAAAATAAGTCGGCTATTAGAAAATTAGTAAAATTCTTTTTGTAAATATACTTTTCGAAAGAGGGGGGGGGGGGGGGGGGGCGAAAAAATCCATGTTTGTCCCAGATGCAAAAAAAGGTTAGTTTCGGCACAGCTTTATTAACAAGGCTGATGCTATATCACTGTAAATCTAGAAACGCCAACTACTGTTGCCAGAAGATTGTAAGCTACGACGTCTTTGATCCAGCACATACCTTTCTAATGAAAGGCTTCAGATATGACAATTTGTTTCTCCAAAGACAATCTTTCAAATCCCATCAAATATTTCTGCAAACAGTTCAAATACCTATCCATCACGGAAGAAGAAGGTTTTTGTGGAACTGCGTTCCTTCACCTTCCCACAACAGACCACCTAAAGAATGTTTACACGATTCAGCATCTTAGATTTTTCTTTTTTTTTTTACGAGCACAAAATAAAAAGAAAAGCAACTTCAAAACAAAGTCATTCCCATATTTTCACAGCATTCATTGTGGCCTTCAATTAAACCACATTTATTAGCATCATCTTGTCAAGTCTATTGTTAAGGCTTTCAGCTTAACGCTGGAAGTCACAGTCTCGTTACTTCTTTTTTTTTTTTTTTTTTTTTTTTTTTTGTTCTTTTTTTGCCCGTCCACCTGTTATTGTTATCAGTATTTGTTGTCTTCTCAAAATGAGGTCTGGGTAATCCAGGCTTTTCCCGTATCTCTAATTCCCAAAAATATTTCTTAATGAAAGAGTGTTTTTATAATGAAAGTCGGCTAATCTGTTGCAACCATCGTGAAAAAAGAGGCGTGTTTGGATACTTGAAAGAGTGTTTTTTGGTTATTGTTTATTGGCAATAATTTATTACGGATTGCCCGTCTGATTGAACACGATCAGGTTTTTAAAAAAATGATTTATTGAGAGATAGTATAGGAAAGGATGTTAGATTGGGAATGATTTTTCTGCTTAAAACTAATTATATTGATAGCATATTATCTTAATATACACGGAAGGATAAGAATTTATTCAAAAAGAAAGTGAATAAAAGGTATCCCGAAAGTGCGCAAATTTCATTCGCCGTAATAAGGATTTTTTCTGAGAGAACATCATAAGGTTTCGTAAAAGTTGAGGTGCGGATGGTGGTCAAATCAAATGTGACACTAACTATCGTGAAACTAATGAAGTAGCTCAAAACCAATTGAAAATTAATGTATAAATTTCACGTGCTTCAGTTTTTCTAAATTTTACAACCTTGGAATGTACATTTGAATTAGTAATCCATAATTTTTCTATTTTTTTCTCTATCCTTTAGCACATTGCTTAACTGGTTTTTACTTATTCCAAATTTCTGCTTTAAATCTCTCAAGCTAAGCTTTTCACTTTCTGCTAACATGAATTAAATCAACTTTCTCTTTTAATGTTAATCTTTTCCTCTTAGGATCCTGATCTGGTAAGGGTTTTACTCATAAAATGAACAATTTCGTTGTGTTACATGACCACAAGGTAATGTATGTAAATGCATGAAACATAAAAACGACGTAATGAACTAAACAAACATAATAAATATGTGCATTTAGTTTAAAAATTTCATGAAAAAAGCATCTACTGCAATCTTCAAGGGGGAAAAAGCAAAGAGACAAAAAGAGCTGTAGCAGTAACGTAAGTACTACGTTACTGCTATTGTTTCAAACTTTTTCTTGCATTGTGTTAAAATAGAGTCTCCTATTATGAAGCCTTGAAATGAGTGATAACAATTTTATGCTGTTTATACTTTTCTTTACTTTGGTTTTCACACATCATATGTTTAACTTAACACAAGAATTTGTATACATCTTATTAGATTTTAAATGCTCTTAAAGAGTTTTAACTTGGAAATCTTCCCGCCCCTTCGCTGTGCCAGTGTATAGTATAATCATTTTGTAAGTGATAGAAAGAAATCTTATCAAATCACACTATCTAAAAATTTTTTCAACATATGTAATAAGCAAACTTTTATTTCATGTGCTTTTTATAATGCAGCCTTTAAAAGCTGCATTTAAAGTAACAAAAAATGCAGTAAGAAATGCAGTACGAAGAAATGTAGGAATGATGTCACACATTCATATGTTATGTGATAACTGCCGATATTTCATCTGTTAGCAAGGTCATCTTTAGACGTTCATTAGCCCTGAGTCAGAAAAATTTTGGGCTCTCTTACACATTACTTCCATTTACTTCCAATTTTTTTTTTTAAAAGCATTAAAGGATAAAACATTTGATTAGGTCAATAGAATTTTATGACACATTCGCAACATTTCTGTTATAACAAAAAAGTTCAACTTTAAACTGACCCTATTTCGAAGTTAAGCTACGCAACATTAATTTTGATATTTTGGAATTTTATGAGATTTTGAAACATTATCATATATTTATGTGCAGCGGCAATTTTCTAATTACATGTCTAATCGATCCATAAAGTAGCATTATTCGCGACTTTGCGCGCGTGGAAATAGAATGTACGCATTGAAAATATTGTTAAAATGTACAAAATATACTCCTTCGCCCATTAACATGAAGTGAAAATGATATTACTACTAGAAATAAAAATATTTTTAATTAAAAGAGAAATTCTAGGCCATTTGCAGCCACATTCTTATAAAAAAACAAATAAAATCTGGCCTATTTCTGAATTCTGTCCACCATCTAACCCACAGTTAAATTTTTTGGACTTGTTTCAGTAATATCAGAGCAATCGCATTTTTAGAGTACACATTTCATCCTTTTAAATATACTAACATTTTAAAAACCATTTTTAGCGAGTATTGGCGTCTTAAAATAGCCATAATATCAAATTTCATATTTCGAGAACTAACAATTTCAAAAAATAGCAATTTTAGAACGTTTTTTTCCTCTTGCACCACTAGGAGGCTGTGATCCCGATATAAATGCGGTCATAAATAGCAACCTTTGTTTAAGCAAAAATAGTTACCATTATAATACAAAAAGAACGTTTGAAATCGGATTGGTAGTTTGACAGTAATCGTGATTTTAAAACAATTCCTTCTACCGATTTTTTTTATGAACCGTTCTAAGTGGGCATTTGCGTCGTAAAAGTATCATCCATGGCGAATTTCAATTTTCTAGCCATAACAATTTCAAAGAAATTGTACTTTTAGAACTGTTTTGCTCTTGCAACTGTCTATGAGCTTGGGATATCGATACATAAATTAGTCTAGGGTTGGCGAACCTATAGCACGCGTGCTGTAACTGGCACGCGGGAAGATGTTTTTGGCACGCCGTTGATTGAAGTCCTAAATCAAAATTCAGTCAAATTCCCTATTTTTTTTTTTAGTAATACACGGAGCTTAGTTGAAAATAGCTATTGTTTTCTATAATAGGTACTTGTGTACTTGTTATATTACTGAGCTTTCCCGCTTAGAAATATCTGACCCTTCCCTGCTCTCCATTTCCTCGATTTCATTATGATTGCACCTATAATTCGCCTAGCAAATCAAATTATTCTTTGTTGAGAAATATTTCTGCATAATTTAACGTGTTTTGACCAGCATATGCGGCTTTATATAATTTTTTGATATAATTTGTTGATTGATCTTTAATTTTTTTTAAATGATACAAGTATTAATAAAACTAATAAAACATTACTTTTTTTTCACAAGTTATGAAAAAATAATAATTTGATTGCTAAAACATTTGTAAAAGGAAATGAAAACTATAATTATATTTTTTCTATAACTGTTTCTATCATTAATTAATTTTCTCATATGAAAAATGTTTTGGTTCGAGTTTTCTATATTGAATATTTTTTAATTTAATGCGTATGTTGGTATTACCTGGAGGTATGTTAGCTATATTTATAATAATATAATAATAATAATAAATAAGTTTGACACTATTATTTATTATTATAAGAATTAAACTAATTCCTAATTCACAATTAAATTAATTCGCTATTTTTTTGCGGGAATGGGACGTGAGAGGGTGAGGGGGCGTTGTTGGCAAGCCATGTTCAATTGGATTTTTTTTTTTTTTTTTTTTAATATTTGCAAGCGGATGTAAAAAGGTTCGACAACCCTGAACTAGTCGTTGTAAAAAGTACCGCGATAAAAAGTAGCCAAAGCTTCGGTAGTTCCCCAAATTACCTTCATAAAAAAAACGGGCAAATGTTTCTTCTTTATATAGATAATGTTTAGATAGTGTGTTTGAATGAAGGAAGAATTGAAATGTAAGGATCAAAATTCCGTAAAAATGTTGAAACCCAGTCAGTCTTCTGTTGCTGTGGTATTTCTAGAATGAGAAGTGCAAATCCCACCCCTTTTACCACAACCATCAACAAATCATTGCCCAGCTCCTCTAGTAACTGGTCTGCCACCTTTGTCGGCCAAGAAATATTAGAAACAACAAAAATAATAGCAACATATCCATATCACACAACAGAAACATTATTCCAATCAATTCAATACACATCAGGTATTCCGTATAAATTTAACAAGAACGAAAAATCGTACATAAGAAATAGACACTGAACCACTTCTCAACATTAACATGTAGAAAATTTCATTTTTTTCAAATAATGAGACAGCTGAATAAACAATTTAAAAAACATATAAAGCAGTATAAATCTAGTCTCTGCAATTTCTGTCCATATCCAGACTGTAAAAAAAAAAAAAAAAAAAAAAAAAAAAAAAAAAAAAAAAAAAAAAACTGTCTAACTGACAGGAAAAAACTGTCAATTTTGACGCCAGTAAAAAACGGTTTAATTTACAGAAAAAAGCTGTAATTTTTCATTAAAACAGTTTTTTTTCTGTAAAAAATACAGATTTGTTCTGCAAAAATTTCAAAATTCAATTTCTTTTACAGAAAAAAACCGTTTTTCTTCCAAACTGCTTTTCTCTGTAAAAAATACAGTTATTTTCTGCAAAAATTACAGATAAAAGATTTATACAGATTTATACATAAAGAATTATTTAAGTTTAAAAATGCATGCTATTGCCGAAAATGCACTTTCAGTCAATCCTGTAGACGAAAATTTTTCTATGACCATGTAAATGAATGATAAATGCTACAGGCTACACACTCCATAATCTATAGAAAACACGTTGCAGTGTATCTGAGTAATGTATTTCATTAAATTATGTTTGAAATAGTTTAACATCGTTTAAATACTGTGCAAACATTTTTCTCCACTGATCATCATGAAAAATATTTCTTTTGTGAATCTCTGTATCCGAACTATAAATGCTGCGTACTTTGTACTCTACAGAAAACATTTCGTAGCCCACTTCAGTGATGCATGTGAATTATATTATGTTTTAAGTATTGTAACATCCGTAGCAAACGATTTTGCCCAATAAACCATAATGTAACGGAATCTTCATGAAAAATATTTCCTTTGTGCATCCCTGTAACCGAACTATAAATGCTGCGTACTCTGTAGCCCACTTCAGTGATGCATGTGAATTATATTATGTTTTAAGTATTGTAACATCTGTAGCAAACGATTTTACCCAATAAACCATAATGTAACAGAATCTTCATGAAAATTATTTCCTCTGTGCATCTCTATAACTGAACGATAAATGCTGCGTACTCTGTACTCTATAGAAAGCATTTCGTAGCTCACTTCAGTGATGCATGTGAATTATAATATGTTTCAAGGATTGTAACATCAGTAGCAAACGATTTTGCCCAATAAACGATAACTAGCAGGAATGACCGACCTAAGCTCGGTCAAAATTAGCTTTCTGTTTATCTCGTTATATTATCATTCTTGCTGTTTTAGATGCCAATAGCTTGACCATGAAACATAGTGACCGAAAATGACCCACTTATCGAGTTTTTTCGAACATCCGACCTATCACAATGCTCTTCTCGAGCCTGAAAACGATGGAATACAAAATTTAGTGAAAATCGTTAGTCGTTTTCTAGATAAAATAAACTTGATCCACGTTGATTCAAAAAACCACTAACCGAAATTCATCGACAAATGTGAGCTATTTCAATGGTCTTTTTGTACTGTGAAACGGTATAACAAAAAAAAAAAAATTGCCAAAATTGTTTGAACATTTTTGAGATGCCGTTAGCTTGACCCCGACCCATTATCACCAAAATGACCCACTAATAGAATTTTCTTGAGCATGCGATACAGCCCAATGTTTTTATCTTGTCCAGAAACGGGTTAGTACAAAGTTTTGTCAAAATCTTTTGAGCGGTTTTTTAGATACAGTTAGCTTGATCCTGATCCATTAGGACCCAAAATGACCCATTGATTGAATTTTCTTGAGCATGCGACCCTGCACAATGCTCTTATCATGCCCGGAAACGGTATTATACAAAATTATGTCAAAATGTTTTGAAGCGCTTTTTAAATACAATTAGCTTGACCCTGATCCATTGTGATCCAAAATGACCCACTAATCGAGTTTTCTTGAACATGCGACCTAGCCCAATGGTCTTCTCGAGCCCGAAAACGGTAGAATACAAAATTTAGTCGAAATCGTTTAAGCCGTTTTTTAGATACAATTAGCTGGACCCTGACCCATTGTCAGTCAAAATGACTCACTAATCGAATTTTCTCGAACATGTGACTTAGCCCAATTCTCTTCTCATGCCCAGAAATGGTATACATAATATAAAATTTGGTCAAAATGTTTTGAGCATGTTTTTAGATTCAATTAACTTGACCCTGGCCCATTGTGACCCAAAATGACACACTAATTGAATTTTCTCGAACATGTGACTTAGCCCAATGGTCCTCTCATGACCAGAAGCGGCCGTATATTAAAAAATTTCGTGAAAACGTCTTGAGCCTTTTTTTAGATATAATTAGCTTGACCCTGACCCATAATGACCCACTAATCGAATTTTCTCGAACACGTGACCCATCCCAATGGTCTTTTCGTGTCCGAAAACGATATATTACAGAATTTCGTCAAATCGTAGTGCCGTTATCTAGATAAACTTAGCTGGACCCACGGTGACCGAAAAATGACCCACTAATCGAATTTTCTTGAACACGTTACCCATCCCAATGGTTTTTTTGTGCCCGAAAATGGTTAGATACAAAATTTAGTCAAAATCGATTGAGCCGTTCCCTAGATATAATTAGCATTGTGACCCAAAATGACACACTAATTGAATTTTCTCGAACATGTGACTTAGCCCAATGGTCCTCTCATGACCAGAAACGGCCGTATATTAAAAAATTTCGTGAAAACGTCTTGAGCCTTTTTTTTAGATATAATTAGCTTGACCCTGACCCATAATGACCCACTAATCGAATTTTCTCGAACACGTGACCCATCCCAATGGTCTTTTCGTGTCCGAAAACGATATATTACAGAATTTCGTCAAATCGTAGTGCCGTTATCTAGATAAACTTAGCTGGACCCACGGTGACCGAAAAATGACCCACTAATCGAATTTTCTTGAACACGTTACCCATCCCAATGGTTTTTTCGTGCCCGAAAATGGTTAGATACAAAATTTAGTCAAAATCGATTGAGCCGTTCCCTAGATATAATTAGCATTGTGACCCAAAATGACACACTAATTGAATTTTCTCGAACATGTGACTTAGCCCAATGGTCCTCTCATGACCAGAAACGGCCGTATATTAAAAAATTTCGTGAAAACGTCTTGAGCCTTTTTTTTAGATATAATTAGCTTGACCCTGACCCATAATGACCCACTAATCGAATTTTCTCGAACACGTGACCCATCCCAATGGTCTTCTCGTGTCCGAAAACGATAGATTACAGAATTTCGTCAAATCGTAGTGCCGTTATCTAGATAAACTTAGCTGGACCCACGGTGACCGAAAAATGACCCACTAATCGAATTTTCTTGAACACGTTACCCATCCCAATGGTTTTTTCGTGCCCGAAAATGGTTAGATACAAAATTTAGTCAAAATCGATTGAGCCGTTCCCTAGATATAATTAGCATTATGACCCAAAATTACCCACTAATCGAATTTTCTCGAACACGAGACCCATCCCAATGGTCTTTTCGTGCCCGAAAACAGTAGGGTGCAAAATTTCTTCAAAATCGTTAGAGCCGTTATCTAGATAAACTTCGCTTGACCCACTGTGACCCAAAAATGACCTACTAATTGAATTTCCTCGAACATGTGGCTTAGCTCAATGGTCTTCTCGTAATCCAAAACTGTAGAATATAGAGTTTAGTGAAAATCGTTACAGCCGTTTTTTAGATAAAAATAGCTTGACCCACAGTGGCCCAAAAATGACCCACTAATCGAATTTTCTCGAACACGTGACCCATCCCAATGGTCTTTTTGTGCCCGAAAATGGTTAGATACAAAATTTAGTTAAAATCGATTGAGCCGTTCTTTAGATATAATTAGCTTGACCCTGGCCCATTATGACACAAAATGATCCACTAATCGAATTTACTCGAATACGAGACCCATCCCAATGGTCTTTTAGTTCCCGAAAATGGTTAGATACAAAATTTAATCAAAATCGATTGAGCCGTTCTCTAGATATAATTAGTTTGACCCTGACCCATTATGACCCAAAATGACGCACTAATGTAATTTTCTCGAACATGAGACCCATCCCAATGATCTTATCGTGCCCGAAAATGATTAGATACAAAATTTAGTCAAAATCGTTAAAGAAGTTATCTAGATAAACTTAGCTTGACCCACGTTGACCCAAAAATGACCCACTAATCGAATTTTCTCGAACATGTGACTTAGCTCAATAGTTCTGTCGTAATCCAAAACTGTAGAATATAGAGTTTTGTGAAAATCGTTAGAGCCGTTTTTTAGATAAAATTGGCATGACCCATAGTGACCCAAAAATGAGACACTAATCGAAGTTTCTCGAACATGTGACCTAGCTCAATAGTTTCTTCGTGTCGAAAAACGGTTGGATGTGAAATTTGGTCAAAATCGATTGAGCCATTTTTTAGATATAATTAGCTTGACCTTGACCCATTACAACCCAAAATGACCCACTAATCGAATTTTCTCGAACACGTAACCTAGCCCAATGGTCTTATAATGCCCAAAAATGGTAAAATACAAAATTTCGTCAAAATCGATTGAGCCGTTCTTTAGATATAATAAGTTTGACTCTGACTCATTATGACCCAAAATGACCCACTAATCGAATTTTCTCGAAGACGAGACCCATTCCAATGGTCTTTTCATGCGCGAAAACAGTAGGGTACAAAATTTCGTCAAAATCGTTAAAGAAGTTATCTAGATAAAGTTAGCTTGACCCACGGTGACCCAAAAATGACACACTAAACGAATTTTCTCGAACATGTGACTTAGCGCAATAGCTTTCTCGTAATCCAAAACTGTAGAATATAGAGTTTAGTTGAAATCGGTAGAACCGTTTTTTAGATAAAATTGGCTTGACCCATAGTGACCCAAAAATGACCCACTAATCGAAGTTTCTTGAACATGTGACCTAGCCCAAAAGTTTCCTCGTGTCGAAAAACGGTTGGATGTGAAATTTGGTCAAAATCGATTGAGCCGTTTGTTAGATATAATTAGCTTGACCTTGACCCATTACGACCCAAAATGACCACTAATCGAATTTTCTCGATCACGTGACCTAGCCCAATGGTCTTATCATGCCCGAAAATGATAAAATACAAAATTTCGTCAAAATCGTTACAGCCGTTTTTAAGATAAAATTTACATACACACACACACACGATTTTTGCTCGCATTATAGTATAAGATGTAACAGAATCTTCATAAAAAATATTTCCTCTGTGCATCTCTGTAACCGAATGATAAATGCTGCGTACTCTGTACTCTATAGAAAGCATTTGGTAGTCCACTTCAGTGATGCATGTGAATTATATTATGTTTTAAGTATTGTAACATCAGTAGCTAACGAATTTGTCCAATAAACCATAATGTAACGGAATCTTCATGAAAAATATTTCCTTTGTGCATCCCTGTAACCCAGGCATGTCAAACTCGCTTACCGACGCGGGCAAAATTAATCATTATATACAAAGCCGCGGGCCACATCAAACAAAGTAGATAATATTATTACAATTGCACACAGTAAAATGTGTACGTACAAAACATAGCCATGTTAAAGAAATATTCAAGTAAAGTACCAAAGTTATTATTATAATTCCTAGTTTATTTTATCTTATTTTTCGAAAAAATTCTTGACTTTCGAAAAAATACTTGACATGACTTTTTTAAACGAAATCTACAAATTAGATGTAAATTTCCAACTGGGCGAAAAATGTCCGGACCAGGATTCGAACCCGGGACCTCCCCGGCTGAAGCCGCCAGTGCTCTGCCATCTGAGCTATCCCGGACGATTCTGGTCGAACTTTTTCACCCAGCTAACCTTGAGGATTACAGCATCTGGTCTGAAACCTGGTTCAGCTCAACAGAATAAATCTCAATAGAATCGTCCGGGATTCGACCAGAATCGTCCGGGATAGCTCAGATGGCAGAGCACTGGCGGCTTCAGCCAGGGAGGTCCCGGGTTCGAATCCTGGTCCGGACATTTTTCGCCCAGTTGGAAATTTACATCTAATATGATATGTTTACCAATTAGAATAATTGTGCCAATATTAATCTAGTGAAATCTACAAAGTTTAATTGGATTTTCTAGATTGTATTAACTTAAAAAAATGTTGTACACGCTCTATGTTAATCTAGCAAAGGTATAACTTTTAATCTTCCGGATTTTTTTCGAGTAAACAAAAATTGAATCAGAAAATTTATTTTATAAATTTTGTCCTGTATCGATGCGTTACATAAACGTATTTCATTTCATTTATTAAACACATTTTCTCGTTGAAATAAAGTTTATTTTACCAGAAAAAGTTTTCTATCGAACATATTTAATATATGTCTAATTGTTCACTTTGCTTCATTGCTAACATTTTCACTCAGTTAGAAAATTAAAACTTGTAATTGAATTAAACACAGGTAAAATGCCAAAGCATTGGCGGGCCACAGAGAAGTTGTCGGCGGGCCAGATGTGACCCGCGGGCCGCGTGTTTGACATGCCTGCTGTAACCGAACTACAAATGCTGCGTACTCTGTAGCCCACTTCAGTGATGCATGTGAATTATATTATGTTTTAAGTATTGTAACATCCGTAGCAAATGATTTTGCCCAATAAACCATAATGTAACGGAATTTTCATGAAAAATATTTCCTTTGTGCATCCCTGTAACCGAACTCTAAATGCTGCGTACTCTGTAGCCCACTTCAGTGATGCATGTGAATTATATTATGTTTTAAGTATTGTAACATCCGTAGCAAACTATTTTGCCCAATAAACCATAATGTAACGGAGTCTTCATGAGAAGTATTTCCTTTGTGCATCCCTGTAACAGAACTATAAATGCTGCGTACTCTGTAGCCCACTTCAGTGATGCATGTGAATTATATTATGTTTTAAGTATTGTAACATCCGTAGCAAACGATTTTGCCCAATAAACCATAATGTAACGGCATCCAATTTTTGTGTTCCTGTAAACAAACTCTAAATGCTACACAGTCCATTTTTAAAAGAGGGAATGTCCCACAGTAAACCTCAATACTTTATTAAACAAAAACATAATTTGAAGAACAAATTAAAAAAATAAAATTTATTTCCTACATTGTTTAAGCCCGAGAAGGGACAGATATTAAGTCATTTCATTCAATTAGTTCTACATTTAATGTTAAATTTTTGTAACTAATTAGTTAAACCAATTGAAGTTTAAAAAATAAAAATAAAATTCATACAATATGATACTTAAAACACCCTGAAAAATTAGATTCCGTTCAAATGAAATCGAAATAAATCTTAGACTTCTTCCATTTTTAATTGAAAATATTTGTATGGCAGATTTTGTATTATGTTTATAACAACTGTGCATCAAATAATAAGATGCATGCAAAATACAAAACATAAAAAAAAGTCTAAGATTTATTACGATTTCATTTGAATGGAATCTAATTTTTTAGGGTGTTTTAAGTATCATATTGTACGAATTTTATTTTTATTTTTTAATCTTCAATTGGCGTAACCAATTTGTTACAAAAATTTAACATTAAATGTGGAACTAATTGAATGAAATGACTTAATATCTGTCCCTTCTCGGGTTTAAACAATGTAGGAAATAAATTTTGTTTTTTTAATTTGTTCTTCAAATTATGTTTTTGTTTAATATGTCAAGTTTTTTAATGACTACTGCACTCAGATGAACGCATTTCAAAATTAATAGAAAGTATCATCATCAGGCTTTTATGTATGCGGTATTGCATCACAATGTCGGATGCAATTTACCAATGTGTAATTCAAAATGTTTCACCTCTGTAGTAATGCAGGGTGCGATAGTTTGGACAAAAACTTCTAATCTGAACGTAAAAAATCTATAATCAAAACATAAAAAATTAACGTCACTTAAATTTAGATAGATTATTTCCCACTCAGGAACGCTATGAATGTAAATGTAAATTGTGTTGAATCCTTACTGCTAATATTTAACAATATTATAGCTGTGATACAGTAAAAAATAAAAAAATAAAAGTTTTACTTAGATTTTTAAACCTTATTCTCTCCCAAGGGGTGATGTAAACACATCAGAAAATTATTACCTAAGTTTAACTTGGGGTATAAATAGTTCTCATCTCGAAAAAAAAATACATTTTAAAATTTAAGTTATGTAATTTCCCACTAAGTTCGCTACCTGCGTAAAAATAGCTATCCATTAGAAACTTTTTACTAAAATATAAACTTGACCAAAGCAAAAACTTATTCTGAAAATATCCTTTTTATTTCCACTATGACGCCATATTCACCTTTTTAATTTTTGAAAAAAAAAACTATGTCAATTTAATATTTCACGTGAAAATCTTTCAACTAAAAAGAAATAAATTATTATTACGACTTTTGAAATTTTTGCAACAATGAAGAAAAAAGGTTACATTTTCTATTAAAAATGTCCGTTGATTCTCAATGAAAAAAAGTGAAATTTGGAATTATTAAGAAAAATATTTGAATAATATACAAAAAAATTGGCCCTTGTTTCTCTCTGGGTTATAATTTACCCATATGCAAAGGTATTTTGCCATTCGTTTCGACCCTGACGTCAGGCAAAGTTTTTTAAACTTTAAATTTATAATATTATTAGAATTAGTAAAGAATAAAAAATGAGTGGCATCAGGGACAAAAAGGTGGGAAGAAAAAATGAAAAAGTTACCATCTCCATAGGCTTTTCTATGTTAAATTAACATTGAGAAGTGAGACTTGAAATAAATAAGTATTGCGCTGCCGCGCAATACTTAAATATCATTTACGTGAAAATGTAAAGTATATTTGCGGTAATTAGAGCGCGGTCAGGCGGCAAACACAGAAGTCATAAAATCTTTTTCAACTGTTTTGGGAGGTGTTAAAAATGGATTTAATTGATCTGGAAGACCTCGAATAACTACATAACAGGAAGTAAGAAAAGATTCTACAATTATATCATACGATCACCAAAGAAATCTGTCGGAAATACTGTTAACACATAAGATGACCAAAATCAAATCTTCGTCGCATTTTTAAAATGTATAAAATTCAAAAACTACTTATATGTATTTACGAAGCTTTCAAAAATTACAACATTTAATTTAAGAGAATAAATAGTAGTTCTTTATTACCAAAGAACTTTTTTCTTTAAGACATCACACAGTGAGGTGAAAAGCTGAAAACTTCTATATAACAACATATAAATTAGTAATTTCGTAATAAATTTTGATAAAAAGAAAAAAAAGTTTATAAATTCCGCAGAGTTTCCCAACGAAATTTAAGGAGATAATACCCTGAACTAATACCAAATGAATAATTGAAAAAAAAAAAAAAACAGCTGCTGAAAACTGCTATTGTATATTTCGTGCAGGTTTTAGCAACAGCAAGTAGAAATCTCGCCATTTATTTATTTATTTTTATTTTTATTTTTTAAAGATATCCGCACAACGAGGCAAAATCTCAAAAAGCTGACCAAAAGTCGAAAAATAAAGTTACTATTTAGAAATTTTTTATTAAACAGTTGGCTAGAAAAATGCTTGGAGGGTTAAGGAGATAACAGCCTTAATAATTTAAGGAGGTAATACCCTGAACTATTTCCAAATGAATAACCAAAAAACAAGCTGCTAAAAGCTGCTATTGTACATTTCGTGCAGGTTTTTGCAATAACAAGTAGAAATGTCGGCAAAAAATTTTATTTTGTTTTCTTTGAGACATCGTACAGTGGAGCAAAATCCCAAAAATCTGGCCAAAAGTCTAAAAATAAAATTGCTATTTAAGGAATTTTGGGGGAAAATGCTTGGAGGGTTGAAATCTGTATTTAGAAAAAGGTTTTTGGTTTAACCTAATCACTTGCATCATTTCAAAAGTGACGCTCGGGCGAGGAGTGAGAGTTCAACTAAAAGAGAAACAACTGTTCCTTTAAACATGTGCTTCCTTTTTTGCATATTACCAGATTTTAATGATTTATTAGATTCATATGATGATGATAAATAGATTATTTGCAAGTCTTACAAAAACTATATTAACAACATATAGATTAATAATTTCGTCATAATTTTTGCTAAAAAAAAGAAAAAAAAACTTTAATTTCTTTCAAATATTGAAAAGTTTATTAATTCCGCAGAGTTTCGCAACGAAATTTAAGGAGATAATAGCTGAACTATTATTTAATGAATAATAAAAAACCCAGCGGATAAAAACTGCTATTGTACATTTTGTGCTAGTTTTTGCAATAACAAGTAGAAATGTTGCTTTTTTAGTCGCTTAAAAAGCTCTGAAATGAATTATTTTGATATTAATTTAGCTGGCAAACATTTTTGAAATTTTTAAAATGTTCAGTTTTGTAATATATTATTATGAAAGATAATTATAGTAGATTATTATACTTATGATTATATTACCTTACAAATAAGTAATATAATCATAAGTATAATTAAATTTCATAAGCAAGTTAAAAAAAAAATGAAAATAATTTTTAAACATTGATCCGATGGAATTACATTTTCTTATCTTTATAAGTGTTAATTTTGTTTATTATATTATAATTAAAAGAATTATGTTGCCAACTGTGTAAAAGTTGGAAAACGCGCGAGAATCGTGCAACAAATTAATTAAAAGGTAGGAAGAAGATTTCTCAAGAAAAAAAAAAAAGGACGAAAACGATGGAAGATGTGTTTTGACTTTTTAATCTCATCAGACCCTTACATTTAGAGCTTACTTCTATTACGTAAATTACATAAATTACGTAAATTTGTATAAATAAATTACGCAATTGCGTAAATTACATAAATAGTGTAAATTACGTAAATTTGTATGAGTAAATTGTGTAAATTACTTTACTGTTTTTGAAATTTTAATTTTTGAATCGTAAATACAAAAGCACGTGAATATGAAGTTTCATACAAATTCAATAACTTTTGCAACATTTTAATTTTTAGTCCACCATGTTGGATCCGCCATTTTGTTTGTTGGAATTTAACTTTGGAATCTTAATCAGCATCCTAAAAAACACCTGTATACGAAACTTCATGAAATTGAAATATCGTTTTCATATTTCGGCCAGCTTTTTGGGATTTAGCCCCACTGTGCATCGTGTAATATTTAATTGAATCTTGAACATAGATGTAATTAGTAGCTCACGCGCTTTTAAAAGCGAAAAATGCAAGGATTTTATTTAAGGGTACTTATAAATCATTAGCTAACAATTGGCATTCGATAACCTGTTGAATCTCTCGGACAAGTTGATAACGCAAAAGATGACCAAAATCAAACCTTCTTTGCATCTTAAAGTGTATAAAATTCAAAAACTGCTTCGCCCGATTAATAGGTATTTACGAAACTTTCAAAAATTACAAAATTTAATTTAAGAGAATAAACTTAGCCGTTCTTAGCTACAAAATAACCTTTTTTTTTAACACATCTTGTAGCAATTAATTGAATCTTGAACATAGATGTTATGAATACCTCAAGCGCTTCTAAAAGTGAGAAATGTAAGGATGGCATTTAAGGGTACTTATAAATCATTAGCTAACAATTAGCATGCGATAAACTGTTGAATCATTGACTTCAAGGCACACCCAGTCTTTAAAACCCTACGCAAGAGAAACGAGATATCGAAATTGATATATTTGCTTCTTCTTTTAAGGCGTGCCGAACGATTTCGATCCTTGTAGCCATTTATGGACGCTATCTATGCAAACGTTTCTGTTGAAAAATGTGTTTGTTTCAGCTAGAGATTGCTTGTATCCATCTCGCATCCATATCCCAATTATCGCATTTGCGAAGTATGAAATTTTGCATTTTCTCATCGCAGATAAATGCTAATTTTATATGATATTTTAAGCGATTTAAACGAACGTGATGTTACAGAATTAGATAGGATACTTTATATACAATTAAGTATACCCATAATTTTAGAAAATATAAAACGATTTTGATATTTCTTTTTGCTTTCTTCTATCTTTACAAGAAGAAAGTATTGGATTCGTGAAAAATGTTGATTTCCAGTTTTCGACGGATTTATGCGTTTCAGAACGTCCTGCACACGATTTGACTGTTTTTATTTAGAAAATGTCTGTCTGTCTGTATGCGACACAAATTTTGAGGGCACTCTCTCTCCAGAACTAATGCATGGAATTTAATCAAACTTCAGATTCTGTTAGAGTAATGCATAAATAAGTGTACTGATTAGGTTTGGATGCAAGTCACCCAACAGGTGGTGCTATGCTGTATTTTTCATGATTCACGTGATAGCTATATCTCACGAACTAATACACGGCATTTTATCGAACTTCATATTCCGTTTGATTTGGACATAAATACGTCCTTATGAGGTTTGGGTGTATACCATCCAACAGGTGTTCTGCCATGCTCGGTTTTTCCTGATTTCTGCGATAGCTAAATATCAAGAACGAATAGATTGTCATTTAATTTGGTTGTAGATGATTTGATTTATGTAGAACAAAGTTTTGTGATGACCACAATATACTAGTTTTATACTTATTTAACTTGTTTATCATTCCGCTGTTTCTTCTTAAATTTATTAAAATAATAATATAAAAAAATATATGATTTGTCTATCTGCTTGCGAGTTCTCGGGGCAGTCAAACTTTTGTAAAAATTCTTCCATTGCCACAGAATTTAAATAGTAATCAAAATAAGTAATCGACATACATGGATTTTCCAATGTTTCATCTTATGTTTAAAAAAATGAGTCAATTTCTAGATTCCATTTGATGTGCTTTAACTCACAATAGCTAGTTTTTATTTCAATCAATGTCCTCATAGACCATAATGCTATGGCGTTCCTAATATTATTGACCATTAATAAGGATGACCCTGTAAATGAACTATAAATTTTACACACTCCGTTTTCAATAGCGAACATGCCATAGTTATCCTAAATATCATATATTAATTACATCGCAATTCGAGTATATTTACGGCAGATAGAAGGCAGACGGGCAAAACGAAGTCATAAACATTTTTTAACTATATTCGAAAATTTTTAAAATGAATCTTTTATCAAATATTAACAATGGCCTCAAAGAGATCCTTAAAAAACTACTTTTTGAGGGGAAGATAATCTGCAAATTAATTTAGCAGAATGAAAATTTAATTTTGGGTTCATGTTCCAGCAAGGATTATCAATGTACAATTTGCTGATTTCCTCCCTGTGTACAAAAGCAAAGCATTCTTTAATGCTAACTTCGTAAGCATGTTTAGTTTGTTCTATAAATCAAATGAAATCCTAATAATTAGTATTGTAAATACACCAAGAAACATAAGAAGAAATGAGGGTCTTTAAGATTACTAAAAGTAATTTCATTAGTAGATAGTGTAAAAAAATTAATTTAAAATCAACGGCTAAATATTTTATCAATGCGAATTCTGGATTTAAGTAAAAAAAGGAAGCACAATATTTAAAATAAGCCTAAGAATAATAATTGATGGCAGATTCGGAAAAATATTCAGAAGTACGCACTATACGGGATAGGCTGTAGTTTTGATAGAGCAAAATCAAAGGATGGGTGATGCAACCTAACAATTCAGAAATTCTGTATCACAAATTTACTGCAGTTGACAAAAACTATCACCAGGGTCGAAACTAAGGGGTCAGAGAGGGCATGTGCCCTAGGCTGCAGAACGAAAGGGCGCCAAATGAAGGATTATACCTTTGGAATGGATCATTTTCTTGTGATGGACTGATGACTTCCATTATTATGAAACAGCCATTATAAATGAAGTGTTAGGTGAAGGTGAAAGAGCAGTCCTAAAAAGTTAGAACTCTGATTTTCTGGTCAGAATGGGGGAAGAAATGGCCATAATTTTTTTTTTTTTTTTGAAAAGAAAAGTTATGGCCATTTTCCCCCCCCATTCTGCCAGAAAATCAGAGTTCTAACTTTTTACGGTTGCTCTTTCAGCTTCACCTAACACTTCATTTATAAAGGCTGTTTCATAATAATGGAAGCCATCAGTCCATCAGAAGAAAATAACTCTGTTAAAGCGGAAACTTGATTAAGCCGGACCCGGATAATCGGGACTCTACTGTATATTTCATTTTAAAAAGGACCTTTAGACTGTTTTTGTTGATGTTCAGGGGGAGGGTCATGACCCCTGTGGCCTTCCCCTTGGATCCGCCATTGTAGATTACGTAGCTCAGTATTACATATTTTATGATTACATATTTTAAATTTTAAAATAAGTCGGCTATTAGAAAATTAGTAAAATTCTCTTTGTAAATGTACTTTGCGGAAGAAGGGGGGTGGGGGGGGGAGTCTACGTTTGCCCCGGGTGCAAAAAAGTCTAGTTTCGGCACTGACTATCACCCATCCATCACCAACTAAAACAAAGTGAACTACATATATCAAATATTGAGAAAAGTGTAATCGTTAATAGTTAAAAGACATAAAAATAATATACTAAATGTCATGATTTATAATTAACCTTGTCTCATTCGTTTCATAAATGACTTAAAAACAAGATCATGATACAGTCTATCTATAACCTATTAATTAAGGAGGTATTTTTAATACAGTTCATGCGTTTTCTGTCATAATTTTTAATGAAATTCATGTCGCTATATCATCATTACTGAAGTTCTGACTATAAACTCAAACGTTTGGCGGACGACACACCCAAAGTTCCTGGCCTACGTGCTCCCATGCGATTTGTATCTTGAAATACTCCTTCTTCTTTCAAAACTTTTGTTTTATTAAGAGGTATTATTGGATTGGAAAAATAAAAGTTTTTTTTAAGAGGTTACCTTTAGGGCAAAAAAATGTGTAAGTATTTTTTATTTTTGTGAAATTATGCCTGCTCTAATATCCAAACTGGCTACTGTCTGACACCGTCCTAAATTCATTTTTGTTCTTAAACACATCAAATTGGCTAGTACCCTTATTCAGAAACTACGAAATCGAATAGTTTTTTTCATATTTCGATAAAGGCATATGATCTTTCAGAAAAAGTTGTCAAAGTTGGCATTTCGATCCGAATTTATAAGCGCGGTGACGATGGGAAATGAGAAATAATAACTAAACTGGGGTGTCCGCAATTAAGCTGTATCGGTTATAAAGGTTTCAAATTATATACAGTTAGCTAAAATCATAAATTATAATAATCATTTGTCAAATTGGCCTTTTTTTTAAGCAAAACATGAAGAAGGTGAACTTCGAACAGTTTTCAACAGGACCGAAACTAAGGGGGGGGGGGGGGGGGCAGAGGGGGCACATGCCCCAGGCGCCAAATGAAGGATTATACCTTTGGAAAGGATCATTTTCTTCTGATGGACTGATGACTTCCATTATTATAAAACAGCTCGAAATTATAAATGAAGTGTTAGGTGAAGATGAAAGAGCAGTCGTAAAAAGTTAGAACTCTGATTTTCTGGTCCGAATGGGGAAAAAAAAAAATGGCCATATTTTTTTTTTTTTGCAAACAAAATTATGGCCATTTTTTTCCCCATTCGGACCAGAAAATCAGAGTTCTAACTTTTTACGACTGCTCTTTCATCTTTACCTAACACTTCATTTATAATGGCTGTTTCTTAATAATGGAGGCCATCAGTCCATCAGAAGAAAATAGCTCGATGAAAGCAGAAACTCAGTTAGGCGGGACTCGGATAATCGGGACTCTACTGAATATGCCTTTTTAAAAATGATCTTTAGAATATTTTTGTTGATGTTCAGAAGGACCTCCCCCTTGGACCCGCCACTATAGATTACGTAGTTCAGTATTACATATTTTATGATTACATATTTTAAATTTTAAAATAAATCGTCTATTATAAAATTAGTAAAATTCTCTTTGTAAATATACTTTGTGGAAAGTGGCGGGGGGGCGCCAAAATCCATGTTTGCCTCGGGTGCAAAAAAGGCTAGTTTCGGCACTGGTTTTCAAACACCCTGTATATATACATTTTTTTTTTTTTCAACCAGACCAAAGGAGAGGGGTTAGTAAGAGTCACTTAAAAAACAACCCACAGATCTTAGGACATTTCTTTCCCAAAGAAATAAAAGAGTAATAACTACTTAAAATTGCTATCCCAGATAATCTTTTTCTTCAACTCTACCATGCAATCAAATCTAATTTCATAAATTATTGCGCACCTTTTGTCTGAAACGCTATTTATTGCAGTTTTAAAATCGCCTTTAGGTGTCCATTCAGGATAGTAAATAATTCCCGCTATCTTTGTTTACACTTCCATTGTATTCATCTTCGGATTCTTCGAAAGTTCTCCTGTAGCCGACGGCTAACAAGGACTACAAAATACCCATCACAAGCAATCGTACATCGTTAATTAGTGTCCTGTAATCACGCTACTGACAACAAAGAAATTTAATCACGCGGTTTCATTAATTACCCAAAACCAGTTCTTCCCCCCTTTTGTTCGATGCCGACATAGTTCGGCGGAACCTAATTAGCATTCTGTGTTGGTGCTAGTGTTTTAGCGTTAAGTGCTTCGTAAATACGGTGCATTACCGAAGCGGACTTAAGTATTTTTGATGAGAATCGAGAAACAATTCTTGCCGTTAGGCACAGATCATTTCATGTGAAGATGAAGACGGTCGTATAAAAAATGAAATACATTCATCCCTCGCTTAGTGCGATTTTTAGTTAGTACGATAGACTTTATTTAGATGCTCCCTCGATTAGTGCAGGCAAAATTTCGATAGTGAGCAAAGTACGCAAAGGTTTATACTTTTTTTCTAGCAAGATGTCGTCGAATTTTTTCGTCAAAAATGAAATTACTGAGAATGCAGAAAAATAAATAAAGTAAAAAAATTCTAAGAAACTTATAAAAAATTTTAATTTCTAGGTCAGCCTTTGATAAATATAGACTCAGCCATCAGTGGAAATATTCAAATCTACCGAGGATTAGAAAATAAAATTTTGTGTTGCCGCAAGATGTATTAAAACAAGAAAGAAAAATCATGCGTCAAGCATAAATTATGAAACAATTTTCAACACTTCCAGAATACGTTAACAAAACTTCGCCTTTTAATATGGTAAAGAAGATACCTAAGTAAACGTTTTTGAAAACGTATCAACAATTACCGCCCATGGCCGTATAAGTGCTTCAATGCTTTTGTGCTGCTCTGTACATGACCTACAGATTTGTACAAATTCTACATAGTATGCTACAGTTTAGTTTAGTAAAATAGCGCATAACACTATTGAAAATTCCCCTTCAGCAATCAACCAATAGAGCGAAACGTACTTGAATTCCTTTGGCATAACTCTGTATATTAAAAACAGATTTTCATACACGCCACATATTATTCAGAAATGTAATTCAGGCAAAAACATGTTTAAAACTACTGAAATTGCAGTTCCAGGAATTACCATCTACAGGCGAACATGTATCTAGTTCTTTGCATAGCCCTGTGTATTATTTTATTTATACGCTACAAACACCTCTTAATGTTAAATTAAATGTAATCGAGTTTGAAAATCAACTTGAAGTCGCATAACTCAAATTAAACTAGTCGGATGTACCAATCCCAAAACTTTCTTCTATCTCATACATGTTAATACTTCAAAATTCGCTATCACACTGCCAAAATTAAATGGCAATCTATGCATCTCATGAAGATTCTAAAGATATGAAATTCCGTGCATTAGTTCTTGAGATATGACTATCGCTGAAATCGTCTAAATCCAGCAAAATGCTGCCTTGCAGCGCCATCTATTAGATGATTTATACCAAATCCTAATCAGCAACAATTTATGTCAGCGTCTGACTGAATCTGAAGTTTGGAGAAAATCCGTGCATTAGTTTTTGAGATAGAGCTATAGCGAAAATCGTGAAAATTCCTGCATAGCAGCGTCACCTATTGGGTGATTAACACCAAAACCTAATTAACAACAACTTGTGTCAACATACAACTAAATCTGAAGTTAGATGAAAATTCGTCCATTAGTTCTATAGATAGAGCTATTGAGGCAATCGTGAAAAAGGCAGCACAGAAGCGCCACCTGCTGGGCGATTTACACCAACACATAATCAGTAGCAAGTCATATCAAGGACTAACTGAATCGGAAGTTTGATGAAAATCCGTGCGTTAGTTCTTAAGATAGAGCTATTGGGGAAATCGTGTAAATCCTACAAAATTCATCATAACAGGGCCACCTGTTGGGCGATTTACATCAAAACGCAATCAGCATCAATTCATATCATGGACTAACTAAAACTGAAGTTTGATCAAAATCCGTGCATTAGTTCTTGAGATAGAGGCATTGCGAAAATCGTGAAAAATGTAGCATAGCAGCGCCACCTGTTGAGCGATTTACACCAAAAACTAATCAGCATCATTTTGTATTAGGAACTCACTGAATATGAATTTTTATTAAATTCCGTGCATTAGTTCTTGAGATAGAGCGCCCACAAAATTTGTGTCACATACACACAGACAGACAGACAGACAGACTCACAGAGTCACAGACAGACATTTTGTAAAAACATGTTTTTTGGAATCTCTGACCCCTAAAACGTGTAAATCCGTCGAAAACCGGAATTCGAAAATTTTCATGAATCCAATACTTTCTTCTTGTAAAGATAGAAGAAAGTAAAAACATCTTTGTGGACCGGGACGCTATCTCCGCCATGTTGAAATACACCAACTTTATGTACTTTTTTCTCAGAAATGGTGAAAGATAGAGGTCTAGAATTTTTAGAATAGTTTGAGTAATATGCTTTACATATTTTAACAGACCATTTTCTTTCTAAGTGAGCCTGAAAATTAATTATTAATTATTTATTGAAAGGTATTTTTAAATTAGTATTTTTGGTAAGATTTCACTGCCTAAAATAAATAATTCTCAACAAATGATTAAATCCCTGTGTTAAAGTATACTATATAAACATAATAAAAGTATTTATAAAAAATTGAGTTCTTAAGTTTAATAGATATCTAAAAAAAAGGAACACAAACATAAAAAATCCAAGTTTCGAGAAAAAGTCAATTAGATTTAAATAGTCATTAAGCTGTGAAGTACTACTCTTAGAAAGAATGAATAATTCCAACACTTATTTTTACTTTCTTCTATCTTTACAAGAAGAAAGTATTGGATTCATGAAAATTTTCGAATTCCAGTTTTCGACGAATTTACACGTTTTAGGGGTCAGAGATTCCAAAAAACATGTTTTTACAAAATGTCTGTCTGTGACTCTGTGAGTCTGTCTGTCTGTCTGTCTGTGTGTATGTGACACAAATTTTGTGGGCGCTCTATCTCAAGAACTAATGCACGGAATTTAATAAAAATTCATATTCAGTGAGTCCCTATTACAAATTGATGCTGATTAGTGTTTGGTGTAAATCGCTCAACAGGTGGTGCTGCTATGCTGCATTTTTCACGATTTTCGCAATAGCTCTATCTCACGAACTAATGCACGGATTTCGATCAAACTTCAGATTTAGTTAGTCCTTGATATGAATTGATGCTGATTACGTTTTGGTGTAAATCGCCCAACAGGTGGCGCTGTTATGATGAATTTTGCAGGATTTACACGATTTCCCCAATAGCTCTATCTTAAGAACTAACGCACGGATATTCATCAAACTTCAGATTCAGTTAGTCCTTGATATGACTTGCTACTGATTATGTCTTTGTGTAAATCGCCCAACAGGTGGCGCTTCTGTGCTGCCTTTTTCACGATTGCCTCAATAGCTCTATCTATAGAACTAATGGACGAATTTTCATCTAACTTCAGATTTAGTTGTATGTTGACACAAGTTGTTTTTAATTAGGTTTTGGTGTTAATCACCCAATAGGTGGCGCTCCTATGCAGGAATTTTCACGATTTTCGCAATAGCTCTATCTCAAAAACTAATGCACGGATTTCCTCCAAACTTCAGATTCAGTCAGACGTTGACATAAATTGTTGCTGATTAGAATTTGGTATAAATCACCAAATAGGTGGCGCTTCTAGGCAGCATTTTGCTGGATTTAGACGATTTCAGCGATAGTCATATCTCAAGAACTAATGCACGGAATTTCATATCTTTAGAATCCTCATGAGATTTGTAGATTGCCATTTAATTTTGGCAGTGTGATAGAGAATTTTGAAGTATTAGCATGCATGAGATAGAAGAAAGTTTTGGGATTGGTACATCCGACTAGTTTTAATGTGTAAACATGTGTGACACATCGTTGGAAAGATAAAAGTTTAAACTTTTTAATGATATAAAAAAGTAAAAATCGATTTTTTCCCCAAATTTCGCTTACCTGGTCCAATTCACGCTCGTTCTCAGTATTGCTTACGAATTCTTTGTTGGAGTTTAAGTGGCCTATTAAGCCAAAAGCACTCCATTCTCGATAGCAGGAATTCGCTGTCTCATATTTAAACAATTAGAAAAATCTCTTGTGGCTATGCTGCTTTTGAAATGGAAATAGGTAAAATGCTCTTACCTGGGATTCATCAATATCGCGATGACGTATAACTTCATCGGTGTGGCGTGGCCAGGGGTTTATCCAAAAGCTTCTTGAAGAAATTATTTTTATTTTATTTTGTGAAGCATTATTTATCCTTTAAGTATCCTTTGAGAGCTTAATATAAATCCGCTAAATCCATGGGAAGATATAATGTAATATGAATTAGTATTGTGTGTTTTTACGATAAAGAATGATTCAAATTTTAGCTTTAAATACTTATAATTAAACATATTACTGGAGTATAAGAAACTCCGTGTTAACAGAGAGGCTACATGATTAAGAGTGAGAATACATAAAGCTGCTAAAAACATATTCGCAGCGTAGAAAAAATATATAATAATTAAAGGTGTCTGGCAAAAGTCAAAATGTTCAGATGTTCCTTTTAGTTACATATCAGTGGTGAAATCTTAGTTATTAGAACATATGCTTTAGAGAGTTACTCAAGTGGGCTATAATAGCACTCATTATCAAATGCGGAAGTAAAGAAACAGTTCGTAAATTGGCTTGTTAAAATGATCTGTGTATAGTAACAAGTTCTTTCTTTTCTTTTTTTTTAATCACTTTTAGCAGTTGCCGAAGAACATCTGGGGAATTAAATTTAACACCCCTCCTTAATCTCCTCAGATGGATAAGGTAACAAGTTCATAGTCTTGATGTCACACAAAAGTTGAGGTTTGGGTGTGGGTTTTGTCAAGCAGTCAGCAATCATGTATTGCGTGGGACAATATTTTAATTCGATAATTTTATCCTCCTTTAATTGTCTTATGGCGTGAAAGCGGATATCAATGTGTTTTGTCCGCTTCGAAAATTTTTCATTTTCTATCATCTTTATACTGCTTTGGTTGTCATGGTAAAGTAAAATAGGTTTTACTTGATACAAGTTAAGATCTTCTAGCAGTTTTAATAGCCATAAAATTTCTTGTCCTGCGGTTGCTGCAGCAACATATTCCGCTTCAGCCGAAGAATATGCAATGCTTGACTGTAATTTTGTAGTCCATTGAATGGGATTATCACCCAGAAAAAAAATATTGCCGGTGGTTGATTTTCTATTTTTAGTGTCCCCAGCCCAATCAGCATCAGCATACGCGATGAGTATTGGTGGTTTATTTTTGCTTATTGTTAGGCATAGGTTTTTTGTGCAATTGAGGTAAATAATAATTCTTTTTGCCGCTTTCCAATCCTTCTCGCGTGGCGTTGCACTTCTCCTACTAAGTATATTTACTGGTGCCATAATGTCGGGTCGAGTGACTGTGGCAATATAGAAGAGCGAACCGATCGCTTGCCTAAACTTTGTATTGTTCGGAAGTAAATTGTCGCTATCTTCTAATTTATAGAAACCTATTTCCATCGGTGTACCAATAGGTCTTGCATCTGTTAAATTTAACTTTCTAACCAAATCTTCTATTTTTGACTTTTGGTTTAATTTGTAACCATCATTCGTTTTGATTATGTTGGTTCCTAGGTACTGACTTATTTCGCCTAAGTCTTTTACTCCGTACTCATTTTGCAATTGTTTTATTACATCTTTAATTATTTCACTTTTACTCGCGATTAAAATATCGTCAACGTAGACGATGATATAAGTGAAATTTTCCTTTTCTTTTCTAGTAAACAAACATGAGTCAGCAGTGCTTTGCACAAAATTCATGTTTTTTAATGATTCTGCGATCTTTTTGTGCCAGGCTCTAGCTGCCTGTTTTAAGCCGTAGATTGTTTTATTCAGTTTACACACTTTGTTTTCACAATTTTTTTTCTATAAAACCTTCTGGTTGTTTCATGAAAATTTCTTCTTCTATTTCGCCGTGAAGAAATGCAGTGTCGATGTCAATGTGTTGAACAGATAGATTTTTATATGCCGCTGAGGCTAAAAATGTGCGGATTGTTGTGTGTGAAACTACGGGTGCGAAGGTTTCATCATAATCTTCGCCGTACTTCTGATTATATCCTTTCGCTACTAAACGGGCCTTGTATTTTTGTACATTTCCTAAATTATCTAACTTTCTCTTAAAAATCCACTTGCAACCAATAATTTTCTTATTTGGTGGGGGATCCACTAAGTCCCAAGTTTTATTTTTCTTTAATGAGTTGATTTCTTGTTGAGCGGCTTTGAGCCAATTTTCTTTTTCTACTGGGTTGTTCATGTTTGCTATGTCATAAAAATCGGTTGGTTCGAATGTGTCATTTGTTTTTAGGTGACATACGTATCTGTCGGGTGGTACTCCTCTATTTGACCTCTGAGACCTTCTCGGTTCTACGTTGGGTTGTTTGGACGCGGTTGGTTCTTCGTCCGAATTACTTAACTCTGTTTAAATGTAGTTGTTGTCATTGTCTGAGTTTTCTACCTCTTCGCTTTCTTTTAAGTTGTTTTCACTATTTTCTATAAATTTAACTGTTCTCGCTATTATTATTTTGTTTTCTTTTGTAAATATACGGTAACCTTTTGATTTGTTGTCATACCCCACAAGTATTCCTTCCTGCGCTCTATCATCTAATTTGTTTCGCTGATGTTTCTGTATATAGGCATAAGCTTTACAGCCGAATGTACGCAGGTAGTGTAAGGTGGGTTTTCGGTTGAACCAAATTTCGAACGGTGTTTTGTTTGTTATTTTGGTTGGTAGCCTATTCTGCAGGTGATTGGCGGTATTTATGGCTTCTCCCCAGAATTTTTGAGGTAAGCCTGCTTCGGAGAGTAGACTCCTAGTCATATCTAATAATGACCTATTCTTTCTTTCCGCTACGCCGTTTTGGCTCGGACAAAATGGTACAGTAAACTGGTGTTGGATACCTCTTGTCCTTAGGTATTCTTCCGTTTGTTTACCTAAATATTCCCCTCCATTATCGGATCTAATAGCTTTAGGGAATCTGCCGAATTGGGTTTTCACCATGGCTACATAATCTTTTAACTTTTCGTGAACTTCATTTTTATGCGAAAGTAAGTAAATTACTGTGAACCTTGAATAGTCGTCTATAAAAGTGACGAACATTGTTTTTCCCCCGATAGTAGGTGTACCGATAGATGTGCACACGTCCGTGTGTATCAGATCGAGCACTTTGCCTGTTTTGGGACAGTTTGTTGATTTCGGATATGGGGCATCACTTATTTTTGTTTGGATACATATTTCACACAATGCATTATGATTACAGTTATTTATTTTTATACCGTCTGCTAAGTTTTTATTTATTAATTCTTTTATCGCATTATAGTTACGATGGCCAAGCCGTTTGTGCCAAACTTCTATGCAATTTTTATTTTTACATTCATGTGCAATGTTTACTTTATTAGTTTCAGCGCTTTCTAATAATTCGACTTGATATAAATTATTTTTCATTCTTGCTTTAAGATAAATATTCCCGTTTCGGGATAACGTGCATTTTTCTTTATCGAAAATTAATTTATAGCCATTCTGTGTTGCTTTGCTTACCGATATGAGGTTTGATTCTAATTCTGGTACATATAATACTTCTTTTAATGTGATTGTGTTTATCTCTCCATCGGATGTTTTTGTTTTAAATGTCGTTTCACCTGTACCGTGTGAATTCAGCGTTTTGCCATTGGCAATGATGACTGTCGTCTTTTCAGTGTCGTTAAACTTAGTGAATGCATCTTTACTGTTTAGAATGTGTGTCGATGAACCTGAGTCGATTATCCAGGTTTGTTTTCCTGGTTTCTGGACTAAAAAAGCTGCGTCGCTGCCTTTTCCTGAATTGCCCTGTGTTTTGTTAATCCGAATTGGTTCTGTTTCACGGTTTTTGTTTTCTCTATAAATAGTTTGCGTCTTCATAACATAACGATGATGTGTAATACTTGGATTTGTGCGGCTGTTGTTTTTGTGACGGTGAGTAAGTGTTTCTGTTCTTAAGAAGCCAGCACTCTCTGTATGTATGGTTTTTTAATTTACAGTATGTGCACTGTTTGTCCTTTTTATTATAGTGTTCAGCCGGAAACTTTTTATGCGTTTTAAACGCTTTTGAGGAATTCTCGCTCTGATCTGTGTTTTCTAAACGTCTTGTATATTCATCAGTGAGTTTTCCTTTTATAAACTCTGAATTAAGTTCATTTTCTGGACGGGCCTCGAGGGCTATAATTAAGGTGTTGTAGCTAGGTGGTAATGAACAAAGTAACAGAGCTGAAATGTGCGAGTCATTAATAGTTTCGCCTATGGCTGAAAGTTTATCAACAAGTTCTAAAATATGTGTAATGTGTTTTATTAGATTGCCGTTTTCTGGGAGTTTTGCTCCGTATAATTTTCTCAGCAAATATAACTTGCTTGAGAGATTGGTCCTTTCATGAATTGTTTTTAAAGCTTGCCAGGTTTCTCTGGCAGTGTTTAAGTGCTTTACATGCACGATTTGTGAGTCTTCAATACTCAAGTTGATAATTGCACGTGCTTTACGGTCCCTCTTCGTCCAGTCCGTGTTAATTGGATCTGGGGGATTTTGTGTTATTACATCAAACAATTCTTCTTTTATTAAAATCATTTCTGCGCGAAATTTCCAATTTGCGTAGTTTGTCGAATTTAATTTTTCGACTATTTGAGTTTCTTTTATCCCTGCCATGTTTATTTTTATTTGTTTATGCGACCAACCTATTTCCTTTTTATTTATTTATTTACTGTAAAATGTAAAATGAACGATTTCTTTTTTTATTATTATTATTACTCACAACCAACAAATTGTTCATTCACTAATTATTTAAATGTTCATTACATAAAACATAAATATATAAATGTTTCTTTTTCATTCACCTTTATATTTCTGGTACAATAACATTCATTATTTTATTCAATGCAGCATCTTTTTATTTTTTTTATTCAGAACATGAATATTTTTAATATTTATAATCTAAGCCACTATATAAAATTTTTCTTCTTTTTCGCTAAACATGAGCACTTTATCTGTCTCATTAATCTTTTTGTTGGAGTTTAAGTGGCCTATTAAGCCAAAAGCACTCCATTCTCGATAGCAGGAATTCGCTGTCTCATATTTAAACAATTAGAAAAATCTCTTGTGGCTATGCTGCTTTTGAAATGGAAATAGGTAAAATGCTCTTACCTGGGATTCATCAATATCGCGATGACGTATAACTTCATCGGTGTGGCGTGGCCAGGGGTTTATCCAAAAGCTTCTTGAAGAAATTATTTTTATTTTATTTTGTGAAGCATTATTTATCCTTTAAGTATCCTTTGAGAGCTTAATATAAATCCGCTAAATCCATGGGAAGATATAATGTAATATGAATTAGTATTGTGTGTTTTTACGATAAAGAAAGATTCAAATTTTAGCTTTAAATACTTATAATTAAACATATTACTGGAGTATAAGAAACTCCGTGTTAACAGAGAGGCTACATGATTAAGAGTGAGAATACATAAAGCTGCTAAAAACATATTCGCAGCGTAGAAAAAATATATAATAATTAAAGGTGTCTGGCAAAAGTCAAAATGTTCAGATGTTCCTTTTAGTTACATATCAGTGGTGAAATCTTAGTTATTAGAACATATGCTTTAGAGAGTTACTCAAGTGGGCTGTAATAGCACTCATTATCAAATGCGGAAGTAAAGAACCAGTTCGTAAATTGGCTTGTTAAAATGATCTGTGTATAGTAACAAGTTCTTTCTTTTCTTTTTTTTTTAATCACTTTTAGCAGTTGCCGAAGAACATCTGGGGAATTAAATTTAACACCCCTCCTTAATCTCCTCAGATGGATAAGGTAACAAGTTCATAGTCTTGATGTCACACAAAAGTTGAGGTTTGGGTGTGGGTTTTGTCAAGCAGTCAGCAATCATGTATTGCGTGGGACAATATTTTAATTCGATAATTTTATCCTCCTTTAATTGTCTTATGGCGTGAAAGCGGATATCAATGTGTTTTGTCCGCTTCGAAAATTTTTCATTTTCTATCATCTTTATACTGCTTTGGTTGTCATGGTAAAGTAAAATAGGTTTTACTTGATACAAGTTAAGATCTTCTAGCAGTTTTAATAGCCATAAAATTTCTTGTCCTGCGGTTGCTGCAGCAACATATTCCGCTTCAGCCGAAGAATATGCAATGCTTGACTGTAATTTTGTAGTCCATTGAATGGGATTATCACCCAGAAAAAAAATATTGCCGGTGGTTGATTTTCTATTTTTAGTGTCCCCAGCCCAATCAGCATCAGCATACGCGATGAGTATTGGTGATTTATTTTTGCTTATTGTTAGGCATAGGTTTTTTGTGCAATTGAGGTAAATAATAATTCTTTTTGCCGCTTTCCAATCCTTCTCGCGTGGCGTTGCACTTCTCCTACTAAGTATATTTACTGGTGCCATAATGTCGGGTCGAGTGACTGTGGCAATATAGAAGAGCGAACCGATCGCTTGCCTAAACTTTGTATTGTTCGGAAGTAAATTGTCGCTATCTTCTAATTTATAGAAACCTATTTCCATCGGTGTACCAATAGGTCTTGCATCTGTTAAATTTAACTTTCTAACCAAATCTTCTATTTTTGACTTTTGGTTTAATTTGTAACCATCATTCGTTTTGATTATGTTGGTTCCTAGGTACTGACTTATTTCGCCTAAGTCTTTTACTCCGTACTCATTTTGCAATTGTTTTATTACATCTTTAATTATTTCACTTTTACTCGCGATTAAAATATCGTCAACGTAGACGATGGTATAAGTGAAATTTTCCTTTTCTTTTCTAGTAAACAAACATGAGTCAGCAGTGCTTTGCACAAAATTCATGTTTTTTAATGATTCTGCGATCTTTTTGTGCCAGGCTCTAGCTGCCTGTTTTAAGCCGTAGATTGTTTTATTCAGTTTACACACTTTGTTTTCACGATTTTTTTTCTATAAAACCTTCTGGTTGTTTCATGAAAATTTCTTCTTCTATTTCGCCGTGAAGAAATGCAGTGTCGATGTCAATGTGTTGAACAGATAGATTTTTATATGCCGCTGAGGCTAAAAATGTGCGGATTGTTGTGTGTGAAACTACGGGTGCGAAGGTTTCATCATAATCTTCGCCGTACTTCTGATTATATCCTTTCGCTACTAAACGGGCCTTGTATTTTTGTACATTTCCTAAATTATCTAACTTTCTCTTAAAAATCCACTTGCAACCAATAATTTTCTTATTTGGTGGGGGATCCACTAAGTCCCAAGTTTTATTTTTCTTTAATGAGTTGATTTCTTGTTGAGCGGCTTTGAGCCAATTTTCTTTTTCTACTGGGTTGTTCATGTTTGCTATGTCATAAAAATCGGTTGGTTCGAATGTGTCATTTGTTTTTAGGTGACATACGTATCTGTCGGGTGGTACTCCTCTATTTGACCTCTGAGACCTTCTCGGTTCTACGTTGGGTTGTTTGGACGCGGTTGGTTCTTCGTCCGAATTACTTAACTCTGTTTAAATGTAGTTGTTGTCATTGTCTGAGTTTTCTACCTCTTCGCTTTCTTTTAAGTTGTTTTCACTATTTTCTATAAATTTAACTGTTCTCGCTATTATTATTTTGTTTTCTTTTGTAAATATACGGTAACCTTTTGATTTGTTGTCATACCCCACAAGTATTCCTTCCTGCGCTCTATCATCTAATTTGTTTCGCTGATGTTTCTGTATATAGGCATAAGCTTTACAGCCGAATGTACGCAGGTAGTGTAAGGTGGGTTTTCGGTTGAACCAAATTTCGAACGGTGTTTTGTTTGTTATTTTGGTTGGTAGCCTATTCTGCAGGTGATTGGCGGTATTTATGGCTTCTCCCCAGAATTTTTGAGGTAAGCCTGCTTCGGAGAGTAGACTCCTAGTCATATCTAATAATGACCTATTCTTTCTTTCCGCTACGCCGTTTTGGCTCGGACAAAATGGTACAGTAAACTGGTGTTGGATACCTCTTGCCCTTAGGTATTCTTCCGTTTGTTTACCTAAATATTCCCCTCCATTATCGGATCTAATAGCTTTAGGGAATCTGCCGAATTGGGTTTTCACCATGGCTACATAATCTTTTAACTTTTCGTGAACTTCATTTTTATGCGAAAGTAAGTAAATTACTGTGAACCTTGAATAGTCGTCTATAAAAGTGACGAACATTGTTTTTCCCCCGATAGTAGGTGTACCGATAGATGTGCACACGTCCGTGTGTATCAGATCGAGCACTTTGCCTGTTTTGGGACAGTTTGTTGATTTCGGATATGGGGCATCACTTATTTTTGTTTGGATACATATTTCACACAATGCATTATGATTACAGTTATTTATTTTTATACCGTCTGCTAAGTTTTTATTTATTAATTCTTTTATCGCATTATAGTTACGATGGCCAAGCCGTTTGTGCCAAACTTCTATGCAATTTTTATTTTTACATTCATGTGCAACGTTTACTTTATTAGTTTCAGCGCTTTCTAATAATTCGACTTGATATAAATTATTTTTCATTCTTGCTTTAAGATAAATATTCCCGTTTCGGGATAACGTGCATTTTTCTTTATCGAAAATTAATTTATAGCCATTCTGTGTTGCTTTGCTTACCGATATGAGGTTTGATTCTAATTCTGGTACATATAATACTTCTTTTAATGTGATTGTGTTTATCCCTCCATCGGATGTTTTTGTTTTAAATGTCGTTTCACCTGTACCGTGTGAATTCAGCGTTTTGCCATTGGCAATGATGACTGTCGTCTTTTCAGTGTCGTTAAACTTAGTGAATGCATCTTTACTGTTTAGAATGTGTGTCGATGAACCTGAGTCGATTATCCAGGTTTGTTTTCCTGGTTTCTGGACTAAAAAAGCTGCGTCGCTGCCTTTTCCTGAATTGCCCTGTGTTTTGTTAATCCGAATTGGTTCTGTTTCACGGTTTTTGTTTTCTCTATAATAGTTTGCGTCTTCATAACATAACGATGATGTGTAATACTTGGATTTGTGCGGCTGTTGTTTTTGTGACGGTGAGTAAGTGTTTCTGTTCTTAAGAAGCCAGCACTCTCTGTATGTATGGTTTTTTAATTTACAGTATGTGCACTGTTTGTCCTTTTTATTATAGTGTTCAGCCGGAAACTTTTTATGCGTTTTAAACGCTTTTGAGGAATTCTCGCTCTGATCTGTGTTTTCTAAACGTCTTGTATATTCATCAGTGAGTTTTCCTTTTATAAACTCTGAATTAAGTTCATTTTCTGGACGGGCCTCGAGGGCTATAATTAAGGTGTTGTAGCTAGGTGGTAATGAACAAAGTAACAGAGCTGAAATGTGCGAGTCATTAATAGTTTCGCCTATGGCTGAAAGTTTATCAACAAGTTCTAAAATATGTGTAATGTGTTTTATTAGATTGCCGTTTTCTGGGAGTTTTGCTCCGTATAATTTTCTCAGCAAATATAACTTGCTTGAGAGATTGGTCCTTTCATGAATTGTTTTTAAAGCTTGCCAGGTTTCTCTGGCAGTGTTTAAGTGCTTTACATGCACGATTTGTGAGTCTTCAATACTCAAGTTGATAATTGCACGTGCTTTACGGTCCCTCTTCGTCCAGTCCGTGTTAATTGGATCTGGGGGATTTTGTGTTATTACATCAAACAATTCTTCTTTTATTAAAATCATTTCTGCGCGAAATTTCCAATTTGCGTAGTTTGTCGAATTTAATTTTTCGACTATTTGAGTTTCTTTTATCCCTGCCATGTTTATTTTTATTTGTTTATGCGACCAACCTATTTCCTTTTTATTTATTTATTTACTGTAAAATGTAAAATGAACGATTTCTTTTATTATTATTATTATTACTCACAACCAACAAATTGTTCATTCACTAATTATTTAAATGTTCATTACATAAAACATAAATATATAAATGTTTCTTTTTCATTCACCTTTATATTTCTGGTACAATAACATTCATTATTTTATTCAATGCAGCATCTTTTTATTTTTTTTATTCAGAACATGAATATTTTTAATATTTATAATCTAAGCCACTATATAAAATTTTTCTTCTTTTTCGCTAAACATGAGCACTTTATCTGTCTCATTAATCTTTTTGTTGGAGTTTAAGTGGCCTATTAAGCCAAAAGCACTCCATTCTCGATAGCAGGAATTCGTTGTCTCATATTTAAACAATTAGAAAAATCTCTTGTGGCTATGCTGCTTTTGAAATGGAAATAGGTAAAATGCTCTTACCTGGGATTCATCAATATCGCGATGACGTATAACTTCATCGGTGTGGCGTGGCCAGGGGTTTATCCAAAAGCTTCTTGAAGAAATTATTTTTATTTTATTTTGTGAAGCATTATTTATCCTTTAAGTATCCTTTGAGAGCTTAATATAAATCCGCTAAATCCATGGGAAGATATAATGTAATATGAATTAGTATTGTGTGTTTTTACGATAAAGAAAGATTCAAATTTTAGCTTTAAATACTTATAATTAAACATATTACTGGAGTATAAGAAACTCCGTGTTAACAGAGAGGCTACATGATTAAGAGTGAGAATACATAAAGCTGCTAAAAACATATTCGCAGCGTAGAAAAAATATATAATAATTAAAGGTGTCTGGCAAAAGTCAAAATGTTCAGATGTTCCTTTTAGTTCCATATCAGTGGTGAAATCTTAGTTATTAGAACATATGCTTTAGAGAGTTACTCAAGTGGGCTGTAATAGCACTCATTATCAAATGCAGAAGTAAAGAAACAGTTCGTAAATTGGCTTGTTAAAATGATCTGTGTATAGTAACAAGTTCTTTCTTTTCTTTTTTTTTTAATCACTTTTAGCAGTTGCCGAAGAACATCTGGGGAATTAAATTTAACATTCTTTTGTGTAGTGCTTACGAATTCTTTTGTGTAGTCCTGCATATGTTCAATAGAACTTATACACACCATAGGTATTCAAAGTTTTAGTTAAACCTAAAAAGTCGCACCATAACTGAAAACACACTTTCAGCCAGTGGCGCCAACTTATATGGGCCCATGGGGCCTGAGCCCACCCAATAATCTTCTGTTAGCCCCACCTGATTTTCTTTATTTTATTTTGTTACTTTTTGTTTATTTTTCAATCGCTGAAAAAAATATATATATATATATTCTATTGAAACTCATTTTGTTTGAAAACACAGTAAGGATATCAAAGTAATACACACAGGATACTAACCCAAACCCTTTAATTTAACCAAAATAATCCAGTTAAAATATTACTGCATCTATATGACAGAGATGGGAATGAATGGTTACAACATATAGATGCACTTTTCGCAAAGAAATTCTCTCTGAATACTAAGACTCATTCTTTTTCAATTCCTACTATTAGTTCACACTCTTCTTATATTTATATATCTTGTTCAAATTTTCAATTGTTAATAAAATACTTATTATTCATCCTATCAAGTTGACAAAATTTTTTTTAAAACTTGTACTGGATGACAATTGATGTTAATACAGATTTTTCAAATATTAATTCATTAATTAAATTTGAATTAATTAATTTTAGTTTTATATGGAAGACAAAATGGCGGCCATTGGTTATTGAACAGCATTTAATGCATCTTCATATCTATAAGGGGGATTACCATACCATAGAGGGGACCCTGTTCTGTCGCCAAATATCGCCAAATTTGGCTATCAAAATGAGTCGCCAAAAGTGACGCCAACTTGGCGATATCTCTAATATTTCGCCAAATTCCCATAGACTTCCATTGTAAACTAATATTTGCTTATAGGAAATCAACAAATTGAGATATTTTAAGGCAACAAAAACTAATATTAGCTTAAGGGATTATATTAAATTTTTCTTTGATGACCTAAGTAGGAATTGACTTTAAAAACAAAATTTTTATATTACTTGTTATGTATTAGAGTTTAACTTTATAGTCTAAATTAGAAAATAAATGCATAAAAAAGAACTAATGATAGGCAGTTTTCAAACAGAGATTGGCTATTTTCTGACACATTTGCGAAATCAATTTTCATCCTGAATGCACGAAATTCGCAGGTATTCAGAAGCGAAGAAATCAAATAGAATTTCCCATTTTTTTTTTTTTTAATAAGATTAAACGATTTTTCAGAACATGCTGTCAAAAACTTTTAAAATGATTTTTAAAATGCGTCATTTTTTATTCCTTTGAGTTTTAGTTCGTAGTCTTATTCATGATATAATAGTAAATATTACAGTCCATAAAATGAAGACCTCATATGAGAACATAATTTGAAAAAAATCACAGCTTTATATTCTATTTTTAAAAGTTCTAACTTCGTTGTAGTAACTTTCTTATCCATCTCCTTATCGTCAAGGAAAACAAAATACCTATATCATTTTACCCTAAAATGTTGAGCAAAACAAATATTTTTCAAAATTTGGCGCCACTGATTTCAGCAATCATCCCTAATAGACAATACTTTGGATACAGTATTGTCTCCGAAATCTTTTATGTGTCCCTGCAAATGAACGATAAATGCAATACACATCCTATTCTACTTCAAGCATCTTCTAGTATACCTGAGCAATGTATATCAATTTCATCATGTTTGAAATAATGCAACATAATTCAAATAACGCTGCGAACAGTTTTCCCCGTAGACCACATTATATAAGCGAACTCTTTTGCGTGATCCTGTAAATGAATGATAAATGCTTTTCACCACATATTCTACAGAAAGCATGTATTATTGCACCTCAGAAATTCATATCAATTTCATTATGTTTGCAACAGAGTAACATCATTAAAACACGTCGCAAACGATTTTTCTTCATAGGCCATAATATAACGGAATACTCCTGTATACGTACTGTGAGTGCTACAAGTAACATATTCTGTAGTAACCATTTTCTAGTGTACTGTAATAATGTATTTAAATTTCATTATGTTTAAAATACTGTAACAGTATTAAAATACACCGCAAATGCTTTTTTCCCATAGACCATAATGCGACGGAATAATTTGAGTGCCCCTGTAAATGAACTAGGAATTGTACACACTTCATTTTCAATACCGAACATTTCACAGTGAACATCATTAACGTATACCAATTATATGACAATCCGAGTATATTTACGCCAGTTACAGCACGGACAGACAGACTGACGGGCAGACAAAACCATTTCATAAACACTTTTCAACTATGTTGAAAAGTGTTAAAAAGAATAAACAAGAACGAAAAATCATGCGTACAGCATAGATTATGAAACATTTTCTAACACATTCAGAATACTATAACAAAACTTCACAGTTATTACCATGAATAGTCGTTAAAATATATGATTCTTTTTGTGTAGCCCTGTATATGTCTTACAGATATTTATGCATACTACATAGTATGCTAAAAGTTAGTTCAATTAAACGCATAGCTCAGTTAAAAATTTCTACTCAGCAATTTTCACCAATAAACGGATGTTGTTGAGAACTTCTGTGCGACACTGTATATGATCTATAGTATTTATACACACCAAGTAAAATTTAGAAAGTAATTAAATTTAAAAATGCATACCACAATTGAAAACGCACTTCCAGCAATCATTTCAGTAGTTCAATTATTGCTCATTTTCTTTTATAGCCAAATTCTTTTGTATTTCCCTGTAATTGTCCTGTTGTAATTTTCCCTGTTTTATGTACCCCATATTCTACAGATAGTAAGAACCTTGTAGTACACCTCAGTAATGTATATCAATTTCAATATGTTTAAAATACTGTAATATCATTAAAAAATACGGCAAAAATTTTTCCCCATAGTCCATAATGCAACGGCATTCTTTTGAGGGCCCTGTAAATGACTCGAAAATGCTACAAACTTCATTTTCAATATCGAACATGCAATAGTCAAACACAATAACCTATATTAATTTCATGGTAATCGGACTATATGTACGCGAGTTAAAGCACGGACAGAGGAACAGAAAAGCTGAATTCATAAACACTTTTCAACTATGTTAGAAAGTGTTAAAAACAGCGCATTTGGCATTGGATAAGTTTTAGCTTAAATACACAATAAATTTTAGATAGATTTCGAAAGAAACACTACCTATTGCATTCTCCCCTATGTTGGAATTTCTGAAAAGTTTTTGCAGATCTACGCCGACCCTGACCCATAGAACATAAAACCACTCCCAGTCCAAAACTTTATATATATACACACACACATATACCGGGTGTCCCAAAAATGGATGGATTTTGAAATTCAATAACTTCCAAACGGTGACAGATATTTAAAAAATTCTTGCAGAGGGTTAAGTATGATGTCAGGAGTTTTTGTACTGTGATTCTTGATTTTAGTTCGAATTTCAAACAATAGATGGCGCTGAGACCAGACCCGATTTTTGGTACATCGGAATCCATTCAATGCATTTTAATCTCTTTTTTTCGCATGGAAGAAGAGAGAGACCGAAAAATCGAGCTTGGATTTAGCGGCTATTGCTTTTAGCACCATCTATCGATGCTATTTGTAACTAAAACTGATAATTGCAGCATAAAAACTCCTGACATCTTACATAACACTCGGGCAAGAAATTTTTAAATATCTGTCACCGTATGTAATTTTAAAATCCATCACTTATTTTTGGGACACCCGGTATATATATATATATATATAGAGAGAGAGAGTTCTATCTATCTCTCTACTTATATTATCACTTTTTTACGGACACGGTAGCTCCCATAATTCTGCACAAATCTCTTCCAAACTGACACATAAAATCAAGGGACAAAAAATCTCGGTTAAGTTCGTTAATGGGCAAAACTGGATGAAGGGGATGGAAATGGACAGGGTTTTTGTGAAAACAGAAAAAAAAAACCCATAACTTCTTAGTTATGATACATACCGAATAAATTTAAAGTTATTATTACTTCTAGGAAAAGGGCCAAAAATGTATGTATGACAGATTTTTGATACCATTAAAAAGGGGCTCAACGGGCGAAAAAAATAGGATTTTAAGAAGAAAAAATTTCATAACTTCGTCAGTTCACAAGATATCGAATCCATATAAATTTGTTATAAATCTTCTTAATATTATCTACAATATTTATGATGACAAATTTTTGATAGGGCCAACTCTTAAAGACAAAAAAAAAAATAAAATAAAATAAAATAAAAATAAAAATAAAAACAAAAAAATGGGGTGGGGGAAGAAGAAAAATACTCATAACTTCGTCAATTCACAAGATATCAAATCCGCTTAAATTTATTATAATTCTCCTTAATATTGCCTACAACTTGTATACTGACAACTTTTTGAGCATGTATCTTAATAAAAAGAACGTCAAAATTTAAAATATAGTGTGGTGTTAGTTCATTTAATGAAACAATCCTGAAAGTCTGAACAAGTCTGAACAAGTCTGAAGAAAAGGGGGGGGGGAGAAGAAAAATACTTCGTCAATTCACAAGTTATCAAGTCCGCTTAAATTTATTATAATTCTCCTTAATATTGCCTACAACTTGTATACTGACAACTTTTTGAGCATGTATCTTAATAAAAAGAACGTCAAAATTTAAAATATAGTGTGGTGTTGGTTCATTTAATGAAACAATCCCCACACGGTTTAAATTTATTATATAAATCTTCTTAATATTATCTATAACTTTTGTAGTAACAAATTTTTGATAAAATTAACACTATTAAGGCCCCTGTCCCTGGCCGCGAAGACAATTACGAGCTAATGCTAATCCTATGGGGAGGGATTTTCCTAATATCTCGTTTGCATTCGACATTTTTAAATAATTTTTTTTTTTTTTTTTTTTTTTTTTTTTTTTTTGCATTGGATAGCCGAGATCCGGCCTTTTTTACTTTTTCGATTTTGGTTGCAGATATTTTTTAGAATGAAACTTTCATTTTCAGAACTGGTTTTGAAAGTGAAAGTAATTTTATAAAGAATATCTGTGACCCAAATCGAAAAAGTAAAAAAGATGCGCTGTACAGACGGCCCTCGGCTATCCAATGAAAAAAAAAAAAAAAAAAATTATTTTAAAATGTTGAAATGCAAACGAGATATTAGAAAAATCCCTCCCCATAGGATTAGCATTAGCTCGTGAGTGTCTTCGCGGCCAGGCACCGGAGCCTTAATGGATTATATAGGGTGTTTATAAAGTCTCGGACCCATTTTGATGTTTAATAACTCATAAAATAATAAAGATAGATTAAAATTAATAACATAAATCGTTAGATAGACTCAAAAAGTTTCATGACCCTTGTCAATGAACTTCCACGTGTGCCCCCTTCGTCGCACGGAGAATATTAACCCTTAACTGGAAACGTGCCGTCTGTGAGACGGTTGCGTTTACATATCTGTCCTTAATATTTTCTCTCTTCGACATTCAAAACGTATTTTTATGCTGTTATATTAAAAAATTGGTCCTGTTAATGCATTACTATTAAAGATTAAATGGTTAAGTTCACTATTTGGTAAATTATTAAGTGTTCTTTTGTACACGGGATTTTCACGTTTCCGGTTAAGGGTTAAGTCGATAGTCAATTTCACGCCAGGTAGCGGCAAGCATGTCGGCATCCACAGAGGCTATTGCGGTTGTAATTCTGACTTTTAAGTCATCACCTGATGTAATGCCGCTGGACTTTTTCCTTTGGGGGTTTGTAAAGGACAATGTTTACAGGAAGAGAGTGTCGAACATTGATGACTTAAAAGCCAGAATCACAACCGCAATAACCTCTGTGGATGCCGACATGCTTGCCGCTACCTGGCGTGAAATTGACTATCGACTTGATATTCTCCGTGCAACGAAGGGGGCACACGTGGAAGTTCATTGACACGGGTCATGAAACTTTTTGAGTCTATCTAACCATTTATGTTATTAATTTTAATCTATCTTTATTATTTTATGAGTTATTAAACATCAAAATGGGTCGGGACTTTATAAACACCCTGTATTACTGAAAATATGCTGAAGGGAAGAGAAAAATAAGGGTTGAAGAAAAAATTATCATATTAACATGATTCTGATAACACCAACTTATACAAGACTATGAAATTAAAAACTCATCAAAAGCGGCCAGATAAAATTGTTAAACTAAGTTTATCTCTAATCTTGATTTAGTTTTTGTTGGTGTAATTAGTATTTAACTTCGAAATCTACCTGTGCCTGTAGGCCGAGCCGGCAGGGATTTTTCTTATATGAGGATAGTTTCACTGTTGGAAGCGACTCTAACCGGTTCTCAAAATGAAACTATCCTCGTATCTATACAGGGTGATTCATAAAAGATGGGCAGAACTTTAAGGGGTTATAGTACACTTAAAGACAAATAATATTAAATAGGAGACTAAGGGTCCCAGACGTATTCCCAAGGAGATAGGGGGCATTAAAGTTTAGGGTCCGAAATTTCAAATGATTATAAAACATGGAAAAATTGGTCGATTCGTTTGCGGTTTTTGCAAAAAATTTTCTTTATGCCAGTATTTTCTTGAAATAAAATTTTAAAGTTCAATTTCAAAAAATGCCGATAGGGGGCGCTTTAGACTTTGGAGTAACAAACAACTATTTTTTAACGTTATTTTTTGCATTTCTTTAAATGATTTCGAAAGCTTAGACTTAAACTTAAATTTTGATCTAAAAATCTGAGTCCTAACGAGTAGTTAAGTAGCGTAAACTGAAATTTGAAATTTGAAACCCTTCTCCCCCCAGAACAAAAATCAGTTATTCCCGATCTTTGTGTCGTAGATTAGGCTCTAACTACTGCCGCGTTTTGCTAAAATTATTCTTTATGTCAGTATTTTCTTGAAAATAAATTTTAAAGAAAATTTTCAAAAAATTCCGATAGAGAGCGCTTTAGACTTTGGAGTAACGAACAACTATTTTATACCGTTATTTTTTGTGTCTCATTAAATGCTTTCTAAAGCTTAGACTTAAATTTTCAGCCCAAAATCTGAATCGTTAGACGTGGTTAAGTTTCTGGGGAGAGGGGTTTGAAATTTCTACTCCTGAGCACAGTTCAGTTTACCATGTCCACACATTGTGTGCTGTGATACGAGGTAAAAAGACACAAATTAGGATTATGTTACCAAAGCATATTTATTAACATGTAATTACAATAAATGTTCAAAATTGTGACCACCAGAGGTTATGCACGCAGAACAACGGCGAAGAATGGAACGGCGAACATTCGCGAAAACATCAGGCTTTTCGAGCACTTCCCCTACAGCGGCGGAAAGTCTGGCGACCAGTTCCTCGGGGGATTCAATGGGTGTCTCATACATAAGAGCCTTCAATCGTCCCCAAAAAAAGAAATTGAGGGGTGAAAGATCTGGCGAGCGAGCAGGCCAAGCAACAGGACCACCTCGACCAATCCATCTGTTCGGAAATGTGATGTCCAGATAGTTGCGGACGTCTCGTACGTAATGGGCTGGCGCTCCATCGTGCTGGAACCACATGACCCGCCGGATGCGTGGAGGAACAACGTTTAACAGGTCTGGCAGCACATGTTGCAGAAATGTGAGGTATGTTTTACCGTTGAGGCGTTCAGGAAGAAGGTACGGTCCGATTAGGTGGTCTCCGAGGATTCCTGCCCAAACATTGATGGAAAAGCGTCTCTGATGAGCATGTGGATACGTAGCATGTGGATTGACATCCGCCCATACATGTGCATTGTGTGTGTTAAATGTACCTTCACGTGTGAAGGTACATTCATCGGTGAAAAGCACAGTTCGTCCAAAATGTGGATTTAGCGCGTTCTGCTGCAGAAACCAGCGGGCGAATTCAATACGATTTGGATAATCCCCTGGAGACAGTTTCTGGACTCGTTGCACATGAAACGGGAGCAAATGTTCATCCTTCAGTACCCTCCAAGTCATGGACTGTGAGGTATCCACCTGCCTAGCCACTGTTCGTGTACTTGTACTTGGCTGCGCCGCTACTACATCCAGAATGGCTTCTGCAACAACTACTGATTCGTCCTTTTTTGCACGACCTGCATTCGACCGGGAAGCGAGAAATGATCCCGTCTCACACAACTGTCTGTGCAAGCGCTCGAAAGTTTTGCGGTTAGGCAACCGCCTGTTGGGAAATCGCTCTCCGTACATTCGTTGTGCCTCTGCACCATTTCCATCTGCCGCTCCGTAAATTAAATGCATCTCAGCCTTTTCCTTATTCGTGAAGGGCACCATCTTCCGATTCATTACTACAGCGACTTACACTTGACTCACCGTTCAGTGGTTTTTATGCCTGAATCGTGTCGAAATTTTGCATACGTGTTCTTCTTCTTCCCCATTTGACATTTGCATACTTTCTGTTTCCTTCTTCACCCGGTGACTAGCGTCAGGAATGGAGCTTTAACGTTTGCATGAGCGACGTTTCCAACTGTGCCAGTGCCTTTATGAGTGAATTCCGACTATGCAGTCCTTGACGAAAGTTGTATTTTTGCCTCGTATCACAGCACAGAATCGTTGGGCATGGTTAAGTAGTGCAAACTGAACTATGTTCAGAAGTTGAAATTTGAACCCCCTCCCCTCGCTACTGAACCACGCTCAGCGATTCAGATTTTGAGCTGAAAATTTAAGTTTAAGTCTAAGCTTTAGAAAGCATTTAATGAGACACAAAAAATAACGGTATAAAATAGTTGTTCGTTACTCCAAAGTCTAAAGCGCCCTCTATCGGAATTTTTTGAAAATTTTCTTTAAAATTTATTTTCAAGAAAATACTGACATAAAGAATAATTTTAGCAAAACGCGGCAGTAGTTAGAGCCTAATCTACGACACAAAGATCGGGAATAACTGATTTTTGTTCTGGGGGGAGAAGGGTTTCAAATTTCAAATTTCAGTTTATGCTACTTAACTACTCGTTAGGACTCAGATTTTTAGATCAAAATTTAAGTTTAAGTCTAAGCTTTCGAAATCATTTAAAGAAATACAAAAAATAACGTTAAAAAATAGTTGTTTGTTACTCCAAAGTCTAAAGCGCCCCCTATCGGCATTTTTTGAAATTGAACTTTAAAATTTTATTTCAAGAAAATACTGGCATAAAGAAAATTTTTTGCAAAAACCGCAAACGAATCGACCAATTTTTCCATGTTTTATAATCATTTGAAATTTCGGACCCTAAACTTTAATGCCCCCTATCTCCTTGGGAATACGTCTGGGACCCTTAGTCTCCTATTTAATATTATTTGTCTTTAAGTGTACTATAACCCCTTAAAGTTCTGCCCATCTTTTATGAATCACCCTGTATATATATATAAAATATATATATATATATATATATATATATATATATATATATATATATAAAGTACAAATTCACAATAAAAAACATCGACCTCAGGTACCCTGTGCAAAAAAAAAATCATTTAAAAATATTAAAATACGAGCGGGAAATCTGTTAAACAATCCTCCCATAGGATTAACGTTAGCGTTTGAGTTTTTCCGCGTAACTCGTGTAGGCTCAGCAACACACATGCGCTCGCAGGCATACACATACATCGTTGTAGAGGGCGGAATAAAATTAAGAATAGGTACCAAGCTTGATTTTCTTATTAAATTAAATTATACCTGCAGTCGTGAGGGAAAAAAATATATAACCCTTCCTACTAATTCTGGCGCAAATAATCGTATAAAAACATGGCTGGCACCAATGGATTAGTAGTAACGTCTATTAAGTAATGCTATACATAAATTTGTTTAGGGTTCATCTACATATCAAGATTATTTTAAAAAAAAATTAACTTTTCAATACTAATAGCGTATTTGGACTCTTCGGCCAGTTTTATTTTCGAATATTAAACGAAAAGCTATTTCCTCAAATAGCTTAGGAATTATTCAGGTGTAAAGTTTGAAACTTCTCGTGTTAAACTGATTTTAATCGTTTCAAAACAGATTGCAATGCGGTAGTTTTTTAAGCGTAACTCAAGCACTACTTGACAGAATGGGCTGTACAGTAAACTTCCGATTAACCGCCACTCGATCAACCGCCACCACCCTTACCTCATTTTTTAAAAATCAGAAACGAACAATAAAAATTCAAATGCACTTAAAGCCGACTGACACGGCGCTATTTTCAGTAAAAGGCTTATCTGAAATGAGAAACAGCAGCTAGAAACTATTTCTGCGGATGAAATCACAGACTGTCTTAAATGGGACAAGAACGATAGTGGTTATGAAGAATAAATGGATAACGAAATTATTAAAAACGTTTTGAAATCAGAAAAACCTGAAGCTGATGAATGTGATGAATCTGGGAATGATTACGCCGGAGTCAGTCATACTCTCTAAATGCATTTATTAGTTTGACATGAAACAGGAAGCACATCCCAGATAGCATGAACATTAGCAGCAAGTTTGATTTTTTTCTGACATTACCTTGCCGTGACAAATTTGAATTGAGAAATTCGCACCAAATTTCCCGCAAAGTATACCATCCGCTACTTGCATGAAGAGTTTGTTGTGAAACTGATGACAAGACTGTCCTTAATTCACGAAAGTGACAAATCCCTCAGTTGAGAGAATAGACAATCAGCACATACGCAGAAATTGCAGAACTTTTATTCGGTTGGCGCCGCTTTTTCTAAACGCTATACTTATCAAATACCAAAGAAGGTTCGTATTGAAAATTACAAATATTACCTTAACTTGTTTATGGTGATGAAAACGATGCATGCACCTTCTGACGGTGTGTTCGCATCAATAGACCTGATCAGGTCTATGGACCCCTCCGAAAGGGTTAAACTTATAGTGTAACAGTTGTAAACAGATAGTAGGGCATGGAAAGGTTGGTACTTTGTAGTATTTTTGATTACTTGTTTGCCGTTAATTTGCACTAAATTTAATACAGCATGAATTTAACTTGAACGACAAGTTCGCTGCAAGTTCAAAGTGTGGTGACTTCGGCGTTTGCGTTATCTTGCTGCAGTCTTGTTATGAACTTTCAGTCTTGTCATGATGAGCTTGCTGCAACTTTGGAGGTTTTCAAAGCAAGACTGCTGAAAATTTTCTGAAAATTAAAAATGCTATCTGGGTACAGCTCAAGTACTTTTATTGCATAGAATTCGTAATCTTGCTATAGTAAAAGCACAAGCTAAACGCAAACATAAAAGTACAATGAATTACTTTGCATGAAAACAGATACTACATATTTATTCAGTAAAATTCTAAATTTGTCTTATTTATTATTATTAGTTATGTTTTTATAAACAAAAGTATACAATAAATAAAAAATCTTTTAATTATTCTTATTTATATAGAAATGTAATTTTATTAACGTCCTTGTACTGTCTTTCGATTATTCGCCACACCGTCGGTCACGTGAGGAGCGACGGATAAGCGGAAATTTACTTTAATACTAAATTCATATGTGTGAAACTTCAAGAAATTGATTCAGTTAAAAAAAAAATTATTGGTTATAATTCATATGTCATTTGAATATTAATTTCAAAATACATATATAGGCAATTCTCCCATATGAAGGTAATTTATATTCCTTTGCGATATATGCTACATTTTATCATTTATATAATTTTGGCTTTCTATAATTTCGAATAGAATTTTCAAGAAAATAACTCTTAATTTTACTCCAATAATATTTTAAATATTCAAATTGTCACTTCTGTCCCTTATCCCCCGCTACATGCACTGATCTTCTCGAGCAAATTTCACTGTAATGACAAACTATTTTTAGAAATTTCACAATGCAAAATGAAAATGTACATTCTGAAGTATAAAGTAAAAAATTTTTATTATAAATTAGAAATATTTTTTTATTTATTCTGTCCGGAGAAATGTTGTCCCATAATTTTTATGTCATTACTTTCTCCTCGCTCATGTGACCATCAGGTCAGATAAAATTTGGAGGACAGTTCCTAGACAACATTTTTAATTTGCAGAAAATTTTCCGCAGTCTTGCTTTGAAAACCTGCAAAGTTGCAGCAAGCTGAGCATGACAAGACTGAAGGTTCATAACAAGACTGCAGCAAGAAAACGCAAACGCCGAAGTCACCACACTTTGAACTTGCAGCTAACTTGTCGTGCAAGTTAAATTCATGCTGTAACAAATTTATTGCATATTAACGGCAAATAAGTAATCAAAAATGCTGCAAACTTACTAAAAAGTAGTAATCTTTCCATGCCCCACTATCTGTTTAAAACTGTTACACTATAAGTTTAACCCCTTTGAAGGGGTCCATAGACCTAAAAAGGTCTGTTTATGCGAACATACCATCAGAAGATGAATGCATAGTTTTCATCACCATAAACAAGTTAAGGTAATATTTGTACTTTTCAATACGAGCCTTTTTTGGTATTTGTTAAGTATAGCGTTTAGAAAAAGCGGTGCTTACCGAATAAAATTTCTGCAATTTCTGCGTATGTGCTGATTGTCTATTCTCTCAACAGAGGGATTTTTTGCTGTCGTCACTTTCGTGAATTAAAGACAGTCTTGCCATCAGTTTCAGAACAAGCTATTCATGCAAATGGGTGATGGTATACTTTGCGGGAAATTTGGTGCGAATTTCTCAATTCAAATTTGTCAAGGTAAGATAATGTCAGAAAAATCAAACTTGCTGCAATGTTCATGCTATATGGGTTACATTTAGTAGAAACAGCTACCGTGATTGCTAAGAATGTCACGTAGTTTAATTATCTGGGCTACAAAATCAGTTAGTTACAAGCTGCAAAATAGAAAGATAAGAATATGTTTATTACCCTGCCATTACTGTCCCCTACTTAAATTTTCCTTATTATTATTTTTATTTATGTATGATTTTGTCATGATGTAACATACTTTTGCGTAGTTCAAAATATTATATTGCAGTCTTATTAAGATTAACTTACTATGAGCAGAGAAACAATTTTCTTAATTTTGTCAGTTCTTTCCGTGTCACTTCAGTTACCTTTTGATGAAATTACATCAGCACACCACCCTGTCAAAATTTTACTCAACCATTCATTAAAAACATAAACACCAGAATTTTTATTTTAAACTACTAGGGGGCTCGGCCCCTAACGAGCTACGCTCGCTAACCCCCGTTCAGACACCGCAGTTTCTAAAAGCACGCTAATTTGACCGGCTTTAAAAAGATTTTGAAAGAATTGAATTATAATTTAAAAAACAGTGGCGATCTCTCTATAAACGGGTTTATATTCATTTCTCTTTGATTGGGGAATTTTAAGGAAAAATCAGCTGCTGTTAAAAGATACAATGGCTATTTTCCTCTTTGATTACATTAAATCAGATAAACGTTTCAAAATAAGCTCATATAAAATGAATTAAATAAACAAGAGTCTTTGTTTCCCGGTATTTTTTAATAAAGCGAAAAGAAAGTTCTTTTAAATAAGACATTTTAAGCGGGCTCTCATGTCAAGCACACAAGTCATATGTATGTTGGTCAATAAATAAATAAATAAATAAAAGACATTTTAAATGTATCGTTTTTAATCTCACGTAATTTTCACCAAACTTTTCTTTCTCTTTTTAATATTCACGTGAAAATACTTTTGTTAGAAATGAAATATTATTTGCGCTGTCCCAACAACAATAGTTGAAAAGATCATCTCGAAATATCAAATAAATGTCTTGCGCAGTATTTACATTTAAGGGGTCTTGTACCTTTTAAACGCGTCGAAAATTAACGAAAAACTTCAAAGTTTGAATTAGTCTATCTTCAAAGCCTTCTTATTTATAAACATGAAATTTTGTTTATTGATTAAATAGATTATGCTTTGTAATATGCTGCCATTAGAAATTTATTAACCCTTTACAGAATTTGTGTATTGTTGAAATCAAAATAGCTCCTTTTTTTACCCCATAAGTCATTGATATCTTGAGAAAGTATGCATGAATTGGCATAAAATTTGGTAAAGATACAAAACATATATGTGTGTTTAAAATGATCTACTCTTAGGCTAAAATTATTTCATTAACTATATAAAAAATTATTTTCGAAAAAAATAAATAAAAATTTTGTATTTTTAATGAATAAAAAGAGTCATAACTAAAAATATTACCATTATAAATATTTAAAAGTAGATGATTTTAAACACACATATTTGTTTAGTATATTTATATAATTTCATGACAATCCATACATACTTTCTCAAGATATCATGCGCGCAATGACTTATGGGGTAAAAAAAAGAGCTATTTTGATTTCAATAATACACAAATTCTGCAAAGGGTTAATAAATTTCTTTTGGCAGTATATTACAAAGCATAATCTATTTAATTGATATCCAAAATTTCATGTTATACATAAAAAGGTTTTGAAGATAGACTAATTCAAACTTTGAAGTTTTTCGTTAATTTTCGACGCGTTTAAAAGGTACAAGACCTCTTAAACTGTTTTGCAATATTATTTTTTGTTCATTTTACGTAATAAGTGGAATGTGATGTAAATGTGATGTAATTTCTCCTATTTAAGACTTCTAACGCATGTTAATGAATTTATTATTTTACAATATCCTTTCTCTGTTAAAATTCACGTGTAATTATAGATGAAGTAATTTTCAATAAGTTCCTGCTTTTTATACGTAATTATTTAATTCTAATTTGAAAGTTTTTTTTCTGTTTATAATAGTCACGTGTAAATAAATTTTTAATTTGAAGCAAACATTATTGTTTGCGCTATTTATAAAGTTGGCAACAGGTCAAATTAGTACAATTTTCTAAAATAAGTAAAAAATATCTCTCGAAATGCCGAAAATTTTAATTTAAAATAGAAATAAAAGTCAAATAAAATAGAAAAAAATGAGTCAAATTTAAAAACTAAATGCAATCTGCACACCGGGAAATTATAACGTATAAAATGATCTAAAAATGATTAAATTCCGATGTATAATTTTTGCCCCTATAAAACTTTTTTAATGGAACGATTTTGTCCAAATTTAGCACTAAATATCTCTTAAAATAATTCTTCGATTTGAAAACTGTCCGCATCAGCGTGTTTATCAAACATTTCTCTATAATATCGTCGATTTTCATATGTTTGTATGAAATATTTTCCTTAATATTAACGGAGAAAGACCTCCGGTCACAAAAAACTCAAATCAGCGGTGACAGCGGTAGTTACTTTTTTTTTTAGAATACAGCGATTCAACATATTTATTGAACTTAGTTGTATGTGGCTTTTATTTAAATAACTTTATGGAAAAGTTTCTGGTTTGAATCGAATGTAATAAATTACAAAAACGGGTCGATTAGAGGTAGATAAGTAAAGAAAAATACTGTTTAAAGTTTATGCCAGAATTTTGTATATTACTCACTACCTTATATCTTATCTATTTCTTAATATATATATATATATATATATATATTACTTTTACTTTCACTACATCACAGAGCGAAATTATCCAATTACTGGAGAATCGTCCATATATTGACTGAATAACTCTTAGTTTTCTATCCTATGTCAAAATTTACCGACAAATCCAAATATGTTGTCAAAATTAGGTGTTAGTATCGAAATTTTTAAAGTTTGTTCAAATTTCTATATGTGGACGACCCCCTGAGTAATAACAAGTATAACATTAATTAGTAGACGTTTAACATTAATTAGTAGACGTTATTATTAATCGATTGATACCAGTCACATTTTTATAACCTAATTTGTGGCAGAGGATTTATGGAAAAGAAGAGTTATAGCGTACCCGCGTTTTATTTTGCACCATGTATATCCGGTATGTATTAGAAAAACTATACAGGAAACTTCTCATAACATTTCGGTTAAGAGTTATACCACAAAACCGGCTGTCTAAACGGAAAAGTTCCTTTATTTAAAGGTAGGGGAGGGAGAGCCCGAATTTAACCTTTTTATGTTTGCGTCACGTTCATTTTCCCCGTATAACCTTACAAATGTAAAGAATCTATTACAGTACCGGTAACGTTTTGATCATTAGTAACTCGTGGGCCATTCATGAGATAGGTATCAACACGTGTGCACAACTAAATGCTACTCTTCGCATATATAAGGAATTGAGGTTTATTTGAAACTCTTCAAAACTGAAATACTTCGGAAAATGACCGATTCTTATCTATGAGAGAAGTATTTATTCGTGTTGTTAATTTTTAAATCAGCAATTCAATTAAAAACACAAGACAACATTTATTGAAAGAAAAATGCATTCATGAATGGAATCTTAATAAGGAGTGGTACAGTGCAGACACAGCAGAGGTCTCTGACATAATCTGGCACATGAATTGTTTCCCCATTTTTTTTAATTAAAACAATACCGCAGTTGACTCGTGCAAAGAATTCGGACTTAGCTACCCTGTCCCCTCCGTTATCCTTGCATATCACCATTTTTTCATTTAACCCTTTCAGGGGCAAGGCCCTTCTATTAGTAAAATACTGAAATGAATGAATGACACCGGAATTTACTTGGATTTATTTGAAAATATGTAAGAGCTTTTCTTCACGTATTTGGGGACACCCAACCAGGACGCCAACCGCGAGGTTAATGGAACTAATGTCCTGGCGGGAAAAAAAGAACCCACCACTATCCAGCTCTGCCACAGCCCGAACGGAACTGAACAACGGCATCATTAGAACTTACTAAAGTGAAGCAATGGCATATTCAAATATGCTAATACATAGCAACTCGCTATGTTACAAAAAAATACAAAATACGCATGTTTAAGGTAGCCATGCAACTAAATAACAAAAATGATGGTTTATAGGTAACTCACCAACTAAAATATAAACTAAACAACATTAAAACAGGAATGCCAACACGGCCTGAAATGTTTATAGGTAACCTTCGACTTATGAAGAACTTCTTAAAAAAGAACACAAAGAAGTACACTGAAATGACAACATACATATTAAGGCAAGCATCAATGCTCAAGGTCCATATCACAACGGGATTAAGTATAAGAAATGTCCAAAGCACCACAGAACAGAGAGAGAGAGACACAATGAAAATTAAAGTCACTTGAAATGCTGGTACTTCTCAGTCACTAAACATGTTGACTTTTCCAAAAAGTTCCTCGACAAGATATATATTTATATCAAAGTTCTTGAAAATCAAACTCAGTGTTCAACGGTGCTCACATGCTGCACTGAATCAAAAGACAACGTTCTCAACTTCTAGCGCAAATCTAGCTAATTCCAGCCTCAAAATTTATACCTAATAAACGAATATAATTCGTTTAAAGAATTGTATATATTACAAAGTTTCTTATAATTGTCTTTGTCAAAGATTACTCTTCTGGGATTTTGCCTGATGCTTAACGAGTTGTCAAAGTTAAAGAAATGTGGGACAAAAGGACAGCGTCCATACAAATAATGCAGTATATTACCCACTGTGCCACAGTCACAAAGTGCATTTCCTCTCTTTCCAAATTTAAAACGGAACTCAGGGAAACTACCATGTGCTGTTATGAAATATTGCGTAACTTGACTCGTACACATTACTCGTACACACTCGTACACATCTGTATTTACTTTCCTGATAACCTTATAGGTGTCTCTACCCTTTTCACTTGATGACCATTCTTCCTGCCATTGTCTATTGGTATTCTCATTACATATTGTCTTAACTAACGAAATTGGAAATAATACATCAGCAGTTATGTCAGCCATTGATGAATCTGTAGCCTCTTTCGCCAAACGATCTGCTCTTTCATTCCCCACGTTTCCAACGTGCGCTCTGGTCCATCCAATAGTGACCATTTTTTCCGGATGACTTTTCATATTATCATAGATTTCTTTAACAATGGCGTTTGTGGGAAAGTTTCTTTGTATAACCAAAGTTGATGCTCTATTGTCAGTAAAAATGACAGCACTGTTATAATTCGAGTTTATTTCCCAAGCTACTGCATACTTTAATGCAGTCAGTTCAGCTTGATATATGCTATTTAAAATATTTAAAGAGATCTTATAATCCAAGATACATTCACCATTTATAAAAATTGTGTATGCGGCACCTACTCCACTGGCCTTTGACCCATCTGTATATATTAATGGCTTGTTAATTCCCTGATATTCACGATCGTCCTTATCTGTGATATGAATATTGCTGAGATCTCCATAATTTGGATAGTCCATTGTCATTAAGTTGATCATAATATTATCTTTCTTAATCTCTGTTCCATTCTCTATGATACTGGCATTCCCATGAATAGTTCTATATTTCACCACAGAATGTTTCTTCACGTACTTAATAAAACGAAAATTTTCAAACCAAAATTCTGGTGTCAATGTCCCATTTAGGGATTAAAATTAGGTGGTCCAAAAATGAACCACCACCCTTGAAGGGGTTAAGTGAAATTTTAAACAGTCTTTTAACGAAAATTTTGAATGCAATTGCAGATGTGGGCAAATAATCACATCCAATGATACCCCATTCATCGTTGTGCGCTACATATTAGTTAAATTAAGTATGCTATGTCAGATTTGGGCAAAAAATCCTATCCAATGATACGTCATCCACCGTTGTGCGCTACATATTAGTTAAATTCAATATGCGATGTCAGATGTGGGCAAAAAATCCTATTCAGTGACACCTTATTCATCGTTGTGCACCACATATTAGTTACAACAGTGTCAACATAAATAATAAAGAGTATTTCTTTTTTTAGAGGTATACAAATTTAAAAGGAAATAAAGCATATAAAAATAATGTTAATGGCCATGATATTGGCTTCATTACATAAATGATTTTATGCCATTAGTGTTTAAAAATGATTTCGGGCATATCGGCTAGCTCGGATGAAGCGCAATCTGGAAGTCCAATATTCGATCACTTTATCGAGCAGCTGGGACTGTATATCAGCAACAACGCGGAGAATGTTGGTTTCCAAGTAGTCCAACGTCTGTAGTTTATCGGCGTAGACCAGTGACTTCCTATATCCCCACAGAAAATAATCCATTGGTGTGAGATCACATGACCGTGGAAGCCAGTTCACAGGTCCATTACGTGAAATTATGCGCTCATAGAATGTCTCCCGTAATAAACTTATGATGCTTTGCACAATTTGCCAGCGTTGTTCTGGCGTAAGTCTATTCATGGGGAAATGGCAGAAACAGTGTTGCCAATATCAAACCACAACTCTAAAAAAACTATATTTATGATTTAGTATTACATTATAATGAAATATTATAAGATTCTTTTTATTATTATTTTACTGTGTTGAATTATTTTGTGTATTATACTAAATAGTAGGGTAAAGTGCCCATATTTCGTACTCCTCACCTAATTTCGCACCCCCCTTAACTTCTCCGCTTCTGCGAAAGTGGCTTCACTTATGATGCAAGGCATAGGGGACGGAAGGTAAAAAGAGTCAGAATCGAAAGTTTCGTTCGCCAAGACGCATACATAAATTAAAGACGGCGAATTTCCTATTTTTAGAAGACCTGGGTTCTTATTACGTCGTTTGTAGAACGTTATTTACTGTATTGTAAGTATTTATTTCTTATTCATTGCATGTATTTTATGTTGGTAAGATGCTGGCAGTAGCATATAGTGCGTTCTAGAACGCTCAGTTCATCTAACGGGAACTGAAGCTCCGTCATATTGGGAAGTAGCGTTGGGAATTTCGTCCCCCTTGCAGTTCTTATTTTCGTCCCGGGAAAGAAATTAGGAATGCTTTTTACGTGACATTTTTTCCAATATTTTTCCTCATGTTTGGATGGCTAATGTTTCGTTATGTTATTCTTCCACTGATAATTAGTACATTTCTTTGTGCCTTACTTTAATGTAAATTAAATTACTTACTCATTTAGAAATAAATTTTGATTTAGTTATAAGTTAAGCTTCGGCATATTGGATTTTTTGGGGGGACGAAATTGGGACCATTTTTTTCCCCTTTGCATTTTTAGATAATTTTGAAAAACAATTTTTTGCATTGTTAACATTTTTTTTTTTTTTTTTTTTTTTTGCACAATATTTGCCTATGTTTTTTATGCGCATGAGTTAGTCTATCTAAAATCGCAATTTGGTAGATTTTCACGGAAAATTACAACTTCCAAGGGCCTAAAAGTGACTGGGGGACAATAATAGGGCAGCTTACCCTATACAGTTGGCCAAAATAAAAGAGAATCGAAATATCGAAACTATCTTAGTGTTGTTTGAATACGGATTCTAGCCACTTCCAGCGCTTGTTATGATTCTATCAGTTTTCGGAAAAAACAAAACAATTCCGTTTGAAATTTCGTTAGAGTACATTCCATTATTAATAAAATTATAAATATAAAACCGTGTTTGACTCGGAATGAGACAGCTTACGGGTCAAGTGAATTTTACGTGTCATGTTCTCAAGCAACTAATATTAGGGCAAAATAGAATAAAAAGCAGTATATAAATTTAGCTATAAGTCATTTTAAAGGGTTAGGTGAACCCAGTAACTGACACTTTAAGGATTCTTTCTTTTTCAAATCACTATTATAGAAATTTAAGTACTGTTTGTTTACGGATAACAAAACCCTCCGCGCTATTGCGCATGCGTCAGGTCTGGTTTGATTTTATCAAAATGGGGATGATCGGAGTTTGTTTAGCTGCATTTTTTAAGAATGCGCTTTTGGGGAAATAATATCGATTTATATAAAAAAGTTTTGTAGTTAAAACCCTCCGACTGTCTTAGAAAAGGGCAAAATTGTAATGTTGTTTTCTCTGTATTTTATTTAAATGCTAAAAAAAAAAAATGATTCTTTGAACATTTAAAAAAAAAAACTTAATAACGAATATGAATGCAATCCTTGGAAGTGTTAATCATCGTTCAATGTATTAAAAATACATTAAATCAATAGAATCATATTACTTTAAATATTGCTTGTATTGCAGTGAAACCTGGAGCTTAGTGAACGTATTAACAGTGAGAGGGTTAAAATTTATAAAAAACGGAAACGCTTAAAAATTTTAAAAAGTTATACAACATTTTTGCTTTTCGCGGAAAAAAAAAACCCACTATTATTTTTTAAATTATATTCAAAAAGCTTACTTGTTAAAATATACCTTTAAATGTTATCCTCTGCATCTGCTGAAATTCTTGGCGAAACTTTTTAATACAGTAGAGTCCCGATTATCCGAGATCCGCCTAACCGAGTTTCCGCTTTAACCGAGTTATTTTCTTCTGATGGAGTGATGGCTTCCATTATTATGAAACAGCCATTATAAATGAAGTGTTAGGTGAAAATGAAAGAGCAATCGTAAAAAGTTAGAACTCTGATTTTCTGGTCAGAATGGGAAAAAAAATTATAGCCATTTTTGTTTCCCATTCTGACCATAAAATCAGAGTTCTAACTTTTTAGGACTGCTCTTTCATCTTCACCTAACACTTCCTTTTATAATGGCTGTTTCATAATACTAGAAGCCATCAGTCCATCAGAAGAAAATGATCCATTAGTAAGGTTTAAGTTCGATTGAAAAAAACTATTTAATACTTTGAGCAAACAGAAGAGGCTACACCTGCAATTTTCATATCACTAATAGTATCGCATAGCTGCCAATTTGTGCGGTTTTGTTAGCTTTAAAATTTAATACAAAATTTTGCTATATTTAATCGTTGACAATTGTTAAATTTCGGTGATTGAATTAGGCAAAATTTACTGACAAATTTTAGTGGTAAGAAAAAAATCTTAGAAATCTTAGCGCTTTTTCAAATAAACAATTTCATTCCCTTCTTAAAAGTAACAGAAATGTACATCAAACAAATGTTACTACTACCATAAAATTGAATGAATTAAGTGAAAATTTATATTTCATCTCCTTAGTCGTTGACGATTTGTGTAAATCCGGTTTATCCGAGTTTTTTGCTTATCCGAGGTGAGCTTGGTCCATATTAACTCGGGTAATCGAGATTCTACTCTAGTACTACTAGAAACCCTAGCAATTTGACTGTCTCGTTTTGTAGAATGACCTATCGAAAGATTTTATTCTCCTTTTTCTACTTCTTCATCACAAAATGGAATGACATTATATATAATTTTCTTACTACCACTCCTGAAAGATTTATTTCTACTCAAACTAGCCATTTGAACAGTGTTCCCAGACAGTCAAAAGTCAATTTCCCCAAAATTTCTGAAAATTTCCCCAAATCAGTGCTTTTTTTCCGAAAAAGTCCCCAACGCAATTTCTACTCAAAAAAGTAAATTTTCAACTTTCAATTTTACTCTATAAGAGTTTTTTAACTGATTTAAACTCAAAAATTTTCCCCAAATCAAGCATTTTTTTCAAAAAATTCCCCATTCACAAAAAATAAACATTTAAAGTCTGCAGAAATTTGCATCCATATTCGCAACTTTACAACGAGAATGAAGATATATTTTACAACGACAAGTTCGTTCGCACTTGCATTTTAAATTGTTGCCAATCGATGATGCTGGCAATCATTACGTTAGCTCCATCTACACTTATACCAATAACTTTTTCAAGGTTTAAACCATCTCTTATCGGGGTTTGAATGAATCTGAGATGTTCGGGGTATCATCTACTTCTATCTGACTTAAGCTATAAAACATTATTTTCAATTTTTTTTCATCCCTACTGAATCACCTAATAATAATGCAAAGTCTCTTCGTTGTATCAATCACCGTGCTTTTGTCAATAATAACAAAAATAGCTGCTTTATACATCTTTAATTAAATCTTTTAAAAAGAACTGCAAATGTACTTTACGCATACGTCCTGAAGATTTAGTAATCTGAAGGTTTATGCCAGACCGCAGAGTTTTCTTTCAAGATTTTTATAAGGAGAATTGGGGGTGGGGGGGGGGGCTAGCTGCTACATTTATTGAGCAATGTTCAATTATAATCGTAGCAATGTGATTGTAAGTATGTAATTGCATGTCTTGCAAAAATCTCTACAGTCATTCCATGAAGCAGAAATTAATCAGCCTTAAACAAAGAAAGTTATAACTTGTTTTTATTTCTTTTGTATTAGTCTATGCTAATAAAATAAATGTGCATATGTGTTTTTGTGTCTGTTCGCAATGACTAGGAAAATCTGCCGCAATTAGTGAACTGAAAATTCAGGCGGGGATAGTCCAAGGCAGGTCGTGATGCGCCTGTGATACGTCTAAACTGTAAACAATTAGCACGACCAAGACAATTATGATTGATATCTCTGATTTCTGTATTTTATTTTCGTTTTCCAAATTAAAAAAAAAAATGAATTTGAGAGAGATCCAGTGTTGTCAGACGACTTAAAGTAAAATTTACGTGAAATAGTGAAATTAAATTCCCCAAGTTTTTCCCCAAAAAGTCTGATAGTCCCCAAACATTTCCCCAAGAACTACTTGTCCCCAAAAAATTCCCCTGGAGGTTCAAAATCCCCCAAAATGGGGACAAAACCCCCAATCTGGCAACACTGCATTTGAACACTGAATATAGAAGTTTTAATTTGAATTAAAACAAGATATTAATACAAGTTTAAACTTTGATCGGAAGTAAAAAATAACAAACAAATAAGCGCTAAACGCAGACGAGAACTTCGGAAAATGCCCATCTCAGCGAAACATCCCTTTGGAAAGTAGAAATGTCCCAGAGTGCTAGGCACGGCTTTCGAAAGCGAACAGTATATTTTATATTTATATTTATTTTTGAAAGGATAGTAGAAATGCATTAAAAAAATACTGTTGACAAAATTCTTAAAAATAATACATTAAATTATGAAAAATAATTTTTTTTTTCGTAAACATGATCCATAACTCTAGTAACTGACACTAACACTAGTTTGAAAAACCAATAACTGTCACAAAATGAACCAATTACTTGCAATTTACTTGCAAGTAAATTTACTGACAATTTACTTGCAAAGATTTTTTTTAAAAAACGTTATTTTATATTTCAAAGAATTTATGCTTTAAAAATACTTTAATATTTATTATAAAAACAAAATACTTAAACCTTATTTATAAGCGATATCATACTACACATGCATATGTCCCTTTTTTCTCTCAGAGAAACGCCCCTTCAAAGTTCAAAGTTCAAAGTCCCTTTTTTCTTGTTTTAAATTATTAGTAATGCAGATATCCAATAACTGACATTTATGAACCAGTAAGTGACAAATGATATCAGATCCTTGTAGAACAACTTAAATTTTCATGATGTTGACTATATGATAAATTTAATTTAATGTTTTTTTAAACAGTTCAAATAACAGGTTTCAACTTTCTTTAATATTATCAATAATTAGCACATTTGTATGAAACCGGTGAAATGAAATTACAGGAACTCATAACTGGCACACCCCATTAATCTAAATTAAATAATTATAAACTAGAAATCATGGTTCTAATGTATCATAGCCATCTCTTAACTAATTTCTACAAGTATAACTTTAAGAAAAAGTTTAGGATGATTGCATTACAAATAGATTTTTTAAAAAAGCACTACCTTAATTTTTGAAATAAGATAGATACCTCAAAATAGCACTTTTCGTGTTCTCAAAAGTTTCTTTCTCATTGAATATGTTCTCGGACTACTAGGGCTAAATAAACTGACTCCAAAATAAAAATTAGTCGGATGTACCAATCCCAAAACTTTCCTCTATCTCATATACGGTAATGCTTCAAAATTCGCTATCACACTGCCAAAATTAAATGACATTCTATGCCCAGCATGAAAATTCTAAAGATATGAAATTCAGTGCATTAGTTATTGAGATACGGCTATTGCTGAAATCCTGAAAATCTAGCAAAATGCAGCCTAGCAGCGCCACCTATTGCGTGATTTACACCAAAACCTAATCAGCAACAACTAATGTCAACGTCTAACTGAATCTGCAGTTTTGGGGGAAATCCGTGCATTCGTAATTGAGATAGAGCTATTGCGAAAATCGTAAAAGTTCCAGCGTAGCAGCGCCGCCTATTGAGCGATTAACACCAAAACTTAACCAGCAACAACTTGTGTCAATGTCCAACTAAATCTGAGGTTAGATGAAAATTCCTGCATTAGTTCTTGAGATAGAGCTATTGCGGGAATCTGAAAAAGGCAGCACAGCAGCGCAAGCTGTTTGGTGATTTACACCAACACGTAATCAGCACCAATTCATATCAAGGACTAACTGAATCTCAAGTTTGATGAAAATCCGTGTATTAGTTCTTGAGATAGAGATATTGCGGAAAACGTGTAAATCCTGCAAAATGCAGCATAGCAGCACCACCTGTTGGGCGATTTACACCGAAACATAATCGCCGCCAATTTATATCAAGGACTAAATGAATCAGAAATTTGATCAAAATCTGTACATTAGTTCTTGAGATAGAGCTGTTGCGGAAATCGCAAACATGCAGCATAGCAGCGCCACCTGTTGGGTGAGTTTCACCAAAAATTAATCAGCACCTAGATAGAAAGAGATAAGAAAAGAATATTTTTTCATGTTAGGGAGTATCTAAATATAAATTTTTATTCGATTCCGTGCATTAGTTCTCTAGACAGAGCGCCCACAAAATTTGTGTCACACATACTGACAGAAACACAGGCTCACAGACAGACATTTTGTAAAAATATGTTTTTCTGGATCTCTGACCCCTAAAATGCGTAAATCCGTCGAAAACCGGAAGTCGAAAATTTTCACGAATCGAATACTTTCTTCTTGTAAAGATAGAAGAAAGTAAAAAGTGTCTAAGTTACCTCTAGATAGCATTACGTTGCAGAATTGGGGTCAGGAGGGGTAATTATGACCACTTTGTATATTTTCAACATTGTTATTTTCTTTTATTTTTTCCATTTGGAAAAGTGGTGTTTTTAGTACATAGGAAGTAACTTTGACCCTTTAAGAACACCTTATAAAAGTTTTAATTGTCATAGCTGTTTTTTTTTTTTTAAGTTAAAAAGATGGTTATAATTATTCCATCAAAAACTCACAATCAGAAAAGTCTGGGGTAATTAAGACCACTATAGGGGAAATTATGACCACTATATTTTCTCTTTATACTTGCCTATACACATCTGTTTGGGGTAATTGAGACCACTTTGAACTCCAAAGTGACAAATCCGTTTATCAAAATTTTGATAGACTTAGTTTTAATTGCTATTCGGATCTCAAAAACGCTTCAGACATAGTGATAAAGAATATCTAAGATGAAATATACATTATGAGGTTAATATCTAAGCTTGGAACAAAATTTTACCATACACAGTTTTCTCCAATATGGGGGCGGTCATAATTACCCCCTGGTCATAATTATCCCCTCCTGACCCTATACAAGAAAATGCTTATTTGAGTTAGACTTTTGCTGAAGTGTCAGTTATTAGTTAGGTGTCAATAACTGGGGTTTTCACCCTATTTCAGTATGACGTATAAAACTAGTCGGATGTGCCAATCACCAAAACTTTCTTCTATCACATATACGTTAATACTTCAAAATCCGCTATCACAGTGCCAAAATTAAATGAAAATCTATGCCCATTATGGAGATTCTAAAGATATGAAATTCCCTGCATTAGTTCTTGAGATAGGACTATCTCTAAAATCGTGTAAATCATGCAAAATACAGCAAAGAAGCGCCACTTTTTGGGTGATTTACACCAAAACCTAATCAGCAACAACCAGGGACGTCGCCATGGGGGGGTATGGGGGGGGAGCCTCCCCCCCCCAATATTTGTGAAGTTGGGAAATTTGAGCTTAGAGTTGGGAAATTCTGGATTTTTGAGACATTATGAATTTTTTATTGTTTTGGTGATTATGTTTCTGACTAAGTACTGTAACAGTAAGCAAGTTAAATTATCAAAAGAAATACAAAAAGAAATCAGCCACACTCAATCTATCATTGTATTTTTCAGATCTACAAAAATATTATACATCTACCAGACCTAAATTTCTCTTCTCCTATCCACCAACAGCTGACTATCCAGTTCCTTTATTTCCTTCAAAACTTTGTACCTTTCTCAAAAATTTCTCCCTTCCTCCCTTTCCCCTCCTAAAAGAGAATCCAGCTATTTTAATCCAAAGGGATTGCAGCTTCTTTTGAAAATTGAAGATCACTTGTAGCACAACAGATAGGAATGTAGTCACCTACTTGAAACACAGCTGGGCAAGAAGATTTGATGAGTTTTCACAAATTGCACTAATTTTGCGATTTTTGGACAATATTTTACTCATTCTCGTGATTTTTTTGCTCCGAAAATTAGTTAACCCTTTGCTGTCAAGACAAAAGCATTATATGAGCAAATGTGAATGTAAGAAGTCGTTAGTTTAGATAAATTTGCCAAATTTTACCTTTATTTGTGTGCAGAAATATATATATGTCCTGTTCATTTATATTTATAGGTACTTATGAAATTTTAAACCAAAAGTCCAGTGTTGTGTGTTTAAAGCTGTTCTAAAAAATGACTATAAATCTTAGCACGAAAGAACCCTTCATAATAGGAAAAAAGTTTTCGTGCAAGATTTTGGAGCATCTAAAAATCCATTCGAGGATGAAAAAGGTAAAAATGTGGATGATTTGAATTTGGAACAGAAATATGACCATGAAAGCAGTCCATCAACTGAAGAAAAAAATCGACATACAGGTTGACATAAACACTGACAGGTTGCACTTGAATAAAATTTTGAAGAAATAAAGATTTCCTTATAGACAAGTTCATAAACAATTATGAATATTAGGTAGTGATTGAAGAAGCTGACTTCTGAAAGCACCGTGGGAAAACGGTTTCACCAAATGGAATAGATAAAAATAATAGCATAGCAATGGACATTGATACACATAAGTTTTACAGGGAAGAGTTATAAGAAATACAAGAAAATTTCGGCAAATTGGGCTTAAATGACAATGTTTCCTATATCAGGAGAATATTGCACCAATACATTGCATATTTAAATTACAATTGTGCAAGGCAACTTTGAGTATCACTAACTTAGAAAAGTTAATAATGTTTCTACCTGGATATGAGAAACCGGATGTACATGACTTGCAGAGTCAAATAGAAATAAACCAAATCCCAACTCACTTAACAAACCTTTTACTCATTCCGTGAAATTCAAAGACTATTTGGGTCACACTGTCAAACTATATACTCGTACCTTAACATTTACAGGAGCTTATCTTTTTGGCGTTGCATCTAATGAAAGAACCTTTAGTCAAATAAAAATTGTAAAAATATATATTGCAAGCTACAATGAGGTCTGACAGATTTGACAGCCTAATGCTTTTAAAATATGAAAGTGAAATAGTGGATTTTATTAAACTGGACGATGTTAGGTTAGCTTCATCAGGGTTAGATTCTTTGAAGACCAAAAGAATTTATGTTAAATGAAAACAATTTGGATGTGCCAATCCTAAAACCTTATTCTATCCCATACATGTTAATACTTCAAAATTTGCAATCACAATGTTAAAATTAAATAACAATTCTATGCCCATAATAATGAATTCTAAAGGTTTAATTATGTGCATTTAATTTATAATTCGTTTCATTGTGTGCATTTAAAAAGGAGATAGAAGCATTGCATTTTTCAAACAAATCATTGAATTTCGACAACCATGCTCTTAGATGTCTGCAACCAAAATTCCAAACCCAAAGAGCTCAAAAGTGATACCTTTGGACAGTATACACCCAAGCCCAATAAGGAAGTGTAACAGAATATGAAGTTTGACTAAATTTCCGTGCATTAGTTTTCCAGATATAGCTAACGCGAAAATCGTGAAAAATACTGCACAGCAGTGCCACAGATATATACAAAAACCTAATAAGCACTAAATTATGTCAAGGTTTAACAGAATATGAAATTTGATCAAATTCTGTGCAACAGTTTTTGAGATATAACTATCGCTAAAATCATGTAAATCGTGAAAAATAAAGCACAGCAGCGCCACCTTTTGGGTAATTTACACCAAAAACTAATCAGCATTAATTTTTATCAAGGTATAACTGAATCTAAAGTTTTATAAAATTCCGCGAATTAGTTCTTGAGATAGAGCACCCACAAAATTTGTGTCACATTCACACAGACAGACATTTTCTAAAAACAGTCAAATTATGTTCAGGACCTTCTAAAACGTATCAAACCGTCGAAAACCAGTTGTAGAATTTTTTTACGAATTCAATACTTTCGTCTTGTGAAGACAGAAGAAAGTAAAACGCGTGTTTGTTTGTTTATTAAACAAACCAATAATTAGAATTTTTATGTTTCTAGTTTCAAAATTTTTCTTTGGAAAGGAATTTTTTATGCATAAATTTCATTATCATTATTACACACTTTGTGCATATCACTTTAGTTCAAAGTTGGAGGAATTTGTTTCAAGTTGGGAAATTTTCGAACTCTCCCCCCCGAAAAAATATCTGTAGCTACGCCCCTGGCAACAACTTATGTCAACATCTAACTGAATCTGAAATTAGATGAAAATTCGTGTATTAGTTCTTGAGATAGAGCTATTGCGGAAATCATGAAAAAATGCGGCATAGCAGCGCCACCTGTTGGGCGATTTACACCAAAACATAATCAGCACCAATATTTATCAAGGTATACCTGAATCTGAAGTTTGATGAAAATTCGTGCATTAGTTCTTGAGACAGAGCTATGGCGGAAATCGGGAAAAATGCAGATTAGCAGCGCCACCTAGTGGGTGATATACACCAAAAATTAATAAGCAATAGTTTATATCAAGGTCTAACTGAATCTACTGTTTTGAGAAATTCCGTGCATTATTTCTTGAGATAGAGCGCCCACAAAATTTTTGTCACATACAGGCGGACTCACAGACTCACATTGTGACAGACAAACTCACAGACAGACATTTTCTAAAAATCTCCAAATAGTGTTCAAGACCTTCTAAAACGTATAAATCCATCGAAAACCGGAAGTCGAAATTTTTTCACGAATCCAATACTTTCTTCTTGTAAAGATAGAAGAAAGTAATAATTACAAGAAAAAATTCTTATCGGATAAAATGCTATAACAATTACTCAAAGTTAACAATTAAAATGAATGAAATTCACATAAAACATAACCCGAACGTATATGTTTGAATTTTTTATGCAACATGTTGTGTTTCTAAAAATTGCTGGGCTGATAGGCAATTTCCTATTCTGATTGCTTGGTAATCCGGCACTGAGGAAACTCCTAAATCATTAAAGCTTTCATTCTCGAAATTAAAAAGATAAAACAGCATAGCCTATATTTTACCAAGAAAAGAGCTGGTTAATGGCTTAAAAGTAAACACAAACTAAAATTTTCTCTTATCGAATAATACCGAGAAGAAAGTAATAGAGTAATTTTAAAATGAAAAGAAAATTTGACCCTTTTTTCACCCGGTCAACGTTTTTCTTCCCACGCACTCTTATTTAAGAAGTTCAATTTGTGAAATAAAAATAAGACCTCTACTTCAGTGAACCATCCAGGCAAATTAGCCTTCTAAGCCTGAACCGAAACCGATAAATCTTCTTGCCATGACGTTTATGGTCAATAATTTTAGGAAAGACAAACGAAATGGAAATTATTGTCTTGTTTAGTAGTCCCACATTTCATCCCCATAAATCCCCATACGTATCCCCTAACTATCTTTACTGCTTAATAAAATAGTATTTCCGGGTTCTTAATTATAATATTTAGCACCTTTTCGTCCCACAGTTCGGAGGTTATTTTTATGATGTTAGCTCAAACAATTTGTGTAGATCTTACATTAAAAATATATATATTCTTTATCAAAGACAAGGTGTTTGAACCAAAAAAAGAGCATACGCAGTTTAACCCGCTGTTAACCTTCGAGAGTTTTATGGTAATTTCTACCTAATAAATGCAAAAATGCGGCCTCTGTTTACAAAACTGGACAAAATAGACGCCACGCCTCCTTGAAAAGCTCACGAAAAGTTGCAGATTTCTGTCAAAAGGACTGCACGACCGACAATTTTTACGGTATCTTTCTGTTTAGCAAGAGCAGAAAAAAAAAAAAAAAATACGCCAGGATCCCGCTGAAAACAAAGTCGAAAACACGGAAAACCGCGCCGTGACTCATTTACGGAGATAAATTCAAAGCGATATAAATATGCATGACTCTCCTAGTATTCTTGGCGTTCCCTTCACTAATGTATTCCAACAAAGGCGGATTCCGGGAACCTTTCTTTCTTTCTTTCTTGATTTTTAAAATCATTCCTTCCATCTCTTCTTCTTCCCAGGGTGCTGGTAACACTTTTTAGGGAAGTGGCTCTTAAACAAGCCGCAAAATAATTTACCAATTACGGCTGTCACGATAGCGACTGAGCGTTCTTTCAACTATCAGGCACTCGGAAAAACTCGACATTTTGGGGCTTCTATGCTGCAATTGTCGGCACTGTGCGCGTTGCATTCCTCGCATGTGGTAAAGTGTTTAGTGTCCCTAATGGTGGTCGGTTTTTCTCATCGTGACCCATCAACAAGTTGTCGTCAGAAGAAGGGAATTTCTACTTCGAATTCGCAACCTGGCGATGACCTCTCACAACAAATGCTCCTCTCTATTATAATTCTCCCACAGGTAAATTGCTTCCCTGAATGATGCTTTAAAACACTAAATTACGTAGATTTGTGGATGGACACGATGAGTGGGTTCAAGAGTTACAAGTTACAGAAGTGTCTAGAGTTATTGAGGTAAATTATGAAGAGTGGAAAAACCCTTTTTGTGAACTTGATATGTTCAAGTGAAAAAGCATTTTCTTTTCTGAACTATCATGAAGGTTACCGAATGAGCAAATGTTATTTTTGGACTGTTACATAATTTGTTAAACCATGAAGTGTATTTCTTGAGCATCAACAATTTAAATATTATAAGAATATAATAGCGAACAAAGAGAAAAAAAAAAAGACAAGCAGGAAGCAGACATCAGAATTTAGTGTCGCCCCTGATGAGAAAAAAAAAATATTATTATTATTCCGAGGTAGAACCCATCGAATTTCGACGAAAGAAAATGTTTAAGAAGGAACTGTTTCATTAATTTATTATAAAGCTACAAAATTAGTTACAATGAAAAGTTCATCTTATTTTGGTAAGTCTAACTCTCAAACAAATATTATTTAAACCTAAAGGTCACGCGCTTCTATAAAGACACTCTATTTTTTTTTTTTTTTTTTTTTTGTAAAAATATGATTTCAACGTGTATAATTTCAATTGCGTTACTTTCAAAAGTGAAGTATTCCCACATGTGAAGAATTTCAAAGCCGCTGGAGTGAAAATGATGCACTTCTTCAATTGCAAATTTTATTTCAGTTTTAAGACTTAAAATACACGCTTTTATTTTATATAAATGACGACATTGAAGAATTTTACATTTACGATGCAGTCATAAACAACATCTACAGAAAAGTATGCATAGGACGTCACTATCACGGAATAATACACAAACCCAGCAAAAAGCGATGTCGTAAACTCGACAAAAAAATCGGCTATCTAATGATTCATATGCCCTCAGTTGTTTGTAACATTAACATGGATACTTAAAATTAAATATAGTTTATAATAGCTCCATGTTTTATCAGAAATTTTTTCATTCATTTACATTTTTTTCAAAATTGCATGTATTTTAATTACAACTTTTTTTAGTTGTTATGAGAAAATGGTAACAAAAAGATATAGTAATCTACTATTTTCCAACTATTTTCCTTTTACTTTCTAGAGAAACAGCGTACTTAAGTTGCCACCATTACAGAAATAGCTTTGAAAAATACAAAAAATAAATAAATAAATAAATAAATAAATCGAGATGCAATTTTCAAACAAATTGCATTTAAAAGTACTTTTTTACCTTATACGAAGGTAAAAAAATTAAAAATGTGCGATGGTCAGAAGTTAAAAAAAATTGCAGTAGAGATTATCAGTATTTAGCCGTACAATGATGATACATTTGCTTCGTTTTACGGCTGGCTTATATAACGTAGCGTTATTTTTTAGTGGTGACATTAATTGTTGCCGGAAAGAAATAGCATATCGTGGACTAAAAACTATTATTATTATATTTTAATGAGAATGCAGAACACAAAATTTTATTATCTATTTTGAGGAAGTCACTCAATTTGATACTAAAAAACATTTTAAGTATATTCACGAATATATTCGGAATGGTCGAACGCATTTTTTTTTTTTTTTACTTTTAAACAATCCGAATTCGTTAATATTTTTCAGCAAGCCAAAAACATTATCAAAAAGCATTGTTATACTTCAATCACTTTTCTTTAAATTTCTGAAAAAAATGCTTATATTTAATTAAGAATATAATTTTACTTTTCTCTTGCACTTTTCGGAGTTTTTAATATTTATTACTCCTTACTTTTATTCTAGTCTCTTGAAATGCAATGCGACATGCTTTTAATCAAACATAATCCATTCGGAGAACAAAAAAAAAGACATTCATAAAATGTTTGATAAAACCTTTTTTCTACATTATTATTTTTCATAGGTTCAGAGCCCGATTAACTTCATGCGAGGCCCAGGACATACATATTATATTAGCACTACCCCCTTTTTTTAAAAAAAATAACCTTGTGTTACAAAATTCATATATTGCAAGCATGACATAAAACAGTTGTATGGTAAGTATACATTTTTAAAACACAGTTTTACATTAAGAAAAAAAAATTCTATGAAGGTTTAGAAGCACAGATTAGTAAAAATGCATTAAAACCTTTTAACAACATTTAATTTTTTACAGTAAAAAATAACCATTCAAAAGCAATACTTGACCTTCTAATGAATTAACATGTTATAATTTCTTTTTCAATTTTGACAAACCCTCGGATGTTGACTAAGAAAAATTATTTTTTCGCTGTTAAACATAAATGTAACTTATTTAATGTATATTTTTCAGGTAGTATGCATTAAGGGCCCTCTGAAACTTAAAGCCCGGGATACGTGCCCCGCATGCCTTTGACGTAATCAGGGGTTGAATAAGTTGGAAAAACATTCTGTTGCTTTTGAAGTTAGTATACAAAATATACAAACGATTCATTTAAAAAATCATTTTTTTTTTCAAAACTTCAGTATAAAAATAAAGGTTTGCTTATTTGTATATTTGTACAATATTAATTTGTTGATATTTTATCATCAGTTCAGCGTTTTTGTGATAAGTATAACACAGCAACTGCTTAGGATATAAAGATCATAGAGATATAAAAAAGAAATTCGAAAATTAGTCCCTTCTCCACTATTTACAGGGTGCCTTTAAAGTCACTATTAATTTTTGAGAAATAGTTTTTAAATCCTTTCTTTATGTGATCTGTTATAATACCGTCAGAAGAAGAAATAATAGACATAGTGTGTGCTCGTCTACATGTATTACCATTTGAAAAAGTGAAAGACGATTTCAACCATATTAAGTTCTCATTCTCCACAGTTGACAGCAAATGGTAGTGCTTACTCTGCCAAACTGCATAATCTTCAGCTTCAAGCTCATGCACAGTTTGCAGGTGGTAGACCTTCTTGTGTAACCGATAACGTAGAATTTACCAAAATGTAAAATTCGAAATAGCAAGATTCCACCTGAGTCTTTGCGGAGATGATTTGCGGTTTCGTGTAATCACTTCTTGCACCTCTTCTCATAACATCTGATATTCCCAGAAGTATGCCTGAACGATTTTCATCTTGAACGCTACCGGTCCGCTTGATTTATTTTTTACCAAGTTTTTAACAGATCTTCTGACAGCAGCTATAGTTATTCTAGAAAATAAGGATTCAAAAGGATTTTTTGGGGGGTACAAAACGCACCTTGGTATTATTCACATTTTCTATTTAAAACCCTAAGCGTTTTCTTTCGACAGTTCGCGAGAAAAAGGTACTTCATCAAATTACACGATTCTTACTTTAAACTAGTGTAAATGTCCGTCCTAGGACGGTGGGTAAAAATTGTGTTTATCACTTGAAATTTGAAAAACTGATAAAAAATAATTGACAATGGAAGCATTTAGATGACCAAAGTTCGGCTAGTTTATGTTCTAATAAACACACAATTAGCGTTTACAATATTTCTGGGTAAATCAGGTTTTTCAGCTAATATACTATAACAAAATTAAGATTTCTTAATAAAACAAAAATTTAACAAATGTGCAATAAAACTGCGTAATTAAAACAGTCTGTTGCAACTTTTGAAATAATACTACTTTTTTTTAATAACACTTTGAAATTCTATTTTTATCGTTTACACCCCCCCTCCCTTCAAAAATTTTTTGTTATATGTATATTGATTAACAAATAGGCATCTAACCCCATCCGAAAGAACGAAGGGGAAGCATTGTTAAAGTATTTTTTCACGCCTATTGGTGTTTTTCTTCTGTTTACCCGCTGCTGACGTCACGCAGCAGGGATAGGAGAAGCTTCAAGTGATGTTATTTATGTCGTCTCCTTTAATCTTTATAGCTCCATGGTTAAAAAATTTTTTCAATGAATCACAAAAAGAATGACTCTATACCGCAGCTTCTTATTTACGTTTTATGCACGGGGTGCGCTACGTTTGTTTTCTGAAATGGCTGCGTAAATCACTAAAATTTTGTTAGTTTTGAATCTTTTATAGAAAATTATTTTGAACAGAAGGGATTTCAGGTAAAAAAGACTTGTATTTAGGCAGATAAGTTTTCCATACACATCTCAAATCAAAATTAAGCCTAACGTGGGTCCATCTTATCGGAGACTGGTAAGATTGATGAGTTCGCCCCGGATGCGTTACACTGCCTTTTAATATATAGAGATGAAAGATATTTGGTCACAGATTTGTTACCGTGCATTCGTTTGTTCAAAACTTTTATTAATTGGCAGAAATTTTCAATTAAAATTTTACTTCTGAGCATGCGCAACGTATATGTACAAATTTGTGCCTTTGGGCAGATACAATGCACATGCGCACAGGAGCTTGCTCGGTTTCATTATCACAGGTGGAGATATGTGATGTGTTTTATTTACTATGTTCTTTATTTACAGAATATGATATGGACGTAGAAATATACTTATTAGTATGATACTTAATACGTGCATGAAATTCTCTTTCTTACAGTGGTGAATATGGCAGTAATGTCAAACTGATTTGCATTGCACATTTGTTTAATGATTGTTTGTTTGGAGTTTACATTGAAAATAGTACTGTATTTCACTGGGGAGGGGGGGGGGCATTTTTTAAATAAAATTTTTGAAAAACTGTTTCATACCCTACCGCGCCTCTCGCCTTCTTAAAAAGCTTATTTTACTGATATTGTTATAGTAATTTTTTGACGGGTTCCATCTTGTATATTTTTATTTTGACTAGGTTATCTTCCCCTACGTTTCTAGAACTCTCTTTAGTGAAAAGAAAGGATAGAAATATTTTCTTGCTGCTTCGATATTAGTGCCAGAAAACATCTAAATGTAGCAAACAGTTTCTGTTTCACAACTTCCGTGTATTCTACGAATTCATCCATGAATAGATCACTCGTCACAGTAATTGATACGGGTAAAATTTTACCAGCCATACTTAGAATTCTCTTTGCCATTTGGCAAATGGCGAGTGTCTTTTGCTACGCCTGATTCGAATGCAAAATGTCAAAGTTCTCTTTTCAGCCAATTTATCGTGTAGTTCAATCTTAGACATGAATTAATGTGCTTTGAGATTACATTAACGTAATTTCAAACATTACATTAATAGGTGTAATTCATTAACATTAAATTATGATGCAAAGTTAGTTACATCCAATAACAATACACTGGTGGAAAATGATTTATGAAACCACGGTTTTTTAACAAGAACTATAATATTCATTAAAAATGAATGAAATTTCATGGGATATACATAGTATGTATAAAAAATGAGTTACAAAAATAAAATTTCATCATAATATTAAACAAAAACAAAAGGTCAAAAATTAGATTTTTGTAATATTTTGTAATTGGAAATTGATTTATGAAATATCACATTTCATTGGCTATTCCGAAGTAATATGACGAAAATTTGCATAAAACAAGATAGCGTGACATGTACAGTAGACATAAAAAGCGTTATATTTTGGAAGCAATACGTTTCAGTTATACTTTTCACGATGTGCAAAGGAAAGATGTTGTCTGAGGAAAAAAGAGCTAAAATCAATGCATATGATGTGGAAAGTCTGTTCCGGAAATTAGTAAAATTAATTAAAAGGTGATATATAACTGGTTGGTGTGATATATAACTATAGAAAAGATACAGCAATTATGGCAAAAATTTTAACAAAAATGTAATCCACGTTTAAGTAAGAGAGAGAGAAAGGGGGGGGGGGGTTCTTCAACTTGCATCGAAAGCCGATCACACTTCAAAGAAGATTTGTGCAGATCTATTCCTTCCTGTTACTTCTAGAAGAGTTAGGCAAATTTTACATTCTTCACGAAGCTTGAGATGGTCGAAAATGAAGTCTGGTCCAAAATTACTTCTGCATCACAAGCAGATGCGTTTGCAGTATTGCAAGAAGTACATGACAATGGGTGACAATTGGAAGAAAGTCACTTTCTCCGACGAAAAAAGACTTAATTTGGATGGCTCGGATGGTTTGACGTATTATTGGAGGGATCTCCGGAAAGAATCAAAATTTACATTCAGCAGAAATTTTGATGGCGGAAATTTGATGATTTGGGCAGTGATCGCTTATGATGGCAAAAATGAAATTGTATTTTTAAACGGTCGCCAGACTTCTTTTGATTACAGTTTTGTTTTAGAAAATTCACTTCTTCCATTTGCAAGGCAATATTACGGTTTAGATTACATCTTCATGCAAGGCAATGGAAGTATTCGCATTTCAAATGCAATGAAAGATTGGTTTGACGAACAGAATATTGTTCTTTTAGATCATCCACCTATTAGTCCTGGTCTGAACACCATCGAAAACGTTTGGGGGCAGCTTGTTCTAACGATTTATGCAAATGGGATTCAGTACACATCACTTATAGAATTGAAAACTTCAATCTGTCAAAACTGGAAATTAATTGATCAGAAATACATTCAAAGTCTTTTTTTATCAATGCCATCTAGAATAAAAGAAACTCTGATGAATAAAAGTGGCTTTACTAACTATTAATTTCAATTAAATGTGATATTTCATAAATCAATTTCCATGTTTTTATGTTTCTAAAATCTAATTTTTGACCTTATGTTTTAGTTTATTAATATGTATGAAATTTTATTTTTCTAAATTATTTGTTGTACATAGCATACATAACGTATGAAACTTCATTCGTTTTTAAGGAATATTATAGAAGTTCTTATTAAAAAACCGTGGTTTCATAAATCAATTTCCAGCAGTGTACAATGTACAATTGATACAATTTTGATTACATTAGTGGTTTGTATTCGAATACTCATTCAGATTAAACCAACTGGCATTAATGCTGGCATCGAAAATTACGGTTCTCGATTGTTTTTAGTTCTCAGCTCGAGTTTTCTGCGGTTCCGTAAGAAACTTGAGTGAATGCTACTATTCAAACAACAGCCTATTTGAATCTGTCCCAGGTGTTTTTTTCCCCCCCTAAATTTAAGATTACTAGGATGATCGACGTTATTTTAGTCTTTGAATTTATTTATTTTTTTGTTTTCATTATGTACAAAGCTAAAATTACATATTTAAGATAATTAATGCAAAAAATAAAATAATATAAATTTGTTTTAAATAATACCTAAACTAAACATTTGATGAGTAAAAGAGGTTAAATATCGCCATTCATATGGTTAAAAGTCCTGTTTAATTCCTAACCACAATCCAGTGCAAAATATTCGAATAAATCTTTTGATTTTGAAAACTCGTCGAAAACTAAGGTTTCTATTCTTAAAAAATCTCAACTCGTCTCATCCAGGGGATTAATTTGGGCCGGAGCCCACTGGAGCCCAGCTCCAGCACGTCTGTGTTTTTAGTAAATATTTAAATATTGGTCGGAATTTTTTCACCGGAGCTCATAAATACAGGGCTCCGGAGCCCAGTGCAATAGCGTTTCCGAAAAACCAAAACCTAAATTACACTTACCTTTCCTTCCCATCTCCACGCTTTTGTATTCCTTTTTATCAAAACACTTATATGTGACGAGTGACGTAATCGCACACGTAGGAGGTGGAGATAAAACGGACTCAATTTTTATATCAGTTTTTGGGCTTGATTGACTCGAGCTTCATCTGTTTTAGATTCACAATTTTATTTATTCATGCATAGAAGAAAAAAAACTTTCCCTCCTTCAAAATTACGTATTATATTCGATTTCAAATCATTTTAATGCTATTTTGATCAGAATAAAGGGAAAAAAGAAATCGAGTTTTACTATTCTAGTGATATTAGCAAATTTATGTCGGCGACGTGTTAATACGGCGCCACTCAAGAGACTACATAATGAATTTGCTTTCAGTTCGATTTTCTTTTGTGACAGTAGGATAATTTTTAATTGGTTGATTTTTCTTTTTTATTTAAGAAGCTAACCTGGGAAAAATATTTTCTGTTTTTAGCCAACGAGCATCAACTTGAGGTTTTGTTTGTTTCAGGTTTTTTTATTATTATTATTATTATTATTGCGTACGAGTATAAAAATCACGTTAAGGATTTTTCTATTTATTTTGTATCATTATGGCTGCCCATGCTAAGGCTCTGCTCAGCACATTTACGAAGTCACTTTCATTTGTAAGTCGGTATAATTGCCATGTATTGCTATTCTGATAGAAAGCAATCGAGCTGTGTTTCCCCTTTTTCTATAAAAGCATCGAATCTTTCCGATAACGGTGTGAAATTTTTAATTTAATCTCAGAGACTCACCACAAAAGACTGTTAATGCGGAAGGAATTAATTATAGTTTAATATATACACCTTTTATAGGAAATTGACAAACTTTGTTCCATTCTTCAGCATATAAATATTAATTTCTGAAAAATTTCATTTATTTCTTCATAAAAATGCGTAGCTGCGAATGACCCCTTTTTTTGGTTAACACTATTTCCGAATCATAATCCTTACCATATTTAATCGCAGAATTCTGCAATTAATTAACATTAAAATTAGGCAAAGATTATTATTAGGAAGGAGGGATAGTTAAAAAGTGGAATAGTTGACAGCTAAGTATATGCTGATAGATATATTTAAAATTTTTATTTTGCTGAAGGAAAAAAAAATGCTTTAAATTTTGCAAATAATGTGCGAAATATAAATATGCAGATTGTATTAACGGGGGGGGGGGGGGTACAGTTGTTAGTACCGGTATCGCAGCAGAATATTAGGACTCTAATACTTTATTAGTTAGAAACTAAGCCCTTCCCATCAACAACTGCGACATTAGTTTCTTATTTATAACCTGTTCATTTTTATGGGTGTTATCATCCGTCTTATTTTGTAAAGACAGTTTACGCACATTATGTAGGTTAAATTTTTCATTTTCAGAGTTCAAGATTACTTGTTATGTGTATAAAGGTACATAATTTTACAGTTTTGTGCATTTGTTTCGCATTCTAATCCATATTTCGAAATCTTGGCGTAAATTTGTTTATTTAACTTTTTTATAAGTAAAATTCGGCATGTATAAAAAACAATCTCATGGAATATTCATTCGCAATATTCATGGCAACATTTCGTGAAAAAATGGTCCAAAGTATAAACAAGTCGGAAATTGTACGTCAAACGTAACAAATGAGGTGCGTTCGTACTATAACTAGTTTTATAAATATTCAAATCTTGGTGCAATAGCTGTTGCACTCGTATGCAAAAATTCATGAATACAAAATTTATTACGATTATATATATTAAATTCAGCAAAACGGAAATAATAGAACTCCATCTTAAATAGGGCGTAGTCACCATAGCAACCTAGAATCATTACCTGTCATGGGATATCATTGAATTAATTACGGATTAAAGGATTTGATAGAATGAAGAAAACTTTTATTAATATCTTTTTAAGTTTTGATTTGATTTTCATAAAAGTTTAAATGGCGCGACTAAATTCTGCAACGATTCTATATATTAATTTTCAAACCATTCGGATGCGCAGTTTTGCGCTGTTATATGCGTGCGGGCGGACAATCCAGACGACGACTATAGGTGCTACGTATTTATATAATTACGAACGCACCTAATAAATGACTTCATTAAGTCAGAACAGGTCGATTTTGTCTGCTTTCTATAAAATTACGTGCATATTTTCAATAAAATTTGTATAAAATATTGAAAGTTATTAGTTCAAAATACCCAATGTGTAAATGATTGGTGCAAAACAAAACGGAAGTAATTTCTCAAATACACTAAAAAAATGCTGAAATCGCATTTTAAGAGATAAATCTTTGGACATTTATTCTCCAACCATCAGATAAAAGAACGTGCTAACAATACAAGAACAAAAA